>OY970821.1:30774015-32087943 GCA_963853835.1 Calendula officinalis | reverse complement strand
GTCAAAATCGGAATTAGGCGGCGTTAGTGGTCAAAATTGGTCAAATCTGGTCAAGCAAGGGACCTTTTTTTAGTTAAATATGTTAAATAAGTTAATAGGTTAAATGCGTTAATGGGATGATACAATTTTTCATAAATGGACCTTTTTTTTTGTTTTATATAGTATCATAACTAAATATAATTATTTATAATTATAAAATAATTATATTTAAACTTTGATGTATTTAAACTTTTATCTATTTAAGGTTTGTAGTATTTAAAGTATTATTTACCTAGACCGATTAGTCACTTTTATACAATGTTTATTATTTATCATGCAGCTTGACACAGTAGTACTCAAATTCCAAAATCAAAAGCTTGTTCAGAAATTAGAATCACAAAAAGTCGAATGTGCTGCTTTAGAAAACAAATTCGGTCAACTGAGGGAGAAACAATTGCCATACAACAAAACTTTAGCAGCAGTAGATAATTCTTGGGACGAGGTAGTTACATAAACCATATTTTTGTTATCTTTCAGTTGATTACATATACATCAAATTGGTTGACCAAATTTGATTTTGACTTTTTTTAATAGCTTGTTGATAAAGTTGAGTCATGCTCTATTCGCACAAAAGATTTGTTGAATCATGATCATGATACTAATCATCATCCTGAAAATGATGTTTTTCTAAACCGGCTTTTAGAAAAAGGTGCAACAGAAAGTAGTTCTTCAAATAATAACAGTCCAACTGAAATTCAAGAATGTCGAGAATCTTCTGGAAACAAAGTTCAGAACACATTCTGCAATATTGTTCATGCAATTGATAGTTTATGGGGTTTGAAAGACGGATTGTATGCAGAAGCTATTAAGAAACTTCCAGAAGGTTTTAAAACTAGTTTTACTGTGAGTTATGTGTTTTATAATTGTTAACGATATTTGTTTTTTATAGGGTCAATTAGGTCAAATTCATCTATTGACCTGGAGAATGAAGTGAAGAATCTTAGAATAGCAATTGGTGATATGCATTTAAAGCATAGATCTTTGGCAAGACAGATGCAGTTGCAGAGAGATACTGATGCTAAGAATAAATCTGAGCTCAGACAATTAAAGGGTAATTTTACATTTTTTAATTATAAATTTTAATTATTCATGGAGTTAATAGATAAAAGGATAAAAAAAGATATTGAGTTCAAACATTTTGTATTTGACTGTAAATTTAATTAGATTTGACCTTAAAATTATATTTTTGTATTTAAAAGGGGAGTTAGAGTGTACAATTGCTGAATTGGAAGAAAGCAATAAGAATTTAGCTGCCCTAAAAGCAGAAGCAGATGCAGCAAAAGGAGGAATTTTTCCTGTACTTATTGGAAATAAACGTGTTGCAAGCGATAAAACAAGAGAAAAAGAAAAAGATTTACATGATATGGAATCTTTATTGAAGGAATTATTGGTAATTTTTAATTTAATCTCGGTTTAACAATTAACAGTAAAGTAACATTAAGATTTAGTGGCTTAACATGAACAGGATCAAGCTTCTTCCAGACAACTAGAACTTAAACGGTTACACGAAGAACGTTTGGAAATATTAAAAAAATTATCCACTTTGCAGGTTAGCCTTTGACTTTGACTTTTTAATTCGATAATTTTTTTTGTCTTATTATGATTTCCATTTGGATTTTTAATTGTTGATATTTATGTAACAGAGTACCTTAAACAACGTGAAGGGAATTTTCTGCTCTGAAGCTTTTACATTAGTGAAAGATCAAATTGCAAAAGCAAGATTAGATATATCACAGTATCAAGCTCTATTCGCGAAATTGCAGGTTTTAAGCTGTTAGTAATTGAATTAATTATTGTTTATGTTATTATTTTGTTAAGTTATACTAATTATTAAATAAAAAAAATAGGTTGAGAAAGATAAACTCGGTTGGCGGGAAAAAGAATTCAACGTGAAAAATGATATTGGAGATATTTTACATCGATCTTTATCTGTTACCAGTTCTAGAATTAGTGGTTTACAAATGGAAATACAAAAACAAATCGATGGAAGAAAATTGATTGAATCTAAATTAGAAGAAGCATTAAAAGAACCAGGTATATATTATATATAAAGCGTATTTATTTGATTTAATTTCTGTTTAAGCTTATACATATATAGATATATAATTATATCTCTATATGTTTGCTTTAGGTAGGAAAGAAATAATTGCAAAATTTAGAGCATTTGTGTCTTCATTTCCGGAAGATATGGGAAATATGCAAAGTGAATTAAGGAAACATAAAGAAGCTTCTGCAGATGTTCATTCTCTGCGTGCTGATGTTCAATCTCTTTCTGCTGTTTTAGATAGAAAGGTGGGCCCCTGACAATGAAAATTTTTAATATAATTTTTTTTTTATTTTAATTTTTAATTTTTGTTGTTTATATACAGACGAAAGATTTGGAAGTTTTATCTGGTAGATCAGCTGCACAATCTGCTGAGATTAAGAGACTGCAAGCAACTGTATGTTTATTTTGGAATATAATTTTGAATATTATATTTATATTTTATTTATTATTTATTGGTTTAGATACATGAGTTGGAAGAGAGTGAGTTGGAGTTGAAGGTCATTATGGAGATGCAAAGTCGGGAAACTATGTATTCAAGGTTATCCAACTCTAGAGATAATCTAACGTTTATATTTTATATTATAATTATAATTATTAAATTATTAATAATTTGAAGAGAATTTATAGGGAATTTATTGAGGCTAGGAACTCAGAGCACAAAGCTTGGGCTCATGTTCATAGCCTGAATCATTCTCTTGATGAGCACAACTTGGAAACACGTGTCAAAACAGCAATTGAAGCTGAGTCAGCATCTCACCAAATGTTAGCTGCTGCAGAAGCCAAGATTGCTCATCTCAGGCAGAAATTCGAAACATCTAAGAGGTTGTTTTATATTTTATTTTAATTTTAATTTATCTTTTTAAGTGTTTTGGAAAATGTTCATTTTTATGCTCTGTTTTCAGTGAAACATGTAGGCTTTCTGATGTCTTGAAGTCCAAACATGAGGAAAATGAGGCCTACCTTTCTGAGATTGAGGTTAGTTAAAGAAATTAATCTAGGGTTATTTTGGTCATTTTACCAAAATCCGGCAATGTTCTGAAAGTAATTTATATAACGATGTTCTTTCTATTTCCAGACTATTGGGCAGGCATACGATGAGATCCAAACACAAAATCAACAGCTTTTGCAGCAAATAACAGAGAGAGATGACTACAATATTAAGGTAATTACTTAATCTTTTCAGTCAAGTCAACTATGAAATTAAAATATAGATTAATTCTACTAGATTTATATCTTTTGTTTTTTGCAACATTTAATCTCAGAGCTTTTGTTCTTTATCTTACTACTACATTTATTGCTTACATTTACTTGGTAATATGTAGATCTTTTTGTTACTATAATGCTATCTCACTCTAATATCCTATTTTAATAATAATAATAATAAATAATTTAAATTTAGATGTATAAATTATTAACCCTGAAACACTATAATTTTATTCCAGCTTGTTTTAGAGGGAGTGCATGCAAGACAACTAAACAATTCTCTTCTCCTGGATAAACAAACCGTTAAAAACAAGATTCAAAATGCCAACTCATTAATTAGTTTCTGTCAAACAAAAGCAGAAAGAATCGAAGATCAGGTATTTATATAAAAAATAATAATTTCCATTTATATAGCCTTTTTTTCTTCCCTTTTTTGTCAATAAAGATTCGTGCTTTTTGTAGTTAAGATCATGTTCAGATCAAGTACAGAAGCTATCTGAAACTAGGGTTCAGAAAACAGTTGCATTAGAAAACACTCAAAGAAGATTACAAGATATTAAAAGAGCATCACAACAGTTAACTGATTCATTAGATGAATCACAAAATAACGTTGATAAAAGTCGAGCTAATCTCATGGATTTGCAGATTGAACTAGAAAAAGAAAGGTAAATCTGACATTTTGTCCCTTTTTTTGTTGTCACTGTCCCAGGGGCATTTTGGTAATTTCAACTTGGTGGTTATGTTTTAGGTTTGAGAAAAAGAGAGTTGAAGAGGAATTAGAAGCTTCTAGAAGAAAACATTTATGTTTAACTTCACAATTAGACGGTACATCGGTTGTTGAAAAACTTCAACAGGAGTTGAAAGAATATAAAGAAATCCTCAAATGCAGTGTTTGTCTTGATAGACCAAAAGAGGTAATTAATTTTTCACATTTATGCTTATTATTATTTTATAAATATAAATTTTGATATGTGATTAATTACAAGATTTTTTTTTATTTTTTTTGGCAGGTGGTGATTACAAAATGTTATCATCTTTTTTGCAATACTTGTGTCCAGAAAATCATTGGAACTCGGCATCGAAAATGCCCCACTTGTGCTGCAAGTTTTGGTCCTAATGATGTCAAACCTATCTACATTTGACTTTGACTTTTATGGTCAACCGCCACACACGGTTTTAGATGTAAAATATGAAAAAAGATTCTCGGGATTGATGTTCATTCCTGCATGGATTTGGTGCTTCTGGTTTTCAGATTTTGTTGCACAGTTTGTTTTAGAATTTTAGTTTAGTTGTGAACGTTTGTTGTTATGGTTTCATAATTGTGTTTTTTAGTAACTTACAGTATTATCATTTACTGATTTGTTGAATCAAAAAGTTTTGTTTTTTTTATGATTTTTTTGGCTTTCTGCTTTGTCCTTGTATGTTGTGCATTAGAATTTATATTCTCATAAATTGTCCTTGTATTTTGTGCATTAGAATTTATATTCTCATAAATTGTCCTTGTATTTTGTGCATTAGAATTTATATTCTCATAAATGAGTTTATGTACGTTGAGTTTATTAGGCAAAAGTATAAAACTTTGTTAAAACTGTGAAATGGGCTGAAAGCTATTCATCGTACTCTTTATATTTAAAATTTGAAGACCTAAATTGTCTTATTCTGAGGAATTAGATTGGTATTTTAACTTAAGAAATTTTATAACCGTAATTGTATAATTACAATTTTAAAACCTTTTTTTTGTTGCTATTTTTGGGAGTATACATACAATATGCAACAATTTCTCTGTTTGTTAATAGTCTCAAAATTATTCTAGAAATAGAGGGTAAGTGTTAGGTTACTATGTCATCCACTCATTCGTCATTGCAATATTTTGATGTAAGTTTTTATGAATTATGATTATAATCTTGTATAGATCTTTTATGTTGTGCAATATAGTTCATATTTATGGTTAAAAGATATCCTTCATTAAACATCAAAATAAAAAGGAAGTCTATTTGTCTTGCAAGATATTAGTACTCAAACCTTAGTGCTAACAATTTAGGATGGTGAAAGAAAAAAGTTTTGCAACAGTTATTGGTATTCCACTTTTCCTGAGTAGTCTGAACATGAATTTCTCTCTGTATCCGTATAAAAAGACAAACTTAGGTGTTGTTTGTTTTTTAAAAGGTAAAAGGTCTGCGGTATGCGGACCACATCTGCAGAGAAGATGTGGACCAAACGTCTGCAGTGTATAAGAAAAAAAATGTTTGTTTTTTAATGTCTGCAGACTGATAAAAAAATTTAGTGTCGTAATTGGTGATGGTGGTGAGGCGGTTGTGGTAGGTGGCGGCGGTGGTTCATGGCGGCGGTGGGTGGAAGTGGGTGGTATGTAGTGGTGGTGGTAGCGCGTGATAGGTGGTGGTGGTGGTCGAGGTGGGTGGTAAAGGAGGTGGGTGGCGGCGGTTGGTGGCGGCGGTTGGTGGTGGTAGTAGGTGGTGGTGTTGGTTGGTGGTAGGTGGTGGTGGTAGTGGTGGCGGTAGGTGAAGGTGGGTGGTGGCGATTGGTGGTGGTAGTAGGTGGTGGCGGTGGTTGGTGGTGGTAGTAGGTGGTGGCGGCGGCGGCGACGGTAGGCGGCGGAAGCGGTAGGTGGTGGTGGTGAAGGGGGTGGTAGTGGTGGTGGTAGGCCGGGGTAGTAGTGATCTTGGTGGATAAATTTTATTTTTTAAGTTCAAGTCTTCTCCAAGAAGACCTCAAAAAGACTTTTCCTCTTCTGACTTCCAAAAAACAAATAGTCTTTTCCTAAAATGTCTTCGCGCCTGCAGACATAAGACCTCAAAAAGAATTTTTGTGAAAAAACAAACACCACCTTAATATCTTTAGATCTTTCTGCTTTCACCGACACTAAAAATTACACGTTTAACTGCATTACCCAATCCGCCCTATTTGACTGTACCTAATGTTATCAAAAGAAAAAAGGTTTGAGTTTAACTCTTTTGCTAAAGAGTTGTCAACTTTAGAGAAAGGTAACTGTCAGGATCGATTAACTATAGACAAGTTAATAAACACCTTAGATCTAATTGATGATAGAAGTTACAGCGGATCAACACTATATCAATAATTAAGAACAATGAATTGTATGAACAATATGCAAGAATATTAAGAACACAGTTTCACAAAAAGCTTCAATGTATATTATTGAGTTAACAATACACACGTACGTTTACAATTCGTAAGGAACATACTTATAGTAGTCCTTGAAGCTAAACTATTTACCCTAGTTATTCTAGGACTTGATTTACATTGAATTATAAAAGATATACATTTAATTACATTCTATAACTATCTCTACGAAGATCTCGGACTTGATATCTTCCAAAAACGCGTATCAGTAGTAACTGCAATCACCAGTAGTAACTAAGTAACATCAGTAGTAAACTTGGTGATCAGTAGTAAGTCCATAATCAACGTCAGTAGTAACTACAATGATCAGTAGTATCTTCAATCTTCTCATGATCAGTAGTAACTTGGTTATAGTATACACCAGCATCAACTTCATCAGTAGTAAATGTTCTGCCCCATCAGTACTAAGTATGTCAGTACTAACTGCAGCATCAGTAATAAGTTGATCTGTGTTTTGCTCCAACAATCTCCCCCTAAACTTATTGATCATCTCTTAATCAATCAAGTTTCTTTTGTTCCTCTTGTTCTTTTCTTCTTTTCTCAAGAGTTCTTTGATTCTGTTGAAGCCTTTGTTCAATAATATATCTGTTGTTTCTCTTTGTAAAATAATTCAATTTATTTTGGAACATAACAGCATCATAGGGTTTCATCAAAGTGTTTAGGAATATCTGATACATTGTCTTCTCTGAATGTGGATATTCTTTCTCATATAAGTACAATTCACACACTTTGTCTGATTTCTCAAAGAAGTACATATTTGCAGTAGGAATGACATTCCAAGCATATACATTACCTGGATTTGTAAATTGTTCTGGATAATTATCTGGATAAAATGCAGCATCTATCATTCTAGTCAGGTATCCAGCTCCAGATTCTTTCCATGATTTCTTTGTCATTCTTGGTTTCCCAATAATCAGAAGTTTGATTACATCACTTCTTGAACATGATCTGATTAAGGGTAACCATCCAGTGAATCTTTGTACTACTTTGTCTTCCCTTATGACTTCTATGACATTATTCTGCATCACTCTCCAGTTAAGAATTGGATTGTTCTGTAGAGGAGCAACTGGCATTTCAAGAACAAGTATAATTTGTTGTTTTGATTTCTTCTTGGAGCTTTGTTCTTGATCAACAGATTTTCTTTTTAGTGATTGGGGAGTTGAAGTATTACCAACAGTTGTAACACTACCAGCTTTGAGCAAATTTAAGCTGATTGGTACTAAAGTTTTGGCTTTGGCTTTCTTTGATTCTTCAACTTCTTGTTCAGCCAGGTCTTTCTTCTTTTCAGTGCAGTATTTTTCAATAATAGTTACCATCTTCATTCTCCCAAAAGATTTTGCACTGTGACCTCTTGTCTTCAGAAAATCTATCATAAGAGCTTTTTGTTCAAATATATCATCAGGTAACTCACCTTTTGTTCTTTTGCATTCTGCTACAAGCTCTTCAAGACAGTTTAGATGTTCTTCTTCTACTTTTCTAAGCCTTTTGAATTCTGCTTCTTGGCCTTCTATCTGAACATCTTTAATTTGAACAGGTGCTTGAACAGGCATTTCTCTTTGATTCTTCTTTTGTTCAAGAGCTTGATACTTAGCTACCTTCTCCCAAAATCTCTTATTCTTCACCTTCCATTTGTCTTGTTTATCAGCTCTAACAAGATTTATCTTGTTTACCATGTAATGACCAAGAGCTCTGTTAGGGTAATCTTCATCATATATTTCTTTACCCTTTCCAATGTGTGCTGAAGGTGGAGGTGGAATATATTTCATATCTGGCACTCCACTTATTATAACTGAAGGAGAAAATGATCTAAGTTCATTTTGTTGAAGAATTTTTGGATGTGGAGGAAGTGAGCATTCATCAACCTCAAACCAATTCACATTATCATCAATGTCAGGTATGATAAGTGGTTGATCAGGTGTTGGTGGTTTGGTAATGATGACATGTCTCTCTCTTTCAATAAGCTCTGGAAAATGTAGTTCTTCCTCTTCTGTAGTAACTAGAGTAGTTACTACTGGTTTTACTTCAGGAGTTACTACTGATAGGGCATCAGTAGTATTTGCTGCTAATAATTCCTTTTCTTTATTTACTACTGCTATAATATCAGTAGTAGAGGTTACTACTGGTATTTCCTTTTCAACTTGTTCTTCCATTGTAGCAGTAGTAATAGGCTCTTCTTCTGTCACCATCATCTCTGGGCCTTCATCAACATTTGTTTCTTTTAAGTTTAAAAGGGAGGATGCTGCTGCTGCTATAGATTCATCAATCATTGTCTGTATATTATCCTTCTCCCCCTTAGTGAGCTCAACTGGTGGAGCCTCACTATCATCAATCTTTTTCTTCAATTGTCTGATGATTTTGGCTTGTTGATAAAGCCTGTGCTCATATAATCTCATTCTTCTGTTGATGGTGTTGACATGCCTTTTCATTGCAGCCATGGTTTTTCCTTGGTTAGTTAAATATATATGGCAATTTTGTACAGTGGATTCAAGAGAATCCACTTTATCCGTCAATTGAGTGATTTTAATACTGCCCTCACTCCATCTAGCAAGATCATCGGGCTTACTAACAGGTACATTGGTTTTAAGGTTTTCCTTCCTTTCCATCAATTCCACAGATCTGCCCTCATCACTGCTTGGTGATTCATTGGGTCTTTTAGACATTCTCTTCTTCCTAGAAGAAGCAGAGATGCCCCCCCTTGTGGTTTCTTGGCACCGGGGTCCTTTGAGTAATTCCTCAAAAGAGTCATCACTCAAAGTTGCCGAGGTTTGGGTCCTAATGATGTTTTCACTGTCCTGTGCACCCACCTTTGGGGCATCAGTAGTGAAAGCCCTCCCCTCATGTCCTCTCTCCTCCTTGGAGGACAACTCTTTGAGCCTGGGGTGTGACTCGATTTGTCCCCTGGTGTCCTTTGAAGAAAGTTTCTTTCTTTTATAAATTGTGGAAATGTTTTTGGTTTTGTCTGGTAGGTCTTCCACAGAGTGAAGAGTAGCACTCTGCAGATTTATATCAAGTTCCTGGGACACATTCAGGACTTCTGTTTGGGTTGGTGATTGAGTGGCTATTTGGATTGGTGTTTGGGCTGTATTTGGGGGTGATGGAGTGGGTTGAGGTTCAACTTGGGTTGTAGCAATGGTTGAACCCTCTCCAATATTGGGTTGATCTTTGATCATGTTAGGAAACAGAGGGGTTTCCTTGCCCGAAAATTTAAATTGTTTTCTCATATTTGAGAAAACTTTCTTGTTCAACTCAGGTAATAGAAAAATGTTTTTAGGAGTTGACAAGTTTTGTAATTCACAGTTTATGATATGTTGTAGAAATCTGGGATACATTAAAAATTTAGAAGAACTAAGATTTCCCAACATACCATCAAATATCATGTTTGAAAAATTAAATACTTGGTCTGTGCATAAACAGACAACAGCAGAGGCTATTGCCTTATTAAACTCATTCCAAGTACTTCTTTTAGGAGAAATACAATGCTGAATGGTATGTATTAAAAATTTCCATTGTGGGGAGAGAAGACCCTTTTGAAAAGTAACTATATTCAGTCTTCCCTCATATCCCATTTTATTCAAAATTTCAGCAATGTATTCCTTAGGAAGAGTGGACATACCTGAATCATCGTGTAGTTGTAGATGGTGTCTGATTGATTGTTCTGTTACTGTAATGTGCTTTCCATCTACTTTAGATTTTATCATTGATGATGTTGTTCCTTCTGTTCGCTCAGCATTGGTCCAGAAATCCACCAAGTGCTGTTGATATGATTTTGGTTTTACAGTTAAGGCAAACTGTATATATGAATTTCTCAAAAATTTTACGATCGGACGGAAATCTTTTGTTCCGTCGGGATTCTTTAAGAATGCAACCATATTGTGAAATTCTGAGTATTTGAGATCGGTTTGCACATCGAGAGCTTGTAAGGTTGCCATTGTTGTTGAGTTTTTGCAAGAATTTTGTTAAAGATGAAGGGTTTTTGATCGTAAAACTAGGGTTTATCGAAAGGTGTTTAGAGAATCGAAGTGAAGATAATGCTAAATTAATCATCTGCCGCCTTTTATATCTTTCGATTAAACCTGCAAAACTACGAAAATAGCCTTCGAATCATAACATAACGGTTATTTTCATGGGGGTTAGTTTGGTAATTGTGTTTATGAAAGACCAGTAGTAAATAAGACATCAGTAGTAAAACGTCAGTAGTATCTACTAACATCAGTAATGACTAAGGATTTTGACATCAGTAGTAACTATAGACATCAGTAGTAATAATTAACACACAAGACCAGTAGTATATGTGAATACCAGTAGTACTGACTTACCAGTAGTATCTGTGTAAACCTAAAATACACCAGTAGTAATGAACTATCAGTAGTATTTTGTGCATACACTTTCACACCAGTAGTACAGCAATACCAGTAGTAAAACACTTAAGAAAATAATATTTTACAACACTAACTTTACACATGATTTTAAGTGAGATTTTAAGTTATTAAAATCATTCCAATACTGCTAACCAAGAAGTTGAATCTTCCTACATCAAATGCTTTTGTAAAAAGATCTGCTAATTGATCATCAGTATGGATTTTAACTACTTTGATTAATTTCTTTTCATTACAATCTCTTATAAAGTGAAATCTTATTTCAATGTGTTTAGTTTTTGAATGTTTTACTGGATTATTCACAATACTAATAGCACTTTGATTATCAATAAAAATAGGAGTTTTAAGGATAGAGATACCAAAGTCTAGAAGTTGATTTTGAATCCATAGTACTTGAGCACAGCAAGCAGATGCAGCTACATATTCTGCTTCAGCAGTAGATGTTGATACATTTGTCTACTTCTTACATTGCCATGACACCAGTCTTGATCCAAAGAATTGACATCCACCAGTAGTGGATTTTCTATCTTGACATTCACCTCCATAGTCACTATTTGTATAGGCTATTAGTTCAAAGGGTGAGTCATGTGGATACCATAGACCTAGTGATGGTTTGCCTTTCAAGTATCTGAATATTCTTTTAACAGCCTGCAAGTGTAGTTCTTTGGGTCTTGCTTGATATCTAGCACACACACAAACACTATACATAATGTCAGGTCTTGATGCAGTTAAGTACATCAAAGAGCCTATCATTGATCTATATAAGTGTTCATCTACATCCTCCCCCTCAACATCAGGATGTAGGTGTTTGTGTGTTTCCATTGGTGTACTAGCACTTTTACTGTCTTTCAAGTCAAACTTTTCCAAGATGTCTTTGACATATTTTGATTGATTTATCAAAATACCATCAGTTCTTTGATTGACTTGGAGTCCAAGGAAGAAGTTCATTGGACCCATGGAGCTCATCTTGAATTTAATCTGCATCAGCTCTTCAAATTCTTTGCACAATGTATCATTGGTTGAACCAAAGATGATATCATCTACATAGATTTGTACCAGTAGTATATCATCTTTGACTTTCTTTGTAAACAATGTTTTATCAATGGCTCCTCTTTTAAAGTTGTTCTTCAATAGGTATGATGATAATGTGTCATACCATGCTCTTGGTGCCTGATGTAGGCCATACAGAGCTTTATCCAATTTGAACACATAATCACCATGTTTTGGATCTTCAAAACCTGGAGGTTGGCAAACATAGACCTCTTCTTCAATTTTCCCATATAGGAAGGCACTCTTAACATCCATTTGATAGACTTTGAATTTCTTGAATGAAGCATATGCTAGAAATATTCTTATAGCTTCAGTTCTAGCAACAGGAGCATATACTTCATCATAGTCTATTCCTTCTTCTTGAGTGTATCCTTGGGCTACAAGTCTGGCTTTATTCTTGATCACTATGCCTCTTTCATCTTTCTTGTTTCTGAATATCCATCTTGTTCCAATGGCTCTTTTTCCTTTGGGTAGAGGTACAAGTGTCCAAACAGCTTGTAATTTAAATTGAAGGAGTTCTTCTTGCATTGCCTCGATCCAGTTTGAGTCCTCCATTGCTTGTTGGATCTTCTTTGGTTCTTCCTGAGACAGAAAGCATTCATACATACATTCATTAGCAATTAAACTAATGTTACACATATTTGCAGTTAAGCTTTTATTTAATTTGCTTCTTGTTTGAAGTGGTGAGTTAACATCACTTAGAACAAGGTCTAATGGATGGTTCTTCTGAGTCCTTGTAGTTGTAGCTTTATCAACCACTAGTTGATTTCCAAGATTGGACTCATTTGTCTCAGGCAGTTGTTCATCTTGTGATTCTTCATTGTCATGGATGTTTGGTTCATCATCATCTTGGTCAGAGTTACTACTGCTGTTGTCTTCGTTGAGATCAGTAGTATTGTTGTTGTTACTGGCATCAGTAGTATCTTGAGAATCTAGGTTATTGTTGGGACCAGTAGTATTTTCAGTACTATTACTGGTACCAGTAGTATTGAAATTACTACTGACCTCATTCTCAGAGTTACTACTGCTTTCAATATTTGAGTTATTACTGACATCAGTATTAACTATGGGAGCAGTATCAACTATTATGTATCTCATCTTTTCTTGACCAGAATAACCAGATGATGTTCCTTCATTTTGAGTGTGACCATTTGAATCACCTGTATTTAAATTCATGTTAGAATTAAAGGATTTGGTTAGATTGTCTATGTTAAATAGCCAATCTGGACCATTTCCTTGTTCATTAGTAATATTTTCATTAAAGGATACATTAATGCTTTCTTCAATTATCCTTAATCTTTTGTTGAATACTCTGTATGATTTACTTTGAGTAGAGTATCCCACAAATATTCCATCATCAGCTTTGCAGTCAAACTTACCAATTTGTTCTCTTGTAATCAGAATAGTACAAGGACAACCAAATGATTTTAAGAAACTTATAGACGGTTTTCTTTTATTAAAAAGTTCATATGGTGTTTTAAAATGTGGCTTCACTATTAATACTCTGTTCTGAACATAACAAGCAGTATTAACAGCTTCTGCCCAAAAAGTGATTGGTAATTTTGAATCTGCTAGCATTGATCTTGCTGCTTCAATGATGGTTCTATTCCTTCTTTCAGCTACACCATTTTGTTGTGGAGTTCTAGGTGAGCTGTATTGCCTGTCAATACCTTTAAGATCACAAAAGTTAATTAGGTTAGCATTTTTAAATTCTGTGCCATTATCACATCTTATGGATTTCACTTTTTGATCAGATGTGTTTTCCAGTTTGACAATTAAGTTCTTTATGAGTTCACTTGTTTCATCATTTGTCCTGAGAAAGAAAACCCATGTATATCTGGAAAAGTCATCAGTAATAACAAGACAATATTGTTTCTTTCCAATACTCATTACATTAGTAGGTCCAAAAAGGTCCATATGTAAGAGTTGTAAAGGAAGAGAAATAGAGTTCACAGTTTTGGACTTATGAGAAGTCTTGTGTTGTTTACCTTTTAGGCATGCAACACAGTGATGATCACACATGAATTGTTTTTGAGGTAGTCCAATTACCAGATTTCTTTTTACTAAATTATTCATGTTTTTAAAATTTGTGTGACACATCCTTCTATGCCAAAGTTCTGATTCAGTGGTGTTTGCCTTGGATATAAAACAGTTGACCTCATTTGTAGAAATGAGTTCTCCCCCTATATCCAGGCAATACACATTGTTTCTCCTTGGAGTTCTTAAAACAACATATTTTTCATCTAAAATAAAATCAGGAGAAAGAATGATGCACTCAATGTCTGTGAACAGAATCTTGTTCTTTTTATCACAAACTTGAGACACACTGACAAGATTGTATTTTAGTTCAGCTACATAAAATACATCATCAAAGGTAATTTTTCCATTAGTAACAGTACCTTTACCTGTAATCTTACCTCCCTGGGGATTCTCACCAAATGCCACATATCCTCCATCAAATGACTTGAAATCTTTAAGAATTTGCAGATTTCCAGTCATGTGCCTTGAGCATCCACTATCAATATGCCATGTTCTTCCTTCTTCTGGGATCAGAATGCTCTGCACAATTGAGTAAAGGATTAGTTAAGTTTGGGAACCCAAGCTTTATATGTCTTGGGTTCATCCTTTGAGAAATGAGCTGTTGGGGATTTAACTCTAAAGACTTTTGGTACCCATACTTGTTTATTACTGGTATTTTGTTTTACTACTGTCCTTTTGGAGTTATTACTGGTGTGAGAATTTCCTACTGATCTTGGTTGATACCCATTTTTTTTAGCTTTTGAATACTTTACTACTGATGGACCAGTAGTATTTGGGTACTTACCATGTTTAGAATGACCAGTAGTGTTTTTAGAGTTAACACCAGTAGTGTTTTTGAAATTTGTTTTGGGAGCAGTAGTATTTTTGAAATTAGGGTTTTTACCAGTAGTATTCTTGTACTGGTACCATACAACATTATAATTAGGGTTAGCACCAGTAGTAAATTTGTTAGAGTTTCTACTGGTGTTGGAAAATTTAAAGTATTGTTTATTTTGATTGGATTTTCCGTTGTTCTTGAAGTAATTGCTGTTCTTTGGGCTGCCAACTCTTCTGTTTTGCACAAATCTTGGTGCACTTCTTCCAAATCTTGTAGTTTCAGCAATTTGAGTTTTGATTGTATTTGCTACTGAAGGACCAGTAGTATCTTTTAACCTTTGAGTTTTTGCATTTTCTTTAAAAACTTTAAATTCTTTGAACTCCTTGCAATTTATTGGATTGAAGTGACAATCCTTTGCTAAATGATTCACTTTATTGCAAATAACACATTTTAATTTATTTTCTTGAGCCTTTATTGTTTTTCTTTGTTCTAAGAGTTGGTTTCTATTTCTTTGGTTTCCTCTTTTTAGAATTTTGGGTATATTTTCTGCATTATATTTAGGAGAATCATTTGGACTTTGAGCTGTGTGAAAACTTGTATCAATTGATTTTGGTGATTCAGTTTGAGATATTGTAAATTCAATTGATTGCTCATCATCTGAAGAATCATTTGATTCAGATGTTTCATTATTAGATTCAGTTTGATTTGCAGTTTTTAATTCATTAATGATTCTTTCTGAACTGTTTTTAAGTGGAGGAATGAATTTGTGTGGAGGTGGTACAGCATGATATCCCACCCCATGAACAACGTTTTCTGTAGTTTGATTATTAGTTAATTCATCTAGAATTTTAGTGCTTCTTTCAAACTTTTTAATTGTTAATTTATTTTGTTCAATTTCAAGCTGACATTCTTCTAATTTACTTGTTAGTTCTTTATTTTTTGTTTCATAGAACTCTTTCTCATCCACAGCTTGAAGCAATTCTTCCTTGATTCGTTGATCAATCATCTTGTACACCTTTATTTGATGTTCTTGATCAGCAATTACACTATCAAACTCATGATTTCTTCTGATTGCTTTTGCTAAATCTTCATTTAATTTAGTGTTTTCTTTTTCTAGATTTTTAATAATTTTAGCACATTCAGGAGTACAAGGTTTAGATTTTACCTCAGTTTTGTTGTCAGTAAAGGCCATGAGAGCTTGGTTTTGAGCATGCTCTTCTGCTTGGAAGCTCCAGTCATATCCTTGTCCTTGTTGTGACACAAGAGCAGTTGATTTTGATCTTTTGTCTGGTTGAGGACATTCTTTTGCAAAGTGACCAAGGTTGTTACAGTTGTAACATTTGACTTTTGTCTTGTCAAATCCTGCTTTGTCACCTTTGTTGAAATTGAGGCTTGTCCTACCAGTTCTTTTTAAGAATCTTTTGGCCCTTAGACTCAGCATAGCCATCTGCCATTTAAGATCCATCTCCTCAAGATCATCTGGATTCAATTGTTCCAAGTCATCACTAATCAATGCAGTATGCACATGACTTGTGAAGAAGGATTCTCTTGCAGTATCCTCAGAATCTGCAGCCTTTCCTGTGGAGGTTTCTTGCCCTTGACCTGTACTTGATACAAATGCAGCATTGTTAGAAGAAATAGAAGGGTTTTTGTGATTTACCTCAGTTTCAAACACTCTGAGATCATTATAGAGTTCATCTAACTCCTTTTCTTCTAGAGCATCTCTTTGTCTATACACCACTGTGTACATGGCCCATTCTTCACTAAGAGACCTTAGGAACTTCATGTTAACATCTTCTTGATCCATCTTTACACCAACTTGGTTGAGTTCACCAATTAGTTTGTTGAATCTGTCAAACACTTGAGTGAGTGTTTCATTGGGCTTTCCTTTGAAATTTTCAAAGTCTTGTTTGAGAACAGACTTCATGTTTCTTTTTGTACTCTTTGTCCCAACGAATCTCTTCTCCAGTGCTTCCCAAAGCAACTTAGCATCATCATATTCAACAAAGAGATGTTGATAGTCATTAGGAATGGCCAGTAAAAGAGTGCTTAGAGTTTTGAGTTCGATGCCTTTATCTTTCTTCTCCTTCTCACATTTAAGTTTGTCTGCCTCAGTTACAGAGCTGCTTGCTTGAAGTTGACCAGTTTTGTTTCCTTCACAAACGACTTCCCACATGGAATAATCTGTAATAAGCATGTATTGCTTAATACGATTCTTCCACATCCCAAAATTATTGGGAGTGAGCATAGGGATTTTGTTGGCCTGAGTGCTTTCATTATTATCAGTCATGATTAATAATGTGTGTTTTAAAGATTAAAACTTTTTGTTGTTCTTAACAAATAGTAGATCTAGAACCAATATGCTCTGATACCACTTGTCAGGATCGATTAACTATAGACAAGTTAATAAACACCTTAGATCTAATTGATGATAGAAGTTACAGCGGATCAACACTATATCAATAATTAAGAACAATGAACTGTATGAACAATATGCAAGAATATTAAGAACACAGTTTCACAAAAAGCTTCAATGTATATTATTGAGTTAACAATACACACGTACGTTTACAATTCGTAAGGAACATACTTATAGTAGTCCTTGAAGCTAAACTATTTACCCTAGTTATTCTAGGACTTGATTTACATTGAATTATAAAAGATATACATTTAATTACATTCTATAACTATCTCTACGAAGATCTCGGACTTGATATCTTCCAAAAACGCGTATCAGTAGTAACTGCAATCACCAGTAGTAACTAAGTAACATCAGTAGTAAACTTGGTGATCAGTAGTAAGTCCATAATCAACGTCAGTAGTAACTACAATGATCAGTAGTATCTTCAATCTTCTCATGATCAGTAGTAACTTGGTTATAGTATACACCAGCATCAACTTCATCAGTAGTAAATGTTCTGCCCCATCAGTACTAAGTATGTCAGTACTAACTGCAGCATCAGTAATAAGTTGATCTGTGTTTTGCTCCAACAGTAACATTTTCAAGTTATTTGTAAGGTTGATAATGAAGTTGGTTCCAGGTGGGTTTGTCACTCATATTGCAATCCTTAATTGTTTGAAAAAAGTACAACAGTAGTACCTTTGACCTATTTTTCTAAAAAAATATTAATATACATATATAGAAGTGAGATCGGATGAATAATTAAAATATATCTTTTCAATTATGATCCAAAATTTCCTACAACCGTTCATACATATTTATGATAATTATTAAATTTCTCTTGATAAAGAAATTAACAATGAAGATTCAATATTTTTTTAACGATTGGTTGAAAATTATTAAAAGATTCAAGAATTAGACAATTGTTTTATGAAAGTGATCGCTATCTCTTACTAACAGACAATGAGACTGTTACTAATCTTATCGTCATTTCTATCACAAATTTATCAAGGCATGTAATCATTGTAACATGTAACTTTCATGCATGATGCAAAAGCAAAAAAACATTCTTTTATTATTTCTTTTATCATATTTGACTTTGTAACCTTTTATATAAAAAATAATTACTCCTGCATTTACCTTTTTCTGCAACTGAAATATATCTGCACTCTGCAGATGCAACCAAAGATGTTTGCAACATGATGTAGACATCATTTCCCATATGTTTTATAGGTATAAAGAAGACGATTTTTGCTAAAATTAAGCAGATAATTACTCCTTCCAATGAAAGCAATTTTGTTAACATTTTCTTCTAAGTGTCCTATAACAAAATGTATCATTTCATTTAAAATTTGAAATGCAAATTTGTGATGGTTAGCATTGTTGAATGGAAATTTAATGCGGCATTTAGTGGTGCAGTGATAAATTTTACCAGATCCTAATTTGTAAATTATCATCATTACATGCATGTAGCTAATGATAATGATTTGAGATCACTAATTAATGTTTTTTTTTATATGTCTCTTTGTGAAAAGTATCTGTATATTACGTACTTTATTAAATCGATAACGACAAAGTGCTTCATTTCAGTGACATGTTTGTAATTGTTTTTTCAGATCCATTGTACATGATTGAATGACATTTGCCGGTATATATAAGTATATAACTGCGTACATTATAATATACTGTTTAACATAGAATTCAGTAACATATAAATAATATAATCTGATAAGGGATAGACCCTATTCATGCCACGATCGTAACACAAACACGATTTGGACAATATGCATTTCAGGTCTTACTCCTTATCTTGATTTTGAAAAAAGCTAGATTCTTTTTCCATTATTTAACACATGTTTAAGGGTTTAATAATTAAATATAAAATATATGTTCCTATTCTCAATGTTTTTTCTCAATTTGATAAATGTCGTTTTTTACATAGGGAAAGAAGGCAAACGCGCAATAAGCTGCACCGCTATTCCCTTTGCAATTGCAAAACTAGTTCTTTTATAAATAATATTTGTAGATCTAGGTGTCATAACATTGCTATGTATATATTTGATGTGTAACATGTTGATGCACTAGTACAGAAAAGGTTTGTAGGTGCGCGCCTCAAAACATTTATACTGCGGTGGCTGCAGTAACAAATTATTTTCGCACAATAAGATAAACAGCCGCCCCAACAAACATATTATTTGGAGCGGTACATGAGAAACCGCAGTAACATAAACATTTGTTGGGGCGGTTGAGTAAGCCCCACACCTATATTATAACTATTAGTGCAGACGTATTAACCCCGCAGTAACAAAACCATTTGGTGGTGCGGACTTCACATCTTCATCTAAACTATTTTATTCAAAAAATAAAGTCCTTCAATTCGAGCGCAAACGTTTCAAGTTATGTATAATTAATGATTTCATTTTATAATCTTGTGCAAGTAATTAAACGTTTTCATTAAATAGTAATTAATGCCGGTTCAATACGAATTGAGAAGAAAATAAACGTTTTCATTACCATGGAAGATCAGTTACAACCTAATGATCACAAACAACGTACACACCAAACCAAATCTAACATACATGGCAATCAAAGAAGAGAAACAGTGAACGTAAGCCCATTACCATTGTTTTTTTCCACAACATCAAGGGTGAACTTCACATTTTGGTTCCTTTGGATGCCATTAATCCTTCTGAACTCAACAAAATAACCATTTAGAGTCATATGGTCCATAAAACCAACACTCCTTCTTCGATCACCGTGGATTTTCAAATCATAAACTTTGCTGAAAACATCAAAATTTTCTACAAAAACAAGAGGAGGCTCATTCCAAAGGCGGTGATCCCGGACAAATTTTGCTGGAATAGTCTGAAACAAAAATAAATTAATTACTTTATACAATTAAATATACTTATTAACAAGATATATACATACAATTCTTTTTTTAATGGAGGAACGCCATTCTATAACGAAGAAATCGGGTGGGACTTCATCATCATGTGGAACTTCTTCTTCTTCTTCATACGGGTAATATACAAATTCATGTGGAACTTCATCATGTGGGACATCATCATCGTGTGGAACTTCCTGTGGTAATTCTTGATCACTCATGTTGTAAAAGCAAGTATATCTAAAAGAACTGCATGCGTTATATATATATACAACTGATTTTGGCGGGAGTAGAAGTTTTGGCGCGCATCATAAAAGAACCGCACCTCCAAATTGTCATTTTGATAACTGCTGCAGCATCATCAAGATTCACTTACGTACACGAACTACATCTGTTCTAGTTGGCATGTGAATCTTGATGATGCCCCAACAGTTAGCAATGACATTCAACATCTTCATATTTGGAAAAGCATACTTGAGAAATGGTAATTACAATCAAATTTATATAGCGGAAAATTAATTACGATTGTAACTTTTTTCAACCAAAACAATCATAACGTATATTGGTGAATCTCAAGAAATATTTGATTCCGCGCGCAGTCTAATCTAGCTACTGCATGGATAAACATCAAGAAAAATACATTTTTGGAGCGGTTTATCCATTTTTTGGAGCGGTTTTTGTTTTTTGGAGCAGTTTATCTATTTTTTGGAGCGGTTATCTAATAGGGTTTAGGCTAAAGCTATAAAACCTATCTGCAATTTTTACGGCTTTAAATTCAATATCAACTACAAACTAACTAATATTTATTCCATGCATTAAGTTTGCTATCAACCCCCATTTGATAATAGAAAAATTAAAATATTAATATTAATCTTAAGTGCGGCTCTTTGTTTATTTAGAGCGGTTACGTTGCTTTTACGCGCAAAATTTATTACCCGACATTTCGTTTCCTCGGTTAGTTATTATATAAAGAGATTAACCATGAGTTATAATCAATTACTATATCTCCCACCGTGATAAGAAATCACTTACTTTTGATCACGATGAGTTCATCAAATCCAGAAACGCATGTTATTGTGTCCAGTGACGATGAGATTGACGATTTTCAAAGTGATGATCCACTATTAGTGAGTCATTACTTCGCAGTCAAATGGAAGGAAGATATAACAAACACAATTGTATGTAGAAATTTTGATCTTTTCTTGTATATTATTGATAACAAAATATTATATATCAAAAATTGCATGTTAATGTTGATGAAATTTTAATTTGTTGATCTTTTCAGACGGTACGGGCAAAGCTCGTGAAGGATCACGATCTTTACCGTTATAAAAAATGTTGCTTGGATAATGGAGATCGGTTTTATAAACGCTTCGACATGACGAACCTTGGTGATCGATACAGGGCCATAGTGGAAAAACCTTTAGAACCTATGACCATTCATGGGGATTTTGTGGATTTCAAGCAGAGTTTGGGAATAAGAAACAACCAATGGGTTTGTTTCACGATTGATCTGCAGAAAAAGAACGGTCGTCTAGGGTTGTGGTTCAACGTTCGTCTGTTTTAAGTGTTGGTTTTCATTGTCTGTAATCGTCGTGTTAGTTTCCTTTTAACTGGAATGAAATATTTGGTTTCTCTTTAATTTGTTTATCATGAATATTTGGTTTTCATTGTTTATTATCAGTTTAATTAATTAATTGGCAAACAAAACACAAATGTCATAAAAATACAACGATGCATGTTGAATTCAAAACCAAAATGTAACAAATTATTACAAATAAACCCAAAACAAGGACAACATAAACACAAAGCTAACAAAGATGAATTCAGAGAAGAGTAAAGTTGAAGATAACTCCAACACCATTGTTTTTTGCTTCGAGATCAAGGGTGAACATGACATGTTGGTTCGTGCGGATGCCCCTCTTCTGTTTGAAGTCGACCATATCACCATTGATAGTCATATGGTCTATAAAACGATCATTGGACCTCCTTCGATCACCGTGGCGTTGTAAATTGAAAACCGTGGCGAATGGGGGACTCATCTCAAGGTTTTGCAAACCACACAAATGACGCTCATTCCAAAGTTGGTGATCCCTAACAAATTTTGCTAGAATAGTCTGATGAAAGAAATGAAAATTAAATTTATACGTACTGCAAATTATAATAGCTAGCAAGAAATGAATTAAAAAGAAGAGTAAATTACTGTTTTTGTCCCTGTGATTTACCCGATTCTGCGTTTTTGTCCCTGTGGTTTTTTTTTCTGTTTTTTTGTCCCTGAACTATGCCAAATTCCGTTTTTTTGTCCTTCCGTCCATTTTCTGCCGTTAACAAATGAGAAATGCTAAAAAAGTGAGGGTATTTTCGTCCTTTCTTCATGTTTTACATATGTGTTCTTCAAATTGATGAACCCTAATCCCAAAATCCCAATTTCTTGAACAAATTGATGAACCCTAATCCCCAAATCCAAATTTCTTGAACCCAAATCCCAATTTCGGAAATTGCGAGCATCATTGCCTTTTGCACAATCGTCGGTGTTCTTCCTCTTCGGCACATTAACCCTTTTGCAAACGGATACAAATGGGTCAAAACCCAAAAACTGAAGAACACACCACCGAGCAATCTGCTCCACTGCGGAATCGTACTGTAAATCGTCCGGCTAAATCCGACCGCAATTGCAATCAAATTCACCATCATAATCGTAATCGGAGGAATCATCAGCGACGTCCATTTGACGACGTAAAGATCAGCGAACTCGTCGTCTTCATCGTCTCCGGCGGATTTCGACGTTAGCGTGAATGAGATCTCGATTCCGGCGTCCACTTTCAACAGTCCTTGAAGAATGGCGGCTAAATGAGCACTTGTTCCGCCGATTAGCCAAAATTGCTCGTTCCTCCACCATTCTTCTAGCTCAATTCCTGACCATTTCACCTCGAGAACGGCGAGCATGACGATTGAAAGCGTCATTATCATAAGGTAAACGAGAAACGTTACGTTTAGGGTTTGCACGATGAACTGGCCGGAAAATAGCGAAAGCGCCGGTATAAAACAGTACACGATTAGGAAAATTGAAGTGAAGGGGTAAATACCGACGTTTAGGTAAGCGATTCGTTGCAAAATCTTCATTCTCGAGCTTGCTAGCAACGCGTTGTTACGTGAAAAGAAGATCTCGACTGAACCGGTGGCCCACCGGAGCACCTGATGAAGTCGGTCGGTTAAATTGATCGGAGCTGTCCAGAAATTTGGATCTGGGGATTAGGGTTCATTAATTTTGTTAGTCCCAAGACTAAGTAAATAAGATTTGATGCACGATAGCCAAGAAGAATAAATAACAGCTGAAGTATGTATCTCAGCTGAAGCAAGTATATACAATAAACCTTCAGCTGAGTACGTACTTAGCTTTAGGATACAAGTCAAATTAGCGGCTATTAACGAGAGTTCATTCGAAGTCTATGACCAAAGGACAAAGACAAGAAGAAGACTATTCAGCTGATTGTGGAATCAGCTGATAGTACCTGCTGCAGATGAAGACTTAAAGGAAATGTTCATTGACACCTTGAACATTTCCCTTTCCCGCTCAAAGAAGAAGAAAACGATAAAGATCTTATATTTTGGAATAGAAGATAATGTCAGTACAACTTCATCGTTTGTCCCTCAAGCATGTAAAGAGAAAGTCAACAACTTCTGTACTTATGTAGTACACCTTTCACTGTGAGTCAGAAAAGGTACCGGAAGAAGTGGACACAAAGTACACTCGGGACAATAACTTGTGCAATAGCATTTAATGATCCATGGCAAGTCTACATCGACGAATAATATGTTTACACGTCGTCAAACTTGTGGACTAAGGAACATGGATCTTGGGCTATAAATACAGACGTAAATGCTTGCATTTACAACACCTTTAGAACACCCTTAGAAATCATAAGCACAAGAACATTCTCTGAGAGTTAGTTATTGTCTAAGTATTAACTCCTCCATAGTTATTACTAAGGCATTAATATCAGCTGTTAGTATCAGCTGATATAACTCTCAGTTTATATCCTTCTAGTTTGAGCGGTCTAAAGTGTCAACTCAAGTATAGAGTTTTAGGTAGTGTGTACTATCTATTTCCGCAAACTCTGTATTGTATTAAGCTGTTTTTAATAAAACTCTTAATCATTGAAATCTTGTTGTTAATTACTTATCGTATCTTCGTTACTCGGTCATAACGCAACACGGTTGTGTTGTTGGGATCCAACAACTGGTATCAGAGCGGGTGTCAAAATTATTTTTCCATCAATTTTGAGCATCTGTTATGGCTGAACCTACATCATCAGATCTTCCATCATCTGGAAAACCTCCCAAACTAACTCAAACCAACTATCCCATGTGGAAAACGCGTATGTTGTCCCACATGGTTACCTATCACCCAAAACTTCAAGATAACATAACGATAGGAAAATACGTTCCTAAAACCCTTATTCCTGGAACTCCTGAAGTCCCAGAACACTATGTTGTGAAATCTGAGGCTCAATGGACAGACGCTGAAAAACGTCTTGTTCATCTTGAAAATAAAGGAAGGGATATGCTTTTTCAAGCAGTTGGTGATGAACTGTATCACAATATACAATTTTGTGATTCAGTTAAAGAGATGTGGGAGAGGCTGGCTGAAGTTTATGAAGGCACATCTGTTGTGCGTGAACATAACAAAAACATGCTCATACATGATTATGAACTGTTTAAAGCCAAGCCTAGTGAGACTATCGCTCAAACATTCAATCGTTATAACATTCTGTTAAACGAGCTGAAGTCTCATGGGGTTGATAAGGACGATATGTCCAAAATGTGTAAGTTTATGGCTGCCTTACCTTCTAAATGGGCTACCATCATAACTTGCATGAGTACGTCTCCTACTTTGAAAGATTATACTCTTTCCTCTCTCTATGGTATGTTTCTAAGCCATGAGAGAACTGTACTCAACAAATTTCAACCTCCAAAGACTCTAAGGTGAGTCCCTCTGGATCTTCGACTGCTCTTGTTTCTCTAAACAAGCCCAGCAGAATCGAATATCCTCCATCAGATGATGAAGCTGACAATGCTTCAGCTGCTGGTTTGTTCAGCATGCCTGAAGTCAGCATTGAAGAAGTTGATGAAGACGAAGACAACGAATCCCTTATAATTGAGCTAGCCTTACTTGTTAAGAATAGAAAATTCTTCAAAAACAAGTCTGGCTCCTCAGCTAGAGGCTCAAGTAGCAGATCTATCTCATCAGCTGTGTCTTCCAGACTCTCTGGAAGTACACCTGACATCTCTGAGATAACTTGCTACAACTGCAACAAGAAGGGACACTATGCTAGCGACTGCAAGCAGAAGAAAGCTAGTTCATCATCTTCAACTGGTGAGTCCATTGAAGAAAAATACAAAAAGCTACAAGCCTTCACCAAAAAGATTCTAGAAGAAAAGAAGGCACTTGAAGGCAAAGCTGCTGACAAGGGTCTTGTAGCTGAAACTCATGATTGGGCTGACTCTGGTGACAGCTCATCTGATGACGATGAACAAATGGCCACAATGTGTTTGATGGCTCGTGCTGATGATGATGAAAGTATTACAGCTGATGATGATAGTTCCTATAAATGGGTCAACATTGTTCACAAAAAGGTAACCTCTCTAATCTCCGCTGAGGCTACTAAAGCTAGAGAAATTGTTGATTCTATTATTTGTGACTTGCACTTCATTGATCAGCTGAAAGGTGAATGTTTGGATAAACATAATGCTATTCTACGTGAAAATGCATTTTTAAAAGAACGTTTAATTGACCACAAAACTTTAAAAGAAGAACTTTCTGAAACAAATTTTATTAACTCAGTTCTTCAACATGATCTAAGTGAAAAAGTTAAAGAACTTGAAGCAATTAAAAAGATTTGTGAATCATGGTCTCGTTCATCCAAACATGTGAGTGAATGTGTTAACTCACAAATCCCCAGTCAAGTACAAGCTGTACTAGGAGGAGATTTCCTAGCTGCAGCCGCTGTACCTGACAGAAGTACAGATGATCTGTACTACTCGTCAGCTGAGGCTTCTGTGCCAGCTGAAGAATTGGTTTTTGGTTCCTTTGTTAGGTCTACCAAAACCTATGCTACTGAGATGTCCTCAGAAGATCCCTATGTGGCTACTGGTGAAGAGTCATCAAATGACTCCTCTGCCATGGTAGTTAGGACACCCACTGTAGTCATTGTTGAACCTAGAAAATCTGTCTCGGGTTCAGCACCTGCTGCATCTTCTGCTAGATCTCAGCAGAAGACTAGAAGAACAGCAGGAAATAAAACCGTTCTTACACCCTCCAAGGGTGAGCCAGTTGGAGTTCGTACTCGAGCTGCAAAGAACAAAGGTAAGAGTGTTTCTAAGGACACTCCAAGTCCTTCTTCAGTTGTGTCTGTCAAACAGCTGAAAGGAAAGGTCAGCAAGCTGACATCACTCGTTCAAACTCTGACATCTCTGATAATCAGAAAATGAAGGGTATTTTGGGTCCAGTTCCCAATCC
This sequence comes from Calendula officinalis, assembly GCA_963853835.1. NCBI lineage: Eukaryota > Viridiplantae > Streptophyta > Magnoliopsida > Asterales > Asteraceae > Calendula > Calendula officinalis. The sequence continues at coordinate 32,061,404 of OY970821.1, read as the reverse complement.
TACTGCCTCGCCCTCTACTCCACTGCAAAGAAACAGAAAATGCTATAAGTGTGGAGATCGTGGGCACATGGCAAGTGAGTGTGACAACACATGCTTGAGACCTTCCCCAACTTCAGTATGTGAGCCTACTGAAAAGCCAACTTCTGTGAGTCCCAGCGGGAAGTCACAAGGACCCACCGAAGTGTGGGTTCCCAAAAAGAACTAACTCTTTTATCTTATGTGCAGGGTGATGAAAGCAAACATGTCTGGTACCTAGACAACGGTTGCTCAAGACACATGACTGGTTACAAATCCCTGCTGGAAGAGTTTGAAGTTTGTGATGGCCCCTCAGTAGTTTTTGGTGATAATGGTAGAGACTCAACTGAAGGTTATGGAACCATCTCTAATGGATCCATAAAAATCACAAGAGTTGGTTATGTAAATGGGCTGAAACATAATCTTATCAGCATTAGCCAACTTTGTGATGCAAAGTTCTCAGTGAACTTTAACGAATACAGAGGAACGGTGACAGATAAGAATGGAAAGGTAGTATTAGTTGCTCCCAGAACCAAGAATGTCTATACACTTGACATGAATCCTCAAAATCAAGAAGTCTGTCTATTCTCTCACTCTACTGAAGAGCTGAATTGGCTGTGGCACAAAAGACTATCTCACCTGAACTTCAAAAATATATCGAAGCTGGCTCGAGGTCAGCTGGTGAACGGTCTGCCACAAATCAAATATGAAAAGGATAAGCTTTGTTCTGCATGTGAACAAGGTAAACAACATAAAAGCTCCTTCAAATCAAAGCAATGTTTTTCCATCAACAGATGCCTTCACATGCTCCATATGGATCTTTTTGGTCCCATGAGCACTGAAAGTCTAGGTGGAAAGAAGTATACACTTGTTATTGTTGATGAATACTCACAATATACTTGGGTTATATTTTTACGCCACAAGAGTGATGCAGCTGATGAAATTATCAAGTTCATCAAAAGGATGGAACTTCTAAACGGGTCTAGAGTCAAGATGCTGAGATCAGACAACGGTACTGAATTCAGAAACAAGACTTTGGAAGATTTCTGTTCAGATGTTGGGATCTCCCAAAACTTTTCAGCTGCAAGAACACCTCAACAGAATGGTGTTGCTGAAAGAAGGAACAGAACCCTTATAGAAGTTGCAAGAACAATGCTTGCTGAGTCAAACATGCCTAAGCAATTTTGGGCAGAGGCTGTTAACACAGCTTGTTTTACTCAAAATAGATCTCTCTATGTGAAGAGACATAAAAAGACTTCTTATGAGATTTTTCGTCAGAGGAAACCTTTCATCGGTTTCTTTCACGTGTTTGGCTGTGTGTGTTTTGTGTTAAACACAAGAGATAAGCTGAGTAAATTTGACTCTAAAGCTGATGAAGCCATTTTCTTGGGATACTCCACTCTATCCAAAGCATATAGAGTTTTCAACAAAAGAAGACAAACATTGGAAGAGTCCATAAATGTTACTTTTGAAGAACACTCAAAAGCTTCGAACCCCTCCTCTGCTGACTCGTCTGATGCATTTCAGAGATCAGCTGAATCATCCCCTGATGATACAACCGAAGCATTCTCCGATGCTTTAAATCTCTTTGATGTTCCCGTAAATGAATCAGATGAGACATTCCATGATGCTCCTACATATCTTGTGGACATTGCAGCTGTTCAACAAGAGATTCCAACAGTTAGAGCATCATCCAAGGCTACTTCTAAGCCACCTCTTCATACTTCAAGAAGATCAATTCAAAATGAAGTAATTCATCCTGCTGAGCAATCAGCCGCTCAACAAGGATCAAATTCTGCTGAATCTTCCTCTTCTACTGCTGCCCCTCAATCTAAGTGGACCTCAGAACATCCAATTGAGTTAATCATTGGAGATCCACAGCAGGGAGTAGTCACTAGAAGTAAAGCATCATGCAATCTTTGCTTATGGTCTTGTTTTCTAGCAACTGAAGAACCGAAAAATATTAAAGCTGCTTTAGAAGACTCAAGCTGGATTCAGGTGAGGCAGGAAGAACTTAACCAATTCGAGATCAACAAAGTATGGCAGCTGGTGCCTTCACCAGCTGGAAAGAGAATAATTGGTACTAAATGAGTATTTAGGAATAAAATGGATGAAGAAGGTGTAGTTATTCGCAACAAAGCTATACTTGTTGCACAAGGATACAGACAAGAGGAAGGAATCGATTTCGATGAAACATTTGCTTCAGTGGCTAGGCTTGAGGCTATTAGAATATTTCTAGCCTACGCTGCTTACAAAGACTTCACAGTTTTTCAGATGGACGTGAAGAGTGCTTTCTTAAACGGGAAACTGCAAGACGAAGTGTATGTTAAACAACCACAAGGGTTTGAAAATCCTAAGTATTTAGACTATGTGTTTAAATTGGATAAAGCGCTGCATGGGTTGAAACAAGCTCCTCGTGCATGGTATGATACACTCTCCACGTTCCTCATAGCAAATGATTTCACCAGGGGAAAGATTGATAAAACCTTATTCATTCGCAAAATCAAAGGTGATATCATTCTTGTTCAAATTTATGTGGATGACATAATTTTTGGTGCTACTGATGAAAAACTTTGTAGACGTTTTTCAAAACTTATGTCTACAAAGTATGAGATGAGCATGATGGGTGAATTGACATATTTTCTTGGCTTACAAGTTAAGCAATCTAAAAATGGAATTTTTATAAATCAAGAAAAATATATCAAAGATCTTTTAACGAAATTCGATATGAATTCATCATCATCCATGAAAACACCAATGGCTCCTCCAAACAATTTAGATGCTGACATCACTGGTAAGTCAGTTGATGTCACATTCTATAGAGGAATCATTGGATCATTACTCTATCTCACCGCCAGCAGACCAGATATTATGTTTGCTACTTGCATGTGTGCTAGGTATCAAGCTGATCCTAGAGAATCTCACTTAATAGCTGCAAAAAGAATTTTGAGGTACCTTAAGGGTACTCCAAGCCTAGGTCTTTGGTATGCCAAAGACTCCGGGCTTGATCTAATTGGCTATTCAGATTCAGACTTTGCAGGTTGCAAAATGGATAGAAAGAGCACCACTGGAGGATGTCAGCTGCTTGGTGGAAAGCTAGTCAGCTGGACAAGCAAGAAACAAAGCACTGTTTCTACCTCCACAGCTGAAGCAGAATATGTTGCTGCTGGAAGCTGTTGTGCTCAAGTCCTTTGGATGAAGAATCAGCTTGTTGATTTCGACATGAACTTCTGCAAAGTTCCTATCTATTGCGATAACACGAGTGCTATTGCAATCAGCAACAATCCAGTTCTTCATTCTAGAACCAAACATATCGACATAAGGTATCATTTTATTAGAGATCACATTGAACAAGGTGACGTGGAACTCCACTTCATTTCAACTGACCTTCAGCTGGCTGATCTATTCACTAAGCCTTTAGATGAAAAACGATTCAACTTTTTGATCAGCGAGTTAGGTATGTTGAATGCTTGAATCAACTGCTGAAGTACTATCAGCAGCTGATAAGATTCAACTTGTTACTTAGTACATTCAGCTGACTAAAACCCTTTGAATTTATCAGTCAGCCGAATAAAATCTCTTAAATGATAACTTATCATGTTTTATAAGTTAAAACGTTTGGTTCTCCTATAAAAAGGCATTTTTCAACCCTATCCACACGTTCTCTGTGGCAAATATTTCCACTCAAGTGAAAATATTTGGCATTTATGAGGGACAAGACACCCTGACACAGAAACGGCTCCACTACACTGACATAGAAACGGCTCCACTACCTCACACTGTCACATCCAACCTCCTTTGCACGATAACCAACGTGTCTATAGTTGGTTTATAACTATCCATTTATGACCCGGTTCAAATTTAAATCTTTACCCAAACCGTCCCGTAAATCCCTATAAACATCCATTCTCCACTCCTCATCATCTCTCCCACAATTCTTTCTCCAAAAACCCTCTATTTCTAAACCTTTATCTTTCTTCCCTCTCTCCTCAAAATGTCGAAGAAAGCCCCAAAGGTTTCTCTTACTAGGGCTGCTATTGAGTTCTCTCAGAACTCAAACCTAGTAGGCAACTTTTCCCCACCGGATGATCTTGTCGATATTTATCGACCAGTTGTGACGTTTGTGCGTCACTGCCCCATCCGTGGTGCCTTTACCAGAGTCACCAAGAGTATCATTGAACTCTTGCGTGATTTCTGGATGTCGGCCTCCGCCTCTGGAGACGACATCACTGCGCAGGTTGGAGATCATCAAATCACCATTTCTCTTGATGATTTCCGAGTTGCCTGAGGATTCGATTATCTGCAACCTGGTGAAGAATATCAGCAGACTAAATCTGATGATGAAGCTAAAGCGAGTCTAATCCGTATCACTAGATACGGATTAGAAAACGAAGAAGACAGGGTGCCGATCTTCAAGAAGTTTCAGCTGACGAGACCCTGGGCCTATTTCTTTACCCACATCATTCAGGGTATAGGCGGCAACTCCGGGTCCCACAACCAGTACAACTCCAGCATGCAAGTCTTTGCTGAAGCCCTAGTCATTGGTCAGCGGATCGACTTTGGGAGACTGGTGTACGAGGAGGTCAAGGCGAAGCTGAAATCCAAGGGAAATCATATTCCCTACCTTCGCTTCTTCACATTGTGCATTGCACATGTGATGGTTGAGAAGCTGAAGGTTAGTTATGAAGACCTTCCAGGGGATTCTGTGATGGTTCGTTCCATCGCTAACATCATCTTCCAAAGGAATGAAGATGAAAAAGAATTTCCTCTCACCTCGTACATGCTGAAGATCATAGATGATCGAGTCAGATCCAGAAGGGATCGAAAGAAGGGCGCAACATCGAAGAAATCTGCCCTCCAAGAAGGTGAGTCCTTTTCTCATCTGAAGAGTTTTCCCTCAACTGGGCGACCATCCCCAGCTGCTGATGGGAAAACCACCACCTCAACAGGGATCTCAATCCCTGAAAATGAGGATTCTGCTGATGCAGATGACTCTCCTCTGGTGGTGAAGAAGCGAGTGAAGCGAGCCGCTAATCGCCCTCCTTCCTCTTCATTCTTTTTATCATCTTCTTCTGCCACCAGCACCCCTGTTACTCCTCTGCTGGAGGTAAGAAGAACTGCTTCTATTGAGGCAGAGAAGATGATTGCAGATGCTGAACTGGAAACAGCTGCAGCATCTGGACTCAGCCGGGATCCTAGAGAAGATCACTTACGATCAGAGGTTTCATCAGCTTCTGATCTTTGTTCTTCTCATTTTCAGATTGGCAGTGTTTATCAAGGAACTCCACCAATATTCGGAGTTCCTAATCGAACACTCTCGGCTGTTTTATCTCCCTTACCTTTCATCCACTCTCTCTCTGCTGATTTCTCAACAAGTTAGCAGACTTCAAAACGGCAATCTCGTTCTTTAGGAGTTAGTGCCGGCTCCACACCTCTGCGTAGCTCCTCGACCGATTCATTATCTGTCGTTGTAACAAGGGAACAAACTCCACAAGCAACCTCAGTCTCTCAACAGACTGCTGGTGAAGTTTTTGGCTCATCCCAAGCCACCCGAGTGTCAGCTGCACACACACCACCCCCAACTTCTTCATCACTTTCTGAGTCATCAGCTGATGATAGATTGACTAGAAACCAAGTCAATATTGAAGCTGTTCTTTCTGTTTCTCACAATGTTACCAGTTCAAACCAGCTGGTGATCGAGGAAACCACCACCGCCAATGAAGAGACAACTTTAGACCAAGTTGTTACTGAGGCAACTACCAAAGCTGCCAGTGATCGCGAACGTATTCGCCAACTGAGCTGTGAGGCAGCTGACCCACCACCCAGAGGAATTCTTCCTCCAGTCTCTATAACAGTTTCGCCGACTGTTGAGACCGAAGCACCAGATTCTCAAACAGCATTTCATATGATGTTTGATTCTGCTGATATCCCCATTCAGCAGTACACCTTTTCAGATGATGAAGAGATGCATGAATCTGGGCTTCAACCTGTTTTGACAACTGAAGTAGGCACTTCTGTTTTAACCCCAGAAGTTTCAGTTGGACCCAACTCACCCCCATAGTTTCTGAGGAACGCATAGGAACACTTATTCTACCTCGGGAACACCTTCTTCCACAGCTGAGGTTACCCCTCAAGTTGGAGACATGCCGGACCCCCTCCCCAAAAGCGTCCAAGTGTCCCATGCTAAATCCAGCAAAGCTGGAGGAAGCATTCCCATCAGAGCTGCTGCTGCTCTGATGTCTAGTGTTGTTACATCCCAGATTCGACCTGGGATGGCCAAGCTGAGTAAGCAGATGGACACCCTTCGCAGGGATGTTCCAAAGAAGTTTGCTGCTACTGCTGAGAAACTCTCTTCCAGCATAACTTCTCTGCACACTGAGGTTCACACTCAGACTCCTCAGCTGGCTCTTCTTACTGAGCAGATTCAAGGCACCTCCAACGGGTTCACCTCTCTCAAAGAATATCTTCAGCAAGAGGTGAACTCCATTCGCGAATCTGCCAGTGTCGAAAAAGACAAGCTTCTCTCCGAAGCTCGAGCCACATAAGCTAAATTTGATCGACAGATGGATACCTTGACTTCCAAGGTATCTCCTCTTCTTACAGCTGTCGATCAACTGACCACTGCTCATAGTCACCTTTCTACGACTATTGAGGGGTCTGCTTCTGCTGTGTCCACAAGGATGTACAAGTTGGAGACTGAAGTCAGCTCGTTGACTTCTCAGGTCGCTGGTCTCCAAGGCACTCTCAACCTCATTCTACAAAAACTAAATGAGGGTGCCGCTGCTGCTCGTCCTGCTTCAGCACCAGAGAGTACCCCTCTTCTTCGGGCACTCTCTGAGGGGGAGAAAGAGGCCACTTCAGCAGGTGAACAACATGGTGAACAAGAAAGTTCACAACTCATAATCACCTCTGCTGTTGGAGCCAATACTGAAGACGTTCCAGCAGGTGACAACTCAAGAAATCCACCTATCACCTCTGCTGGAACATCAGAAGAAGAAGCTGAAACTTCAACTGGTTTTACTAAAATCGTTGATTCTTTTGAATTAGTTGAGGTCCCAAAAGTCCAAGCCCCGCAAATCCAAAACCCTCAGCCTATTTCACAGGAGATTCCTCATCCTGCTGAGGGGGAGCCTACATCTGCTGTGGTTGAAAACCTCATTTTAAATGAAGTTGGAACCACTGCTGATCTTGATACAGCCTTAGCCCTTCAAAGAAAAACTCATGAAGAGCTGCATCGAAGAGCTGGAGCACAAAGAGCTGAGAACATTAGGTTGTTCAAAAAAGTTCTTGATCGGCGTAGGCAGGAAGCAAATATCACCAGCATAAGGGCCCCCAAATTCGATCCCAGCTGCCCTGATGAAATTGTAATAACAAGGGCTGGGAGTGCGATGCCCCATGAAAAGTTCTCTCTGAACAAGATCAGCCTCATTCTCAACTACGATGAATGGAAAGAGGCTGAAGCAGCTGCCAGAACTGCGAAACCATCGCGGATTATAACAGAACTGGTAAATGAGATTCAATTTGCAATCTACTCCTTCAAGACTCTATGCGATGAAATCAGGAAACATGCTCCTGAGTTGGTATATCGCATACCTCCTGAATTGTGTGAATCTCAAGCTGCTGTTGTCAGAAAGACTGCTGGTGAAAGCTCCTCAGCGAGAGGGGAGAAACGTAAGTCCGTTCTCCTTGAGCCTCTTGCTGACTCCAGACCACTGGATATTGGGTCGTCAATCATATTTACTAAACGACCAAAACCCAATATCACAAAAGCCGTTCCCACGGGAGTTAACTTTGTCCCTGGGCTGATCGTGAAAGAACCAATTCACGGCTTTTGCTATCTGGAGAAGAAGGTGCAATGCTTCCAGCGGGCAGATGAGTTGGAAATGTGTGATGTGGATCAACTCATGACCTATCACAAGCTTCTGAGCTCCTCTACTGAAGAGGGAAGAGAAATGAAGAACCTAATAGACTCAGCCTTTCGCTCACTGTATTGCAATGTCGTTGGATAAGCTATATCCAAGGCATTAAATGTTTTTTTTTATTTTCCTTGTATTTCAATTTCCTTATCAATAGAAAATCAAAACTTTGTAATATACTTGTAAAAATTGTAAAAAGATAAACATATACAAAAGAACCCTAAGGGTCAAAGTACATAAGTATTCAGCTGACTTCTTTCAGCTGAATCATTACAGGGTTACACTTATACGGCTATTCTACTGCATCAAATAGGGGGAGATTCTTAGTCCCAAGACTAAGTAAATAAGATTTGATGCTCGATAGCCAAGAAGAATAAATAACAGCTGAAGCAAGTATATACAATAAACCTTCAGCTGAGTACGTACTTAGCTTTAGGATACAAGTCAAATCAGCGGCTATTAACGAGAGTTCATTCGAAGTCTATGACCAAAGGACAAAGACAAGAAGAAGACTATTCAGCTGATTGTGGAATCAGCTGATAGTACCTGCTGCAGATGAAGACTTAAAGGAAATGTTCATTGACACCTTGAACATTTCCCTTTCCCGCTCAAAGAAGAAGAAAACGATGAAGATCTTCTATTTTGGAATAGAAGATAATGTCAGTACAACTTCATCGTTTGTCCCTCAAGCATGTAAAGAGAAAGTCAACAACTTCTGTACTTATGTAGTACACCTTTCACTGTGCGTCAGAAAAGGTACCGGAAGAAGTGGACACAAAGTACACTCGGGACAATAACTTGTGCAATAGCATTTAATGATCCATGGCAAGTCTACATTGACGAATAATATGTTTACACGTCGTCAAACTTGTGGACTAAGGAACATGGATCTTGGGCTATAAATACAGACATAAATGCTTGCATTTACAACACCTTTAGAACACACTTAGAAATCATAAGCACAAGAACATTCTCTGAGAGTTAGTTATTGTCTAAGTATTAACTCCTCCATAGTTATTACTAAGGCATTAATATCAGCTGTTAGTATCAGCTGATATAACTCTCAGTTTATATCCTTCTAGTTTGAGCGGTCTAAAGTGTCAACTCAAGTATAGAGTTTTAGGTAGTGTGTACTGTCTATTTCCGCAAACTCTGTATTGTATTAAGCTGTTTTTAATAAAACTCTTAATCATTGAAATCTTGTTGTTATTTACTTATCGTATCTTCGTTACTCGGTCATAACGCAACACGGTTGTTGTTGGGATCCAACAAATTTGTTCAAGAAATTGGGATTTAGGGATTAGGGTTCATCAATTTGAAGAACACATATGAAGAACATGAAGAAAGGACGAAAATACCCTCACTTTTTTAGCATTTCTCGTTTGTTAACGGCAGAAAATGGACGGAAGGACAAAAAAACGGAATTTGGCATAGTTCAGGGACAAAAAAACCACAGGGACAAAAATGCAGAATCGGGTAAACCACAGGGACAAAAACAGTAAAATCATACAATTTTTTTTGTCATGGACGCAGACCATTTTACGATGAAGAAATTATTAACTTGTACTTCGTGATCACCAATATGCAGACTGCTAGAACTCATATTAGAAACTTTCAAAAGATCGACTAATCTTACTTTGAAAAGTTTTTCTTTCAAACGTTCTTGTAGGTTTAAAAATGAAACGTTTTTTGATATAATAACAAAAGGAATGCATGAAGTCTTATATATACAAACCCAACTATATTTTTGGCGGGATGGGGATTTGGCGCGTATCACAACTTTACAACCGCATCTCCAAACAAGTAAATAGTCATGTATATTTTACAATCTCAAGAAAATATTTGATTCTCCTACAAACACTGCCAATGATGTGGTAAAAAAATCGAGGAAAAACATTTGTTGTTGCGGTTTCCATATTTGTTATCGCGGTTATGAGGATAAGCTTTAAAAAGTAGCTGCAACAATAGCTGTAACTTCCATCCAAATTGATGCAGTTACACTGTTACGTTTGTTATTGCGGTTTTCTGTATTTTTTACAGCGGTTACACTGTTACATTTGTTACAGCGGTTTCATCAAAACCGCTCCAACAAAACGGGGTGAATTCTAGATGACGGTCAACTTTCCCTCTTCAATTTCGACGCCCTTGGTTATTATATATAGTTAACCAGTATTATTCTAAAATGCAGTTACAAGAAAATTATTAATCAAACACCTTTTTTGGTTATTAACATCATGAGTTCCCAAAACGAAAATCTTCCATAAGAGATTAGTGATACCGAGTCTTCTACCGATGACGCTATTAATTACTTTGCTGTGAAATTGACCTCGCAAGTTATACAATGGAGGGAAATTGTATGCATTCTATTTTGTGGTTCTTTTTTCTTTCTGTTTACTATTTATGATGATGAAATATTTTTTTTGATTTCTTAATTTCAGACTATACCAGCAAAGCTGGTTCAGGATCTCAAACTCTTCAACTATGGCACATGTTGTGTCTTCGAGATGGGAGAGATGGGTTCAAGGTTCGTGTTGGTTGATACCCTTCGTAATCGGAAGAAACCAATCGAATAAAGACCCTATGGCCCGATCACCATTCACGGGGATTTTGACGAGTTGAGAATGGCCTGGGGCATCCATTTGAACCAATGGGTTATTTTCACCATTGATCTTGAGAAAATGAAGCCCAAAGGCCGAGTTTACATGAAAGTAACTTTGTTTTAATTAGTTTTTGGTTGTAAATTTTGTGACTTTTTAATTTCCCTTGTAATGCATGCCCGTTTGTTAATATTATCTAAAGTATTTTTAGTTAACCATTGGTTCCATATTTGTTAATATTATCTATTTTTAGTTAACTATTCATTCCATATTTGTAGTTAACCAATTGTTCCATATTTGTTAGTCTTTTTAGTTAACCCTTGTAATGCATGCCCGTTTTTTAGTTAATATTATCTATTTCTAGCTGCAACCCTAAACTCGCTTTTGGAGCGGTGCAACCGCCCTTATTTATGTTTTTTGGAGCGGTTGAACCGCCCTTATTTATGTGTTACAACGGTTATTCATTTTTTGGAGCGGTTGAACCGCCCTTATTTATGTTTTTTGAATGTTTAATACACAAAGGTTACTTTTTGAAATAGTCATCTTTCTTCTTCGTCGAGACTCTGTGTTCGTTCTGCTACTCATTTAAGGTAATTTCGTTTATTATTAACTTGTCTTTTACAATATATCTCACTTTAAGCTTGGAAATAGGCTCAGAAATGTTATTATGCCAAAACAGTTTCAAAATAGACACATTACATTCGATAACTAGAGAATACATCGGATTTAGACATACATTGCATATGCTATGAAAACTAGGCAAATCCCTATCAAATACAACTTCATTTTCCTTATCTTTAGGTCACGTTCCATTAGTTCCATTTCAAGATTGTTCTTCGATTCTAGTAATCCTGGAATGATTTGTGTAGATCTTTCACACATCGCCGGATCACGCCACCCAAAAAAGTTACATTTAGAACGTCCCTAAAAAGAAAACCAATAATTTGAACTTAAAATTAATGTTTAATATTAAACTCGATCTGTGACGGATCGAACTTACCATTGTTGAACATGAGTAAAACCTTCTGCCAGGGTTTTTGGTTGTCCATGAAGTACGGATCACAGTTTCTTTCCCACACCAACAGAAAACCATTTTCAAATGAAATTAAACCTTTAGTTGTTCTAATAGGGCTAGCTTTATAAAATGACATATGAAAGAGTTAATTACTTAAATGCCCTCAAACCAATTTTATTTGCTTACTTTAATATTTAATTTGATATATTTTAGTTTTTAATGTAATTGACGATTTTAATTTTATTTATCTTTTAGATGGATCATGATTATTGGATGTACAAAGTTTCACGTGGTTCTCCTGAATTTTTCAAGGGTGTTGGGTATTTTCTTAAGATTGCCGATTCTAATCGTTATAAGAACGCAAATCGTAAGATTTTTTGTCTTTGCAACGTTTGTAAAAACTTTAAAAGTTTTACCGATACCGCGGATGTTGAGATCCATTTGTTTCGACATGGTTTTTTGCATAATTACACTTGTTGGTCAAGGCATGGAGAATCAATACTTGATTGGAACACATCTTCGAGCAATTTAAATAGTAGTGATCAATATACAACAACATTGAACAATGATTCAAACAACGATGATGATGATGATCAATACAATTCAAACGACCGTTTCGATGAGAGTTTTAATGATCACTTGGATACTAATATGGGTGGTGTTGATTGAACAAGATGAATTACATCGCCTATTTGATGAAGCACAAACACCGTTATATAAAGGATCTAAATTAATGAAACTTGATGCTGTGTTGAAGTTAATTGACTTAAAGATGAACAACGGATGGAGTGATAAAAGTTTTACAACTCTATTAGAGCTTTTACGCGAGTTGCTTCCGGAAGATAATGAATTACCAATTTCGACATATCAAGCAAAAAAATTAATGTGTCCAATGGGTTTGGAAGTAGAAATAATACATGCATGTCCCAATAATTGTATGTTGTTTCTGAATGAGTTCGCAAATCTCCATAACTTTCCTCATTGCAAGGCATCGAGGTATAAACGGAAAAATGATTCGGATGAAGTTGACGATGATGTGACAAAAAATGGACCACTTGCTAAAATGTTGTGGGATCTGCCTACTATACCAAGACTAAAAAGGTTATTTTCAAATGAGAAAGAAGCAAAGTTACTTCGTTGGCATTCGGAAGAACGTGTAATTGATGGCAAAATCAGACATGTTGCGGATTCACCGCAATGGAGAAACATTGATATAAAGTATTTTGAGTTTGGAAACGAGATTAGAAACATACGGTTTGGGCTTAGTTCGGATGGGATAAATCCTTTCGGGAACATGAGTAGTCGTCATAGTACGTGGCCGGTTCTTTTATGCATTTACAATCTCCCACCGTGGTTATGCATGAAACGGAAATACATTATGATGTCGTTGTTGATTCGGGGTCCGAAACAACCAGGTAATGATATTCATGTTTATCTGTCTCCTTTAATTGATGACTTAAAAACTCTTTGGAGTTCGGGTGTAGACGTATATGATGCTTACAAAAGAGAACACTTTAAATTACGGGCCATGGTTTTTTGTACTATAAATGACTTTCCAGCATACGGTAACTTGTCAGGATATAAAACGAAGGGTAAGAAAGCTTGTCCTGTTTGTGAAGATGGGATAAGCTCGGTGTGGTTAAGAAATTGCAAAAAAACTGTATACATGGGGCATCGAAGATTCCTTCCTAAGGGCCACCGTTTCAGGAAGATGACGATTGAGTTTGACGGAATAGTAGAGGTCAGAACAGTGAGGACACGACTTGATGCATTTTCTCGAGTTGAAAATATTAATGTTGTGTTGGGTAAGAGATTTCGTATTGATAATGAGGCCATATGGAAAAAAAAGTCAATCTTTTTTCAATTGCCTTACTGGAGATATTTAGATGTTAGGCATTGCCTTGATGCTATGCATATTGAAAAAAACTTATGCGAGAGCTTGATAGGCTTATTATTGGATATTAAGTATAAAACTAAAGATGGAGTTAAGGTTCGTAATGACATGGTCGAGATGGAAATACGTAAAGATCTTGCTCCCGAACAACGCGGCAATCGTACTTATCTGCCACCTGCATGTTATAATACATCGAAGGAAGAAAAAAGAAAGTTTTGTCAATGTTTGCATGATATTAAGGTTCCATCAACTTATTCAGCAAACATTAAAAGATTTGTGTCGATGAAAGACTATAAATTGCTTGGGATGAAGTCTCATGATTGTCATGTTTTGATGACACATATGATTCCTATCGCAATTCGTGGAATTTTACAAGTTGATATCCGTCATACAATCACAAAACTTTGTTTGTTTTTTAATAAGATTCACTCAAAAGTTATTAATGTGGAAGATCTGGACAAATGGGAGAAAGACATTGCGGTTATCCTTTGTGAATTAGAGATGCACTTTCCACCTTCATTTTTTGATGTAATGGTTCACCTAGTCTCTCATATCGTACAAGAGATTAAGGCTTGTGGTCCTGTATTTCTACGATACATGTACCCTTTTGAAAGATACATGGGTATACTAAAAGGTTATGTAAGAAACCATAATCGACCTGAGGGCAGTTTTATTGAAGGATATACTTCTGAAGAAGTGGTCGAGTTCTGTCAAGGTATTCTAATTACATATTAATATATTATATAATATATGTATAAACATATTATAGTTGACTAATTGTTACGTTACACATATTTTTGGTTCACGTACAGGATATATGGAAGGTGTTGAAAGTGTTGGCATTCCAAAAACTCGTCATTCGGGTCGACTTGACGGAAAGGGAGGAGTTGGTTTCAAAACAAAAATTCCATCTCGTGAAGAATTACAACTTGCTCATTTAGTAGTATTAATACACATGACATGCCTTACTCCATTGCTTGATGAACATATGGATCTATTAAAGTCGACCTTCCCTGGTAAAGATGAAATGTGGTATATACAGAATCAGAACAAGGAATTAGCAAGGTGGTTGAGAGAGAGGGTAACAAGGGACGACGTTGAAGTTACAATACGGAGGTTGGGAGTAGGAGCAGATGTTAGAGTAAATTCTTACCAAGGATACGACATTAACGGTTAATCATTTTACACCATCGATCAAGATAAAAAAAAGTACAATGCAGAACAGTGGAGTCACAATTATAGCATCAACGACCGAATTCGATAGACGTGATCATGATACATTGATAAGAATAGCAAAAGATTCTTATTACGGTGTGATACAAGAAATATGGGAATTGAAGTATGGTGATTTCATAATTCCAGTATTCAAGTGTAAATGGGTGAATAACCGTGGTGTTCTAGTTGATGAATATGGTTTCACACTTGTGGACCTTGAAACTAATGGATATAAATCCGAACCATTCGTTCTCGCAAAACATGTTTCACAAGTTTTTTTCGTTCAAGATCCGAGCAAAGCAAAATACCACATTGTTCTACAGGGTAAAAGACGTATTCGCGGGGTTGATGATGTTGTAGACGAAGAAGAATACGATCACTTTGATGACCTACCACCATTTTCGGTTGGTATCGATCCCGGTAATTTTGAAGACATGAATAGAACGACATATGTTAGAAATGATTTAGAAGGAACATATGTTTAATAAATTAATTGTCTAACTTAAGATATAATTTTATAATATTGTTTATGAGTTATATTTTTTGTCACACGTATCATTGTCTTGTAACACAATGATGTTTATTGTAATGCACGTTTTATTCAGTGCTAAAAAAGAAACTGAAAATAACCCGCTAAAATCATATTAATTATTTGAAAATTTTCAACCCAACCGCTCCACCAAAAAGAACAAACCGCTCCAACAAAAAGAATCAAAACCAGGAAACATCTCCAACAAAGCACCAAAACCGCTCTAACTAATCCGCACTGCTCTAACTAATTGGCACCGCACCTCAGTAGAAACCCGCTAAATGAAATATTTTATTCGAATCTTTTCATCACCCGGGAAACTTCTCCAAAACACTAATTTCACAAAACCCTTAACCACTTTCTTCACAAAACCCTTTCTTCTTCTTCATCGGTGATTTTTTTGTCCTCTGCTAAACTATTCGAACAAGGTAAATTTCATACATTTCTCATATTATCCAGTCGTTGGTTCATAGATTACACAGCCCGACCATCGAACAAGGTAAATTTCATACATTTTTGTTGGTAATAGCTCATAGTTTACTCAATCCTATACATTTCATTGTTTTCTGTTGCATTGTAGTTTAGAAATGGAAGAACAACCGAACCGTAGAAGATGCAGAGGGGAATGTGGTGCTGCATCATTTTCCAAGAAGTACCCCGAAGAGGTATTTAAAGTTTAGTTTGATGAGAACAACATCCCGCAGAATAGCCAGCTGATGTCGTGGTATGGGATGGAGGTTTGCCATAGAGTTAAGATTACAACGCCTATGTGTAAAGTTAAATGAGAATTTTTTAAACAACTGTGGTTGGAAGCCAAGGTACGGAATGAATTTAGTTGTGTTGTTCGTAATTTTTAGTTATTTTATTACAAATATTATATGCATTTCTGTTGTATTGAGTTGTAAAGGATGTGGAACATCGAAAATGATAACGCAGAAGAATTTATGCGGAAGAAAGCAATTAAACTTGGAACAAATTTTAGGTCTAGACTAGTAAAAGATTATGTTCTTACACAACAGAATCCTTGTGGAAAGTATTCGTTTATTGAGCCAGAGGATTGGGATGCATTTGTTTTACAAAAAACCACCCCATAATTAATGGTAGGTTTGCACTTATTTACCTTGAGTTTGATATACATGTTATGATTAACAATTTTTTAATTTGTGAAGCTAAAAATGGAGAAAGCATAAACAATCAATTCTAAGAGGAAATTTATAACCCGCTTGGGTCGAAGCGGCTGGGGTGGTTTAAAAAAGAAAGAAAAGACCGTTTGGGCTCAACTTTTAGAAAAACACGATTGTCTTGGTGAGATTCAAAATGATCGTTCAAGGAGATTTTTGATGGGTTGTTCGATAAAGGATAAAGAAGGAAAGCCTGAACTTCCAAATGAAGCGATGGTTGCTTTTAGGCGTTTGGTAAACTAAATATTAATATAATTGAGGAATTATATCTTATTGGTAACAAATATTTTATAATTCGGGTGGGACTTATTTTTAATTCGGGCGTTTGGTAACAAATATTTTTTGTAGCTTGAGGAGAAGATAAAGATGATCAAGGATTGGACTTATTTTGAGAATAAAGAAGATCCTTTAATTCGGGTTTTTAGACGTGAGCACGGGGGACGATCCCGTACGGTATCCGAGATAATTGGATATACTAAGGTTCACGGAGGTTTAATAAGACATGTGGACCCCGTACCGAGGCTTACAAGCTCGGTCAACCATGCATCATCATGTGGGTCTCATGGAACGGCTGCCCACTATCCACCAATTGAGGTAATGGTTATGATCGTACTATTTATTGTTTTTATTGTTTTACCTTATATTTTTATCTGGTTTGCAGCGCATCACACCATGTGAGATACAAATTAAGGTGTTTGATAGTGATTTTATCACAGTTGGTTCTGGTACTGCATGGCCAACATCCGAACAAGACAAAGAAGGTTGTGCAAGAGTCCAAGTAGAGCATGTCGTTCCATCATTCTTGGATTTGCCCGTTCATCCTTTAACAAGAACAGATACAATTGAAACGGTTGATAATGCTTTTCTTAAGTTTGTACAATGGCCACGATTTGCATTAAAGGTATATTTTAGTATTAGATTAAAATATACTTTTGTATGTTTTAAACAAGAATAAATGTTTTAGCTTATACCGGGTAACCAACTTGCTGTTGAAAACCAATATATCCCTGAAATGGCCTCGAGAGAATCCTCTCCACTGATGGACTCGACGAATTCATATCATCCGAATTGTGATTTTCTTGAGGAAAATCTTCCCGACCAAAATTTAGTTGATCCTCCCCCTGGATCTTTTACACATATGGTTAGTCTTCTAAACATTTACACATAATGATTTTTAATTACTAATGTTTTTACCATGGATCTGTTTTTAGCTAACAGCTATGGGAGGGCCACTTTTATTCCCAACCGACAATGCAACCCCAACCACACACATCCCGGTCACTGCAACCGTCACTGCAGCCCCAACCACACACATCCCGGTCACTGCAACCGTCACTGCAGCCCCAACCACACACATCCCGGTCACTGCAACCGTAACTGCAGCCCTAAACACACACACCCCGGTTAATCCAGTCACTGCAGCCGTCAGTGCAGCCTCAACGAGTAAAGTTGCAGATGAAGATGAACCCATTCCGAATTTTGTTGATCCTGAAGTTGAGATGATGATGGCTAAAGTAGCAGAAGAATATCCCGTTTTTCACGAAATGATTAAGAGATTTCTCAAAAACAGAACTTATGTTCAATTTTCTTCACCTCCGACTATGTATTCAGAGATTTGTAAAGAAGCCCTCACGATACATGAGCTTTGCAACGTAGCATGTTCGGGTGAAGCTGACGCCTGCATGTTACATATTGCTTCAATGTAAGTTGATATTATTTGTTTAATACTTTGGATATAATTTAATTTACTAACCATGTCTGTGCTAATATTTTTAAGGTATTTCTATGACTTTCCGGCTAATTATGAATGTGCCTTTTTAAATCCTTGGTTAATTGGTGAGTCAGAAATTCAAAAGCCCGAAATGAAGAGACATATCACAGAAGTTTTCAGGCATCAACAACACCGAACATACATTCTTGTACCTTATATACAAAAGTAATTTTTAATTTTCAATTATATTTTTAAGTCTTTAATATTAATTGTATTTTTAAGTATTTGTGTATATTTGCAGTCTTCACTGGGTCCTCTTTATCATTTGTCCTAAAACCAATGAAATCTACATTATCGATTCTTTGCCCCGACCTGTTAAAAAGATTACTACCTCTTTGTTAGAGTAATCGAACAAATGTTCCCTCGTAGATTTCAGTGGAAATCTTCAAAGGTATGTATTCAATTACCACTTTTGATAAACTTAGTTTTAAAATAATTAAGTGCTTGTAATTAATTGCAGTGCAACAAACAAAAGGGGAGCTGGGAATGTTGTTATATTGTGATTCAGCATATTCAGGATTTTGTCGAGTATATTCATCATAATTTTTTTGGTTTTGTAACTGTTTATTAATATAGTTCTATTATAATTTTTGCAATGGTAACAAACTGACTAATTATCTGTAATTTCAGATTTGGGGAGAGGATAAAGTTGTAACAAAACAAGAAATTGAGGGACAAATGGCAAAGTTGATTCCAAGATTATTTAATTGGCATAAGGTTAGATCATGATTTGAAATTGCAAATTAACTCGAACACTTTGTAAAGTTTTGGCTGTAAATTTTTTGGGCTACTTTTAATCTTTTATACAGTGAGAATGTCAAAGATGACTCTCACAAACAAAACAGTTTTATTCCAGTTTTATGCCAGTTTTTGGGTATATTGTGTTGTTATATATATAAATAAATATATATATTATATATATATATATATATATATATATATATATATATATATATATATATATATATTATTATATAGATACAAATATTGTGGATTATTTTTTTTATTAATATTGAAATGGAATAGAGCGGTTCTATAATATTTGTGCAATATATAAATAGGGCGGTGGAAACAATAGGGTGCGACATACTAATAGAGCGGTGAAAAGGTAAGAGTGCGTTTTATAAATAGGGCGGTGTATATATTAGGGTGCGATTTATTAATAGGGCGGTGTTTATTTTTATAGGGCGGTGTTTTTAATAGCGTGGTGTTCCTTTTTATAGAGCGGTGTTTTTAATAGGGCGGGTCTTTTATTTGATAATGCGCACCCATTTGGTGCGGTTTAAAAACCGCAGCTTCTTATGTTTTTACCCGCACCTTCAGACCTTTTCTGTACTAGTGATGAAGTATACCACCTATACGGAAGGATACGTAAGGACAGAAGGACAAGCGGCAGGAGCGTAGAAGGCGACAAGCATGGATCGCCTCAACCAATTCCCAAGACAAGCGATAACGTATCTTGGTTTTAGGGGAAGACGGCGTGAGGCCACACATGAAGGATTTATGTGCACAGTTAGTCAACCTATGATGATACATCCATGCCTACGAAATACTTAAGGGTCACACCGGTGAGTGCATGTAATACGAGAAAGTTATGCAATGATACTACGAAGAGGAATGATTCATAATTGTCATTATGAATCAGTTAAGTATTAAGTTAAGTTTAACTTATTACTAGATTAGTTTAACTAACTAATTAATGTAAGTATTTGTACATTTACTAGTTGAGTAAATATACAATGTGTTAATTATAAGATTATCCATGATATGATTTAAAGTCATTAAATCATATAGTAATTGGATAATATTGTTGTGTAACTTATATAAAGGTTATTATATAATTAACTATTTTAAAGTATAAATACAAGTATATATAATTTGTGTATATGGGTACCGAATTATTAGTGTGTTAATACTAGACATTTGATAGTTAAGTGCAACAATAATAAACTAGTTAAACTATAAGGGATGGAAGTGTAAAAGGATAATAAGTTTAATTAAGAGATTAATCTTAATTAAACTAGAAGGGCCCTAAGTGAAAGTCCTTCTATTATAAATAGAAGGCTTGGGGTTCCCTTATTCCCTTGATCACTAGAGCCGAAACCCTAGCCCCCTACTTCCTCCTTTTCGGCCGAACACCCAAAGACTTGGGCACCAAGTTTTGGTGTTCTTCGTTCTTCATGTTCTTCGTGTTCTTCAAGTCTTGAAGATCCAAGATCGTTGCAAGTGATCATCTAGAGGATCGTTCGTCGTGTTCATCATCAGTGGATCTATCTTAAGCACTAACTAAGGTATGTTTCATAGAACACTCTTCCTCTTCTCCCTCTTGTTCGAAGTCGAACCAAAAACCCTAGGGTTCTTGGTAGTAGTCGACGAACACACACAAGTATGTGTGTGTGTTCGAGTTTTTCGTACAAGGTTTCTTTTCTTGTTAATCAAGTTAGATTTCCAACATCCCAATCCTTTAGGGTTTAAGGATTAGGTTTAATCCCACTTCCGCTTTTAGGGATTAAATCAGCTAGTTGGTTTTAACCGGTCAAGAACAAGTTCATGTTCTTGGTCAGTATGGTCGAACCAAGCTTACTAGGTGGTCGGTCCCATGGGTCGATCAGTCACAATGAAACCCTACAGTGGTATCAGAGCGTTGGTTTAGAGATCTAAACTAGATTACAAGTTTTTTTGTTTGTTTATTTTAATTACAAGTTTTTTTTGTTCCATGTTTTTTCCTTCTTCTTCTTAAATCTCGAAAAGGGTAAGAACCCTAGGACCAAGAATATTAAACTAGCCTAGTTTAATTGGTCAAAAGGTTTTCTAAGAACCCTAGAATTTTTGAAAATTCTAAAGAACCCTAGGATCAAGTATGTTAAACAAGATTTGTTTAATTGATCAAAATGCTTCTTTTCCTAACCCTAGTATTTCAAAAATTAGGAAGAACCCTAGGATCAAGAATATCAAAATTCTTGATCAAGAGGATTCTTTCCTTATTATTTGATCTTCAAAATCTAGAATCAAGTATATTAAACCAAGTTTTGGTTTAATTGATCAAAAAGGATCCCTTCCTTTTTCCCTCAAAGATTTCGAAATCAAGGAGGTTACTTGGACACCAAGTTTGTTAAACTAGCCTAGTTTAATTGGTGGAAAAGTTTCCTAGGCTCGAGGCATATTTTCGAAACCCTAGATGTAATCTAGGATCAAACTAGTTTAGTTTAATTAAAAGAATTAATTAGGATAATAATAATCTAAAACCTAGATAATTAAACAAGTTTATGTTTAATAGGTTTATTTATTATCTTGATAGATTTATTAAAACTAGTTCTTTACACCTAGTAACTTAGACAAAGTTTTATTGTCTATAAGGATTAAATTAAAAAGTTTAAATAAATTTATTAAGGATATAATCTATCTTAGAATTTAAACAAAGTTTATTGTTTAGATAGGATTGATTAAAATTAATCTTTTTAATAAAATAATTCACTTGATCAAGAAAGTCAAAACCCTAGTTTTGATTGATCAAGGACAAGATTAGGGTTTATCTAATTCATTCAAGGAATTAATAAGTTTAAAGGAAGTGTTAATTTTTAAGTTCTAAAATAACAAGATGTATATATATATATATATATATATATATATATATATATATATATATATATATATATATATATATATATTTCGTATTTTTTTAAAATACTTAAAAGAAAATGAATTTTAATAGATATAATAAGTTTATACGTATTTTAATTAGATTAAGTTAAAATACATACGTATAAATTAGATGTAATATTCTTATTAGAATGTTATAAGTTTATTATAAAGTAATGAAATATATATGTGTATATATATTAAATACAAGATAAAATGGAAACAATTAAAAGGATAATGTTATTTTGATCTTAAATAATATAATAGTGTAACTATTTATTGAACAAAGTTATCATATATAATTAAAGCTAGAAAGTACAAAGTTATGATTTTATTATAACTAGAAATTGTACAAGTTGAAATTATATGGTTAACTAGGAATATACAAAGTTATATATTAAAGTGTATAAAGTTGTAAGTTATTATAACTAGATAATTATACAAGTATAATATAAGTATTTTACAAGTCATGTAATATACTAGATTAATGATCAAGAATAAATAACAAGAACCCATATTTAACTAGTTTAAGTTAAATATAAGAAAGGTTTAAACAAACTAAGAATTATTATATATAGTCTTTATATAATAAGTTTATTAGTTTCACCAAGTATAAATCAGTGATTGTGTTAGCTTAAGTTCCATCATGGTTGTTGGAGCTAGTGAGAGCTACACAAGAAAATCACAAAATTTGTAAAGTGTGTCATTAAGACATAATTTTTGGTCGAATCTAATAAGTCAAAAAAAAACGTTTAATTTTATTATTAGACATATGAAAAGCTAGGTGTGTTAAACTAGGTTTATGTTTTAAGTTCATGAATCATAAAAGAATTTAAAAGTTTAACATAAGTTTATAAGTTTTTCAAGTAATATAAAACAAGTAAGTTTTATCATAGATAAGGTTTTTCACAAAACCTAGTAAAACGTTTTGTACACCTCGTTTTAGGTATACATATAAGTCGCGCAAATTCTTGAAACAATAAGTTTTAAAGAATAGTTCTTAAGTTTTAAAAAGGTGTCTTGTAGAATCCTTCAATTCACAAGTCACACATTTTAAACAAGTATTAAGATTGTAATAAAGGTTTAAGTTTAGTTTAAAGACTTAAACAAACCTAAGAAAATCTTAGATCTAAGTACTATCCACCTTATGGAACACCTCACTTGCTAAACGATATTCATATTGTAAGGATAAAAAACCTTAGATATGGATTCAAATCATTGCGAGTG
Organism: Calendula officinalis; assembly: GCA_963853835.1. Taxonomy (NCBI): domain Eukaryota; kingdom Viridiplantae; phylum Streptophyta; class Magnoliopsida; order Asterales; family Asteraceae; genus Calendula; species Calendula officinalis. The sequence goes on along the minus strand of OY970821.1, from coordinate 32,038,405 downwards.
TTAGGGTGCGTAAGGTTCTGTGATAATCGGGAGTCCCGGCGCAGAGCATCGCACTGTCTTAGATGGTCTGATCTACTTTGGTGATAATCGGGAGTCCCGGCCCAAAAAGTACTTGAGTAGAATAAACATACTAGACATTATTACTAACTTAGAAATATATAATTAGATTGTACAAAGTTGTAATAAATTATAAGTCTAAAGATTCTACGACCCCTAGGAATCGTGTCAAGTCTTGATACGATCGGTAAGGATGTTACCTACCAGAAACAACATGTCTCGTCGGGAAGTGCCCAAACCTTGCGGCGAGAATGTGATATATGGATCCTAGGCCTAAAATATTAATTATGGGTTTATAATATTTTTTAGAGAATGTTTATTGATGATTACTAATTAAACTGGGTTTGATTTGTAGATGGCAACAACAAACACAATCGCGACAACAAGTACCAACAATCTCTCACTTCGCTCAATCCTCGAAAAGGACAAGTTGACTGGGTCAAACTTTCTCAACTGGGAGCGCAATCTTCGTATTCTGCTAAGGCATGAGAGAAAGTGGTATGTCTTGGAGAGAGCAGTACCAAATGCCCCTGCCGTTAATGCTAGAGCTGAAACCAGGCAAGCTTATGATAAGCATGTCAGTGATGCACTCGATGTGAGCTGTCTGATGCTCGCCACTATGAGTCCTGAGTTACAAGCGGGAGTTATGGATGTGCCTGCATTTGAGATGATCCAGCAACTTAGGGATTCATTTCAAGAGCAAGCTCGCACTGAGAGGTTTGACATCAATCGAGCATTCAACTCTTGCAAGATGGTCAAAGGAACGCCGGTGAGTGCTCACGTCATGAAAATGAAAGGGCACATGGATCACCTCGCTAGACTTGGTCACCCCATACCGTTGCAAATGGCAACAGATACTATACTTAACTCGTTGTCTGATGACTACAAGTCTTTTGTGGTCAACTACAACATGCATAATATGGAGAAATCCATTGCTGAGCTACATTCTATGCTCAAGACAGCCGAGTTGAGTTTGGGGACCAAATCTAAGGACGTTCTTATGATCGGTAATGGCGATGGCGGTGGGAAGAAGAGAAAAGGGCATGGTGGTTAAGGAAAGGGTAAAACCTATCCTAACCAAGGAGTGCCAAATGGTAAAGTTGTCAAACAAAAGGTCAAGAAGGTTAAGCCTAACACTGCAATGACCGAGAATCGGTGCTTCAAGTATGGTGAGGCTGGGCATTGGAAAAGGAATTGTCCAAAGGGTGCAAGTGGTGGTGGAGGAAACGCAAGTTCCTCAGGTAACAAACCACACTTCTTAATCACTTTAAGATACTTGTAAAGTACATTACGAGTAATCTAACTTTTTTCAATCGTTTATTGCAGGAGGAGATGGAAAGTGATGACGACCGACATGAGATGGTGATGATCCCACGAGCACCAAGTTTTTTATAATACAGTGTTTTTATGGATTCAGTAAAACAATTTCATTTTATTGTTTGGATAATTATATTTCATGCTAAAACAAGCTTTTCTTTGGTTTTAATAAATTTCGAATCCATGGTTGAATTATATTGTGTGCATGTGTGATAATTACACTAGTCAAGGTTTATGACTAGATTGTAAGTCAAGTTTTGATTTACTTATATTTCATGTTTTATATTTGTTTGATTGTTGTATGAATGAATAATGTCTTGATAGCTCAAGGTACTTAGATACTAGTAATTAGAAAGTTTTTCTAATGAAGGTATTTAAGAGTTTATGGAAGCATAAAGTTCAAAAGTTATTGAACTTAGTAAAAACATCCTAAGTAATAGTCATTACTTATGATTGAAAGTTTTAAAGTATTAGTATTAATATAGTGTGATTATATTGGATATAATGAAGATAAACTTTAAGAGTATTATTGCAAGTCTTTCATACTTGTAATAAAGTATTTAATGAAGTCATAATTCCCTAATAGGAATAGTTGGATATTCGTATAATCCAAGTAAAATGACTTAGACATTAAATGAACTCTTAAAATGGACAAAACTATATTAAAGTATTTAAGAATTAAGAGGTATTATTGCAAATCTTTTATACTTGTAATAAATACATTATTTAATCAAGTCATAATTCCCTTATAGGAATAATGGATATTTGAGAAATCCAAGAAATGACTTTGGCATTAAATAAAGTTCTTAAAGAATACTAATATATTTAAGAATTGATAGTATCATTTCAAGTGTTTTATACTTGCTAGATACAGTAATCAATAAAGGTCATGATTCCCTAAACAGGAATAGTGGATATTCGCAAATCCAAAGGATGGTCTTAATTATTGATAGAATTCTTAAAAGATTAAACTACAAGTTATTGACTAGGTCAAAGTAGTAGTTTAAGTGATGCTTAAATTCCATAAAAGATAGTGGCAGCTAAGACTAACATAATTCATTAAAGGCATTAATGGATTTAGTAAGTAAGACATTAACAACAAGGTTTTACCGAGTCGTTAGCCAAGGAGTTAAGAGAAATGATAAATGATCGTTGATTAGATTATTGCATACCTACTAGCGTGATCACAAGTCTTGTGATTAATTATTGCATATCTAATAGATTGTTAACACTTCAGTGGATAACATAATCATTTAAGGAAATTTCTTTAACTAGTAAGAATATCTACAAATCAAGTAACTAAAAGAGACTTTAGTTACAAGGAGAATTTTATGAATTCAAGAAACTAAGGAGTTAATTTCCAATCCTCCTATGTTTGCGGAATTGCATAAAAGGCAAGACTAGAAAATGTTCCAAATGTTGCATGAACAATATCTAGCAAAGACAAAAATAATAGTATTCCTAAAATACTCGTCTTATGTCTTCAGTTTAATAGAAATGATTGGTTTAGTGATAAAATTACAATTGAGATTGTAAGAATCATTAAGTAATCAACACGAACAAAAGGAATAAGTAATGATCCAGTAATAATTCAGTATCTATGTCCAGTGAGGAATAATACATGAGTTAGTATCATTATTATTCAGACTTTGTATGTTTTACAATATCCATGAATAAAAGTTCTTTTATTCAAAAAGATATAAATCCGTGACTACTCGTCTTGGTGGGAGCCTTGATGGGACGTTAACGTCATCGCGATATTTGGTGGTAGATTCGAAAGTCCTTCGAAGATAGGTACACAAGTTTTGTGTAAACAAAATATCGGTGATATTCTGTTGGAGCTCAATGAATATTGGATTGACCACCGTGACAATACTTCGTGGTTGAAAAGTTCAAAAGTATTGTTCACTAGGATTGTCCTTAAGCCTGAGAGGTATTTGGTTTAGGATACAATGACCAATGTGCTTTGGCTCGTCTTAGACAATTCTGAAAAATGTTTGTCATACGAGGCGATACTGGGTACAAAGGAAGTTGTATTTTGAATCGAAATATAACAAGATGGCAATTGCACCTCCTCTTTAGGAGAGATATTTATAGGTCCTTTGACGTGATGAGATAACTGTAAAGTGCATGGCCATGCCCAAATGGACTGTGTATGTGCACAGTTAGTCAACCTATTGGTGGAAGTTTTGTCATACATGAGCATTGAGGGTAAGACGGAAGAAGTTACGGAATTAAGCCATGAGGAAAGTTGTTGGATGACGCCCATCTTGTCCTATCTTAACGGAGGAATACTTCCGGGATCAGAAACTGAAGCCAGGAAGGTTCGCATGAACGCTGGGCAATATACGGTGAAGAGTGGGAGATTATATCGAAAGGGTTCCCTCAAACGTTCCGACAATGGCTCCGGTATGTTTAACAAGCATACACAGTCCATGGCCTTTCTGCCAATGGGGGATAGACATTGTGTGCCCTTTCCCCAAGGCTCCAGGAGGTGTGCAGTTCTTAGTGGTTGCGGTTGACTACTTCACCAAATGGGTGGAAGCCGAAGCACTCGCGTGTATTTCAGGAGCACATATTGTCAAATTTGTGTGGAAACAGATAGTTTGTCGTTTCGGTATTCCACATACGATAGTAAGTGATAACGAAAAGCAATTCGCCAATAATCCATTCAAAGCTTGGTGTGTGAAGCTTAGCATACGACAAAACTTTACGTCCGTAGCACACCCACAAGCAAATGGGCAAACTGAAGTCACGAACCGGACGCTCGTCAAAGGAATCAAGACTCGTTTAAATAGAGCGCAAGGAGCTTGGTCAGAGCAATTGCAAAGTATGTTATGGGCATATCGAACTATGGCACGAAGTGCGACCAAGGAAACACCATATAGCCTGGTATATGGAACGGAAGCTGTTGTTCCCTTAGAAGTAATGACGCCTTCTCCTCGAATGGAAAACTTCCGTCTAGAATGCAACGACGAAGCATTAAGGTACAATCTAGACTTTGTAGAGGAAAGAAGGGAGAATGTTGCAACAAGGCAAGCTGTGTACAAATCTTTGACGGAAGCTTACTATAACAAGAAGGTTCGAGGGATATATAGCTTGCAAAGAAGGAGACTTGGTCTTACGAAAGAATGAAGCTAGTTTGCAAATCAAGCCCGGAAAGTTATGTCCGAATTGGGAAGGCCCGTATCGCGTGAAGGAGGCTAGAAGGAACGGTTCGTATGTACTAGAAACAATGGCCAAAACGACAATTCCAAGAACATGGAACATAAGGAACCTGCGAAAGTTCAACTTCTAGGAGATTTACGTTTTTTATCTTTAAATTTTCGCTCCGAGAGCATGTACTGCAATAGCTAATCTAATCTGTTAGGCATGTACTCGATGAACTAATTAGCAATGAAAGCCTTTCGAGAATGGTAACTTTTAAATTCGAATTGTTTAAAAGATGAAACTGCTAAATAATACGAAAACTCATATCTATGGGTAGGTTGAGGTACGCCGGAAGGATACCTCAATCCTGCAACCGGAAGGAATCCGGACAAACGAATTCGAACGAATACCATACCTTTTTAATATAAGTGGGGGACGCCTCATTAAGATAAGGTGCACACGAAACGAAAGCAAACACACAAATTAGCAAAAGAAATGTAAACAGCGTGACATAAGCGAAAGCATAGAAAGATAAACATTTTAAAGTAATACGGTTACATAAATACGGTTGCAGGCAAAATAAACAAACAAGTTACAAGCAAAATAAACCGTCAAAATTCACGTGAAAACCTAAAGCTTGGTCTGAAGACCCGAACTCTCTCCAACGCCCTCAGAAACGACAGGGGGTTTCGTCACAAGTTTTTTAAATCATCTAGACTTACAACACCACTCTCAAGAGAATAGATAAGAGAGTAATGAGGAGAAACAAGGTCTTCAAACAGGCTAATAACAGCAGCCTGACCTTCCGGGAAGTCATGAACAAGTCTGGCATCTTTTAGTAGGTCCGGATACGCCTTTTGCATATCCAGACACCCCTGATACTGCCCATACCTAACGCTCTCCCTCTGAAGAGCGGAGTTTTTCTGGACAAACTTGTGGGAACTCAGGAACATCTCAATGGCCCCAGGAACGCCCTTCCTGAGCAGCCAGCTGATATCTTCACGTTTGGATAAAACCATTCCTTCCTGCAGTTCAACCTCCTCTTTTAAAGACTCATTTTCTTCAACCACTTTCAAGCAGCGATTTTCTGCTTGTTTCAGGCATGAGTCTTTCTCAACCAGCGCAGACTCTAACTCAGCAATCCTGGCAGCTGAAGCCCTCTATTGATCCTCCAACTCGGAAGAGTGTTTCTTCTCAATCGCAAGTAGGCGACTCTCTTCGGACACTTGATTCTGCAAACTGACAACGGTCTTTTTATTCTCCTCACGATCTTTTAAATAGTTGTTGTGACCATTGCTCCCTCTTATCTTGGAGGGTCTTCATCAGCTGCGAGATGCGGTCAAACTCCGCCCCTTGTTTGGTAAAATTTTTCTCGTAATAATTACATCGAGTTTGAATCTCAGAGATAAGCTCAACAGAGCCCAATAACCCGGATTTAACTCTCGTGAATAGATTATTATCTGACACACTCTGCAAGTTGACAGAAACGGCAGCTCCGATGTCACCTGTGGAAGTAACGATGGCAGCAGGAGGAGTCGCCCTAGGAGGGTCCAGGCGACCGAAAGGACCTCCTTGCTGAATGGGCAGAACACATAGCAGCGCTACTGGAAGCAGCCGTAGGAAATTTCCATAATGGAGACACTCCGGAGTGGGAGGCAGGAGCAGCGATGCTGGTGGTTACAAGAGGCGGAGGAATAAAAGTAGGAGACTTGAAAGAGACAACAGGGGTGGGCTCGATGATCGGAGAAACGGATGCTGAAACGTCAGACACCACCACACATTCAGAGAAACCTGTATAAAAAAAGGAGAATATAATAAATAAATAAAGATGGAAGGACGGAAGAGTATGACGGATGCAATACCTTCGGTGTTAAGTCTGCGCCGTCTGGGCCCTGAGGTCTCAATATCCTCACGAGTTTTGTGCGTCTTACTCTTTCCACCACGTTCCGAAGAGGCGACACTACAAACATAACGTGTCTTTGGAGTCCTCCTGAGCTCCGGTTGCGACTCCGGAATCATAGTATCTTCCATCGTAAACTCAGGACCAGACACCGGAACGTCTCCGGACTGACGCCCCCCCCCCCCCCCAAACCTCAGTTTTCGAGAGATCAATCGTGGCCTCGGAGCTTTGGCTCTCTTCAGTCGGAGGTAAGAATGGTGTTATCTCACCCTCTTCCACGATTATATCACCTTCCGTTGAGCCACCTTTCTTCATCTGCAAACATTCCAGAAGCGGAATGATTTGCTCATCAATCTTCCAGATGGGCCTCACGTCGTGTTGAAGATAGTAAGGGCTGAGATCGACCATGCCCAAAAAAGCCTCGTCGGGATCTTCCCACTCAACGCTGGTGGCAGATATTTTGCTCGCGTATGCACGCTCCTCCGGGGTTAACTCGGGCACCGGATCAGACCCCCTTCCGGATGCCTTGCCCCAAGAAAGTTTGACGTTGTTAAAAGCCGCATGACCAATATAAAAGAAGCTATATTTCCATCCGTGAATGGAATCCCGAAGACCAGTAATGCAGTCGTGTTCAGGGAAACGGAAAGAGGGATGCCAATGGACCGGCAGAGCATGATAAAACCGATCACCTTACGAAGAGAGTTGGGAGCAAGCTGAGCAATGTGCAAACCAAGGTTTTGCAGAACAGTAAGGATAAAAGGGTCGATTGGAAATCGCAACCCTCCAAGCACGAATTGAAAGTATACAGGCTCATAACCGTCTGGAGCAGAACGGATGGTATCGTTTTCTTTTGGTAGCAAGAGTTTATATCGTTGATCAATATAATATTCAGTAGTGATCCGATGAAGATCGAAAGCGGAAAACGTCGAATATATGATGAAGGCGGTCTTGACCTCTTTTGCAGTTTTTTCTGTTTTATCTTTGGGTATTTTATCTTTCCTCATAATGATTATTAGCAAGAAAAGATGGGGGGAGGATTGAGAATCAATAGGATTAAGGAAGTCGAAGAGAAAAAGAGTTTCAGGAGTTCGGAATAAATCAAGTAGCAATAAAAGAGTTTGTGCATAGGAATATATATATGTTGGGAAGGGAAGATCAAAAGACGAAGATCGGACGTCTGAATGACGTCTAACGTTCGAAAATTCCACTATCAAACAACGGTAATATAGTGGCCCCCAACGGTAATATTTTTTCGACGCCCTAAGCGATGAAAGGGGTAAAAACAATACAGTTAGAACTGATTTGCTATGAACAAATCAATCCTAACTAAGGGGACTTGATGAAGTATACCACCTATACGGAAGGATACGTAAGGACGGAAGGACAAGCGGCAGGAGCGTAGAAGGCGACAAGCATGGATCGCCTCAACCAATTCCCATGACAAGCGATAACGTGTCTGGTTTTTAGGGGAAGACGGCGTGAGGCCACACAAGCATTAAATGCAAGCGGCGCAGGAAACGCTCTGACGGAGGATCACAATTCTATCCTCCAGTCCAAAGGCTTGACCTCCGACTATTAACTAATGGATCCTTGTACAGCACGGATAAGGCTGTGTGGTCGATTATCCCGCTCATTCCCTTTGTCCTATTTCCCGCTCACTTAATCGACTATAAATGGACACTCAGTGATCGTTAACAGGTATCCACTCTCGATCTCTCTTACACTTGCATTTACTACACCTAGCATTTAATACTTACATTTAATACCCCTCATACACTAAATACATCCCGTAGCGTTCATAAGTCGTTTACTTATCCTTTCCGTCGTATCGATTCTTACTTAGGCATCGGAGTGTCTTCTGGGAACGACTCCCGGAAGGCCTCTGACTAGGGTTGTTACTTGTTTCAGGGTTCGACACAAAGACGGAACGGTGTACTGTCCGTCCCGGAAGAATCAGGTTTCAACACATGTAAAATAGTTGTGAAAACATGTAAAATATATACACATATATATTAGGTTGAACAAGTAAAAAACATATTTCCTCCGATTTAAAATAAGTGATACATTGTTGGTTTCACGGTTTTTGAGGCAAATTATGATAATGATAATTAATTAGATTAATTTGATGGTTAGTGGGGAATGGGTCCCACAAATTTTAAATAAAGTGATGTTAATGATGTTTAAAAGTAAAAGTAAGGGTAAATATGTCATTTCACTTTATTAAAGTAGGTAGTTAGTGGGTGTGAGTCCCACTACTTTTTACCAAATAATGTAAGTTTTCAAAATGTATCATTTATTTTGATACACCCAAATATGAAAAGTGTATCACTTATTTTAAATCGGAGGAAGTATAAAACATGAATTAAAATATAATTACCGTACATACTATATCATGTTTTTTTTTGTATATTTCATGTGATGCATGTACCTTTCAAAGCCCATCATATCAAAGCCTTTTCAATTACGATGCGTATATCATAACTTTTTTTGTTAAAAAAACATTATAATGACAATCTTTTTACAGTATCACAAAGCATTTTCTAGATATGCAAAGAACGACATAGTATTGTCCTTAATAGTTTCCCTCGCATGGTAAGGCATTACCCTTACATAAATCTCATGAAAAAAACACTTGACAGATCCATATATATAACATATAAATCGAGATAAAAAGATTCTAAACATCGAATTAGTAAGTTTAAAAGTACCATGTTACATAAGTAAAAATCCTATAGATGGTACCTAGCTATATATATCGTCGTATATTTTGTCTGAAAAACAATTATAATTCGTTCTGAATATGTCATCTTCGAGAACGATCGTTTATACCTGATTATTGACATGTATTTTAAGTGTTTGCGGGTTTGAATATGCACTTATGGTCTTATAACCAAAGTGACCCACACAACAATAAACTCCTTGTCTTGTTTTCAAATATTAATGTTAAAAATGTGTCAAATTCTTTTTTATTTGTGGTTCCAGCCTTTACCAAGTTTGCCAAGATGTGTCCTTATATGGGTCACCTTGTAATTAAAATGGTACATATGGTGTCATCATATCTCATACATTATAAAGTTCATAATTAATAATTAATAATAATTATTATTATTTTCTTCAAATTAATGCATTTTTTTCCAAACTATTGAAGCAATTTTGTTACTGCACCAAAATGTAAAAAACTGTATCAGTTTAATCTTTACTGCACCGGAGATTTTTAGAACCTTGTTTGCGACTGTACGGAGTGTTAATACGAGGTTTTGGGATTAACTTTGTTTTTTTTTGTGTTAATAATCATTAATTGTTGTTTTTTTTTTTTATTTTATATTCCAGATAGTAGACTTTGATCTTCAATTCTCACAATTTAAGATTGTCCAATTAGTATGATTCATGAGTAGTTGAATTGTTGATTAATTTTTTTTGATGATTGCTGAATTGATCGATGCTTATTTCATTGATCTTTATTAATTACCATTTGAAATAATATGTAGAATAAATACTTCTTCCGTATCAAAATAAATGACACACTTTCCATTCTGGGGTGTATCAAAATAAATGACACACTTTGAAAACTTTCCTTATTTGGTAAAAATAGTGGGACTCATACCCACTAACTATCCACTTTAATAAAGTGAAATTACCCTTATACCCTTACTTTTACTTTTAAAACTCATTAATATCACTTTATTCAAGAAAAGTGGGACACATTCTCTATTAACTATGTACTTTAATCTATTTTAACCTCTACTTTAATTTTTTACCTTAAAAAACATGTAACCCAATTTGTGTCACTTATTTTGATACGGAGGAAGTATATGATTTGCAGAATTAGTCCCTTAATTTAATTATTGAAAAAGACAAAATTTTACTGCAGCCTTTTAAAAAGGCTTTCAAATGAGGAAGGGGTGCTAATCGATTATACTACCATTAATCAAAGTGAAAATATTATGGTAATTGGTAAAGCATGAACTATTTATTCTCAAACATTAGCTTCAATCTTCAATCGCTTGTTATAGACCTTTGTAGAATGTAGAATGTTCGACTAGAAGACTTAAAAGCCAACGATATGCAAATAAGAGGGGTGACAATAGTGGGAAGTGGCCGACGACCGTCTTATTCGCCTACTTATTTGATTCGATCACGTGAAAAAATAATTAACATTTGCAAAATCTCATAAGTGTAATACCAATTTCATACCAAAAAATTAAAGAAAACGAAAGAGACAAAAGAAAAGAGTGAAAAAAAAGCATTGGAACAAGAATATTTTTCCCATCATTTTTATTCTACTTTTATTATCATTCAATTATTCCTTTATCTTTCATCCTTTTATTTAAATTATTTTTAATTTGTTATCATGCATATGCTCGTTAATACAAATCAAATTTTAAACGAATGATTTTAATTTAATTTCAGACCCTAAGCATACTTTATAATATTAAACTATATTATAGTATTATACCTTTGATACAGTTGTGATATAGTGAACAGTAATTTGAGTTGCATAAAATGTTTAAATAAAAGGATTTTAGGTTGAAAAAATATTTGATGGTGTAGTTGTTGTTATATAACAATGCAAAGCATTCCATTTCAATATACCCAAGCTCGAATCTTGCGTGCATAATCTATTTTAATTTAAACAGCCCTTGAACTTTAAAAAACTAACAAAAAACCCAAATGTTACTTATAAGAACGCTCCCAACAGGAGCATCAGTTAGCAAACCGATGCCGTCCCACATTGCGATGCCTCGTCGCTTTAGGGGTTAGGGGTTCAATTCATCGGTTAGAGGAAGAGTGGAGAAGAGGGAGAGTGGGCCCAAATGATATTTAAATAAGCTATTTAATATATATTTTTGTGTGTATATTTTATAATAGTTAAGCCAAAAAACAGAAAAATGTGAGTATTGATGACATAAGTATAGCAGTTAAAATGTAAGCTAATAAAGTATTGATTTGGTAAAAACTAAAGTGCCACATTACTGTTGATAGTGCTCTAAAGCTGTTGAAGATATTTAGCTTATTTTTGACAAAAAGAACTAAAGAAGGCGTCTCGACCTACCTTCATTAAAATTACAAAGTACAATAGCAACACAATTATAAGTTGTTAAAAGGTTTTAAATAGTATCACATAGCTTAATTTTCTTATTGAATTCTCGAGGAGCATAAACAATTGGTAAGTATGTCGCTAAATTGCAAGATATAAGACTTGTTGATTCACGAATCTCCCGAACGGTCAGAGGGACGTCTACCGCTATGTGGATCCTGCAATCAACGAGATAAACCTAAGTCAGATGCTCCCCGGGAGGTTTCCCGTGAGAACACTCCGACGATCAAGTTAGTAATCGGTATATATGTGTATAAGTATGACGTGAGGTCGTGATCGGTACGTATAGTATTGATTGTTAGCAATAAATGAGATAAGCAATAAATGTACCGGAAGGTGATGATCCACATTGAGCACCAGAGGGTCCTATTTATAGCTGGTCGTCTTTAGGCGGGAAAGAGAGGCAACCTACTTCGGACCGGTCGCACTCGGGTTCTGCGGATATTAAGTCGCCACAGGAGGCTTGGGACCGGAAGGTAAAAGCCTAACTCCGCGCCGGAGCCGCCCTAGGGACTTGGTCGCATTTAATGCGATCGTACTAGTGAGGCGCCCTTTCCGTAATTTCCGCATATCGGTTGGATTGATTCTTGGGATTATCGATATCCCTGCGTCCGTTTAACCCTTCCGCTCAGGAAGGTTCTTTTTAATCCTTCCGTTCAGGAAGGATCCGTTTAGCCACTCGGTTGGGAAGGTATATGCGGTATACCTCATTAAGACTGAACAATAAACCACCAATTTATTGGTTTCAAATGGATTTTTCTCAGTCTATGTATTGATCATTTTTTTTAACACTTACTGACGGTCAGATATAAACCAGTTGAATATATTATCATAAAAAAGAATTCAGAATCTCATCATTATTGGATTCAACGTAACTTTGTTTTTTTTTTTCTGGAAATATTGAGTGAAAGTCTTCAAACATAAATTAAAAGGGACCCTTTGATATGATAAATTAGAAGACCATCCACACTATAATGAAGCTTGTTATTAGCTTGGCCCTTCTTGATAGCTTCCTTTCTATTTCATTATTGGTCTCCCAAATTATTGCTTTCTCTGTCCAAAAAGTTATGGTTGTTTAGGAAAAATAACATTTCTATAATAAGTTCTTTTTAATATCAATTAGTAATTATTATATCATATTGATATATCATTTTTTATTCATTTACATTTTATTTATCGTCGATAATGGTAGTTTATATATGTGTAACACGTGTGACTTGTGAGTTGGTAAAAGATTTGCTCGTAAAGCAAAGATATTACCCCTTTGCCCTCTTTATTTGCCTACCACCCTATTTATGAATATTAAAAGTGGACAATGATTTAATAAAGAAAAATATCGCAGTGAGTTATTTTCATACTAACTAATAGCCTTAATTAATCATTCAACTCAGTCGAAGATCGCCATTCCATTATTAAATCTATCAAAATGCATTATGTTTAAAGATGCATCCTCCATTGCTAAAAACATACTTAGGTAATACTAGAAACTTGTATAACGCACAATCACAAACTAACAAAGAAATATCTATTTATTTTTAATCTATCGTGGTAACAGAGAGCAAATGCAATTATATATGTATAATATTTGATTATTTTTTCATTGTATAACTAATTGATAGTCATATTAGGTTATAGTTTTTTATACATTTTTTTATCAGTTATAACTTGGTTTACTTACGTAATCAGTTATATATTGTGGACATAAGTAAATTTATTCAAACATGTGCACACCTTTTAATTCATTGACCTGGTACAAAAATCCAATCTTTATTAATTAAGTATAGTACTACACTTTGAGAAAATTTCAGCAAATAAACCAAGTTATTGGAACAGAATCGTGTCAAATATGCAATATTAATAATTTACCGTATATAGATGTGACATATCCAAAATCTGTGTGTACAATTAAATAATTTTACATGCATGTACATACATTTTTTATTTAAAAATTAAAGTAGCTAGTATATCTCCCAAAGAAACGGTTCTTGATCAGCTCCAAGCCTCAAGCCGGCATCGACAATGGCCCCCAATTGCCATGATGAAGCAGTAAAGAAACCGTACCTCGGGTCGGTGTGGTTGAGAGAAAGGTCAGGCAAGTTAAAAAATGTATCATCGTCCATAGCCATTGTTTCTCGGCTTTCTGGCTCGGCTCCATCGCGGGTGTTTTGTGATGATAAAGTGGTTGATGAGTGAGAGTGAGAAAGAATATTGGGTTGGCTATCTGGCTCGGTTTCATCAACTCCGCCACATGTCATGGCGGCCGCCTTTGTAGCGGCTTCTTGGATGTCTTTAGGTGATCTTGTGGCTGGTTGAGGAAGTAGATGTGCTAATTTTGGGAAATTTAGGTAAGCCGAGGGGCCTTTTATGGCTATAGCCGCTACATCATGGGCTCGAGCTGCCATTTCAGCTATTGGGAATGTCCCGAGCCAAATTCTTGATTTCTTTCGTGGCTCGCGGATTTCAGACACCCATTTTCCCCAACTTCTTTTTCTTACACCGCGATACGTGAGGTGCTCTTCACCGTCATCATTACCACCACCACCACCACTACCAGCACTACTGCTTTTACCTGGCTTCTTTTCCTCATTGCCATTGTTTCCTTTACGAGTTCTTGTTGAGCTTTTTTGAGACTTAGTTTCGGCCATTGGAGCGGAGGTGGATGATGCCGAGGAGTCGGTGGTGGCGGTGGTTGTTGTAGTTGAGGAGATGGAAGCTGAGATATGGTTGACTTGAGTTGCATTCTCCATGTTGATTAATTTGTTCTTGTTGAATGAGAAAAGAGCACCTACTATAGGTTCTATAAACAAGAATGGTCACTCAAATGATACATAAAAATAGGAGAAAGAAGGGTACTATAGGGGTGGGGGGCCGGTGAGTGTGGGGTAGTTTTATTCTTGCAAAAATAGCCTTATTGGTGTAAATTAAAGAAAAGAAAAGTCTAAAAAGAAACATATTGTGTGAACTTTGACGTTTAAAGGTCTTCTTGAATTTAATTTTATATGTATGCATTATTTGCTAAGTAAACCTTTTACTGTGTAGTAATAGTTTCATGAATGAAAATATATGTAATACGTATTATGCTGCAAAAGTTACAATTTCTAATTTGAAGATGCAAAGGAACTTGGTTTTTTTTTCCCTCGCTAATAATTCCTTGAGCGGAGCATGATTTGATTTGATTTACTTTAAGTGACACAAATTGACTTACACGTTTTTTGAAGTAAAAGATTAAAGTAGAGGTTAAAATAGATTAAAGTACATAGTTAGTGGAGAATGGGTCCCACTTTTCTTGAATAAAGTGATATTAATGAATTTTAAAAGTAAAAGTAAGGGTATAAGGGTAATTTCACTTTATTAAAGTGGTTAGTTAGTGGTTATGGGTCCCACTATTTTTACCAAATAAGGAAAGTTTTTAAAGTGTGTCACTTATTTTGATACACCCCAAAATGAAAAGTGTGTCACTTATTTTGATACGGAGGAAGTATTAACTTTAATATATTTTTTCTTACTAAAATTTCATATTTTTTGTCTTATGTATTTATGTTAATAATAATTATAATGCCCACCACCACCACCTACATGGATGGCAATCCACCATTCACTTTTCATGTGATTTTATGCATCTTTTTTATCTTTAACATTATTATTAGTAGTGGTAGGTCCAACAATATTTTATGTGTATTATTTCTAGAAAAATTGACTCGTTATATTATACAAGTATTTACAAAATGTACATGAGTATAAAATTTCAGATTAGTTAATTTAGTATGAAATGATACATTTTTAGATTAAAATACGTTATATATAATAAAACAATTACTTTTATTTTAATTGTTAAAATCCATATCTATATTTACAAATTTAACTATAAAAAATGAAGAAGTAAATAATTATGGGCTAATTCAAAAGGCACTGACGACATATTTTCAAAAATATATTTTATAAAAACTAAATTTTAAATTTTCGATATGGTTAGCTACCAAAAAGATAATACTACCTCCGTATCAAAATAAGTGATACATTTGGATAAACACGATTTTGAGGCAAAAGATTAAAAGATAGTTTAAGATAGATTAAAGTGGGTAGTTAGTGGAGAATGAGTCCCACTTATTTTGAATTAAGTAATACGAAGTATTAAATTATTAATGATGTTTAAAGGTAAAAGTAAGGGTAAAAGAGTAATTTCACTTTATTAAAGTAGATAAATAGTTGAGAAGGGGTTCCACTTTTTTGCCAAATAAGGAAAGATTTTGAAGTGTATCACTTATTTTGTTTCACCCTTTTAGGAAAGAGTATGACTTATTTTGATACGGAGGTAGTATAATATTTGTGGTGAGAATTTAATATTACTCCAAATTTGGTGTAAACTTTTTTTTTTTTTTTGAAAGAATGTGTTGCACCAAAAATTACTCAAATTTAGTATCTTAATTGTAGATAGAAATTTTCACCAAAATACCAAATCTGGTGTTCTAATACATACAATGGAGATAGTTTTAGGGGGTGTTTGGAAAAGTTTATTTAGGTGTTTTTGGTAAGCCTTTTAATGATACAGTTAAGAGGTTAGCATTTTAATCGAACAGATTCAGAGTGTTTGGTAAGACCTCTAATTAATCAGCATCTGAATCAATAATTCAACATGTTCTACCTCTTAATCGGACATATATCAGGGGAAGTGTGAATCATTCAGACCTCTGCATCATTCAGATATTAATCATTCAGATGCAACCAAACAACACTTTATAAGGATTTATGGCTTATAAGCTTATATAAGCTTTAATAATCTCTTTTTAAATGGATAATTAAAGCTTATATAAGCTTATAATTTTATAAGCCCTTCTAAATAAGTTTTCCCAAAACTCCATTAGTCAACATAATTGTTACAAAAGGTACATATTTATTTAGAAATGTCAATATATAACAGTCAAAAAAATATAAAATGCTTGAATTTTTTCCGGGTTCGTTTTCCAAATAAGTATCTACATTACTATTTTAGTTTATCTAAAAAAATTATTCATTTTCAAATTACAATCAATCATTTCATTTTTTAAGTATATAAACACGACATTTTATTGATATACCGTATAATAATTCTATTTTCTTAATTAAAACATTGTGCCTCTTGTCTAGTATATTCTTGAATTGGAATCGATGGAGTAATATATAAAATATCCTTTAAAAATATAAAGATGAAAAATATTGAATATAGCATTATTTCAAAACGAATCAACACTCCAGTTTGTTCCTCCCTCGTGCTGATTTCTTATTAGTAGATTGTTAGAATAGATATTAAAAGCATATTGTGCTCTCTATGCCCCGTGAGATTGCAACATCATTACTCGTTATTTATTGCTGAAGAATTGGTATTAATTACTGACTTTTTACAAGTATTATTAAAAGAGTTTATAGTAAAAAAAAAACTAAAAAGTTAAAAAATATATAAATAAGTAATATGGCTTTTTATAACTTATGTCTTAGGGGCACATAATACTATGTCATTAGTGTATCTAACTGAAGGGAAATTGACGCTAATCAAAACCACGGTTGCCACCGGTATAAAAGGGTTCGATTTCGATCTTCAAAATGGCCAAACACGTGCAACAAAATTTGGCATGTGGGCATTGTTCCTTAAGATGAAGACAAGTTGATGCAACTCTCCTACACATGGTTGTCATGTTATTATGTTCCAACCATATGCTCACAAAACATACTTTCCATTTTCAATTTTAACACACAAACAAACAACACACACATATATAAGAGATATATTTCGGTACGCAGCATCTTAAATAGTACAAAATAATAAAAATGCACCTCAAATATAAAAAATAGTGACAAATCTACAAAATTGACATTTTTATATCTTAAATATACACATATATATGACGCATGTAAGCAGATTTTCACATAAAGTTAAAAAGACGTAGATGTGCTAATTTGACAAAGATAGATTTAAAATAGATCGATAACAATTAAAATTGTGATTTTTTTATTTATTTTAATTTTTTTAAATGTTATTGAACACTTTTTTAAGGATAAATAAGTGTATATTAAGTTACATGTTTTATTTATAATCCCTTCCATTTAAAAATGTTATTAAACACTTTAAGTTACATATCCCTAAAACACTTTTAAGACTTTTCGCCATCATTTTTCTAATGTTTTTTTTTTCTTGACATGATGAGTGGATGCATTGACTTGGTTGACTCTGGAAGTTATTTCCGTATTATTTAATCATATTTTATCAAATATTTACTTATAAAACATGCTTTTCTGCTGTTGAATAAAAGTGATGACAGGCTGAAATAGCTTGGCCCAAAAGAAAATTAACAAAACTGGCCCTGCTGGAAACTTAGCCAACCAAGCCCAATTACATTGTACTTCATAGTAACACTTTATAATTATATAAATATTGTCCTCCATAGTCCATCATATGGAGTTTGATAATGCAAGATGATATATGATTTATAACAAGAAAATATATTTTGTTTTTTTGATCACCAATTATCAAACAGAATCAAGTGATTAATAATAAAATTCAACCAAGTCATGACGTGCCATACATTTACATGCAAATTAATCGAAATCACGACTTAATTACTTGCATAATTAACATTGCCTTAACCAAGAACTTGTCCATAAAACAAAAAAACAACAAATTAACATATAATCATAGCTCACATATCACCACTGAGATGGGCTCGGAAGCCGGTCAAGTTGGTCAAACATATCAATTGGAAAATCATCAATGAACGTATCGGGCCCCATCATTATCGGGTCATCGTTTTCATCTCTTCCACAACTCCCACCACCTTCCCCTTCACCACCTAAAACACACACACACACACACACACCATGTGTGTTATAAATCAAACAAATGTACTTATTAGAAGCTTATAATATAAAAATATATAATTTCATGCATCATGTATACATACCTGGTGGCATGTAATTAGGGAAATCTTCCATCTCAGACGAACCACCATGCCCGAAAACCTCAAAGAAATTAGGGTCACCAAGTTGGGTGAAAATGTCTTGGTGGTCTAGTGGTGGAACGTCGTAACGGAAATCTTGTGCAAATGGTGGCTCGTTGCATGAGTACTTTTCCTCCAATGGAGTGGTGGTGTAGTCGAGTTGACTTAGTGGTTGGTGGTGGTCAAAGCTATGCAAGCCGTTGACTTTGGTGGTGGTCGTGGTTGGGTTCATGAGTTCGGGTAGTGGGAACATCTTGATTGGGGGTTCATAATAAGGTGATGAACATGATAGTGTCTTTGGTGACGTCACTGATGATTCTCCATCTGTTGAGGGACTGCGTTTCGGTGCCTGAAATTGTAAAAACAACATAAATTTCCTTCACACATGCATTAGGTTATTTGCCTCTATAGCGATAAAAGCTTTAAACTTTGAAAAACATTTTTATTACCCAGTTCAGGTCAATAATTTTCCTAGAAAAAAAATGTCTTTAAACTCGAAAATATAAATAAAATCAATGTTATTTTCACTTTGGAGTATAATACTCGTTGACCTTTAAAGTCAAAGTCTTACAATAGAACTAGAAATTGTGATTATTAACCTCAAAGGTGGGAACTTTTTGAAATTCAGCGGATTCCCGGAATAATTTGTAGGACTTTTGTGATGGCGGCGGTGGTGTTTGAAGAACACGCGCCAATCTTTTTTGTCTGCTGCTCCAAAAATTCTTGACATCATTATCTGTTCTTCCCGTTAAATATGTGGCGATTCTTGCCCATTTGTTACCAAATTCACCTTGTAGTTCTATCATTACTCTCTCTTCGTCTGCAGAAAACTTCACACCGCTGATAACACACACACACAGATATATAGAAATCAGATACATTTTTTTAATCTTGCATTTTTAAAATAACGAAATAAATTTAAAGCACCAGATTACATTTAGAATTCAGTCGAATATCACAAACATGATAACATAAACAAAAAAATTACTTTTTATAACGAATTTAGGAAGAAATTTTACTTTTTGAGATTAGGTCGGAGTTTATTGACCCAACGAAGACGACAAGATTTGCCAGTACGATGAAGAAGGCCTTTGGATCGAATGGAGCTCCAATCTCTGGGTCCGTATTTCTTCACATGTTTAATCAAAACTTCATCTTCTTCCGCTTTCCATGGACCTTTCTTTATCACCCCCATTTCATCGTACATTCTTCTCATTTCCACAAAATTTTCACACACACTGAAACTTTGTTTTTCTAGATTTAGTGAATCTGTGTGCAGTATTTAGAGGGTGGAAATATGAGTATGTTTTTGGGGGGTGTAACTGCGGTTAAGACGGTTATTTCCCTATCGCCCATATTCCCTCCTTTTTCTCTCTTCCGAAAACATGGGTGAAATATACAATTTTAGGTCCCTGAAGTTATGAATTGTAGCATGATTAGTCCCTAAGGAATCATCGTGGGTCGTGAGTCAACTTTTTTATGGAATTTGAGTATGTGACCACCGTTTTCTTCGCATAAACATTACATGGGTTGGGTACACTGTACGGCTTCGACTATTCGGATCAGTAGAGTTGTTAATTTGAACTTTTTAACTATTTTGATTCAAATATAATTGTAATTTTTCTTTCTCATAAGTTAAATGTGTAAAATAAAAAATATAACATACTTCTATGCAAGTGACTGATGGAACATAATAGCTAGATTATTACAATGTTTAATTTAAGATTACCTTTTTATAGTCACATTTAACATATGTATAAAACTATATAAAAAAAAACACAATGTTAACGGGTCAACCAAATCTAATACACACAGTTTGATCTACACTGAAAGTTAATTGTTTTTCATGATGTCATTCAACTATTTTAATAATGTAACTCTAGTCGTAATCTAGTGTCATATATTTAACTTAAGTCTATTATTGCTGTTATACGTACATAGATATTACATTTATAGATAAATAATTATATCGTAATAAATATGGTCTGGTTACACATAAAACATCTACCTATTAGATGAATACTTCACAACATTTTTATGGAGTCTTAAAAATAACAGCAAGTTACACAAAGATCAGTAAGTTGTTTTTGGAAAAAATATTTTTTTTTCTAATTTAATAACTGATTCAAGATACTATAAATCACTGGTGAGGTGGTAAATATTCATCTAAAATTGATAAGACTATTGAATAAGAGAATGAAAAGAGAGTAAAACTTTTTAAAAGTGGAGGGTCAATTGTGTAAGTAAATTGACCATAATTTAATCGTTTACTGATTCACAAGTTTTGGAAGGAATACGTGGGGACTTAATTTAAGGTTTTCGGGCCTTAAAATTTGCGTGGACGTGGTCTTTAGAATATGTGACTTTTTCCTCTCAAACAAAGCCTGATAAGTTGGAGGCGAATTTTTAATTTTGTGACTATTAATATTTTGGGTTTTGATAATAATAGTCCTAATGATTGTCATAAAACATGCATAAATGATTTATACTTCCATCTAAGGACTGTCATTATCAAAATCTTAAAATTTTATATCTTTGATTATAAAAATAAGGGATAATTCAATTATGCAATCAACCCACTATGATCAAAATAGACGGAAATGATGAAAATACTAGTGACTTATATTCGTTTAGTGGTTAAAATATATAAATGTTAGCTTCATAAACAATTTATTCTTTTGATTGTTTAAAATATGAACAAAAACTTTGAATATAAATTATGAGATAAGGAATGAACTTTTAACATTACTAAATAAATATACAAAACATTAACAAACAGAAATCAAATTTTAGTTGCAACAAGAACCAACAATATACCAGACACTAATTATAAATCTCCAAATAACTTATATATACATTCACTGAAGTGGGATCCTATGAGGACTCAAAAAAACGATGAGGACAGGACATTTCAAAAAAAATTTAAAAAATTCCGAAAAAAAATATATAACTCCCCATGATTATTACTACATTTGACCAAAAAAAATTTAAAAAACAAATAATTATGATCCACCTTTTTTGCGGATCATAGCAATGATCCATATTTTTTTAGTGGATCATTATTATGATCCATATATTTTTTTTTGGATCATTTTTTAAAATTTTTTATTTTTTTGGATCTTATATGCTGCGATTTTAATGTTTAAAAAAGAAAGTTTTTAAAAAAAGTTTGTTTTGGATCATTTTTAGAGTTTTTTTTTTGAGTCCTCGCAGTCCTTACCGGGAAAAGAGTTCTCACCGGATCCGGACCCTACATTCACTAATCTTTGTAAACAAAAAAAAGTTATTATTCGGTCATCTGCTAAGTTTATCATAACATGAAGAAACCATAACAAAACGAAACGATTGTATACACCCTTTAGCCTATTAAACTCGGGTTTTATTCTACCTTGAAAAGCATTCAAAAAATCCGCTCTCTCAAACTTCCACCAAAAACAAAGACAGAGTGATTACCCGCAACCGCCATAATCTAAATCTATCCATGCAAGAATTAAAAAAAAAGGTTAAATTTCTTCACTTTATTACAGAAGAATATGTTATTACAATGAACAATAAACACCATATGAAGTATATACCTTTGATGGAGTTTCAGATACTTTGTATGAATCAGCAGTAATGGAGTCAAGCCATAAACCAGGAAACAGATTATGCAGAAACTTTATAAAACATTATAAACCGTTCAAAAATCAAACTGAACAATTAGGCAGGTTAAAGCTAACACTATAATTCTTGTTTATTTCATCCAAAAATATTCTCAAGATTTGTTTTTTTTAGTTATCAAGCAGCCTTCAACACCATGAAAAATATAAGGTAACCTTAAGATTCAGTTGTCATTATTTTTAGCGTCAAATTAATTGTTTCGATATTCATTACACAAATCAGCTGAACAATTGAACTTGAATCCTTATAGAAGATGAAATCGATCCATGAATTGAACAAGTACTGTTGCTTCCCGAATTCGCACCCTCCGGATGGATGAACGTCCTGCAACCAAAGAACAGATCTACGTTAAGTGACCACCGGGACGAAATCCCGGGCGGACCCTCCGAAGATTAAGTCAGTATGTGTTGACGTGAGGTCGTGATTATTAACGTAATAAATGTGAGAAGTAGTAAATGCGGAGAAGATGATGTCCCTTACCAGAGTACTTAGTCGTATTTATGGACGGACGGGAAAAAGGCGGGAGAGTTAGGTTTTCCCTTCGGACCGGCGCGTCCCGTGGTCCGACGGACATTAGGTTCCAACGGATGTCTTTATCCCTTGTGTCGAAGGGTGTTCTTCTGCGAGAGCCGCCTTCGGGCTCCGTTCGCATTTAATGCGTTCCTTGAAATCCGCTCAATGCATCTTAACGTATGTGAAGGATCCTTCCTTGTTTAGTCTTTTTGTTCAAATCGTCTCTGACCGTGTCAGTTCGCCATATTGGTTCGGTCGCAGGATGCCACTATGGCTCATTAAGTCCCCCAAGTTAGTGATAGGTCAAAATGCGTATATTGATTTGCACTAACTTAGTTTGCTTCGTCCCTCAGCGCCTCTTCATTCGATCCGTCAGTTTTCCTTCAAAAAAGTTACCGTTAGGTCATGAGTTGACATCCGACCGTTGGACGTCGCTTTGGCTCCACGCCCCTTAATCTCCCCTTGCACTTATATATATCCCTTTAAAAACGTAGCCATTTACTTCTTTTCTCCATCGTTACCTCTTATTATCACTTTTGCAAATCCCCTAATATTCCCCCAAATCTTTCTTCTTGATACTTCTTTGATCGTCATGAGGAAAGGTAAGTCTAAAGTCGAAAAAACCACTCGTGAAAAGAGGACGGCGCTAAATACCTTCAGCACACTTTCTCCTGCGGATATCCCCAAAATTATCAACGAATTCCACATTGATCCTCGATACGTCATTCGTCTGCCTGGGGAGACGGATACTGTTGTCTCGCCCCCCGACGGATTCGAACCGGTGTACCTACACTATCTGCATGGTGGTATGCGTTTTCCCATTGATGACTTTATTCTCTCAGTACTTCAGGATCTTGGGATTCATGTTGTTCAGCTTGTGCCCAACTCTTTGCTGAAGATTCTTGGGTTTATTATGCTTTGTCGTGCACTCGGAATTCCCCTATCCACAAGATTGTTCCGTTATTTCTACATTGTCACCGGTCGCGGCGACTGGGCTGTCTTCACCCTTCGTCCTGGGCAAAGTGAGCGTATCTCCGGTTTGAGGGATTCTATACATGATTGGAAATACAAGTTTTTCTATGTCAGCCGTTCTGCTTTCCGCGATGTTGATTTACCTCGAGGAAAGGTTACTGGAAGGCCCTCCGATCCTCTGCCAGATTTGTCTGATGATGAAACCGAATACGTCCGCCGACTGTCCCGGTATACCATGGAGTGGGAGGATCCGGATGAGGTGCTCCTCGGAATGGCCGACCTGAGCCCGTACTATCTTTCCAAAGGGGTTCGCCCAGTATGGAAGATAAACGGCAAAGCTATACCTCTGTTACATCGTTTGTTAAGAAATTACCCTTCGGAGGGTGTTGTGTCGGTGGAAGATGGTAGTGTGGTTCCCTTCGTAGCCCCACCTGAAGAAACTATTAGCTCCGAAGGGACTCCAGAGCCCGAGGGGGGTGCCCGTCGTTCTCCCACCAGCCGAAGTATGGAAGTTGTTTCCCCCATTGACCTTGATTCACCCAAGGCTGGTGAATTTACTACTGAAGATACCATGATACCCGATTCTCAATCTGAGCTATCAAGACCTCCTAAGCTTCGATCAATTGGTACCTTTGCCCCCTGGGAGTCGAGCAAAAGCACCCGTCCCAAGAAAAGAAGAGATGAATCTTCTTATCTTCCCAAGAAACGTCCAAGGATTCCACAGGGAGGTATGACATTGCCACTTTCCACATTGTTCGTGTGTATGTCTCTTATTTTTATTTTGACCTAATGCTTCTTGGCATGTAGGTTTGATAGAGCGTTCTGCAGCCCCCGATATTACTACCTCTAGTGTTTTGATGCCGTCAACACTTGAATCTGCACCTGTAATCGTTACTGTTGTCACCACCGAGCCTCCTGCTCCTGCTCCATCTGTCACCTCCGGAGCTTCGTGGAGGTTGCCCGTTGTATCTCTTGGTACTTCGGCTGTCGCTATGTTTAGTAGCCGCTTGTTTAGTGGAGGGAAACAAACATCTTCACCCGTTCTGAGTTCGCATTCTGCTCGCTCTGTAAAAGGCCAATCGTCGCCTTCCAATCCCATCGTCTCAGGTATGACCAAACACTTTGTGCATTAGCGTGAATGTATAATAATTTATTCTTGCACTTGTCGCTTGCAGAAAGCATAATTGTCTGTACTTAGCCCGCCGCCACAGTTACTGTGACAAAAACAAAGGATTCGGATCTGGGAAATGTGATGATCCAATCTCAGACCGTTGTTACCACTAGCCTTGTTGCGACCACCCGTCCTGAGTCCCTACCTGTCGAAACAACTGTCACCGATCCTGATGATGAAGCCATTCTCAAAGCTAAAGCCGGCCTTCTAAGTACCATTGAACTTTTAACCGAGTTGCAGACTCAAAGGGTTCGTCAAGGGTAGTTTTATCGCAAACGACATACAGAGTTTGACCAGATGTCAAAGCTGCTAGAAACCATGAAGGGTTTGTATGAGAAGGAGAAGCTGGAGAAGGTTACATTGGTTGAGTCCATGCAAAGATTGTCGGATTCCCATGAGACCTTTCGGTATGCTGCCGAGACGAAAGATAACCAAATTGCAGATCTCCAAGATCAACTAACATCAACTGGCGCTCGCATTGCCGAACTTGAGGCTTCCTTGGTTGAAAAAGATTTACAGGTGCAAGAAGTGGCCCGCCGTAATGCGGAGATTGTGATGGGTAGCGATTTGCTGAAGAAAGAGGTGGAAGAGGGTCATGAGACCGTACGTTGGTTGATGCAGCATGGCATTCCTGGAATTGTGCAGATATTCCTTTCTTCTCCCGAGTTTGTGCACCGAAACTCTTCCTTGCAGGAAGAGAGTTTGAAGCTAGGTCGGTATCAGGGTTGCATCGATACTCGAGATGCCTACCCCGACTTGCTTGGTTCTTTCAAACTGATTCATGAATACCCGGAAGCCCAAGCTGCCATGATGAGTCGCTTTAGTGAGTTGGTTACCCCCAGTTACGATCTTGTTCGCTCCTTCCGGAACGGCGAGGTTAGTCTGAACGAATTGAAAGAACTTGTGTCACAGCTGCCGACTGGTGCTGAGGGAACTGGAGAGAGTTCCAACCGAGGAGATAATCCGTAATTTTAGCTTCTTTGTAGTCGTATTTGAATTTTAGTGTTGATCAGCCATTGTTTGGCTTCTTTTGTGTAACCGTATTTCGTAACTGTTTATCGAATGTTTTTTACGCTTTAGTTTTATGTTTACTAATTGTTGTGATTTTGTTATCAAGAAGGCGTCCCTTGTTGATTTAAAAAATACTTCGCTTTGATTCGTTTTTACGGATCCGGTTTATCGTCCGGATTCGACTCTGTTCCCCCCTTCCGGCTAAGGAACAGATCGATTCATAGCTATGAACATTTCGTTATATTTATTAACTTCCTGCGAGTTATTTGTTTTCTTTTACTTTTTCTTGAAGAAAAAGGTGAAAAACATATGCATTTGACAAAACATCCTGCCTCGGCGGATTTCATTAATCATTCGATTCGTCGCTTACAAAATGACGCTTTCGTAGCAAAGAAAAAATACATAAAACTAAATAACAGAAATGAAATTTGCGCAGGTTCTGCATATTCCAGGTTCGTGGGACCAACGATCCGTCCGCCGACTCCAAAACATAGGAACCATTTCGCCTAGCTTCCTTTACTCGGTATGGTCCTTCCCAGTTGGGGCACAACTTTCCTGGCTTGTAGTGAAGGCTTGCTTCATTCTTTCGCAGGACCCAATCCCCGACTTTGCATGCCGTTCCTCTTACCCTTTTGTTGTAATGTCTTTCCGTGAGCAACTTGTATGCTGCCTGTCGACAGGCTGCAATCTCGCGCCGTTCGTCCACTAGATCAAGATTATGTCTGAGGGATTCCTCATTCTCCTCTAAGCGAAAATTTTTTACACGAAAGGATGCTAGCATGACTTCTAATGGTATCACTGCTTCTGATCCGTATACCAAACTAAATGGGGTCTCTTTAGTTACGCTCCGGGCCGTAGTTCGGTAAGCCCACAGGACGCTTTGCAACTCATCAACCCATCCTCCCGGCATTCTGCTTAGTCTGGTTTTGATTCCTTTGACAATCGTTCGATTCGTGACCTCTGTTTGCCCATTGGCTTGTGGGTGCGCAACAGAGGTGAAGTTCTAACGTATGCTAAGTTTCGTGCACCACGCTTTGAATGGGTTATGAGCGAATTGCTTCCCATTATCACTTACAATGGTATGAGGTAAGCCGAAGCGACATACAATCTGCTTCCATACGAACTTTATTATGTTGGCTCCTGAAATGCATGCCATGGCTTCAGCTTCTACCCATTTGGTGAAATAATCAACTGCTACTACCAAGAATTGCACTCCCCCAGGGGCTTTGGGAAATGGGCCCACAATGTCGATGCCCCATTGGCAGAACGGCCAAGGACTAGTAATGCTTGTGAGGTTAACGGGTGCTGCGTTCGGTACGTTTGAGTATGCCTGGCATTTCTGGCACCTCTTGACATAATCTTGAACATCTACGGACATATTTGGCCAAAAGTATCCGGTCCTGAATAACTTCTGACTGAGTGCTCTAGAACCAGAATGCGCCCCGCACAAACCTTCATGCACTTCCTCTATCGCCCGAAGGACCTCCCTTTCATCAAGGCACCGTAACCATGGTGTGGAGAATCCCTTTCTGTATAAGATTCCGTCCTTCAACATATACTTGCCTGCACTCATTCTCACTTTCCTTCTTTCTGTCTGGTCGTCCGGCAGACTTCCATCCTGTATATACCGACGGATGGGCAACATCCAAGAGTCCTGCCCTAACTCCACCTCCAAGGCTTCCTCTGTGACTTCTTCAATACTTCTTTTCGGTAATATCTCTACCAACACCTTTTTGGTTAAATGACAAAATAACATCCAGGCTAATTTGCTGAGAGCGTCTGCCTCTTTGTTTTTTGTCCTTGGAACTTGAGCTATGTCGAATTCGTCGAAACCTCCGATTGCTTCTTTGGTTTTTTCTAGGTACTTTTTTATGTGAATCTCCCTAGCCTCATAAGTTCCATTTATCTGATTCACCACTAACATAGAATCTGCGAATGCTCTGATTTTTCTGACCCCCAAGCTTTTAGCCAAACTTAAACCAGCCAACAGAGCCTCGTATTCTGCCTCGTTGTTCGAGCACTTGAAGTCGAACCTTAAAGCATACGTCACCCTCTCCTCGTTCGGCCCTGTTAGGACTATTCCTGCACCACATCCTTCCGCCCCGGCAGCTCCGTCTGTGAACATCTGCCACTCGGTTCCGCAGACGGAGATTCCTTTGCTCTCTTCTATCGTACAGACACTGTCTTTCTCAGGCATTTTTACCAGGAAATCTGCTAGTGCCTGAGCCTTGTCTACGAGACGTTGGTATGTGGCTCCCGCGTTCCGGAGCCCGAATGGCATTTTTACATAGCAGAAAGTTCTCCTTTCTGTATGGAATGAAGTTTTTTCTTCGTCCTTCTCAGCCATCTGAACCTGATGGTAACCCTTGTATGCGTCCAGAAACGATTTCCACCTGTATCCCCCTAACGACTCAATTTTCTGCTCAATCTCCGGAAGAGGGTAGCTATCTTTTGGGCACGCCTTGTTCAGATCCTTGAAGTCGACGCACATACGCATGGACCCGTCGCCTTTTTTTACCAACACCGGATTGGCGATCCATTCGGGGTATTGTGCACTCCGCAGTACCCCTGCGGATACTAGGTCATCGACTTCTTTGTTCACCACTTCGTTTCTTTCTTTTTCCATGATTCGTTTCGACTGCTTGACGGGACGGAAGGCCGGATTTTCATTCAACCGATGCTCCGATACTTCCCTCGAGACACCCGTCATGTCGCTGGGTTCCCAAGCGAAAGCTTTTTTATGCTTTCTTAGTAGCGCCTTCAACTTGCCTTTTAACTCATTAGGCAGACTTCCTCCAATCCGGATGGTCGTCTCCGGATGTTCTTGGTTAACCACCACCTGCACCTCTTCTGCTTCAGTCCAACCATCTTGATATGCTGCGCTGCTACATTCTGATGTGGGCATTATCATCCCCTGGACGGTAATGACCCCATGCTCCGAAGGGAACTTGAGGACCCCATGAATGGTCGACGGAACGGCCTGCAGTTGCCATAGACCCGTCCTCCCCAATATCGCGTTGTATCTTGACGGAGCCTCCACCACGATGAATTCTGCCACTATGGTTCTACTATGATTCGTGCTCCAGTCCGTTAAGATTAGAGGTAAATGTAGTTTTCCCTTGGGAAGCACATACTGCCCTGAGAAACCAATCACGGGGGCCTTTGATGGCTTCAAGAAAGCCAGGACCTCACTAGGAAACTTTTCGAAACAGTGGTAGTACATGATATTTGCTGAACTGCCCGTATCCACATAAATCCGCCGGACCATGACCCTGGCTATCGCCCCCGAGATTACCAGGGGTTCCGTTCCTACATAACCTTCCGGAGCGGGCTCGTCGCTTCCGAACGTTATTAAAGGGTCACGGTTTTTCTTTCGGAACGAACGGGCCGCAGAACCTGCTTCCGGCATACTTTCCTCTACTGCAAAGATTTCCGTATCGTACACAACTGCCTTGCCTTTTGTCTGGGAACCCGCTTGGAGCGTCTCCGCCTTCCCCCTCCCCTGCAGCTCTTTATCCCTTTTATAACTTTCGCATGCGGCCGTTGCATGGCCCATGATTTTGTGGAACTCACAGTAAGCGTTTGGGTCTCGTGGGTATCGCTTTCGTAGCGACCTTCCTTCTCCCAGATCTCTGGTTTCATTGGTGGAAAACACCTCCGGACGATAGGGTTCGTACCTGCTGCTCTGGAACCGGCCCCCGGCTCCTCTTCCTTTAAAGGAAGGTCTTTGCGAATAACTGGAACCATTCATGACCCTTCCTCGTTCATTCGCACGCTGTGAACCACCTGTGCTACTTCCCTTTTTCTCTTGAGCTTCGAACCGCAACTTCTCCGCACTTTCTTCCTCTTGTTTCAAAACCTTGTTCACCATGTGAATCATGTCGCCCGCCTTGCTGAAGTCTCTCTTTGATAATTCCCTGAAGAGCTCTCCCTCTCTTAACCCATACGTAAAAGCCGCAATTATGAGCGAATCTTCCCTAACTGGCATCTTTCGACTCTGCTCATTAAAACGCTTGAAGTATGACTTGTTTGACTCTCCTTCCCGCTGTCGACACGCCATAATGGACTGCGACTTCTGCTGATACTTTTTCTGCTGTATGAAGCTATGGCTGAATTGAGCCACCAACTCTTCAAAACTAGATATGCTTTTTTGGGGGAGACTAGACAACCAATAGCGGGCGGATCCTTCCAATGTCCCGGCGAAATACAAACACCACAACCTGGGGTCCATTGGAATCATTCGGACAGCCCATCGAAAACTTGCCACATGATCGTGTGGGTCGCCCGTACCGTCATATGCCTTGACGCGCGGTCCTTTTAGGCACGCCGGGATGGGCACTTCATTGATTTCGTCTGTGAACGGTGATCTGAAGTTTTTTCCTCCGGATACCCTCCGGGCCCTAAGCGTCCTTCTCTCCTCCGCTTTGGGTTGGACTTCCTCCTGGATATCTTCATGACGAGTCAGTCGAGGTTGGGTTCGGGGAGGTTCTTCAATATATACATCTTCCGCCGGTTCACTTTCATCACTGGAGTAGGTTAAAGTTTTTCCCACTTCCGATCTCTCTCTCCCGACCTTTCTCACTCCCTTTTCTGCCTCCCCCATTTTCATAAACTTCCGGAACAGTTCGAACTCCTTTAATTCTTCTATCGTCGGGTCTTCTTTGCCCTCTCTTTCGGGAAGAGGGCACGTCGTTACGCTTAAAGGAGCAGGTGACAAACCCGGAGTAGTCGAACCTCCTATCGTAACTCCAGGCTGCATTGGTGTTGTTTGAGAGGGGGATTTCCCCTCCGCCGCGGATTCTTGGACCATTTTGTTCGTGGTCCCACGGATGGCGCCAAATGTTGCTTCCCGAATTCGCACCCTCCGGATGGATGAACGTCCTGCAACCAAAGAACAGATCTACGTTAAGTGACCACCGGGACGAAATCCCGGGCGGACCCTCCGAAGATTAAGTCAGTATGTGTTGACGTGAGGTCGTGATTATTAACGTAATAAATGTGAGAAGTAGTAAATGCGGAGAAGATGATGTCCCTTACCAGAGTACTTAGTCGTATTTATGGACGGACGGGAAAAAGGCGGGAGAGTTAGGTTTTCCCTTCGGACCGGCGCGTCCCGTGGTCCGACGGACATTAGGTTCCAACGGATGTCTTTATCCCTTGTGTCGAAGGGTGTTCTTCTGCGAGAGCCGCCTTCGGGCTCCGTTCGCATTTAATGCGTTCCTTGAAATCCGCTCAATGCATCTTAACGTATGTGAAGGATCCTTCCTTGTTTAGTCTTTTTGTTCAAATCGTCTCTGACCGTGTCAGTTCGCCATATTGGTTCGGTCGCAGGATGCCACTATGGCTCATTAAGTACTGATTCACATAATGAATTTGGGAATCCTAAATTTGCAATAATCAATCATATGAAGAACCGTCAAAATTAAGGGAAAAACTTATATCAAGTTGTTTCTGAATGACCCTTGGTCTCTTCTTTGGCCTCCGAAACGGCTTTGAGCCAGTCAACAAGAATATATCATCTTCAATCTCAGCACGAGTAAGCGGGATTGAAAATTTATGCTTCTTCATTTTCCTCGGATCAGTGTGATTGTTATTATTCAGTTCTGATAATTGTTTATTGCTATTAATCTCGTAAGAAGTTTTATTCTCTCGCAATCGTGACGTGCCGATCGTCGGAAAACCTCCAATAGAATGCTTTTGGCTCGCCAACGGTCTACGCGGCCGCAAATTCCATGTCTTCGGTGACGATTCGTCTTCCAATGCAGCTGCCGCCGTCGGCAGAACGGAATCATCTATCGGTGTAAATGAGTGATTTTCTTCGAACGACATCGTTTTTGTTGCTGCTTTCTCGTAAACGAATAGAGACCTTATTAGATATTTTCCCTTTGTGATTATTATTATCAGCAGAGTTCGGAGACGATTTCGAGATCATTGTCGAAACGACGTCGTTTGGATCAGCCACGAGCTCCGGATCACGAAGCGTCGATGGCCACTGGGAAGCATGATTATGTGATCTCAGCGGCGGCGATTCACTCCCCAGATTAGATGAATGTGGCAATGAAGAAGATGCTTCTCCGGCGAGTCTGCTACGGCCGCTGCGATGGCTCTTCCAGTTCAGAGGTGTTAACGAGAAGTTGTGTAGCGGTTGTAATTTGGCTGGTACGTACTGGGGACGCCATATCAATCAACAGATTTTTGTTCGGATGAGAAAATTAATCAATTGATCATTTAACAAACTTGTAGAGACTTAAATTTAAGGAGAAGCCAACAAACGAAGGTAGAGTTTGATCAAATAGGTGTGCTCTTGCTGAGATTTCGTAATGGGAAGAATGAGATGAAATTGACAGAGAAAGAGCTGATTGTGATGAAGGTTTGAAGATATCGGTTCAAGCCTCAAGGTTTATTGTAAGGGGAGCCTTTGTTTATGTGCGTGGTTAGTTATATGGTTAATAGATGTCAAAATAATGGATAATATAAGCATAGAAAATTAATAAATTATATATATTATCATGTAATAATTTGATTAAATAAGTATAAAAAGTAAAGTTTTGTTAATGACAGTCCTTAATGATGTCAATAAGAGGTAGTTGCGTGCATAAATCGATTAAATTTTTATTAGTGGGGTTGATTCCTAAAATGCAATGTCGGTTATTGATTATTGTACACGTTTTTAATGCGTGTATTGACGTCTTAATGACAGACCTTAGAGATGTCATTATCACTTTCCTAATATTATTTCTCTAAAAAATGTATTATATATATATGTTCTAGTTAATTAGTTATGATATATATTTTGTAAGCGACAAATGACTCATTTATTCGGCAGTGTTTCATTTTTTTGACCAATTGATGTAACCAAGCAAATTTTTTACTAGAAATTTATGTGATAGTGTTATTAATATTATTACTATTATTTTAATGAATAAACAAATTGTTAATATTTATTAAATATTAAATACTTAATATATCATATCAAATATTATATAATCGTATATTAGTTATTGGATATTAAATACAGAATACTATATATTGGAATTAATACTAAACATTGAATTAAGATATGATATTGAATAATGTTAAATATTAATTAGGGCCAAATGATCAATTTGAGTATTTGACAATTTAATGTGGAAAGGATATCACTTCTTCACATTCTGCATTAACAAATTCTATGATTCTACCCCCATAGGGTTGCTTATACATGCTACTAATCTAAAAAGCAAACGATATTCATTTTTGATAATTTGAGCTCTGACTAGCTCTACACCGAGTTTATGTTCCATTTCTTTTAGCAAATATGTAACTAAAGGTTATGCTCATTTAATGCAAATTAATTAATCATATTCACTTTATAGTTGGTGATATTGACGGATTTAGATATGTTTTTATCCGTCAATATTCTATAATTTATGCATAGTTTATAGAGGAAATAACACTTTTTATGCCTAATTTATTATATGTTTGTAAATTGCAGGTCATAACTTCAAGGTAAACAAGAAACGAGCCAAATAAGCGAAAATGTACAAATCCTGAATTCTACTACACCTCAAGCTGTACACGGAAACAAAATGATGCACATAGAGTATTTGACATCCCAAGATTAATTATATTGGAAGGCTTATTTATATTATAAAAGGAAGTCAAGTTTAATTAAATTTGAGAGGACACAGATTTAAATTAAAAGGAAGCTAAGACATATTTCTTTGAAGAGTCCAAATATTGGAGATAGAGATACCACCTGACAAATAAACAGCCATTGTGAAAGAAAAGGTCACGGCCCACAAGAAGGAATTTAGGCCACTCACAAATGAATTAAGAGCCACCGGCCCATGTGCTAGGGGATTTAATTTACGAAGCAACGAAAATTGGAGAGGAGTTCACGTTTTGGAGAAGTTACGAACTGCAGAAACCACAGCCGTTTAGGCTGTGGACAGATGAACGAAAAGAGAATCCCATGGCAAACAGTCGCATACGATTGGATTTGAAAGGACAAGAAACACATCTTACATCAACATTTATTTGGTTCAATTCCTTGTTTCTATTAATAATGTTTTTAACTTTTTATTATTGTTTGATGTTTGGTTCATCTAGCATGTCTATGTGCTAGTTGTTTTGTATTCACTATGGTTCGATGAAATTCTAGGTCTATGTTTGGTTAAGTTTAGGATTACTTTCTCTTGTTTGAACAATTGTTGATTAGTAATTTAATCTTTTCGTTTTAGCCTTAAATCTTTGTCGTTTAATTTGTTTATTGGTGATTAGTTTAACTATTGACAACATTTGAACTAGTTTTTAATATCCCCATCTTTTCACTCAAGTGACCTAGATGGCGATCCACTAGGAATGGGGATTGAAATTAGATTCCAATAAGTTATGATAAATCGGAAGTCTAAGCGTAGTAACGAAATTACTAGGTTAGATGGTTTAGGTAATCCAAACCTATTAAGATCAACAATCCGAGGTGTGATTAGATTACAACTTTTGAGAGACGAAATTCATATTAGTTATGTTTAGTTTATTAAACGGGATTAAGAGGAATCTATTACCGTAACCTCTAGAACATTAGATTTAATCGGAGCTTAGCAATCAAAGTTAGACCTAAATGAATTCAATCATAGTGACTATCCTTTTAAATCTTGAAATCAATTTCCAAAGTTACTTTGTCAATTTGTATTTAAGTCATTTTAATTAGTCAATTTAATCGTCTCAAATCACAACAAATGAAAATCAATTTAAAGTTAATTGTCCAAGTTAATTCCTAAGCTTTAAATTACTTGATCACTTAACCGTTCTGTAACATCCCAGAATCCCGTAGCACGATATTGTTCGCTTTGCCCACCAGCGCACGATTTTGTTCTTGGTATGGACCACTTCCACCCAAAAGGCCTCATGCTAAGAGAGGTATCCACACCATTATAAAGAGTGCTTCGTTCCCCTCTCCAACCAATGTGGGACGAATGTTATAATTCTCCCCCCCTTGGGACACAACGCCCCCGTTGTGCACATCGGTAAGGGTCTGGCTCTGATACCACTTGTAACATCCCAGAATCCCGTAGCACGATATTGTTCGCTTTGCCCACCAGCGCACGATTTTGTTCTTGGTATGGACCACTTCCACCCAAAAGGCCTCATGCTAAGAGAGGTATCCACACCATTATAAAGAGTGCTTCGTTCCCCTCTCCAACCAATGTGGGACGAATGTTATACGTTCCCTACGGATATGATAACCCGAAATACTTACCTAAATTATATTAACTACGATTAGGTATACTTGCCTATGAATGTGGTAGTCTAGATTAGTAGTATTAAGGAGATATTTTTATAACTAAATTTTACACATCAGTTGGATTTCAATATTCAGAATTCTTATTATCAAAACTCTTACTTTTATTATCACCATGAACTGATGAATTTTCTTGGCAATAAAAGACCAACTCTATAAACTAATTAATCGATCATGAATAATATCTTATAAATTAAACGTATTTACAGTATCAGTAAGTGCATGAAGAATGCATCCAAGACAAGCATTCTGTGTAAGCTTTTCATGGATCTGTAAGCATTGGTCACAAGTGGGATGATCACCCGTTGACAATCCCCTATACAAATACCTGCAAAATTAAATAAATAAATAAATAAAAGGTCAAATTTCAGATAGTAAGAAATCAATAATTTATTTAACAAATAATTTTAGAAAGAATGTAGAGAAAAAGAAAAGAGAAACTAACTTCATCAGAATATCTTAGTATTCAGGGTCCAAAGATGAGAACATCAGACATCTTTTATCACCATTAATGCTCTATGAACCGCAATACAATTTGCAGACTACATACTACCCAGAAAGCAAAAAACATATGAATTTCATTTTATAAGATCAATAATTAGTTAAACGCACAATAATTACAAGAAACAGAAATAGGGATTGTTATTTATGTGGTCAACAGTTTGTCTACAACACTAAGAGTTACAGAGTGATTTACAAATCGAAACACTATTATTTATAAAATATAAAATAGATCTACTTCCTCATATGATCATAATAATTTAAATATCGTGAAAAAAGGCAAATATATTGACTTAGTATTATTTGTTATTTACAATGTCATAGACTCATAGGCAATGACGGTACTAGAAATTTATTTCATGTGGGAAAAAAAATTTGACTTGCCGAATTTTTTTTTCAAATGTGGGCAAACACTTTTGGTGCAAATCAGAGGTAAGATACGAATTGCATTAGTTATCGCTCATATATAATACATATTTCGATCATCAAAAACGAAAAAATTAACTAACCTATAAAAATTAATATTAATCGAGAAAATTTTGGGGTAGACAAATGCCTACCCTGCCCATCCCTTGGTACCGCCCATGCTCATAGGTACAAATGCTTCATAATTAAAAAACAAATTAATATTTTTATAAATATGTAATAGTAAAAAAAAAGTATTATTTTTATAGTTAGCAAAGTAAAATCATGTCTTATTGAGTGTAATTATACTTTGTAACAATTAGTAGAAATTATGATTTTGAAAAATAATATCTTTTAAAATAGGAAACGCTATAAAACTTTAAATTTTTCTATAAAATATGAGTAACAGTTACGCTTTAATGAAAAATAAAAAGAAGACATAACTGCAAAAATGATCCCTGTGGTTTACATTTTTTTTCAGGAAAATGGTCCAAACCTTCAAAATATGGGATAAATGGTCCTTTCGAGGAATCTTATACTTCCTCCGTATCAAAATAAGTGACACACTTTTCATTTTGAGGTGTATCAAAATAAGTGACACACTTTGAAAACTTTCCTTATTTGGTAAAAATAGTGGGACACATACCCACTAACTATCTACTTTAATAAAGAAAAATTACCCTTATACCCTTACTTTTACTTTTAAAACTCATTAATATCACTTTATTCAATAAAAGTGGGACCCATTCTCCACTAACTATGTACTTTAATCTATTTTAACTTCTACTTTAATCTTTATCTCAAAAAACGTGTAAGCACATTTGTGTCACTTATTTTGATACGGAGGAAGTATGTGGATTTAGTCATTGATGTTAACTTCTGTTAATTTAGATACGTTAACCTCCTCACATGCCCCACATGAGTGTATATTCGTCCTTTTTCATTTAGAGGGAACATTGAGTTCTAAAATCCTCATACGCTACAAATATCATTTGGCTAGCAAAACCACAATATAAGCAACAAATATAATCACATATCTTCATTGCAAGTCGAAATGTTCAGGATCATACTTGAAAAGCAAAATGATGACATCTCACAAAGATACGCTTAGTCCCCCTCTGCTTTTTAGACATTCTAGAAACATTATATCCATATCTCATGAATACCATTGACACAAAAGATAGTATTTTCACTTATCTAGTTGAACTTTCAGTTGAGATTTGGGACGAACTACGAGTCTACAATTGATTTGTTTTATAAAAGTTTGTTTATTTGAATAATAAAAATATTATAATTGCTGTAATTCACATTTCATACAGGAGGATTTATAGATGAATTTTTTTAAAGTTTAACAGTGATTCATATAGATGATATTTCAATAGTTTGATGAAATTTCATACAGGTCCATTGATGATTTTCATTTCATACAGTAGATGGTATTCAGGAGGATAAAGTTAATATTCAATCTCCTTTTGATGAATACATGTCTTTAGTGATTCATGGAAATCAAAGAACAGATGAGAGATTCTAGAAATGAAAATGCTAGATATACTGACATAATGTGGATAGAGTAGTGATGTGGAAAGAGATGATGTTCTAAACATATCCCACTAAATTAACAGAAGTTAATATCATGGACCAAATCCACAAATAAAATCTGTCAAAAAGACCATTTATCCATTGTTTTGAAAATTTGGATTATTTTCCTGAAAAAATATAAACGAACCATTTTTGCAGTTATGTCTAAAAAGAAAAAGTAAAAGATATTAGTAGAATATTTCCACATCTCTCCCCCCTTAAAATTCTCAGTCAACGATTTTCTTGACGGAATTTGTTTCATCAAAATCTGAAAACTTCAAAATCCTCCAAAATCTCCTCCGATTTCACTGCCACTCTTTACTTCCCGCCGGAGACCAAGTAAGTATAGTCGGAAAAAACGTTTTCGTTTTTTGTTTCCAACGTAATTTTACGAAAAAAGAGACTAGATTTGGACTTTATAAGTTTCAAATAAGTAGTAAGTTCGCTTGATTACATCAATTTAATTTCTGCGTCTCGTTAGGTTAAACCATATTGATTTTGTTTTTGAAACATAAAAAACCCTAATTTTGGGACAAGATTTGGTTTATTTGAAACCCTAATTCACAAAATTGGGGTTTGTGATATGTAGCATTTCGACCAATTTTCTGGTGTAATTTTTGACATTATAATGCATGTAGCTAGATACGTTGTAATCGTTCTGTGTCAATAACAAGCTAATCTTGATTAACGAGAGAAAATTCTGTAATCAAAAGGCCAAGTTTTGTTAATCTAGTTATCGAATTCTCTGTATTTTGGATTTAAGAATCACTAATCAGTTATTTTCTATAACTTTTCCATGTCCATTATCTAGTTTCCTATTTCCACCATGATTTGTGTCTTTTTTATTGCAGGTGAATAATCTAATATAGTATTTATTTACTTACTTTTGGAAAATATTTTGAAATTAAGAATGATTTCAATCGTGTAAAATCGTTACATGGGTCCTGTTTCGGATCTTAGAGGAAGAAAAGAAACCACAATGGAAGCTTCAACTAGTAAACGACATGCATCTTTCAATTTCATCCCAAAAGATAGAACTGCAAGATCTGAAATTGAAATTAAGCATCAGGGTAAATTCAATATGAAAGAAATATGTACAGATGATGAGGATATGGATGTTGACATAATAAACTGTAATGATGATGAGGATGATGATGTGGAAATTGACATAATAAATTGTGAAAAATATGAGGAAATTGATGAAGAAGATGTTGAGGTTGATATTATAAATTGTACAAATAATGATGAAATTGATTGTGCATTTGTTCAATCTCATTCTGATGATGCAACTGCTTCTTCAAGTTCTTTTGGTGACACAAATTTTAGTGTCGGGAATTGTGGATATGAAAGTGATAATGAAGCAATGTCAGAATTACGTGCTGAGAATGCACCAATTAGAGGATTTGGTGAATCGAGGTAACATGTTTTTAATTTACTTAATTTCTTATTTATTTTGATTCATAAAATTATTAATATTCAGGAAAAAAAGGATGACATCTCATTGGAGGAAATTTGTACAACCGATGATGTGGCGTTGTAAATGGGTCGAATTGCAGCTTAGAAAATTCCAGAATTTGGCCATGGAATATGACAAAGAGCTTGAAAAATATAATCAAACAAAATATTTAAAATATGGAAACTTTGAATCACAAGGTTTTTGTGCAAAATTGATGCCATTTTTTCATGATACTCATAGAGAAAAACATATGAAGAGAAAGATAAGGAAAACTCATGAAGAAACGGATACTAAAGCTTTCATGTCACAACACAACTTATTTTCCTATTTTGGTACATACCTCGATTATCTTATTTTTATTGAAACGGGTCAAAAAATTAAACGGGTCGAAACGATCTATACAGGTTGGGTTGACCCGTAAACACTTGTTTTTTTCTAAGAATGTCATAAATAATTAAATTGTATGCATTAAAAGTAGAGTTTTTTTTAATGTTTGTCCTGTTTGACCCGTTTAGCCCGTTTGTGATAAAACAAAATCCAAATCAACCCATGTAACCCGTTTGATCTTTCATGTGCAGCTACTTGCAGATCTCCTCCTCATGTTCCAACAATGGATGATGATCAACCTAACATAGGTAAATCAAGAATCGTTACCTTTTAATGGTGATTAAATTAGCTATTTTTTTTAATTAAATACTCAAATCACAGCAAGTTTGAAACTTTTTTATAAGAAGTTATGCAAAAATTCCAAATTAGATAATCTTTATACTAAAAGTTCCCATTTTACCCTTTTTCCTTGCAGCTCAATCCACTGTTAGTAATGAATTTCAAGTACCAGATGAATTATTATCTCTCGATTTTAGAGATGATTATTCACTAGAGCAAATACTTTGGAAGATTGAAGTTTCACAATCTCAAGTTTCTGAAATGAAGAACAGAGTCAACACAATAATGACTGAAAATGAAGGAAGAATTTCATCGAATGAGGAATTGATATTGCATGAATCTAATAATAATGTGTCAGTTATGGAATCTGAGTTTCCAACAAATAAATCTGTTGTTGCTGCTGATTTTGCTTCTCAGTTAATGAAATTGAATACTGGTGTTGATGATTTGGTCAAATCTGATGATTTGGTCAAACGTGAAAATGTCGATTTGGTTCATGAACTGAATAATCTTCAAGATGTTAAGGAAGTACAAATTGAACAACCTCTTGTTGGTTCAAGAAAAAGAGTGAGTCTACTTTTTTATTTTTTTATTAATTTTTTTTACAACTTTTACTGTTTTGCCCCTCTCCTGTAAGAAATGCATAATTTTCTTTAGTGAAGTTACAAACACGAGTAATTTTTTGGAGAATCTATAATGATTTTAAACCATTAATAATATCTACTTACTTGGTTGTTATTTACTGAGATTAAAATTATATACACAAATAACATTTATTAGGAAATTAACCATATTTTTTTACACAGAATACGAATGGAATCGTGATATACAACCGCAGATCAAAGAAACCACAAACAGATTCTGAACCCCCAAATATTCATCTAATAGAAAAACTGCAAGTACCAAAACAAGAAAATACCGAAAATACCCCTCTAGTTTCACTTTCTGAAGATTCAAGCCAAAATGAACAACAACCAGCTCCTAAAAGGCGTTCTGTTACAAAATTATCCTCACCAATAAACAAGAAAAAAGGAGCAACTCGAGACCGTCGAAAACCCGGTTCGAGCCTATGGACCCGAAGAACCCAGGGTTAATTATGTCATTTCATCAAATATTGTACATCCTTTAACCAGCTTTATTATGTCATTTTTATTTTTATTGTGAATAAAAAGGTTAATATATTAATACCGTCTTTTTTGGAGATATATGTATATGCTTTTTACTTTTTAGTATTGATTAATTAATAATTTAAGAAATATGAATTGTTTAACTAAAAAAGTTATGAAAGATTTATGATCAGAAAAAGATGTTTTTGGATAGTTTAACAGAAACGAGAGCTAAAACGGTTGCAGATGGAACAAAGATGACGTCAGGGATGGATTTGATGATTTTTAACTGTGGTAAGGTTTCAGTTGCTCGTTTTGCAGCCATTGCTGCTGGTGGGGTAACCAGACCGGTTACCAGTGCTGAGTCAGCAAATTTGGTCATGGTTACACTTCTTATCATGAATTCCACAAATAATCTCTTCTTTTCTGACTCTGTTACTTCTTCCCATATCATGAAAACTTCCTAAATTGCAAAAATCATGAAATATTATTTCAAGAATATTAAATTTAGGAATAATAAGTTGATGTAACATATTAAATTTGTAATTATTGATGAGAAGTTGAAAAGAAAGTGTGTGTGACCTGAACTAGCTTGGCTGGTGGAACATCGTAATGTTTTCCAGGCAATGCTGCATTTAAAGTGCTGCATTTAAATGTTTTTTTTTACATTAAGATTAAAACGAATTAATTAAAGTAATGGTTAAACGGTAACTAAATGTAGTAAATTCTTACCTGAATATGTCGAGAATGGCGACATGAAAATCATCGAAGCCTATGATCTCTTTCTCGAAGAATTTTCTATACAATGTGCCCATAACCAGATTCAACATTTGATTAGTTGGTAAACCTATGAAATGAAATCATTGATCGTAAA
Source organism: Calendula officinalis (assembly GCA_963853835.1). Taxonomy (NCBI): domain Eukaryota; kingdom Viridiplantae; phylum Streptophyta; class Magnoliopsida; order Asterales; family Asteraceae; genus Calendula; species Calendula officinalis. The sequence goes on along the minus strand of OY970821.1, from coordinate 31,996,719 downwards.
ATATATAAATTTGAAAAAGATTATGAAAGTTAAAAATAAATATTTAACAAGAAATATACTTTTGCCCATGAGGCTCATTAGCAAACCCATTGTGAGGATATGAGTGAAGTCTATGACAAAAGGTTATAATATTGGAAAAGAGCATGGAATAGCTTGGTGAGGGTGATAGTTTGGAAAGCTAAATGCAAGCAAGGAATCAGCCATAATGCTTGCTTTTTGCTTACCCTAAGCATGTGTGTGTGTAAAGTAAACATAGTATTTGTAATAATTATGATTTATTAGTGTATTGATACATAATGGATTGTTCAAGTTTAACTCTAGTGAAGGTATGTTCTAGTGGAAAATGAAACCAAAGAGATCCAAAGTATAAAACATATTAAGCAACACTTCATGATAATCAGAGAAAAAAAATATGAAATTGTTATAGAATACTGGTTATGCCGCTTAGTTACATCAGATTCAAATATCTGACTTTCTCTGAGTAGCTTAAATATGGATTATTTTTTATTACTCCCTCCGTCCCACAAAAAACTTCCCATTTGAGATGGGCACAAGTTTTAAGGTGATAGTTAGTGGTGGGGTCATTGATAATAATTTTGATTAAAATATAAGATTGATTTGGAGAGAGAAAGATATTTAGTGGATAGTTAGTGGTGGGGTCCTTACTAATAATAGTATTTTATTGAAATGGGAAGTTTTTTATGGGACAAAAATTTTGGATGAAATGGGAAGTTTTTTGTGGGACGGAGGGAGTATATGTTTTTGTGTATGTATATGTTTCTTGGAAAATGAAATACGAAGTATTATAGTTGCTTAGGCATCGTGCTCGAACACTTTAAACATCACTTTATTAATACTATATACATAAATAAATAATACTTCCTTCGTATCAAAATAAGTGAATCAATTTAAAGTTCACGTTTTTTAGGTAAAATAAGGTAATAAGAGACTAATGAAATTAAATGGGGTAATTAGAATGGGTGACCCCACTTTTACTAGGAAGATAACAAAAATAGATGGGACTCGCACCTTTAATGATGTTTAAAGAGAGATAAGTGGGGGTAAAGTGATAATTTTATATATAAAAACTTACCAAATAAAGTAAATTATTAAAATGATTTATTTATTTTGATACATCCCGAAAAAAAAAATATTATTGTATAAAGTATAAACGACAAAATAGTAGTTTCCAGCAAGCCATCTCAAGTGTTCTAACTTCTAAGAAGCATCTGCGATTTGGAATTAATTAACTGAAAAACCACACGTGTGACATTGTATCTATTTGACCTTTGACTTCAAGCTTGTCAAATAATATCCTTCTTTAATACAGTATAAACTTACAAAAAAACCCATGTCTGTTGGCCGTTGAAATCTGATCTGACGGCTGAAATATATTAACTTACTAAAAGAATTCAAAGCCCCGTTTAAGAAAATGACACTCATACCCCTGCTCGGCCAGAGATGCATTGAATGCAGTATGGAGATCGAAGGGCATTTAAGTAATTGAGAAATCCAACTCCACTTGCTTTTGCTTGAGTTGCTGTAGCCGCCTGACTAACATTCAGAGGACATATGGTTTCTTTCTAAAGAATTTGAGATAACGATTTGATAATTTGTTAATTTTTCAATAGAACATTAATTCCTGATATTTAATTATTATTTGTTGGTAAGCCATAGATACTTGTATAATAATTACCCACTTAAAGAAACATTAACTGCTCGCCATTGGAATAGGCTTTCCCAAGTCAGCCAAACTATCAAGCTGGCCTGTTCTTGCAGGTTTTAGTTTGGTTAGTTTGTCTATTTCTTTTAGGGAATATTAATTAAACAAAATATCTCCTAACGTATTAAAAAATACATTAAATATTTAGTTTAATTTTTATAACTATTAAACATAATTTTCAATAAAATTGATAATTATAACTTAAGACAATGATTCCTAAAACCAGCCTAAGCAGTAAGCACATTACATTGGTAATAAAAGCCCATATAAGAAACTTGTAATCAGTACTTTGAACAATATTATAAACTTTATTTAAAAAAGTAAACTTATTATAGTACGATATTAAAAATGATTTTGAACACCATCACGTTTATCATTTATCAACATGCAATTTGCACTAGCATAGTTGCATGGCTGACGAAAGTTCTTGGCAGTTCGTATATACGAAGTATTATTATTTTAAAAGCATAAAATAATTTCATAAACACTCTAGCTTAATTTCTTCCAACATATATATAAACCCATCTTATCTCTATATCTCCATAATACCAATTATTTCAAAATCAAAATCACAACTGAAATTTAAAACACTGCATCAAGAATTTTCCCAAAAACCCTTACAAAAAAACAGATGTTTCAAGATCAATCATTCATGTCGGAATCTGATCTTTCTTTTCTTGATTCTATCCAACACCACCTTCTCTGTGATTCCCAAATTTCTGACCTTTTTCCGGCGACGAGCAGTGGATCGTCCGGCAGCGATGTGATGGTTTCCGGTGGGTTCAAGCAGCAACCGCAGCCGGCAGTGGTGAAACTTGAGAGAGCAGAAGAAGTGGAAAACCAAGAGGTTGTGGTGGGATGTGAGACTCACGCGCCACAAGAGTTCAGGAAGTTTCGAGGTGTTAGACGTCGGCCATGGGGGAAGTACGCGGCGGAGATAAGGGATCCGGCGAAGCGTGGCGCGAGAGTATGGCTTGGGACTTATGAGACGCCGGAGGATGCGGCGGTGGCTTATGATCAAGCTGCTTATAAGATTCGTGGGTCACGTGCTTTGTTGAATTTCCCACACTTGATCGGAACAAATATGGCGGAGCCGGTGAGGGTGACACCACGGCGGAAGAGTCTGACGGAGGCTGGGTCACCGCCGTCATCTTCGTCGGAAGACGGAGGAATAAAGAGCTCAAGGAAAAGTAGTAGTGGTGGTACGATGGTGGAAGATTACTATAGGCCTTACTAATTAAGATATGAATACTTTTATGGATTCATTAATTTGATCAATTCGATTCTTTTAATTAACTAGAAATAACTTAAATTTATTTGTTTCTTCCCAAATTTATTTTACATCCTCCCCATATATTTTGTAGTTTCTAGCTTACATACAAATGTAATTACAGATTACTTTCAATTTTCTTTGAGCTAAAATAAAAACATCAAATTCCTTCCTAATGGTAAATGATAGTTATATGTGCTTTATTAATATTACTAATTAATTATAACCCAGCACTCATTCATTTTCATACAAGACATTTTATAAAAAATAAATAGATATATATAATTATCTACATCATATCTCAACTTTTATATCATGTCTTTGACGGAATTAGATATTATTATTGTAATAAAACGTTGATGATATATATACATGCTCCGTATCAAAATAAGTGAATGACTTTAAAATTCACGTTTTTTAGGCAAAATAAGATAATAAGATATTAGTGAAATTAAATTGGGTAATTAGAAAAGATTGAGACCACACTTTTTACTATTTGATTGCTTTTATAGGAAGATGACAAAAATAGATGGGTCCCCACACCTTTAATGATGTTTAAAAAGATATAAAGTAAGGGTAAACGGGTAATTTTAAATATAAAAACTTACTAAATGAGGTAAATTCTTAAAGTGATTCACTTATTTTGATACATCCCAAAAAAGAGAGTGATTCACTTATTTTGATACGGAGGAAGTATCTCCGAGAGAAACAATGACTAAATATAACTCTTGAACTTTGAATTTTAATCATGTTAAGGTTTCAACGTCAAAATCGGTTATTTAGTCATTGTTTCTCTGGTAAACAATGACTAAATATAACTCTTGAGCTTTGAATTTTAATCATGTTAAGGTTTCAACTAGAGGTGCACAAAGTTCGGGTCAGGCCGGGCTTAGCCCGGGCCTAAAAAAGATCGGGCTTTTTTGGAGTAAAAAAGCCCGGGCCTAAAAAAGCCCGGGCTTTAATGCCTCTCCCAACCCTTACCCATCACTAAACCCATCACTAGCGCCACGTCATCGCATCCTTACTGACCTGCTACTGACACGTTCGTGCCAACCCTACCCATCACTAACCCATCACTAAACCCATCCTTTCCACATCATCATTTTTAATTTAAATTAAATAATTATAAAAACACTAATATATTTGTATTATTAAAACAAATATATATAAAAAAATTAAATTTAAAAAAAAAACAGAAAAAAACTATTTTTTATAAAAAAAACATGACATGTACAACTTTTTCAGCCTAGTGTACAAGTCTCCAAAGCATCCCACCCCCTCTCTCTCTTCCTTCCCCTTTCCTCTCTCTCCCCTCTCCTTCTTCTTCCCCAGACGACGCCATCACCACCACGTCTTCCTCCCGACGTCCAGCTTCACGACGCCCCCACGACGGCTCGGTGCCAACGCCGACGTGGGTCGACGGCCCTCGACGCCCTCCCCGACGTGCCGTTGGCACAGGTCTAAGAAAAAAAACTAGGCCTTTTTAGGCCTGAATGGGCTTAGCGGGCTTAGCCCGGGCTTTTTCGGGCTTTTTTTTTCCTTTCTATTATATCTTTTATATAATTATATAATTATAAAAATATATAAATAATCAAAATATTCTTTATAACTAATTAAGTAAATCAACAAACTATTACTTTCGGGCATTTTCCTACCCTATCATCTATATGGCTATATCATTAAGGTAGAAAAGATAAGAGAAACTCTATATTTTTCGGTCATTTAGGAATAGCCCAGGCTTTATAACGTTAAAAAGCCCGGGATTTTGGGCTTTTTCAGGCTTTCAGGCTTTTTCTCGGGCTTTTTCGGGCTTAGCCCGGGCCCGGGCTTTAATGGGCTTTCGTGACTAAAGTCAGGCCCGTTTAGGATTTCGGGCTAAAAAGGGCTTCAGGCCGGGCTTTTTCGCGCCGGGCTTTTTCAGGCTTTTTTTAGGCCCGGGCTCGGGTTAAAGCCCATATGTGCACCTCTAGTTTCAACGTCAAAATTGGTTATCTAATGTGATCGTTCTTCAACTAACCAATGCATTAGACTATGGGGTATGTGCACCACCACCATCCCATTTTTTCTGCCACATCATCCGCCACCTCAGCAACCACACCACACCACACCACTACAATTTATCCAGGAAATACCCACCACTCCACCCCACATTATTTTTTTCCAACTCATCATTTCTTTTCCATTTTTTTAAACATAAAATTAAAATTTCATTAAAATTAAAAATTAAAACATTACAATACTAGAAATCAAAAATTAAAATCCTAGAAATTAAAAAAAAATACAATACTTGAAAAAAAAACTAGCTTAAATTGCACCACTACACTTTATCCAGGAAATACCCACCACTCCACCCCACATCATTTTTTTTCCAACTCATCATTTTTTTTCCATTTTTTCTAAACATAAAATTAAAATTTCATTAAAATTAAAATTAAAAATTAAAACATTACAATACTAGAAATTAAAAATTAAAATCCTAGAAATTAAAAAAAAAATACAATACTTGAAAAAAAAAACTAGCTTAAATTGCGGAAAACGGCCCTCGCCTTCGCTTTCGCTTCCCGCAAGATCTCGAGATCCTCCCTGTCCTAATCGTACTCTTTATGCTTCAAAATGGAGATGGTATTGAGCATTATTTTCCCCTCTTTAGCGGTCTTGTCGGTTTGTAGTTTTTCCCTCCTCAACGCCACCTTTTCTTTTGACGACACACCATGATCGGCCAACAACTTTGCGACTTCGTCCATCGTATTGTTGGACGATGCCTGCTGCGCTGCATGTCGTAGTGCTCGTTTGGTCTTATCTCTTCCTACCGGTCGGCTTGGAGTGGGGGTTTCTTCGACTTCATCGAATAAGTCATCGATGTCGTCGTCCCCAGCATTGAGGTCGATACGCGAAGTAGTCGTATGACCATCAGAAACATCAACCGACTGAGAACTACGAGACCGCTTTGATTGTTGTTGTTGATGCTCTTGTGAAGTCGGCATCGCTAACCATTTTGGATCGTCTTTGACAACCAACCACTGCTGTTCTTGCTCAAAACCATTACGCTCATTACCCTTGTATTCTAGCCTTGCCGCTGCCATAACATCAAAATCAATCATCCCACTACGTTTCTCAGACATGAGCTTGTTGTAGATACCGTTAAACTTTGTTAAATTGGTGACTAGTTGACGCCATTTCCCAGAAAGTTTGTCGTGGTTTCGGTACGTTGGACGCCCCATAAGCTCGTGGAATGTTTTGGACACAGCGTCCCATAGCCCTTTGCTTTTCTTGCTATTCCCATCCTTTGGGTCTTTTGACGAGGCACACCAAGCTTTACACAAAGCGACTTCTTCTTCAGTGGTCCAAGTCAATGGACCGTCAGAATCAATAACTTCTTTTTCTTTGGCTTTCCCCTTTCCTTTCGACTTCCTTTTTTCTCGACTACCGCCAGCCTCTGTTTGTTGGAATTGTGTACTTTGGAATTGAGCACTTTGGAATTGACTTTGTTGAAACTGATTTGGTTGGAATTGTGTGTTTTGGAATTGAGGGTTTTGGAATTGGGTGTTTTGGTATTGTGGGTTTTGGAAATGAGGGTTTTGGAATTGTTGGTATTGAGGTTGTTGGTATTGGGGATTTGGTGGAATGGCAGTGCCTGAGCTGAGCAAATTAACATATGGCTCGAACTGTGCAAATCCAAGATTGCCTTGCGTGTTTTGGTTGGAATCAGGCGTGCCTTGGTTGGAATCCATTTGGTAGTAAAATATGTGAGAAAAATAATATTTTAGAGAGAATTGTTGTAGAGAGAAAGATGGTAAAGGTGTGGGAAAAAAAGATGTATTAATGTGTGTATATATAGGGGAAATAAAAAATTTAAAAAAAAGTTTTTTTTTTTAATTATTCTAATGGTCATAAGACCGTTTGAGTCCAACGGTCGAAAAAAGCCCAAACCCCGCTCGTTCTCTTCCGTCCCCGTGCACACGCCACTTAACCACCGCACCCCACGCCGTGTAGGGGGGCGGTGTTCCCCGGTGCACCACGGCGTGGCCGAGACGCCACCTCAGCCCCACGACCCCGACAATGGCCCACACCGTCTAGTCTTATCATTTAGAGAGAGATCATATATATGACACTAGAATCGATTAACTAATGTCATCGCGCGTTCTTCAATACTATGCTTTCTATGTGTAACTATGTGTTAAAAACTGTTATATCAAAATCACTAATTTATCTAATTAAACATAACATCACCATGTGTTAATTTAAAACTATTTAAGTTGTCATGATGTTACTTTGTTTATAATAAATTTGTTGTTTCATTCTCATTTGCATTTTCTTTAAAACCGACTACCATTTGTCATTTTCGCTAGGCTTCTCTTATTTGTCTCGTTCTTAAAGTAATTCTATATTCTAATTGTTTTGTTTAACAATTTAAAAACTCAACTAACCTTTCAAGATTATTTTTAACTTACTTTGTTTCTTATGATACTAATTAACATATGATTACTTGCCACTTGATTACAAGTTTTATCTTCTTTGATATCATATGACGTTCTCTTACTTGCAGCCTTCTAGAAATTCTCCAAACAAGAAATACATCGAACCATCAAATACTGCTCGATTCTGTCCACGTACATTTGGCGGAAGCTTATACAAATTTTTTTCAATAAAAATATGGGAGCTAACTTTCATTATACAAATTGAATATTATTGCATAGCCATAGACTAGTTTTCATTATAAATAAAACAGCCTAACTTTTTTTATTCACTTGTACGCTTTAGTGTATACGAAGTATATGATTTGTCATTGATGTAATAAAAGAAATTGTGCCCTTATGTCCATCTTTTTGGCAGTTTCTGTTGTGTGATCTTTAAGTCTTTTAAGTCCTGTAAAACGTTTACCCTGTTTTTGTCATAATACAAATTAGTGACGAAAATTATATAAAAAAAAGATAAAAGTTATATAAAAATTGTGGGATTATCTACTAGAGTTGTACCTTACCACAATGTCCAGCATCTCAGCATATGATACAAGTTTCTTGACATTCCAAACATTACCATCAAATGTCATGAATTCAATAAAGTGTGCGTTAATTGGTTTATCTTTCATTAATTCTACAAAATCGCATATTTCATCATCATTAAATCCACGCATGCATAATCATTCGACCCATTTGCTTAAGAACGGGTCAATTTGTATTCTGTTTACCTCTAACTGGTCAAACGAATATAAATATATAGCTACAAAACTCAAACGGAAGTGTGGGCTTTTAATGCATTAAAGTATTAAACCTCCTAAATCATTTGTTGGAAAATTTAGATTATTTTCTTGAAACTTTAGGAGGAAAAGTGCTTCAAGTCAGCTCAACTCAACCCAACTAGAACCAAAAAAGCAAATGTTACCATTTTGGCCCGTTACTAAAACTGCCCATCTTGCCACCTTAAGTAAAATCATGAGGAAATATAAAAAAATTAGACCTTTAAGAAGACACATACCTTAACAGGGTTAAACCCTAGGTCAACTGCTGTGTAAATTGACTCCATTACCCTTTCATGCCTTTACGCCTAGTCATAAACTCGAATTTTGCAGGAACGAATGTACCCAAACTAATATTAAGCAAATTAAGCCCACAATCTTTCAATTTTGGAAGTTTTTTTGCTAAAGCAAAGCCCATTTGTAGTCATTGCAACTTGCAAGTGTTCTTAACCCTTTTAAGTCTGAAAGCCGTGAATATGTTTCCTCAATATCCTTCCGAATAGGGTAGTGATTTTGGGACCACACAAATTACTTTACCTACCACACTGTACAACAATTAAAGCATATCGTACATATACTGTAAAGCAGTGGTTGTGGTAGGTGAAGTAATTTGTGTGGTCTCAAAATCAGTACTCTTCCGAATACTAGGCTCTCCACCAGTTGACTGAATCTTATTCACTAACTTACTAATAAATTTGCAAATCGCATTTTGTGATATAATCATAGGATTAGGAGTTAATTCTACACCTTCAATTCAGCTGGCATGCAATATTGGCAACGTAAATTGCATCGTTCTGTTAATGATATTCTTAAATATGTGTGTAATCTTCCAAATGAATCAACCAACATATTGGAAAAAGGACCGTCTTTTGGTGAATCTTCTGGAATCTTTTCAGGTATCGTTGAATACAACTTTGACCATTAATTTTCCACATGATTACTAGTCAGAATTTGGCTATGATAGATTCCAAATTGGAAGTGTGATTTTAGTTTAGATTTGACCTGTTTATCAAATATAAACAAGTTAATTCTCCTTTCTTGAAAATAATCTTAAGCATCATATATCACAGAAACAAAGTAAAAAAGTAAATGATATAGTGGAATTGGGAAGCATGATATATTCAATGAGAGTATTTTCTCAGCTCTTAAAATCAGAAATTTACAAAGTTTAAATAAAAAAACAAAAAACAAAAATTCCGTAGAGTTTAGCTGACCATTATATAAATCTGGAAAGCATTTCTATTGAACGGATAATTTATTAGTTGTCTAGATAAAAATAATAAAAGTTAAGAATAAGAATTAGTTGTTCTTGTGCCAATTATTAGTATGATAAAATATTAGAAGAATTAGTAATACACATTTTTAAAAGAAAGAAATTGAAGCTGCCTAGTGCTCCCCAAAGGACACCTGCCCGTTTAGGGGCCAAAAGTCGGCATGTTTAGCCTAAACAAACATGTTAAGCATGTTTAGCATTATTTTTTAATATTAATAATTAATGTATCATAAACATAAACTAAAGCATAAATACGTCGAAAGTTAATTCTATACTGAGTTTTTTAGAATAAATAACAAAGTTTTAATTAGATTAAAAATAGAAAAATAATTAATAAAACAATAAATATTCTTACAATAATTCATGGTTGTTATAAATTAGCTTTAATTAAGGCCCTATTAGCACTTTAATCAAACTACTTGAAGGTTATAAACAAGAACAAGAACAAGAACAAGAACAAGATTGAGAGAGTTTATAACACTTATGAAAGTGTATTTTTAGGTGCATTTTGCTTCTTTACATAATGGAGTATTTATACTACAAAATTTACTATTGATTTACCATACTACATTAATTAGTAGACAATAACATTTATGATAGATTTGGAAACATTGAAAATGGTTTACCCTAGGATTTGATGTGTTCATACTAGGATTGAAAATGTGTCCATCCACATACATATTTATATAGATTTTATAACACTCCCCCTTGGATGACACTTTTTCAAAACAGAGTTCAACTTTGAAGTGATGCCTCATTAAAAACCTTTGCTAAAGAAAACCCAGTGGGAAAAAACTTTAGCGAAGGGAAAAAGAGTGCAGTGTATAGTTTACTCCCCCTCATGTAAACATCTATCACATCTGATGAACATGTCGCATTCCAATACTGTGAACATGTTTTCTGAACATTGCGGTAGGTAGTGACTTTGTGAAAAGATCTGCTGAATTATTACTAGATTGGACGTATTTCATTTCTATTTGATTATCATTTATCAAGTCTTGAGTGTATGAGAAAAATCTTGGGGGTATATGCTTGATTCTATCAGTCTTTATATATCCTTCTTTCATCTGTGTAACACAAGCCGCATTGTCTTCATGAATTACAGTTGGATTTTTCTCCCCCTCAAGTCCACACGAAGTCAAAATGAGTTTTGTCATCGATCTTAGCCACACACATTCTCTGCTGGCTTCATGTAGTGCAATGACTTCGGCATGATTTGATGATGTCGCGACAAGTGTTTGCTTTTGGGAGCGCCATGAAATAGCAGTGCCTCCACTCATAAAAACATATCCCGTTTGAGACCTAGCTTTATGAGGATCAGATAGATAACCTGCATCTGTATAACCGACTAACTCTTGTTTTGAATCATTAGAATAAAATAGACCTAAATCAACAGTTCCTCGAAGGTATCGAAAAATATGTTTGATACCATTCCAATGTCTTTTTGTAGGAGCCGAACTAAATCTTGCTAACAAATTAACTGCAAAAGAAATGTCGGGTCTAGTACAGTTAGTAAGATACATTAAAGCTCCAATTGCACTGAGATATGGTACTTCTTGACCAAGAATCTCTTCATTTTCTTCACGAGGTCTAAAGGGATCATTATCAACATTTAATGATCGAACGACCATTGGAGTGCTTAATGAATTCGCCTTGTCCATATTGAAACGTTTCAAAATCTTTTCTGTATAATTTGACTGATGGACAAGTATTCCATTATTCATATGCTCAATTTGTAAACCAAGACAATATTTGGTTTTTCCAAGGTCTTTCATTTCAAATTCTTTCTTTAAAAGTACAGTTGTTTCATGAATTTCCTTACGTGTTCCGATAAGGTTCAAGTCATCAACATAGACAGACGGCTATGATTACAAATCCGGATGTTGTTTTCTTAATAAAAACACATGGACAGATAATATTGTTGGTATAACCTTTACTTACTAAGTAATCACTTAAACGTTTATACCACATGCGTCCAGATTGTTTCAACCCATACAAGGATCGTTGTAACTTAATTGAATACATTTCCTTGGGTTTTTCACTTAGTGCTTTTGGCATTTTAAATCCTTCAGGAACTTTCATGTAAATATTACTATCAAGTGATCCATACAAATAAGCTGTGACAACATCCATTAGACGCATTTCTAAATTTTTGGAAACTACCAGGCTGATTAGATATCTAAACGTTATTGCATCCATAACCGGGGAATATGTTTCCTCATAATCAATTCCCGGTCTTTGAGAAAAACCTTGAGCTACAAGTCTAGCTTTATATCTTATAATTTCATCTTTCTCATTTCGTTTTCGTATGAAAACCCATTTATAACCCACAGGTTTCACACTTTCTGGTGTGAGGGCAATGCGTCCAAAGACATTATGTTTATTCAACGAAGTTAATTCAGCTTGCATGGCTTCTTTCCATTTATCCCAGTCATGTCTATTTTGACATTCAATGACAGACTTTGGTTCAGGATCATCATTCATAATTTCACATGCAACGACATAGGAAAATATTTCATCAATATTTCCTATTTCATCCCGGTTCCATAATATATTTGTTTGGCCATAATTTATGGAAACCTCATTGTTAACATCATTCATTTCCTCTTGTGGAGGAGTTTCAATATTTTGTGTTTCTTCAGAAACACTTTCCTTATGATCATTTGCATTTTCTACATTCTTTCTTTTTCTAGGATTCTTATCCTTCGAACCAATTGGTCTTCCACGCTTTAAGCGTGCTTTAGACTCTTGAGTGACTTTATCACCAGATTTTTCGTTTGGTATTTCAATCCGGGATGGAGCATTAACAGCCGGTATATGTGATTTTGTCACTCTTTTGGTGTCAGTAAATGCATTGGGCAATTTATTTGCAATTTCCTGCAAGTGCATTATTTTTTGAACTTCTTTTTCACATTGGTTAGTTCGAGGATCAAGATATAATAGTGATGGCTCACACCATGATACATCTTTTTTTTTGTTTTTCTTTTCTTCTCCCAAAATTAGAAAGTTTGCCTCATCGAAGTGGCAATCTGCAAAACGTGCTGTAAAAACATCACCTGTTAAAGGTTCAAGATATCTTATGATTGAACTTGTTTCATACCCAACATATATTCCCAACCTCCTTTGAGGTCCCATTTTTGTACGCGGTGGTGGAGCAATAGGAACATATACAGCACAACCAAAAATTCTAAGGTGGGAGATGTTTTGCTCTTGGCCAAAAGCAAGTTGTAAAGGGGAGTATTTATGATATGCACTTGGTCTTATACGAATTAATGATGCAGCATGTAAAATAGCATGACCCCATATAGACACGGGAAGTTTTGTTCTCATTATTAATGGTCTAGCAATTAACTGAAGACGTTTATTCAAAGATTCAGCTAAACCATTTTGTGTGTGTACATGAGCAACTGGGTGTTCAACAACAATTCCTACAGACATACAATAATCATTAAATGCCTGAGACGTAAATTCACCAGCATTATCCAATCTTACTCTTTTTATAGTATGATCAGGAAAATGTGCTCTTAGTTTAATGATTTGTGCAAGAAATTTTGCAAATGCAACATTACGTGTTGATAATAGACAAACATGAGACCATCTACTTGATGCGTCTATTAAGACCATAAAATATCTAAATGGTCCACATGGTGGATGAATCGGTCCACAAATATCTCCCTGGATTCTTTCAAGAAACGCAGGGGTTTCCATTTCAATTTTAATAGGTGAAGGTCTTATAATCAACTTACCAAGGGAGCATGATGCACATTGAGTTGTTTTACCTGTATGAGGGATCTTATGATCTTTCAATGGATGCCCATGAGTGTTTTCAATTATTCTCCTCATCATTGTTGAGCCTGGATGCCCTAACCTGTCATGCCATAAGCTAAATATACTAGGATCGTGACTATTTACTTTGAGTACCATGTGTGACTCTGCCATGTTTATATGTGTGTAGTGTAGACCACATTGAAGCAATGGTAGTTCTTCCAATACATGACTTTTATTAGTAATGTGTAATATTTTCTCATTATGTGCAGTCACACTCTGATATCCATTATGATATATGTCCTTAAAACTTGATAAATTTCTCTTTGATTTAGGAGAAAATAAAGCATTATCTACCAAAACGTGTGTACCATTAGGTAGTATAAAATTAGCTTTTCCTACACCTTCTATCAAGTCCGCTGGACCTGATATGGTGTTTATGCTTGCCTTTGTTGGTTTTAGTTCAGAAAATTATTTCTTAGACTTAAGGATAGTGTGCGTGGAACCACTATCTAGAATACACAGATCTCCAACCATCGATTGTTGTTTTGCTCCAGTAGAGTTCATATCAAACTTGAAAAATGGAAAAACATAAGTTACTATACAGATGATTAGAAATTCATTACATGAAAACAAGGGAACTCCTAGTTTAACGAAATGCATAGACTAATTACAAAGATGAAAACATAAACATAATTATGATTTAGATGTAACGACCCGAAATTTATAAACAAATAAATTGTATAAAAATACGATAAATAAGGATAAATCGTTTAAAGAACGTAGGAATTGGTTTCGTGTCATTTGGACACCGTATGAGAAAGTTATGGACGAAACCTGGTCGAGGCAAGGACGAAAAAGTGCAGCACTGGCTGCACACCAAGTTCGCGCCGCGAAGTAGGACTTCCCGATCGGGAAGTCATGTCAGGGAAAGAGGCCACTGGACGCGATGTAGTTCACGACTTGGTTAGCAAACGCGAAGTGGAAGAAGCGCATAGTTCGCGACGCGAAGTGCTAGTTCGCGACGCGAAGTCTGTTCGACAGACATTAAAATTGGGTTTTCAGCCATTTGTGCTATCTTCAAACCCTAGATACCTCTTTGGCGATTTTTGGAGCTTTAGTGCAGTTCTCGAGTGATTCCTCCACGAATCTTGATAGATTTCACTCCTAGTTGAAGATTAAAGGTATATCTTCACTCCTTGATCTTGGTAGCTTTAGATCTATGTATTTTGATGGTTGGGTTTGAAACCCTAGTGATTGGGGGTTATGGTTTATGGTGAATAAATGTTGTATACACTTAATAGATGGTATATTAACAAAGGAAACAAGTGTATGATTATGATTTGTAAGAATCTTAAGGGTTGGTTAAACCTAGGATTTGGTAAATCACCAAAATTGGGGGAAATGAGATAATAAGTGCTATCTAGAGATAGATGGACACACTGGTAGTAAAATGTGATGTTGATAATCTTGTGATTATTGTATTAGGCATTTGGTGAGGTCTTGGAAGGTTGACCGAATTGTGAAGCAAGGAAACTGACGTAAAGAATACTGTTGGAGCACTTATTTGCTAAGGTGAGTACATGAGACTTTTAAACTGGGTACATAGCAAATGGTTTTTTGAAAATACATATGATATGTTATGGGTCTTTATTAATAAATGTTTTGATAAAGATAGTGACTGAAAAGATAAGAAAGTAGGTGTAATGTGATACTAGAATAAGTCTAGTATGATTGATGAATTTGGAAGTAAATATGATAAACTAAAGTAATTATGAAATCTTTACTAAGGAACCATAATAATGAAGCTATGGAGTAATATAATGTATATTGAGTCTTTATTAATAATTATGTATTAGTAAAGCAATTGGAAATGATTTGATAAGTAATGAGTACCTATTGGTAATAGTTACTAATGAAAGAAATGAAAGAATATATATGAAAATGATTATGATGCGACAAGTAATAATTATGTATTACGGTCACGAAGAGATAAAAGTGTTATGGTGTCGATAGACAAGAATTGTATATTATGAAATAAGGGAATATGAACCTCCTAGGGTTCATAGATGTAGAAGTATGTGTAGATTGCTTATGATTGGGTCCATGGGACTATACGGGTACTTTCTCTATGTTGAACCAGTTAAATATAGTGATTTTTATATAACTAACTTGTTTGATGATTGATGTGTTAGCCGAGAGCTAGATTGACATAGCTGTTGAGTTATGGTAGGATTGAGACAATGTGATGATACGGGAGACTCCCCGGTCATGAGGTGTGGATTGAGGGGCAGTTGGGTGGATTCCCATCGACTCTTCCACGTTAGTAGACGATGTGATGATACCAGAGACTCCCCGGTCATGAGGTGTGGATTGAGGGGCAGTTGGGTGGATTCCCATCGACTCTTCCACGTTAGTAGTCTTACTCATTGGACGTATTCCGGTGGGCAAGGCAGGTATCGGTAGCGTTGGCGATCCTATTGCCGGTACCTTGTTTCTAGTTAGCTCGGGGGCGACCCGATAACTAGATATGTATGTGATTCTAGCTAGTTCGGGGGCAACCCGATAGTTAGACGTGATTTCTAGGTGAGCAAGGTTGATAGGGTCACACTAGGGTGGCTAGACGGTATTGATATAGTATATATAAATATGTTTGTATATATTTGTGAAATTGATTATTATTATTGGGGTCTAAAACCCATGTATCTCACGAGACTATTTTGTCTCACGTACTACGTTGTTTTTGTGGCTATGTACTCAGGTACAGGTTTGAAGTGATAGAAGGTTGCACTAGAAGTGACCTTGATATGTTTAGCTCGGGAGCTCGTAGGTAGATCCCGTTTGCCTATGGTTTTGATATACTTGGTGACACCGTATTTTTGTATACTCTGATAAAGGTTTTAAAGTTTTTGTTAAACTGTATTTTGGACAATATGTCAAATATTGGGAAAACGTATTTTAAATGATTTAAAACGATGTTATAAAAATACGGGTGTTACAACTTGGTATCAGAGCTATAGTTTAAGTGAATTAGGTTGGATGTCCATCCTAGTCTTAGACTGTAGCAATAGGAATGTAAGATTCCTTGAGATCGATAGGTTGACCTTGAGACTTTATGTTAAGTTTAGGGTTGAACCTAGGGGACCTATAGAAGTTGTTATGAAATGAGCAATGTGAAGTCTTTCGAGACCGTAGGGCATTGATAAGATAGGGTCGACCCCTATGAGAAATGCCATGTTTTGATCTAATTGTGTTGTTTTCGATGGTCGAGTTGGCCGTCTGAACCTTGTCTTTTGGATACGACAGTATGGAGAAAGAATGAATGTGAAAAGTGAATGAGCCTCACTAAATTGGGAAGGGTTATGAATGAGAATGTGAACCAGACGTATGATAACCGTATGAATGAGGGTAGGCGGAATGATTCCAATACCCGTACGAAGGAAGAGTCATTGAATGGCGAAGTCCGTAGTGGAAGTTACCTACATAAATAGGTAGCAAGACCTAATCGGAAGAAATTGAAGAATGTTGTATAAGGTTTTCATAGCGTGTAAAACCTATGTGTAATTCGGAAGTTTTGAGCCGAAGGTCACGATGTGGTGGATTCGGTAGAATTAGCAAGTGCTAGAGAGTAGCAAAGGAAGGAAGAACAATATGGCGACATTGACGTCACCATTATTGAAGGATGAGGTGTTGTCACGCTGGAATGTGTTGTATGAAACTTTGTGAAGGAGAGCACGGTACAAAATGTTGTGAAAGGAACTCACGAGTGAGTTGAAATAGGGAATTGACCCGTAAGGGCCACCTCGGAGATCTTGGGTAAGATGAATGATTTGAGATTATGACTTAATTGTTGTTGTTGCACGAATTGGTGCCTATAGAAATTGTAGATAAGTTGTATGATGTGGAGAATTAATTTCGGGAATAGTCTTCCCGGTTAGTATGTGAATAGAAATCATACATGGGAAATGATTATGGGCCGGTGTGTCGCATGTAGTAAGGATATATGGGTTGATGCTACTATGTAGTGTCAAAGGGGGGAACCATGAGAATGGTAGATGTTGTCAACAAAAGAATGATGGTATACTGAAGTACTAAATCTTGGTATGAATTGCTAGTTTGGATGAGAATTATCGAAATATAAACTTTGGAAATGGAACTTGGATATTCGGCGGGAATCCGGATAAGTAATGTAATATTATACGCTAATGGTAAAGGAAAGAATGACTAAGGTATAGCGATACTTTAGATTTTATAAGTGGAAAATATGTGGAAAGAATAAGCGTCGGGGACGACGAAACTTAATCGTTGAAAACAATTGAGTAAAAGTTGGCGTGTAGCCATAGCAAGTTATGTGATCGGATTGATGGATTCGATAATCTAAGGTGAGAAAAAGATTGTCGGTAAAAGTGTCATAGCAATAGCGTGATAATGTATGACGTAGTGTAGTGTAAGACTACAATCGGGAAAGGAATAGTCCTAAGCCCCACGATGTACGAAAGTAGAAAAATCGAGTGTTAGACCATTGGGTGCTAAGTCATGGGTTGCAAGTGTAGACCGGAGTCGATTGGTTGACTCAAGGATGACCGGGATGACCGGTGAGTTATGATTAATGGAATTGAATGATAGTTACTTCCGTAGTGACAAAAGATTTGGAACTATGGTAATAAGGAAATGAACCGATTGATGGCGGTTAATGTGTAAGCGAAACGAGATTTTACTAGTTATCTGCGGAATTCAATGCATGTGCATCATGTGATGGCCATCAAGGGCATATGATGATGAAAAGGTAGTGTCATGTGGATCGTGTTGAGTAACATGTCAGATGAGAAACATGTTAGATATGAAAGAAAACGATAATGTAATATTATGGGAATAGTGCTAGAATGCATGATGAATAATTGGGCGATTGAATGAGTGAGAAAGTAGCAAAGCTACGTGATGTAAAAAGATGGATACCAGATGGTATTGGTGTGATATATACATATGTTTGTATATGTGCACAATAGAGATGTATAGATGGTATTGGTGTGATATATATATATTTTGTATATGTGCACAATAGAAGTGTGTAGATTGAATTGGCATGATATAGGTGTGTATATCTATATGTGTGTATATGTTTATGTGTTTATATGATGAATGTAGAACCGTGTGGTTAATGAGTATTGCTATTATGTTATGGTAAATGAGAATTCGGTTTGAAATGCGGGTTGCATTTAGGACATGCATGTGTAGGAGATGCCTACGATTCATAGAATAGGAGGAAAGAGAAATTCCTAGTGAGCAAATTATCATTTGATAACCAAGTATGGTAAACTTGTATGAAATAGTGGAATATGTTGCGATAGGAGAACTAATTCCGGTAATTGAGAATAAGAGTTATGAAATTGATTGATGTGACGCAAGGGTAGTTGAAAGGAAACTAAAGGATGGGTTGAGTGACCAAATGTTGGTCAAGAATCGGTGAAGGTCGATGTGACCATATGTGAATGTACGACTCTCGGATAATTGGGAGAGAAAATGAAAGTGTGGAAAAACGGGGACAATTGTTAAGGGGACCAAAATAATGATTGGAACCGGAAGTGAGATATTAGTGATGGTGCCGTAAGTATGAAATTGGTTAGTTGAAAGAGTATGGTTGACTTCACGTAAAAGTCAAGGGTGACCAATTGGCGATTGGTTGACTTAGCCAAGGATGGGCTTTGACTCTCGTTATGAACGTTTAGTGAATATTGAGGGTATAACATATCGATTGTATGGTCGTGCAAGGATTGATGGGATAATTGAAATAGTTGTGGTCAGATTATTCGACCTTGACCCGTTTGGGTGTGGTCGAGATTGAAATTGGGAATCGAGTATATGATTGTAGGTGGATCATAAATTAAAGGTCAATTGTAAAGGAAAGGAGGATTTATGGGATCCTTAACGAGAGAGGAAAATGTTAAAGTATAGTTGACTTTGTACTTAAGTCAAAGGGTAGACGATGTGGGGATATACCAATGTCGGGATATATCGGTTGGGTCAAAGCTAGAGATTGACATCCGTTTAAATCAATTAGTTAAAGGTGTGATTGGGTCATACTATTGTTATGAGAATGAAAGGACCGGTCGAGAGAATGTCGGTCATTTGGTCAAATTGTGCAATTTGACCCGTCTAAGTATTATGGGTTTTTAAAAATTTGGGTCTTGACAGTTCAGACTTAGCAGGGATAAGCGAACGTTTGGTTATGTAATGTTATCGGAACAGGAATGGGGGAAGTTTGATGGTAATGACCATAAGGGAATGAGAGCGGAAAGCTCGGTCGGTTGTGGGTTGGAATTCTTAGCGATTCCGAGGACGGAATCCTTTTTAAGGGGTAGATAGTTGTAACGACCCGAAATTTATAAACAAATAAATTGTATAAAAATACGATAAATAAGGATAAATCGTTTAAAGAACGTAGGAATTGGTTTCGTGTCATTTGGACACCGTATGAGAAAGTTATGGACGAAACCTGGTCGAGGCAAGGACGAAAAAGTGCAGCCCTGGCTGCACACCAAGTTCGCGCCGCGAAGTAGGACTTCCCGATCGGGAAGTCATGTCAGGGAAAGAGGCCACTGGACGCGATGTAGTTCACGACTTGGTTAGCAAACGCGAAGTGGAAGAAGCGCATAGTTCGCGACGCGAAGTGCTAGTTCGCGACGCGAAGTCTGTTCGACAGACATTAAAATCGGGTTTTCAGCCATTTGTGCTATCTTCAAACCCTAGATACCTCTTTGGCGATTTTTGGAGCTCTAGTGCAGTTCTCGAGTGATTCCTCCACGAATCTTGATAGATTTCACTCCTAGTTGAAGATTAAAGGTATATCTTCACTCCTTGATCTTGGTAGCTTTAGATCTATGTATTTTGATGGTTGGGTTTGAAACCCTAGTGATTGGGGGTTATGGTTTATGGTGAATAAATGTTGTATACACTTAATAGATGGTATATTAACAAAGGAAACAAGTGTATGATTATGATTTGTAAGAATCTTAAGGGTTGGTTAAACCTAGGGTTTGGTAAATCACCATAATTGGGGGAAATGAGTTAACAAGTGCTATCTAGAGATAGATGGACACACTGGTAGTAGAATGTGATGTTGATAATCTTGTGATTATTGTATTAGGCATTTGGTGATGTCTTGGAAGGTTGACCGAATTGTGAAGCAAGGAAACTGACGTAAAGAATACGGTTGGAGCACTTATTTGCTAAGGTGAGTACATGAGACTTTTAAACTGGGTACATAGCAAATGGTTTTTTGAAAATACATATGATATGTTATGGGTCTTTATTAATAAATGTTTTGATAAAGATAGTGACTGAAAAGATAAGAAAGTAGGTGTAATGTGATACTAGAATAAGTCTAGTATGATTGATGAATTTGGAAGTAAATATGATAAACTAAAGTAATTATGAAATCTTTACTAAGGAACCATAATAATGAAGCTATGGAGTAATATAATGTATATTGAGTCTTTATTAATAATTATGTATTAGTAAAGCAATTGGAAATGATTTGATAAGTAATGAGTACCTATTGGTAATAGTTACTAATGAAAGAAATGAACGAATATATATGAAAATGATTATGATGCGACAAGTAATAATTATGTATTACGGTCACGAAGAGATAAAAGTATTATGGTGTCGATAGACAAGAATTGTATATTATGAAATAAGGGAATATGAACCTCCTAGGGTTCATAGATGTAGAAGTATGTGTAGATTGCTTATGATTGGGTCCATGGGACTATACGGGTACTTTCTCTATGTTGAACCAGTTAAATATAGTTATTTTTATATAACTAACTTTTTTGATGATTGATGTGTTAGCCGAGAGCTAGATTGACATAACTGTTGAGTTATGGTAGGATTGAGACAATGTGATGATACGGGAGACTCCCCGGTCATGAGGTGTGGATTGAGGGGCAGTTGGGTGGATTCCCATCGACTCTTCCACGTTAGTAGACGATGTGATGATACGGGAGACTCCCCGGTCATGAGGTATGGATTGAGGGGCAGTTGGGTGGATTCCCATCGACTCTTCCACGTTAGTAGTCTTACTCATTGGACGTATTCCGGTGGGCAAGGCAGGTATCGGTAGCGTGGGCGATCCTATTGCCGGTACCTTGTTTCTAGTTAGCTCGGGGGCGACCCGATAACTAGATATGTATGTGATTCTAGCTAGTTCGGGGGCAACCCGATAGTTAGACGTGATTGCTAGGTAAGCAAGGTTGATAGGGTCACACTAGGGTGGCTAGACGGTATTGATATAGTATATATAAATATGTTTGTATATATTTGTGAAATTGATTATTATTATTGGGATCTAAAACCCATGTATCTCACGAGACTATTTTGTCTCACGTACTACGTTGTTTTTGTGGCTATGTACTTAAGTACAGGTTTGAAGTGATAGAAGGTTGCACTAGAAGTGGCCTTGATATGTTTAGCTCGGGAGCTCGTAGGTAGATCCCGTTTGCCTATGGTTTTTATATACTTGGTGACACCGTATTTTTGTATACTCTGATAAAGGTTTTAAAGTTTTTGTTAAACTGTATTTTGGACAATATGTCAAATATTGGGAAAACGTATTTTAAATGATTTAAAACGATGTTATAAAAATACGGGTGTTACATTAGACATGAGTGATTAAGCTTCATATTACTCCATGTCATTCAAGAAATCAGAAGCATTTAGATCAGTGTTCTCAGATTGATCCACAAAGTTTACTTCTTTCTCCTTTTGCTTAAGTGAATCTTGATATAGCTTGCAAAAGTGAGAAGGTGTGCTACAAGTACTTTGCCAGTGGCCCATACTACCACATCTATAACACACATTTTGATTGTTCTGAGAAGCACTTGCTTCAGCATCATGTTTTGTGGTCTTGTTTTGTGGCTGGACTTTGTTACCTGGTGGAGCATGATAAGTATTATTTCTTGGACCACGTCCATATCCACGTCCACGTCCATGACCATAACCACGACCACGACCACGACCATAAGGGTAACTTCGACCAAAGTTTTGGTTTCGGCCATTAGTATAGTTTTGAGTAAAACGATCTCGTCCACGGCCACGGCCACGTCCCCTGGTGTTATTTCGAGGACCAACGTTAACTGCAGCATTGATTTCAGGGAGTGCTGCTGATCCTGTGGGACGGGACTCATGATTTTTCATTAAGAGCATATTATTTTGCTCAGCCGTCAGAAGATATTCTTGCAAATCAGAATATTTTGAGAATTTTTGCAATCGCAAATTCTCTTGCAAAGTAACATTTGATGCATGGAATGTGGAGTAAGTTTTCTCCAACTTTTCTTCATCTGTCACAAGATCTCCACAAAATTCAAGTTGTGAACATATCCTGAACAACGCTGAGCTATAATCAGACACTTGTTTAAAATCCTGAAATCTTAGTGATCTCCATTCTTCTCTAGCAAAGGGAAGTAAAACCCTTTTCTTATTATCAAATCTTTCTTTAAGAGACTTCCAGAAAATATATGGATCTTCAATGTTTAAGTATTCATTTTTTAAACTAGCATCAACATGTTTACGAAGATTGAAAACTGCTTTCCATTTTTCTTGGGAAGAGCAATTATTATTTTCATTTAAGGCATCTAAGATACCCATTGATGCTAAATATGCTCTCATATCAGTGATCCATGAGTTGTAATTTTTACCAGATGCTTCTAACGCATTAAACTCAATCTTCGCAACGTTTGACATTTTATAACTATATATATTTAGAACAACAACAAGTTAAAAATCAGAATCCATATATATCAATATGTATTGCACAAAATAGAAGTGGGAGAACAATCATCCCATACGTGAACAAGAAAGGATAAAATACATCAGGCGTGAGACTAATTAAGATGCCAAGTACAATAACCATTACAATCATGAAAATTAGAAACGGGTGAATCATTCTTGATCTTGATCTTGAAGATGAGAGAATTTATTTTTGTAGTATAAAGAAGTGTGGATGACGTGTTTATTTATAGTGTAAAAATATAGCCGTTGTATATTTTATATAATTTTTTTTACAGTTTATTACCGTTACATATATATATAATTTTTTTTTAATAAAAAGAATAATTAAAGAAATAAATTACATAGACATATTTGTAAAAATATTAGTGAATTTTAAATAAATTAGTTAATAAAAGAAAGAAAAATAATATGCATAAATAAATGTTAGTATACATAAATGAAAATTAGTATGTATAAATAAATGTTAGTAACATAAATAAATGTTAGATGCGATAAAATTAAATGTTAGTTTGCATAATTAAAGTTAGTAAGCATAAGTAAAAGTTAGAATGTAAATGTTAGCATAAACATAAGTAAAAGTTAGAATACATAAATGTAAATGTTAGTTTGCATAAATTAAAATGGTTAGTAAACATAAGAATATAATTAGTACAATAATAAATGTACATATGTTAGTAGTCCCAAGATTAGTAGTCCAAATGTCATAATAATGTCCTTGATTAAATGTGTTTGGTTTCATTTAATTTATTATTATATTATAATTTATTGTTATACGAAATGTTTACCTTAAGTAATTAACTTGATTAAGTAAATGTACCTTGTGATTGAGTTGATCTTCCTTGATTAAGAACTTTCGTGCTGATAACGTGTTATAAATTAGCTTTAATTAAGGCCCTATTAGCACTTTAATCAAACTATGTGAAGGTTATAAACAAGAACAAGAACAAGAACAAGATTGAGAGTGTTTATAACACTTATGAAAGTGTATGTTTAGGTGCATTTTGCTTCTTTACATGATGGGGTATTTATACTACAAAATTTACTATTGATTTACCATGCTACATTAATTAGTAGACAATAACATAGATTTGGATACATTGAAAATGATTTATCCTAGGATTTGATGTATTCATGCTAAGATTGAAAAATATGTTCATCCACATATATATTTATATAGATTTTATAACAATGGTCTGTTTACTCGTTCAACAAGACATTGTCCCCTAATTTATTCCCTCCCCTTGATTACCCTTATTCCGCCTGTTTATAGTGTAATTTAATTCGCAGCTTCCACCGTTTGGCTTTTTTCCAAATTCAAGGTACGAATTTTCATCGATTTCAGCTCTCATACTCTATTACGTATAGATGATATGCTAAATCCGTGAAAATTGATATATTCTTTTGTAATTTCCCATAGCTAGATCTATATTTTATTCCTTTTTGACAAAATTATACGTGTGAATTACGCAGTGGGATTTGATCCTTCACGATGGTGTTCTACAGGAGTGTTTCACTGCTTTCTAAGCTCAGAAATCGCGCTGTAAGTTGTCAATTTTGATTAATCGTTAACGTTAGACTATGGATGTGTACAATTGTAAACCTAATATCAATCGTAATACTTATGTCATACAAATTTGATTCAGAGTTTGTTGATACTCTGTAATTAATCTAATAGTTGTCAAATTTAATCTATCACAATTTATTTTTCCTTTACTTTTTGGACTCTTTACAATTCACAATTCTGTTGTCTGACAGGTTCAACAGCAGAATCTGAGCAATTCAGTGAGGTGGCTTCAAATTCAGACCTCCTCTGACCTTGTGAGTTTTCATATTTAAACATCGCTTCAAATTAGAAACCATTATGATCTTTCCAAACGTACAATAAATCAATAATTGTCAATATATTTGTGTTTCTTTCGTGTAGGACATTCGTTCGCACCTTAAAGAAATGATTCCAGAACAACAGGTGCATTTTCTAACATTTACAGTTTCACATGTAGAAATAAAAAATTATAGGCATGTTGCAACATCATTAATCATTCAATTCTTGTGCAGGAACGCCTGAAAAAGATTAAATCAGAATATGGAAAAGTTCAATTGGGTAACATCACTGTTGATATGGTAAACCAATGTTTCACGCAGCTTAATTTATAATTTTAATTTTAACTTATTTACTTTAATTTTCACCATCTACCTTAACTTTTTAAAAAATTGTTAGTGAAATGGAAGTAAGTGGTAAGTTTAAACTTGTATTATCTGTTAACTAAACCATTTTCATTTGTTAATATTTATTATAATTTTTATCAAATAAAAAAGGTACTTGGTGGGATGAGAGGAATGACAGGTCTGCTATGGGAAACATCCTTACTTGACCCTGATGAGGTATATATTCTAGCCACTTATTAACAGACTTCAATAATTAAAAGAATTTGGTGATTCTATAATAAAAGTGATTATTTATTTATTTATTATTATTATTATTATTCAGGGAATTCGGTTTCGAGGTCTCTCAATACCCGAATGCCAAAAGGTATTGCCAGCAGCAAAGCCTGGTGGAGAGCCTTTACCCGAAGGTCTTCTCTGGCTTCTTCTAACTGGAAAGGTGAACTATTTATTTATTTATTTAATTGTTAACTTCAATAATTTAAAATCTTAATAGCATTTGATAATAACTGGTAATTATTATTTTTATATTAAATTTGTTTTTATATTCTTATTCTCCTTCAATAAGGTACCCACTAAAGAACAAGTGGATGCTTTATCCTCAGAGTTGCGCTGTCGTGCTACTATCCCAGGTGCCATAGTTTTTTTTTTTTGTATTTATTTTTTGTAATTTTCAAATTAATTAATATAATTGCAATATTTTATTAATCAGTAAATTCTGTTATTTTTTGCAGATTATGTGTATAAAGCCATTGATGCTTTACCTATAACAGCTCACCCTATGACTCAATTTACAACCGGTGTTATGGCCCTACAGGTAAATTTTAACTATAATATATAAACTTACACGTATAATTTCATGATGAATTATTATAGGTACAAAGTGAATTCTCAAAAGCCTATGAGAATGGAATCCATAAATCCAAGTGCGTGTGTGCCTCTGTTTTTCTATTAATTAAAAACTTAATGTATATATGGTTATTAATTACTATTATTATTTTTGAAGATACTGGGAACCGACATTTGAGGACTCACTTTCATTGATTGCTCAACTGCCAGCTGTAGCTGCATATATTTATCGTAGAATTTATAAAAATGGAGAAATTGTACCTATGGATAAATCATTAGATTATGGTGCTAATTTTTCCCATATGCTTGGTTTTGATAGCCCCGAAATGCAAGAACTTATGAGACTTTATCTCACTATTCATACGTAAGAAAAATTAAATTCCTAGATTTTTATTTATAATTTATTAACTTCATTTACATTCTTTAAAAGAAATCTGCAATCTTAATCAAGATATAATTTGTTGTAGTGACCACGAAGGTGGAAATGTCAGTGCTCATACTGGTCATCTTGTAAGTATATATAATTATTTTTAATTTAATAATATATGTTTTTATTCTAATTTAATTTAAAGTAATTTGATGTTTATTTTTAGGTAGCTAGTGCCCTTTCGGATCCATACCTCTCATTTGCTGCAGCATTAAATGGTTTAGCTGGACCCCTTCATGGTTTGGCTAATCAGGTACCCCATAATATTTTTAATATATATATCTTGAAATTAATTATTTTTTTTTATTAACAAAATATGTTATTTTTGCAGGAAGTTTTGCTTTGGATAAAGTCTGTAGTTGCTGAATGTGGAGAGAACATAAGCAAAGATCAATTAAAAGATTATGTCTGGAAAACCCTCAATAGTGGGAAGGTAAGTTACATAAAAAAAATTATTATCTTTATAAAATCAGTTTTTTATTAATCTTTATAAAATAATTAATTATTTTGATCTGTAGGTGGTTCCTGGATTTGGGCATGGAGTTCTAAGGAAAACAGATCCCAGATACATGTGTCAAAGAGAGTTTTCATTAAAGCATTTACCTAATGATCCTTTATTTCAGCTGGTTAGTTAGTTAGTTAACACTCACATCATTAAGTCCGAGTAATACCAATTTAATCTTTTCTTTATTTAATTTTTTTAGGTTTCAAAGCTTTATGATGTGGTTCCTCCAATTTTAACAGAACTTGGCAAGGTAACTAACTGCTTTTTATGAATTTCTAAAATTAATGCAGGTTCAAATATGATAATAATTATAAGTTTGGATTTACATTAATTTTAATTTGTAGTTATATTTATGCAGGTGAAAAACCCTTGGCCCAATGTTGATGCTCACAGTGGGGTGTTGCTTAACTATTATGGATTAACTGAAGCAAGGTATGCAAAACTTTTATTCATTTCATTGACTACATGGGTCCCACAAAACACACACACACACACACACACATATTTTCTAATTTTTGGTTATTTGTTATTAATTACTTGCAGATATTACACCGTTCTCTTTGGTGTATCGAGGGCTATGGGAATCTGCTCTCAGGTTTGTGTACATTTTATTTGAATGAATTATAATTACAAGACTATGATTCTTTTCGTTTGAAGAAATTGTCTTAAATACCCTTTAATTTCATAATATATTATATAACTGCTTTTTGTGATTCATGTTTTTTCACAGCTCATATGGGATAGGGCTCTTGGGTTACCACTAGAGAGGCCAAAAAGTGTTACAATGGAATGGCTTGAAAAACACTGCAAGAAATCTGCCTAGTTTTGCATACCAAATGTTTTTGGTAATACTTTTATCTTCTTTTTATTTGCAAATAATAATAGTTGCTCGCTATTTTTTGGTGGTTTTCTGCTTGTGGAAAGAGGTGGTTAGTGGTAGTTGTTTGAACTGAGTAGAGGGACCATTTCTACATAATGAGCTTTGTTGATTGTAAAAAATAAAAATCCACTTTGCCCATATGATTTTGTTTATTAATTTTAAGTTTTGTAGCGAAATGTAGTTATAATCTCTTATAGAAAATAATAACGTTTTGTATGTTATTCATGCATCATCTGTGAGCAGTTTCACGGCAACTGCTACTTTTATGTTTGATTGTTGGACAATATTAATCATTCCTAACGAATCATTACAATAAATCACGTTGATTTTGTTCCACGGAAATTCACAATTTTATTTTATTTTAGAAATCTGTTAGATAGTTAATTATAGGATTACCTTTTAATTATAAAAAGGTCTACCTTAATAACACGTAATAATGAGTTGGAATAAAAGTTTGAGTTGTTACATATATTATTGACTAAATTAGTCTTTTTTTTTCTTTTCTAACGGTTTGTTAGTGTTTCGAGTCATGCATTGACATCCAAGCGATAGTTGTTTAGGGGAATAAATTTCACCATCTTTTTTATCTACAGAAAATGCCAATAACAAGTCTTCATTTTAATCTTTTATTACCTTGTCTTGACAAAATTTACGTTAAATTTGTTTATAAATAATCAAACATGAAATCTGAAAATATTTTAATTTATTTAGGGAAAGTGATGATTTCTTCTTCTTTTTTAACAAATGATATTATTTCTGTTAAATTTTATTATTTATATTTTTAATTATTTAATCAATATATAAATTAATAAAGTAAGATTACAAAAGAGAATTCATAAATTTTATATATCTATTATTTTATATGTAATAAGCTAAAATAGGGCAAAATGCATAGAAGGGTAACTTACTTTCTATCAAAGTTCATTTAGGGTATGTACTTTTATTTTGATCACTAAAGGGTAACCTACTTTCCACAAAGTTTATTTAAGGGTATATACTTTTATTTTGATCACTAAAGGGTAACATACTTTCATAAAGTTATATAAATAAGTAAAATATGACTTGATCTGTTACCGGTAATCATTTCTTCCATCTGTTTCCCACGTGACTTTTTAAGGCTTATACAATTAGTTTTGTCTCACAACCTTCAAACTAGGTCAAAATACAGTCGATCAATTATTCCTTCAAAATCCAAAATCCCATCTTTCTTTGAATTAATGGTTAAGGTATGTTGATTTATTTTATAATATGATCATTGATTTTGTTATTGTAGTAATTCTTATGATGTAATATTATAAAATGACTACTTCATCTTCTTTCAAAAACCCCACAATTCACATTTTACCATAGAAGATGAAGTAGTAATTCTTATGACATTGAGGTTTTTGGAAGAAGATGAAGTAGCCATTATATAATATTTCGTCCTTAGAATTACTATAGTAACAAAATCAATGGTCATATTATAAAAAAAAATCAGCATACCTAAACCATTAATTCAAACAAAGATGAAATTTTGAACTTTGAGGAAGAATTGATCGACTGTAGTTTGAAGGGTGTGAAACAAAACTAATTGTATAAGCCTTAAAAATCACATGGGAAACAGATGGAAGAAATGACTACCGGTTTCACAAGTCACATTTTACCTTTTTTTATACCTTTATGAAAGTAGGTTATCCTTTAGTGATCAAAATAAAAGTACATACCCTTAAATAAACTTTGATGGAAAGTAGGTTACCCTTTAGTGATCAAAATAAAAGTACATACCCTTAAATAAACTTTGATGCAAAGTAGGTTACCCTTCTATTGCATTTTGCCCGTTAAAATATGAAAATTTAATAAAATATACATTTTTTAAAATGTTTTGTATTTATTTGGATGGCAATTGACACCATGATTAAATACAAAATAATATCGTGATGTCAAAAGGGACGTGATGGGGACATTAAAAACGTTGAAATCCGACTCACTCTCTAATCATACCAGATCCCAATAAAAATTCTATCTACAATAATTCATCCATTTTCAACTGAACAACATACACAGAGAAAATGGGGAAGAAGGCTGTGTTGATCGGATGTAACTACGCCGGAACCAAGGCGGAGCTCAGGGGATGCATCAATGATGTCAAGAGAATGCACCGTTGTCTCGTCGATCGTTTCGGATTCTCAGAAGAGGATATCAATGTCCTGATCGATTCCGATGACTCTTACACTCAACCTACCGGCCGTAACATCCGTAAAGCTCTCACCGATCTAGTTCAATCGGCCGAGGATGGAGACTTCCTCTTCGTTCATTACAGCGGACACGGCACTCGCGTTCCCGCCGAGACCGGTGATGATGACGATACTGGATATGATGAGTGTATCGTCCCTTGCGACTTCAACCTAATTAACGGTATGCTACTTACCGTGGATTAACTAATTGACTCTAATTTTGGTTAATTATATCTTCATTTCACTGAATTTAGGAGTTTTTTTAGTGATTTAACAGTTGACTTCAGATCATTTTACAGCGAAGGAACTGCCGGATCTAACTCGATCTTGCTGTTAAAACCAGTAGATTATGCATCAAAATTGTTTTTGTTCCGGATTACTGTCTAATGTTCAATCCGAAAAAAATTGCTTACCTTTAGGGATTTTCCCCCCTGATATCATAGATCTTCTTAACTAACAGCAATTACAGTTCTTTTTAAATTTTAATCATGCTCGGTAAATTGAATTATGATAATTTCTTATCATACAAGTAATTTGGGAGAAATACTAGAACTTTGCACTGAAACTACACCGAGAAAAGTTGTTGCATCTTGAACCGAATTATTAATCTATTATATACTTAAGCATTTACAATCATATAATTACATCTCCCATTTATAGTCGCATTAACAATGCTAAACGTTCAATTTGAAACGAAAGGATGAAGAGAAGAAGAGTTTAAGTAATTTGACTAAAGCTGTATAAAAAATATACAGATGATAAGAGTTATACGATTATAAATGTTTAAAAGTGATGCTGATTACTTTGGTGCTGTATGTGTGGGGGTAAATACAGATGATGACTTCAGAGACCTTGTTGATCAAGTTCCTCACGGTTGCAGAATCACTATCGTATCAGATTCATGCCACAGTGGTGGACTTATCGATGAGGCTAAAGAACAAATCGGTGAAAGCTACAAAAACGATCCAGAAGAAGAAAACAGTGGATCTGGATCCGGGTCGGGTTTCGGGTTCAGAAGTTTCTTGCATAAAACTGCTGAAAATGCATTAGAAACCCGTGGAATTCACCTCCCTTCTGGATTACGCCATAGGAACAATGAAGAACAAGTAGAAGAAGACGAAGAAACCTATAATGGAGATCTACATGTAAAAAACAAATCTTTACCACTTTCAACCCTAATCGACATACTCAAACAAAAAACCGGAAAAGATGATATTGATGTCGGGAACGTAAGACCGACATTATTCGATATGTTCGGTGAAGACTCGAGCCCGAAAGTGAAAAAATTCATGAATGTCTTGTTAAACAAGCTTCAAGGCGGCAATGATGGCGGTGAGAGTGGCGGTTTTCTTGGAATGGTGGGGAGTCTAGCTCAAGAATTCCTCAAACAAAAACTCGACAACGATTCCGATTATGCAAAAACGGCAATGGAGACAGAAGTTGGCCGGAAAGAAGAGGCGTATGCGGGATCAAACAAGCGGGAGATGCCGGAAAACGGGATTCTGATCAGCGGGTGTCAGACACATGAGACATCGGCTGATGCAACGCCAGGTGGCAAACCGGATGAAGCTTATGGGGCCCTTAGTAATGCGATTCAGAGTATTATTGAGGAATGTGATGGTAGTGTTAGTAACCATGAGCTTGTGACGGAAGCTAGGAAGTTGCTAAAGAAACAGGGGTTCACTCAACACCCTGGTCTTTACTGTGATGATAACCATGTTCAGGCCTCTTTTGTGTGCTAAGTGACTCTCATATTTCTCTATAAGTGAAGGTTTGGTGTATTTCTATACATGAGTGACAGTTGAAATTTGTGGATTTGGGTTGTATTTTGTACCTGTATGTTTCCAGTTTTATTTTTAAATGTTGTGATTACCTCTGTTTGATTGCATATGATTATACAAGATATGATTGTTTTATTGTACACTTGGTTCATCTTATTTTGTCTTTGGGTGTGCAATGGGCAAGAAATTAGTATATGAAGATAAATTAATAGAAGTTGATGTGCAAGTAGCAATTGAATTGGTCAGATTGCCAACTCTTTTTCTCTCTGGAGATTCTTCTCTTGTCGACAAGTTGACTTTGTAATGAAATTGACTTTTCTTTGGTGGCCGACGACTTTACAAGTAAGCTGGTCAAACAACAATAGGACAATGATTAACAAACCAAATTAAACTAGATCATGTGAGATAAATATTAATTTGATTATAACTTTTTGGTATGAAATCATTTAATTTTATGATAAAAAAATCGAATAGGCTATTTCGCCTTACACTACTTTCATGGGCTATTTCGTAACGTTCTCACTTTAGAACCATGGTTTGTACATATGGGTGAAGTGAACATGAATAAGGTAAAAGTTAAAACTCAAGAATGTATATTGCAAATTATTGACACAATAATATTTAACAAAATATGGTTAACCACATACTAGAACTCGATCACAAGAAAAAAGCAGTACAAACGAAAATTAAGAAATTAACAATGCATAGAGTGGATAATAACATCTTAAACCAAAAGTTGACAAAATCACACAGAATGAAAAGAAGAGAACAACCCTCAAATTAAATAGATAAACGGTAAGTTTTGTACGGAAATCGTTAACTAGATCATGTCTAAGATGCTTTGACGTGTTTTAGCGGCTAATTCATACTCCATCCTTGCAATCTCTAGCCTTTGCATGTTCATCTTGATGTGTTCAACATCTGAATCACTAATCACCTTCATATTCGGAGCCATGGAAGAATATTGGAGATTAGTATGACTACTATTAGGATCATAAACATTTTGTGACCCCATTTGAGAGTAGTTGTGAGCACAAAGAACATGAAGATCGAATTCACATAGAGAACATGAATACGATAAACCGGTTCCTGTTAGTTTACATGAATTGCAATAAAAGGAATTCGAGGGGTAAGTTGGGTAAGGAACTAAAGTTAGAGGGTGAGAAGGGTGCGACGGGTGTTTTAGGGATCGACTTGCACGAAAGCATTGTTCGTGTAACACGAAATTGCATTGCCAACAAACGTACATGGTACCATTTACCAATGAGTTGCAGCCCGAACATGGCATCGGGCCAGCTTCGTGGGCTTGGTGCATCGTGAGGTTGTGCGCGTGGCTAAAATGCTTGTACCCGGGATCCATTTATTTTTCTTGTATGGGTATTTCAGTATTTGTGTTCAATGACATGAAATTGAACTATGGAATGGTATATATGACTTTTGAAGTTGTAAAGTCTTGGCAATAGTTTTAAGGCATTTTTTAGTAATGGAATCAAGAATGGGTTAATTTGTCAACCATTGAAAAGTCAAAGTCAGCTCTTTCCAATGGCAATAGTTTGAAGTATCGTGCAATGGATATGGTATCTGACTCGGTAAACGATAAATGTCAAATTGTCAACTGTTTCCATCTGAAGCTGTTTTTGTTGATTTTTCCTTGAATGTCAAAAAAGATTTTAATACACAATTAGTAACAAAATATAAATTTAATATTGATAATATTGATTTGAAAAAAAATATACACTTCCAAATAATTTTTAAAAATTATTTTCACTTACAAATATTTGATATTCTTTTGTTAATAATTCTTTTATGTTATATCCTTAATCAATAGTGAAGTGTAATATACTTTCAGGAACAACACAATATTTCTTTTTGAAGGTTTTTAATTTAATTTATCTTTTTGTCTATTACGTATTTTTAAAATTTTAAATTTACCTACAAATACTCTTCATTTTTTCTTCCTCTTCTCTGTTTTTGTGAGGGAACAAAAATCAGTGTTCAACTCTTTATAAAAGAACGCGTTTCAGTAATGTGATAATGGAGTATATAAATATGGTATATATTTCACCTACCATACTCTGATACTCAACTACACACACACCACAACGGTATTTCCTAGCGACGGAAACAGTCGTCACTAATTATTTTCCGGCGAGATCGAATGGGGAGACAATCGGAAGCCATAATAAACCACTTTAGCCACCCACACCCTCTTCATCTCACTAATCCTCAACCATCAAAAATTTGTTCAGCTTGCAAGCAAACCCTAGAAACTGAACCATTTTACACGTGCCAATTTCAAACGTGTACAACTTACTCCCTCCACCTCAAATGCTCCCAACTTCCGTACAGAATCACGCACCCCTGCCACCACAACCACTTCCTCTCCCTCCTCCCAAAACCGCAGAACCCTAATGGTGTTTTCTCATGCACCGCTTGTGGAAAACATGGTGATGGATTTTTGTATAATTGTAAAGATTGTGATGTTAATATCCATGTGGGGTGTGCTACTTTACCTTTGTCTTTATCTCATCGGAGCCACTGCCACCAACTTAATCTTGTGTTTACGCCGCCGTATGGTAGCAACGGTTTTTCTTGTGATGTGTGTGGTGTAATTGGTGGAAATGTGTGTTGGTTGTATAGGTGTGGTACGTGTGGATTTGATGCTCATTTGTCGTGTGCGACATCCAAGGTGCAAGTGGTCAACGGAGGTCAAAGAAGCAACGTCCCTGATAATTTGCTTTTGAATCAATTAACTAATCAAAGAGACCAATATCTGCAAGCAATGATGGCGGCTGGTGGTGGTGGTAACATTAATAATCAGATTATGCAAGCAATGATGGGTGGTGGCGGTGGTGGCGGTAGCGTCAATAATCAGATCCTACAAGCAATTATGGGTGGTGGTGGCGGCGGCGGTAGTGGTGACATGAGTAATCAAATTCTGCAAGCAATGGGTGGTGGTGGTGGTGGGACTAATCAGATTATGCAATCGATGATGGACGGTGGCGGTGGTAGCGTCAATAATCAGATCCTACAAGCGATTAGTGGCGGTGGCAGTGGCGGTGTTGGTGGTGTTGACATGAGTAATCAAATCCTGCAAGCAATGATGGGTGGTGGTGGTGGTGGTGGTGGAAATAATCAGTTACTGCAGACACTGATGGGTGGCAGTGGCGGCGGCAGTGGTGGCTTGGTGCAAGCGCTACTCAATGGATCAAACGGTGGAGTTGGTGGCCTGGATTTAAGTTCGATTCTTGGAAATGTAGGTGATTTTGGTGGATTGATGGGTGGTGGATTAGGAGGTTTTGGCTTTTAAAATTCTTCTTCTTTAATTTGTTCTTATTCAAGCAAATGTAAATAAATTGTTTTCACAATGTGATTGTTAATCTCATTTTTTGGGGTTAATTTCCCTCTTCTTCCGTGTATGAATTATACTCTTTTTGCTGATTGTTATTGACTGAATGTTAAAACAGTTTTAATGGGAATGTACTTACTAACTTAAGAAGATTTTAACAAACAAGTATATATAACTAAATTAAGCAGAATATATTTTGGGTTGTTTGAGAAAAATTATTTAAGCGGCTTATGAACTCTTATATAAACTTAGTTAGCTTACATATGTAAGTTTAATTAGAAAGCTTAATTAAGCTTATATAAACTAATAAACTTGTAATATAGATCATGGTTCAAGTTTAGTTTTAACAATTGGATATAAAACAATGTGAATTAGGGTTTATATCATTATATGAATCAATATGCTTCATGGTCGGTGCTTAATTGGCATTAAGGTTAAGATTAAGAGTGGGCATATGTATTTACATTACAGATAGCCGGTTTAGAGAATTGATCCATAAAATTTTAGCGTGAAAAGGTATATGTATTTGGGTTGGAATTGTTAAAGATAAGCCATTAAAAGCCCAACTTTGCTATAAAAGGCTCATTTGGATGGAAAGCCCATCAAGACACATTTAGTCATTTAGATATGATCTTTAATCTAGAAGATTGACTTGAGCTCAATCAAAGTCTTTAATAAGTTCGAGTTCGACTCGATTAAATAATTAATAATCTTGAGCCCCGATTAGATTTGGCCTAGTTATTTAGAAAAAATATATTGATTAACTTGATATTTTTAATCTTGACATGATTCAACTCGATTCGAATATACGTAAATGTATAACTAGGTGAAAATGATTAACTTGTGAGCTATTTTTAACTTGGTTAACTTGTGAGCTATTTTTAATCTCGACATGATTTGAATATACGTAAATATATAAAAGGTGAAAATGTAAAACAATACAAGTTCAATTAGGCTCGTTTATAAGTTGAGAATTTTCATACTTGACCTCAACTTGAAAGTATATTCGAACAGCCTGAGCTTAAGATCCACTCATCTTAAATCAAGTCGGTTTTAGGTGCTGTTTGATAGGAACAAAATGATTAAGTGTTGAATGATTCAACGGTCTGAATGATTAAGAGGTTTTGTATAAAACTTGTTTTGAATGTGAGAAATTTTTTTATAAGAATTTTGACTGCTTAATGATTCAGCATATGTTATAAAGAAGAATGATTCAGCATATGTTATAAGGAAGAATGATTCAGCAGCTTTTTGCTGTCCCATTCAACATATACTTCATTCGAATGCGCTAAACAAACGCGCTGAATACTGAATGATTAAGCATTCAACACTGGTCTCATTATGCAAACAAACACAATCTTAATAATCTTTCAAGTCAACCTCAAAATAGCTCACAAGCTAACCTGATTTGTTTACACATCTACATGTATACAAATAAAACACAACTAATATTAAAAATAACGTAAGCATGCAATAAATTAATAGAGTACCTATAAGATGCTAGTGGAAGTTGGGCAAGATTGTTATCTTTTAGTAGAGGTTTGTGGATGGTTTAATGCAAAAGTTAATGATGTAGGAAGAGAGTATGCAGTTCGAATTAGCATCAAAAGTTGATAAATTTGAAGCAATGTAAGCACAATGTGAAACTATAAGTTTTGCAATACCATTGCTTTCAAGATGATATATGTTGTCATGCTGTAAAGTACATATTTTGGTATTAGACGGTTTTTTGGATTTAAAATACTTGAATGCTAAATGATGTGTTATTTGGTTAATTTGGTTCATTTTTTTTGTAGTTTCTTAATTTGATGGAAAATATGATAGAGATGAAAAATACTAAGTTCTTGCTAAACCTCTACCCAAGTATTTTGGTGATTTATTAATTACTTCATATGATGTCATCGATCAAAACATGTCTCTTGTTGATTCTCCTGATATGGTTAGGGCACAAATGAACTTTAAGAGGCTAACTTTAACATACGTCAAAATCGACATTAAAAGAGTTCCAAACAAGAAAACTCTTATTGCTGCTTTGGAAGCTGCTGATGTTAAAAACAAATGGGAAAGCAACTCATGGGGAAGAAAACTCATTGTTCAGAAGAAGAGAGCATCTCTTAATGATTTTGATAGGTTCAAGATTATGTTGGCAAAGATTAAGAAAGTTGGAGTTCTTAGGCAAGAGCTAGCCAAGCTTAAGAAGGAAACCGCTTAATTTTGCAAAAACTATCAAGATTTTGTTGCACTTTATTTAAATCATTTTGTTAATTAGACGATTGTTGGTTCTTTTTTGTTTATCTTTGACCTTTTACAAGAGATGTTTAGAATTTTGTAAAATTATATTTTTATTTCAAAAAATGAACATAATTCTAGAATCAATCTGGTTTTGCTAAAGAATATGTGAATGAAATTGTGGTAAAAAAAATTATTGCTACTAAAAGTGGCATAATGGTAAGTCAAATCGAGTTATTTTTATTGCACAATGAAATGGGTTGGGTTGTTTTTATTGCATGACGAAATGGGCCGGGTTGACCTACAAACCTTTTTTTTTTGCCACCAGCACCCACCACTTGGTCACCGATAAATATAGTCACAGGGTACCTGTCGCGGCATTGCGCGGGAACCCTGCTAGTTTTATATTGAAGGTCATAATACAGGCACGTGTACGGTTCGTTTTAGAAAGTGAAACGACGACGTGTGATAGACCTCGTTCCGTGAACCAAATATCATTATTTACTCCACCCAGTGCCGCTCCAAAAGTGCGCCAAGGCATGTTCTTTATCTTCTCCAACCGGTGGATCGCCGCCGTGGTCGTCGGACCTTCCGCCGTCACCGTCGATCTTAGTGTTATTCCCTCACTTTAATCCTTTAATACCGACAGATCTTTATGACTGACATGCTTGCAACCTTAATAACAGAAGAATAAAAGAACAGAATTCAAGATGAAACCTCTCTCGATCAGGTCAGATTCTACAATTCGTTAATTGTACCTGTCAATCGTTGAAAATTTACCTTTTTTGTTACAATCTGATGTTAATTTTATTCGATTTTGTCCTTAATTTGTGTTGAATGTGAAGAAATTGTGAAATCGAAATTTAGGGATCTAGAAAATTAGATGGCTGATAATACGAATGATGATATGGTTATGGATCTTGATTTGAACCAAGAGCCTTTAGTGGAACCAACACCGGCACCACCTCCTCATCCATTACTTAGTTATGGTTTGTTAAACGAACTGGAGACGGCACACGTCAGAATCGAAGATCGAATTAGACAACTTGAAGCGGCTAATGCACACGGTAGAATCGAAGATCGAATTAGACAACTTGAAGCGGCTACTGCTAGGGCTAGACAACGCCAGCGATGGAGACAGGCTAGAAACATTCCGGAATTGAGTTACATGGCTGTAATCGAGCCAGACGTTGCAGGAAACCCTAATCAAGCGAACAATGAAATCGGGGATGAAATTAGGGTTGATGACGGAATTGCAAATTCCGGTACTGCTGGTGGTGAAAGAGGAAGAAACAGCAAAAGAGATATCAGCCAGTTGGCCAAAGCCTTAGAAATGGATTTGGATTCTAAGAAGACTGATAATGGCGTTAGTGGTGACGATGATGAAAGTGGTGGTTTCTTCGATTGTAAGATATGCTTAGAAATGGCAAGAGATCCAATTTTAACCTGTTGTGGCCACTTATTCTGTTGGAGTTGTTTCTATCAGTTATCATATGTAGATTCAACTGCAAAAGAATGCCCTGTTTGCAAAGGTGAAGTAACCGATTCAACTATCACACCAATCTACGGTAACGGAGAAAATCAACCCGTTTTGAAGCTCGAATCCGGTGTAAAAGTACCACCAAGACCCCGAGCCCGAAGAGTAGAAAGCATCAGACAACAAAGGGTAATTCGGGGAATCTCACATATCCCTGTAGCAGAAGCACTAAGAAGAATCAGAATCGGGATCGGTTCAATTGGGGAAAACCCGCTTCTTCAAGGTCTTGAAACAAACCCTAATTCAGAACCAGGTGGCAGCCGCAGAAACCGTTCCCGCCAAATTTCTAGGGTTATATCCGATAGTGCTGCTTCACTCACTTCAATCTCATCTGCACTGACCAATGCAGAGAGATTAGTTGAAGATCTTGAAACTTACATAAGTGACAGTCTGTTAAGGAGAACAGTTGATACATCGATTCTACCAAATAATCAAGAAATTAGTAATTTTCTTGCGAATAATGCTGCTGAGCCACAAAATGCAGAAATGAACGCTTCTTTACCGGTTTCTTCATCTTCTCAAAGATCTGTTGCTACAACTGCTGTTGTGCATTTGGATAATATATCGACTGATACTTCTGTTGAGATTGATTTGACTATTTCACATCCTTCATCATCTTCTAGAAGCGGGACATCTCGGGAACTCAGGAGAAGACGGTTGAGGTGAATTGTGTGTGGATGAAATGTGTTGATTTAAGATTTAAAGTTTACTTGGTGTTTTCTGTTATTACATTGATTTTTCATAGTGAAGAACATGGTTTTAGTTTGTGTCTTTGAGCGTATTGTTTGTTGTAGCGTGTTTTAAGATTTGGGAAATTGTGACACCTTGATTTGTTATACAAAGTGTGTGTCATTGGTGATGAATTGTTGATACTTCACTTGTTTTTAGAAAGAATATAAAGCATATTTGCTTATGGTAGTTTTAACTAATATTTGAGGTATATATAACATGTAAATGTTAGCCATAATGTTTTTTACCAGTATGTTTTCAAACCAAACTAAGTAATGTTTGATTTGCTCATATTTTATTCTAGGTTCGATTCAAACTTAGGATTCATTCCACACTTGTCTATGACTTGATTTTAACCCATTTTTCATCATTTAGAAATTCTAACTTAATCACAACTAACTAATTTGGTCAACAACTATTAAATAAGGGTAATTTGGTCAACAACTATCTCACCTTTCTAAAAACCCAACCGAAATCGATAAAACTGAAACTAAAAATGATAACAAATTTTAGAACCAAAACTGAACCGATTACATGTTTTCAGTTTCGGTTCACTTTTTAGCCCAAATACGCATCCTTACCTGAAGACCGAACGATGAAACCGAAATCGAAAACGATAAATTTTCAAAAATTGAAACCGAACCGATTAAATGTTTTTAATTTTGGTTCAGTTTCAATAGTTTCTAATTCAATTCGGTTTTTCAACCCAAATGTTTACCCCTACTATCAATTAAGTATTTTGCTAAAGGAAACTAAGGTGTCTGATTTTTTTTATGAAATTTCAAATAAAACAAATCATCATAATTATATGTTACATTCGAAACTCAACAAAATAACCAAAATTTAAACAATCACATTCCCTAACCACAAAATCAACTACTACGAAGGTCACTCTCTCCATGTGCGAAATGACACGTGTCTCCAAAACTACACTGCCCTTTAGCAAAATTCTCACACAACTTCGTCTTCATATTATTCCTGCCACCTGGATGCTGCTGAAACCCACCTTTCCGGCCGCCGCCACCACCACCACCACCAAGGTTCATAATTATCTCACGAACCATTGCACTTGCTGCTTTAATCTGATCAAAACTTCCTTCCAACTCAATATTCTTCTGTTTTTCATCTGACTCATGGTCTCTCACACTAAACTTAACCCCAGTTAACCGACTTATTTGCTTCGAATGCACCCCACCTTTGCCTATTACGGGTCCCGCAAGGGCTGCATCTATGCTGATCTTAGCTGTAGCCGATTGACCAAAGTTGGCTGCAGCCGGTGGTGGCGGCTCGAACCGCCCTGGATAACCACCAAAGCCACCATAGTTCATCGGGTTATGTGAGGTTTCATAAGATGGGAAAGATGGTCTGCTAGCATTAATCTCAGCCTCACTATGTGCAAATCGACATTTTTCACCATATGTGCATCCTTCTGGTGTACTGATTTTGTTGCAAAGTTTGGTTTTCATTGGTGTAACTGGACCGTCTGTAAAGGGTTGTTGCTGAGCTGGCGGGTTTCTACTTAGGGGCCCGCCCATGTTTGTAAATGGGCTTGGGGCTTTGTAACCACCAGGAACATAGTGCAGGAAATGACATCCTTCACCAAATGGGCAGCCGGAAGTACTGCATTAAGCAATAAATTATATTAAGAAACAAAAAGGTGAGATTTAATTATAATTAAAACATCACAAAAGTATTAGAAAATGGCGAATTTTCCTACCAAACCAAGCTCAAAGGAATCCTTTATATATGATGAATATTTTACTCAAATATTATGTTACTAAATAGCAGCTTTCAGCTAAGCATAATCTTTAAGGTGATTAATATTTAATTATTTATTTTCTTGATCAATGTCTCAACTTATGCCGCAGCCACCATTGTTCAAAATTTAGCTCTCGGAATTGCATTGCATGATCTTATTTAGATGTTCACAAGCTTATATATATACATATCTTTAATGGTTATACAATTATAATATTTATTCTTGTATAGATTAAAGATTTTAACCTGAAAAACTTCGTGCATGGCTTTGATTTGCTTCCTACACCAGGTGACTCCATTTCTGTTGCAGAAAATTAATTACTTTGTTTTAGTTATTATTTTAACAATTTCTTAATCCAATTATAAATTATCATATAACATCATAATTACTTTAGTAGCTTATTACTATATACCACTGTCACAAATGAATAGAATAACTACAACTATCATACCAACTTTCTCTATACCTTATTCGCTGGTCTGTTTATCAGAAACATTACAATACTGAATACACACAAATTGAACTTTGAAGTAATGCAGACGCTTACGAATCGGAAATCACTAACAATAAGTGTTGACACATGGAACATATGCAAGTAAAAAAGCATAATTTGCGAATAAATCCGTCATTAGAACAAATAAAATTCATCGAAAAAGCATAAAAAAATATCACAAAACAGCACCGCTATATAGAATTAAATTTTAACCAAATATATAGGGTGTATAGAAATAATGAGCTAACCTTCTCTTGAACGCTTCGGAGCTCCATTCCGACCTCCCTTACGCCCTCCAAAGTCCATGCTATTAACAGATTTTTAACAAAAAAGACCTCACCTTTAGCGCTTGTCGATTGTGTACACGAACATCGAATCGTAGGAATAGGGGAGGACGGTAAAACCCTAGGGTTTGAAAGAGCGAAAGAAAGAGACGATTTGGCGGAACTGAAAATTTTCGATTCGAATTTGGTTAAGTTTTTGGGAACGAGCCCGCGCTGTTGTCGTTTTACTCACGTGATGAAATTGGGCCTGGGCCACAAACAACTGAGGTATCTAAGGGTTGTTTGATTTGTCTCTTACTGGGTTCAGTAAGAGATAAACCGAATGTTTGATAAATACAATTTTTATCTCTTACCTAGTTAAAAATATAATGTTGATGACCCGGGTAGACCTCTAACTCAGTCAGAACTAACCCACACAACAACTATCAAAAAGTCCCTTACATCAGTTAGAATATTACTTCTAATTTTCATGAAAAATCAGTTATCGGTATAATTCCGAGTGGATCCATGTGGTCAAAAACCGGAAAAAAAATCCGAAGAAACTTTCTCGACTCTCAGTTTGGCTTGATTCCTGCCA
This sequence comes from Calendula officinalis, assembly GCA_963853835.1. Taxonomy (NCBI): domain Eukaryota; kingdom Viridiplantae; phylum Streptophyta; class Magnoliopsida; order Asterales; family Asteraceae; genus Calendula; species Calendula officinalis. The sequence continues at coordinate 31,953,888 of OY970821.1, read as the reverse complement.
ACGGTTCGATTCAGTTCTCAGTCCTAGCGAAACTATTTTGTCTATTCTCAGTTTAGTTTTTTAGATCGTACACATGCCTACTCTAACTTATTAGATTATTGTAGAAATATAAAATAAATCAACATGTTAATTAGAAAAGGTTAAAATGTTTTTCTTAATGGGTTTTGATAATGACAGTCCTAAGGGCTGTTATAAGACATGCATAAAAAGATTGTACATCGACCTATAACCGACTCCTTAATTTTAGAAATTGCTCATTTGTACCACTTGTAATGCATTTAGAGACACCTCTTAGTGCTGTCATTATCAAAACTTTTTTTAATAGTGTAATAAAATAGAATTTTAACATAGGAGATTAAGTAGTATACTTGCACAACGTGAAGGGAATTTTATGCTCTCAAGCTTTTACATTAGTGAAAGATCATATTGCAAAAGCAAGATTAGATATATCACTCTGTTCACGAAATTACAGGTTTTAAGCTGTTAGTAATTCAATATCACTGTCTATGTTATTATTTTGTTAAATTATACTAATTATTAAATAAAAATAAAAGGTTGAGAAAGATAAACTCGGTTGGCGGGAAAAAGAATTCAACGTGAAAAATGATATTGGGGATATTTTACATCGAACTTTATCTGTTACCAGTTCTAGAATTAGTGATTTACAAGTAGAAATACAAAGGGAATTAAGGAAACATAAAGAAGCTTCTTCAGATGTCCATTCGCTTCGTGCCGATGTTCAATCTCTTTCTGCTGGTTTAGATAGAAAGGTGGGCCCCTGACGATGTAAAATTTTATGTTTTAAAATAAAAAATAATAATTTTGATTTTTGTTGTTTTATACAGACAAAAGATTTGAAAGTTTTATCTAGTAGATCAGCTGCACAATCTGCTGAGATTAAGAGACTGCAAGCAACAATATGTTTATTTTGGAATATAATTTTGAATATTATATCTGTAAAATATTTATTGGTTGGTTTAGATACATGAGTTGGAAGAGATTGAGTTGGAGTTGAAGGTCATTCTGGAGATGCAGAGTCGGGAAACTATGTATTCAAGGTTATCTAATTCTAGAGATAATTTAATGTTTATATTATATATTATAATAATTTTTAAATAATTAATAATTTGAAGATAATTTTTTGGAATTTATCGAGGCTAGGAATTTATAACGAAGAGTATTTGTAATTATACATATCATATCTATAAATTAAAATATTTATATTACTACTTTTTATAGAATAAAATAAAATATAGCACTTACTAAAAATTTCTTGTCACTAATTTCATTAACTTTAGCATATATTTTTCTTACTAAAAAATTCATTTTTTTTGTCTTATATATTTATGTTAATAATAATTATAGTGCCCACCACCACCTACATGGATGGCAATCCACCATTCACTTTTCATATGATTTTATGCATCTTTTTTATTTTTAACATTATTATTAATAGTGGTAGGTCCAATGATATTTTACGTGTATTATTTTCTAGAAAACTTAGACTCGTCATATTATACAAGTATTTACAAAATGTACATGGTTACAAAATTTCACATTAGTTAATTTTGTATGTAGTGATACATATTTTTAGATTAAAACACTTGTATATAATAAGACAATTACTTATATTTTAATTTTGATAACCCCTATCTATATTTAAAATTTTAATTAACAATGAATAACTAAATAAATATGGGCTAGTTATTAAAAGGTACTAACAAGATATTTTCAAAAATATATCAAAAATACAAGCCCAACCTAATTTAAGAGGGCCACACATACTTGACCTATTAGTCGTCGTTCATTTTCTGAGCATCACTAGCCGCAACGTCCAAACCCTCTTCTCGTCGTCGTGTTTGTCTAAAATGGAGTCCGAAGAGGCAAGACAAAAACGTTTAGAACAAAGAAGACTTGAATCTGAGGCGTACGTTGATGATGTAATCAAGCTTCATCGGGATTTACGCGGTGAGGAAAGAGATGCGCCCTACACACTAATCGAGTATATCCATGCCATTGAAGTCATTGCAACCAATGAGCAAAATGTCTATGCAACCCTAACCCTAAAGAAACTCTAGAATTTGATTCCGAATTTTTTGCATGTGAAAGATAAAATTGCGTTCTTGAATGAAGAATTAAGGTCTCTTGAATGGTGCATTCAGGAGTTGAGGGGGCTGCTCACGCTTGTTGAAAATCCAGCCAACAAATCAGATCATGTAGGTTATTCATTTTTTTAAGGGTTTAAATTCTGTTGATTTTGAGAAGTGAAATGTAGAGAACAATAAAGTGATACGTCATTAGGCACCTTTAAATAGGTTTGCAATTCGTGATTTAGGTTATTGATTTTGTCATTAGTTTACTATTATCATTCGGGTTAGTGATTTTCTGTAAAAATTTAGGTTAACTTGTTTTTGATTTAGGTTACTTAATTAATTTGATTAGGTTACCTAGTCAAAATTTAGGTTAACTTGGCATGATTAATAATCATATAAATGTGGTTGTGTGTTATGGCTTGTCATTAAACTATCGTGATGCTGATGTATTAATAAAATTGGCAGGGTGCTGATGGAAGACCAAGTTAGTGCAGAATAAAGGCTAGTATTGGTTATGCCAATCGCATATAAATAACAACTTGTATATTCCATATTCAATATTGTATTTTCTTTTAATGGATTTGAAGTGTTGTTCTGTGATTTGATCGAGTGCAAAAATTGTCAAAATAGAAAATGAAGTTCAAAGTGAAATCCTATTTATTTTGTTCGTAATCTGTAATCGGTTTAACGTAGCGTGTTTGCACTCGATCAAATAAATGGGATTTCACTACGAAGAAAACACACTACGTTAAACCGATTACAGATTACAAAGAAAATAAATGGGATTTCACTTTCAACTTCATTTTCTATATCGACAATTTTTGCACTCAATCAAATCTCAGAATAACACTTCAAATCCATTAAAAGAAAAAATAAAATACAATATCGAATATGGAAGACACAAGTTGTTATTTATAAGTGATTGACATAACCAATACTAGCATTTATTCTGCACTAACTTGGTCTTCCATCAGCACCCTGCCAATTTTATTACTACCTCAGTCAGGATAGTTTAATGACAAGCCATAACAAACAACCACATTTATATGATTATTAATCATGCCAGGTTAACCTAAATTTTGACTAAAACCTAATCAAATCAATTAAGTAACCTATATCAAAAACAAGTTAACCTAAATTTTGACAAAAAATTACTAACCTGAATGATAATAGTAAACTAATGTAAAAATCAATAACCTAAATCAAGAATTGTATACCTATTTAAAGGTGTCTAATGACGTATCAATTTATTGTTCTCAACATTTCACTTCACAAAATAAAAAGAAAATTTAAACCTTAAAAAAATGAAAAACCTAGTTGATCTGATCAGTTGGCTGGATTTTCAATCAGAGTGAGCAGCCCCCTCAACTCCTGAATGCCCCATCAAGAGACCCTAATTCTTCATTCAATAACGCAATTATATCTTTCACATGCAAAACATTCGGAATCAAATTCTTTAGTCTCTTTACAGCACATATCGCAGAGACGTTTTGCTCCTTGGTTACAATGATTTCAATGGCATGGATATACTCGATTAGTGTGTAGGGCGCATCTCTTTCCTCACCGTGCAAATCCCAACGCATCGTGATTACATCATCAACGTACGCCTCAGGTTTAAGTCTTCATTGTTCTAAACGTCTTTGTCTTGCCTCTTCAGACTCCATTTTCAGATAAATACGACGAAGAGAAGCCGGTTTTGACGTTGCGGCTAGTGATGCTCAGAAAACGGCGACTAGTAGGTCAAGTATGTGTGGGCCCTCCTAAATTGGGTTGGGCTTTTATTTCTGACATATTTTTGAAAATATCTCGTTAGTACCTTTTAATAACTAGCCTATATTTATTTAGTTTTTCATTTTTCATTATTGATTAAATTTAAAATATAGATAGGGCGCATCTCTTTCCTCCAGTATCTGTTTGTTTTTTGGAAGCCCCAGACAAGACATAAAGACGTCTGCCCGAGGTCTGTACCACACACACTTAGGTTTTAGCTTCTTGGACCTACTTAGATCTTCTAATCATTAAAAATGAAAATAAGCATCTGCTCCAAAAATTATTACCCCCAAACTCACATTTACCTAACTTCTCTCCCGCTCTCTGCCGCCATTCGCTGCCCTCCACCGCCATCCGCCGCGCTCCGCCACTCTCCGCCACCGTACTTCATCTTCTCCGGCGAAGAGGAGTCAGATCTATCCCCCTCTCTGCCGCCATCCGCTGCCCTCTGCCGCCGTACTTCATCTTCTCCGGCGAAGAGGAGCCAGATCTCACCCCTCTCTGCCGCCCTCCTCCGTCATCCTTCATCTTCTCCGGCGAAAAGAAGCCAGATCTCGACTGTGATGTTGAAGCCAACAAAGATCAGTCAAGTACTCATCTTCTCCGGCGCCTCCACCTCCGTTGAAGCCTCCTCCGTCAGTTGTATATCCTTCGTCGCCTCCTTCTCCAGGGAAAGAGATGTGAAGTTGCTTAGGAGAGAGAAAGGGAAAGATCTTTTGCTATGGAAGAGAGAGAGGAGACCTTTGGAAAGAGAGGGGAAATGAGGTGACTGAAACAAATTAAAGATGTTGTCTTTTCCTTTTTGCAGATTTGTGTTTTGCTTTATGAAAAAAACAAACAAAAGAGATTTCTATTTTGCAGACCTTTGGTCCAGCTTTTTGGTACAGCTCATTGCAGGTGTGGTCCGCAGACTGTAGATTTTTTTGTGGTAAAAAAACAAACACCACCTTTATCTCAGCAGATTGTGCAGCTGATCTACCAGATAAAACTTCCAAATCTTTTGTCTGTATAAAACAACAAAAATCAAATTTATTATTTTTTATTATAAAACATAAAATTTTACATCGTCAGGGGCCCACCTGTCACACCCCGTCAAAATTGGTTTTAGGAAAAATGGTTTGCGAAAGAACGGACGTGCAACTATCATGAGTAACCACAAGCATATGACTATCCTAAATAAATAAACATTCAAAAACTTAAATTCCATTTGATTTGAAGTACGCCACAAAGTGAAATGTTAACAAAATATTTGAAATGTAAAAGACAATGTTTTTAATAAGAAATAAATCGTGGCATCTTGACATATGCATGCTCGTGATCCAATGTTACTAAGACTCATACTTTAACTTAGTTACCTGAAAAACATATGAAAAATGATCAACAAAATTGTTGAGTGAATCCACAGGTTTATAGTTTGTTTTGAAATCTAAAGTTTTTTGTATGCCAAGAATGACATACGTTGTATAATGGTATAGCTTCTGTAAATAATTTGAAGTCCAAAATGTTCATGTGTCAAACCATGGCGTAGTAGTGTGCGACGAAATCTTGTTTGAAAAAGATTTGCCACTACGGGCTGTAATATGATAATAATTGATTTGTTGAAATATTGAAACATATAATATTGTAGAAAAAGCATGACTGATATCTCCCTAAGGTTTGCAAGGCCTTCGAGTTAAAATGCTGACCCTAAGCCCATAATCAAACTCCAACTCTAATGATGATGAATCTAAGATATGCACTCCCTGATTTTCGAAGCTGTGGGAGGAAGAGTCTTAACAAATGGTACTATCTGCATATCCAGGGTCTAGTCGAAACTAGCTAATGTTATGGTATGTAAGTACATCTAAACTTAGTCCGAGCATACAGATTGATTGTCATGGTTTAAGATATGTTTCATCACAAGTAAAATAAATAGTCACAGTAGGCTTTACTGAAATACAGTGATAGATAATGTAAACATTTATAAAAAAACAGTTGATATGTTTTTCACCCCAAAACAATGTAAAAACATAATAAAAAGTGTCTGTGGACTCACCTGATGCAAAAGCTAGCAAAATGCAAATGATAATGTGCAAATCTGACGGTGACTTCTTAGCGCCCTAAACGCATAAGAATAACAATAATAAGAGATGCCTCTATCAACACGTCTATGCTAAATATTTCACTCCAATGATTGATGTTTAAAATACCATTAGGTGCGAGCGATATGTTGGTGACTTTATATATATATTGATTTTAGTTCACTAAAATTCTTGTATTTTGAATACGTCTGCTTACATTTTTATATGTCCCGATAAAACTTTATAGTTTTATTGAACGTTTGATTATGTATTTATTATACTGTTAGTTTTTATTTTATTTTTTTATTTTTTTTGCATTTGATAAATAGGTAAGTAATAAATACATAAGTATTTATATAATTATTTAATAAGTTAATTACTTAAAGTCTTAAATAATAAATAAATAAATTATATTTAATAAATAAATATAATTAACTGATAATTAAATAAATAAGAATTATTTATAAAAGAATTGACTTGGATACATTAAGAAAATGATTAAGAAAAAAAAAAAGGCTGGTTGGGGAGTGGAGACGCAGGGAACAAAAGTTCTTGAAAAGGAGGTTTCGAATAAACGTAATATATCTGGACTCTAGCAGTTGTCTGGTTTCTTTCACAGAACCGTTAGTTCGACCATACACTGCCATGGTCGATTTTCTTGGTTTTCAAAGGATTTATTGGTGTATAAAAATTGTATAAAATTATATTTAAATTACCAAATCATATGGAGTGATTACATCAAACATAAACACAAGATTTAGAGTTAAAGTCAAGGAAAAAGGATTGGAGATGAAGGAAAACTTACCAACTTTTGGTGGTGTTCTTCACTAGTGCGTGTAATGTGTGTATTTCTGTGGAAACTTGTTGGTGAATGGAGAGGAATCAAAGGAAAGATGTTATAATCAGATTTTTAAACAAATTTGGCAAGGGAACATTGTGGGTTTGTGTTTTTGACTTGAAAAGGTAAACCATACATAAGATTGGAAGTGAAAAGGAAAACACAATGAACAAAAGTGAAAATGAGGGGTATGTGTCGACAGCTAAGAGGGGAGGAGGGATGAACTTTTTTGATTTTCTTGTGGTATTAGGTATAAATGGCCAAATGGGTATTTGTATTGCACTTTTAAAAGATGTAATTCCTCCTATTTAAAATAAATGATACACTTTTCATATTTTGGTATATCAAAATAAGCGATAAACTTTAAAAACATCCCTAATATGGTAAAAAGTAGTGTGCCACACATCAACTAACTACTTACTTTAATAAATTAAATTGACCTCTTTACACCTATTTTATTTTTAAACATAATTAACTTAACTTTATTAAAAAATTATGGGAACCATTTCCCACTAACCATCATATTAATCTAATTTAACCATCTTTAGAAAATTTTGCCTTAAAAATCATGAAAACAACAATGTATCACTTATTTTGAATCGGAGGAAGTATTATTTTAGCCTAGGTTGTACTATTTGATAATTAATGATGAGTAATTATTAGATGAAAAATATTAATTCAGATAATGATTTATTTATTTTAAACATTCGCATTTATACCACATATACAATTTATAAGTTTCTTGCTTTGTCGCGGATAATGGTTCGTTCCTGATTTTTCATACCGGTTGCTTAGGTTGAGATATTTTTCTTTATAAAAATATAGAATTTATATTTTTGGTTTATTGATATGTCACCAACTCGCTAAATGTACATTCTTAATTGTACGAGACTCAAACAAAATGACTTGTACACAATGAATTATGTGTATTGCCTACATATTATATGAAGGTTATTGCTAGACCTAAATGTTAAAGTAAATTAAATGAATGTTACATCAATATCAACAAGTAAATTAATGTTTTATTTCAAAGCCAGATATGATGCCCTCAATCATGAGATCAAGATCAAACCATTGTATTGACTATAGAGAGTACAATTTTACTTTCAAAAGGGCCGAAGTATGAACTTTATGGATTTAGGGGGACTAAGTTGACAATATAACAATTATGAAAAATAGTAAAATACCATAAAGGGAACAAATACACAAATTTATACACGACATAAACATGAATCAGTTACGGCTTACCCAATAATAAAAATTAAATAAATAAAACCACTACCAGTATATATGATGCAGTTTCGCTGCACAAATCGATCAAACAACTCGAACCGAAGGTTTCCCAGAGACGAATTTTTATTCAAACAATCAAAACTGTCTTTTCCTAATAACAAACACACGATATAAATAATACGATCCTAAAAATTCGAAAGCAATCCTAATCCTAAACCAAATCTTGTTTAAAACAGGATAAGGCTTAAACAAATAAAATAAAGATAGATAGATTTAAACGTGACTGATTCGTCTGGGTCCGAACCAGTCCGGGTCGGGTTATCCGGTGCTACCCCATGTCATCGCCATCAATATATATATGGGGTAAAACGGTCAAGAATCAACCATCAGCTTATTTTACAATATGTCCTACAACCTATTGAATGTATTTGTAATTGTGCAACTTCTATCCCTAAAATTAACATCTATGTGGTTACCAACCAACTGTTAGTATTTTACAGATCTTTAATTTTATCGTTATTGATTGTAGATTAAAAATTGTTGATTGTAGATGTTTTTTTAGTCTTGGTTTCATGTTTGGTAGTCTGGGTTTCTGTATGTGTAGCTTTGTAATTTGTGGTTTGATTGATATATATATTTCTGGATTCTCTGGATAGGGGGATGGTAATGCCGAAGCTCTATTTTAAGAGTTATTCTCATTTTTTTCAAAAAATAATAATAATAATAATAATAATAATAGATAAAAATTTATCAATTATTGTGTTATTCTCTATCCATTGGCGTATCGTCTCGTCCACCTTCATCTGTAATGTCACGAAAATAATAGTTTCATTTAATTATGAAATATGATATAGGATTATTATGTAAAATTATATTAGATAAATATGAGTTTCTACCACTTTCACCATCTGAAATATCTGCAAGTCTTGCAATGGCATCATCAAGTGCTTGTTCATGTTCCTGCAATATATCAATCATTAATCACACATTTTTAACAATAGAAAAAGCTTTTAATGATATCAAAACTTTATATAAATAAATAATCCACGAACCTCGAGCAGTTTCCTAGCTTTTTCAATTTCAAGATGATCTGAAGGAGCAGAGCCAAACACTCTCTCCACCTGCACATATTATCATCACACAAAATATCAGAAATTAACAAAAATTAGAAATTTAAATTCATCTTTTATTAACACTGCTGGACCTTATTCTCTGAATTACATCGTCTGAATTCACTATAAGCAAAAGCTCCCTGTGTTCTTCATTTGATAATCTCAATTCTTCTCTTAGCTCTGTGATTAAACCTTAAAAAATAAACTTTTCAGTGAATATTTAACTAAAATTTGATCTAGAAAATATTTGGGTATTAGATTTATACCCAAGTGATTGCATCAGCTTGAGCTTTAAAGGCGCGTAAAACAGAACTGTATGCTTCTTGTTCAAGTAGGTGAATTTGGGCTTCCATATCGGTTTCCCCATATGTTCTTGTATATTCTGTTTTGATGAGATGGTGGAAGATCATCATCAGTTCCTGCAATAATTAAATTAATAAGTCGTGTTTCTACACAGAAAGTCAAACCGTGTGAGACAATATAAATTCAACAAATAAATCTTTTTTTCGGGTCTATCCCGTTAACTAGACTATACAGAACCCACACTTACTACCACGCAAAAGCTTCGCTTTCTATTTTCCTTCTATCATCCATTTGATTCAAAAGGATTAAGGTAAAGTAAAATTCAACAAAAAAGAAATCCTTTTTTGGGTCAATCCATAAGACAACTGTAATGGTGATTTTCGGTTATTACAAGTAATAAAAACACAACGGAAAAGTTTATCACCATAAACGGATCTAATATTGAATGACACAATCAAACTACACATAGAATCAAAGAGAATAGTAGAAGTTTTCATACCCTAGTTGCCTTTGATTATTAGGGATTCGGATGGAGATGACGACGGACAAAACCAAGTATTCCAATGGGGAATACCTCTAAAGTTGATCCACACAACACTATAGCTATAACACCAAGGGATGCTAGTCCAATGTGCAAGCAAGAAGAAGCAAGAACCTTGAGAGAGTGAGAGGGGAGCCGCGGCCAAGAGTGGGGAGGAAGCAATGAGATTGTGGTCGCCCTAATCTCATTAAATCACTTCTATAATCTAATTAGCCAATGTTCCATTATAGTCCCTTGCCTTTTGTTCTTCTTATTAAGCTCATAATTAGTTTCAATATTAACAATTAATATTAAATTATAATATATATACAAGCTTGTAGCTTATATTAATATATAATGTAATTACCCTAATTACACTATATATCTTAGGTGTTAAGTGTTTAAGTGTGTGACCCTTTAGGCTCACAAACAACTAGCCATATAACTATATGTTATACGCGTGAAGCATACTCCATAGCTCCAACTTGCGCACGTGATAACATCAAGTAGTTATACAAGCAAAGGTTAGAGTCTAGCAACCCGCCAATGCCCCTAGAAGTACATGAGGAGTTTCATAAAATCTTTGTTCAAAGTTTTTCGAGCAGGTATCCTTTTGTTGCTGATACTATGTTGAATTTTAGACAAGGATTAATGTAAATCTAAAATTTCAACGATTCTGTTTCTCGATCTATACATTGAAGTAGATTACCAAAACCAATCAAGATTCATCTTGATTACCTTTTGGGTGTGGCCACACATACATCTGTTCAAATCATCAAGGGGCCCAGTAGTGCTAATCCACACATGTGGAGGAACAAATTTTTTATTGACTACACGTGTTTGCCATATGCTTAATGACAAACCCGATAATAATCGTTATATCAGCCTTATTCAGGTCAGGGTTCAACCATATCAAAGTTTGCCCCTCTACATACACAAACCAACTTGCGTCTCAAGTCAAAGGGTAAGTGACAAAGCCTTTGTGAGATTCACTTGTGACATAAATCTAGGAAGTGATTTCTCATAGGTTGGGTCAATCCAATTGTGTGAAGGATTTATGTGCACAGATAAGTACACGTGTCACCGTGTCCAATGTTATAAGACACTAAAGGGTCACACCGCTACACACTCAATAATGGACAACCGAATAAAGTAAGTTGTGTGTGGAATTATTAACTAGCTAAGTTAATTATAAAGAAGATAATAAATAATAATAAGTTAATTATTATTTATGAGGATGGTTAAATATTAGGTGAAGTATTTAACGGTCAGTTAATTAATAGTTAATTAATTAACTAGTAAAAGTCTAAGGGTTTAAAGTGTTAGTAGGAAGTTGAATTATAAGATTAATCATAACTAAACTCCAAGGACTTAACTGTAACTTAAGTCCTTATAAATAAAGGCTTAAGGTTAAGGCTTTAGGGTTGATCACTTTACACACAAAAAACCCTAATCTCTCCTCTCCCTCTCTCGGCCGATCCACGAAAGAACGCCAAAGGGGTTTTCGGTTTTTCTTGTTCGAGTTCGACGAACAACACACACACATACACGAGTTCGTGTATTGCTTTGTTGGTACAACGCGGTCTTGCAACGTGTTCAGGTGGTGCAGTAGAGGTGGATCATTCTTTAGCAATCTAAAGGTAATGTTCATCATCTCCTTCTTCTTGTGATCTCATTGTTTAGTAGAGATCCAGTAATGTGGGATTCAAGTTCCGCCATGTGAATCCTACAAGCTTTTCCTACAAGGTTTTCCTACATTGTGCATCACAATTAACAACATGTGAGTTTGATTTCATCATCCTTAGTCATACTAAGATAATGTCATCAATGCCCTTAGATTTGTCTCAATAATATTGCCATATTATCAATTTTGACAATGGACAATTTAGAATATAAAACACAGTAAATATTCAAGGATTAAACATGCAAATATAGAACACAGTAGATATTCATATAAAAACGATCATATCAAATATATCAATTTATTCCAATAAAAATTGCTCAATGTTCCATTATTCAAATATTAAAACAGATTACATGAGACTATTAGCCGGTCGAAGCCCAATGTTCCTAGCATGCTCAATATGTTTGGTGCATGACATTGGCTTCGTGAAAGGGTCAGCTAAGTTGTCATATGTATGAACTTTGAGCAAGCGTACATCTCCCATTGAGATAGCATCCATGTAGTGAACCTTCCTTCTGTAATGTTTGGCGCCTTTCTGAACACCAGGTTCGTTGGCAATGATAATCGCACCTGAGTTATCACAGTACATATCTATAAGTCTTTCATTGCTGGGGACAACTCCAAGCCCAGAAATAAATTTCCTTATCCAAACAGCTTCCATTGCAGCTTCAGCGATTGCAATGTATTCGACTTCAGTAGAGGACATAGCAATAGTGCTTTGCTTTGCACTTTTCCAATCAACAACGCCTCCGTTCATAACAAAAACGTACCCCGTTTGAGATTTAGAATCATCTCGATCAGTCTCAAAACTAGCGTCAGAATAACAAGTAACGCTTAGCTCATTTTGAGTATCACCACCATAGACAAGAAACATATCTTCAGTATTCCTAGGATACTTCAGTATGTTCTTAGCAGCAGTCCAGTGACTCTCACCTGGATTCTGTTGATATCGGCTTGTTAGGTTCTGAGAGAACGCTACATCAGGTCTTGTGCACCGTACAACATACATGATAGATCCCACTGCCAAGGCATAAGGGACTTCACTCATACGCTTCACCTCGTCATGCGAGGACGGTCCTTGAGTCTTACTCAAGTGTACATTGTGTTGCATAGGAAGATTTCCACGTTTGGAAGCATCCATTCTAAACCGTTTTAGAACTTTATCAATGTACGCACTTTGACTTAATCCGATTAACCGCTTTGATCTATCTCGATAGATCTTTATACCAAGTATATGTAACGACCCGAAATTTGTAAATAAATAAATTGTACAAAAATATGATAATTAAGGATAAATCGTTTAAAAAACGTAGGAATTGGTTTCGTGTCGTTTGGAGACCGTATGAAGAAGTTATGGGCGAAACCGGGTTGAGACAAAGTTGAAAAAGTGCAGTCTGGCTGCATGAGAAGTTCACGACGCGAAGTAGTTCGCGATCGTGAAGTCAGGCCAGAGATTTTGGCTATGAGGCGCGAAGTAGTTCGCGATGAGATAGCGATCGCTAAGTATGTGTGCGACATGCAAAGTTAGCGACACGAACTAGTTCGCGTCGTGAAGTCCGGTCGTCTGCAATAAATTCGGGTTTTAGCTCATTAAATGCAAAACCAAAACCCTAGTTTTCTCCTTGGCGATTTTCGAGCATAGTGGCTGATCTTGGGTGATTCCTTCTCAAAACTTTGGTTGATTTCACTCCTAAGTGAAGATTAAAGGTATATCTTCACTCCTTGATCTTTGTAGCTTTAGATCTATGTATTTTGATGCTTGGGTTAGAAACCCTGGCTATTGGGGGTTATGGATTATGGTGAGTAAATGGTGTATACACTTAATAGATGGTATATTAACAAAGGAAAGAAGTGTATGATTATGATTTGTAAGAATCTTAAGGGTTGGTTTAACCTAGGGTTTGGTAAATCACCATAACTAGGGGAAAGTGTTAGTTCATGGTATCTAGTGATAAATGGATACATTATTAGTATATTGTGATGTTGAACATTGTATGATCATATTAGGCTTTCGGTGACATCTTGGAAAGTCGGTGAAATTTTGGAAGCAAGAGTTTTGGTGTCAAGAACACGGTTGGAGCATAAATTGCTAAGATGAGTACGTGTGGAAATTTACTGAGTACATAGCCTATGAAATCCCTTTATTACTTGTGTTATGGTCTATTTGCTTAATTGTGTAGACTAGTAGTTAGTAGTTAGTTATACCGATTATAGTATTGAACTAACTTGTTTGTTGATAGACGTGATAGCCGAGAGCTAGATTGACATAACCATTGAGTTATGATATGTTGAGATAATGTGATGATGCGGGGGACCCCGGTCATGAGGTGTGGTGTGAGGGGCAGTTGGGTGGATTCCCATCGACTCCACCACGATAGTGGTCTTGCTAACTGGAGGTAGTCCGGTGAGTAAGGCAGGTATTGGTAGATTGGGCGAATCCCTCTTGCCGGTATCTTGAGGCTTATTAATGGCGATGGATTTCGATTAATAAATCAAGGTGGTTCTAGTTAGTTCGGGGGCAACCCGATGACTAGATATGATTGCACTTAATAGATGGTATATTAACAAAGGAAAGAAGTGTATGATTATGATTTGTAAGAATCTTAAGGGTTGGTTTAACCTAGGGTTTGGTAAATCACCATAACTAGGGGAAAGTGTTAGTTCATGGTATCTAGTGATAAATGGATACATTATTAGTATATTGTGATGTTGAACATTGTATGATCATTGTATTAGGCTTTCGGTGACATCTTGGAAAGTCGGTGAAATTTTGGAAGCAAGAGTTTTGGTGTCAAGAACACGGTTGGAGCATAAATTGCTAAGGTGAGTACGTGTGGAAATTTACTGAGTACATAGCCTATGAAATCCCTTTATTACTTGTGTTATGGTCTATTTTCTTAATTGTGTAGACTAGTAGTTAGTAGTTAGTTATACCGATTATAGTATTGAACTAACTTGTTTGTTGATAGACGTGATAGCCGAGAGCTAGATTGACATAACCATTGAGTTATGATATGTTGAGATAATGTGATGATGCGGGGGACCCCGGTCATGAGGTGTGGTGTGAGGGGCAGTTGGGTGGATTCCCATCGACTCCACCACGATAGTGGTCTTGCTAACTGGAGGTAGTCCGGTGAGTAAGGCAGGTATTGGTAGATTGGGCGAATCCCTCTTGCCGGTATCTTGAGGCTTATTAATGGCGATGGATTTCGATTAATAAATCAAGGTGGTTCTAGTTAGTTCGGGGGCAACCCGATGACTAGATATGATTGCTAGGAAAGCAAGGTATTAGAGTCACAATAGGGTGACTAGTTAGATGGAGGATTTACTTACATGTGTATCTATATGCCATACGATTATTATTATTATCGGGTCTAAACCCATGTAGCTCACGAGACGTTTTGTCTCACGTACTCCTTGTTTGTTTTGCTATGTACTCAGGTTCGGGATCGAAGGTTTAGGTACGCATGGATAGAGATGCGGGGCCTAGAGTAGAAGAACATTAGATTGGATTTATGCTTAGCTTTGGTTATGATCTATTTTGTAACACCAAATTTTATACTCTGATTTTCATACCAAAGGTTTTTGTAAATCCATATTTTTGGAATAGTTCTTCTATTTATGAAAAATGATTTATTTTGGTTAAATGTTTTGTATTAAAATTTGAGGTGTTACAGTATATATGCCGCTTCCCCGAGATCCTTCATAGCGAAGTACATATCCCATTGCCGAGCCATGTGTATATGTGAGAGCTAGTGGGAAGTGCTTCGCTATGAAGGATCTCGGGGAAGCGGCATATATACTTGGTATAAAGATCTATCGAGATAGATCAAAGCGGTTAATCGGATTAATTCAAAGTGCGTACATTGATAAAGTTCTAAAACGGTTTAGAATGGATGCTTCCAAACGTGGAAATCTTCCTATGCAACACAATGTACACTTGAGTAAGACTCAAGGACCGTCCTCGCCTGACGAGGTGAAGCGTATGAGTGAAGTCCCTTATGCCTCGGCAGTGGGATCTATCATGTATGTTGTACGGTGCACAAGACCTGATGCAGCGTTCTCTCAGAACCTAACAAGCCGATATCAACAGAATCCAGGTGAGAGTCACTGGACTGCTGTTAAGAACATGCTGAAGTATCTTAGGAATACTAAAGATATATTTCTTGTCTATGGTGGTGATACTCAAAATGAGCTAAGCGTTACTTGTTATTCTGACGCTAGTTTTGAGACTGATCGAGATGATTCCAAATCTCAAACGGGGTACGTTTTCGTTATGAACGGAGGCGTTGTTGATTGGAAAAGTGCAAAGCAAAGCACTATTGCTATGTCCTCTACTGAAGCCGAATACATTTCAATCGCTGAAGCTGCAATGGAAGCTGTTTGGATAAGGAAATTTATTTCTGGGCTTGGAGTTGTCCCCAGCAATGAAAGACTTATAGATATGTACTGTGATAACTCAGGTGCGATTATCATTGCCAACGAACCTGGTGTTCAGAAAGGCGCCAAACATTACAGAAGGAAGGTTCACTACATGGATGCTATCTCAATGGGAGATGTACGCTTGCTCAAAGTTCATACATATGACAACTTAGCTGACCCTTTCAGGAAGCCAATGTCATGCACCAAACATATTGAGCATGCTAGGAACATTGGGCTTCGACCGGCTAATAGTCTCATGTAATCTGTTTTAGTATTTGAATAATGGAACATTGAGCAGTTTTTATTGGAATAAATTGATATATGTGATATGATCGTTTTTATATGAATATCTAATGTGTTCTATATTTGTATGTTTAATCCTTGAATATTTACTGCGTTTTATATTCTAAATTGTCTATTGTCAAAATTGATAATATGAGAATATTATTGAGACAAATCTGAGGGCATTGATGACATTATCTTAGTATGACTAAGGATGATGAAATCAAACTCACATGTTATTCATTGTGATGCACAATTGGACTGACCCAACCTATGAGAAATCACTTCCTAGATTTATGTCACAAGTGAATCTCACAAAGGCTTTGTCACTTATCCTCTGACTTGAGACGCAAGTTGGTTTGTGTATGTAGAGGGGCAAACTTTGATATGGTTGAACGCTGACCTGAATAAGGCTGATATAACGATCATTATCGGGTTTGTCATTAAGCATATGGCAAACACGTGTAGTCAATAAATAATTTGTTCCTCCACATGTGTGGATTAGATACTACTGGGCCCCTCGATGATTTGAACAGATGTATGTGTGGCCACACCCAAAAGGTAATCAAGATGAATCTTGATTGGTTTTGGTAATCTACTTCAATGTATAGATCGAGAAACAGAATCGTTGAAATTTTAGATTGATATTAATCCTTGTCTAAAATTCAACATAGTATCAGCAACAAAAGGATAACTGCTCGAAAAACTTTGAACAAAGATTTTATGAAACTCCTCATGTACTTCTAGGGGCATTGGCGGGTTGCTAGACTCTAACCTTTGCTTGTATAACTACTTGATGTTATCACGTGCGCAAGTGGGAGCTGTTGGAATATGCTTCACGCGTATAACATATAGTTATATGGCTAGTTGTTTGTGAGCCTAAAGGGTCACACACGTAAACACTTATCACCATAAGATATACAGTGTAATTAGGGTAATTACATTATATATTAATATAAGTTACAAGCTTGTATATATATTATAGTTGAATATTAATTGTTAATATTGAAACTTAATTGTGAGCAAACTAGAAGGAACAAAAGGCTAGGGACTAAATAAAACAAATGGTTTATGGAAATCATTAAAGGGTGTTTAATGGCACCATTAAAGAGTTATAATGGCTCCATAAACTCCCTTCTTGCTCTCTTGGTTTTACGTCCAAAAACACCATCCCCATTTTCTCTCTAGTTTTTTTGCTCCCTCTTTGCTTGAAGAATTGGACTAGCATCCATTGGTGTTCTAGCGATAGTGTTGTGTGAATCAACTTTAAAGATATTCCCCATTGGAATACTTGGTTTCGTCCGTCGCCATCTCCATCCGAATCCCTATTAATCAAAAGCAACTATGGTATGAATACTTCTACTATTCTCTTTGATTTTATGTGTAGTTTGATTGTGTCATTCAATATTCAATCCGTTTATGGTGATATCTTTTTCCGCTGCGTTTTTGTTACTTGTAATAACCGAAAATCACCATTAATATACCCATGATTTATTAGGGAAAGCATATAGTTCTATTGTGAAGATATCTGATGTGTCAACCTTGTTGGCTTTGTTCTTCATCAACTCTGCCAGGTAGGCAGGACAGTTCCTCCTCCAGTGGCCTGTTACAGCGCAGTGATGGCAAGCAAGCTCCTTAGCAGGGTGCTCCTTATGAGTAGGTGGGGGAACCTTTGGCTGGGGTTTGTAAACTTGCTTACCTTGCCTTGGCCCTTAGCAACTACTTGGGGTTTTGGTTTTTGGATCTTACCTTGCCTTATAGCAAGGACAGCAGGGGCAGGAGCTTTCTTAGGTAGCCCAGATTCCGTTTGTTTCAGCATAGCATGTAATTCGGCAAAAGTCTTCCCCATACTATGCATATGATAAGTCATGACAAACGGTGCAAAATCCTTGTTGAGGGACGTTAGGATCAAGCTAATCCCAAGGACATGCGGCATGGGGTAACCAAGTTTTCTCCATTTGGTCTAAATAGCTCTTCATCTTCAAAAGATAAGAGCTAACAGACTGACCCTCCTCTTGCTTGCAAGCGTGGAAAGCTTTGACAATGTCAAAGAGTTCCTGCTCGGCCTGCTTTTGATACACGGCTTTTAGGTCACGCATCATATCAAATGCAGTGAGGTCCTCGAGATTCTTTTGAATCTCGGGAGTCATGCTCACTAGCATAAGCGCGGCGACTTCTTACTGTTCATTAAACCTTTTTGTATAGGTCGTACGAGCAGCGGCGGCGGCGGTAGCAGCAGGGGCAGTGGAACGACCGTAATCTTACGCTTTTCATTTCGTGTATTTATTCGGGATTTATGTGAATTTCGTTATTTATGTAATTACATTTCGGTTTGTGTTTTTATCGAGTGTTTGAATGTTTGGGACTTGGTATAACCAAGTATGGGTCAAAACTTGGATGGAAACAAGTTTAAAGGCCAAGAATCTGCCTGGCTCAGCCCTCGCGGCGCGAGCCAGACGCGAAGTGAAACAGCAAGTTCAGAACCCCGACGCGAGAGACTCGCGCCGAGCTCGAGTTGAGCCTCGTGTCGAGCTCGCGGCGCGAGCGAGACGCGAGCGGGGCGCGAGGTTGGTCTGAACTATAAAAAGTTGTGTAGAAGCTAGGGCTCATAACACCTACGAACCCTAGATCTAGTGCAGCCATTTTTGGAGAGTTTTTGGTCGTTTTTGGAGCTAATGAGCTCAAATCTTCATCCTCTTGAAGGATTTAAGCATCAAGGGTAAGAATTCTTGCATATCTTGCTTAGTTACCTTCATTTTGAGCTTAGTATGGGTAACAATGGTGGTTTTGGGAACCCACCATATCATCTTTGGGGAAGATGAACTTTCATGAGTGTAAAACACTCGTTGTAGACTTGTAATCAATGTGTACAAGTTAGATTTGGAATTGGTGATGGGAAATCTTGAACTAGGGTTTGAGATTCCACCAAGTTTGATGAATTTGGTGGTTAGGGAAGTTGAAATGGATTGTTTAGTGATTAGTTGTGGATAATAACTAGTATGGTATTGATATTGATGTTAGGTCAAGAAGTCCTTGAGATTGGAAGTACTTCCTAGATTTGGGAAGTAAGGATTTGTGTTGATTGACACAAGTATTGGATAGCATTGCTAAGGTGAGTACATGTGATCTTTCTGAGTACATAGTACACCATGTTTTATGACTTGAAATGATTTTAGAGTCTTTATTAGATAAATATTTTTAATAAAGAAAAGATTAAATTGATAGAGTATGAATTGAATTGAATTGAATTGAATTGTAAATTGATTTGTTTAGTTACCACTAGTATGATTGAGTTGTGATATGGGGCTTTGACCCAAGTTGATGATTTGTGTGTGGTAGCTAATCAATTGGATCCTAGATAACCCACACAAGTCGGGTGAGTTAGTGACACCTACTTGGGGCGGTACCACCCTGCGCAAGGGTAGTGTGCCAAGAAATAGATAACCCGAAAAGCGGGGGAGTTTTGAGATAACCCGGAAATCGGGGGAGCAAATAGATAACCCGGAAACGGGGGAGTTTACCTAGATAACCCATATCGGGGGAGTTGTTCCGGGGAGGCCTGTTACGTATGTGATTGGCTTATGGCAAGCCTTAGAGTTTGATTGACTATGTGCACTTTGATAATTACTTAATTATTAATTTATTGCAATTATTTTCTAACCGGGTCTAAAACCCATGTTTCTCACGAGACAATCTTGTCTCACGTACTACGTTTATCTTGGCTATGTACTCAGGTTCGGGAGCTAAGGACTAGGCGGCCCGTAGTAGTTAACATTTGGAAGTGATTTAGCACGGTGTACTTATTTAATTCCCTAGACATTGTTTTGATATATTTGTAACACCGATTTTTGATACTAGCAATTACTCCAAGTGTTTTATCTAAATTACATTTTTAGATATTCGGTTTGTAAAGACATATATTTTATATTATTTAAAAAGTTTTAAATTTGGTTGAAAAATTGGTGTGTTACAGGCAGGGGCAACGTCTCTTACAAATGGTGGTACTTGTGCTCGGCCCTAAGGACAATCCTTAGGTTACGAGCCCAGTCCACAAAGTTCGTTCCATCAAGTTTCTCTTTTTTGAGAATGGGACGAATGGTGGTGTGTGTTAGGGTTGATTGTTTGAAGTCATCTACAAAATTACAAAGTTCATTAATTAGTATTTTCAATAATAATTTCTTTTAATCAATTAACTATCCAATTAATTTTAATTAAAAGCTAAGATCCCATTGAGCTTCTATCACCGCATCAGTTGATCTGCTAGAGATGATAGATTTAATAGGTAGGTGACGGTCAACAATTGCATTACAAGTGCAACTCTTAGAGGTATGAGACTTCATGGCACCTAGTGAACAAGCATTTAGGGTCAATTGGCATGTTTGTCGCATCTTCGCCTCGAGTTAAGGTCTCACCGTTAACTCGATTAAGTCATCCAATGTGAAATCATGTCAAAATAGATCTAAGTCTCACGCGTAGAGAATAATGACCTCGGATCTAAATTCAAACCACGTCTCACGTGAATTCAAAAATAGAAGCAAGTGATTTCAACTGATTGGACGGCGTGACCTAAATTTTAGGTATGAAATATTTTAAGATAAAATTTTATTAAGATATGAATGAATCATGTACTTCATTCATACCACTTCATAAGTCGTTTAATAAACGGTAAAAAAATTTAACGATTATTAAGGGTTAAATTTCAAATCGTATTTAAACTTTATTTTAATCTCAATACATTTTTATATTAAAGATTAATCATCAATGATTAACTAGTAATCATAGATGATCAAAGATTTGGATGTTTTTTATGTTTGTGTCTAAAATAGTATTTTAATTGTTTTATTATTTGTATCCAATAGAAATTAAACAACCACAAACATAATAAAAAAAACATGCAACATATTTTGTGCAAACCTCGATCGATGAAATCCTAGGTTCGGTCACGTGAGTCATCACGACGGACCGAAGGGTCAAACTAGGAGATGGGCCAACACGATCCCAAACGGGCCTACATAAACCCAATAGGATCCCACTTGCTCCAAGACATTCATGGGCAAGTAGGAACCAAATTTGTGAAACAAATGAAACTGCCAGAAAATACAGCCTGTCTTGAAGGCCCGAAAAGTCACTGAAGGAGTCTTCGGTGGTCTTCCCCGCCTTCTGTAAAGTTGTAGGTCTCTGAGTTGCGGAAATTTTGGCGGTGGTTTCAGGTCCAACGGAATAGCCAATCTCCGGGAAAGTCTGTTTTCATGCAGTTGCGCAGGAGGTGCCAAAAATTATTGTTTTGTCCTCATCTTTTCTTCAACTTTGGTCAACAAATTACAAAATAAAAAGAAACAAAATACAACTATTCTAATTACTTCTACAATTGAAATTTGCCCCAAATAAATGGCACCAAAAATAAAAGAAAAATAAAACAATTACAACAATTTAGCCAAAAACACCGCTTTTCCCAAAACAACCAAACAACCAAACATAATCACATTCAATCACAAACGGTCTAGGTTTTTCATCGGTTTGCACAAACAATCAACAATTGACAAGGCTTTGGCTTGGGATATGGCAAAAATACATGTTTTGCCATATCAAAAAACAAAATTAAAATTAAATTCCAAGCTAAATAATCAAAAAATACAATAACTAGATTAATTTTTTGATGTTGTTTTTGTAACAAGTAACATGTAGGGTTTCTAAAAAACATATTTTTAACCCTTGACATTAAAATTTTTGAAAAAAATAAATAACCCTAGGGTTCTTATTTTTTCATCCGATCGGTTTTTAATTAGACCAAAAAAGTTGATTTTTTGCTACTTTTTACAAAAACGAGTTAATTATATCATCAATATAATGACTCGTGATACCACTAATGGTGATTTTCGGTTATTACAAGTAACAAAAACACGGCGGAAAAGTTTATCACCATAAAGGGATCTAATATTGAATGACACAATCAAACTACACATAGAATCAAAGAGAATAGTAGAAGTTTTCATACCCTAGTTGCCTTTGATTATTAGGGATTCGGATGGAGATGACGACGGACGAAACCAAGTATTCCAATGGGAGATACCTCTAAAGTTGATCCACACAACACTATAGCTAGAACACCAAGGGATGTTAGCAAGCAAGAAGAAGTAAGAACCTTGAGAGAGGGAGAGGGGAGCCGCGGCCAAGAGCGGGGAGGAAGCAATGAGATTGTGGTTATCCTAACCCCATTAAATCACTTCCATAATCTAATTAGCCAATGTTCCATTCTAGTCTCTTGCCTTTTATTCTTCTTATTAAACTCACAATTAGTTTCAATATTAACATTTAATATTAAATATAATTACATACAAGCTAGTAGCTTATAAT
Source organism: Calendula officinalis (assembly GCA_963853835.1). Taxonomy (NCBI): domain Eukaryota; kingdom Viridiplantae; phylum Streptophyta; class Magnoliopsida; order Asterales; family Asteraceae; genus Calendula; species Calendula officinalis. Next base: position 31,931,217 of record OY970821.1, on the reverse strand, counting down.
AATAAATAATGTAATTACCCTAATTACATTATATATTTAATGGTGTTAAGTGTTTAAGTGTGTAACCATTTAGGCTCACAAATAACTAGCCATATAACTATATGTTATACGCGTGAACAAATTCAATTCCCTTAGGGAAGTGCCGAACTTGTGAAGAAAATTGACTATAAATTTAATAAGACGACAATGTTTGGGGAAATCAAGTGGAATGTATCGCACAATGATCAAGATAACAAATTCACTACGAACCCGTAACTTACACCAAAATTTGCCAAAAAAGTATCGTTCTTCACAAAGTTAAGAGCTCACCGCTGCTATCAAAAGGTTCGCAGCTTGCAAAATAACCCCTAGAGTCAATCGAAATTCCTCCACGGGGATTAAGTGCCCTAAATTCGCAAAAAAGGTTCGAATCATTCAAACACAGCTCAAACTTGATGTCGTTTTGCCTTTGTACGGTAAAATTCGCGTTTTACGTGAAATCAATGAATTGGTTGAAGGTTTGAAGGCAATGATTGAAGGCGATTTATGGTTTGATTTGGAGTTTAGAAGAGAGTGATGACAAAAGGCGCGGATTCGAAAGAGATTTAACGTGAATCAGTGGTTTTTGGTTAATTATTGGGTTTGAGTTCCGCCTCCTTTGGGGGTTCCGATTTTGTACTTGTGAGTCGGTATCTTGGTCAAACATAAACACGATGTTGAGGAACTAATGAACTACGGTGATTGGGTGGGTGACTACATTTATCCTTCTTTCAGTGAGATTGGGTGATTGGGGTAGTCATAACTAGGGTTGAGCAGAAAAAGAGGTAATCGAAATCGGAACAGGCACTGTCTTGGAACCGGAGGTTCCGGACCCAGAACCTGTTAAGAGGTTCTGGTTCCTAAAATCATGGAACCGCCCTAAAAGGTTCCGGTTCCGGTTCTCAAAATTAAGGAACCTAGAACCGGTGGATTACCTGGAACCGACGATTACACGGTATGTTTTTATTAATATATATATATAATATATAATATATTATACATTAAATTAAATAGATTTATGATTTATATAAATGTAAAATATTAGTCCAAGTAAAAATATAAAATTTCTCTTACTCGTTATAATTGAGTGAGACATTCACTCGTCGTGCGGTCGTATCTTTGTGACTGCCTTTCACACCTTTTACACATTTACTATGTTTTAATCATTATTATTAACTTATTTCTATTTTGAACAATATTCGTAATCATTGAACTATATTAAAAACTATTAAACAATATTTGTAATCGTTAGTTCGTGTGATTTATCGTCTTGTTTATATAGTAAGTAATGTTAAATATTTTTGAATTTAGAGACAGGGTAACCGGAAACTACCCTGGAATCGGCGGTTCCGGTTCCGAAAATTTAGGAACCTGTCTTCCAGGTTCTGGTTCCGGTTCCTATATTTCAGGAACCTGCGGTTCTGGCTCCGGTTCCAGTCGGAACCGGCGGGTACCCTGTTATGCTCACCCTTAGCCGTAACTAAGGTTGGATCAGGATCGGTGTTTGATTAGTTAGCTTAATCTATTTTTAAGTTTTTAGACTATTTATATTCATGAAATATCATTTAACTTTCGACGGTAACACATCACCTTTTCAACTAATGTTCACATAATCGCAATTACAACACACTTTCAAAAGTAATTCATACTACCACATATCATTAGGGGTATTTGTTTGGACGGTTTGGTTTTATCCGAACCAAATAAGTGAAATCAAATAAAGTCTGGTTTTCAAAAGTTCAAACCGAACCTTCCAAACTAATTCGAAAACCAAACCGATCCGAACCAAATAACAATTTGGTTGGTTTGGTTTTATCCGTTAAAATTTTCAAAATACCACAATAGTATATAACATAAATAATATTAAGTCCGATATGTAAAATTCCAAAATGATAAACTACTTTGTACATAAAAATAAGTCTAATTCATAGCTTGAGACATTTACAATCATATATGCAAAAATCTTGACATCAACTTTATCAAAAACTCCAAAAATATTGGTACATCGTCAACTAATACAATATAAAATGGAACAAGTGTTAGTATATAAATCAACTTACTATAAGAAATGTAAAGAAAATGAGTACCATAATTACTTACAATGGAAACCAACAAGTGTTAGTATATAAATCATTTTACTATATATTACTATTCCGTTTTTTTGGACAATCCGGTTTTCACAATGGAAACCAAATCCAATCCGAAATCCAAACTATTAATTTGGTTCAAGTCCAAACCGATCCAAAAAACCAAATAACCAATCAAATAGTCCGATCCAAAATATCTAATTGGACAATTCGGTTATATCCGAATAATGAACACCCCTACATAAAGTTGCCTGTTTTGGGATTATTAAAGGACTTTCATGTTTTGAAAGTGAAATTGCATAAGTTAACTTTCATAGAGAGTTTGCAATTCGCGGTTGACCTTAGGGCTTTAAAAGTATTGCCTTTAAATTATGTAATTTTTTAGAACTTTTGTAATATTTTATTTTAATTTTAATGAATATATTTCCATTTTTGTTATTCAATTATGTAAATTGAAAAAAAAAATTTGACAACATTATCCATGACAAAATTCTAGTTCTATCACTACTGAGATATGCATACCAAGTGATGGGAATGGTTACCTATAACGCAAAATTCAACCAAACCAAGTATCAACAATTGAAACTGAAATGAGCCATATAGAAACCGAACTTTGAGCCATATAGTAAAGTAGAACACAACAAAAGCTGATAGTCAATTGATTCATGGAACCACAAATTCAAATCCGTGAACAGATATACAAGAACACACCATAGTAAACATCAACAAAAAAAACCCAAATTTCTGAAAAAAAGTCATAAAACATATGTAAATGCAACACAATACTTATATAGTAATAGCCTCTAGAAGCCAGCCCATCCAGCAGGTTGGTTAGCCGACTTACTCTCTTTTGTTTTTGAGTTCTGAGTAGAATAACTGAAATTGGTTACAGGTACCTGTGAGCTGGCAGTGGTGGGGACCGCTGTAAAGCTTTCTGCTCCAAAACCCCAACTGGTAACCGGTTCAACAGGTTGCTTCTTCTGCTGGCTATTTCTTGTTCTAACAGATTTAGAGCTTGTGGGGCCCACCTCAGGAAATGCCTCCCATGACTTCTGCTCAGGGTTTGGAGAGTTATCATCAAACAACCCCTTTTGTACTTCCCAAACTGTTCCCTCTTTCTGCCACATATTAAACAAGATACAAAAAAAAAATTAAAAAATTATATATAGATAGATACACATATATACATATACGTATGTGTGTGTGTGTGTAAATTTACCTGGTGAGAGGGAGAAGTTTTATTTGGTGAGGGGGTTCTAGAAGCAAGAGTTTGTTTGAGGTCATGTAATTCTTGTCTCTGTGAACGACAAATAGCAGATAATTTCTCATATTTAGAATTTAATTCATTTTTCTCCATGTTAACCTGTTTCAACTGTTCCTTCAATCTCTCTACTTCACTTTCTAACTGTTCTTCCTTCCCACTGTTACTGCTGACATTACTCTTTCTAGGGCTAACTTTATTCGACCCAAATTCAGTTGCAAAAGCATTGCCAGATTTTGCATCTTGAAAAAAGTTCAGTTCAAAGTCCTTTGAAGGGCCTGTTTTGCCCTGTGCGCTTTTTGGAGGACTAGTTTTGACTTTGTCAACTACAGTTGAATCTTTAGCATGCTGAGTTGACCAGAAAGCACCCATGGGCCCACCACTTGATATTTGTTGTGCTGAGTCAGCAGTTGTTGGAGGTGGTGGTGGTGGGCTTCTTCGAGGCATTGGGCTAGATTTATTTGCAGATTTTGGTTGACCTGTTAAACCGCCATTAGCACCAACATTTTAAATAAATTCAATTTTAATTTTAATTTCTCACCTTGATTCGTGTCAATCTGTACCATTTCAGGTGGTGTATCTGGTAACGATTTCTGTAATCCATCAGGTAATAAACCATTAACTCGAAACCACACCTGCAATCAGCAAACGAAGTATCATGAGTCCACATGATCATACACACACATGTTGCCTATACATATATAATCTATATCTATCTATCTATAACTAACCTAAATTGATGGAGATGAATGGCCAATCTCTTGCCTGCGTGATGTCTGGTCTAGAATCTGGTGAAGATTGAAGCATATCCTTAATGAGTTCTGTTATTGATGAGCTGTATTTTGGTGATTCTGGAATGCGATAATTCCCGTTTAAAACTTGTAGCTTTGATTCACCATCAAATGCAGACTTGAAGTAACATATCCGGAACAGAAGACACCCGAGGGCCTGCATAGAATGGGTCAATTTTGGCCCGTTTACATGAATGGGTCAATTTGAGTTATGGCAGTTCATTAAACTTACCCAAATATCAACTTTTTCACTTATAACTTCTCTCAACAGCAAGTCCCACATCTAAATCAAGAACAAAAGTTAGAAAAAAAACAAAAGAAAATATCTGATTATTGTGAGATAAAAAAACCAAAATAAAGTCAAATTTAACCTCAGGAGATCTATAAGCAGGTGTTGTGTGCTTCCTTATATTGTCTTCTTCAATACCCATTTCTTCTGGTCTCTCAAAACGTTTATGATTGGTTTTAGTACTACCAAAATCACATAATTTCCATAATCCATCAGATCCAAGTAAAAGATTCTCTGCCTTCAAATCACTACAGTTGCAAATTGCAATGTTAAATCATCACTAATCACTTATCATTTTATTGAAATAATATTATTATATTTAGTTATTTACCGGTGAGCAATGGGTGGTGATTGACAATGCATAGCAAAAACTGCATTACAAATATCTCTAAACATTAAAAGAATCTGTTTTTCCTCAAAGAATCCAGCACCCCTGTTTTCGAGCACATTAACCATAGATTTATCACAATATTCCATTACAAGTAGTGCTTCTTTTGTTCGCCCCATATCTAGAATAGTATGAGCACATAGTGTGACAACATTAGGGTGTCCTTGAAGTGATTTCATCACAGAAATTTCTTTCATCACAAGCTCTAGTGATTCTTCATCATTACATATCATGTGTTTCAATGCGTACTGTTTTGAAGAATTTAGAGCATCTTGAGCTAAGTAAACACAAGAAAAACCACCCTCTGCTATGACATTTCGAACATGGATTTTGAGGTTTCCAATGTCGATCATACGGCCTTCGAGCCCAGATTTCTCCTTAGGCATGAATTGCTTGATTCTCCACATGTTTGATAGAGAATAGATGAATCTGCAAAAAGTTAAGAAGTATAAATCACATATTCCTATAAATTATAGTCAAGCTTATATGTCAATCAACAAGATATAGAATTATGTTCTTAATAACTTGCATTGAGGTCTGAGGACTGTTAAGCTAGCAGTAACTGGTCAACTAAGAATAGATTAAAAACCTTAAACTTCCGAGGCATACTATATTAAGCAATATGACAAACAAGACAGAATCATCATACTGTTTTGTGTTTGAAATGAAAAAAAAAATTAGTTGTCGCTGATCAAAGAAGTGTCTCATCCAAAAATTCACTCAGTGCTGATCTAAACTCCAACTGATCATGCTTGATTAAAATCAATAGTTTAGTCTGAGTAAGCCGGCAGAGGAATTGACTGAAAAGTTTACCATATATGTATTGATTATTGATCGTGCACAGGTTTTTTACAAATTTGTGGCAGTGTCTAGATTTTATAACTAGAGCTACAGTGACGTAAACGTAGCTCGAATGTGCTTAGGAGATCTAAATTCAATTAATTCCAGAAGTCAAGTGAAATTCACTAATGGATATAACGATATATACACCTAGATCTATATAACATTCGTTCACTGCAACAACACTCCAGCTCTAAGCTAAAATAAACGAAAAATGAAGTCGAGAAACACTACAAACCATTGAAGATCAACAAAAATGAAAACAAACCTAACCTGGTGAGAGAGAATCGGGTAGATCGGCCAGCAACTAAACCGGATTGTTTCTTTTATGGACTAATTTTGTTTGTGGGCACAAGATCTGAGATCAAAAGTTTGAATTTTTTGTAGCGATGAGATCAAATGAAATCAAATGATAGTTTTAGATTGGATACCTGATTGTGTTTCAGATCTGGATTTGTAGCTTTGAGCAGAAGGAAACCGACAGAAAATGAGTTCGTGGTGGGGCGGCAATTGGAGAAAAGAGCGTCGATAGCGTGTTATCTCAACAAATTAACCTTTACATGATTATTTAGTTTTACCTTATAATTTTTTAGCATTTTTATATAATTCTAATAAGCTACTCTTATTAGCTGTTTTGTTTCCCTATGATATGCTTGATTGAAGTTTCCTTTATCTATAGTTATTACTTATATGGATATTAATTAGATCTCGTATTGTTGGCATCAATTGTGCTTAAATTCAACATAATTGTGGTTCGCGATGGCAGGGGTGTTTCGTGGTTGCTTTCACGATACTAAGACCAATTGTAGTGGCGGGTCACGAGGCGACTGCGACCGATAATCGCGACCAAACATCACATTACGACGACGATCGAGGACGAGTTCCCAAACAATTTTTATGTGAGTACCGTGGCTCTTACGACCGATGGTGGTCGTTGGACGTAAACATTGGTTGATTGTACATTATGCATGATAAGTAGTACATGTATTTAATATATAAACAATTTTAAGATTTAGTGATACGCATTAGTCGGAATTTATCATGTTTAAAGATTGTAAGTTAATGTGGCTCAATATGCCACAATTGCGGCATGTTTGGTCTGTTGCAAATGTGGTGAGAACTGCTATTTCACCTAAGTTTTTATTTGAACTTATATAAATGGAAAATGATACTGACAACCTTAAGGGCTGTCAATAAGATGTTAAGACACGCATAAACAACGTGTACAATAATCAATAAGCGCACATGCATTTTAGGAATCAACCTCATCTAACAAAAGTACAAACGATTAGTGCACGCAACTACCTGTTAATGACAACCCAAATGACTGTCATTAACAAAACCTTTTATAAATTAATACTCCCTCCGTCCCACAAAAAAGTTCCTATTTCATCTTGGCACAAGTTTTTAGGTGGTAGTTAGTGGTGGGGTCATTGGTATTAATTTTGATTAAAATATAAGGTTTGATTGGAGAGAGAATGATAGTTAGTGGATATTAGTAGTGGGGTCCTTAAGAATAATAATATTTTATTATGTGGAGTCCATCAAATGTGAGAAATGAGAACTTTTTTGTGGGACAAAAGTTTTGTTAGAAATGGGAATTTTTTGGTGGGACGGAGGGAGTATATGCTTATGAATACATTTGTCTTCCTTAAAAATTGGGCCTTTAGCCCAAACAATAAAAAAATTGTTTTGATTTTGAGTTTAGCCCAATAAAAATCATGATTTTTGCCATAAAATTCACAGGCGCTGCGAGCCTGCGAGCCCTCTATCTCCATTTTCTTAATAGACTTCCAGGCGTAAGAACACAATTTCTGAATCCTCTAACCTTCAATTCGTGAATTCCAAACTTCAAAGGTACGTTTTGATTTTTAGCATGTAAATAAAGTCTGTGTATTGTGTTGTGCGTTCTACTGTTACGTATGTGTATTGTGTATTTAACATGCACAAATTGTCAAATTGTGAATTTTAATCAGAACACAGACTTCGATTGTGATTTGTGTGTACTGTTGCAGCCTCCATAAACCCTAATTGCTACTCATAACACTCTCCATGGGAGAAAAGGGTGGGGTAGCTGTTTGTAGCTCAAATTCATCAATGCAACAACCACAATCATCATCTAAATTCTGCGACGAATGCAAAACAAACGAATTCAAGTACAAATGCCCTGGTTGTTCCGTACGATCGTGCAGTCTACCGTGTGTTAAAGCTCACAAGCAACGCACTGGATGCACAGGCAAACGACTACAGCAAACGGAGTTCGTTCCTCTTTCTAATTTTGATGACAATCTACTTCTGTCTGGTAAATTAGATACAAAATTCACTGTTTACGTTAGCTTAATTTGATTATCATCCAGTTTCCCCCAATTCAATGGTTGTGAATTCGTTTATTGACCACCAGATTACAATATGCTCGAAGATGTGAAGAGAATTGCCGATTCCGCCAAGAGAAGGAGAGTGCAGCTTTGTGGGAATTACTTTGGGCTTAAAATTCCATTCCACCTTAAATACTTGCATAGAGCTGCTCTGAATCGAGGGATTAAACTTTTCTTTTTGCCAGGTGGCATGTCAAAGAGGGAAACCAACCAAACATGTTACAACCACAAGTAATCTTATTTACATTTGATTTGGTATATTGTTTCTACAGCATTTTATTTATGATATGTTGCTCATTAGAATTGATTTTTCAGGTCGAAATCCATCTCTTGGACAATAGAATGTTGTTTTCATGCAACCAATGTAAAGCTGTTTGACCATGGGTAAGCTGATCTGGCAATATATATATGATCTTATAATTTCAACCATGGACACTTTCTCAAACTTAGTACTTGTTTTGTTTCAGAATCCATGAAAATTCAAATCTCTACTCTGTGATTCAGAACCATCTAAAACCTGGTCCATTAAATCATCCGTTGAAACCGTTTTGTCTCGAGCCTGTGGAATCTCTCAAGTTTTTATTTAGCAAACACCCGAAGGTTCTTTTTCCATTTCAACCCTTTTTATGTTCTTGTCATTAGCTGTATTATAATAATTTTTTTTTTTTAATTTATTGTTGTCTTTAATGTAGCAACCAAGATCACCATTTCGCGAGTTGGACATACATGCCCCAATTTGCAAACAGTTAACCAATTTATTTATCATCGAATATCCCGTCATTCACGTTTTCCTTTCTTCACATAACCTCAACTTTGAAGTTGTTAAAGACATTATCACTCAACAAGTACAGCCCAAACCCCCAAACCCGGTCAATGAAAGTCAACCTTGCCCGGAAGGTGTGTTCTTTAAGGAAGAAGAAATTAAAGATCATGACTCTACAGATTCTCGTGTTTTAGATCTTATTAGCATATCAAATAGCAAAACAGATACAAAAAACCGAGAGTTTATTCACAAGTCTATTAATTCCACGAACGATGAGAACGAACATGAAGAAGTTGACTTGATGAATTTTGACTTTGACCCTGAGTTGATTGATGTTTATTCCAATCTGATTTCAGAGACAAACCCTGATGATTTTCTTGATTTTGATGGTTTATGTGACGATTTACCACCGAAAGAAGAAACTTGTGAGTTTGGAGATATTAAGGAAGAATTAGAGGAAGGTGAGATACCTGATTCGGATTAGAATTAGAATTATAATTCAATTTTTGGTTAATTATGTAACTCGGTTTTGTTATTTGATGATGAAGAGGTAAGGGTGGTTTATAAATAATAATCTTGAAAGTTATGGCAGTTGATGCATTATGAAAAGATGTTTATATTTTGGTAGATGTATTAAAACTTTGGGTAAATGAGACATGAAATAGCCAATTTTGTGGTTAGGTAAAAGATGTATCCCCTTTAAATAATTTGTAGTCATGCCCTTATTTTTTAAAATTACTTATAGTAAGTTTAGTTTTTAAGTCCTTTTGATAACTAACTTTGGGATAACCGTTATTATGATATAATATGCTAAAATACAACTAAATAAAAAAGAATTTGTTAACTATAGTTATTAGGCTAATAGATTAGGGTTAATTAATTGGTTAATGTATACGTATTAGGACATTTGTTATATACTAATTTTCTTTCTTAATATCACCCTTGATTTTGATACTTGTCGATCAAATGAGTAGGCACCACTACTTAATGTTTATTCAAATAATCAAAGTGTTGGTGGCCAATGCGAACTTACCCGACCTATTTTGATACATAGAAATGATATTTACTTCTACTATTTGGTTCTACTCATAGTCCTACCGATTTGATAGGATGACATGTGTATTCCACTAAATATCTCTCTTAATATTATCACTTAATCTCGACACATGTCTTCATCTAATGAGTATGACTATAAGTAGGACCAAATAGTAGGACTAAATACCATTACTCTTTAATACATATTAAATTCTCTATATGTTTATTCGTTTTTTATTCAAACTTGAAAGAAACCATTATCTAATCCGTTATCCACCCACTTCACCAGTTTTGGTCATTACATTATTTAGTAGTGTTATGGGTATCTGCAAGTCGCTATTAATTTTAGGAGGACAAAAACACAGCTGCAGTTATCACATATGCCTTACACTAGAGGTCACAAGTCAAGCATGACATAAATTTAATTGTATTGGGCCCACATAGTAAAAGGCCAAGCCCAGGAGATTTACGGCCTTTTTTGTAAGAAAGCGTCAAAAATTGATGAATTTAATGAAGAAAAAAAAACAACTTAAAAATGCGATGGTGAACAATTTGGCAATTAATTAGTGATAATTTGAGATGAAACTTGTGCTAAACAAAAGGTATGCGATGAATGAACTATAACTTGATAAATGGTTTTTTGAAAGGCTAACACAACATATACTATTTTTGTCCACAGCACGATTTGAATTAACAAACTTGTGGGATGTCTAAACACCAGATAGCGCTGACCTATAAGCTCTTTGGTGCATATTTAAAAATAAACTTGATCAATAAAGTAAACAAAAACTTGTATTTTTGGGCATGGTCATTGACCAAAGTCACTTTTCTCAAGTGACTTTCCTCATCCTTTGAAGTGAAGATATGCTTTTCACAAGATCCATAAAGTGGCACTTAAACTTTGGAATGTTTCTACGCATATTATATTATAAATGAGAGTGTACTTAAGCTCTCAAGTAAAGTAATATGACTAATATCTAACAATCAATTTTTTTTATTCAAATATAGTTATAGTTCATATGGTTTGAGCCCTTTTGGTGTTATCACATAAAAGAGTTGAACGAGTTCAAGCATTCAAATCCGCGAACTGCTTTTAAACAAATGGATAACATAACTGAAAAGAAGTAGTAAATGGAGAAGGATCTCTGTTCAGATTATCCAAAGAAAATCTAAGTTTGTGACTCTGATATACGCGGTCTAACTGGTATTTACGTGATCATTTCCGGACATTTTCTTTTGTCACGCTAAAGTGTTACCCAGTGAGATTCAAACTCTAGTCTCTTATAAAAGAGATAATCTCTTTTTCCTCTGGACACCTTAAGATGGTGTACATAAATGAAAAGAATATTGAGGATAAATGCATAAATCACGTTAAGACTGCTCGTAGTAATACGCCGTGAGGCGACCACTGTCATAGGCTGCAAAGCGTCCTCCCAACTACAGCGACCAAACCTCTCTTTTTTGTTGCATTCGGTTGCTCTGGCGAGTGATGTAGGTCGTTAATTGGTGTTGCGTCTTCTGTTGTGACTTGTACATTATGCATTGTAAGTGGTGCATGTATTAATAAAATCAATTTTAAGGTTTGGTCGTGGATTTATTAACCATTATAGAGATTTGGTCGAAGTTTATCATGTGATTGGTCTGAAAAGGAAAAAACTGATATAATATTAATATGACAACACTGATCAAAACTTAGATTTGGTTACAATACATGTATCGCAAGTCATTAACATTGTTAGCATTTTTGTGGGGAAGAGAGTATATGACTTTCCACTAATCCACTGTCATGTACCAACACAAGTGGCAACATAAATTTAGAAAAGAAAATAAAAATCAGTAATTCCCATAAATCTTGAATTAAGTACGAGTATAATAATGATACCTAAGACTATGCGTAATGGGTGACCGATACGATATCGGTCACCCCTGCCACCTCTGCGCCACATCAGCCCGACCAAACACATAAAAAATCCCGACCAAACACACGTAACCAGGCGACCAAATCATTCCCCTTTGAAAAGACCTTCCCCCTTTGAAAATTGATCGGTCGTCTGGACGACCGATGGACACCCTCGACGCGTCGAAATGGTGTGGGCGTAAGGGGGGGACGCGTCCTTTGATGTGAAGTGGCAGGTCACGACCGAATGATCGGTCACGCGTTACATTGAGTCTAATAACATATGTTGCCGATGGGATATCTAAAATATTTTGATATGACATATTACAAATGAGTTAACACTTCGTTCGCGCTACATAAACGTTAAACAAACAACGTGTCCGTAATAATGCACTAAAAAGTAAAATCATGACTTTACGCCCAATTTACAAAAGGAAAAGCACATTATCTTTCTTCCGTATATGTTATTGTTTTTTTTTTTCCCTTTTTTATTCGTCGTCTTAATCAGGCAAGTTTAGTTTATTATCAACTTCGAAATCTCACATGTCCTAGTTAGAACACACATAATTTTTAGAGGAGACAATTTATCTATATATTATACTACTCTCAACCGTTATATACACTGACACTTTGATTTGTCTCAAATCAACGTTACGTCTGCTACCACTCAAACCAACACTCAACTGACACATTCATGCCAACAATATCATTTCACTTAATATTTTATACATATATAACATACACACACGCACACAATAAATACATATAACCACAAAAATACCACACAGTCCTTTTACACTTCCCCAAATTGAAGCACTTTAACCGACATCATTATGCCAATGGTGTTAAATTTCCAAAGGATACTAAAGTCCCAACCCGAAGGATCATTGTCACGGGTCTTATAGCCAATAATGCAATGCTTCTATATATCTTCAGAGATGATTGAACCAATATAGATAATATACCTACAAAGATTGACACATATACATAAAAATAGATATACTACCCTTCTGTATGTTTTGGTTTGATGACATGAGATGGGTGGAAAGTGGTTGCATGTAAGTGAGTGCCAAGCAATGGACAAAAGCCACAACTTTTGATGATAAGAAAAGGGGAGGCCCCAATTTTAGTAGATAGAAACAAGTAGGGATGCTTAATTTTAATTGGTGAAATGGTCACATGGGTTGAGGGGACAATCCTCACATGAAAGAAACATGGCTTTTCCTTTCCTTTGGATTGCTTCAACTGTTTAGGACAGTTTCTGTTTGTAGTTTTCTTGGCTCTCCCAAACCCCACATGACCTACATCTTATCCATTTATATTTCCCATAGGAATATACTCGATCTACTTTTATTGAAAATTGCATGCAACCATTGCGAGTTAAACTATTGAATATTGTTTAGATGATCACTATAAAAACAGTTCAATAGAAACTTTGGATCACAATATATAATTTCATTACGTTTGATATTTATCACTGCATCCTGTCAGGATCGATTAACTATAGATTAGTTAATAAACATCTTTAGATCTAATTGATTATAAAAGTTGCAGCGGATCAACACTATATCAATATATTTAAGAACAATGAACTGTAAATAATAAACGAAAATATTAAGAACACAGTTTCACAAAAAGCTTCAATGTATATTATCGAGTTAACAATACACACGTACGTTTACAATTCGTAAGGAACTATTTATAATAGTCCTTGAAGCTAAACTATTTACCCTAGTTATTCTAGGACTTGATTTACATTCAAAATATAAAGATATACATTGAATTACATTCTATAACTATCTCTACGAAGATCTCGGACTTGATATATTCCATAAACGCTCATCAGTAGTATTCTGCAATCACCAGTAGTAAATAAGTGACATCAGTAGTAAATCTGGTGACCAGTAGTAAGTCCAGATACATCGTCAGTAGTAACTACTATTAATCAGTAGTATCTTCAATATGTGCATGATCAGTAGTAACTTAGTTATAGTCATCACCAGTATCAACTTCATCAGTATTAAGTAATTCTGCCCCAACTGCAGCATCAGTAATAAGTTGATCTGTGATTTTGTTCCAACAATCTCCCCCTAAACTTATTGATTCTCTTTTAATCACATAAGTTTCTTTTGTTCATCTTCTTCTTTCTTTCTTTTCTCTAACGTCCTTTGATTCTGTTGAAGTCTTTGCTCAATGATGTATTTGCTGTTTCTCTTTGTGAAATAATTCAATTTGTTTTGGAACATAACAGCATCATATGGCTTCATCATTGTATTTGTGAATATCTGATACATAGTCTTTTCAGAATGAGGATATTCTTTTTCATACAAATATAGCTCACAGACTTTGCCAGATTTTTCAAAGAAATACATTTGTGCAGTTGGAATCACATTTCAAGCATAGACATTTCCTGGATCTGTAAATTGTTCTGGGTAGTTATCTGGATAAAAAGCAGCATCTATCATTCTTGTCAAGTATCCAGCACCAGAATCTTTCCATGATTTCTTTGACATTCTTGGTTTTCCAATGATCAGTAGTTTAATCACATCACTTCTTGAACATGACATGATCAAAGGTAACCATCCAGTGAATCTCTACACAATTTTATCTTCCCTTATGATCTCTATAACATTGTTCTGCATAACCCTCCAATTGATGATTGAATTGTTCTGCAAGGGAGCAATAGGCATTTCAAGAACAGGAATGATTTGTGTTTTTGACTTCTTTTGAGTACTTTGTTCTTGAGCCACAGCTTTTCTCTTCTTTGATTGGGGAGTTGAAGAATCACCAGTAGTTGATACACTACCAGCTTTGAGTAATGTTGGACTGATTGGAATTAGGGCTTTGGATTTCTTTGCTTCTTTTGCTTCTTGTTCAGCCAAATCCTTCTTCTTGGCAGCACAATATTTTTCAATAATTGTCATCATCTTCATTCTGCCAAAGGACTTTGCATTATGCCCTTTTGATTTCAAATATTCAATCATGTTAGCTTTCTGTTCAAATACATCATCTGTCAATTCACTCTTAGTTCTCTTGCATTCAGAAACCAAATCTTCAAGACAGTTAATGTGTTCTTCTTCAACCTTTCTAATCCTCTTGAATTCTGTTTTTTGAGCTTCTATCTGAATGTCTTCTTGAATAGGTATTTGAACAGGGATTTAATTTCTTGAGTTTTCTTCTTTTTATTCTCCTCAAGAGCTCGATACATCTCCACTTTCTCTAAGAATTTTCTATGTTTTACCCTCCATCTGGACTGTTTTTCTACTCTGACATGATTTATTTTGTTCACCATATGGTGACCTAATGCTCTATTGGGATAATCATCATCATAAACTTCTTTTCCTTTTCCAATGCATGCAGATGGTGGAGGTGGAGTGTATTTCATATCAGGGATACCAGGAAGTAGTAATTTTGGATAAAACAGTTTAAGTTGGTCTTCTGGTAGTATCTTGGGATGTGGAGGAAGTGTACATTCATCTACCTCAAACCAATTCACATTATCATCAATGTCAGGTATGATAAGTGGTTGATCAGGTGTTGGTGGTTTGGAGATGATGACATGTTTTTCTCTTTCAATTAACTCAGGAAGTTGCAGTTCTTCCTCTTCAGTAGTAACCAATGTAGTTACTACTGGTGTGACTTCAGGAGTTACTACTGATAGGGCATCAGTAGTATTTGTTGCTTTTACTTCCTCTTCCTGACTTACTACTGCTATGATATCAGTAGTAGGGTTTACTACTGATGTTTCTTTTTCAGCTTGTTCTTCCATGGGAGCAGTAGTTATTGGCTCATCATCAACAACCATCTTTTCTTGGTCTTCATCAACAGTTGTTTCTTTTAGATTTAGGAGAGAGGATGCTGCTGCTGCAATTGATTCATCAATCATTGTTTGAATATTATTCTTCTCCCCCTTAGTGAGCTCAACTGGAGGAGCCTCATTATCATCAGTCTTCTTTTTCAATCTTCTTATAATCTTTGTTTGTTGATGAAGCCTGTGTTCATAAAACCTCATTCGTTTGTTGATGGTATTTACATGTCTTTTCATGACTGCAATTGTTTTCCCTTGGTTTGTAAGATACTTGAGACAATCTTGTACAGTGGATTCAAGAGAATCCACTTTAGCCGTCAATTGTTGGGTTTTAATACTGCCCTCACTCCATCTAGCAAGATCATCGGGCTCACTAACAGGTACATTGGTTTGAAGGTTTTCCATCCTTTCCATCAATTCCACAGATCTGCCCTCATCACTTCTTGGTGATTCATTGGGTCTTTTAGACATTCTCTTCTTCCTAGAAGAAGCAGAGATGCCCCCCCTTGTGGTTTCTTGGCACCGGGGTCCTTTAAGTAATTCCTCAAAAGAGTCATCACTTAAAGTTGCCGAGGTCTGGGTCTTAGTGATGTTTTCACTGTCCTGTGCACCCACCTTTGGGGCATCAGTAGTGAAAGCCCTCGCCTCATGTCCTCTCTCCTCCTTGGAGGACAACTCTTTGAGTCTGGGGTGTGACTCGATTTGTCCCCTGGTGTCCTTTAAAGAAGATTATTTTCTTTTGTAAGTTGTGGAAATATTTTGGGTTTTGTTTGGCAGGTCTTCCACAGAGTGAAGAGTAGCACTCTGCAGATTAATGTCATGTTCCTGGGACACATTCAGGACTTCTGTAGTAGGTGATTCAGTGACTATTTGGGGTGTTGTTTGGGCTGTATTTGGGGGTGATGGAGTGGGTCGAGGTTCAATTTGGGTTGTATCTATGATTGAACCCTCTCCAATTTGTGTTTGATCTTTGATCATATTAGGAAACAAAGGGGTTTCCTTACCCGAAAATTTAAATTGTTTTCTCATATTAGAGAAAACTTTCTTGTTCAACTCAGGAATTATAAAAATATTTTTGGGAGTTGACAAGTTTTGTAATTCACAGTTTATGATATGTTGGAGAAATCTGGGATACATTAAAAACTTTGTGGAGCTAAGATTTCCCAACATACCTTCAAAAATCATGTAAGAAAAATTAAATACTTGGTCTGTGCATAAACAGACAACAGCAGAGGCTATTGCCTTATTAAATTCATTCCAAGTACTTCTTTTTGGAGAAATACAATGCTGAATAGTGTGAACAAGAAATTTCCATTGTGGGGAGAGAAGACCTTTTTGAAAAGTTACTATGTTAAGTCTTCCCTCATATCCCATTTTATTTAAAGTTTCAGCAATGAATTCTTTAGGGAGTGTAAACATACTTGTATCATCGTGTAGTTGTAGATGGTGTCGAATGGATTGCTCAGTGATTGTGATCATCTTCCCATCCACCGATGATTTTATCATAGGTGCAGTTGCACCTTCTGTTCTTTCAGCATTGGTCCAAAAATCCACCAAGTGCTGTTGTTATGCTTTCGGTTTAACAGTTAGAGCAAACTTTATATACGAATTTTTCAAAAAATTTACTATTGGACGGAAATCCTTTGTTCCGTCTGGATTGCGTAGAAAGGCACACATATTATGGAACTCTGAATATTTGAGATCGGTTTGAACATTGAGAGATTGTAGAGTTGCCATTGTTGTTGATTTGAAAGAAAAACGTAAGAATTTTGTTACTGGTGCAAGGTTTTTGATCGAAAGCTAGGGTTTATCGAGAGGATTTAGCAAATCGAAGTAAAGATAATGCTAAACTAATCGACTGCCGCCTTTTATATCTTTCGATTTGTCCTGCAAAAAGACTAAATTGCCCTTCGAATCATAACATAACGGTTATTTTCACGGGGGTTAGTTTGGTAATTGTGATTCTGAAAGACCAGTAGTAAACATGATACCAGTAATAAAACGTCAGTAGTATTTACGAACATCAGTAGAAACTAAGGATTTTGACATCAGTAGAAACTATAGACATCAGTAGTAACTACCAACACCCAAGACCAGTAGTATATGTGAATACCAGTAGTACTGACTTACCAGTAGTATTTATGTAAACCTAATACACACCAGTAGTAATTAACTACCAGTAGTATTTTGTGCACATGCCTACACACCAGTAATACAGATCTACCAGTAGTAAAACACTTAAATGAATAAATAGCATTTTACAACAAAACTTTACACATGATTTTAAGTGAGATTTTAATTTATCAAAATCATTCCAATACTGCTGACCAAGAAGTTGAATCTTCCTACATCAAATGCTTTTGTAAAAAGATCTGCTAATTGATCATCAGTATGAATTTTAACCACTTTGATTAATTTCTTTTCATTGCAATCTCTTATGAAGTGAAATCTTATTTCAATGTGTTTGGTTTTAGAGTGTTTTACTGGATTATTCACAATACTAATAGCACTTTGATTATCAATAAAAATAGGAGTTTTAAGGATAGAGATACCAAAGTCTAGAAGCTGGTTTTGAATCCAGAGTACTTGAGCACAACAAGCAGATGCAGCTACATATTCTGCTTCAGCAGTTGTTGTTGATACATTTGTTTGCTTCTTACATTGCCATGACACCAGTCTTGATCCAAAGAATTGACATCCACCAGTAGTGGACTTTCTATCTTGACATTCACCTCCATAGTCACTATCTGTGTAGGCTATGAGTTCAAAGGGTGAATCATGTGGATACCATAGACCTAGTGATGGTTTGCCTTTCAAGTATCTGAATATTCTTTTGACAGCCTGTAAGTGTAATTCTTTAGGTCTTGCTTGATATCTTGCACACACACAAACACTATACATAATGTCAGGTCTTGATGCAGTTAAGTACATCAAAGATCCTATCATTGATCTATATAAGTGTTCATCTACATCCTCCCCCTCAACATCAGGATGTAGGTGTTTGTGTGTTTCCATTGGTGTGCTTGCACTCTTGCAGTCTTTCATATCAAATTTCTCCAAGATGTCTTTAACATATTTTGATTGGTTTATCAAAATACCATCTGTTCTTTGACTGACTTGGAGTCCAAGGAAGAAGTTCATTGGACCCATAGAACTCATCTTGAATTTAATCTGCATCAGTTCTTCAAATTCTTTGCATAATAAATCATTGGTTGAACCAAATATGATATCATCTACATAGATTTGTACCAGTAGAATATCATCTTTGACTTTCTTTGTGAACAAAGGTTTGTCAATGGCTCCTCTTTTAAAGTTGTTCTTCAATAGATATGATGATAATGTGTCATACCATGCTCTTGGTGCCTGATGTAGGCCATACAGAGCTTTATCCAGTTTGAACACATAATCACCATGTTTTGGATCTTCAAAACCTGGAGGTTGGCAGACATAGACTTCTTCTTCAATCTTCCCATATAGAAATGCACTCTTCACATCCATTTGATAGACATTGAACTTTTTGAATGAAGCATATGCTAGAAATATTCTTATAGCTTCAATTCTAGCAACAGGAGCATATACTTCATCATAATCTATTCCTTCTTCTTGAGTGTATCCTTGGGCTACAAGTCTGGCTTTGTTCTTGATCACTATACCTCTTTCATCTTTCTTGTTTCTAAAGATCCATCTTGTTCCAATGGCTCTTTTTTCCTTTGGGTAGAGGTACAAGTGTCCAAACAGCTTGTAACTTGAATTGAAGGAGTTCTTCTTGCATTGCCTCAATCCAGTTTGAGTCCTTCATTGCTTGTTGGATCTTCTTTGGTTCATCCTGAGACAAAAAGCATTCAAACATACATTCATTAGCAATTAAACTTATGTTACACATGTTTGCAGTTAAGCTTTTATTTAATTTGCTTCTTGTTTGCAGTGGTGAGTTAACATCACTTAAAACAAGGTCTAACGGATGGTTCTTCTGAGTCCTTGTAGTTGTAGTTCTATCAACTACTAGTTGATTTTCAAGGTTGGACTCATTTGTCTCAGGTAATTGCTCTTCTAGTGATCCTTTATTGTCATTGATGTTTGGTTCATCACCATCTTGGTCTGAATTACTACTGCTATTATCTTCATTGAGATCAGTAGTATTGTTGTTATTACTGAGATCAGTAGTATCTTGAGAATCTAGGTTATTGCTGGGACCAGTAGTATTTTGAGTACTATTACTGGTACCAGTAGTATTTGAATTACTACTGTCCTCATTCTCAGAGTTACTACTGGTTCCAGAAATTGAGTTATTACTGTCCTCAGTATTAACTGTGGGAGCAGTATCAACTACTATGTATCTCATCATTTCTGGACCAGTATTAACAGATGATGTTCCTTCCTTTTGATTGTGACAAGTTGAATCACCTGCATTTAAATCTATGTTAGAATTAAAGGATTTGGTTAGATTGTCTATGTTAAATAGCAAATCTGGACCATTTCCTTATTCATTAGGAACATTTTCATTAAAGGATACATTGATGCTTTCTTCAATTATCCTTAATCTCTTGTTGAATACTCTGTATGATTTACTTTGAGTAGAGTATCCTACAAAGATTCCATCATCAGCTTTGCAGTCAAATTTACCAATTTGTTCTCTTGTAATCAGAATAGTACAAGAACAACAAAATGATTTTAAAAAACTTATAGAAGGTTTTCTTTTATTAAATAGTTCATATGGTGTTTTAAAATGTGGCGTTACTATTAATACTCTGTTCTGAACATAACAGGCAGTATTAACAGCTTCAGCCCAAAAAGTGATTGGTAACTTTGAATCTGCTAGCATTGATCTTGCTGCTTCTATGATGGTTCTATTTCTCCTTTCAGCTACACCATTTTGTTGTGGAGTTCTGGGTGAGCTGTATTGCCTGTCAATACCTTTAAGATCACAAAAGTTAATTAAGTTAGCATTTTTAAATTCTGTGCCATTATCACATCTTATGGCTTTAACTTTTTGATCAGATGTATTTTCCAGTTTAACAATTAAGTTCTTTATGAGTTCACTTGTTTCATCCTTTGTCCTGAGAAAGAAAACCCATGTATATCTGGAAAAGTCATCAGTAATAACAAGACAATATTGTTTCTTTCCAATACTCATTACATTTGTAGGTCCAAATAGGTCCATATGTAAGAGTTGTAAAGGAACAGAAATAGAATTCACAGATTTGGACTCATGAGAAGTTTTGTGTTGTTTACCTTTTAGGCATGCAACACAATGATGATCACACGTGAATTGTTTTTGAGGTAGTCCAATAACCAAATTTCTTTTCACTAAATTGTTCATGTTTTTGAAATTAGTGTGACACATCCTTCTATGCCATAGTTCTGATTCAGTGGTGTTTGCCTTGGATATAAAACAGTTAACCTCATTTGAAGAAATGAGTTCTCCCCTATATCCAGGCAATTCACATTGTTTCTCCTTGGAGTTCTTAAAACAACATATTTTTCATCTAAAATAAAGTCAGGAGAAAGAATGATGCACTCAATGTCTGTGAAAAGAATTTTGTTCTTTTTATCACAAACTTGAGACACACTGACTAGATTGTATTTTAGTTCAGCTACATAAAATACATCATCAAAGGTAATTTTGCCATTAGAAACAGTACCTTTACCTGTAATCTTACCTCCCTTTGGGTTCTCACCAAAGGCCACATATCCTCCATCAAATAACTTGAAATCTTTAAGAATTTGCAGATTTCCAGTCATGTGCCTTGAGCATCCACTATCAATATGCCATGTTCTTCCTTCTTCTGGGATCTGAATGCTCTGCACAAGTGAGAAGTAAGAGTTTGGGGAGTTAACTTTAAATATTTTAAGGATCAGTTAAGTTTGGGAACCCAAGCTTTATATGTCTTGGGTTCATCCTTTGAGAAGTAAGAGTTTGGGGAGTTAACTTTAAATATTTTTGGTGCCCATACCTGTTTACTACTGTTGTTTAGTTTTACTACTGCCCTTTTAAAGATGTTACTGGTGTTTGAATTTTCTACTGATCTTGGTTTATACCCATGATGTTTAGCTTTTGAATACTTTACTACTGATGGACCAGTAGTGTTTGGATACTTACCATATTTAGAGTGACCAGTAGTGTTTTTAGGATTGACACCAGTAGTATATTTGAAAGTTGGTTTAGGAGCAGTAGTATTTATGTAGTTAGGGTTTTTACCAGTAGTGTTTTTGTACTGGTACCATACAGCATTATAATTAGGGTTAACACCAGTAGTAAAATTGTTACAGTTTTTACTGGTGTTGGAAAATTTAAAATATTGTTTATTTTGATTTGATTTTCCATTGTTCTTGAAGTAATTGCTGTTCTTTGGGCTTCCAACTCTTCTGTTTTTGCACAAATCTTGATGCAATTCTTCCAAATCTTGGTGTTTCAGCAATTGGAATTTTATTTTTATTTACTACTGAAGGACCAGTAGTATCTTTTAATTTCTGTGTTTTTGCCTTTTCTTTGAAAGTTTTAAATTCTTTGAATTCTTTACAATTTATTGGATTGAAGTGACAATCCTTTGCTAAATGATTCATTTTGTTGCATATAACACATCTTACTTTCTTACTTTTAGCACCTTCAGGTAGTCTTTGATCTAAGAGTTGATTTTTATTTCTTTCATTTCCCCTTTTTAAAATCTTTGGTATATTTTCTGCATCATATTTAGGAGATTCATTTGGACTTTGTGCTGTGTGAAAACTTGTATCAATTGATCTTGGAGATTCAATTGGATAGGGTGAAATTGTAAATTCAATTGATTGATCATCATCAGAAGAATCATTTGATTCAGATGTTTCATTATGTGATTCAGTTTGATTTTCAGTTTTTAATTCATTAATGATTCTTTCTGAACTGTTTTTAAGTGGAGGAATGAATTTATATGGAGGTGGTACAGCATGATATCCCACCCCATGAATAACTTTTTCTGTAGTTTGATTGTTAGTTAGTTCATCAAGAATTTTAGTACTTCTTTCAAACTTTTTAATTGTCAATTTATTTTGTTCAATTTCAAGTTGACATTCTTCTAATTTACTTGTTAATTCTTTATTTTTTAATTCATAGAACTCTTTCTCATCTACAGCTTGAAGTAATTCTTCCTGTATCCGTTGATCTATCATCTGGTATACCTTTATCTGATGTTCTTGATCAGCAATCACACCATCAAATTCATGATTTCTTCTTACTTCTTTTGCTAAATCTTCATTTAATTTAGTGTTTTCTTTTTCTAGATTTTTAACAATTTTAATACATTCAGAAGTACAAGGTTTAGGTTTTACCTCAGATTTGCTGTCAGTAAAGGCCATGAGAGCTTGATTTTGAGTGTGCTCTTCTGCTTGGAAGCTCCAGTCATAGCCTTGTCCTTGTTGTGAAACAAGAGCAGTTGACTTTGATCTTTTGTCTGGCTGAGGACATTCTTTTGCAAAGTGACCAAGGTTGTTGCAGTTGTAACATTTGACTTTAGTTTTGTCAAATCCAGCTTTGTCACCTTTGTTGAAGTTGAGGCTTGTCCTACCAGTCCTTTTTAAGAATCTTTTGGTTCTTAGGCTCAGCATAGCCATCTGCCATTTAAGATCCATCTCTTCAAGATCATCTGGATTTAATTGTTCCAAATCATCACTAATCAGTGCAGTATGCACATGACTAGTGAAAAAGGATTCTCTTGCAGCATCCTCAGAATCTGCAGCCTTTCCTATGGAGGTTTCTTGACCTAGACCTGTACTAGATACAAATGCAGCATTATTAGAAGAAATAGAAGGGTTCTTTTGATTTACCTCAGTTTCAAATACTCTGAGATCATTGTAGAGTTCATCCAACTCCTTTTCTTCTAGTGCATCTCTCTGTCTATATACCACTGTATACATTGCCCATTCTTCACTAAGAGACCTTAGGAACTTCATGTTGACATCTTCTTGATCCATCTTAACTCCAACTTGGTTAAGTTCACCAATTAGCTTGTTGAATCTGTCAAACACTTGAGTGAGTGTTTCATTGGGCTTTCCTTTGAAGTTTTCAAAGTCTTGTTTGAGAACAGACTTCATGTTCCTCTTGGTGCTCTTGGTCCCAACGAATCTCTTCTCCAGTGCTTCCCATAGCACCTTTGCATCATCATACTCAACGAAGAGATGTTGATAGTCGTTAGGAATGGCCAGTAGGAGAGTGCTTAGAGTTTTAAGTTCGATTCCTTTGTCTTTCTTCTCCTTCTCACATTTAAGTTTGTCTGCTTCAGTTGCAGAGCTGCTTGCTTGACCAGGACCAGTTTTGTTGCCTTCCATGACAACTTCCCACATGGAGTAATCTGTAATAAGCATGTATTGCTTAATGCGATTCTTCCACATCCCAAAGTTATTGGGAGTGAGTATGGGAATTTTATTTGCTTGGGTGCTCTCATTGTTATCAGTCATGATTAACAATCTGTGTGTTTTAAAGATTAAAACTTTTTGTTGTTCTTAAAATCGTAGATCTAGAACCAAAAAGCTCTGATACCACTTGTCAGGATCGATTAACTATAGATTAGTTAATAAACACCTTTAGATCTAATTGATTATAGAAGTTGCAGCGGATCAACACTATATCAATATATTTAAGAACAATGAACTGTAAATAATAAACGAAAATATTAAGAACACAGTTTCACAAAAAGCTTCAATGTATATTATCGAGTTAACAATACACACGTACGTTTACAATTCGTAAGGAACTATTTATAATAGTCATTGAAGCTAAACTATTTACCCTAGTTATTCTAGGACTTGATTTACATTCAAAATATAAAGATATACATTGAATTACATTCTATAACTATCTCTACGAAGATCTCGGACTTGATATATTCCATAAACGCTCATCAGTAGTATTTTGCAATCACCAGTAGTAAATAAGTGACATCAGTAGTAAATCTGGTGACCAGTAGTAAGTCCAGATACATCGTCAGTCGTAACTACTATTGATCAGTAGTATCTTCAATATGTGCATGATCAGTAG
This sequence comes from Calendula officinalis, assembly GCA_963853835.1. Taxonomy (NCBI): domain Eukaryota; kingdom Viridiplantae; phylum Streptophyta; class Magnoliopsida; order Asterales; family Asteraceae; genus Calendula; species Calendula officinalis. The sequence continues at coordinate 31,906,655 of OY970821.1, read as the reverse complement.
TAACTTAGTTATAGTCATCACCAGTATCAACTTCATCAGTATTAAGTAATTCTGCCCCAACTGCAGCATCAGTAATAAGTTGATCTGTGATTTTGTTCCAACACATCCGCACCTCTAAAATGATATTCGGTCGATTTACAATACAAGAAACCTACAAAAATTAGGTTTTGTTATTTGTTTTTGGCATGACAATCATCATCAATCAAATGAGAAATTTTGGTTGAACCCTTTCCTATAATCTTACTAATGATGGTCCTCTATACCAATAATGTTTCCAAAAACATAATATATCTACTTTAGTCGGAGCTCCTTCGAGAAGCAATCTTTATATTCCTATGAAAAATATATGATTGTCTACATTTCACCTCTCTCATACCTCACATTTAATATGATTAAATATCATTGTTGAATAAGTAGTTAAAGTGTTAAACTTAACAACACAAACTATATTTCAATTGGACATTTTAGCCTCTTTTACCAAAAGTTATTTCACAAATAACACTTTTACAACTATAATTACACTAATTAAACACATCGTTAGATTTATATTCTATAAATATATTGTTACATCACATTGTAAGTTTAGTTAAATACAGATTAATGTAATTAAATTTTACCTAATATTGCACTTAACGACCTCGCCGCAATGTACGGGGTAATAATTTTTTGTTATATACTAAGAAAGCAACTTGTCAACATAACCCCATTATTTGAACCTGATTTCCATCTAAATAATTCAACTCTCTTCATAATCCTTCGAATTAGTTGCAACTAATGTTGACAAAAGTATTCTATATATGCAAATTGGTTGCAACAACTCAACATTTTTATCCAATGATATTATTTTCATTATTGCAATTTTGAATGATTGATTAACTTTCAAAGTAACGAATCCATTGGTGTTGTGAGTAGCAAAAGAGATCCACATTAATTAACAATAATATGTCAGGGATAATGAATTTCGTGTTAAATTATTATTATTATTTTTTTTAACGGCAAGTTAGTAAGTTAGTGGTTCGAGCCTAGACAGTGACATCCACAAGGGGCAGTATGCCTTCCCTCGAACCTTCCACCTATGGGGAATAAACCCCAAGTCCACGACGGGACTAGAACTCATGACCTTGGTCATGGGCAACACCCTATTTTTTTCCACCAATACCACTAGGCTAGAAACCTTGGGTATTTTAACTAGGATTTTTATTTGAATTCATAGTTTCCACTTTCCAGCATTCAAATTTATTTTCCATTGAAGTAATAAAAATAAATAATATTAATTATTATAACGTAATATAAAACTAGACCTAATCTGTGAAAATAATTAAGTGGGATTCATCTTTGATTATTAAATCTTTTGTGAGATATCATGTTCATATGATTCTTAAGTTTACCAGAAAATATATATACTATTGTCTATTGGTGCACGAGTCTTTCCGACGTGATCAACTCTTATTTTTTTTGTAGTAAATTATTATTGAAATTTTCTAATATATTTATGGACGAGTTGAATCGTTGATGACAAATTGATATTAAGAAATACTTTTAAAACAAAATCATTTTGAAGTTGAAGAATAAGGAAGATAGAAACATTCCAACAAATTTAATAATTTTGAATACCTGAACTTTAATTAAAAACTTTTAATGTCAAAACTAATATTTAATTATTTGAAAACTACAAGGCAACAAACATCTCAACTACTTAAAGCTAGTCAAATACTAAAAATTTAAAATACTCATCACAACTGCTTCATAAATATGATTAATTTTCTACAAAATCAGCAATTAAACTTTATTAACTCGTAAATTTTATGATTAATTTTCCGTAACATATGTTTCGACTCGTTTTGTGAGTCGACTAATCACAAATCGATCACATGCTTTGTTGGTACACTGGAGTCGACACGAATGAATACGAAATATCTTGGAACTTATAGTTTGATTTTTAAATATAAAATCAAATTATATACTTCATAAAACTAGTATATTTATTGAAGTTATGACAAATGACATTGGAAATATCTTACAAATGAAATTCTTAAAACAGATATTTTGTTTTCTTAATATAAAATAATCTTTTGAGTGTTGTATGAATATTAATGAAAATTTGGGTATCATATGAAAAATATTTACAATGGCCCTCTCGCCCTTCCAAAAGTGAGAATGGTAGAATCATGAATTAGATAATTTCGATAAAGCCTAATTTCCTTCTCCATGGGAAGAGTGCATAGAGAGAAATTCATATTGGCATCAACTAGAACATGAATAGCATCAAGTAAAGGACTAGAAGGATTGTTGGTACCTTTAGAGAATCAATTCGAAAAGAAGTCCCGGGTCGGGTAGGAGCGGGTCGAATCCGTATCGCCGCGGAGCAACAGCCGCGTCCGGAAACGCAAATAAAAATTTACTAATTATTACTATTTGTTACATTTATTTCTTAGTTTATTTTATCTCTTACGTGTTATGTGCCTATGCGGCTATGCCTTGCTTATTGTACAAGATTTAAAAATGGCTCTCAAGTCTCAGATTTACTTTTATTTTGGGTGCTATTGATCAAATCATTATCATGATTCATATTAATCATCATAATTATACCACTTCAATCATTAGTGAGAATGTGATATGGGTCCCAACTATTTGTATTTTTCTTTAGTTTTACATTAATTGTTATAAGAGGATTGATAAGTGTCTTCCTAAAGTGAAATTAATAGATTTTAATAGGATACGATAAATGAAATAAAAATGTAAATCAATAGAATTGGTTTATCGTGGTTTAGAATAGGTAGATTAATTAGTGATGGTAGTGGAGTTGATGTTTGCCTCTCATCAGTTATCCTCCATCACCGTCGTGGTGGAGCAGGTATTCACCGCTCATATACTCGCGGAAAAATCTGAATGTTCTTGACATTGATTTTGCACTACTATTTGATTTGAGTTGAGATTTTCCAAATTTAGGGTTTGTGTTTGCTTCTCATGACTTTATTGGTATCAGTTTTGTTTGTGATAGTGCACCAAAGGGGAATGGGTGTTGCCGGAGAAGACTACCGAATGGGTGGTTGCTGAAGAGGGTAATAAATAAAAAAGAATAAAAAATAAAAGGTATAATAAAGATTTTTTACATATATATAAAGTAGTATATGTTATGAATTAACTTTAATTAAGGCCCTATTAGCACTTTAATCAAACTACTTGAAGGTTATAAATAAGAATAAGAACAAGATGGAGAGAGTTTATAACACTTAAGAAAGTGTATTTTTAGGTGCAATTTACATCTTCACTTACATGAGTATTTATACTACAAATTTTACACTTGAACCCATACTTAGTAATAGTACAAAGATACAATCTTGGGTAAAACATTAATTGGATTGGACAAGGAGGTTGACTAATTGATCATCCACTTGTTTAGCTTCATTATTGATTTATCTTCACTATTATAACACTCCCCCTTGGATGACAATTATTCAGCCGGATTTCAACTTTAAAGTACTGCCTCGTTAAAAACCTTTGCTAAAGAAAACCCAGTGGGAAAAAACTTTAGCGAAGGGAAAAAGAGTGCAGTGTATAGTTGACTCCCCCTCATGTAGACATCTATCACATCTGATGAACATGTTGCATTCCAATACTGTGAACATGTTTTCTAAACATTGCAGTAGGGAGTGACTTTGTGAAAAGATCTGCTGAATTATTACTAGATTGGACGTATTTCATTTCGATCTGATTTTCCTTTATCAAGTCTTGAGTGTATGAGAAAAATCTTGGGGGTATATGCTTGGTTCTATCAGTCTTTATATATCCTTCTTTCATCTGTGTAACACAAGCTGCATTGTCTTCATGAATCACACTTGGATTTTTCTCCCCTCTAGTCCACGCGAAGTCAAAATGAGTTTTGACATCGATCTTAGCCATACACATTCTCTGCTGGCTTCATGTAGTGCGATGACTTCGGCATGATTTGATGATGTTGCGACAAGTGTTTGCTTTTGGGAGCGCCATGAAATAGCAGTGCCTCCACTCATGAAAACATATCCCATTTGAGACCTAGCTTTATGAGGATCAGATAGATAACCTGCATCTGTATAACCGACTAACTCTTGTTTTGAATCATTAGAATAAAATAAACCTAAATCAACAGTTCCTCGAAGGTATCGAAAAATATGTTTGATACCATTCCAATGTCTTTTTGTAGGAGCTGAACTAAATCTTGCTAACAAATTAACTGCAAAAGAAATGTCAGGTCTAGTACAGTTAGTAAGATACATTAAAGCTCCAATTGCACTGAGATATGATACTTCTTGACCAAGAATCTCTTCATTTTCTTCACGAGGTCTAAAGGGATCATTATCAACATTTAATGATCGAACGACCATTGGAGTGCTTAATGAATTCGCCTTGTCCATATTGAAACGTTTCAAAATCTTTTCTGTATAATTTGACTGATGGACAAGTATTCCATTATTCATATGCTCAATTTGTAAACCAAGACAATATTTGGTTTTTCCAAGGTCTTTCATTTCAAATTCTTTCTTTAAAAGTACAGTTGTTTCATGAATTTCCTTATGTGTTTCGATAAGGTTCAAGTCATCAACATAGACGGCTATGATTACAAATCCGGATGTTGTTTTCTTAATAAAAACACATGGACAGATAATATTGTTGGTATAACCTTTACTTACTAAGTAATCACTTAAACGTTTATACCACATGCGTCCAGATTGCTTCAACCCATACAAGGATCGTGGTAACTTAATTGAATACATTTCCTTGGGTTTTTCACTTAGTGCTTTTGGCATTTTAAATCCTTCAGGAACTTTCATGTAAATATCACTATCAAGTGATCCATACAAATAAGCTGTGACAACATCCATTAGACGCATTTCTAAATTTTTGAAAACTACCAGGTTGATTAGATATCTAAACGTTATTGCATCCATAACCGGGGAATATGTTTCCTCATAATCAATTCCCGGTCTTTGAGAAAAACCTTGAGCTACAAGTCTAGCTTTATATCTTATAATTTCATCTTTCTCATTTCGTTTTCGTATGAAAACCCATTTATAACCCACAGGTTTCACACTTTCTGGTGTGAGGGCAATGCGTCCAAAAACATTACGTTTATTCAACGAATTTAATTCAGCTTGCATGGCTTCTTTCCATTTATCCCAGTCATGTCTATTTTGGCATTCAATGACAGACTTTGGTTCAGGATCATCATTCATAATTTCACATGCAACGACATAGGAAAATATTTCATCAATATTTCCTATTTCATCCCGATTCCATAATATATTTGTTTGGCCATAATTTATGGAAACCTCATTGTTAACATCATTCATTTCCTCTTGTGGAGGATTTTCAATATTCTGTGTTTCTTCAAAAACACTTTCCTTATGATCATTTGTATTTTCTACATTCTTTCTTTTTCTAGGATTCTTATCCTTGGAACCAATTGGTCTTCCACGCTTTAAACGTGGTTTAGACTCTTGAGTGATTTTATCACCAGACTTTTCATTTGGTATTTCAATCCGGGCTGGAGCATTAACAGCCGGTATATGTGATTTTGTCACTCTTTTGGTATCAGTAAATGCATCAGGCAATTTATTTGCAATATCCTGCAAGTGCATTATTTTTTGAACCTCTTTTTCACATTGGTTAGTTCGAGGATCAAGATATAATAGTGATGGCTCACACCATGATACTTTTCTTTGTTTTTCTTTTCTTCTCCCAATGTTGGGAAGTTTGCCTCATCGAAGTGGCAATCTGCAAAACGTGCTGTAAAAACATCACCTGTTAAAGGTTCAAGATATCTTATGATTGAACTTGTTTCATACCCAACATATATTCCCAACCTCCTTTGAGGTCCCATTTTTGTACGCTGTCGTGGAGCAATAGGAACATATACAGCACAACCAAAAACTCTAAGGTGGGAGATGTTTGGCTCTTGGCCAAAAGCAAGTTGTAAAGGAGAGTATTTATGATATGCACTTGGTCTTATACGAATTAATGATGCAGCATGTAAAATAGCATGACCCCAAATAGACACAGGAAGTTTTGTTCTCATTATTAATGGTCTAGCAATTAACTGAAGACGTTTAATCAAAGATTCAGCTAAACCATTTTGTGTGTGTACATGAGCAACTGGGTGTTCAACAACAATTCCTACAGACATACAATAATCATTAAATGCCTGAGACGTAAATTCACCAGCATTATCCAATCTTACTCTTTTTATAGTATGATCAGGAAAATGTGCTCTTAGTTTAATGATTTGTGCAAGAAATTTTGCAAATGCAACATTACGTGTTGATAATAGACAAACATGAGACCATCTACTTGATGCATCTATTAAGACCATAAAGTATCTAAATGGTCCACATGGTGGATGAATCGGTCCACAAATATCTCCATGGATTCTTTCAAGAAACGCAGGGGTTTCCATTTCAATTTTAATAGGTGAAGGTCTTATAATCAACTTACCAAGAGAGCATGATGCACATTGAGTTGTTTTACCTGTATGAGGGATCTTATGATCTTTCAATGGATGACCATGAGTGTTTTCAATTATTCTCCTCATCATTGTTGAGCCTGGATGCCCTAACCTGTCATGCCATAAGCTAAATATACTAGGATCGTGACTATTTACTTTGACTACCATGTGTGACTCTGCCATGTTTATATGTGTGTAGTGTAGACCACATTGAAGCAATGGTAGTTCTTCCAATACATGACTTTTATTAGTAATGTGTAATATTTTCTCATTATGTGCAGTCACACTTTGAGTGTGATATCCATTTTGATATATGTCCTTAAAACTTAATAAATTTCTCTTTGATTTAGGAGAAAATAAAGCATTATCTACCAAAACGTGTGTACCATTAGGTAGTATAAAATTAGCTTTTCCTACACCTTCTATCAAGTTCGCTGGACCCGATATGGTGTTTATGCTTGCCTTTGTTGATTTTAGTTCAGAAAAATATTTCTTAGACTTAAGGATAGTGTGCGTGGAACCACTATCTAGAATACACAGATCTCCAACCATCGATTGTTGTTTTGCTCCAGTAGAGTTCATATCAAACTTGTGATTGAGTTGATCTTCCTTGATTAAGAATTTTCGTGCTGATAACGTGTTATGAATTAACTTTAATTAAGGCCCTATTAGCACTTTAATCAAACTACTTGAAGGTTATAAATAAGAACAAGAACAAGATGGAGAGAGTTTATAACACTTAAGAAAGTGTATTTTTAGGTGCAATTTACATCTTCACTTACATGAGTATTTATACTACAAATTTTACATTTGAGCCCATACTTAGTAATAGTACAAAGATACAATCTTGGGTAAAACATTAATTGGATTGGACAAGGAGGTTGACTAATTGATCATCCACTTATTTAGCTTCATTATTGATTTATCTTCACTATTATAACAGTATAAAGGTATTTTAATCAGTAAGAAATTTTTAGACGAAAACTAAACAAAATCTAAATTATAAAGATAAAATTTTAAAATTAAGTATTAAATCTAAAAAAACCAAATATATACTTCCTCCGTATCAAAATAAGTGACACACTTTCCATTTTGAGGTGTTTTAAAATAAGTGACGCACTTTGAAAACTTTCCCTATTTGGTAAAAATGTGGGACCCAACCTCCACTAACTATCCATTTTAATAAAGTGAAATTACCCTTATAACCTTACTTTTACTTTTAAAACCCATTAATATCACTTTATTCAAAAAAAGTGAGACTCATCATCCACTAACTATGTACTTTAATATATTTTAACTTCCACTTTAATTTTTTACCTCAAAAAACGTGTAAACTAATTTGTGTCACTTATTTTGATACGGAAGAAGTATATAATTCACACTTTGGAGCAGCGCTTGATGGCTGATTGTGGGGTTTTTCGGTTATTTAGGTGGATTTGTATGTTTGGGTTTTTGTATCGGCTTTTTCTTTGGCTTTTGTTGTATCTGTACTTGTGTTTTGCTAGTTTCTTGCTAGTCTTTTAATTCTATAATTTTTTTTCTATGTGGTTACAAGCGAGTGATGATATTGCCTAAACTCGTTGACTCCTTTGCCGTTCGAAAAAAAAGTAGTAGCAAGGATAAAGATAACATGTTACTCCTTTTAATGGAATCTCCAATGGGTAATGCATCATAAGATAACTATGGCGTCATATATAAGAATCTTGCGATGATTTGTGTACTTCTAGAAGCCAACGTGGCAAAGGTGAAGTTGACAGGTCACTGTATCCACGTAGGACAAAAGTGCCAGATGTACTAGTAGCTGGACATGAAGAAATAATTGAGAGTACGAGATAGCCTAGCCTGTTCAAACTAGATAGGCGCGCCATAGCCTTTTGTAGGTTCACTGTACTCCACGTTTGAGTATATTAAAAATTTAGGTTCACTGTAAAGATTTATAGTTTGAGTGAAGTATATATTTTTGAGTGAAAAATTAGTATTTTTTACTTGTAATTTCTTTTTGTTTTGGTTCATGATAATTTATATTGGTCAACATAAAAGAAAATGAAACATGAAAAAGACAAATTTGCCCTTAATTTAACATTTTTTTTTTAACGCGTATCAGTCTTCAAATTCAAAAGTATGACAATGTTTTGTATTTGAGGATCATATGTAAACTTTCTAAGAGAAATTAAATTCAAAATTCTTAGCAAATTATTAGTGTAATTTACTCAATATTATTCTTCAATACATGCAACTCCTTTGGCAGTACTTACGTTTTATGTGTTGAAGAATTAAAATAAAAATAAGAATTATATTTTACCGGTTTTACTTTTTTAAGTTAGTTAAACTCAAATGATCAATTTATTTATTTTTTTCATATTCCATAAAAGCGTGCAAGTAAAGTCTACAATTTTCAAATTCCATTTGCAAACTTTAGGAAAGTCTATTTTTGTTGTACGTGTTGGTTCACGATTCCTCCGGAAGGATGAACAATACTTCTCTTCTCTGCGGATTCTGAAACAACAGAATAACTCTTAGTCAGATGCTCTCCGGGGGGTTTCCCGTGAGAACACTCCGACGCTCAAGTTAGTGATCGGTATATATGTATGTAAATGACGTGAGGTCGTGATTGGTGAGGATTGTACTAAGTGTTAGCAATAAATGATATGAGTAATAAATGTACCGGAAGCTCGTGATCCATACTGGTCGCCAGAGGATCATATTTATAGTCGGTCGTCCTTAGGCGGGAAAGAGAGGCAGCTTTCTTCGGACCGGTTCCTCTCGAGCTCTACGGATATTAGGTCGTCGTAGGAGGCTTTGGACCGGAGGGTAATGCCCTGACTTTACGCCGAAGCCGCCCTAGGGACTTGGTCGCATTTAATGCGATCGTACTTGTGAGACGCCTTTTCCGTAATTTCCGCATGTCGGTTGGATCGTGATCCTTGGGATCATCGATACCTCTGCGTCCGTTCAATCCTTCCGTTCAGGAAGGTTCCGTCCGATCACTCGGTTGGGAAGGTATATGCGATATACCTCATTAAGTCCCCTAAGTTCAAGGAGGATTATTTAAAAGATCATTATTTGAACTTATTTTCCGTTTATTGGGCACCTGTCACTTCGAAAATATGACCGTTACCTTCTCTTGACCGTTGGGTTTTTAAATCGTTGGCCTATCAAGGGCAGACGCCTCTTTACCTTCTTTTCCTATATAATCTTTGCTCGTCTGTTGATTCCTATTCTTCTTCTTCACACATCTCTCTTACTCGCCTTCAATTCCTTAACCGACTTCAGTTCTCCTGTTTTACAGATTCTTTCCTTCAATTTTCCAGAATCAAAACATGAGGAAAGACAAATCCCCCAAGGAGAAGTCTGAGAAATCGATCCAAAGAACCGCTACCAACACACACCAATCTCACTTCCCCTGACTTAAACGCAATCTACGACGACTATCACATTGATCGTTGTTATCGTCTCCTTCTCCCTGGTCCTTCTGACACCATCCGCTCCGCTCCAGTCGGATTTGAGCCGATATATCTTCAATTCCTTCTAGGTGGGTTAAGGTTCCCTGTTGATGACTTCATCCTCACTCTACTTCAAGACCTTGGTCTTCACCTAGCTCAACTTGCACCTAACTCCTTCCGAAAAATCATTGGTTTCATAATCTCAAGTCGTGCCCTTGGTATTCCCCTTTCCACCAAACTATTCCGCAATCTGTACGTTGTTACCGGTCGGGGTGACTGGGTCGTGTTTACCCATCGGCCCGGTAGGAGCGAACGAATTTCTGGTCTAAAGGATTCCATCCGTGATTGGAAATACGGATTCTTCTACGTCGATCGCTTGGCCTTCAACGATATCTCCCTTCCCTGGGGGGCCATTACCGGACGATCTTCTGAGGCTGCCACTGAACTAAACGATGTTGAAAACCGACAGGTCGAAAGCCTATTAGGGCTAGAAATGGAATGGGAAGATCCGGACGAATATTTTCTTGGGATGGCTGATCTGAGCCCCCACTTCTTCGTCCGCCAAGTGCGTCCGGTCTGGAAAATGGACGGGAAAAAAAGTCTCTTTGCTTCAACGTCTACAAATGAAAAAACCTTTGAGGGAATCCATAACGGTAACCGAAGGGGAGATGACCCCCTTCCTTCCCCCTTCTGAAGATGTCCTTAGTTCCGAAGGCACCTTGAACGTGTTAGAGCCTGAAACTGAGGACATTTCGGATGTCTCGACACCCATTGCTGAATCATTAGGCTTCAGGACGGAAGACACCATGATTCCGGATTCTCAATCAGAACTTGCCAAATCCATCAAGGTTCAATCCGTTCGCAACCTTTCAAAAAGATCTCGTGAAGCAACGACATCGTCACCCTCCAAACGAAAAAAGCATGAAGGTATGATTTATGCTTTGTACAATCCTACCGTTGATCGAGTTTGCTTATAATAACTCGTATCACTCAAGTATTAAGATGCCACCGTACGAGATGTTGTACGGGCGTCGGTGCCGAAACCCGACGTGTTGGTTGGAAGCGGGTGAGAAACAATATGCGGGGCCCGATATTGTACAAATGACCACGGATAAAGTAGCAATTGCCCGAGAAAAGTTAAAAGCCGCCCGTGACCGAAAAATGATGTATGCCGATCCGAGACGTAGACCCGCTACGTTCTCGGAAAATGAGATGGTTTATTTAAAGGTTTCACTTTGTAAGGGTGTCATTCATTTTGGTAAACGAGGAAAGTTGGCCCCGAGGTATATTGGGCCGTTTCGAATTAGCAAAGTGGTGAATTCTATATCGGTAACTCTCGAGTTTCCCCCGGAGTTGTCGGCAATTCATAACACTTTCAACATTTGTTACTTGAGAAAGTGTAACATCGAAGATCCGAGCCAAATTCTTCCGGTGCAAGAGTTGCGGGTTGATACGAAGAAGAGATTGGTCGAAGAACCGGTGGAGTTATTAGACCGAAAAGTAACGAAATTGAGAAAGAAACAGATTCCTATGGTTCCAGTAAAGTGGAAGCACAGTTTGGGTGCGGATATGACGTGGGAGACCGATGCCGATATGCGGGAACGTTATCCCTCCTTGTTTGACCGAGATGGGATTCCGGGGACGGAATCTTCCTAAGTGGGGGAGAGTTGTAACATCCCAAAACCCGGCCTAGTAGTTTATTGACCTTAAGGTATCTTATTAACTGATTATCTGATTAAATGCTTAGTTAATTTAATTAGCCTGATGTCCTTTGCGGTATTTTAACCAAGGGGTTAAAATACCCGACTTGTGATTTATTTAGAACGAAAACGTGATTTTTATATATTTGGATTCCTTGTTAAATATCGTTTCCAGAAATGCTTTCGTTTTTAAAATTGGAGTCCGTTTGCTATTTTAAATAAATTAATTACGAAAGGGACTTTTCAGACATATACTGAAAAGTGAAAAAGTGATGGAAAAAGCCAAGTGGGGCCCCCCCTCTTGGTTTGGCCGGTGTCGAGAGAGAGGGGACACCCTCTCTTTCCCTTCTTTCCTTCTCATTCAAAACATTATCCTAAAACACTTCAACTATTCCATTGCTTGCTCCCTCTTTTAGCCATCTTCTTGTTCTTGAGCTTTTGGTGGTTAAATCCTTGGGTAGAATCCGAATTTCTTACTAGTGTGGGTGTAGAAGAAGTCTAGAAGTAAGTTACATCTTTTCTCTTGCTTGTTCTTTGTGTTCTTGAGCTAGAACTTGAACTAGGGTTTATGTAGCTTATTGATTTGTTGGTGAATCTTGTTATGGATGTTGTAGTTTATGTTTATGCAAGCTTTTACACCATTTGTATGGTTATTTGTTGGAAGGAAACAAGTTTTGGTGGAAATCACCTTCAACCTCCATTAATGGTGGATGTTGAAGGTGGGTTTTGACAAAACTTGGAATCCTTGATATTTGAATGGATGGAATTGTTTGTTAGGTTAAGAAAACATGTTTGTTAAGTTATGGATGTTAAAAACCTAGCATTGATAAATTGGTGAAGTAATCTAGCTAATGTTTGGATGTTTGGGTCAAAATTGTTGAACTAGTTATTTTGTAAGTAAATACTTGAGACTGTGACAATCATGGACTTGAAGAATTGTTAAATGATTATGTCTTGCTAGACTAGGGAATATGTGCTAGTTAATGGAGACTTGGAAGTGCCATAGCCATATTCGGGTTTTTGGCCCGTTTGGGTCAACTAGTTGTGAATACTTGATAAATGGTCAAAATGATCAATTGTATTGATGAAGGATTTGTGCTAGTTGTAAATGTCATAAAATGTGCATTTTATGAGTCTTGTGTGATTAGTCGTGGAAATAGTTGATTTTGACAATTCGGTGGATTATCACTAACTCGGTATATTGTTGACAGGAACCGGGAAGGATACTCAGTGATACTAGCTCATTGAGTTAAGGAATCGGAAGTTGAAAGGTGAGTGGATTCAACCTACAACTCGGGTTTCGGTTATTTACTTTGGTATTGGCTTGTTGGTGAAAAATCGCAGGAATTACCAGACGTGGAGAGTTCACGACGCGAACTCCACTTCGCGTCGTGAAGTAGCTCCAGCGAAGTTGGTCGATGGTCGCGAAGTAGTTCACGATCAGAGTTCACGTCGTGAACTCTAGTTCGCGATCGTGAACTAGAGTTCACGATCGGGAACTCTTTTGTGACGTTTTTCGCGGTGTTTTTCGTAGCTAGTCTACTTGTTATGTATGCCTAGTGTTAGGAAATACCATACATGACTATGTGCACAATCGGGATGAGGTCAGTGTCGGATGGATAACGGCTGGGCACAGTGTATCGACTAATAGGGTATCCGACATTACCTGTATGCGTTACATGGTTAAGGGGAGGGAGTTGCCCGGGTGTTGGATACAAAACGCTATCGGTTACCGTGGTTTTGGCCGACCATGGTTTAAGGCCCGCAAAGCCGCCGATCCTCTCAAATAAGTGATTACCTAACCGGACATGTTCTTTAACTTCCGTGTTTAAGTGTTTAGTGTAGTTGGTAGTGTTAGGAATTCATTCACTTAGCTTTTGTGCTAATCCCTCCCTTATTGACACATTTCAGGTTGGATGGCTTGAACGGGTCGGGCTTGGACGGGAAGTTTGACCATGCTTAAATTATATGTTTTGTAAAATGAGCCGTGTTTAGTAATACCGTCTTTTTAACTAACTTTGGTTGTAATATTTTGTGGGACCACGTTTTGTAAACCTAACTAACTAGATGCTTCCGTACTTAGACTAATACTTAATTGCCTTTCAAAAAAAAATGCGGTGTTACAACTTGGTATCAGAGCTTCGGTTTGGCGATGGATACATGGGGTTGGTGTTCCATTCCCAAATTGTGGCTCGTGTGTTGGTCAAACCTTCCGGTCAAAGGGGATTAGAGCAAGTGTGAATCGGGTTTAGTAGTTAGTATATGTGTACTAACGAGTTAAACTAAGTCTTGGTGAGATGTTGTGTTTTGTAGCAGGAATGGCTACGGAGGAAAACACCTTGGATAATGTCCCACCGAACACGAACCTTGGGAATGATGGAGCAACGGGCTCGGGGGGTGATGAAATACCGAATGAAGAATATATCGTGTTGTTGATGTAACACCTCAAATTTTAATACAAAATATTGGCCAAAATAAAACATTTTATAAATAGAAGAGCATCCTCAAATTTGGATTTACAAAAACCTTGGTATGAAATCAGAGTATAAAAGTAGGTGTTACAAAATAGATCATAACCAAGCTAAGACTAAATCCAATCTAGTGTTCTTCTAATCTAGGTCCCGCATCTCTATCCATGCGTACCTAAGCCTTCGATCCCGAACCTGAGTACATAGCAAAACAAAACAAGGAGTACGTGAGACAAAAACGTCTCGTGAGCTACATGGGTTTAGACCCGATAATAAAATGAAATGTCACGATTCATATAACCAATCAATATACATATATATATCCAACTATCCAGTCTAGTCACCTTAGTGTGACCCTAACAACCTTGCTTACCTAGCAATCACGTCTAACTATCGGGTTGCCCCCGAACTAGCTAGAATCACATACATATCTAGTTATCGGGTCGCCCCCGAGCTAACTAGAAACAAGATATCGGCAATAGGATCACCCACGCTACCGATACCTGCCTTGCCCACCGGAATACGTCTAATGAGTAAGACTACTAACGTGGAAGAGTCGATGGGAATCCACCCAACTGCCCCTCACTCCACACCTCATGACCGGGAGTCGCCCGTGACATCGCATAACTAACGTGGATGAGTCGATGGGAATCCACCCAACTGCCCCTCAATCCATACCTCATGATCGGGAGTCGCCCGTATCATCACATTATCTCAATCTCATCATAACCATATGGTTATGCCAATCTAGCTCTCGGCTATCACGTTCATCATCAAACAAGTTAGTCCAATATTATCGGTAATATCTATCACTAACTCAGAATACTACAAGCCTACACATATAAGCAAATAGACCGTAACACAAGTAATGAATATATTTAAAAGGGCTATGTACTCAGTAAATTCCACACGTACTCACCTTAGCAATTAATGCTCCAACCGTGTTCTTGACACCAAAACTCTCGCTTCCACAATTTCACCGACTTTCCAAGATGTCACCGAAAGCCTAATACAATGATCATACAATGTTCAACATCACAATCTACCAATAATGTATCCATTTATCACTAGATACCATCAACTAACACTTTCCCCCAATTATGGTGATTTACCAAACCCTAGGTTTAACCAACCCGTAAGATTCTTACAAATCATACTCATCCACTTGTTTTCCTTGTTATTATACCATCCATTAAGTGTATACAACATATATTTCACCATAAATCACCAACCCAAGAACTAGGGTTTCAAACCCAAGCTTCTAAACCCATAGATCTAAAGTTACAACTACAAAGGAGTGAAGATATACCTTTAATCTTCAACTAGGAGTGAAGAATCACAAGATTTGATGAAGAAATCAGCTCCAAATGATGGTTTACACCCAAAATCGTCCACAAACTCGAGAGGAAGAAAACTAGGGTTTTGAAATGCATTAAATGAGCTCAAACCCGACTTTAATGTTGCTCGACCAGACTTCGCGGCGCGAACTAAGTTCGCGTCGCTAACTCTGCATAACGCACGCAAACTTAGCGATCGTTAACCCAACGCGAATTACTTCGCGACCCAAAGCAAAACTACCTGGCCCGACTTCCCGATCGTTACCGAGAGTTCGCGTCGCGAACTTTCAATGCAGCCAGGGCTGCATTTTTCTAACTTTGTCTCGACCCGGTTTCGCCCATAACTTTCTCATACGGTGTCCAAACGACACGAAACCAATTTCTACGTTCTTTAAACGATTTATCCTTATTTATCGTATTTTTATCCAATTTATTTATTTACAAATTTCGGGTCGTTACAACTATCTACCCCTTAAGAAGATTCCGTCCTCGGAATCTCATCATAGTTCACGAAATCCGGGTACCTCTTCCGAATCTCGTCTTTGACTTCCCAAGTCAAATTCGGCCCAAGTGAATGCTTCCACTTGACCAACACCAAATCAATCTCCTTATTCCGAAGCTTCTTTGTCTTCGTTTCTAATATAGCCTCGGGCTCCTCGATCAACCGGTTCGGGCCGTCAACCCGCAACTCTTGCAACGGAATAATATTTTCAACTTCCCCGATAAACTTTTTCAAATAACTCACGTGAAAGGTGTCATGCACACCCTGAAGCTCGGGTGGAAGTTCCAACTTAAAAGCTTGAAGCCCGACCCGTTTCAATATTTTAAACGGTCCAACATACCTTGGACTTAGCTTCCCTTTCTTACCAAACCGCATTACACCTTTCCAAGGTGATACTTTCAACATGACCATATCACCGACATCCAAGTCGTATGACCTTTTCTTCAAACCCGAATAACTTCGTTGTCTATCTTGGGCGACTTTCATGTTAGTTTGAATAATACCGATCTTTTCATTCGTCACTCTCACGATCTCGGAACCCGTGAGTTTCGTCTCTCCTGCTTCCAACCAACAAGATGGAGTTCTACATTTTCTACCATACAACGCCTCATAAGGCGGCATCTTGATAGTCGAGTGATAACTATTATTATACGAGAACTCGACTAAAGGTAAATGTTCATCCCATTTACCACCGAAGTCTAACACACACGATCTCAACATATCTTCAACCGTTTGAATTGTTCTTTCACTTTGACCGTCGGTTTGCGGATGATAGGTCGTGCTCAACCGCAACTTTGTACCCAACTCTTCTTGTAAAGACCGCCAAAATCTCGAGGTAAACCTCGCGTCTCTATCGGACACGATCGATAACGGAACCCCGTGGAGTCGAACCACTTCATCAACATATAACTTAGCCAACTTCTCAAGTGGCAATGTTTCCCGAATTGTTAAAAATAATGCACTTTTGGTCAAACGGTCAACTATGACCCAAATGGCATCGTGACCCCTACTCATCTTCGGTAACCCTACTATGAAATCCATAGTTATGTCTTCCCACTTCCCGGCCGGTACAACCAATGATTGAGCTACCCCATACGGTACTTGATGCTCGGCTTTCACTTGTGCACACGTGGCACACTTAGAGATATACTTGGCCACTCTCACCTTCATTCCGGGCCACCAATAAACCCGTTTCATATCTTGGTACGTCTTTGTACTCTCCGGGTGAATCGAATACTTCGATTTGTGCACATCATACAATAACTCTTTTCGGATACCCCCGAACTTAGGAACCCAAATACGACCGCCTACGGTCTTCAACCCTTGTGCATTTTCGAGAAAATGTTGGTTCTTACCTAACCGTTCTTGTCTTAACTCGTCTTTTTCCATAACTTCTCGTTGGGCATTCTTGATTCTTTCGATGATGCTCGAGACGACTTCTATACGTGATAAAATTCCTCGGTTCGGTTTTTCATAGACCTTTCGGCTCAAGGCGTCGGCCACTACATTGGCCTTTCCCGCATGATACACAATCTCACAATCATAATCGACAATCAACTCGATCCACCTTCTTTGTCGCATATTAAGGTCTTTTTGAGTAAACACATATTGTAAAATTTTATGATCCGTGTACAACGTACACCGAGTACCATACAAATAATGCCTCCACAACTTCAAGGCAAATATAATCGCCGCCAACTCCAAGTCGTGTGTCGTGTACCTTAATTCCGCATTCTTCAATTGTCGCGAGGCATACGCGATCACTTTACCTCTTTGCATCAACACATCACCGAGCCCTTGATTCGACGCATCACTATAAACCACAAAATCTTCCATACCATCCGGTAACGTAAGAATCGGCGCGTTACATAACTTTTCTTTTAACAACTTAAACGCCTCTTCTTGCTTCTTCTCCCACACAAACTTCTCACTTTTTCTTGTTAACTTCGTGAGTGGAATCGCGATTCTCGAGAAATCTTGTATAAATCTTCGGTAATAACCGGCTAACCCAAGAAAACTTCTAACCTCGGTAGGAGTCTTCGGAGGCTCCCAATTTGACACCGCTTCAATCTTGGACGGATCAACTTTAATACCATCACACGTCACCACGTGACCTAAGAATTGCACTTCCCGCAACCAAAATTCACACTTTGAAAATTTAGCATACAACTTCTCCCGTTTTAACACATCTAACACAAGCCTCAAATGGCCTTCGTGTTCTTCTTCGGTTTTCGAATAAATCAAAATGTCGTCAGTAAACACGATCAAAAACTTATCAAGAAACGGTTTACAAACCCGATTCATTAAATCCATAAAAATAGCCGGCGCGTTTGTAAGACCAAACGGCATTACTAGAAATTCATAATGACCATAACGTGTACGAAAAGCCGTCTTCTCGGTGTCGCCTTCTTTCACCCGAACTTGGTGATAGCCCGACCTCAAATCAATTTTCGAGAAATAACTAGCACCTTGCAATTGGTCGAATAAGTCATCAATTCTCGGCAACGGGTAACGGTTCTTAATAGTTACCTTATTCAACTCTCGGTAGTCGATACACATTCTCATCGAACCGTCTTTCTTCTTAACAAATAACACCGGTGCACGCCACGGTGACGAACTCGGACGAATAAAACCTTTGTCTAACAAATCTTGCAATTGAGTCATCAATTCCCGCATCTCGGTGGGAGCCAAACGATATGGAGCACGAGCAATCGGCGTCGCTCCCGGAATTAAATCAATTTTAAATTCGACTTGTCTCTCCGGTGGCAAACCGGGCAAGTCATCGGGAAATACCTCGGGGAAATCCCGAATAATTTTGACATTATCCATTGACTTCTTTTCCTTTCGACCATCTAACACATATGCAATAAACGATGCACAACCTTTCGATATACTTTTCCTCGCCTTAATGGCGGTAATCACATTAGGCATGTGATGTCGCTTCTCCCCATACACATACAATTTCTCATTCTCGGGTGTCCTAATCGACACTATTTTCTTTCCAGACAAAATCTTGGCTTGGTGCATACCCAACCAATCCATACCGATAACCACATCAAACGCCCTAATTCCCATGGGCAACAAATCCACCTTAAACTTTCTACCGTCTATCTCTAATTCACAATTTCTATAAATACATTCGACCATAGACGTTTTCCCGTCGGCTACCTCTATCTCATAAACTTCATTTAACATCTCGGACGGCACATTCAATTTACAACCGAACTCATAAGACACAAATGAATAATTGGAACCCGAATCAAACAAAATATGAGTTGGCAAGGAGTTAATGAATAAAATACCTGACACCACATCGTGTGCCTCCTTCGCCTCCTCCCGAGTGAGTTGGAAGGATCGCCCCTTCACCTTCGCTGGTTCCACTTTCTTTTGAGCCGTGGACACCATCGACTCGATTCCCTTCTTTGGGCACACATTGCTATAGTGCCCCTTCTCGTGACACGAGAAACACTCCACATCGGCCAACGACTTGGCCCTACAATCTCGGGCTATGTGCCCCGCCCTTCCACAACTAAAACAAGATTTCGACTCTCCTCGGCACGCGCCGGTATGATTCTTCCCGCATTTCTTGCAAGAACCTACACTTCCTTTTTTAGAGAAGCTCGATGTGAACTTCCCTTTCTTATAAGTACGCGAGCCACTCTCGGCTTTTCTCTTCTCGCCCACATGGGCCCTCTCGGCAACCCGTGCCACATTCACCTCTTCTACACCCCGGGCGGCACTAATGGCCTCATCTAGTGAAACCGCCCTCTTCACCTCCAACTGGTAGTCCCACGGTAACCCACTAGCGTACCGAACCACCCTTAACCTCTCATCCGAGTAGGTTTTAGCAACAAACGGGAGCAATCCCGTGAACTCCCTCGAGTATTCTTCGATTGACATATCACCCTTCTTAAGGGTCACAAACTTTTCGTGCATCTTTTCCAAATCCCTCTCGGGACAAAACTTCTTTTTCAACCTCGTGGTGAACTCATCCCACGACATCTTTTCAACCACCTCCTTCCCGAGGGTCTCATACACAATATCCCACCAAACCATGGCATCTTCTTTTAGTAATTGTGACGCATACGTCACCATATCGGCATCCTTACACTTGCTACTACCGATAACCCTCTCGGTTTCCCGGATCCACCTCATCGTTACTTTCGGGTCCGAACTACCCGTATACACATTTGGCTTACAAGCCATGAAGGATTTAAACGAACAACCCTCTTTCACAATGGGCCTAGCCCTAGCATCACTTTGGCCACCCGTGGAGGATTTTCTCTCCCCGGTGCCACTACCCCCAGCTCTCTCATCCGATTTAGCCTCGGATTCACGGTCTCCACCTGATTTCTCCCGGTCTCCAATAATTCGGTGTACTTCCTCGGCCACCGTTCCCTTGATTTGATCAAGGAAAGTTTGGAGATCCGCCATGGTTACCGGAGTTCTATTAGCTCCGACCTCCGACTCACCCACCCGATGCATCGACGGGTGACTTTCTTGTTCAACCTCAACCTCTACAGGAGGTATCTCTTCCACCCGGCCCTCCGGGGCTTTACCACTTCTTCGCGTGGTCACCATTTCTTTCAATCAAGACTATACGAAAGACATTTAACGTTTAGTACTTTGTGTACAACCCATTAGTCACATAAGACTCAACATCCAAAATCACATCAAATTTCATCGATCCCCTAGGTTCAACCCTAAACTTAACATAAAGTCTCAAGGTCAACCTATGATCTTAAGGAATCTTATATTCCTAATGCTACAGTCTAAGACTAGGATGGTCATCCAACCTAATTCACTTAAACTATAGCTCTGATACCAAGTTGTAACACCTCAAATTTTAATACAAAATATTGGCCAAAATAAAACATTTTATAAATAGAAGAGCATCCTCAAATTTGGATTTACAAAAACCTTGGTATGAAATCAGAGTATAAAAGTAGGTGTTACAAAATAGATCATAACCAAGCTAAGACTAAATCCAATCTAGTGTTCTTCTAATCTAGGTCCTGCATCTCTATCCATGCGTACCTAAGCCTTCGATCCCAAACCTGAGTACATAGCAAAACAAAACAAGGAGTACGTGAGACAAAAACGTCTCGTGAGCTACATGGGTTTAGACCCGATAATAAAATGAAATGTCACGATTCATATAACCAATCAATATACATATATATATCCAACTATCCAGTCTAGTCACCTTAGTGTGACCCTAACAACCTTGCTTACCTAGCAATCACGTCTAACTATCGGGTTGCCCCCGAACTAGCTAGAATCACATACATATCTAGTTATCGGGTCGCCCCCGAGCTAACTAGAAACAAGATATCGGCAATAGGATCACCCACGCTACCGATACCTGCCTTGCCCACCGGAATACGTCCAATGAGTAAGACTACTAACGTGGAAGAGTCGATGGGAATCCACCCAACTGCCCCTCACTCCACACCTCATGACCGGGAGTCGCCCGTGACATCGCATAACTAACGTGGATGAGTCGATGGGAATCCACCCAACTGCCCCTCAATCCACACCTCATGATCGGGAGTCGCCCGTATCATCACATTATCTCAATCTCATCATAACCCTATGGTTATGCCAATCTAGCTCTCGGCTATCACGTTCATCATCAAACAAGTTAGTCCAATATTATCGGTAATATCTATCACTAACTCAGAATACTAGAAGCCTACACATATAAGCAAATAGACCGTAACGCAAGTAATGAATATATTTAAAAGGGCTATGTACTCAGTAAATTCCACACGTACTCACCTTAGCAATTAATGCTCCAACCGTGTTCTTGACACCAAAACTCTCGCTTCCACAATTTCAACGATTTTCCAAGATGTCACCGAAAGCCTAATACAATGATCATACAATGTTCAACATCACAATCTACCAATAATGTATCCATTTATCACCAGATACCATCAACTAACACTTTCCCCCAATTATGGTGATTTACCAAACCCTAGGTTTAACCAACCCGTAAGATTCTTACAAATCATACTCATGCACTTGTTTTCCTTGTTATTATACCATCCATTAAGTGTATACAACATATATTTCACCATAAATCACCAACCCAAGAACTATGGTTTCAAACCCATGCTTCTAAACCCATAGATCTAAGGTTACAACTACAAAGGAGTGAAGATATACCTTTAATCTTCAACTAGGAGTGAAGAATCACAAGATTTGATGAAGAAATCAGCTCCAAATGATGGTTTACACCCAAAATCGTCCACAAACTCGAGAGGAAGAAAAATAGGGTTTTGAAATGCATTAAATGAGCTCAAACCCGACTTTAATGCTGCTCGACCAGACTTCGCGGCGCGAACTAAGTTCGCGTCGCTAACTCTGCATAACGCACGCAAACTTAGCGATCGTTAACCCAACGCAAATTACTTCGCGACCCAAAGCAAAACTACCTGGCCCGACTTCCCGATCGTTACCGAGAGTTCGCGTCGCGAACTTTTAATGCAGCCAGGGCTGCATTTTTCTAACTTTTTCTCGACCCGGTTTCGCCCATAACTTTCTCATACGGTGTCCAAACGACACGAAACCAATTCCTACGTTCTTTAAACGATTTATCCTTATTTATCGTATTTTTATCCAATTTATTTATTTACAATTTTCGGGTCGTTACAGTTGGAGACACGGAATATGGAACTTGAGGATACCATAAGGGCTCTTCGCCAAAGCCAATCGACTGAGCCGCTACCCGAGGCTCGGTCTACCTTGCCACCCCCAACCCAAGCGAATCCACCCCCACATTTCACTCAAACTACTCAAAATCCCATCTTTCCCCGAAATGACTCCTCATCTCCCAATGCTAGCATACCACAACCGCCACCCAGCCACACCGTACCAATTGCCAATGCCCAACACCAACAATTCTTCTACCAACCTTTCCCGATCGAGAAGAAACCGTGCACTTACAAGAACTTCCTTGATTGTAAGCCAACCGAGTACCGGGGAAGTACCGACCCGGTGGAAACTCTAACTTGGCTTAGGGCCACCGAGAAGGCTCTTATTGCTTGTAGTTGTGAGGGCCATTTGAAGGTCCGATATGCATCCCGAATGTTGGGCGGACCGGTTATGGATTGGTGGGATGGGTTGACCGTAAATTTTAGTAATGAGATGATGGATGCAATCATGTGGAAGCAATTTAGGGATCAAGTAGAGGCTCGGTATTGTATCCCGTTTGAGTTGGATAAAATCCGGAATGAATTCATGATGTTGAAGATGACCGATCGAATGACGGTGAATGAGCTTATCCTCCAATTTAATGGTAAGCTCCGGTTTGTGACACAATGGGTGCCCGATGAGTCCACCCAAATCAAACACTTTGTTGGGGCGTTGTTTCCCGAGTATCGGAATGTGACAAGGCTTGCGGGAACTCTCTTGCAAGCCTATGATCTTGCCAAATCGGTCGAAGGTGATATTTTGGCTCAAAAAGCCGCGAATCGGGAGAGAGCCCCGTTTCATAGGGGAAAGTATGAGCAATCGAACTCGAGCAACCACAAGAAATCTCAAGGAAATCATAAGTCAAACAACGATCGTCGAAAGCAAATTCTTCAAGGCTCCAACCAAAGGAACCCGTGGTGCTTACCGTGTAAGTCCGCCCATGCCGGTCCGTGTACGGCACAAACTCGAAGATATATTAAGTGTGGGAAACACGGGCATGAGTCTTCGGAATGCAAGCTAGAAAATAACGTATGTTGGACGTGTCAGAAAGAGGGTCATCGGGCCATGCATTGCCCAACGAAGAAGGGTTCAGGTTCGGGCGGGGGATCGGCTTCGTCGGGAAGTCAAAAGAGGAAAAGTCATCCGCCACCTACGGGTCGGGCATTCAAGATGATGGTGGAGGATGCCACCACCGACGATGTCATCACCGGTATGTTTCTAATAAACTCGATACCCGCTCGTGTACTATTTGATTCGGGTGCTAATAGTTCGTTTTCCTCAAAGAGTTTTTGTGACTAATTGAAATTGCCTATTTCCTTGATCGCGACACCTCTAGAGGTAGAGGTGGCTGATGGTGAAATGGTTCCGGTCACGACATCCGTGTCCGGGGCTAGTATTGATATTGATGGCGTGAAATTTTTGATTCTTTTACTTGTTATGCCGATATCCGGCTTTGATGTGGTTTTAGGTATGGATTGGTTAAGTGCTAATAGGGCCAACATAAATTGTCACCAAAAGTTAATTACTTTTCTTTTACCCGACGGGTCACACGTCGTGGCCCGGGGAGACCGTGCGACCCCGACCATACCCATGATAACCATGATGAAAGCCCGTAAGTCCTTGACCAAGGGATGTGAATCGTTTATAGCCTATGTGATTGATGTGAAAAAGGAAAAGAAAGTGGTTGGTAATCTCCGGGTGGTTTCGGAATACCCGGAGGTGTTTCCCGAAGACTTGCCTGGGTTACCTCCCGTTCGGGAGGTAGAATTCAAAATTGATTTGGTGTCGGGTGCCAATCCCGTGGCTAGAGCACCGTATCGTTTAGCACCGTCCGAGATTCGGGAAATGATGACACAAATCCAAGATTTATTGGATAAGGGTTTTATTCGGTCGAGTTCCTCACCTTGGGGAGCTCCGATTTTATTCGTGAAAAAGAAGGATGGTGCACTCCGTATGTGCATTGATTATCGGGAATTGAACAAGAGAACGGTAAAGAATCGGTATCCCTTGCCGCATATTGACGATTTATTTGATCAACTTCAAGGGTCTTCTTATTTCTCAAAGATTGATTTGAGATCGGGTTATCACCAAGTTCGGGTGCACGAAAATGATATTCACAAAACGGCGTTCCGAACTCGTTACGGTCACTATGAGTTCTTGGTTATGCCGTTTGGGTTGACGAACGCTCCCGCGATATTCATGGATTTGATGAACCGAGTTTGTCGGCCTTACCTCGACAAATTCGTTATTGTGTTCATTGACGATATTTTAATTTATTCCAAGACCGAAGAAGAGCACGAGAAACACTTAAGGCAAGTGTTAGAAACGTTGAAGCGGGAACATTCGTATGCGAAGTTCTCGAAGTGCGAATTTTGGCTTCGAGAAGTTCACTTTTTGGGTCACGTTATTTGTTCGAATGGGGTCAAGGTGGACCCGGTGAAGATCGAAGTGGTTATGAATTGGGTTGCTCAAAAGAACCCAACCGAGATAAAGAGTTTCCTGGGTTTGGCGGGTTATTACCGCCGGTTTATAAAGGATTTTTCGAAGATAGCGGGTCCTATGACGAGATTGACCCGTAAGGATGTACCGTTTAGGTGGGGTGAAAATCACGAGAAGTCCTTTCAAACTCTAAAACAATTATTGTGTCAAGCTCCGGTTCTCGCCTTACCCGAAGGCCCGAAGGATTTTATTGTTTATTGTGACGCTTCACTTGCGGGTTTGGGTTGCGTGTTGATGCAACGAGACCGGGTTATTGCTTATGCTTCGAGGCAATTGAAAAATCACGAGAAAAATTATCCGACTCACGATTTGGAGTTGGCGGCGGTGGTTTTTGCA
The DNA here is from genome assembly GCA_963853835.1 of Calendula officinalis. Classification (NCBI taxonomy): domain Eukaryota; kingdom Viridiplantae; phylum Streptophyta; class Magnoliopsida; order Asterales; family Asteraceae; genus Calendula; species Calendula officinalis. The sequence continues at coordinate 31,881,190 of OY970821.1, read as the reverse complement.
CTAAAATTATGGAGACACTACTTGTACGGTACTAAGTGCGTGATTTGTACGGATCATAAAAGTTTGCGATATGTATTCACGCAAAAGGAATTGAATATGCGTCAACGAAGATGGTTAGAGTTGATTAAGGATTACGATTGTGAAATTCGATATCATCCCGGAAAGGAAAATGTAGTGGTCGATGCCTTAATTAGAAAGGGAGATTCGGGGCAGGTACGATTTATGCGGATGGAAATTGTGTCGGATTTGGTGTCCCGGTTAAAGATTTCACAAATGGAAGCGTTGAATGTCGAACATTTGAAGGCCGAGATTTTATTAAAGAGGAAGGATGATTTAGAAGAAGGTTCTCGGGGTTTGAAGACGTATCAATCTCGGGTTTGGGTACCGTTACTCGGGGGTTTGCGGGAATTGATTTTAGCCGAGGCTCACAATTCTCGGTTATCGATTCACCCGGGTAGCACGAAGATGTATAATGATTTAAAGGTTCTTTATTGGTGGCCGGCGATGAAGACCGACATTGCCCGTTTTGTGGGCCAATGTCATATTTGTGCTCAAGTGAAGGCCGAACACCAAAAGCCCTGTGGAACTTTAACTCAATCGCCGATTCCCGAGTGGAAGTGGGATCGAATCACCAAGGATTTCGTGACCAAGTTGCCACGTACACAAAGGGGTCACGACATGATTTGGGTTATAGTTGATCGTTTGACGAAGAGTTCACACTTCTTGGCTACTAGTGAGACCGCCTCACTTAGTAGATTGGCAAAATTATACATTGATGAAGTGGTATCCCGACATGATATTCCGATTTCTATCGTGTCCGATAGGGATCCCCATTTTGCTTCGAATTTTCGGAATAGCTTGCAACGAGAATTGGGGACGCGGGTGAATTTAAGTACTGCGTATCATCCCCAAACCGATGGGCAATCGTAGAGAATGATACAAACACTTGAAGATATGTTGCGGGCTTGTGTGTTGGAGTATGGTGGGTCGTGGGATTCCCACCTACCGTTGATCGAGTTTGCTTATAATAACTCGTATCACTCAAGTATTAAGATGCCACCGTACGAGATGTTGTACGGGCGTCGGTGCCGAACCCCGACGTGTTGGTTGGAAGCGGGTGAGAAACAATATGCGGGGCCCGATATTGTACAAATGACCGCGGATAAAGTAGCAATTGCCCGAGAAAAGTTAAAAGCCGCCCGTCACCGACAAAAGATGTATGCCGCTCCGAGACGTAGACCCACTACGTTCTCGGAAAATGAGATGGGTTATTCGAAGGTTTCACCTTGGAAGGGTGTCATTCGTTTTGGTAAACGAGGAAAGTTGACCCCGAGGTATATTGGGCCGTTTCGAATTAGCAAAGTGGTGAATTCTATATCGGTAACACTCGAGTTGCCCCCGGAGTTGTCGGCAATTCATAACACTTTCAACATTTGTTACTTGAGAAAGTGTAACATCGAAGATCCGAGCCAAATTCTTCCGGTGCAAGAGTTGCGGGTTGATACGAAGAAGAGATTGGTCGAAGAACCGGTGGAGTTATTAGACTGAAAAGTAACGAAATTGAGAAAGAAATAGATTCCTATGGTTCTAGTAAAGTGGAAGCACAGTTTGGGTGCGGATATGACGTGGGAGACTGAGGCCGATATGCGGGAACGTTATCCCTCCTTGTTTGATCGAGATGCGATTCCGGGGACGGAATCTTCCTAAGTGGGGGAGAGTTGTAACATCCCAAAACCCGGCCTAGTAGTTTATTGACCTTAAGGTATCTTATTAACTAATTATCTGATTAAATGCTTAGTTAATTTAATTAGCTTGCTGTCCTTTGCGGTATTTTAACCAAGGGGTTAAAATACCCGACTTGTGATTTATTTGGAATAAAAACGTGATTTTTATATATTTGGATTCCTTGTTAAATATCGTTTCCAGAAATGCTTTCGTTTTTAAAATTGGAGTCCGTTTGCTATTTTAAATAAATTAATTACGAAAGGGACTTTTCAGACATATACTGAAAAGTGAAAAAGTGATGGAAAAAGCCAAGTGGGGCCCCCCTCTTGGTTTGGCCGGTGTCGAGAGAGGGGACACCATCTCTTTCCCTTCTTTCCTTCTCATTTAAAACATTATCCTAAAACACTTCAACTATTCCATTGCTTGCTCCCTCTTTTAGCCATCTTCTTGTTCTTGAGCTTTTGGTGGTTAAATCCTTGGGTAGAATCCGAATTTCTTACTAGTGTGGGTGTAGAAGAAGTCTAGAAGTAAGTTACATCTTTTCTCTTGCTTGTTCTTGGTGTTCTTGAGCTAGAACTTGAACTAGGGTTTATGTAGCTTATTGATTTGTTGGTGAATCTTGTTATGGATGTTGTAGTTTATGTTTATGCAAGCTTTTACACCATTTGTATGGTTATTTGTTGGAAGGAAACAAGTTTTGGTGGAAATCACCTTCAACCTCCATTAATGGTGGATGTTGAAGGTGGGTTTGACAAAACTTGGAATCCTTGATATTTGAATGGATGGAATTATTTGTTAGGTTAAGAAAACATGTTTGTTAAGTTATGGATGTTAAAAACCTAGCATTGATAAATTGGTGAAGTAATCTAGCTAATGTTTGGATGTTTGGGTCAAAATTGTTGAACTAGTTATTTTGTAAGTAAATACTTGAGATTGTGACAATCATGGACTTGAAGAATTGTTAAATGATTATGTCTTGCTAGACTAGGGAATATGTGCTAGTTAATGGAGACTTGGAAGTGCCATAGCCATATTCGGGTTTTTGGCCCGTTTGGGTCAACTAGTTGTGAATACTTGATAAATGGTCAAAATGATCAATTGTATTGATGAAGGATTTGTGCTAGTTGTAAAGGTCATAAAATGTGCATTTTATGACTCTTGTGTGATTAGTCGTGGAAATCGTTGATTTTGACAATTCGGTGGATTATCACTAACTCGGTATATTGTTGACAGGAACCGGGAAGGATACTCAGTGATACTAGCTCACTCAGTTAAAGAATCGGAAGTTGAAAGGTGAGTGGATTCGACCTACAACTCGGGTTTCGGTTATTTCCTTTGGTATTGGCTTGTTGGTGAAAAATCGTAGGAATTACCAGACGTGGAGAGTTCACGACGTGAACTCCACTTCGCGTCGTGAAGTAGCTCCAGCGAAGTTGGTCGATGGTCGCGAAGTAGTTCACGATCAGAGTTCACGTCGTGAACTCTAGTTCGCGATCGTGAACTGGAGTTCGCGATCGGGAACTCTGTTGTGACGTTTTTCGCGGTGTTTTTCGTAGCTAGTCTACTTGTTATGTATGCCTAGTGTTAGGGAATACCATACATGACTATGTGCACAATCAGGATGAGGTCAGTGTCGGATGGATAACGGCTGGGCACAGTGTATCAACTAATAGGGTATCCGACCTTACATGTATGTGTTACATGGTTAAGGGGAGGGAGTTGCCCGGGTGTTGGATACAAAACGCTATCGGTTACCGTGGTTTTGGCCGACCATGGTTTAAGGCCCGCATAGCCGCCGATCCTCTCAAATAAGTGATTACCTAATCGGAGATGTTCTTTAACTTCCGTGTTTAAGTGTTTAGTGTAGTTGGTAGTGTTAGGAATTCATTCACTTAGCTTTTGTGCTAATCCCTCTCTTATTGACACATTTCAGGTTGGATGGCTTGAACGGGTCGGGCTTGGACGGGAAGTTTGACCATGCTTAAATTATATGTTTTGTAAAATGAGCCGTGTTTAGTAATACCGTCTTTTTAACTAACTTTGGTTGTAATATTTTGTGGGACCACGTTTTGTAAACCTAACTAACTAGATGCTTCCGTACTTAGACTAATACTTAATTGCCTTTAAAAAAAAAATGCGGTGTTACACGCACTACCATTGCTAGTTCCACACGAGCGATATCGGTTACCAGTCTTCCTGATCCGACCAAGCCTGCGGTAACATTGGTTTCCAGTTTGCAAGCAACCGTTACTCCTACCCCATCGATCGTGCATGCGACAGCCGCTCCACCTGCTGTTGCCTTGAACCTTTCCGACATTTCTGACGAAGGTATCTTCCTTCGAGCACGGTCCGATTTGCTTAACACTGTCGAACTGCTCTCGGAGCTGCAATTAAGGGGCGTCCGCAACCAACAGACGCTGGTTGGACATCACGAAGAGTTTGCCCGAATGTAGGAGTTGATCAGTACCGCCCGTCGTTTGCATCAAGTCGAAGTGGAAGAGAAAAACCGCTTATCTGAAGAGAACAAAAACCTTTCTGCGGCCTGGGAAGAAATGAGAAAGAGCCTTTCTGACAAAGATGTCCGGATCCTAGAGTTGAGCGCCGAACAGAGCTCCTCGTCCGCCCGTATCGCAGAATTAGAAATGGCGTTAATTGAAAAAGATAACCAGCTGACGGAGGCCGTTCGATGCCACGGAGAGCTAGATCTTCAAAATGACAGATTGAAAGAAGAGTTCGCTGTCCAGTCTCACCAGGTAGGTGCCCTCCAAGAAGATCTTGATTGGTTGCTCCGGAAGGGGATATCTGGGTTATTCGGGAGCCTGTTGAGCTCTCCTGAATTCGTGAGTCGGAACTCTCAGCTTCAGTTGGAGAGCGTTAGGTTTGGACAGTACCGCGGGTGTATGGATACTCACCAAGAATACTCCGAGCGACTTCAGAATGCCAGGCTTGTGCATGATTATCCGGAGGCTCAGACAAACATTATGAGTTTATTTGGCGAGCTGGTGGCACCTAACTATCCCTTCCTACAATCGCTCTCGTCCGGTACGGCATCTTTGGACGACATTAGGGAACTTGTGAAGAAGACAGAAACCGGTCCTGAAGATACGGGAGAAAGTTCCACTCGGGGAAAGACTCCTCCGGCACCCTAGGCCTTTTCTTCTTTGTTGTGTTTTAGCTATGCCCTCGTTCGACATTTGGTCATGATTAGATGTATTTTGCTTTTGATAGTATCGGGTTGTACTTTTGGAACTATGTTTACTTTACATTATCGCATGCTTGTTTATTTATCAGATTCGCTTACTTACTTATCGTATTTGTTCGCTTTGTTCGTTTATTTTCGAATAGGTTTTGTTTCTTACGAGGCGTCCCTCATAGAATAGGAATAGGAGGTGTACCCTCCATTCCTTACCTATATAAGCATGCTTTCGTCGTCGATTTGACCCTTTGGTAGGGAATGCTAGTTATTTTATAACTTAGATCGTTTATGAAGGAGAAAAATTTGCGCAAAATCCAGTTCGCTGATCATTCATGACTTTCGATTATATTAGCTAGTGGAACACCACACTACTAATTCGTACAATATTTGCACCAAAAAGGTCACCCTATGATTTAGTAAACAGAAAATTTTAAAAGTAAAACTTCCGCAGATTTTGCATGTTCCATGTGCGCGGAATGAACGAACCGTCCATCGCTTCCAAAACATAAGAACAGTTCCTCCGAGCTTCCTTGACCCTGTATGGACCTTCCCAATTGGGGCAAAGCTTCCCTGGCTTATGTTGAAGACTTGCTTCATTCTTGCGTAATACCAGATCGCCTACCTTACAAGCCATTCCCCGGACCTTCTTGTTATAATAGCCTTCCGTCATGGACTTGTACGCTGCTTGCCTTAACGCGGCGTTTTCACGTCGCTCATCGATGATGTCCAAGTTATGCCTCAACGCCTCTTCATTTTCCCCCAGGTGGAAGTTCTCAACCCTTGATGAAGGAACAATAACTTCCAATGGTATTATGGCTTCTGAACCGTACACCAAGCTGTATGGAGTTTCCTGCGTACCCCTCCGGACTGTCGTTCGGTAGGACCATAACACACTTTGCAACTCATCTGCCCAACTTCCTCCCGTTCTGCTTAATCGAGTCTTGATTCCTTTCACGATGGTTCTGTTAGTGACCTCCGTTTGGCCGTTAGCCTGTGGGTGAGCTACGGATGTGAAATTCTGGCGTATGCTCAATTCAGCACACCATTTTTTGAACGGGTTGCTGGCGAACTGCTTCCCATTGTCACTTATAATGGTATGTGGAAGGCCGAAACGGCACACGATTTGCTGCCATACGAACTTAACAATATTAGCTCCTGAGATACATGATAAAGGCTTAGCCTCGACCCATTTCGTAAAGTAGTCAATGGCTACTACCAGGAAACGTAACCCTCCGGGAGCCTTAGGGAACGGCCCAACAATATCGATCCCCCATTGACAGAAAGGCCAAGGGCTGCGTATGCTAGTTAGGTTAACGGAAGGAGCGTTCGGGGTGTTCGAATAGGCTTGGCACCCTTCGCACTTTTGCACATATTGGTGGACGTCCTTGGACATGCATGGCCAAAAGTAACCCATACGAAGTAGCTTCTGAGTTAGTGACCTGGCCCCCGAATGCGATCCGCACAATCCTTCGTGAATTTCCCTTATAGCATCCTTAGCTTCATTGCTCCTCAAACATCTCAACCACGGGGTAGAGTACCCCTTTCGGTACAGAACGTCATTCCTGAGAGTATACTTTCCGGCATTTATTCTTACCTTCCTCGCTTCATTTGTTTCGGCCGGTAACAATCCTTCCCCCAAATATAACCGAAAAGGGGTCATCCAGCAACCCTCATCACTTTCTAGCACTGCCACCTCCTCTTCTTCCTCGATGCTCCGTTTCGACAACACTTCCACCAACACCTTCTTAGTCAGATGGTGATACAACATTGCCGCTAGCTTGCTGAGTGCATCGGCCTCCTTGTTTTTAGTTCGAGGGACCTGCGTGATCTCGAAACTATCGAACCAGCTTACATGCGTTCGGACTCGCTCCAGATACCGTTTCATGTGTATTTCCTTTGCCTCATAAGAGCCTTTGATTTGATTGACAATCAGCATTGAGTCTGCAAAAGCCTCCACCTTCCGGATCTCTAGACTTTTGGCTAGACCCAATCCGGCTAATAGGGCCTCATACTCCGCCTCATTATTCGAACAGGCGAAGTCGAACCTCAAAGCGTAGGTGACCCTTTCGTCGTTTGGCCCGGTTAGAACTACCCCCGCTCCACATCCGCCCGCTCCTGCTGCTCCGTCTGTATACATCTGCCAAACGGAAGGAGGTGTTCGACCTGCATCCGCTTCCGGACCCTCCTTTTCTTCAATTGTCAAAACCCTTTCATCATCTGGCATTTCGACCAAGAAATCTGCTAACGCATGGCCCTTGATACTAGGCCTGGGTTTAAATGTGATATCGTACTCGCCCAATTCGATCGCCCACTTTGTCATGCGTCCGGACCGCTCCGGTTGTAGGAGTATGTTTTTCACCGGTTGGTTAGTCAGGACGGTTACCGAGTGAGCTTGGAAATACCGCTTCAAGCGTCTAACCGCATAAATCAAAGCCAAGATCAGTTTTTCAATTATTGAGTAATTAAACTATGCTCCTTGTAATGCTCGACTAACGAAATATACAGGCACTTGCTTTTTGTTCCTTTCGGCAATGAGCACAGAACTGACTGCTTCCCTGTTGGTAGAAAGGTACATTACCAACGATTCCCCAGGTATGGGACTGGCCATGGTAGGGAGGTCTTTCAAATGTCGCTTAAGTTTTTCAAAAGCTTCCGTAGCCTCTTCCGTCCATTCAACTTCTCCTTTCTTCGTGCATCCGTGCAACGCCTTGAAGAAAGGGACGGACTTTTCTGCTGACTTTGCTAGAAACCGTCCTAACGCTGCCAGCTTCCCGTTCAAACTTTGCACATCCTTCACCGTCCGGGGGGTACGCATTTTTAACAACCCCCAACCTTATCGGGGTTAGCCTCAATTCCTTCGGTTGTTACCATATGCCCCAGAAACTTGCCCTTACTCATTCCAAAAGAGCACTTCTTTGGATTCAGCTTCATGTTAATTTTCGAAAGTTGTATCAGCGTCTCCTCTATATCTTTGATCAGGTCCGGGTCACCTTTGCTTTTGATGACCATATCATCAACATACACTTCCAAGTTCCTCCCTATTTGTTTCTCGAACGCCTTATCCACCAAACGCTGATAGGTTGCCCCGGCATTCCGGATACCGAAAGGCATCTTAACGTAGCAAAAGGTTCCCTTCTCTGTGTGGAATGCCGTCTTTTCCTCGTCTTCCCGAGCCATTTGAACCTGGTGGTACCCCTTATAGGCATCCAAGAATGATTTCCATCGGTACCCGCCCAGGGATTCCACCTTCTGCTCAATCTCCGGAAGAGGATAGCTATCTTTCGGGCAAGCTTTGTTGAGGTCCTTAAAGTCTACGCACATGTGCATGGACCCATCCGCTTTCTTTACCAGAACTGGATTTGCTATCCAATCGGGGTACTGGGCACTCCGTAACACCCCTGCTTTCACCAGACTCTGTACCTCTTCATTAACCACCTTGTTTCGTTCGGCCGCCATTCTCCTCTTTGTTTGTTTCACCGGAAGGAAACTTGGGTTGATCATGAGTTTGTGTTCGGTCACCTCCCGGGACACCCCAGTCATGTCGCCAGGAGCCCAAGCAAACACTTTTTTGTATTTCTTCAGTAGAGCTCCCAGCTCGTTTCTTAGCGGTTGAGGTAAACTTCCCCCAATTCGAATAGGAGTATCCGGGTACTCGGAGTTAATTAACACCTGCACCTCTTCTTGTTCCGTCCAGCTGTCTTGATGTGTGATGCTATTACATTCTAACGGGGGCATAGGCATGCTCCGGACAGTGATCACTCCTTGATCGGAAGGGAACTTGAGTAGACTGTGGATCGTGGAAGCAATTGCTTGAAATTGCCACATTCCCGTTCTTCCCAGAATGGCATTATAACGTGAGGGTGCTTCGATGATGATGAACTCTGCCAAGATCATTTTGCTGTGAAAACTTTCCCAATCGGCTAGCATGAGGGGTTAGTGAATCTTTCCTTTAGGCCAAAAAGACTGCCCGGAGAACCCGACCACCGGAGACTTGGCCGGCTTAAGGAAGGCCCGCACATCAGGAGGAAACTTATCGAAACAATGACTATACATGACGTTGGCCGAACTTCCTCCGTCAACGTAAACTCTCCGAACCATCATTTTGGCCACTATTCCGAAGATAACTAACGGCTCCGTCCCGACATACACATCTGGAACAGGTTCCCCCCTTCCGAACTCGACGACTCCTCCTTTCCTTTTACCCAGGAAGAAAGGTGATGGCTCTTCGTCAATCGCGAAAATTTCAGCGTTATAAGCAGCTGCTTCCTTCTTAGGTTCAACGACGTTAGCTTCCGTTCGCTCCTTCCCGTGTGCTTCTTTTTCCCTCTTGTAACTTTCACAGGTTGCCGTTGCGTGGCCCATGATTTTGTGGAAGTCACAATAAGCATTCGGGTCTCTTGGATATTTCTTCCTTATTACCCTTCCTTCGGTCCTGCGAGTTTCTGTTGCAGTATAGACTTCCGGACGGTACGGACCGTATCTGTCACCTTGGGATCTCCCTTCCGGGATTCTTGCTTTGTAGGGCGACCTTCCGGAAAAATTGGGCTTGATGGAGCCCTTCCCTTTGTCTCCTCCTTTGTACGAGCTCGATCCGCTCGCGTTCCTTTTTTCCTGAGCCTCAAAGCGCAGCTTTTCGGCACTTTCCTCTTCCTGCTTCAACACCTTGTTTACTACGTTAATCATGTCATCTGCCTTGTCGAAATCCCTTTTCGACAGTTCACGAAATAACTCTCCCTCCCGGAGGCCGTACGTGAAGGCGGCAATAATCAAGGAGTCTTCCCGAACTGGCATCTTTCGGCTCTGCTCGTTGAACCTTTTAAAGTATGATTTGTTAGATTCCCCCTCCCGTTGTCGGCAGGCCATGATGGATTGAGATCGTTGCTGGTACTTCTTTTGCTGTATGAAGCTATGGCTAAACTGCAGAACCAAATCTTCGAAGCTGGAGATGCTCCTTTGGGGGAGGCTCGATAACCAGTATCTCGCAGATCCCTCCAGAGTTCATGCGAAGTATAGACACCAAAGCCTAGGATCCATCGGAATCATCCTTACAACCCACCGGAAACTGGCCACGTGATCGTCCGGATCTCCGGTCCCATCATACGACTTAACTCTAGGTCCTTTCAAACCCGGAGGTATGGGCATTTCGTTAATTTCGTCCGTAAAGGGAGACCGGAAATCCTTCGGGCCAGAGGAGGTGCGACGGTGGGACGTTCCCTTTTTGTCCTTCTGTGGGGAGGGTCTTCCTTCTTCTTGTCTCCTAACCGAAGTAGCCTCCATCCTACGAGTCCTTTTCGGAGGGGATGGGTCTCTGTACATTTCTTCTATCGGCTCATCGTCACTTGAGTATGTTAGGTTTCTTTCCACCCCCGGCATCTCTCCCTTCAACCTTGTCTGAGTCTTTTCCATCTGCCTCATTTTTCGAAATTTACAGAAGAGGTTGTACTCTTCCAACTCTTCCGGGGTAGGCTCGCTCCCCCCACTAACGGGTGGTGGGCATGTGGAAGTTGATGCCGGTGTCAACACTCCTTCTGGTGGTTCCCTCGGCCGAACCGGTGTTTGTTGGCGATTAGATTCGTTCATCGGATTTTCTTGGACCATTTTGTTCAACGTCCCACGGATGGCGCCAAATGTTGGTTCACGATTCCTCCGGAAGGATGAATAATACTTCTCTTCTCTGCGGATCCGACGCTCAAGTTAGTGATCGGTATATATGTATGTAAATGACGTGAGGTCGTGATTGGTGAGGATTGTACTAAGTGTTAGCAATAAATGATATGAGTAATAAATGTACCGGAAGCTCGTGATCCATACTGGTCGCCAGAGGATCATATTTATAGTCGGTCGTCCTTAGGCGGGAAAGAGAGGCAGCTTTCTTCGGACCGGTTCCTCTCGAGCTCTACGGATATTAGGTCGCCGTAGGAGGCTTTGGACCGGAGGGTAATGCCCTGACTTTACGCCGAAGCCGCCCTAGGGACTTGGTCGCATTTAATGCGATCGTACTTTTGAGACGCCCTTTCCGTAATTTCCGCATGTCGGTTGGATCGTGATCCTTGGGATCATCGATACCTCTGCGTCCGTTCAATCCTTCCGTTCAGGAAGGTTCCGTCCGATCACTCGGTTGGGAAGGTATATGCGATATACCTCATTAGCATTAGTACGTAAATATAACATTTCGCCAAACACTATTTAAGTCCATTTTGATTCTTAAAAAACGTAAACACGGAATCAAACATGCAAAGTGTTGCCAAACAAGCTTGTATATTTTTGTGTATGCAAACATGGTGATGTTTCGGACAAACAACAAACACAAGATAGATGTAAATATCACCCTTATCTTACGTAAATAGAAGTAATAACTTATGTTTTCTTCACGTTTTTATTTTTTTAATAACAATCGATCATTTTTAATATCATCAGATAGTATCTTAAAGTTAGAAGAACGAACTGAGGTGTACGTTGGTATCTGATAAAAAGTTGTGTTCACAATTATACGTAATAACATAATTTATAACCAAGAAAACTTCGAGACGAGAAAACAGATTAAAGGTTATCAAATGATGAAAATAAAAAAGAAAATGTGGTTTAATCTATGTGTCAAAAATTGAATTGGCTTATTACAAAAGATTATGGCAACAAGCATGCGGGAAAGTAAAGAAAGATTAATGCATTACTGTTAGAGCAAAACACAGATCAACTTATTACTAATGCTGCAGTTAGTACTAATCATACTTAGTACTGATGGGGCAGAACATATTACTACTGATGAAGTTGATACTGGTGATACTATAACTTAGTTACTACTGATCATGCAAAGATTGAAGATACTACTGATCTTAGTAGTTACTACTGACGATGGTTTCTGGACTTACTACTGATCACCAGACTTACTACTGATGTTACATATTTACTACTGATACGCGTTTATGGAACATATCAAGTCCGAGATCTTCGTAGAGATAGTTATAGAATGTAAATCAATGTATATTTTTATTATTCGATGTAAATCAAAGTCCTAGAATAACTAGGGTAAATAGTTTAGCTTCAAGGACTATTATAAATAGTTCCTTACGAATTGTAAACGTACGTGTGTATTGTTAACTCAATAATATACATTGAAGCTTTTTGTGAAACTGTGTTCTTAATACTTTCGCATATTATTTACAGTTCATTGTTCTTAATTACATTGATATAGTGTTGATCCGCTGCAACTTCTATATTCAATTAGTTCTAAAGTGTTTATTAACTTTTCTATAGTTAATCGATCCTGACAAGTGGTATCAGAGCTTATTGGTTCTAGATCTACTATTTGTTAAGAACAACAAAAAGTTTTAATCTTTAAAACACACACATTGTTAATCATGACGGATAACAATGAAAGCACTCAGGCCAACAAAATCCCTATACTCACTCCCAATAACTTTGGGATGTGGAAGAATCGTATTAAACAATACATGCTTATTACAGATTATTCCATGTGGGAAGTTGTCCTTGAAGGAAACAAAACTGGTCCTGGTATAGCAAGCAGCTCTGCAACTGAGGCAGATAAACTTAAATGTGAGAAGGAGAAGAAAGATAAACGAATCGAACTCAAAACTCTAAGTACTCTCCTACTGGCCATTCCTAATGACTATCAACATCTCTTCGTTGAATATGATGATGCAAAGGTGCTTTGGGAAGCACTGGAGAAGAGATTCGTTGGGACCAAGAGCACCAAGAGGAACATGAAGTCTGTTCTCAAACAAGACTTTGAAAACATCAAAGGAAAACCCAATGAAACACTCACTCAAGTGTTTGACAGATTCAACAAGCTAATTGGTGAACTTAACCAGGTTGGGGTTAAGATGGATCAAGAAGATGTCAACATGAAGTTCCTAAGATCTCTTAGTGAAGAATGGGCCATGTATACAGTGGTATATAGACAAAGAGATGCTCTAGAAGAAAAAGAGTTGGATGAACTCTACAATGATCTCAGAGTATTTGAAACTGAGGTAAACCAAAAGAACCCTTCTATTTCTTCTAATAATGCTGCATTTGTCTCTAGTACAGGTCAAGGTCAGGAAACCTTCATAGGAAAGGCTGCAGATTCTGAGGATGCTGCAAGAGAATCCTTCTTCACTAGTCATGTGCATATTGCACTGATTAGTGATGACTTGGAACAATTGAATCCAGATGATCTTGAGGAGATGGATCTTAAATGGCAGATGGCTATGCTGAGTCTAAGGACAAAAAGATTCTTAAAGAGAACTGGCAGGACAAGCCTCAACTTCAACAAAGGTGACAAAGCAGGATTTGACAAGCCTAAAGTCAAATGTTACAACTGTAACAACCTTGGTCACTTTGCAAAAGAATGTCCTCAGCCAGACAAAAGATCAAAATCAACTGCTCTTGTTTCACAAGGACAAGACTATGACTGGAGCTTCCAAGCAGAAGAGCATGCTTAAAATCAAGCTCTCATGGCCTTTACTGACAACAAAAATGAGGTAAAACCTAAACCTTGTACTTCTGAATGTGCTAAAATTGTTAAAAACTTAGAAAAAGAAAACACTAAATTAAATGAAGATTTAGCAAAAGCAGTGAGAAGAAATCATGAGTTTGATAGTGTGATTGCTGATCAAGAACATCAAATAAAGGTGTACCAGATGATTGATCAAAGGATAAAGGAAGAATTGCTTCAGGCTGTGGATGAGAAAGAGTTTTATGAAACAAAAAATAAAGAACTAACAAGTAAATTAGAAGAATGTCAGCTTGAAATTGAACAAAATAAATTAACAATTAAAAAGTTTGAAAGAAGCACTAAAATTCTTGATGAATTAACTAATAATCAAACTACAGAAAAAGTTGTTCATGGGGTGGGATATCATGCTGTACCACCTCCATATAAAATCATTCCACCACTTAAAAACAGCTCAGAAAGAATCATTAATGAATTAAAAACTGAAAAGCAAACTGAATCACATAATGAAACATCCGAATCAAATGATTCTTCTGATGATGATCAATCAATTGAATTTACAATCTCTCAAACTGAATCACCAAAATCAATTGATACCAGCTTTCACACAGCACAAAGTCCAAATGAATCTCCCAAATATGATGCAGAAAATATACCTAAAATTCTAAAAAGGGGAAATCAAAGAAACAGAAATCAACTTTTAGAACAAAGAAAAATCATAAAGGCTCAAGATAATAAATTAAAATGTGTTATTTGCAACAAAGTGAACCATTTAGCAAAGGATTGTCACTTCAATCCAATGAACTGCAAAGAGTTAAAGGAATTTAAAATTTTTAAAGAAAATGCAAAAACTCAAAAGTTAAAAGATACTACTGGTTCTTCAGTAGTAAATAAAATTAAAACTCCAATTGCTGAAACTCCAAGATTTGGAAGAAGTGCACCAAGATTTGTGCAAAACAGAAGAGTTGGAAGCCCAAAGAACAGCAATTACTTCAAGAATAATGGAAAATCCAATCAAAATAAACCATATTTTAAATTTTCCAACACCAGTAGAAACTTTAACAACTTTACTACTGGTGTTAACCCTCATTATAATGCTGTATGGTACCAGTACAAGAATACTACTGGTAAAAACCCTAATTTCAAACATACTACTGCTCCCAAAACAACTTTCAAAAATACTACTGGTGTCAACCCTAAAAACACTACTGGTCAATCTAAAAATGATAAATACCAAAATACTACTGGTCCAGCAGTAGTAAAACATTCAAAAGCAAAAAATCATGGGTATAAACCAAGATCAGTAGGAAATTATCACACCAGTAATACTTTCAAAAGGGCAGTAGTAAAACAAAACACCAGTACTAAACAAGTATGGGTACCAAAAAGGTTTAAAGTTAAATCTCCCAAAGCTTATTTCTCAAAGGATGAACCCAAGACATATAAAGCTTGGGTTCCCAAACTTAACTAATCCTTTACTCACTTGTGCAGAGCATTCAGATCCCAGAAGAAAGAAGAACATGGCATATTGATAGTGGATGCTCAAGGCACATGGCTGGAAATCTGCAAATTCTTAAAGATTTCAAGTCATTTGATGGAGGATATGTGGCATTTGGTGAGAATCCCCAAGGAGGTAAGATTACAGGTAAAGGTACTGTTACTAATGGCAAAATTACCTTTGATGATGTATTTTATGTAGCTGAACTAAAATACAATCTTGTCAGTGTGTCTCAAGTTTGTGATAAAAAGAACAAAATTCTTTTCACAGACATTGAGTGCGTCATTCTTTCTCCTAATTTTATTTTAGATGAAAAATATGTTGTTTTAAGAACTCCAAGGAGAAACAATGTGTATTGCCTAGATATAGGGGGAGAACTCATTTCTACAAATGAGGTCAACTGTTTTATATCCAAGGCAAACACCACTGAATCAGAACTATGGCATAGAAGGATGTGTCACACTAATTTTAAAAACATGAACAATCTAGTAAAAAGAAATCTGGTCATTGGACTACCTCAAAAACAATTCATGTGTGATCATCACTGTGTTGCATGCCTAAAAGGTAAACAACACAAGACTTCTCATAAGTCCAAAACTGTGAACTCTATTTCTGTTCCTTTACAGCTCTTACATATGGACCTTTTTGGACCTACAAATGTAATGAGTATTGGAAAGAAACAATATTGTCTTGTTATTACTGATGACTTTTCCAGATATACATGGGTTTTCTTTCTCAGGACTAAAGATGAAACAAGTGAACTCATAAAGAACTTAATTGTCAAACTGGAGAACACATCTGATCAAAACGTTAAAGCCATAAGATGTGATAATGGCACAGAATTTAAAAATGCTAACTTAATTAACTTTTGTGATCTTAAAGGTATTGACAGGCAATACAGCTCACCTATAACTCCACAACAAAATGGTGTAGCTGAAAGAAGAAATAGAACCATCATTGAAGCAGCAAGATCAATGCTTGCAGACTCAAAATTACCAATTACTTTTTGGGCAGAAGCTGTTAATACTGCTTGTTATGTTCAAAACAGAGTATTAATAGTGAAGCCACATTTTAAAACACCATATGAACTTTTTAATAAAAGAAAACCTTCCATAAGTTTTCTAAAATCATTTGGTTGTCCTTGTACTATTTTGATTACAAGAGAACAAATTGGTAAGTTTGACTGCAAATCTGATGATGGAATCTTTGTGGGATATTCTACTCAAAGCAAATCATATAGAGTATTCAACAAAAGACTAGGGATAATTGAAGAAAGCATCAATGTATCCTTTAATGAAAATGTACCTAATGAACAAGGAAATGGTCCAGATTGGCTATTTGACATAGACAATCTAACCAAATCCTTTAATTCTAACATGAATTTCAATGCAGGTAATTCAAATTGTCCCAATCAAAAGGAAGGAACATCATCAGTTAATACTGGTCAAGAGGAGATGAGATACATTGTAGTTAATACTGCTCCAATAGTTAATACTGATGTCAGTAATAACTCAAGTTCTGGAACCAGTAGTAACTCTGAGAATGAGGACAGTAGTAATTCAAATACTACTGATACCAGTAATAGTACTCAAAATACTACTGGTCCCAACATTAACCTAGATGCTCAAGATACTACTGATGCCAGTAACAACAACAATACTACTGATCTCAATGAAGACAATAGCAGTAGTAACTCTGACCAAGATGATGATGAACCAAACATCAATGACAATGAAGGATCACTAGAGGAACAACTGCCTGAGACAAATGAGTCCAATCTTGAAAATCAACTAGTAGTTGATAAAGCTACAACCACAAGGACTCAAAAGAACCATCCATTAGACCTTGTTCTAAGTGATGTTAACTCACCACTACAAACAAGAAGCAAATTAAACAAAAGCTTAACTGCAAATATGTGTAATATAAGTTTAATTGCTAATGAATGTATGTTTGAATGCTTTCTGTCTCAGGATGAACCAAAGAAGATCCAACAAGCAATGAAGGACTCAAACTGGATTGAGGCAATGCAAGAAGAACTTCTTCAATTCAAGTTACAAGCTGTTTGGACACTTGTACCTCTACCCAAAGGAAAAAGAGCCATTGGAACAAGATGGATCTTCAGAAAAAAGAAAGATGAAAGAGGTATAGTAATCAAAAACAAAGCCAGACTTGTAGCACAAGGATACACTCAAGAAGAAGGAATGGACTATGATGAAGTATATGCTCCTGTTGCTAGAATTGAAGCTATAAGAATATTTCTAGCATATGCTTCATTCAAAAAATTCAAAGTCTATCAAATGGATGTGAAGAGTGCATTCCTATATGGGAAGATTGAAGAAGAGGTCTATGTTTGCCAACCTCCAGGTTTTGAAGATCCAAAACATGGTGATTATGTGTTCAAATTGGATAAAGCTCTGTATGGCCTACATCAGGCACCAAGAGCATGGTATGACACATTATCATCATACCTATTGAAGAACAACTTTAAAAGAGGAGCCATTGACAAAACTTTGTTTACAAAGAAAGTCAAAGATGATATACTACTAGTACAAATTTATGTAGATGATATCATCTTTGGCTCAACCAATGATTTATTATGCAAAGAATTTGAAGAACTGATGCAAATTAAATTCAAGATGAGCTCTATGGGTCCAATGAACTTCATCCTTGGACTCCAAGTCAATCAAAGAACTGATGGTATTTTGATAAATCAATCAAAATATGTCAAAGACATCTTGGAAAAGTTTGATTTGAAAGACAGTAAAAGTGCTAGTACACCAATGGAAACACACAAACACCTACATCCTGATGTTGAGGGGGAGGATGTAGATGAACACTTATATAGATCAATGATAGGTTCTTTGATGTACTTAACTGCATCAAGACCTGACATTATGTATAGTGTTTGTGTGTGTGCAAGATATCAAGCAAGACCCAAAGAATTACACCTGCAAGCTGTCAAAAGAATTTTCAGATACTTGAAAGGCAAACCATCACTAGGTCTATGGTATCCACATGATTCACCATTTGAACTCATAGCCTACACAGATAGTGACTATGGAGGAGAATGTCAAGATAGAAAGTCTACTACTGGTGGATGTCAATTCTTTGGATCAAGACTGGTGTCATGGCAATGTAAGAAGCAAACAAATGTATCAACATCAACTGCTGAAGCAGAATATGTAGCTGCATCTGCTTGCTGTGCTCAAGTACTATGGATTCAAAATCAGCTTCTAGACTTTGGTATCTCTATCCTTAAAACTCCTATTTTTATTGATAATCAAAGTGCTATTAGTATTGTGAATAATCCAGTAAAACACTCAAAAACTAAACACATTGAAATAAGATTTCACTTTATAAGAGATTGTAATGAAAAGAAATTAATCAAAGTAGTTAAAATCCATACTGATGATCAATTAGCAGATCTTTTTACAAAAGCATTTGATGTAGGAAGATTCAACTTCTTGGTTAGCAGTATTGGAATGATTTTGATAACTTAAAATCTCACTTAAAATCATGTGTAAAGTTATTGTTGTAAAATATTATTTATTTACTTAAGTGTTTTACTACTGGTATATCTGTACTACTGGTGTGTAGGCATGTGCACAAAATACTACTGGTAGCTAAATACTACTGGTGTGTATTAGGTATACATGAATACTACTGGTGTTCAGTACTACTGGTATTCACATATACTACTGGTCTTGTGTGTTAGTGGTTACTACTGATGACCATAGTTACTACTGATGTCAAAATCCTTAGGCACTACTGATGTTGGTAGATACTACTGACGTTTTACTACTGATATCTTATTTACTACTGGTCTTTCAGAAACACAATTACCAAACTAACCCCCATGAAAATAACTGTTATGTTATGATTCGAAGGGCATTTTAGTAGTTTTGCAGGTTAAATCGAAAGATATAAAAGGCGGCAGTCGATTAGTTTAGCATTATCTTCACTTCGATTTGCTAAACCTCTCGATAAACCCTAGCTTACGATCAAAAACCCTTCATCAATAACAAAATTCATTCCTGTTCTTCACAAAATTCAACAAAAATGGCAACTCTAAAATCTTTAAATGTTCAAACCGATCTTAAATATTCAGAATTTCACAATATGTGTGCCTTTCTAAAGAATCCAGACGGCACAAAAGATTTTCGTCCGATCGTCAAATTCTTGAAAAATTCTTATATACAGTTTGCTTTAACTGTAAAACCAAAATCATATCAACAGCACTTGGTGGATTTCTGGACCAATGCTGAGCAAACGGAAGGAACAACCATTTCAATGATCAAATCAAAAGTAGATGGAAAGCATATCACAGTAACAGAACAATCAATCAGACACCATCTACAACTACATGACGATTCAGGTACGTCTACTCTTCCGAAGGAATACATTGCTGAAATTTTACAAAAAATCGGTTATGAGGGAAGACTCAATATAGTAACCTTTCAAAAGGGTCTTCTCTCCCCACAATGGAAATTCTTAGTACACACTATTCAGCATTGTATTTCTCCAAAAAGAAGTACTTGGAATGAGTTTAATAAGGCAATAGCCTCTGCTGTTGTCTGTTTATCCACAGACCAAGTGTTTAATTTTTCTCAAATGATTTTTGAAGGTATGTTGGGAAATCTTAGTTCTTCTAAATTTTTAATGTATCTCAGATTTCTACAACATATCATCAATTGTGAATTACAAAACTTGTCAACTCCTAAAAACATTTTCATTCTTCCAGAGTTGAACAAGAAAGTTTTCTCAAATATGAGAAAACAATTTAAATATTCGGGCAAGGAAACCCCTTTGTTTCCTAACATGATCAATGATCAAACACATATTGGAGAGGGTTCAACCATTGCTACAACCCAAGTTGAACCTCAACCCACTCCATCACCCCAAATACAGCCCAAACACCACCCCAACTAGTCACTCAATCACCAGCCCAAACAGAAGTCCTGAGTGTGTCCCAGGAACTTGATATAAATCTGCAGAGTGCTACTCTTCACTCTGTGGAAGACCTACCAGATAAAACCAAAAATATTTCCACAATTTATCAAAGAAAGAAAATTTCTACAAAGGACACCAGGGGACAAATTGAGTCAAACCCCAGGCTCCAAGAGTTGTCCTCCAAGGAGGAGAGAGGACATGAGGCGAGGGCTTTCACTACTGATGCCCCAAAGGTGGGTGCACAGGACAGTGAAAACATCTTTAGGACCCAGACCTCGGCAACTTTGAGTGATGACTCATTTGAGGAGTTACTCAAAGGACCCCGGTGCCAAGAAACCACAAGGGGGGGCATCTCTGCTTCTTCTAGGAAGAAGAGAATGTCTAAAAGACCCAATGAATCACCAAGAAGTGATGAGGGCAGATCTTTTGAATTGATGGATAGGATGGAAAACCTCAAAGCCAATGTACCTGTTAGTGAGCCCGATGATCTTGCTAGATGGAGTGAGGGCAGTATTAAAATCCAACAATTGACGGAAAAAGTGGATTCTCTTGAATCCACAGTACAAAATTGTCTTGAATATCTCACAAACCAAGGAAAAACGATGGCTGCAATGAAAAGGCATGTCAATACCATCAACAAAAGAATGAGATTATATGAGCACAGGCTTCATCAACAAACTAAAATCATCAGGAAATTGAAGAAGAAAATTGATGATAGTGAGGCTCCACCAGTTGAGCTCACTAAGGGGGAGAAGGATAACATACAGACCATGATTGATGAATCTATTGCAGCAGCAGCATCTTCTCTCCTAAATTTAAAAGAAACAGAAATTGATGAAGGCCCAGAAATGATGGTTACTGAAGATGAGCCTGTTACTACTGCTACAATGGAAGAACAAGTTGAAAAAGAAATACCAGTAGTAACCCCTACTACTGATATTATAGCAGTAGTAAATGAAGAAGAGGAATTGAAAGCACCAAATACTACTGATGCCCTATCAGTAGTAACTCCTGAAGTCACACCAGTAGTAACTACTCTGGTTACTACTGAAGAGGAAGAACTACAATTCCCAGAACTGATTGAAAGAGAAAGACATGTCATCATCTCCAAACCTCCAACACCTGATCAACCACTTATCATACCTGACATTGATGATAATGTGAATTGGTTTGAGGTAGATGAATGCACACTTCCTCCACACCCTAAAATCTTACCAGAAGGTCAACTACATCTATTTTATCCAAAACTTCTGATGATGGGTATACCAGATATGAAATACATTCCACCTCCACCATCTGCTCACATTGGAAAAGGAAAAGAAGTATATGATGATGATTATCCAAATAGAGCATTAGGACATCACATGGTAAACAAGATTAATCATGTCAGAGCAGAAAAGCAATCCAGATGGAGAATTAAACACAGAAAATTTTTGGAGAAAGTGGAAATGTATCAAGCTATAGAGGAAAAGAAAGGGAAAGTTCAAAGTAAAATTCCTGCTCAAATACTTGTTCAAACAGATGACATTCAGATAAAAGCTCAAAAGGAAGAATTCAAAAGGCTCAGAAAGATTGAAGAAGAACATATTCAATGCCTTGAATATTTGGTTTCTGAATGCAAAAAGACTAAGAGTGAATTAACAGATGATGTGTTTGAACAGAAGGAAAATATGATTGAATATTTGAAAACAAAAGGGCATAGTGCAAAGTCATTTGGAAGAATGAAGATGATAACTATAATTGAAAAATACTGCACTGCAAAGAAGAAAGACTTGGCTGAACAAGAAGCTGAAGAAACAAAGAAAGCCAAAACTTTAATCCCAATCAGTCCAAACTTAATCAAAGCTGGTAGTGTTTCAACTATTGGTGATACTTCAACTCCCCAATCAAAGAAAAGAAAATATGTTGATCAAGAACAAAGCTCTAAGAAGAAATCAAAACAAATTATACCTGTTCTTGAAATGCCTATTGCTCCATTGCAGAACAATCCAATTATTAACTGGAGAGTGATACAAAACAATGTTATAGAAGTCATAAGGGAAGACAAAGTTGTACAGAGATTCACTGGATGGTTACCTTTAATCAGATCATGTTCTAGAAGTGATGTAATCAAGCTTCTGATTATTGGAAAACCTAGAATGACAAAGAAATCATGGAAAGAGTCTGGTGCTGGATACTTAACTAGAATGATAGATGCTGCATTTTATCCAGATAATTATCCAGAACAATTTACAGATTCAGGTAATGTGTATGCTTGGAATGTCATTCCTACTGCCAATATGTACTTCTTTGAGAAATCAGGCAAAGTATGCGAATTGTACTTATATGAAAAAGAATATCCACATTCTGAGAAGACTATGTATCAGATATTCATAAACACTTTGATGAAACCTTATGATGCTGTTATGTTCCAAAACAAACTGAATTACTTTACGAAGAGGAACAGCAAATATATTATTGAACAAAGGCTTCAACAGAATCAAAGAACTCTTGAGAAAATAAGAAGAGAACAAGAAGAGCAAAAGAAACTTGATTGATTAAAAGATAATCAATAAGTTTGGGGGGAGATTGTTAGAGCAAAACACAGATCAACTTATTACTGATGCTGCAGTTAGTACTAATCATACTTAGTACTGATGGGGCAGAACATATTACTACTGATGAAGTTGATACTGGTGATACTATAACTTAGTTACTACTGATCATGCAAAGATTGAAGATACTACTGATCTTAGTAGTTACTACTGAAGATGGTTTCTGGACTTACTACTGATCACCAGACTTACTACTGATGTTACAAATTTACTACTGGTGATGAGTTTTACTACTGATACGCGTTTATGGAACATATCAAGTCCGAGATCTTCGTAGAGATAGTTATAGAATGTAAATCAATGTATATTTTTATTATTCGATGTAAATCAAAGTCCTAGAATAACTAGGGTAAATAGTTTAGCTTCAAGGACTATTATAAATAGTTCCTTACGAATTGTAAACGTACGTGTGTATTGTTAACTCAATAATATACATTGAAGCTTTTTGTGAAACTGTGTTCTTAATACTTTCGCATATTATTTACAGTTCATTGTTCTTAATTACATTGATATAGTGTTGATCCGCTGCAACTTCTATATTCAATTAGATCTAAAGTGTTTATTAACTTTTCTATAGTTAATCGATCCTGACAATTACGAAGGTAAAAGCATGCCAAGAATTAAAGAAAGAATGCATTGCAAAGTCAAAAATAGAATCAGAAAGAAACAGGATGATCACATTTCATACGTTGATATATAATTTATTCTTTTCTAAAAACTTAATTAGTTGTTATGTAAATATATGTGTGTATTTGTGTGTGTGTATCAATAGTCCAACCAAAAAAAAAAAACAAATTGAAGTTGACTTTTGCTGTAATCTGTAAAGAGTTGACATTTGGTATAAAAGTTGTTAACACGAAGACAATATAACAATTTACTTCTTTATAACAGCAAAGCATATGATCTCCAAACTAATCTTAAATTCAAATTATTTTTGTTGAAACTTAAATCGATGAATGAAAAACATCTTAACCATCTTATACCGTTAAGCAATTCTCCCTTGGGTATATAACAATTCAGTTAAAAGGATCAAAACAATAAAATAACCTCTTAGAAAAAACTGAGATTCGAAATTAACAATAAATTTCAGTGCATAATTAAATTAATCTATAGATATTTATAAGTATGTATTCATATATCATAATAACAAAATTAATTAAAATGCTACTTTAAAGTCCAATTCCACCTCAACCAATTTAGTTATTCGTAGTCATTCCTAATAAATAAATAAAAACCAGACGGCACTTTAATATCGAGTCATAAAATCATCAGTAATGCGATCAAACAGAGAATATCTTTTCTGTAAAATCAAAACTCTTGTTCCATCTCGTAATTGAATTAAAGGCTGTGTTAAAAACAAATATTGCATAAAAGATATATTATTTGAGTTGCTGTCTAATTTGATATTAATGATAACTAAGTAAGGTGCTGTTTGTTTTTTTAGGGTAAAAAGTTCTGCTGTCTACGGACTATATCTGTCAACTACTTCAGCTTCTGGGTGGACCAAAGATCTGAAGTTTGCAAGAAAGTTGTTGTTTGTTTTTTAACATCTGTAGACTTGCTTAAATAAATCGAAATTTAATATATTCTACGTCTAACAACATTAAAATAATCCATACAAAACAATATAATATGTTATTTGGAGGAAACGTGTTTTTTTAGGTTTGGAAGACCCAAGAAACTAATGTTCAAAGCTTCTTGAAGAAGACCTTCTGCAGACATAAAAAGATCTGCGAGCTTCCTAATAACAAACATCTGCAGGAAGCTTTTTTCTGCGTATGGTCTGCACCACGAAGACAAAAGAGCCCAGGAACACCTTTGGTAAAAAAACAAACAGTACCTAAGTGATAAGAATTTTGAAATACTTATTTATCGAAACTAGCTCGGTACCCGCGTAATGTGGTGGTGAATACCTTGTGAGTATATTTGGCGACGACTAATAATAGGTTAGTGGTGGAGGCACTGACGGTGGTGGATAGTGGCGATCACAGATGATGGGTGGTAGTAATTTAAACTTTTTAAATTTAAGTGATTAATAAAGATAATTTTGGGCCAACTAAGGAATATATGGTCTAATAACTCAGTTGGTTAGGACATTATGTTAATAACTCAGATGTCACAAGTATAACATATTTTTTGATAAACAGAAATCTATCTTGAAATAGTGAATGTGTTGTCAAAATTTCAAATTATCAAAATTTTAAATCATTATTAAATTATGTTAGTATCTACAATGGTTGGTGAACAAATAAATTTATTTCATAACAACTGTACAAATAATTTTATTAAACAATTCAAACTAATTCTAATTAAGGACGGACTAAAAAGTACGAAATACATAATTTTACTTCTTCAAATCTTATTTTCGAAGCTTTTACAAAATTGATTTATTAAACATCTATTTAACTTATTCATTTCTTAGGTAAGCTAATAAATTAACAAGTTATTTTAAAAATACTCTCAAACACCCTAAAATGCATCAGAAATTCGGATACTCAAACAATATCTTTTACGAAAAAACCAAAACTATTGTTACATCTCATGAATTAATTAAAGACGTGTTAAAAACAAATTTTGTTTTGCATAAAAAATATATTGTTTGATTTGATATCTAATTTGATATTAGTATTAACTAAGTAATCAGAATTTGAAACATGTATTTAGTGAGGCAAGTTAATTAAATTAAACTTATGTTAATATCTACAATGGTCGATGGTTGGTGAACAAATAAACTCATTTCATAACCACTATACAAATGGTTTTATTAAACCATTCAAACTAATTTTGATCAAGGATGGACGAATTATTTCTTCATGGAACTAAAAATCATGGGTCTAAAAGGCATGCTATGGCGATATTAAGACGTGAAAGGCAAACCTTTTTTTTAAATATCTCATGTCAGTGGTGTTAGACATGATGTAAGACAAAACATAATAGAAAAGTATAAAGCCCGTCTTATCGCAAGTTTTCTTGTGATACATTATGAAAATTAGATCTTTTTGAAAGTATTATAATTATAATTTATTATAGGTATAAATTTATATGTAAAACTCTTAATAAACTTAATATACTATGAATTATGTTTTTTTTTCCCTTCCAGAAACTTTGTAAAAAGTAAAAACAAACGAAAACTAAAGTGGCTCCCTAACTCCCTGTGCAACCCCACTCTCCAACTTCACACCTATATATAAATATCTGACACAAAATTTTTAAGTTAGCAAACATTTCTCACTCAATTCCATCACTATCTTTTTTCTTAAAAACATCATGAACAATAAAAATAACAACAAAAACCGATCAAAGGTTTATTTTTGATTTCTCATTGAAGGTTTTTTTCGCTGTTTTTTTTCACTTTTCAATGGCAATTTCAAAAACTGTCAACAAGAAACACCATCAACTTCATCATCAATGTTACATTTCAGTACCTTCAGAGATCATTAACTCACTTTCATCTAACTCACTTCAGTCACTTCTTCTTTCACCCAAGAAAGCTTCAAAGACTGTAACTTTTTCAAGATCAAAGCTTCTCAAGAACCCCAAAACATGGTTTTTAATCCTTTTTTTATCTGGGTTTCTTCTTATGATGATGATGTGGTATAATTTTGACCCTTTTTCACCAAACCCATGTGAGATTACCCCTCAAAAGGATAGTTTAAGCTTAATCCCAAATGGGGTTTCAAAATCCTTGATTAAAATTGAAGAAAAAGATGAAGAAATGAGTGATTTTTGGAAACAACCTAATGGGTATGGGTATAGACCTTGTTTGGATTTCAGTGAAGAATATAAGAAATCAAGTGTTGAGATTTTAAAAGATAGAAGAAAGTATTTGGTTGTTGTGGTTTCTGGTGGTATGAATCAGCAACGAAACCAAATTGTTGATGCTGTTGTGATTGCTAGAATTCTTGGTGCTGCACTTGTTGTGCCAATTTTACAAGTTAATGTTATTTGGGGAGATGAAAGGTATTTTTAATATTTTATTTATTTTTTGTAGTAAATTTGTTAGCTTTTTCAAATTTCAATTCTGATACAATCTTGTTTGATGTCAAGAAGGTGTTTTTCTTTTTTGCAAAAGGGTGGTGATTTGCACAAGGAAATGAGTTACTTTTATAAGGAAATAGATAATATTACCCTTAAATATGATAATTTTAAGTTGTAGTAAAATTATATTTAGGGGTAGAATTTGTCCACTTTATTTATATTTCCTTGTGCGAATAAATGTATTCCTTGTGCAAATCATCACCCTTTGCAAAACTACACAAATTCTCAATCTTTTGCATTAATGAGAAGATAGATCTCACATGGGATATGGGTTTCCATCATTTATTTGGCTTTTAAGTAAATTTTTTATTTTTCAAATTACAATTTTGATACTTCCTCCGATCAAAAAATATGTGATACACTTTCCTTTTTTGGGTGATTCAAAATAAGTGATACACTTTGAAAAGTTTCCTTATTTGGCATAAAAAATGGGACCCACACCCACTAACTATCTACTTTAACAAAGTGAAATTACCCCTTTACCCTTACTTTTTACTTTTAAACATCATTAACCTTACTTTATTCAAAAGGTGTGAGACCCATCTCCACTAACCATCCAATTAATCTAATTTAACCATCATTATAATTTTTTGCCTAAAAAATCGTGAAAGCCCAAGTGTATCCTTATTTTGAATCGGAGGAAGTATAATTTTTGAAATACCCTGTTATGGAACAGTCTTTTTACAATCAATTTTGCCTTTTGAGACACCCTTTTGGGTAAATGACAAGATTCATCTTGTATGGGGTTTTATAATATTTATTTTATTTTTAATTTGATTTATCAGTAAATATGTTCACTTACTATCATACAATCTTGAAACACCCTGTTCTTGATACAAATGGTTTATAAGATTTTTGTTATTCGAAACCATAGTAACCATTTTGGTTTCTTGTTTCAGTTTATCTATTTGAGATTTAATTCTAATCTTTAATTTATTTTTGTAGTGAATTTTCTGATATATTTGATGTGGATCACTTCAAGGAATCATTAGCAAATGATGTTAGAATCATCTCATCTTTACCATCTAACCATTTAATGTCGAGGCCCGTTGAAGAAAAACACACTCCCCTTCATGTTTCCCCTCAATGGATTCGGGCCCGATATTCCAGAAGGGTACGAATACATTGTTTGTATCTTTATTTCTTTAATTTGCTTGTTTACCGAGTCAAATAGTTAACATTAATGATCCCAAGATTCACATTTTAGCCAAAAAGAATCAAACTTTGTTGCATTTAATCATCTAAAAGTCGTTCGTTGACTCATTAAATTATATTAAAGTTCGGGCTATTTTTTGTTCGTTAATACAGATGAGAAGAGAAGGTGTTTTGTTGTTACGTGGTTTAGACTCGAGGCTTTCTAAGGACCTTCCTTCTGATCTACAAAAGCTTCGATGCAAGGTATCTTAAAAAAAACGTTATTTTTAACAAACTATTGAATCAAATTAATAATGTTTTTTTAACTTATTTAGGTAGCATTTCATGCTTTGCGGTTTGCACCACCGATTCGTGAGCTAGGAAACAAGCTCACGGAGAGAATGAGAAGCAAAGGGCCTTATCTTGCTCTTCATCTTAGAATGGAGAAAGATGTGTGGGTGAGAACGGGCTGTCTTCCGGGCTTGAGCCCGAAGTATGATGAGATAATACAAAATGAGAGAAAAAGTCGACCCGAGCTTTTAACTTCGAGATCAAACATGACTTATAATGAACGAAAACTTGCGGGCCTTTGCCCGTTAACTGCCTTGGAGGTCACAAGGTGAGTTTTTTTTTAATATCATATATACATTAATGATCGATAAATGTGGCAAGAAATGCAAGCCAAGTGGGTTGTTTACCAAGTCAAAACAGGCTGACTCAGGTTGGGTTGACCCTAAAACACTTTTATACAACTTTTTTGGTATAATTAATGTGTCAATTCCGATTACAAGAACAATATTATTACAATACTATTCTAAATATACGAATAAAACAATTAAGAAGGTAATATGCATTAAAAGTAAACGTTGAACAATTTTTCAACCAACCCATTTGACATCTTACCCACCCTTGTAGCTAATTTATTTATTTGGCCCGTTTGAGATAAAACACAATCTACATGTCAACATATCAAAATTGCAACTTCTAATATATGACCCTATCTATATACAATTTCGTTACATCACTAATATTTACCGACAAAATGTTTTTGTAGGCTCTTGAAAGCTCTTGGAGTACCAAAAACCGGGCGGATTTTTTGGGCAGGCGGAAGCCCATTAGGTGGCCCGCAAGTATTATCACCATTAGTAACCGAATTCCCTCATTTCTACAACAAAGAAGACCTCGGGCTGCCCGGAGAGCTAGAACCATTTGCCAAAAAAGCATCAATCATGGCTGCAATCGACTACATTGTATCCGAAAACAGTGACGTGTTCATGGCATCCCATGGTGGGAACATGGGTCACGCGATCCAGGGTTATAGAGCATATGCGGGCCACAAAAAGACGATTACGCCCAACAAACGACAAATGCTATCATATTTTTTGAACAATTCTCTTCATGAAGAGGAATTTAATAAGATTATATTGGATTTGCATAAGGATTCATTGGGACAACCGGAAATAAGAACTAGTAAAGCGGGACGTGACGTTACAAAGTTTCCGATCCCTGAGTGTATGAGAAATGATTCTTCTTACTGAAAAACGTACAAAATTATTCAACAAATGAGTCGTCTTGACTCTTGAGAGATGCGATTTCCTGGATTTGGAAATATTCATTGTTTTGTTTATTTATACAAATGTATACTAAATTAGTAAAATGTAAATAAAAATAATACACTAATATATACAGAATTGGTCACATTAGCCTTCCTTTTGACATATACTTGTTAGTTTTTTTTTTAATGTTCACATGTTCCAACATCTTGGAGAGGATTTTGTTTTACGCAACACGTTATGATCTGAAATATAAGAAGGTTAAAAATGTTTAACGTTTTTATTTTGTCATTTTGATGTTAGTTTACCGAGTAATGTTATATCCCCTTAACGTACACCTTACGAAAATCATCATACATTCAGAAAAAAGGGTCCACCACCTCACATTATTTTGGTCATGTGCCATTTTGAGGATAAACATATTCATTGAAACTTATTATTAGTTTACCCTTTAAATTCTACATTATATTGCTATTAGTTACTAGAAATTAAAAAGAAATTGTAAAGACAAAAAGTGACCATGAACAGTTGACCGATGTAGTCTATCCGGTCCCATTGGTCCATACTGATGGTGGGTGTAAGAGTAGGAACCTGGGTGGCAGGGCAAGTCAGAATGGTCAATGGTCCGAAGACAGGTGGCTACCTACTCACAAGTCACAACTAGGTCCGGGGACCCGGGTTTACTTGCATCAGGTGAAAGTAAAAATTTTGAAATTTATCTACACTGAGGCGGGGAGGCCTATCCCAACCGTGACGCGTCAGTAAACTCGTCAGTAGCGCCACGTCAGCACATCCTCACTGACACGCTACTGACACGATCGTGTCAACCCTACTCATCACTAACCCATCACTAAACACATCCTTTCCACATCATCATTTTTAATTAAAATTTTAAAAATAAAAATTATAAATTGTTTGAAAAAAAAGTAATATATTATTCCTATAAAATAAATATATAAAAAAAATATAAATTTAAAAAAAATGAAAAGAAAACAGAGAATAAAGAGATTTTAAATTAAAAAATACAAAATGTACAAGTTTATATGCACAATGTACAACTCCTTTTACCTCTTTCTCTCTTCCTTCCCCTTCCTCTCTCCCCCTCTCTTCTTCCTCTGCACCCACGACGCCAGCCTCCACCGTCCTCACCCCGACGTATCTCCGGCGACGCCACCCACGACGCGGCCGTGCCAACGGCGTCGTGGGCTGACGGCAATAAAACGCCCCCGACGTGCCCCCTGACGCAGGGTTGGCACGGGTCTGAAAACTGTCATAACAAGTCCACTGTGAATGAAAAATTTTAACAAAAAAGCAAGTCAAATTAGTTATAAAACAGTTCCCAGAAAAAGGTTATAATTTTCCATAATGTTTAGAAAATTTTAGATCATTATCTGATTAAACGAAGAAATGTAGGTGCATAGTAAATTAAGGGGACATTGTGTTAGGTAAAAATAGTTAAAAGGTTAAAAAGTAACTTTTAGAGAAGGCGATACAAGGCTCGCCAAAGGCTGTCCAAAGGCCTTTGGCGGCCGCCAAAGCCCTTAACACCACATTGTCTCTTCCATTTAACATGCCTTCGCCAAAGCTTTGGTGATCAATAAAGCCATCCGTTCACTAATTTTGGCGAGGAGAAGGCTTTAACACCATACCGTGGGTGTTTAACATGTGTGTGTTTTTGAAGGACTAGTTAGTTAACTAAGGGGTTTGAGTTGGACAATGACATCTACAATGGCAGTATTCCCACCCTCAAACCCTCAACGTATGAGGTATAAACCTCACCACCTTATTCACCTGAGGAAAAACCTTCAACAAGACTTGAACCCGAGCCCTTGTGAAGGAAAACCCCACAAGGATTCCTTTGGTGGTCAGCTGATCTACATCAACTGGTTTTCTTAACATGGGGTGTTAAACCCATATTAAAGCCTCAAAAACCTTGTTAACATGATTTTAACACCATCACCATACCTAGTTATAAATTATTTTACGTTCCCCTTGAAAAGATTGTAATCTTTCTTAGTGAACTTGTTATTATATTCAAAGGGAAGTATAGTTTTAGTAAAAGGATATTAATGTTTATAATGAGCGGGAGCCAAGCTTAGCTCGATATGTATGTAAAATAATCGATGTCGTGACTAGTAACTTTCCCTGGCATTTTGATACCTAAAGAAGAGGTCAAACTCGTGACTTACAAAAGATCATTTCAGATATCATTACCACTAGTTCATATGTTCAAAAGGAAGTAGAGTAATACAAGTAAAACAATCAAAGTGGCTCCTTGCGGCAACAACATAAATTTATTGATTTTGACTTGTTACTTAAACTGCCAAAAAATCCAAATGGTGTAAGCAAAATCCAAAAGTAGCATTAGTCGATGAACACCACAAATTATAAGGAACACAATTCTATCTCAAATTTGTACATCAGGACCCCGTTCCTTAACTCACAAAATCAGTTCATGTTCAACAGCTGGCATCCATAAGCAGCATACAATCTCGAATTTTTCTCCTCATGAACCCATTACCAACCGTTTCCTCAACACCAAATCATTGCAAAAAAAATTCATACATTCGGGATTAAACATTCAGTCTCTTCAACACAAGATTGCATTTGTGGCCACAACGGTGAAAGAGCAACCACTTTTCCAATAAAAATCAAAGTCGGCGACACAAATTTCTCCAACGTGATCTTTTCACCAAGATCCTTCAACTCCGCCAATACCTACACAATTTCACAACAAAACCATCAACAACAAACTTTGACTTTTTTGATCAAACGATTTGGTCAATATGTATGCTTACGATGCGTTGTTGTTGTGTGGTCCCACGTTCAACGGCGGCTGCTGGTGTATCGGGTGGCAAACCGTGATGGATTAATTTTGTAACGAGTGCAGGGAGTGTTGATAATCCCATATAAACAACTAATGTTGTATCAATGTCGGCTGCATTTTCGGCTACAAAAAGCGGGTCGGTCCCACCTTTTCTTGAGTGGCCCGTTAAGAAACGGACACTGTTTGCTACCCCTCGGTGTGTTAACGGGATACCCAATTCTGCTGCTATTCCAGAGGCAGCAGTTATTCCTACAAAAAACATAAAATTAGTGAAATGACTAATATGCCCTTTATCGTCAAAGTCAAAAATTATGTTTTAAGCATTTACCTGGAATAACTTTCACTTGAATGCCTTGTTGTTGGAGAAAATCCATCTCTTCTCCGCCTCTTCCAAATACCTAAAAAAACCCCAAAAATCCATTTCAGAAATTCAAAAATAAAATAGTGAATTTCCATTAATCATAATGATATTTAAATATTTTATGTATATAAATTTTGCATATGAAAATCTCACCAATGGATCACCTCCTTTAAGCCTCACAACATTTGCCCCAACTTCAGCAAAACTCAAAAGCAACTCATGGATCTCTTCCTGCATGCATAATTACACATTATTTAAAACAAGATCAACCCTAAAATTTTGTGTTATTTACGTAAATAACTATAATTCAACCTAAAATTTGTCAT
The DNA here is from genome assembly GCA_963853835.1 of Calendula officinalis. NCBI lineage: Eukaryota > Viridiplantae > Streptophyta > Magnoliopsida > Asterales > Asteraceae > Calendula > Calendula officinalis. The sequence goes on along the minus strand of OY970821.1, from coordinate 31,848,536 downwards.
AATAAAATACGTCTCATTCATGAACAAATATATTTAAATAAAACGTGACAAATGACTAACCTGGGTTCTGCTATGGTACCCAGCAGTCTTGCCAACATAAAGTAGTCTAGCATCAGGACCCACCAAATCCAACACATCATTAGACACCAATCTATCATACAACACCAAATCAGCCTTCTGAATCACCTTCAAAGCCTTCAATGTCAACAAATCCGGGTCACCCGGACCCGTACCCACCAAAAACACATTTCCGGACCCGAATTTCCCATTTACACCATCCCCGCCTTCCTCTCTCTTCTCTCTTAAAACCTGAAGCAAATTCTTCAATTCCGGAAGCTGAATTGCAATTTCATAATCCCTAGTTGAGAAATTTGATTTGTTTTCCGGTGGGGTTTCGTCTATTTGATTTTTGTACACCCAATTGTCCCTTTGGTATCTTTCAATCGAATGTTTTTCAGTAAAAGGTGAGTATGAGCATGATGTTTTTGTAAAATGTACGAACTTGAGGGACTTTAATGAAAACAATTGGGATTTTTTGAATTGGGTCGCCGTAAATGTTGATGTTGATGAAGATGAAGGGAGTTTAGCAAGGAGAGCCATTTGATAACACACACTGATTCCACATATGTATGTGTTTATATTAAGAGAAATTGTGATTGAAATTGGAAACCAGTTGTGATGTTTTTTGAGAAATATGAGAAGGCAGTGGAGGAAAAGGGAGTAGCTTTTGGTGGTGCGAGAGAGGCGGCTGTGTATTTTTGGGATTTTGACGAAGGGGTTTGATAGAGTGTGGTAGGTAGCATGGTAAGCAGTGTGTTCGTCCAATAATAATTGTTGGATTAGTTGAGTTGTAACACGTGGTATTTTGTGAATGTGTTAGGGGTATTTTAACGTATGTGGACGGAAAATGGGAAGAGTGAAAGAGTGGTGGATTAGGCTAGCCGGCTAGGAGCCATGACATAAACATTAGAAATACGTTACAACTTATATTAAAAACTTTGGTTTATGATTTAAGAAAATTGATACAATATTATAAAGCTCGTAGAAGATACAACCACTAAAATCCCGAATATTTTACCATATCAAAGTGACACATAGTGATATCTAATCTAATGTCATAATATAACAAAACCAAAAGCCGAAAACTTGTTTCCTCGTTCACTAGGCTTTATTTACACGAATCTTTTGCCCTTCAAGCACCTACAAGAACAAACATAACAAAAGTTATATACAAAACCACACGGCTACAAGAGTACAATCAAACATGCAGAAGTTACAAACTTACAACATCATTAAACGACGAAATAGCAGCCTCTACTTCCTCTTCTGAGGAGAACGAAACAAACCCAAATCCACTCGATTTTGAAGTCCCTGGAACCCGAGATACTTTAGCACCGAGAGCATTTCCTTTATCTGCAAAAAAACTTTTTAACGAGTCTGATGTAACTGTTTTTGCAAGATTTCCCACATAAAGTTTGTAAGGACTGTCAACAAATGAGGTTTCTTCTGATTGAACAAGTGTAGAGCTGACTCCATTCAGAGGCTTTTCGGTCACGTTTACTTTAATTTTACGCCCTCCAATTTCCTATTTATAAATAAAAAATAATTAATTACTTACACCCGTTGTGTAGTAAAATCAATAAAATATGTAAGTTTTGTTTGAAATTGTCAAGCAAATACTGATAACTTACTGTGCCATTTAGCTTTTCGATAGCGGCATTTGCATCATCAACAGTTTTCATTGTGACAAAGCCAAATCTTCGACTTCTTCCCGAGTATTTATCATACATTACCTACAGAATTGAGTTACATAAATGTGTTAACGTTATGATTGATTTTGTGGAGAAAACCAGGGGTGTTTTTGTAATTTGACAATTCATTTGCAGTGACTAGCCACATTTTATCAAAATCAATTGGTTCACCAAGTCAGGTCATAGGTTTCGATCAATAATTGTCTGATTTTGATTCTTAAGGTCACAATGATCAATTTAATACAGTCTCTACAACTATCAATTTTGAATCCATTTGACCACAAAAGTCAAAATTCCTAAACAATAACATAACTAACATGCAGTTTCAACAACTACACACAAAAGTGGGGGGAAATCAAATTAAACCCGAAAATTTAGTAACTCTAACAAACTATATAATAAAAAAACCATGAAATTGAATACCTCAACTTTCTCAATTTGACCATGTTCTTCAAAAGCTTTGGAGAGTTCATCATTATTTGTTGTACGAGGGATGTTACCGACATACAACCGCCGGGCAGCTTCCGACGAGGGGTCCACCGTGACCACCGTTTCTTCGGCAACACAAAGAAGTCTTGTGGGTTGTCTGGAGTTTGAAATTAGACATCTAAGCGATGAAGTTTGAGAAAGATTGATGTTTAATTTTGAAGAAATGGGTAGTTGTTGGGTTTTGAAGGATTTAGAAGTTGAGTGGAGATGGAGGTAGCTGGTGGATGATATTATGGATGATGAAATTGTGGCCATTTTGAAGAACCCTAGGTAGCAATAGGTTTTGTAATTGAGGGGAAGATGGTGAAGTGAGCTGAGGTGAAGAGATAGTGAGAATGGTAAGGGGTTTATCTAGTTCAAAGGATGATATAGATTATTTTATTTTTGTGTTTGTTTAGCAAGTGTTTTGCTTAATTTATTTACTTGGGTTATTAGTTTATAAATATAATTTCTTGACTTAAATAAACAATAACTCAATAAATTTAACTTCATAAGATCATCTGCAACAAAAAAAGATGACTTATTAATTTATTAAAGCTAGTAAATCAAATAAATAAGCTAAAACAGTCACTTTTAGTCTATTTAAAAAAAATGCTTATTAGCTTGTGATCTATAAGCTTTAAAAAAAAACAATCATATGGCTTATTCTCTTGGAAATACATACATGAGGCTCTTTTGGTATAAAATTACACAAACACCTTAATGATAGTAGAGCCATTTGTATAAATGATGCTCTTTGCATCAGAATTGCACAAGTAATGCCCTTTTTTGGGGCTTTGGAAAACTAATGATATCCCCCACTGGCACACCCGGATCCCCTACGATCCCCCACTGGCAAACTCGGATCCCCCCTTTTACCATAATTTTTTTGTACTTTTTGTACTTTCCGACAACTTTTGTACTTTTATGACAATCCCCTTGTCCTACACCCGGATCCCACTTGGGTATCCCCTAGTCACACCCCCGGATCCCACAAGGGAATCTTTTTTCTTTCAACTTCACGGTTCCTTCTTTGCTCAATTGCTGAAGAAACTGCAGCTGGTATTTTGTACTCCTTTTTTAACAGCAATCTTTGCAATCTTACATTTCTCCCACAGCTTTAATATGGCTGCAGCTAAGCCTTGATGTTTCCTATTTCTGATTCAAAAAAAAAAAAAACCACCAGCTTTAATATAGACTTCTTGCCAGCTGCAGTTTCTTCAGCAATTGAGCAAAGAAGGAACCGTGAAGTTGAAAGAAAAAAGATTCCCTTGTGGGATCCGGGGGTGTGACTAGGGGATACCCAAGCGGGATCCGGGTGTGGGACAAGGGGATCGTCATAAAAGTACAAAAGTTGTCGGAAAGTACAAAAAGTACAAAAAAAGTATGGTAAAAGGGGGGATCCGGGTCTGCCAGTGGGGGATCATAGGGGATCCGGGTGTGCCAGTGGGGGATAGCATTAGTTTTGTAAAGCCCCAAAAAAGGGCATTACTTGTGCAATTCTGATGCAAAGAGCATCATTTATGCAAATGGCTCAATGATAGTATTTATAAGTTTAATCATATCTTTATATTGTTATAGGTTAAAACATAAAATTAGCAGATGACATCAAATTAGAGACAGATATTTGAAACTGAAACATCTAACTTACCATACTTATTTTGGTAGGAGAATGGATGGTTGGTTAATGGAATGAAAAACATTTTTTTTTGTGGATTATCTAACTTGGTTGTACTTTAAGACTCAAGGGTTTTATATAAAGTTTTGTATAAAGTTTTGGATAATGATAAACAAATTTACTTATTAAAACTTATTTTTACCAATGATAATGAATGTATGTATAAGGTTTTGTATAAAATTACTAAATTAGTAGGTTTTTACCAGGAGCTATGCAGTTATACAGGTCAGAAAACGAATACAGGTCGAGGTCCTAGATCTGGGATATCGTTTATCTCAGTGAGATATCGGTGGGATATCGGTTTTTTTATATTGTACTGTAAAAATTATATATTATATATATAGTTATATATAAAGAGTTAAAGACATGTACATAGCATAAAAAATCCCAAAAGGTCCCAAAAAGTAGTCAATATTGTCTAAATCATAAAAAACTAAACAACAAACATAACACAAACAGAATTTAATTGCAATCCACAGGTTCAGCATCCGAATCAATATCGTCTAAAGCATCAACTTGTTTTAATGGGCTCAAAAAAACTAGGTTAGATATTATTAAAATTGGTGCCCAAGTCAAGCAACATATCCAAAAAAAATACAGGAAAAAAACCGAGATCCCGATTTCAAAATATCGGTGAGATCCCGGTCAATATCGCCGATATTCTCGGTACTTATATTTGGGACCTATATTTGGGACCTGTATTATTTTTATCTCCGAGATTCGAGATCCCACTGAGATCCCACCTATATTAACTGCCAGACCAGGAGTGATGATGCGAGGAACTTTTATGTGATACACTACAAATATTTATCGATTAATCATGCATTTTTAATGGTCTTAATTTATCTGAGAATTAAATAGAAAATCTATTAAATATGAGAAATAGTTAAAATCTCATGTAATGAATAACCAGTTATATAATGTGATAGTTCGGTAGGAAATAAAGTAAAAAGATATGTGAACGACAATAAAAAATGTTGCTAACAACAAAATTAAAAAAATTAAAAGTTGTTGTAAGCAAAGTAAAAAAAACAAAAGAAAAAAAAATCGCTTGTTTAACTGTAGGGGTATGAACTGTGAACATCAAAACACAAGGGTTTCTTATGACATTTTTGGCCTTCATATACCCTACTTATAAACTTCATCTATTAGGGTTTCTTCTATACGCCGACTGCACGGTAGAGAGCTGCTCTTCATCACAGACCATCTACAGGTAATTCGATTCTTTCAGTATCCTTGTTCATATATTCTCATCTTTTCGTTAGCTTATCTCTCATCTGTGTGCATTAATTATTCTTATTTTACGGTAATTTCAGTTTTAAGGTTTTGTTAGCTCGGATGTTAATCTGTGTATTTTTCTACAATGAGGACATTTGAGTACAATCCTCTGTTATAGTGTTTCATTTAAATCAAAAAATTTAGGTTTTATTTGTTAATCTCATATACATTTCTCATTCATAAGCAATTAACACCAACTATCACCATCAAAATGAGGCTGTCGTTAAATTGAATAATCGCTTGTTGTCTATTGATTGATTTGTGTTTGATTATCGATCTATTAACTGACGATTATGAAATTACGACTTGATGCCATTTTAGGCATATCAGGTAAGAATCAATGGCACCACAACAGAGGAAGCCCCATGTCAGCAGGAACCCTGATTTGATCAGAGGTGTTGGCAAGTATTCACGGTCAAAGATGTACCACAAGAGAGGTCTTTGGGCCATTAAGGCTAAAAATGGTGGTGCTTTCCCTAAGCACGAGAAAAAAGCTGTTGCTGCAGCTCCTGCTGAAAAGCCACCAAAGTTTTATCCAGCTGATGATGTCAAGAAACCGCTTGTTAACAAGCGCAAAGCCCGACCCACTAAGCTTAGGTATGTATATAGATATAGGACTTGTATGTATATTGTTATTAGTGTATTGAGTTGGTTTGTTATATGTATGTGTTTAGGGCTAGTATTACTCCTGGAACTGTGCTGATTATTTTAGCTGGGAAGTTCATGGGGAAGAGAACTGTTTTCTTGAAACAACTTACATCTGGACTGCTTCTTGTTACTGGTAATTTTATTTATTGTTTCTGGTTTATTATTAAATTCTGTTTCTTTCATATTTTTAATCGTGTATTTAATTTCTTAGGCCCGTTTAAGATCAATGGTGTTCCTTTGAGGAGGGTGAACCAATCATACGTGATTGCCACATCAACCAAAGTGGATGTTTCTGGAGTAAATGTTGAGAAATTTGATGACAAATACTTTGGAAAGAAAGTTGAAAAGAAGAAGAAGAAAGGAGAGGGCGAGTTCTTTGAAGCTGAAAAAGAGGTAACTTTAAATGACCCGTTTGGCCCGTTACATGGCCCGCTTATTTTATATCTAACAAGTAGTTGAAAATTGATGATGTGTAGGAAAAGAACACACTCCCACAGGATAAAAAGGATGACCAAAAATCGGTTGATGCAGCATTGATTACGTGTATTGAAGCTGTTCCTGACCTAAAAAGCTATTTGGGTGCAAGGTTTTCACTTAAGGCTGGCATGAAACCTCATGAGCTTGTTTTTTAGAAGAAATTTCTGAATTAGTTTTGTTATTTTCTGAATTATGTTTGTGCCAACTCTAGATTTAGAGGCTGAATTATGTCAGTTTTTGATACTCATCGACAATGGATTTTCTTTTTGAATTTTGGAATCTATACTTTGGTTGCTAAATTTGCGTTTATATGTTGTGATTCTTGCATGTTTGTGCTGGTGTTGCGAGTTTATCCAAAAAATTAGCCAAAATGGTTGTGTTAAATACTCTGTTTTGTTCATGTGTTTTTGGATTACTCTGTTTTTCAGTTTGTCAATTGCGAAAACAGGAATAACATTGATTTGTATTATGTTTATTATTCAAACGGTACATAATATGAAATTCGAACAACCTTAAACAGCCTTAAAAAACTAAAATGAAGCTCTTATAGTAAGCTATCTGATTTAGCAGGCAGTCTCTTAAAAAAGTTACTTGGAACCGAAGGCAACTTGCTTCTAAACTTGGGGTGACGTAACATATACAACCCTCCACTTAAAGCGACCACCCTAAAAGGTGTCACATAAAGAACCACGGCTGCACAAAGGCTGAAAACAACAAACAAACTAGTGGCCCGTGGGTCCCGCCAGCTAAGCAACGACCCGACCCGTTCACCTTGTGTAGCCAAATCTCCCACCACAGTCTGAATCCTCCCGGCTATACTTCGAACCCGGTCATACCTCATCCGGACCACATCCGGTGGTCTCGATGTCGGGAAAGTGTCAAACTCTTCATCAAGCTCATCCGGGTGCACCGCCTCAGCCCACGAGAGTTTCGGGTCCATATGAGGCGGGTGTCGGGTTCGGAACCGATAGTTCCATAGCCCGATTAAAAACATGTAGAGACAAATAGTGGGGAGTATGAGCTCGGGGTACCATAACAAGATCAAAAACAAGATGTGAACGAGAACCGTTGTGATCGGGTTCTTCCATTCACAAACGTTGGTGAACCACCGGCTCACGGAAAACAAACCCGAGAGCAATGACATGATCCTAAAGAAGTTTGCTTTGCTTCTTCTCATGCTCCACATGTGAGAATCAACGTCTAACATGTACTCAACCACTTCTTTTCGGAGAGGTGGTTCGGCTCGACCTAGCCGAACAGCGACTATGTTCATGGCTTGGTACCTTAAAGTGTCGACTTGGTTAACCGTTAACGGGTTTATGTAGTGCATCTTGGGTAGCAACGGGTGGCCATATTTGTAGATCATGTTGGCTAGGGATAAGGTGGTGAACCGAACCGCAAGTTGGAGCTCGCCCATCTTCTTCACCCCGGAAGGATGGAGGACGAGTAGTGGGTATGAATGTGTGTATATTTTGTGAGCTTCAAGAGTTGATAACCGGATTCTCACTTTCCCGATTCTTGAATCTCGTCCAGTACCTGAAAAGGTGACATTTCGACGTATTATACTATTTATTTACCAATGGGCTAATTTGGATTACGCATTATCTCTAATGAAAATGGATCAAACAAGTTGAATGTTACCCAAATATATTATTGTTGTGTAAAGCTTTCTTATTTAATTTTATATAAACTAATAAACTTATAAGCACATACCTGTTTTCTCAGCTCCCAAGTGAAAATTGTCGAATACGCCCAACGTTATAACCGTACACGGATCATAAACTTCCCACGTATATTGCTCATTCCACTTAGGGCTAAGCGTATCAAGAATTGTTCGTGTTCGAACCCATTTTTGTCCATATTTCGCCACACAATAAGCATCAGTCGAACCCCGCCCATCTTTCATCTTCATAGGAAGCAATCCTTTTGCCCCCAAAATCCCGACTTCAAGAATCCCACACGGCTGCTTCCATAACTGTTTCGCAGTTTGTCGGGTATCACTTATATACAAAGTCGATTCATCAAGAACATGATACCCGCCTTCTAAACAAACACGAATATGCACTCGGCTCGAAAACTTACTCTCACCAACTCCATACCTTTCAAGATTGAACCATCTAGAATGAACGGGCCGATGGTCGAGCCGCTTTTCAAACATGGTCAATGGAAGGCTCAGTGTCCCGAGTACCTCGTCTCGCGAAGGGTGAACCCGGTCCTCAATGGTTAGAACCAAATGTTCCTCAAACGGTTCAGCCGCAACAAACATGAAATCTTCATTCCATAACGGATTCATCGTCCTAACCGAACTTATTTTCGTTCGTAAAACTTGGTTTCCGACTTCTGCCTTCACGGAAACTTCCGGAACACGTGTGCGATCATTCGGGATAACATCTTGAGCTTCTAGAATGTTCACTCGAAGATACCAAAGCTTCGGTGACACATAAACTTTCGACCGGACGTTAAAAACTTCGTCACCGTGAGCAAACGAAGCGTCTGAATGCCACGCGTCAGGGAACGCCTCGTCAGCTTGTGTTCCCATCCAAACGGCGAGCATTATCTCACCATGTCCCCTTCGGTCATCCAATCTGTACCACTGAGCCGCCAAAGGACTATCTGGTGGCACACGTGTCGTAACCTCGTTCAAATCAAAAACCACTTTTCCGATGTACTCATCTCGTCCGAACATCTCCTTATCTTTCACGTAAACTTCTAAAGTCGACGATTGAACACGGTCTTTCGAGAACGCAAACACCTGATTCCATTCAGGGTTCGATTTCTTCTCGAAATGCCTTGTTCGACCTCGATAATTTCCAAGTTTGACTTCAACGTAAGGGTCAACGCCAAGAGCAAGTTCCTTAGCCTTCACAACTCGAACATAGAGATGGTACGTTTGCTCAACGAGATCGTACGTGCTTGTTAATCTATCAGCTCCAAGGTGTGGGTGTGTGTTTTTTAGCTCGTAATCGTGTTGTTGGAGAGTAGGAATGCTTGAAACAGGTTCGTGATTTTGGCGGTTTCGTAATCGGATCATTTTGGTGTTTCCAAGTGTTAATTTGTGTTAATTATGAGATACTAAGATTTGATGGACCGTGGTCTGGTTTTAAGAGCATGAGCAACATCGGGTGCTCGGTCTTCTTTTTTCTTGATTAATTCTTTGCTTGTTTGAGAAGTCACAAGTCACAACCCATGCATACATGCACATGATGTGACGATTACTTGCTTTGCAAGTAACGTTGAAGCAAATGGAAGAAGTTACAGAACTGGGAAGTGAGAGATGGAGGAGGATGGAGGCAAGGCATAATAAAAGTTTCTACAGAAATATGAAATATGAGAATATTATTTTTCTAATATATAGTTAGAGGTGCCAAAATTATGTTTCTTATATAATTAGGTCTATTTTATATATTTTTTAATTAGTTAGTGTATTAAAGAATCTGTAGTATAATTAATACACTATAAACAAAATGTTGTCTTTCTAACTTACGCAAGTTTATGCACAAAGTACAAACCTTAATGATAATATGCGTTGCTTCATTGTGTATGTGCTTCTTTTAGGACATTCCATTCTTGCTTAGAAAGTAATGAACGTACAAAAAACTTCTGAAAGATTGCACAAGAAGTTAAAGGAAAAATAAAAAATAAAAAATGAGTAACCCGGCCTAATCCGAACATTGTGGTATATTTATTAAATTTTGCATTCGATCGGATTAAGAGTTTAAAACTATGTCTTATAGTTGCTAGTGTTTTATAAATACCAAATTATTTTCACGATTTTGTGTGAATATGGTTATAAACTACAACCTAAATTTGATGTTTGTATGGTTTACATTATTGATTTATTAGTTAACTTAGTTTCAATCACTACAAGAAAAAAGACTTTTTGCGGCGACCGGAATCGCCGCAAAAGCGAACATTATCGCCGCTATATGTTTTTTGAGGCGAGAGTTCGCCGCAAAAGGATCGCCGGGAAACATTCGTGGCTAAAACGTTTTTGCGGCGATCATTTTCCAGCTTTTGCGGCGAGATTCAAACGACGCCATTTCTATACGCGACATCATATTATGTCTTTTGCGGCGAGCTTTTCGCGGCGAGCTTTTCGCGGCGATATGCATGATGTAGCATTTACGTTTTGCGGCGAGTTTTTGCGGCGACCGGCTCGCCGCAAAAAAAACTTTTTTTTTTTTTTTTTTTTTTTTTTGCTGTTTTTCTTGTGTTCCACCTAGTTTTCTGTTTTTTTTTTGCTGTTATATTTTTGCTGTTATTTTTTGCTGTTTTTCTGTTTCAAACAAACCACAACACAAACAAATATTTTAACATAATCATTTCAAACACAACTTGTAGCAATTTAACACAATGATTATGTTTCAAAGTTAATAACATTAGAATTTAACATATTCCACCTAGCAAGTTAACATAATTGTAACATCCCAAAACCCGGCTTAGTAGTTTATTGACCTTAAGGTATCTTATTTAATGATTATCTGATTAAATGCTTAGTTAATTTAATTAGCCTGCTGTCCTTTGCGGTATTTTAACCAAGGGGTTAAAATACCCGACTTGTGATTTATTTGGAATGAAAACGTAATTTTTATATATTTGGATTCCTTGTTGATATCGTTTCCAGAAATGCTTTCGTTTTTAAAATTGGAGTCCGTTTGCTATTTTAAATAAATTATTTACGAAAGGGACTTTCAGACATATACTGTTAATTGGTAAAAAGGCCACAAAAGGGGGCCCACCCTTGGTTTGGCCGGCCTCTAGAGAGAGAGAGGGACTCTCCCTCTTTTCTTTTACTTCTTATTTTCAAACATTATCCTTCCAAATCACTATTTCATTGCAAAGCAAAACCCCATCACTTTCTTGAGCTTTCTTGCTTGTTCTTGGCGATTTCTTGGTGCTAAGACCCGATTTTCATACTAAAGTTTGTGTAGAAGAACCCTAGAAGTAAGCTACACCTTCTCTTTTGCTTGTTCTTGTTGTTCTTAAACTTTGTTATGAACTAGGGTTTGTGATCTAGAGTGTTTTATGGATGAATCTTGAAATGGATGTTGTTTTATGTGGTTATGCAAGCTTTTACATCATTTTTATGGTAGATTGTTGAAGGAATGCAAGATTTGGTGAAAATCACCTTCAACCTCCATTAATGGTGGATGTTGAAGGTGGGTTTTGATGAATCTTGGATTTCTTGAGTTTTGGATGGATAGGATTGTTTATTAGGTTGTGAAATCATGTTTGGTAAGTTATGGATGTTAAAAAACTAGTATTGATTAATTGGTGAAGTAGTTTAACTAGTGTTTGGATGATTTTGTCAAAATGGTTAACTGGTGATTTTGGAAGTATCATACTTGGATTTGTGATGGTTATGATCTTGATGGAATTGTTAGATGTTTGTGAATTGCTAGTTTAAAGATTTATTGCTAGTTGATGGAAAGGTGGAAGTGTTAGGAGCACATTCGGGTTTTTGGCCCGTTTGGGTCAACTAGTTGTGAGTACTTGCTAAATGGTCAAAATGGTCAATTGTATTGATGAAGAAATTGTGCTAGTTGGAAAGGTCATAAAATGTGCATTTTATGAGTCTTGTGTAGTTAGTTGTTGAAATTGATGATTTTGACAATTCGGTGGATTATCACTAACTCGGTATGTTGTTGACAGGAACCGGGAAGGATACTCAGTGATACTAGCTCACCGAGTTAAGGAATCGGAAGTTGAAAGGTGAGTGGATCTAACTTACAACTCGGGTTTCGGTTTATTCCGTTTGGAAATTGGCATACTTGTGAAAATGCATGAATTGAGCAGGTATGGGGAAGATAGCGCCGCTATCTATAGATAGCGACGCTATCTATATAGTTGCAGGAAATTATCAAAACAGAAAGTCGAAATCGCGAAGGTTCGAGAAATCGCGACGCGATTTCTCTGGAGATCTCCTAGATAGCGACGTGTTTTCTGGGTTATGCAGCTTTGGGTTTTGTTTAGCTTGTTTGTTGTTATGTATGCCTAGTGTTAGGGAATACCATACATGACTATGTGCACAATCGGGATGAGGTCAGTGTCGGAAGGAGAACGGCTGGGCATCGGGTATCGACTAATCGGGTATCCGACCTTACCTGTATTTGTTGCATGGTTAAGGGGAGGGAGTTGCCCGGGTGTTGGATACGAAACGCTATCGGTTACCGTGGTTTTGGCCGACCATGGTTTAAGGCCCGCAAAGCCGCCGATCCTCTCATTTAGTGATTACCCAACCGGAGATGTTTTATAACTTCCGTGTTTAAGTGACTAGTGTAGTTGCTAGGGTTAGGAATTCATTCACTTAGCTTTTGTGCTAATCCCTCCCTTATCGACACATTTCAGGTTGGATGGCTTGAACGGGTCGGGCTTGGACGGGAAGTTTGACCATGCTTAAATTATGTTTTGTAAAAATGAGCCGTGTTTAGTAATACCGTCTTTTAAACTAACTTTGGTTGTAATATTGTGTGGGACCATGTTTTGTAAACTTAACTAACTTGATGCTTCCGTACCTAGACTAATATTTTAATTGCCTTTAAAAAAAAATAAAAAAAAATGCGGTGTTACAACTTGGTATCAGAGCTTCGGTTTGGCGATGGATACATGGGGTTGGTGTTCCATTCCCAAATCGTGGCTCGTGTGTTGGTCAAACCTTCCGGTCAAAGGGGATTAGAGCAAGTGTGAATCGGGTTTATTAGTTAATATATGTGTACTAACGAGTTAAACTAAGCCTTGGTGAGATGTTGTGTTTTGTAGCAGGAATGACTACGAATGGAAACACCTTGGATAATGTCCCACCGAACACGAACCTTGGGAATGACGGAGCAACGGGCTCGGGGGGTGACGAAATACCGAATGAAGAATATATCGTGTTGTTGGAGACACGGAATATGGAACTTGAGGATACCATTAGGGCTCTTCGCCAAAGCCAATCGACTGAGCCGCGACCCGAGGCTCGGTCTACCTTGCCACCCCCGACTCAAACAAATCCATCCCCGCCCTTCACTCAAACTACTCAAAATCCCGTCTTTCCCCGAAGTGACTCCTCCTCTCCCAATGCAAGCATACCACAACCGCCACCCACCCACACCGTACCAATTGCCAATGCCCAACACCAACATTTCTTCTACCAACCTTTCCCGACCGAGAAGAAACCGTGCACTTACAAGAATTTTCTTGATTGCAAGCCAACCGAGTACCGGGGAAGTACCGATCCGGCGGAAACTCTAACGTGGCTTAGGGCCACCGAAGAGGCCCTTATTGCTTGTAATTGTGAGGACCACTTGAAGGTCCGGTATGCGTCCCGAATGTTGGGGGGACCGGCGATGGATTGGTGGGATGGGTTGACCGCAAATTTTAGTAATGAGATGATGGATGCAATCACGTGGAAGCAATTTAGGGATCAAGTAGAGGCTCGGTATTGTAGCCCGTTTGAGTTGGATAAAATCCGGAATGAGTTCATGATGTTGAAGATGACCGATCGGATGACGGTGGATGAACTTATCCTCCAATTTAATGGTAAGCTCCGGTTTGTGACACAATGGGTGCCCGATGAGTCCACCCAAATTAAACACTTTGTTGGGGCGTTGTTGCCCGAGTATCGGAATGTAACAAGGCTTGCGGGAACTCTCTTGCAAGCATATGATCTTGCCAAATCGGCCGAAGGTGACATTTTGGCCCAAAAGGCCGCGAATCGAGAGAAGGCCCCGTTTCATAGGGGAAAGTATGATCAAACGAACTCGAGCAACCACAAGAAATCTCAAGGAAATCACAAGTCAAGCAATGATCATCGAAAGCAAATTCTTCAAGGTTCCAACCAAAGGAACCCGTGGTGCATACCGTGTAAGTCCTCCCATGCCGGTCCGTGTACGGCACAAACTCGAAGATGTATTAAATGTGGGCAACACGGGCATGAATCCTCGGAATGCAAGTTAGAGAACAGTGTTTGTTGGACGTGTCAGAAGGAGGGTCACCGGGCTATGCATTGTCCAATGAAGAAGAGTTCACGTTCGGGTTCGGGCGGGGGAGCGGCTTCGTCGGGAAGTCAAAAGAGAAAGAGTCATCCGCCACCTACGGGTCGGGCATTCAAGATGATGGTGGAGGATGCCACCACTACTGACGATGTCATCACCGGTATGTTTCTAATAAACTCGATACCCGCTCGTGTATTATTTGATTCGGGTGCAAATAGTTCGTTTTCCTCAAAGAGTTTTTGTGACAAATTGAAATTGCCTATTTCCTTGATCGCGACACCTCTAGAGGTAGAGGTGGCCGATGGTGAAATGGTTCCGGTCACGACATCCGTGTCCGGGGCTAGTATTGATATTGATGGTGTGAAATTTTCGATTCTTTTACTTGTTATGCCGATATCCGGCTTTGATGTGGTTTTAGGTATGGATTGGTTAAGTGCTAATAGAGCCAATATAAATTGTCACCAAAAGTTAATTACTTTTCTTTTACCCGACGGGTCACACGTCGTGGCCCGGGGAGACCGTGCGACCCCGACCATACCCATGATAACCATGATGAAAGCCCGTAAGTCCTTGACCAAAGGATGTGAATCGTTTATAGCCTATGTAATTGATGTAAAAAAAGAAAAGAAAGTGGTTGGTAATCTCCGGGTGGTTTCAGAATACCCGGAGGTGTTTCCCGAAGACTTGCCTGGGTTACCTCCCGTTCGGGAGGTAGAATTCAAAATTGATTTGGTGCCGGGTGCCAATCCCGTGGCTAGAGCACCGTACCGTTTAGCACCGTCCGAGATACGGGAAATGATGACACAAATCCAAGAATTATTGGATAAGGGTTTTATTCGGTCGAGTTCCTCACCTTGGGGAGCTCCCGTGTTATTCGTGAAAAAGAAAGATGGTGCACTTCGTATGTGCATTGATTATCGGGAATTGAATAAGAGAACGGTGAAGAATCGGTATCCTTTGCCGCGTATTGACGACTTATTTGATCAACTTCAAGGGTCTTCTTATTTCTCAGAGATTGATTTGAGATCGGGTTATCATCAGGTTCGGGTTCATGAAAACGATGTTCATAAAACGGCGTTCCGAACTTGTTACGGTCATTATGAGTTCTTGGTTATGCCGTTTGGGTTGACGAACGCTCCCGCGATATTTATGGATTTGATGAACCGAGTTTGTCGGCCTTATCTCGACAAATTCGTTATTGTGTTCATTGACGATATTTTAATTTATTCCAAGACCGAAGAAGAACACGAGAAACACTTAAGGCAAGTGTTAGAAACGTTGAAGCGGGAACATTTGTATGCGAAGTTCTCGAAGTGCAAATTTTGGCTTCGAGAAGTTCACTTTTTAGGTCACGTTATTTGTTCGAATGGGGTCAAGGTGGACCCGGCGAAGATCGAAGCGGTTATGAATTGGGTTGCTCCAAGGAACCCAACTGAGATAAAGAGTTTCTTGGGTTTGGCGGGTTATTACCGCCGGTTTATTAAGGATTTTTCGAAGATAGCGGGTCCTATGACGAAGTTGACCCGTAAGGATGTACCGTTTCGGTGGGGTAATGATCACAAGAAGTCCTTCCAAACTCTAAAACAACTATTATGTCAAGCTCCGGTTCTTGCTTTACCCGAAGGCCCGGAGGATTTTATTGTTTATTGTGATGCTTCACTTGCGGGTTTAGGTTGCGTATTGATGCAACGAGATCGAGTTATTGCTTATGCTTCGAGGCAATTGAAGAACCACGAGAGGAATTATCCGACTCACGATTTGGAGTTGGCGGCGGTGGTTTTTGCACTAAAATTATGGAGACACTACTTGTACGGTACTAGGTGCGTGATTTGTTCGGATCATAAAAGTTTGCAATACGTGTTCACGCAAAAGGAATTGAATATGCGTCAACGAAGATGGCTAGAGTTGATTAAGGATTATGATTGTTAAATTCGATATCATCCCGGTAAGGCAAATGTGGTGGCCGATGCCTTAAGTAGAAAGGGAGATTCGGGGCGGGTACAATTTATGCGGATGGAAATTGTGTCGGATTTGGTGTCCCGATTAAAGATTTCACAAATGGAAGCGTTAAATGTCGAATATTTGAAGGCTGAGATTTTATTAAAGAGGAAAGACGATTTAGAAGAAGATTCTCGGGGTTTGAAGACGTATCAATCTCGGGTTTGGGTACCGTTACTCGGGGGGTTGCGGGAATTGATTTTAGCCGAGGCTCACAATTCTCGATTATCGGTTCACCCGGGTAGCACGAAGATGTATAATGATTTAAGGGTTCTTTATTGGTGGCCGACGATGAAGACCGACATTGCCCGTTTTGTGGGCCAATGTCATATTTGTGCACAAGTGAAGGCCGAACACCAAAAGCCCTATGGAACTTTAACTCAATCGCCGATTCCCGAGTGGAAGTGGGATCGAATTACCATGGATTTCGTGACCAAATTGCCGCGTACACAAAGGGGTCACGATATGATTTGGGTTATAGTGGATCGGTTAACGAAGAGTGCTCACTTCTTGGCTACTAGTGAGACCGCCTAACTTAGTAGATTGGCGAAATTATACATTGATGAAGTGGTATCCCGACATGGTATCCCTATTTCTATCATGTCCGATAGGGATCCCGTTTTGCTTCGAACTTTTGGAATAGCTTGCAACGTGAATTGGGGACGCGGGTGAATTTGAGTACCGCGTATCATCCTCAAACCGATGGGCAATCGGAGAGAACGATACAAACACTTGAAGATATGTTGCGGGCTTGTGTGTTAGAGTACGGTGGGTCATGGGATTCCCACCTACCGTTGATCGAGTTTGCTTATAATAACTCGTATCACTCGAGTATTAGGATGCCACCGTACGAGATGTTGTACGGGCGTTGGTGCCGAACCCCGACGTGTTGGTTGGAAGCGGGCGAGAAACAATATGCGGGGCCCGATATTGTACAAATGACCGCGGATAAGGTTGCTATTGCTCGAGAAAAGTTGAAAGCCACCCGTGACCGACAAAAGATGTATGCCGATCCGAGACGTAGACCCGCTACGTTTTCGGAAAACGAGATGGTTTCTTTAAAGGTCTCACCTTGGAAGGGTGTCATTCGTTTTGGTAAGCGGGGGAAGTTGGCCCCGAGATTTATTGGGCCGTTTCGAATTAGCAAAGTGGTGAATTCTCAATCGGTGACACTCGAGTTGCCCCCGGAGTTGTCGGCAATACACAACACTTTCAACATTTGTTACTTGAGAAAGTGTAACATCGAAGATCCGAGCCAAATTCTTCCGGTGCAAGAGTTGCGGGTTGATACGAAGAAGAGATTGGTCGAGGAACCGATGGAGTTATTAGACCGAAAAGTAACAAAATTGAGAAAGAAACAGATTCCTATGGTTCTAGTAAAGTGGAAGCACAGTCTGGGTGCGGATATGACGTGGGAGACCGAGGCCGATATACGGGAACGTTATCCCTCCTTATTTGATCGAGATGGGATTCCGGGGACGGAATCTTCCTAAGTGGGGGAGAGTTGTAACATCCCAAAACCCGGCCTAGTAGTTTATTGACCTTAAGGTATCTTATTTAATGATTATCTGATTAAATGCTTAGTTATTTTAATTAGCCTGCTGTCCTTTGCGGTATTTTAACCAAGGGGTTAAAATACCCGACTTGTGATTTATTTGGAATGAAAACGTAATTTTTATATATTTGGATTCCTTGTTGAATATCGTTTCCAGAAATGCTTTCGTTTTTAAAATTGGAGTCCGTTTGCTATTTTAAATAAATTATTTACGAAAGGGACTTTCAGACATATACTGTTAATTGGTAAAAAGGCCACAAAAGGGGGCCCACCCTTGGTTTGGCCGGCCTCTAGAGAGAGAGAGAGAGGGACTCTCCCTCTTTTCTTTTACTTCTTATTTTCAAACATTATCCTTCCAAATCACTATTTCATTGCAAAGCAAAACCCCATCACTTTCTTGAGCTTTCTTGCTTGTTCTTGGCGATTTATTGGTGCTAAGACCCGATTTTCATACTAAAGTTTGTGTAGAAGAACCCTAGAAGTAAGCTACACCTTCTCTTTTGCTAGTTCTTGTTGTTCTTAAACTTTGTTATGAACTAGGGTTTGTGATCTAGAGTGTTATATGGATGAATCTTAAAATGGATGTTCTTTTATGTGTTTATGCAAGCTTTTACATCATTTTTATGGTAGATTGTTGAAGGAATGCAAGATTTGGTGAAAATCACCTTCAACCTCCATTAATGGTGGATGTTGAAGGTGGGTTTTGATGAATCTTGGATTTCTTGAGTTTTGGATGGATAGGATTGTTTATTAGGTTGTGAAATCATGTTTGGTAAGTTATGGATGTTAAAAAACTAGTATTGATTAATTGGTGAAGTAGTTTAACTAGTGTTTGGATGATTTTGTCAAAATGGTTAACTGGTGATTTTGGAAGTATCATACTTGGATTTGTGATGGTTATGATCTTGATGGAATTGTTAGATGTTTGTGAATTGCTAGTTTAAAGATTTATTGCTAGTTGATGGAAAGGTGGAAGTGTTAGGAGCACATTCGGGTTTTTGGCCCGTTTGGGTCAACTAGTTGTGAATACTTGCTAAATGGTCAAAATGGCCAATTGTATTGATGAAGAAATTGTGCTAGTTGGAAAGGTCATAAAATGTGCATTTTATGAGTCTTGTGTAGTTAGTTGTTGAAATTGGTGATTTTGACAATTCGGTGGATTATCACTAACTCGGTATGTTGTTGACAGGAACCGGGAAGGATACTCAGTGATACTAGCTCACTGAGTTAAGGAATCGGAAGTTGAAAGGTGAGTGGATCTAACTTACAACTCGGGTTTCGGTTTATTCCGTTTGGAAATTGGCATACTTGTGAAAATGCATGAATTGAGCAGGTCTGGGGAAGATAGCGCCGCTATCTATAGATAGCGACGCTATCTATATAGGTGCAGGAAATTATCAAAACAGAAAGTCGAAATCGCGAAGGTCCGAGAAATCGCGACACGATTTCTCTGGAGATAGCGTCGCTATCTCCTAGATAGCGACGTGATTTCTGGGTTATGCAGCTTTGGGTTTTGTTTAGCTTGTTTGTTGTTATGTATGCCTAGTGTTAGGGAATACCATACATGACTATGTGCACAATCGGGATGAGGTCAGTGTCGGAAGGAGAACGGCTGGGCATCGGGTATCGACTAATCGGGTATCGACTAATCGGGTATCCGACCTTACCTGTATTTGTTGCATGGTTAAGGGGAGGGAGTTGCCCGGGTGTTGGATACGAAACGCTATCGGTTACCGTGGTTTTGGCCGACCATGGTTTAAGGCCCGCAAAGCCGCCGATCCTCTCATTTAGTGATTACCCAACCGGAGATGTTTTATAACTTCCGTGTTTAAGTGACTAGTGTAGTTGCTAGGGTTAGGAATTCAGTCACTTAGCTTTTGTGTTAATCCCTCCCTTATCGACACATTTCAGGTTGGATGGCTTGAACGGGTCGGGCTTAGACGGGAAGTTTGACCATGCTTAAATTATATTTTGTAAAAATGAGCCGTGTTTAGTAATACCGTCTTTTAAACTAACTTTGGTTGTAATATTGTGTGGGACCACGTTTTGTAAACTTAACTAACTTGATGCTTCCGTACCTAGACTAATATTTTAATTGCCTTTCAAAAAAAAAAAAAAAAAATGCGGTGTTACAATAATCATTTCGATGTGTGAAATATGACGAAAGCTGCGCATATGAGCCCTAATCGCGTTTGTTCTTTTGCGGCGAGGAATTTGCGGCGAGGAGGGTTTTTGCGGCGACATTAAAAAAACGTTTTATGCGGCGAGAGGCATCGCCGCAAAAGGGCATATTGAAAGTCAAACACGGAGGCCCGATTGTTTTATCATTTTGTGACTTTTTGCGACGTTTTGGGTCGCCGCAAAAACCCTTACCATCGCAAAATCCACATTTTCTTGTAGTGAATACCATGTGATGGTATACAATATGGAGAATATAATAACTTTTTGTCATTATAATTTTTTAGTATGATTGAAGGTTTGTATGTGATTGTTGTTTTCATTTCTCTCTGTTAGTAATTACAAGATAATGATTTGTCTTTGGTGGTAGTAGCATTAATCTCAATGACAAATGCAATGCCTATCGCCTATCAGTTGATCATCTTAATAAAAATAAAAAAGTGATGACTAAATTTTAATTTTTTAATATTCAAACATATGACTTTGTCTCTATCGCCTATCAGCCTATCGCCAACCCGCATTGCGTTTGTAATAACTAATAAAATAAGGGTGTTGTTAAATTCACTCCTTTGTAATTTTGATAATTTCAGATTTTGTAATCCCAATGCAACTTTTTGTTTTGTTTTGACCGGTGTGCATGATATAAGAGTTGGGAAGTGGGTTTATGACATCATTTTCTCTCTATATATTTATTATTTACTTACTCTTTATATATGTATATTTGTTTTTGCCTTATTTAATATTTATTTGCTATATAATATTTCTCATTATCTGTAAAAGTACCGAATTCTTTAGACTTGATTTTTTTGTGCGACTTCAGATTTTTCTTGAGCGGCTTAATTTTTTTTTTGCGCAATTAGTTCTTTTTTTGTACGACTTGTGTGTTGGCATGCTATTTTTTTTGTGCGACTAGAGTAATTATTTTTTATTTCCATTGTATAGTGATTTTAGAAATATTTACCTAATAGATGTTTTTATACCTTTTTTCATTTTCTGAGTTTTTTTTCAATTTTTTATTCTTTCTAGCTTTTTAGAAATATTTATCTAATTTTTTTCAGTTACCTAATAGATGTTCAAAATTGTACTTGAGCACATGGGGACATATCAAGATGCAGAGAATATTTATGTGAACAAATACATGATTAATAAGGATTTAATATGAAATAATACAACTTTTAATGGTCACATTTTTTAAGGCGAAAATTTCAAGGTGAAATTATGTAATATATTATATTATAAAATATAGTATGTTCATAATTATATAAGAAACATGTAAAAAATTATAGAATCTTGAAAAGAAAAAAGAAAAACTGGAAAAACTCAAAAAAGTGAAAAAGGCTAAAAACAGCAAAAAATAACTATTATATAAATATTTTTCAAAACTCCATTTAATATAATAAATATTTATATTTAAAACATTATTTTAGTAAAAATAAGTAGAGAGAGAAAAATTAAAAGAGTTGGTCTAATCTTGAAAATTGAAAAATGAGAAATTAAGAGAGAGATAATGTTGACTCAGGAGTCAATTTAGTAGGACCTAAACAATCAGGAAGCACATTATTTAAAAACAGGTTAATAATCTATGTAGTTTTGTAGTAAAAACAGGTTAATAAAAAGGGATCCAAATTCAGCCTAACAAAGTTATTAACTTTGATTTAGGGTATGTTTGGCAAATCAACTTATTAACTTATAATTTTTTTTCTTCCAAAAAGTTAATAATGAGTTTTGAAAAGTAAGCTTATTTCTCAAAAACTCTTTTTTGAAGCCAATAAGTTATCAAATCCAAACAACTTTTAACTTAGGGTAAATTACAGTTTTTGTCCCTGACCTATGGCCGATTCGGGGTTTTTGTTCCTAATCTTTATTCTTCCGTTTTTTTGTCCCTTAAGTTTTTCAAATTCTGGAAATTTGTGCTTCCGTCCAATTTTGACCGTTAACTGACGATTTTTTTGTCGATTTTACCAAATTACCCCTATTTTAACTCTTTTTCTTTTTATATTTACATTTTTCTTTTTTGTCCACTTTTCTATTCTTCTTATTCCCTTCAATGAACCCTAATCCCCCAAATTAACTCATCTCTTCCTTCAACAAACAACAACTGCATCGTCGAATCAAGGTTTCCAGGTAGAGTAAGTTTATCCTTCGTGGTGTTAGATTGAAACGTATGGTTTCTGCCGCCGTCGTTCCTCGGATTTCACTTCAAAGGCGAAAATCAGATCTGCTGCCACCGGTGTTAGATTGAAACGTAGGGTTTCCGCCGCCGCCGGAGGCATGCATCACCAAGAAATAAGGTTTTCTTCTCCCTCCGTTCAGAAGAAGATCTGTAAAATCAGATTTGTAAAGCAAGGATCGGTGGAGTTTCAGGTAGGGTTTTCTTCGGTTGTTTCAGATCCGTGAAATCAGATCTGTAAAATCAGATCCGTTCAGAACTAGGGTGAATCATTTGGTTGAGTTGCATCATTGATTAAGATCATATGGTTTGGTGAGATGAATCATTTGGACGTATCTTCTTGTTAGTGAGATTTTGGACGTATCTTCTTGTTAGTGAGATTTTGGACGTATCTTCTTCTTAGTGATATGAATCATTTGGGGAACATATGGTTTGGTTGAGTTGCATCCATGATTCAGATTTGTGATGCTTATTGTGAAAAGTACCAAAATGCCCTCACATGCCTTACATTTTTCGTCACTTAACGGCTAAAAATAGACGGAATGACAAATTTCCAGACTTTTAAAAACTTAAAGGATAAAAAAACGGACAAAAAAACATTAGGGACAAAAACCCCGAATCGGCCATAGGTCAGGGACAAAAACTGTAATTTACCCTTTAACTTATTAACTTTTCAGAAAAATTAATAAGTAGCTTTTAAAAGCTTTGCCAAACACCCTACTCGCCAAACCAATAATTTTATAATGACATTAACGTTAGTCATTATGTGAAAATTTTCTTTTGAACAACACCTAATCTACTCATTGCTCATAATGGCATTTGAATTCATGACATATGTTATGAAAAATAACTTATAGTATATGTTGTAAACTAACATAACGATGTTATAGAAAGTTCTAAGGACTTACTTGGGATAAGTTCATAAATAGAAGGACTTTTCTTTAAAATAATAGTATAAGGATGTTATAGTTTCAGTTAATTACCAAATAGCCCCTCCTTAACAATTGGGGGAAAATAGAAGCCTGGTAAAGATAGCCCTAGAAGCTTCTGAGCTTTCCGCAACATCAAAACATTTTCATCCCTGCAATTAGGGTTTCTCTAGGGTTTTACCAGAATTCCATTTACACTTAAACAAACACTTCGAAATTCAATCCAGTTTTCCACAAATTAACAGACCACAAATGGTTCGTTCTAACGGCATTAAACTCTTCTCATGGATTGCTCGCCGTTCCCTCGTTAACAGTCCCGTACGCATTCTGTTACTCAATCATCAAATTATTCAATTCTATGTTAATTAAGTGTATTCTCATTAATTTCTTTTAATCGTGTACTATGTGATTGCTGTAACAGTTGTACGAATCGTTGGTTAGAGGAGGTTATAGGAATTTCGGTTCATCAATTCACCGTCGTTACAGGATTCCTAACTGTCACAATTACGGAAATGGTAATCTCATCTGGAAAAAGATCAAATTTTTGTTCTGCCAATTTCATATTTTGGAGCTTGTGTGCTCTATGTATCTTTGACACAGGACTGGTATTTTGTTTCAGTTCGGTCACATATTGGAACAGTTAATGCGTATTGTAGCAAAACTAGATCAATTCATAGCACATGTAAGTTGTACTTTCTCAGTTTTCTTGTTAGCAATTAGACTGTTAAAAACAAACTTAGCTGTTCATGGTTTATCTTGAATATGAGCTTCCATACAAACTGCTTGTATTTGAAGATGAAATTAATAGATAGAGCAGACCATTTTTTTGTATATTTTCTAGCTTACATGATAATTATAATTTATACCTTGTTATGTTCAACAGCATTTATGGCTTCAAAAGATTATTACGGAACACTTGGAGTGAGTAAGAATGCAACTGCATCAGAAATCAAGAAAGCCTATTATGGGGTTTGTATCTTTCTCTTAATTTTCCTCTTATTTTTCTGCAAATCTTTTACTTGTGTAGATTCATTGTTCTGTTTGATTCAATATTATATGTTTGTATTAAGTATATATCTGGTGATTTTTGGAATTTGTAGCTAGCCAAGAAGTGGCATCCAGATGCTAATAAAGATGATCCAGAAGCAGAAACGAGGTTTCAGGAAATATCAAAGGCATATGAGGTACTAACCCTTTTCTAAACTCTTCAGTTTTCATTTAAAAATGCGAGAATTTTATGTATTGTTATATAAAAACTTTCTTTTTTCTTATTTTACAATAATGATATCAACAATAAAAAGAATAGAAATTGAATAAAGCTCATAAGTAGCCTGTTTTACTGCAGGTTTTGAAAGATGAGGAGAAACGAGCACAATATGACCAGGTTCAAATACTAGCTTTCTTTTATAAATGACCTGCTGTAACTGTAACTGTAATGTTATAAATTATTAAATTACTATTTTGTTGTTTTAATCTGATATTATTATTCACTTTTTACTTTTATATAAACTTATTATTGCTATAATTTTATTCATTTAATTATTATTAGCTTGGGCATGAGACTTTTGAAGCAAGTGCTAATGGAGGGCCTGGTCCAGATGCTGGTCATTGGGGAGATCCATTCCAGGATCTCAATGATGTGAGTTTTTTTTTTTTTATAAATATTTTATGTGAATAAACTAGTTATTTTATTCATGTTTTCTTTATCATAGTGATTTAATTGTATTTATTCAGGATTGTAATTCTTATATTTTGTTATTTTCTTCTTCAGATTTTTGGTTTTGGTCCATTTGCTCGGAACTTCGCCGGGAAGGACGTTAAGGTCTTGAATTTTGTTTATTTATTTATTTTTATCATTTTTCCATGCTTTTTATGCATTTAAATAATGATAAAAAAAATTAATTATTTTTTTGTTTCATGATGCACAGGTAGCCCTTGAACTTTCATTCATGGAAGCTGTCCAAGGTTGTACCAAAAATGTAGTCTTCCAGACTGAATTACCTTGTGAAACTTGTGGTATGAATATATAATCCTGTTTTTATTAATTACTATTAGTATTTTTTTTAACCTTTTTAATTATGTATTGTTTTCATTTTATTAAACTTATTTATGCTGATCGACAGGTGGCACTGGTGTCCCTCCTGGAACAAAACCAGAAACTTGTAGACGTTGTAAAGGAGCAGGCATGGTTGGTATCATAATATTTAACTTTTGTAAAAAAAATTGTATTTTTTTAATATAAATATAATTAAGTTTACATGTTGTTTCACATCATCTGCAGACAATCAGTCAAACTGGTCCATTTAGAATCCAGGTTACTTGCACTCAATGTGGTGGAAGTGGTAAATATGTCAAGGTATATTACAAATATTTATATATTATAGAAATTTGAGTTTTTAATTTTTTATTTATTGACTGTTGACTTGCAATTGTGGTTG
Source organism: Calendula officinalis (assembly GCA_963853835.1). Lineage (NCBI taxonomy): Eukaryota > Viridiplantae > Streptophyta > Magnoliopsida > Asterales > Asteraceae > Calendula > Calendula officinalis. Next base: position 31,822,992 of record OY970821.1, on the reverse strand, counting down.
ACTACAGAGCTTGTGCAAATCATGCAATGGACAGAGGGTGGTTAGAGGACCAAAATCTGTGAAATTAAATATAATGCCAGGTATTTTATACTTATGATTTATCTCATCATTGTTCAATATATATATATTTTTATTTTATTAATTAATTTATGAAAACTATGTTGATTCATTGAATATTTAGGAGTTGATACGAATGAAGAATTAAGGATGTCTAGAAGTGGTGGAGCAGATCCAGATGGCAATCAGCCTGGTGATCTTTATGTTGTTATTAAGGTAACTTCTAGAAACATCTATATGTATAGATATAACATATATATTTATATGCCTTGAATTTGAGATTTATGAATTATTGTATTAAACCATGATAACTTTTTAGGTGCGAGAAGATCCTGTTTTTAGACGAGAAGGACCAGATATTCACGTTGACAGTGTTTTGAATATCACTCAGGTAATTAGGTTAAAAAAATTTATTTTTAGGTTAATTAATTTAAAAATTAGTCTTTTAAGATAATTAATTACATGATGATTACCTGTTCTTTTGCAGGCAATTTTGGGAGGAACTATTCAGGTCCCAACATTAACGGGAGATGTTGTTCTTAAGGTTTTGTCTTTATTATTTCCATGAAAATGTATCATTAAAATTGTCATAACATACTTTGTTACAGTTTTTAAATGTTTATTTTATTTTATTTTATTTGCAGGTTCGTCCAGGAACCCAACCTGGTCAAAAAGTAGTTTTGAAGGGAAAAGGTGGGCATTTAGGTCTTTCTTTTGTTCTTTTTAAATGTAATTTCAGTAATTATTATATATCCGTTATCAGGAAATTGACAACCTTTTACATTTGTTTTGTTTCAGGAATTAAAACGAGAAATTCTTACTCATATGGAGATCAATATGTACACTTCAATGTCAGCATGCCAACGTATGTTTTCTTGTGCTATTTGTTGCATTAAATCGTATTAATTATCAAGTTCAATAATTAATAATAAGAATTTATTTGGTCAACCCAATGCTGGCATAGTCAAACTAATCTTATTATATTGCTCGGTTTCCGACCTGTTGTTATTGCTCATCCATTTTTTCTTTGAATTTATAAATTATACACGTGATATATAATATTACAAAAATTATGTTACAATAATAATTATTATTATTATTATTATTGTTTTTTCAGGAATTTAACAGAAAGACAACGGAAACTGATCGAAGAGTTTGCAAAAGAAGAGCAAGGTGAAGATGAAAAAGGGGCTGCAGCTGGAGCATCTCGGTAGTTAGTGCTGCAAAACCAACAATATAATTAGGGTTTTTATTTATTTATTTATAATTTGCTTAAAAAGTTTTGATGGGAAAATGTTATGTTTCATGCAACGAATATTCCATAAAGAAACCATAAACTAGTGAGACATTTATGAGGTCAAGAGTGAGTCTTGAAACATTCCTGTATATACATGTATTACTGATGAAATGAATTTGGCTATTCATATCATAATTTTTATGAAGAAAATGATGTCTTTGTTATCATTAATTTTATTTGGCATTGTATAGTGTGATAATTTGTTAAAAGAAATTCTGCAACACCATAAAGAGAAATAAATCTTTTCTTGGCGTAGGCGAACACAAGTCCTTACAAATCATGGGAGAGACAAAACATTTTGAATGTATACCTCATTTGAACACGTTTCATATGATTATCCTGTTATTTAGGTTTTTTCCTCATTTTAAATGTAATAAACTCGTAAAAACATGAATTCCGTCCATTGGTAAATTAGTAGTATCTAGTTGTGACAATTGAATGTTATGCATGCCATTGATGCTGAATTACATAGGGTTAAGATTGGCATGAACCAAACGTACAATGGCTAGCAACACTACCAAAACAAAATATATCTCTACATACATTTTTTGAACAGCAAAAACTATCTCTACATATATCCGTCAAAATTGCACCACCTAGTTACTTTTAACACATAAACATCATATTTTTAAGCATTAAAAATCTCATTATTCATATGGAAAATTAAGCAAATTCAATGACGGCAATTGTGGTGATTGGATTATTTGTTCAAGGTTTGAACCATAACTGATATCTTGTTGGTTATCGGTTGCACCTTTTAGCCCAATTCCGCCGAATGAGGCTTGTTGTAATGCGGTCAATATTCTTGGTCAACCTTGTTTGTGTGTTTTGGTCAATGGTCCTCTTATTTCTGGCGTTGATCATAGTATGGCCATGCAACTTCCCGAGAAATGTAGCGTTAACTTTGAACCATGTATGTACCCAATCTATACATACACTTGTATATATTTATATTAGATAATTTATAGTTGTAATTATTGTTATGTAGGTCAACTGGCGAAGAAGAAAGAGTGAGCGTAGAGTAGAATGTGATTGCTCCATTGAAGAAAACAGTAAATGATTCTGAAGTGTTGAAATTTAAGGTGCTGTAGTCTTCCATGGATTCTAGGTTTTCATGTTTTGTCGTTTAACACTAGTTAATTAGATCGCTGGCTAATGTTATACTCTGTATTATTATAGAATTTCATTAAGTTTTCTGAGTGTTAACGACTTACAAACCATTCTCCTTTTGCCTTATTTTTTAATTCTTTTTTAACAAATAAATGAAAATGAAAAACAAAAAACATAATTAAGGCCACAATTAGATCACATGAACTTCCTTACAGAGTTATTGATCCACTTTGGGACATCCAAAATTTGGATCTAATCCTTAAATTAAAACCAAAACAGTCTTCTCTTATTATAACATAAACTAAATAATTTACATTTTACAAAACAAAATTTGACGATTTTCGGTGGGTACCTGTTGATCCATCGAGTGAAGACAGAAAAAGAAGCTACATGTTTGGACCGGATTGTAATTGTTTGCTTGAACACTTGCATCTTGATTTAGCATCATTTAATGTCTACAAGCCCAAAACAAGAAAATTCATGAGAAAATAATAATAACGTAAAGATTAATTTAATGTGATTTTACAAATATTAAAAGGTGAATTTTTGGTTACCTGCAGTTCCTTTTGAAGGTCTTTGATGTACTCAACAGCCATATCTAACATATCTGCTGTATTAGTTTGCTGCAAAATAGATTTTATCAAAAATGAGTAAAAGATTATATATAACTATTGTTGTAATGGTTATAAATCAATGAGACTTGAAAATTTTACCTTATCCATATTAGGGAAAAGCTCTTGCAGCCTTTTGATTCTTTCACTGATTCGAGTTCTTCTCACCTGAAATTAACACCCGAGGTTAATATCAATGGTAGATGATGCTAAATTACTAAATCATATAAGATCAAATATTATAATAATCTATGTACCCTCTCTGCAATGCTTCTTGGATGTGTAGCAAATCCTCTTTTTGCACGTGTGTTCAAAGGAACAGATGATTCTTGTTGGAAATGAAAGTAATTTTCAACATTAGCCATCTCAGAAGAAGTTTTTGGCAAGCTCATATGGTGAACCAAATTAGGAGAATTGTTTCCAGTCTCTCCATTCTTCAAACAAATCAGAAAAAAGCTTAAGAACGTGATTTATAAAGCCTCTAAGAGTGCAATTCAAATTAGGATAAAGAATTTTTTAATATAAAGTTGTACCTGTGACATCTTCAAAACACCATCTCTGCTCCTTTTCAAGCTATTGAAAGTGGAATCCTGCAATTCACTCTCGTTTTCAGCTATTTTGGGCAAGAATCTGGAAGAAGAAGATGGTGCTAATGAGAAGTTGATATGGTCATTCAATGTATTTGATGAATTGCCTTTTCTCACATCTTTTATAATGGCAGCAAAACCTGAGTTTTAAGATCAAAGCAATCCAGTCTTAATCATTTTGCTCAAAAGATGGAATAGATTAGGACATTAATGAATAGTAGCATTTCCGGTTTTAACAATTTCATGTTCTGTTTATTTCTGAATCATAAGTCTTTTCTGACCTCAAATTAAGTAAGTATTTTAACATAAAATAAGTGAGCCTGGATGAAAGTTTAAGATCTATGAAGCTAGATGACTTCCAAAAGGTAACAGCAAAAAGTCAACTACAAAATAATGTCAAGTGCTAATGATATTGATATGAACTTCGAAGACAATAAATCAAACTGCAAGTTGAAATAATAAAGTATCCAATTAATTAACAAACAAGTTGAAGTTATTTACCATTTTCAACAGTCAACGAGGATAAAAATCCAGCAGGAGAGCTACTCTGCCTGACGAGATTCGAGCTCGTTGAATCCATACCTCTGTAAGACGAAGCAGAATCCATATTACTTTGATTCGTATAGCCATAACTCGTGTTATTGATCGGTGGCAAATTAGGCACTCGCCGTGAACTACAACCGTGCATCGCCGCCGTTGACGGTGGAGGAAGATCCAGATTCTGAATCGCCGATTCCTTCCTGTCCTGCTTCATAACTGGCGACGATGACGATTCATACTGTAGAAAATCACGTGCATTAGATTCAGATTTCTTTTGTTCCTCCTGCTGCTGATGATTCATCGTGAAAAACCTCTCCTCCAGCTCGTGATTCGATGAGTCAGGAAACTCATCGGCTCCGTTCTCGTTAAGCAGATTCGAAAAAAAGGAGCTCGGAGTAGAACGATTACGCAATAAGGATCTCGGATTCTCGCGATGATTCTCATCTTCTTCTTCTTCCTGCTGCTGATTTTGATAATCGTAATTTGGATAAGGATCTAATGAAATCAACTGTTTAATCTTCGCAAACTCTCCATCTGACGGATGTTTGAACGTAGAGGAATACAAGAGAGAATTCATATCTCTAGAAATTGCATCCGAAGAACTACCAACACCATACATGCTCGAAAACCTGCAGGAATCCAAAATCCGAAAGGGATAGAATGATTAATAATGAGTATGAACTAAGATGATTTAACTAGATTGAAGTTGCATTTGAGTTTGAGGCAGCCAATGAAATGAAAGCAAAATGGAATCAATTTGGAGATGAATCTCAACGGTGGAAATCAGGCTGACCAGACCGCAGACACAAATAGAAAGCTGCGCCTTTATTTTTTCTTCCTGTTTTTAGCAATACAATTTGTAAAAAACTGAAAAATATTCCCATTTTTGTTAATCTACTTTTTCTTTTTCGGTCTAAAAACTAAAAGCAAATGCTAGTTAAAAACAGAAACTATGATAAGGTACAGAAACTTTGTTTTTAGATATGTTGACATTATTGTTTTTAAGTAACTTTTTTTTTTTTTTTTTGTATTCATTTAATTAACATAATTGTCTAAATTAAATGACAAAATTAGAAAAGAAAATTATTAGATTCTATTTGTCAATCATTTTATAAGTAAGATGAAGTATGAAAATTTAGTAAAAATCCATATAATTTTTATCATAAAATAAAAATATGACTACTTAGAGCGACGACATCGATTAACCGACACCGTTGGCACGGCCCAGTCGGTTGATTGTGTCGGGTATGGAGACGGATAAAGAGAGACGAGGGATAGAGTAACTTTGGTGGGTATTGGTATTTTGTATATGTATTTAATTTATAAATATTAGGTTAAGGGGTATTGTTAGCTGATGTGAGGATAATTTGATAAAGGGTTTTGTTAATGACAGCCCTTAGGGCTGTCATTAAGGGGTAGTTAGATGCATAAAGTGTTTGTACTTTTGTTAGTGGGGGATGATTCCTAAAATGCAGGGGACAGTTATTGATTATTGTACAAATTTTGATGCATGTTTTAGCCTCTTATTGACAGCCCTTAGGGCTGTCATTATCATTTTCCTATGATAAATACTAAAGTGTCAGCGTGTGTTACGTATGAAAAGGTCTTATGTTCTTATGATTCAAATTGTACCATTCGATAAAATGATTGGCTAAGTGAGGATTAGAGAAATAGTATAGAGTTGTGTTCAGGGAAGTACACTCAAATTATAAAGTCCCAAGGGACAATCCACAGCCATCAGATCAGATCTAATCAATGATCAAGATCATTTCATTGAATTAGACACGGAGGGGTATTATCGTCCAAGCGTCCAAAAATTGATTCAGACCTTCTTTCTCAGTCGACTTCTTTTTCAATCGGCAGCTTCTTTCTTCCGCTGGATCACTCGAATTAATTTTGCGATTTCTTCAATCGAGAGCTTCAAAAATCACTCGCAAACGTCAGATCTGAATCTCAAACATCGAATCGACTGCAGCAAAACAAATCAAAAACTGCGAATCGCGTTTTTTTATAAAATCGAAGAAATCGAACACAGATCTGAAATCGAAATAAAAAATAACTGACGTTATCAATGAATCTGAATCCAGAGTCTGTCAGTAACAATCATACAGATAAAAGAACCGATGAATCAGGTAATAAAATTTATTTCAAGTTATCTAGATAATAGAATCACATGTGATTTGATTGCTTAGAGACAGGGGAGGTTGATAAGCGACAAATCACAAGTGATTCGCTTTACAAAATCACATGTGATTGTTTGCTCTGCCTTAGTTGACTGATTCATGTGATTTTGCTAAGAGAATCACATGTGATTTGATTGCTTAGAGACAGTTGAGGTTGATAAGCGGCAAATCACAAGTGATTCGCTTTACAAAATCACATGTGATTGTTTTCTCTGCCTTAGTTGACTGATTCATGTGATTTTGCTAAGAGAATCACATGTGATTTGATTGCATAGAGACAGTTGAGGTTGATAAGCGACAAATCACAAGTGATTCGCTTTACAAAATCACATGTGATTGTTTGCTCTGCCTTAGTTGATCGATTCATGTGATTTTGCTAAGAGAATCACATGTGATTTGATTGCTTAGAGACAGTTGAGGTTGATAAGCGACAAATCACAAGTGATTCGCTTTACAAAATCACATGTGATTGTTTGCGCTGCCTTAGTTGACTGATTCATGTGATTTTGCTAAGAGAAATCACATGTGATTTGATTGCTTAGAGACAGGGGAGGTTGATAAGCGACAAATCACAAGTGATTCGCTTTACAAAATCGCATGTGATTGTTTGCTCTGCCTTAGTTGACTGATTCATGTGATTTTGCTAAGAGAATCACATGTGATTTGATTGCTTAGAGACAGGGGAGGTTGATAAGGGACAAATCACAAGTGATTCGCTTTTCAAAATCACATGTGATTGTTTGCTCTGCCTTAGTTGACTGATTCATGTGATTTTGCTAAGATAAATCACTTGTGATTTGATTGCTTAGAGACAGGGGAGGTTGATAAGCGACAAATCACAAGTGATTCGCTTTACAAAATCACATGTGATTGTTTGCTCTGCCTTAGTTGACTGATTCATGTGATTTTGCTAAGAGAATCACATGTGATTTGATTGCTTAGAGACATGGGAGGTTGATAAGGGACAAATCACAAGTGATTCGCTTTTCAAAATCACATGTGATTGTTTGCTCTGCCTTAGTTGACTGATTCATGTGATTTTGCTAAGAGAAATCACTTGTGATTTGATTGCTTAGAGACATGGGAGGTTGATAAGCGACAAATCACAAGTGATTCGCTTTACAAAATCACATGTGATTGTTTGCTCTGCCTTAGTTGACTGATTCATGTGATTTTGCTAAGAGAATCACATGTGATTTGATTGCTTAGAGACAGGGGAGGTTGATAAGAGACAAATCACAAGTGATTCGCTTTACAAAATCACATGTGATTGTTTGCTCTGCCTTGGTTGACTGATTCATGTGATTTTGCTAAGAGAAATCACTTGTGATTTGATTGCTTAGAGACAGGGGAGGTTGATAAGGGACAAATCACAAGTGATTCAATTTACAAAATCACATGTGATTTATATTCTGATTGATTATGTCAACACGCAGATTTTGATGGGAATGGCACTCCAAAACAAGTTAATTCATTGTACATGGATACACCAGGAGGATCGATATTTTATGCTCCAATTGTAGATGAGGGACTACTACCAATTATGGGGCAACAGTTTGAAACACTTGAGGAATGTATTCAAATGTATAAAAATTATGCGTTTAAAGGAGGTTTTGACGTACTATTGTCAACACATAAACGGACAAGGTCAGGTTTAGTAAAAGACAGATATGTTCGGTGCGATAGAGCTGGTTACCCAAGGAATGTATCTATTGACACCCTCGATGGAGAAGAAAATGTTACAAGAATTTGAAAAACACACACCAGAAAAACAGGATGCATGGCTCATGTTAGGTTTCTTTGGGATGACCGATCAGCAAAATTTTCAATTGTTGGCTTCGAGGATAAACACAATCACGAGTTGGTTCCTCCAGAGTATATGCTTTTATCTAGGCAAAGTAGAAATTTGAAGTATGCTGAACAACTGTTTGTATTCAATGCTGCAAATGCAAACATAGGTCCAACAAAAGCACATCTTCTTTATAGTAATATGAAAGGATGTGAAGAGAATGTCAATGGAACAGTTGATGATTTCAGGAATTGGAGGAGGGATTTAAATGTCTATATAAATGAAAGTGATTCACAAATGCTTGTAAATAAAATGGAAGAAAGGATGAAATACGCTCCAGGTTTCTCATTTGAATACAAGACTGAAAACAATCAATTGCACTCAATATTTTGGGCAGATGAAGTGGCAAAGTGTAACTACAAAGAATTTAGCGATGTCATGTCATTTGATGCAACATATAGAACAAACAGGTAAACTACTAATTTTAAATCACATGTGATTCATAAATATATCACATGTGATTTTGAAATAACATTTTCAGAAGTTGTTTATTAATAATAAAATCACATGTGATTTATAGGTACAACCTCATGTTTGTGCCCTTCACTGGAATAGATAATCATCGTAGGTGTGTGACTTTTGCTGCGGGATTGATAAAAGATGAAACAACAGAGACTTACACGTGGCTTCTTAACTCATTCATGAAGACTTTTAAGAAAGAGCCAATTATGGTTGTAACAGACCAGGATAAATCTATGAAGAAAGCTATTGACATTGTATTTAGGACTGCTAAGCATAGACTTTGCATGTGGCATATTACTCAAAAGTTGTCAGCAAAGGTATTAACAAGTCATTACATTATAAAATCACATGTGATTCGTATTAATTATAGTTAAGATCACATGTGATTTGTTATAGAATCCCCTGTTTTTTTTTTTAAAACTCTGTTTTACATTGTAAAATCACATGTGATTTGCATACATATTCTTGAGTCACTAAAAACACATGTGTTTCACTGTATCTACTGAATCACATGTGATTCGTATTAATTATTATAGTTAAGATCACATGTGATTTGTTATAGAATCCCCTGTTTTTATGAAAAACTCTGTTTTACATTATAAAATCACATGTGATTTGGATACATATTCTTTTGTCACATGTGATTCGTATTAATTATACTTAAGATCACATGTGATTTTCTTAAACATATAGAATTTATGGTCCCCTATAAATTATGATATAGGTACATGATGCAATTCCGGGAATTGAATTAGAAGCTGAAAGAGATTTCAAAAGCAGATTTGATAAAATTGTTTGGAATATGTACATCGAACCTGAAAAATTTGAGGAAAAATGGGAAAAGTTGATGACTGATTTTGATTTAAAGAACGATATTTGGTTCAAACATATGTTTGACATTAGATCAACTTGGATACCTGCATATTTTATTGAAACCGAAATGTTTGGTTTAATGAGAACAACTTCAAGGTCTGAAAGTGAGAATGCATTTTTTTTCAAACTTCATTAAACAAGGAACAAATCTAATAAATTTTATGGGGAGCTTTGATTCAGCAATGTTGAAACAGAGGTCAAAGCAAGCAGAAATGGATGCAAAGACCATCAAAACTACTAGAAAGTTGTGCACCAAACTGAAAATTGAAGAGCATGCATCAAAATTGTACACAAATACAATATTTGAAATCATTCAAAAGGAGATAGAATTGAAGCAGCTATATATAATTGTTCATTACATAACATGAATACAGAGGAGGATTGTCAGATTTCTATTGTTAACGAAACCTCAAAGGAAAAAGAATGTGATCTTCAATACAAGGTATAATTACTAAACAAAAATTGATTTCTACAACAGAATCACATGTGATTGTTAATAAAATCACAAGTGATTGTGTATTGAATCACATGTGATTGTGTGTTGAATCACATGTGATTGTTAATAAAATCACATGTGATTGTGTGTATAATCACATGAGATTGTTAATAAAATCACAGGTGATTGTGTGTTGAATCACATGTGATTGATAATATAATCACATGTGATTGTGTGTTGAATCACATGTAATTGTTAATAAAATCACATGTGATTGTGTGTATAATCACATGAGATTGTTAATAAAATCACAGGTGATTGTGTGTTGAATCACATGAGATTGTTAATAAAATCACAGGTGATTGTGTGTTGAATCACATGTGATTGTTAATATAATCACATGTGATTGTGTGTTGAATCACATGTGATTGTTAACTTACTAACATTGAAACTATTTTTTCTGATTCCAAAGGTACTCTATAATCAGAAATATGGATTATTAGTGTGTAGTTGTAGACACTATCTTAGATTTGGACTCCTATGTCGACATTCTTTTTGGGTTTTGAAGAATTCCAATATTGATAAAATCCCTAATCAATACATAATGAGACGTTGGAGAAGAAACATAATACCACCTGAATTAAGAGCAAGAAGAAACAGATATGGCAATGAGAATGTAGGAGTTCAAAATTTGGTTAATGAAATTACATCTGTTTTTGAGGATTCCATGGAGCTGCTTACCACTGATGAAGAAAAGCTCAAATCATATCTAGAAAAACTGAAATTGTTGAAGAATGAAATTGAAATTGATATGCCAAAACAACCTTCAAAAAACAAAAAGGTTACTATAGAGAAATTTTACGGTCCTCAGCCTGATCCTAATAATTTAGGAAACCCAAGTCTTGGAAAATACAAAGGATGTGGAAGAGATAAACGATTAATGCGTGGTAAAGAAATAGGAATTAAAGAAAGCAACAAGAGGAAAGTAATCTGTGGAAAATGTAAAAAGACAGATCACAATACCAGGACATGTGATAGATATCATGAAAAGCTAAAACAAAAAGAACAAGAGGAAAAAGCAAAATCTAAAGCCGCTGTGAACAAGGAGTGAAGAAATTCAAATTAAAAGAATCTGTAACACTTTAGAAATACTATATTTGAATAAAGACTTTTTAGAATTTTGTAATACAGAACTATCTCATTTAAAATAGAAAAAGAATCACATGTGATTCTTGATAACAATCACATGTGATTGTTAACAATCAAGGGCAGAACAACAGTTACATAAAAGAGATTTTAATAATCACATGTGATTTCTACAGTAAAAATCACATGTGATATGAAAATTGAATATGAAGTGCATAAAAACAGTACTCGGAAAGTAAAAAATCACAAGTGATTTCAATTCAGGATCACATATGATTTGTTTGCTTAAAAATAAAGTGCAGAAAAACACAGTAACATAAGTGATTTATTATCTATCACTTGTGATTCTACACACAATCACATGTGATTTTGATATTAAAAAACAGAGTTTTTATTATAAAACGAGTACTCTATATAAAATAACAAAATAACATATGATTGGAAAAGAGAATAAAGTGAACAAAAACAGAGATATTTGATTTAGTACTAAATCACAAGTGATTTTAGCATTCTATACATTACTACATAAAAAGCATCAAAAAGTGCATCATTACTAAAAATCACCTGTAATTGTAAGTATGTTAACAAAATACCATAGGACCACATGATACATCAGTTCTAAAAATTCAAAATAAGGATAACACAAACTAAGCACAAATTGTTTGAAAATGAACATTGTTTATGCAGAATTAAAAAAGTTTCACAAAACATTAAAGATTTATCTAACGTCTCGACTTGATCTGTTTTTACGAGCTTCAAGTATCATCTGTCTGATTTCATCCTTGGAATGTTGATTGTAAAAAATTGAAGCCTCATCAATTATCTTTTTTGCAAAGATGTTAACCTCATGAGTTAAAATCTTGCTTGCAAAACGCATCCTAAGCTTGTTAAGAACCAACTGTTGTTTAGAAATATCTGAGGGCATCCCTATATCCCATGAATTGTCAGATTGACCTAGATATAACTCCATGTGCAACATCAGAAACACACCACAATCAACAAAATTTTGGTCCGAAAACCATGGCATCTTTAATCTCTTAACAGATAACTTTGATACGGCATCATCAACTTTATGATTTTTCTTTTGAAGATGCTTCGAGAAACAATATTGCTACAAATAAAAGATTTAATTAAAGGAACAAAATATAATAATTTTAAATAAAAAAATAAGTTTAATATACAACTTACAACAAAGCATGATATTCTTTTGTATCTTGAATTAAAATTGCCTCCAGTTAAGTTATCAATAATCAGAAACTTTGGATTACTTCTAATGTCAAACACAAATGTATAGAAATGTGATTCATAATAAATTGGGAAGAAAACCTGAAATAAATTTAAATGTAAAAAAATACAAATCATTAGAACTACAGAATATATGATTGATAATGAAATCACTTGTGATTTGATAAGCTATATATACTCCCCTGTTTCATGAAAACTCTGTTTTAAATTACAAAATCACATATGATTTTGATATGCATATAGACCCCAATATTTATTGAAAAAACTATTCTACAGAATAAAATCACAAGTGATTTTGTTATGCACAAAAACTCCACTTTTATGCAAAAGACTCCACTAAAATCACATGTGATTGAATCAACAGTTGTAATATTCAGAATCACATGTGATTTCAATACAATATGCTTTAGAAAAATGTTATCGATCACATGTGATTCAAATACAAAATCACATGTGATTGTTAATAAAAATCACATGTGATTTGATTTAAAAAAAAGAAACTCATTACCAAATCATAATTTCTGAATGATAATTTATCTTGATCATCCCCAAGAAACACCGCTAGTTTTTCTGAAAAAGTTTTATATCTCTGGAACTTTGAAACTTTGCAATCAGGTTCTAAATCACTGTTTTGCTGTTCAATAAAAGATAAATTAATAATCAGAAAAAAATATAAAAATATAATGAAAATAAAAAATTAATAAAACTTACAAATAGACAGGTTTGCATAAAAAGTCTTCTAGGAGCAGAGGGATTTTTATACTTTTCTTCATAGTTTAAAATGTAGGCCCATGTATCAATAACAGATGCCTCAAGAAACAATCCCGGGCACAAAGTCTCTAGTCCCAAACGATCACCAAAACACGGATCATTAGAAGCCTGAAAGATAATAGATCTATTTTGAAAGAAACAAAACAACACAACATTAGCCACTTAGAATTAAAAAAAAAAATATTAATTACGATTAACTAATTTTAAGAAGTGAACAAACTAACCCAGAATCACCCGTCATGCAAAACAAATGTGAAGCAACTGCATATTCATTATTATTCAAATAAGAACGACAAGAAGTCTTCTTATTAATGTAAGGTGACCTCAAAACAGCTGTTGGTTTTTTTAGTCTTTTAAGTACATTGTTTGTTGTAACTGCCTTTTCACTTGCAGCTTGACATAAAGCATCCAACGTCTCAGCATTCTCGGACCACCAATCATCATCAATATACTCTTCTGGAACAACCACATCTTCCTTCTCAACAGGCTGATCTACAACATCAGCTTTTTCAGAAACAACACCAACACCTTCATCTTTCTTCTCAACAGAAATAGCATCACGAACAACATCAGCTTCATCTTCATCCTCAACAGAAACATCCTCACCAACAACATCATCATTTGGAGAAACATCGACATCAGCTTGGCTCTCAATAATAGGAGAGAAAACAACAACATCTGAAACATTCTGAGCCATATCTACATCTTCACACACCAACGATTCCAGATTAAAGACTCTTTTAAATTCTGATTTTATATAATTATACGCAACATTCCTCTCAGGGAATTTTTCATCAGCCCTATCAAAAATCTCGTATGCTAAATCTTTATGTTTGTTTAAAAATTCCTACAAAGACATAAACGATGAAGTTAAATTCATAAAGTGAATCAAAAAGAAACAGCAGTTGTAATAATCACAATCACATGTGATTTTAACAAAAAATCACATGTGTTTAACAATAAAAAAATGACATGATGGACAAACAGTTTAAAAATACGATTTCAATCACATGTGATTGAAAAACTATTTTAAATCACATGTGTTTGACAAAAAATAATTGAAAAACAATTTTATCAATCACATGTGATTCAAACACTAAGATCACAAGTGATTGAAACAGCAGTTGAAATATTCAGAATCACATGTGATTTCAATACAAATATCACATGTGATTCAAATACAAAATCACATGTGATTGAAGCAGGAAATGAAAAATGTTATCAATCACATGTGATTCAAACACTAAGATCACAAGTGATTGAAACAGCAGTTGTAATATTCAGAATCACATGTGATTTCAATACAAAAATCACATGTGATTCAAATACAAAATCACATGTGATTGAAGAAGGAAATGAAAAATGTTACCAATCACATGTGATTCAAATATAAATATAATTTGAATACCTTTTTTGATACATATTCAGGACTCTTATTTACATCAGGATTTAAGAATCCTTCATCATCATTTTCATTATCTTCAAAAGGAGGTAATAGATCAAGTGAACCGAAAGAACCCAACTCCAATTCTTTTAGCTCATGGGAACCCAAAAATCCCTTCCAATTCTTAAAAATTGGACGTTGCCGAACAACGGGAAGAGAATCAAGTTTTGTTCTATCGCAATACAAAAGCTACAAAAATAAATAAGAAACAACATAATATTAATAAACAAGTTTTTTAAATATATATAACAAAACAAAACAAAAAAAAAGAATATACTTACAGTCAAAAAAGTGCTGGGTCCACAGTAAAAGTTTTTCTCAACTTTCTCCCTATCCCAAGTTTTCTTGCTGATTTTAGCACAGTCAAGAACAAACAAACACCAATCCAGCGAACTAACATCAACATCTCTTGAGACATAATTCAAAACATCCAGTTTTACTGTCCCATTTCTATCACAAGATGCCATTGTATTAGCAAATAACATCAGTATATTCATCTTAAATACATGATCAGGAGCAGAAACTGAATTTTTAATTTGAAATGTAATGTTAGAAGGCCTAATCTCTTTATCTGCCGGAAACTGATCAAGCCATTCCTTAATAAAACAGGGATCAGATTTACACGATAATGATTAAATACTAGTACCACCTTTTGGAATACCAAAAACATCATGAACGGCATCAACATCGACAGGTATGTCTCCTTTATCAGTTCTAATCACCATATCCACAGGGTCAAACCTATCAACAACGTAATAACACAATCTCCCCGGAAGCTTTTGTATGTCAAACCCTATCAAAGAACCAAAACCAAAACTTTTGACTAATTCTTGTTGAGCAGAAGACAAAGAATTCATAACTTCGGACAGTTGATAAGGAGTTGTCCTAGTTCGAATTGATCTAAGTGTGTTAGCCATGGATATGTTTTCATCAGCAGATTTTTTTTTTCCGTTTTTTCGGTTTTGGATTTATTTTAGATTTAGAAATTTTTGCTTTTTTCGAAATAGGATTTTTGATTTTGTTGGATGATATAGGATCTTTGTCTTTGTTGGATGACATAGGCTCTTTGGATTTGTTGGATGATATAGGCTCTTTGTCTTTGTTGGATGACATAGGCTCTTTGGATTTGTTGGATGATATAGGCTCTTTGGATATGTTGGATATAGGCTTTCCGGCTTTTTTGGATATGAGCTTTTTAGTTTTTGTTTTCTTAGCCTCGTCAATACAAAATAGAATTGGTCCATGTTTTTTTGCTATCGATTTCTTTCTAGGTTTTGTTTTCTTAGACTCGTTACATGGAGGTTGTTTTTCATCTTGTAATTTTCTTTTTTTGGAGATTTCTTCATCCGGTTGCAACATAGGCAACTTGATTATTAACATATCTAAATCGTTTTCGCCACCTACATACAGAAAAAAAAACACACATAAGATATCACAAATGATTAGATTGGGAAATGATTAAACACAAACATGTGGTTAAAATCTAAAAAAAATCAAAATCACATGTGATTTACCAAACACATTTATCTTAAAATTAGACAGATCTAAATCGCGTGTGATTAACTAAAAGCAAAATATATGTTTTAAAGCTAATTATATGCGCAATCACATGTGATTTAAAACAGAGGTTTCACAAAAACAATAGAGCTATTAACATTTAAGTATATCACATGTGATTTAAAACAGTGGTTAAATTCTAAAAAGAATCAAAATCACATGTGATTTACCAGACACATTTATCTTAAACTTAAACAGATCTAAACCACATGTGATTTACTAATACAAAACATTAGAAAACAAACACATTAAGTGAATCGTATCAACAAAAAATCGTACGAAATCGAAGGATTATAAAGTAGAAACCCTAAATCAAAGTTCGCAATACAATAATACAGATAAATGAACAAGTATTTGTGGATAAACAGTAAAAAGAACATAATAATAAGAAGAACATCGCGTTTGAACTTACATAGAATTTCATCGGAGGGTTGTTTTGGAGAAGAAGCAGAATCGGCCATTCTAAGTCGAGTAAAAGTTGAATGCAGAAGTGTAAAACTAACAATTTCAGTAAACGACGGCACAAATTGGCGAAAATGTGTTGAATCACGACGGTTTCCGATCAAATTGATTGAGATGAAAACGGTTTTAAGAGAGAGAGAGATAGACAGAGAGATAGAATGAAAACACGATATAAGTGAGCGGGAATGATGAAAAGTAAAGCACAAATTAGATTTAACACTCGGCGTAAATGACCAACATACCCTTACGCTCACTTATTTAGATATTTAAAGAGCCAAATAATTCACATGTGATTTAAAAACAGAGTAAAAAATAATAATAATAAAACATGTGAACACAGTAAAAATCACATGTGATTTACAACTAAAAAACACTAGAAAGTAGTGATTTTTAATCACAATTGATTTTAATAAAAATAAATCAAATATTTTTTTAACAAATCACATGTGTTTTTGTAATGTAAATGGAGTTTTTTTATGAAAAAAAGGGAGTCAATATACAAAACAAAATCACATGTGATTTTAGATCAATATTTTTTAAATAAGAATAAAATCAATATTTTTTAACAAATCACATGTGATTTGTTATAGTTAAGATCACATGTGATTTGTTATAGAAACCCATGTTTTTTATGAAAAACTCTATTTTACATTATAAAATCACATGTGATTTGCATACATATTCTTGAGTCACTAGAACACATGTGTTTCAATATATCTACTGAATCACATGTGATTCGTATTAATTATTATAGTTAAGATCACATGTGATTTGTTATAGAATCCCATGTTTTTATGAAAAACTCTGTTTTACATTATAAAATCACATGTGATTTTAGTTCAGTATCAAGTGAACAAAAACTGGATAAACTGTTTGCCATATAACAAAAACACATAACTTAAATATAAAAACTAGAATAAATAAACTAGAAAGTACGATAATTAAACTACAATGTACATTGTTTGAAAATAACAAAACACATAACTTAAAATATAAAACTGTTTTAACACAATTGTTTATTTATCACGAACTGATCGATTAGAAATGGCATGAAGAATATGAAGCTTGATTTGTTCTTTTGTGTTGGACTTGATGAAATCAGAAGCCTTTTCAATCATTTTAGAAGCATGAATGTTAAGGTCATGAGTAATAACTTTTGATGCGAACCGCATCCTAAGCTTTCTCATCATCAAATTTTGTTTCTCAAAATCAATTGGAATATCAGTGACCCACTTTTCTGATTGGCCACTGTATCCTTCCATATGGAACATAAGAAAAACACCACAATCAGTGAAATTCTTCTTAGAGCACCATTTAAATTCCAACTTCTGCGGCTTCAACTTCCCAACATCTTCACCAAAACGATGACCATATGCGATTAAATGAGTAGAAAAACAATGTAGCTGTATACAAAAAAGTTTATTAGATATTTATCAAAATGTAATAATTTTATAGAAAATTAGATGAATATTTATTTAAAAACTTACAAATAAATCACATATATGCTTGTATTTAGCATCAAAATCATCCACAGTTCTATTGTCAAGAATATAAAATCTTGGATTCTTCCTTAAATCAAATACAAAACAATAAAAGTGCTGAAAAGCACATATTGGGAAGAAAACCTGTAATACATTTGAATCAAAAAACACAAATTAGATATAATAAGTTACAAATCACATGTGATTGTTAACAAAATCACATGTGATTGTTAAAAAAATCAAAGGTGATTGTTAACAAAATCACATGTAATTGTTAAAAAAATAACAGGTGATTGTTAACAAAAATCACATGTGATTGTTAACAAAATCACATGTGATTGTTAACAAAATCACATATGATTGTTAACAAAATCACATGTGATTGATATCTTTGAAATTTAAAATAAAAAAAAAAACACAAAATCCACCTACCAGATTGAATTTATCAAACGACAGCTTATCAATATCATCATTAAAAAAAACAAATACTTGATGAAAAAGTATTGTATATCCAATCTTGAGAATATTGGTGACCGGATGAATAAACAGTGGAAGGCTGTTCATCAAAAAATAGTTAATATTAACACAAAAATATACATATTAAAACAATTACACTTACAAATATAGTGGATGGAAAGAACACTCTCTTCAAAGCTTTATGATGTTTAAAATTTTCTTCATGATTTAAAATAATTGACCAAAGATCAATTACACTTGCATCAACATAAAGACGAGGAGTTAGTGACTCTAGAGTCAAACGGGAAGCAAATGGCAATTGATCAGCAGTTTCAAAAATGTTTTCCCTGTTATGGAAGAAAAGAAAAAAATACAATGTTAAATAAAAAAAATAATAATAAATAAACATTAACTAATACAAAATTAGACAAACAAACTCACATCCGTTCTTTAAGAGCTGCAAAAAGCTCACTTGCAACAGCAAATCCAGAAGCTAAAAGACATGGACTTGCAGCAGTCTTCTTAATTATATATGGTGATTTCAGAGGTGGTGATGGTTTTAACAATCCTTGTTCATTTAATGGCTGCAATGCCTTTTTAGAAACATTGGGAGACCACCATTCAGACAAAATATCATCATTATCAGGAATCTCATAATCATCAATAACATTACTCTGAACCTCAACAAACTTTGAAGGAACATTTTCAGCCAAAGCATTCTCAACAAACTCAACATTCGAAACACCAACTTCAACCTATAAAATTCAGTTAATACTACTAGAGATAAATATCACATGTGATTATGATATGCATATAACATGTTTTTATGAAAAACTCTGTTTTAGAGAAGAAAATCACATGTGATTATGATATGCATATAGACTCCCCTGTTTTTATGAAAAACTCTTTTTTAAATTACAAAATCACATGTAATTTTGTTATGCATATAGACTCCCCTGTTTTTTTTATAAAAAACTATGTTTTACACAATAAAATCACATGTGATTTTTGTTAGGAATATAAAATTTATGTGATAACATCACTTTGAACCTCAACAACCTTTGAAGGATTATTCTCAGCCAAAACATTCTCAACAATTTCAACATTCGGAACATCAACTTCAGCCTATAAAATTCAGTTAATACTATTAGAATTCAAATAATACTCTGCAAATCACAAGTGATTGGAGTACATTTATAAGAAATTAAAAAGAAAGAAAAATGATAATACCTCAGAAGGAATCACTAAGGCAAGATTAAAAACTCTGTTAAATTCAGATTTAACAAAATTTATTGCTAAATCCCCTTGAGGGAACTTAGCATCAACACGGTCAAAAATTTCATAAACCAAATCTTTGTGTGTTTTGAAAATTCCCTACAAAATTTCAAAAATGAAAGTTAATATTAAATTAGATAAGAAAAAATAAACACAAGTTATGGTATTGAAAATTACATGTGATTTTAAAATACAAAATCTTTATAAAAGAGGTTTCTAAGTGAATCACATGTGATTTGTTTTCTTAAAATCAGGGGGAGTTGATAAGAAAACAAATCACAAGTGATTCGCTTTAGAAAAATCACATGTGATTTGTTTGCTGAGAAAACAGGGGAGGTTGTTAACAATCACATAAAGAGTTTATATATCACATGTGATATAACAAGTACAATCACATGTGATATAAAAATGTAAAATCACAAGTGATTCAAGAAGATTATAATAACTTTTGAAATAATGTAATACCTTTTTCGATACCATATCAGCAGGGTCAACAATGTTAATATCCTCAGCATTGTTAATATCATCATCATTTGCATTTGAGGTTTCTGTAGCATCTAAAGGAGGTAATACATCAAATAAACCAAATGATCCACAGTTTGCTTCTTTATTCTCTCGAATGCACAAATAACCCTTCCAGTTTTTAAATACTGGACGCCGACGAGGTAAAGAGAGAGAATCGCATTTTGTGTGATCACAATACAAAAGCTATAAAAAAAATATTAATAAAAAAACTTATAAAATTATATCTAAGAAAAAAAAAAATAAAATAAAAGAAACTCACTATCAAAAATGTAATAGGACCACAATAAAAATTTTTATTAACAGCATTCATATTCCAAAGTTTTTTACTGTCTTTAAGATTGGCCAATAAAAACGAGCACCAATCAAGAGACTTAATATCCATATCTTCAGATACATAATTCAAAACATCCATTTTAATTATGCCATTGCAATCACAGGATACCAATGTATTGGCAAACAGCATCAATATATTCATCTTAAAAAACTCATCAACAGCACCATTTAAACTTAAAATTTTTTCCTTGATAACAGATGGCCTAATATCCTTGGACGATGTGAACTGATTAAGCCATTGTTTAACAAATTTAGATTCAGAATTGAGTGATAAAGAGTATATATTGGTACCACCCTTGGGAATACCAAACACATCATGAACAGAATCAACATCAATTGAGATAACACCTTTCTTAGTATTAATAACCATCTTTGCATCATCAAAACTGTCAACAACATAATATCCTAACTTTCCAGGAAGTTGATGAAAATCAAAATCAATTAAAGAACCAAAGCCAATATCTTTTACAATTTCCTTCTATTCAAGAGATAAACCACACATAACAAATGAGAACTGAGATGGGGTTGACCGATACCTAATGGATGGAAGATGTTTAGAAACAGAAACATTTTGTGCAGCCTTTGATATTTTTGTTCTCTTTTCTGTTATTGGTTTTAATTTTGTTGGAGCCTCAGGAATGATTTCTGATTGAACTGAAGAAGAAGATACGCCTTTTGTAGAAAACTTTATTTTTAAACTTTTTGGAGGCATAGGCTAAACTTCAGAATCAACTTCAGAAAATTTCTCTTGTACAGATTCAGGTTCAGAACGTCTAATAAGCTTAAACCTTTTATTGATTTTTGATTTACCCTCGACAGTTCCTCTTGTTGATGATGACCTAGGTTTTTTAGTTCTTATCTCAGGCAACTCAGATAACAGAGTAGATAAATCATCAACACCTATAAAACAGAAAAAGAAGCAAGTTATGACAACTAATAACAATATGAGATAGATAAACTGAAATCACATGTGATTGAACTCACAATCTCAAATAAACAAACTGTAATTTAGCTTACTAATCACATGAGATTAGAAGCTATGAATTATTTGACAGTGATTAGGTGAGATATTGAGAACAATCACATGTGATTGAACTCAAATAACATAATAATCACATAATAAAAAACAATCACATGTGATTTAAAAACAGAGTAAACATTAAAATAATAAAACATGTGAACACAGTAAAACTAGAAAGTTGAAAATCAAAAATAAAAACGGTAAAATCACATGTGATTAACAACTAAAAAACACTAGAAAGCTGAAATATATAATAAAAACAGTAAAATCACATGTGATTTACAAATAAAAAAAACTAGAAAGTTGAAAATCAATAATAAAAACGGTAAAATCACATGTGATTAACAACTAAAAAACACTAGAAAGCTGAAATATATAATAAAAACAGTAAAATCACATGTGATTTACAACTAAAACACAACAGAAGGCAATAATCTACAATAAAAACGCAAAAATCACAAGTGATTTACAACTAAAAAACACTAGAAAACAGTAATCTACAATAAAAACGGTAAAATCGACGGATTACAAAACCTAGAAAAAGCCGAAATATACAAAAACACAAAAAATGAACACCTATTTATACAAAAACAATAAAAAAAACTAATAATAAAAAAGTTGTTAGGTCACAACGAACCCCAATATTGATAATAACATCGGTAAAGACAAGACCATATACGTCATACGATTATTCTTATTAAGCACAAACGTATAGTATGTGTTCTTGGTTGCGGAATAACCAAGAACACTCCACAAAGTGTTACATTTAGAATTGGGTTACCGGTGATCCATACAAATGATCAACCGGGATCCAAAAGGATACTTAACAACTAAAGACTAAACCTCTATTTATAATGTATAGAGGTTTTACAATTAACCCTATTTTATATGTAACTCCCAATTCTAATAAGTGCATCCCTTAATTAAAGGGATTTGATTCATTACTCAAATAAGGAATGCACCATTCACGGACTGGTCGGTCCGTGTACTCAGTATGACTGAGCTATACCGACTAACTCGGTATGAGACTGAGCTATATCGACCAACTCGGTATGAGACTGAACTATACCGACTAACTCAGTATGTGGAGCTCGGTCCGTGAACTCGGTATCACCTCATACTGACCAACTCAGTATGACCAGATACCGACCAACTCGGTATGAGACGAGTTTCACTAAGATTATTTATATAAGTTAAACTTATATATTCCTTTGTTCATCAGATTCACAAAGTAATAGGTTTGACCGGGTTTTCTACCCTAACAATCTCCCCCTATCTGATGATAACAAATGAATATGTTTAACCTAATAAATAATAACGATCTTGTCTTGTATGGTCTTCTTTTTGAGATCTTTTCATATTCTTTATTCACTAAGTACTTCAAGAAAATATATGTCACATTAACTTTTCTCCCCCACAATCATTGACTCCTCCTTAAACTGTCCGGTATATTTGAGTTGAAATGAAACATATCCCAAGAATCATTCAACTAGTAGATTTCCTTATTTTGAAACGATTCAAATGATTGTAAAATAATATGTGACATGTACCCCCTTGAATAACTTAGTATGAACACTTTAGCTTCAAGAACTTTAGCTTCATATTAAGAGAAAATATATATCGCATTGAGTTTTTCTCCCCCTGAATCATATACTTTCACCTTAAACCGTTCGGTATATTTTATCTTTGACTTGAAACCCCACCAAAGAATCAATCAACTTATGGATTTCCTCAGTTTAAGATGATTTTATATGATTATAAAGAGAAAAACATGTGAAACATACTCACTTGTAAAATTCAGCTTTCAGAATTTCGTTTCTCTAATTTTGCAGCAACTTCAAAAAATCATATCTCCATGTAGAATCTTCTGATCATTATGAATTTTTTACACGACATACATATACATGTCTTCGACATCATATCCAAAAATCATATTGATCCAACGGTTGAAACGATCACAGCAGTCTCATACTGACCAGTCAGTATGAGACAGTCAGTATCAGTAGACCAGCAAGTTTGAAAATATGTATCTCTCAGTATACGTTTCTGATCATTCTCAAATTTTGATACTGAGTACATGTATGTGTTATGGATAAAATATCCCAAATTTATGAAGATCCAACGGTTACATATGATACAATAACTGTTTTAATACAACTGCGCAGAATTAACAACTTACCATATATATTCGTCAATCAACTTCAAAAATATATATCTCTCAATACACGATTCATTTTGAAGATCTGAACGGTGAAAACATTAAACAGATTATGGTGAACCTTCAGTTAAAATTTCACGCTCATTCGATTTTTGAAGAAAAAGAACCAATTTTTCTTCCATGGCTGCCCAGCAAGTAAGGAATAGAAAACAAAATATATGACCTGTTGCGCCTTCCATATCGCTCTACCCGAATCTTCAAATACAAAACTGAACGGTCAGATTGTGTGTCTGTGTGTTGAGAACCTCGTGTTCAAATTTCACACAGATTCGACGGTTAACGAAGGAGATCCGTTAATTCTTCTACCGGTGTGCAGAATATGACGAAAATTCTGCATTGTTCTTCTATTTGAAAAGACTTGATCTTCAACAATATATAGGGTTATAAGATCATCAAAGTTGTAGATAACTTTGAACCGCTCTCATACCAGTTGTTAGGTCACAACGAACCCCAATATTGATAATAACATCGGTAAAGACAAGATCATATACGTCATACGATTATTCTTATTAAGCACAAACGTATAGTATGTGTTCTTGGTTGCGGAATAACCAAGAACACTCCACAAAGTGTTACATTTAGAATTGGGTTACCGGTGATCCATACAAATGATCAACCGGGATCCAAAAGGATACTTAACAACTAAAGACTAAACCTCTATTTATAATGTATAGAGGTTTTACAATTATTCCTATTCTATATGTAACTCCCAATTCTAATAAGTGCATCCCTTGATTAAAGGGATTTGATTCATTACTCAAATAAGGAATGCACCATTCACGGACTGGTCGGTCCGTGTACTCAGTATGACTGAGCTATACCGACTAACTCGGTATGAGACTGAGCTATACCGACCAACTCGGTATGAGACTGAACTATACCGACTAACTCAGTATGTGGAGCTCGGTCTGTGAACTCGGTATCACCTCATACTGACCAACTCAGTATGACCAGATACCGACCAACTCGGTATGAGACGAGTTTCACTAAGATTATTTATATAAGTTAAACTTATATATTCCTTTGTTCATCAGATTCACAAAGTAATAGGTTTGACCGGGTTTTCTACCCTAACAAAAGTTAAAATGACCTGATTGTAATTCGGCATTGACGGAAACTTCAGCAGATGGTCCTAGTGGAGAAGATGATCGTAAATCAGACATTTAAACGTTAGAAAAGGATTTTCTTCGACTGATAATGAACGAGGAAGAAAGAGGAATGAAGAATCACAACTAATCGCCGGTAAAACCGCTGTAAATAGCCGTAAATCGCCGGAAATCACGATTTGTTTCGAGAGGTTTTGAGAGAGAGAAGGAGATGAAGAGACGTGATCGGAGAGCGGGAAAGGAACAAATGACAGAGTGATTGGGGTTATATCAAAGTGTAAAATGACGAATATACCCTTCCACGTACAAAAACAGTTTAAAAAAAAGATGTAATCTGAACCATTGATTAGGCTTGATTCAAGGGACCAAAAGTATTCCTTGAAACTTTAAAAAATATGTGGACCTCCTTTGACTATATTCTATGTGCCATGTTTACAAATAGGTATATAGCTAATAGCATTACTTTTCTTATTGAACGGCTCAAAAATATACTTCACAATGAGATTTGAATCTAGAATAAAATACTATTACCACTATTTTATTTTGGTTTACAGCATTACTCGTATCTATGTTATGATATTTATTGTTCCAAGAGTGCCCATGAGTATTGGAGGTAACTGCGTGGGTAGGTACAAAGAACCTAGCAATAGTGCAGAAATCCAACGTGGCAATTGTGGATTGTTTCAAGTTTTTATTGCGGCGGCCACAAGTTTCTCATATTCCGGTTTTCAGAATTAGATACAAATAATCTTTTTCTTTTGTCTTTTTTCTAACAGTAAGTTAGTCAGTTGATGGTTCGATATATGCACTGACATTCAAGCAGACAGTATATATTTTTCGAACATATCTCCCTTTTTGGGGAATAAACCACACCTCTCGTTGTATTTGTACTTGGTTTTGCTAGTGTCTTGCTAGCCGTTTTTTTATTTATATAATTTTTCTGTGTGGTTTTCGGGCGGGTGACAGTATTGCCGAAGCTCATTCCGTTGCCTCCTTTTTGCCGTTCAAAAAAAAAAAAACTCCTTATTAATCTCTTGAGGAATGCTCTCAACAAAACTTGAATCAAATACCTCTTGAAGACAAACTCTCTAAGGCAACCCTTGGTGACAATTGATCTACACCAATTGGTTAGACACAAATAATCTACCCTATCATACGGATAGTTTTATTGGTTTTGCTAATGACAGCCCTTAGGGCTGTCTTTAAGGCATAAAGAGTTGTACATCAATTCAAAGGGTGTGGTAATTCCTAAAATCCGGGAGTTAGTTAATGGTTGAAGTACTAAATTATGATACATGTCTATTGACAGCCCTTAGGGCTGTCATTAGCAAAACCCTAGTTTTATATCTCTTTTTTTAACAACAACTCCTAATCTATTTTAAATGTATCTATGTCCACTATGGGATTTGAACCCTCAATTTCAAAGTTAAGGGCAAACACCTTTACCTCTAGGTCATTGGCCATTTCGTAAATAGTTTTATATCTCAGTGAAGTGATTCTAGTATTTAACATTTTATTTTATTGGAGTAATTTATACATACTTATTATAAGCCTAAGAATATATTGACTTAATTTCATAAATGTGTATTTAGGACATGTTTAAGAAATTTTATTAACGGGGCTTATGATCCTATTAGTTTATTAAGCTTATAAGCCCGTTAATAAGATTTTCCAAATATGTCCTTATTTCAAAAAAAAAAAAAACGATTTGATTATTTACATAGAAATATAAATAAAGTTGGTAAATAATCCTATCTAGGGTTGCAGCTTACAAACGAATTAAACAAAATTTGAGCTTGACATGCTTGAGTTTGGCTCGACTTACATTGTCAAGCTTGAGCTTGCTTCGATAACTCGATGAACTTTTATGATGCAAGCTCTAGAGGACTTTAATTGGGCTCAAGTTCGGTTCAAAAAGCTTGAAAAATATATACATGATTGCACATACAAAATTTATATAAGTTTCGATAAAACCTTGAACTCGGCTCTAAAAGTTCCTACTATACATATATTTTCGAGCTCATTGATGGGATAAATTAATTTATGCTCAAGCTCAAGTTCAAATAACTCCGTAAAAACTCAGACTAGTTTATCTCTCAAATCCTATTGTTTTTAGTAGTGGATGAGTTCTGGTTATCTAAGTGCCAGTTTTTTTTACTCTTATGAAGAGTTCAGAATACCTAGCCACCTAGGTACCTTCTTGGTGGTTTTGCATCGAATAAGTTTAATGTTTTTATTAAACTTAGACTCTATAAATAGAGACACTGGATCTCATTTGTAGACACACTTCAAAATACTAGAACACACCCATATATAATCGTTCACAATTTTCTCTTTGGTTAACACACTCAATCTCGGTAAGTGTTCGGGTTTGGACTATATCTGGTAGTACATAACTACTCGGTTGTTGTAATCTGAGAAATAGATAACGAATCTATTTTAAGTGGATCAAGTTTATCACGAGAATCAACCAAACTCGGTTTTTATATCTTTGTTTACATATTCTTGTTTCAGTCATTGTAATTATATTTGTCATTTTCCAATTGTATTGTATTTTAGTTAAATAAAATTAGTATTAACTCCTAAAAAAGTTACTCGGGTAACATATAAAATAATTTTGATTATTATAAAATAATAAAGAAATATATAATATTTATTCATATATTCATAAAACTCTAATTTAGATGTACCTTTCCATGAGTGGCGTCTCCATTCCCCAAAGCCTAGGGGCAACTCGTGCAAATGGTATTTTAATATTTAAACTTTGATACCTTTTATTGAGTGAGTATACAAACTATTCATATATAACAATTTTTTTAAAGTTACTTTGTATAAACAATCTTTTAAGAGGGTAGACTACAGATGTATTGTTTAGAAAAAGCAACAAAAAAACAGTTATAAAAAAGTGTATTTTTATATATTTTCCAACTTTATATCTAGTAATTTTAGCTCAATATTTTACAAAAGAACGTCACTTTATAAGCAAACTAGCCGGATATCTGCGTAATGCGGTGGTTGGTACCTTTAATTTATATTTTGCAATAACGATAGTGATAATGATGATGGTGAGTGACGGTGGTGGCTAATAAAATAATATGAGTTTTAGGATCAATAAAAATAATAAAAAAAAATGGTAAAGGAGTGTACCATTGACACTGGCCACATATTGTGACCGGACACCCGACCCAGCAACATGTACATTCCCCGGTAAATCACCTAACAATGATATCCACACCTCTGCTTGGGCTCGATATACGAGACCCAGCATTTTCAGCACAGAGGGGGACCCACGTTTCAACGGAGGCTGGTGGCCACAAGGAGGGTTTCACGGGGTTCGAACCCGGGACCTCCCACATAGGAGGCCCAAGTCTTACCAACCGCGCCCACCCTTGTGGTTCAATAAAAATAATATGATGCATGAGTTATTGCAGACACGTAATTAACATATGTCCTAGTAAGTTAATTGTATTTCCAAGAAATCTTTTCAAAATGAAGATCGAAAGTTCAAGTTCTAGGACTGCAAATCTTTAACTATTTTCTAAAATAACAAGTCACCTTTGAAAATTAAGCCTTAATTATATTATATTATTTTGGCAGGAGGGAGTAGCTTTAAAATCTTAAAATATATAGAACAAGATACACCCATCAAAGACACAAGCATATGCATATGCATACCACAACAAGAAAACAGATGTTCATGGGTCAACCGCTGTAGGTTTGTAGTCAATAACCAAAACTTTATCAAGTTGTTCCAGAATACGAGTGGCAAACTCGACATGGGCTGGGTGACATGAATAAGTTGCAAGGTCTTCAACGCTTTCAAAACTCGACTCAAACACATGAGTGAAACCTTGGTGCATATTCTCAACGCTCACATCTTTTCCCCTGTTTTCAAATCAAAATAAGTGTTTTAACATTTTTTCAGAATTTTCACCAAATTTAGGAATTATTGAACCCATTACAAAAATATCAGTGGTTTTTCTTTTTGAAGATGTATGTAACACTTTTATGGAAATATCGTATAAAGCAAACAAAACGTGTAACTATCGAATGATGCTTTAGTACTACTAAATCAAAATCAAAATCGATTTAGGGATCAAGAAAATAAACACATAAACGTTAAAAATTAATAGATATTGATAGATAGCTCATAAAATTGATTTGATCAGTCCATATATATAAAAGTTTGGATTGTGGAATTAATGTTACCATCGAAAAGACTTCATTGGTTCAATGAGATTGACGAGATTTGCAAAATCTTTGATGAGATCGTCGATCATCTGTTGCGAGATTCCATCCTTGAATTTCCCGAGAACGATGTGCTTCACCTCTGCCATATCTCTCTGTTTCTGACTAGCGAGAGAAAGTGAGGGAGGATATGAAAAAGAGAACATTATTATAAATTAAGTTTTGATAATGACTCACAAAACACGCATTAAAAATTTATACATCTAACTATAATAAACTTCTTAATTTTAGGAATTACTCATTTCCATAGATTAATGTACAACTGTTTATGCATTAGAGACAGTCCTAAATGCTGTGATTATCAAAACCCTTATTATAATAAGGTTGTATTCTAGCTAGTTAATTACTACATCCGTATCAATATAAGTGATACATTTGAAAAATCACAGTTTTTTAGGCAAAAGATTAAAAAATAGTTTAAGATAGATTAAAATGGGTAGTTAGTGGAAATGAGTCTCACTTATTTTGAATAAAATCATATTAATGACGTTTAAAAGTAAAAGTAAGGGTAAAAGAGTAATTTCACTTTATTAAAGTAGATGGTTAGTGGCGAATGAGTTCCATATTTTTTACCAAATAAGGTAAGTTTTGGAATGTATCATTTATTTTGATTCACCCCTAAATAGAAAGTATTTCACTTATTTTGATACGAAGATAGTACTAAAACATAGTTCAGTTGATAAATCTTAGTCATTGGATTGAAAAATTCATTAACCACCATCATCGTCAAATCATATGTGATTCAATACACAACCACCACCGTCGGCAACCGTCGCCGCCGACCACCGTCACCACCATCAAATCAATTAATTAAGAAAATTTGAATTCATTGAACTGCATATGATGATGGTAGTAATTTAGGGATGATTAATTTGAAGAATGAGATTTATCTCTTAAGACTTAATAAAAGAAGTAGACTTCTTTGAATGTTTTGTGTCATGGAACATTAAATATATTCAAATTTTCTTAGTTAATTTAAAATATCATTTATGACTTACAGTATTGATTATTTTGTTTTAAACCAATTTTACTTTTCTAAAATGAAAAGAGTCTTTTACTACTATATATTTAATGCAATAGAAAAAAAAACATTTAACTTTTATATTAGTCGTTCAAAAAAAAGCGCCCCTATTAAACATACCAGAAAAAACATATTATAAAAATATAATTATAAAGACTTTTTCTAACTCGTATTCTAAGATAATGTCAATTCTGAAACGAACTGATACATTCAGTTTTTGTTACATCAATATTGACACTATAACTAATATACTCATGACAACTCTAATCATTATTAAAAAATTGTCATTTAGACGAATGTGATTCGCATATGGAAAAGAAATACTTACATACACACATAACATGTATCATTGAAGTTATATTATAAGTAATTAATGTATTCATTTAAATGTGTACCTTATTTTTTTTTTTTTCATATACAATTCACCTCCTTTTATATTGACATCACTTAACTCTTTAAGGTATTGTAGTTTTGAATCTCGATCCCCAAACACTCTCTTGATAACCGAAATTGATTAGCTTTTATGTTTTTTTGGTAATAATTAGCTTTTATGTTCTGAACTCCTTGTCTCTTTGTTGACTAGTAATTAGCAACATTTTAAAACTAATTGGGTTTGAATTTGTCCCGTCCATACCTTCAAAGTGGCCGAACTGGTAAAACCGGTTGAAATAGATTATAATATTATTCAATATATATGATAAGTTTTTTGCTTACCGGTTATGAAGATACGGACCGCTGTGATAAATTTGAAATGCAATATCAATTTTTTGTTAAGACCTATGAATATTGTAGTTTCAAAACTGAAATTTACCAGCATCAAATATTATTTAGGGTTAAAAAACAAAAAATCTGGCTCAACCCGGTTTCATAGACTTAGTTCAACCAGGTTGGATCAAAAACTTGGTGGTTCAATCCGACCGACGTCTTACTTACTAACAAGCTACGTCCGACATGCACCTACATTTTCTAATCGGAAAGACCAATCCGCCTCGATCAGTAAAGCATTAGTAACTAGTCCATGTATCATATAGTAATGCTTTTGCAATACATTCGTTAATTAATAAAGTTAAATGGATGTAAGATAGGAATTAGGATTTAGGAGTATACTATAGGATAAAACTAAAACAAAATTTAATTTAGCTATAAAAATCTGTATTTATTTTTTATAGGTAGTGATGTTCACACCACAACTTTTAGGTTATCTACCAAACTTAATGTTTGAAATACTTGTACAGTTTACTACGGAGTATAAAACTTGTACCTTGTGGTATATGAAGTAAAAGTTATAGTGTAGAAATGAATTCTATTTTTTATTGTTTAACAAGATCTTACTTTGTTTTCTTGTAGGATTATCAAAGTACATACAATTAATAAATTATTGGTATGTGAATATTGAGTTCATTTTAAGGTAATACTGCGAACTTTTACATGATGCAACCTGTTAAAATAATTTGTTGTAATGAGACAAAATGAGACTTTATGAATGTGTTATCGTATCCTATTATCTTAAAAGAATGAATGGCATAATGTATCTAAATGAAAACAGGCAAATACATTAAATTAACACCAACAATTATATTCTAGAAATGTATCATCCAATTTTATATGAAGACATTAGCAAATGAAAATAAAACGTTGCTTCAATTTCTTAGCACACAATAAAAAGACAAATTATAATACTCAATTATATTTTATTTAAAGACAAAAAAAAAAGAATAAAGAAACTTGTTATAGTGCCATTTTACACGTTACAACAGCATACTCCACCGTTGACACAAACGTCATCATTTTTACAAAATCCAACATTTGGGCCGGTCCCCATCCTCTCACATTCCGCATTACAATCCATATTATTGCAGCATGTTGCTGTACAACGACTTTCTAATATTCTTCGTTCTCCTAAAATAAAATATTATTATAATTAGACATAATTCCAAAATTCCGTAAGGAAATGAATCAATAGGATATATTTATCTGTATGAATTGCATGACTAGATACAGAGGAAACCATTATCATTACTACAAGAAGAGCAACAAATTTGTAAGATGCCATGTTCTCTTCTTTATATTTTTATATAATCAAATGTTTTATTTGTTTAGAACTACAAATAAGGATTTATATAGGGTTTTAAAAAAGGTTTAAAAGAGTAATAGTAATGAATTGATTGATTGCACACATTACGGCATTTAATATGAATAATGACGAATCTGTTACCTTTTAAGTCATGAAGCGAGTTACAATTTTTGTTTAGTTTTACCTAAATTAATTGTTTTACGTTTAACTATTGCACAGAAATGTTCTAAGTTATAACGAATTAACAGTATTTCCGTGATGTATTTATCTATTAAGAGTTTGTAGACATTAATTTTTTTCATGGAAATAACTTTTAAATCAACCTTACTATATACGGAGTAATAAACATTTTCGTTTATGATTAAATATTTTTTATAAATTAATTTTACATTTCTATTCATCCTTGTCATTATTTGTATGTATGTCTTCAACTTTTAATAAACATGATACCTTTCACAAATGTATTTGTTTTCTTTTATCATCATCATATAACGGAACATACATATTGCATCCAAAATTAATCAACTAATATTAAACATATTCGTGTGACATAGTAATAGTAATCAACAATATAATTATATTTTTGTGGACTAGTGGCATTCGATATTTAACAAATTACATACATGCAATCTATAAAACTCTATTTAAACTCAATACTAAATTTTTAATGTCAATAATCACATTTGATTCAAGCGAAAACACGAGCACTAAATATAAAACCAAAACAAGAGCCAAAATGTAGTTGGAAAAGGGATTTCATTACCCCACAGTTGACTCACTTAATGAAAATCACCTTGCAAGTAAATAAGAAATGCAATCTACGAGTGACGCTTCAAATTCCCTAAAAGTTATAATAAACAAAACTAAAATAATATTATGAATACCCAGAGAACATAAAATCCCAAGAATCGTTCTTCGAGTCATACGCATATATACCGTTGATAGTAAACAACCATCGACAATCAGACCCACAACCATAGTTATCCCGCATGTATTCATATGCATTGAAATGAATTTGCATCATAACATTAACATCGGCCTCCCACCTTGCATTACAATAAAACAACGTCGTTTTAGAAAAATTCGGCCTAAACCTCCACTCCATCGTTTGACCGTACAATAACGTATGTTGACCCAAATCATCATCTGATGATTGACAGTCAATATTCAATACTTTGTCGTAATCAATCATGTTGATTATTTGTACTGTAATTTTGCCACTTGCTACACATATTAAGGTGGTGATTGTGAGTAGTTGTAGCATCACCGCCATCATCGCCGTCATTGAACCACCACCACTCGCTGCAATCCGCCTCAATTTGGGTAAAAATGATGAGTTTTGATTAAATTACAATCTCTATCATTATATATTTGTCATCTGTCATTAATGGAAATCTGTTGAATACATTTTGTCATTAGTTTTCATAAATTTCTACAATTATTCTATGTAAGTTTTGCCCAATGGGAATCTGGATAGTCTAGAATATTAAAGTCCATTTTCTTGCAAACGACTTTTAGTCTCTCAGATATATTCAAGATATATTCGAACGATTATGGGACTTAATGGCCTAAAATATTATATTTTCTCAGATATATTATTTATTGTTTAATATGAGTTTTATACATAATTGAATACGGAGTATATGATACATAGAAAGGAATCCCGAATTAATAAGAGAATCAAATTAAAGTATTAAACAACCATAAGAAAAAATGTAAAATAGAAGAGCACGTGACCTCGTTACGTAGTAAAGGATACAAATCATATTAATAAATAACATATTAATATAATAATAGTCCATCTATTAAAATAATGATCGTAACATTTTCCTCAGAAAAATGTTATTAAGTATATGTAAAGTAATAATTTTGACAACATAAGATACGTAAAACGTGTCACTCATCAAAAGATAAATTGCGCAAACATATGTTATAAGAAAAATTAAGAACAGAAACTGTAAGAAAAATCAATGTTTGACGGTGAAAAGATGAAAAAATAAACGAGCACAAATACGCTCAATTGTATATCGTTTTTCATATGTAATCAATGTACAAGTGAATATATGTCACATTTCGGATTCAAATCCAATATTCCAAAAACCTTCAGGAGTAGAGGGTGGTGCAAACCTATATCGATGCCTAGAAACACCCTCATGATGCTCACAACGTAAATTCTGTTTATTATTATTATTATTGTTATTATTTTCACCATCAGGAAGAACAGCATCATAAAACTTCTTACACTGCTTGCATTCAACTCCTTTAAGATTAGCCCGTTCTGCTTTCTTTCTCACGGGCTCAACATATTTAAAGCTTTTCCTTTCAGGAGGCCTTATTTGATTCGGGCCACCACTTACATCCTGTGTTTCATCATCTGAGCTGTCAGAACTCGTGTCTTTAGGAATCGGGCCTGGAAAATGATGAATCACTTCATCTTTTGCTCCTTTTTTTATATCTTGTTTGATGTTTTCTAGTGGAGTGTCGAGAAAATCGTCGTGTGGGTCTGGCCCGTTTCTGGATTTTGAGGGCCGCATGTCTCTCCAATGAGAACCGGGTCGTTTTGTTCCTGAGAATGAGGTTGTTGTAGTTGTTGTAGTTGTTTTGTTGTTGTTGTTGATTACTTTTTTGTCTTCAGGGGTTTGTTGGTTTATGTTAGGGTTACTTGTTTCACAAGCAAGTGTTGGGTTATTCATAGGCTTCTTGCATGTAACTGTAATGACACAAACGACAAGAGATTAAAACATAGTCCATTTAGGGTTGAACGGGTCAAACAGGTTGAAAGTCATCTAAAGTGTATTCTTTATACATACAACCTCCAAAGTCGGCTTAATTCAAAGCTTTAGATTATTTGGCTGAAAATATGTTTGTCTTTTTTGTATTGAAATTTTCAAGGTAGTCCATAAATTTTGTATAGTCTTAAGGGACAAATCTCAACCATTGATCAATAAGATTCAATGGTCAAGATTAATCACATATTTTATACATGAAGAGATATTTTGGTCATTTGGCACTTACAAAAAAAAAATTGATTTTTTTTTAAATTTTTTTTTATTTTATTTTATAAATTTTATTTTTATTTTTTCGTTAAAAAATAATATTATTTGATAATTACACGTGGTACTTAATCACATGTGATTTTAGTGTACAATCACATGTGATTATCACATTATGTATTATTAACCAAAAATAAATAATTTAAAAAAAATAATAAAAATAAAAATGATTCTAAATAAATAATAAAAAATAATTTTTATTTTTTGTAAAAATGACCAAAATACCCCTCCATGTATAAATCTTGACCATTAATTATAAAGTAATCAATGGTTGAGATTTTTCCCTTGAGATTACATAAAAATTAAGGACAACCTTGAATACATCTCCTTTTTGGTAATTAAACTTAATTAAGAACATATAACCAAGAAAAGGGAAAATTATATATTGAATTACCAGGTGAATTCAAATTCAATATATTCTGATTATGAATTGACGAGTCTTGATCAACTTTTGTAATGGTATTTCCATGCATATTCTCTGAAGTTAAACCTGATTTTGAGCACAAATAATTATACTGAGATTTAAGCTTCTTATAAGCCTCAACAACTTCCCTTCTTTTTTGTTTTTCCATCATTATTTCACCATTTTTGCCTTCAATTTGTTGAAGCAATTTTCCATGTAATTCCATTCCATCATTATTCTCTGTACTCCTTTCTTTAATTTCCACTTGAAGTTTCTCAACTTGTTCTTCTAAACTTCTTACTTTCACAACAAGCAATCTTTTCTCCTTTTGAACATCTTCCAAATCATGTCTAGCTTTCATCAAATCTGAATCGTTGGATCCGTTTTGTTGTTTTTGTGTTCTGCACTTATCCTCTGCAATTTGTAGTTGATCTGTTAATACTCTGTTTTCTGTTTCACAGTCATCTAGAAGTTGTCTAGTTTTCAAATTTTCAGCAGCTTGTGCTCTCAGTTTTGTAAACAATGTTTCTTGAAATTTCTTTTTTTCATCAAACTTATTTTCTAAAATTTGAAGCTTTTCGGAAAGCTCGTTTATTTTATCATCTTTATATTTTATTTGTTCTTCTTTCTGCTCTATTAGCGAGACCTTTGACTGAACCATTTGGAGCAATTCACAATTTGA
Source organism: Calendula officinalis (assembly GCA_963853835.1). Taxonomy (NCBI): domain Eukaryota; kingdom Viridiplantae; phylum Streptophyta; class Magnoliopsida; order Asterales; family Asteraceae; genus Calendula; species Calendula officinalis. Next base: position 31,786,466 of record OY970821.1, on the reverse strand, counting down.
CTCCTCTTTTTCTTCAATTATTCCACACTTGCTTTTTAAATTCAGTTTTAGCAGTTTATTTTCCTCTTCAAGTTCCTTCATTCTCTTTTCATTAACATTTATCATACAAGCTTTTGATTCAAGAATTTCACGTAAATTTTGTTGTAATTCTCTTCTTTCAGCTATTTCTTTACTTTTTCTTTTCAATTCCTCTTCAAGATCATTAGGAATTTTCTTCATCTTGCTGTTTTCCATCTTTAAAAACTGGTTTTCATCCAACATTTTCTGTTTTTCAGACTCGAGTGTTTTCAATTGAACAATCAGAGCATTTTCCTTCTTTTTCCATTCATTTTCTGCAGCTTTCTTTGATTCAGAATAAATCTTTTTCATTTTTGATTGAAAATCGGGAAATAACTGTTTGCAGAACAGATATTCTATCTGAGAAACACTTTCTTTTGTTTCTTGAATTGTGGCAGCCAATAAAGTACTAAGTCCCGATATATACTCTGTATCAGTACCATCAACATTGTAAGTTTGTTCTGGAGATGTTTGTTGAACTCCTTCCATCTGTAAATTCCATAAGAACAATGTATAAAAGATGGAAACTGAATACATACAACTTTACAGATAAAACATTTAGTTATTTGTAAATAAAATGTTACAAAACTGTAATATCGATACCAACATGTACAGAAAGAGAATGCTACCAGTGTAAACACTTGATTCACACTAAATTGATTCCTGGTGAATCCAGAGTTCAGCAACAATTAAGCCTGCAAATATCATGACAAAAATGTGCTAGAATCCTACTCTTATGCCTCTAACTATTATAGCCTTTTCTTACTCTATTGCAATTTTGACAGTTTATGAACACATCGTAACATACTAATCTAATAGAGTGAAACAAGAGCAATGTGCCTTAATTCCTCGTTAATCATGCATCCACCAGGTCAATGAACGCTAATAGTTTGTTAAACCTAAGAAAATCATAAATGACATATATGCTAGATTCAATTAGGTGAGTGACTGATAGTTATTCAAATTAGACTTTCAAATTTAGACCTAAATCGAATTTTACTCGAATAGAATTCAAATTGAAATTCTAGTTATCGACAACACGATTTCGATAAGATCGTATCTCCCTAGATTTGAAAATGTGCTCTGTCCGGATTCATTCTCCTCATGGTTCATCGCAAGATAACAATCGTAATAGAAAAGGATTACCTACGAATATATGTGTGCATTTGCTCTTGTGCGTGAATGTGTGGAGAATGAAAGCTATGTGCATAGATTTTACTTACTGTTAATCGGTGACGGAGAAGCAGCAGAAGTAAGATCTCCGGCAGCCGGAGTAGAGAAGGGGGAAGGAAGGTGATTGGATTGGAGGGAATATTTGACAGAAATCCAAATTTTCGTGATTTTTTTTTTTTTCAAACCACTTTTCGATGCACAAAGTGACTCATAATAGACGCAAATTGACGTGTATCGCATATTTTAACTTTACGTACTTGGATAAAATAAAACTAAATTATATCTTAAGTTATTAATTATTACTCATTCCGTTCCTGAATAACTTTAAGTTTTGTCCTTAAATAAAATTTTCATTTCTCAAATTTAAGGGACCCACTTAATATAATAATATTATTGTCAATACTTTTACCACTAACTATCTCTTAAAACACTTTCTCTCTCCAATCAAACCTTATATTTTAATCAAAAGTAATATCAAATACCCCACCACTAACTATCTCCTAAAAAATTGTGCCCAAGAGAAATGAGAACTTTATTTAGGAATGTATTCAGTAAGCATGATACAAATATCTTCATGAATACGATTCTAAGCTAATTCCATCAAAACATTGAAGTCAGCAGTAGAGGAAAATCTAACAAAATTTATGATAGGAAAATTATGCGTGTTTATTATGTGTAAACAAAGAATAAATGCATGATTTGTTGTATTGATCTTATAAATTTATAAGGTTAAAAATCCAAAAAGAATTTGCCTTTGTACACCTAAGTATAAATGATGATAGATAATTTCTTAATAATGTAGATTATGAATTATTCAGATTTTTTATTAAATCTATCTAATTAAGAGGAAAATGATGTTCAATTTTTAATATAGATGTGAAAATATAATTTACCAAACACTATAAATATGCCCGATTAAAAAGATGTCTTTTGATCATCAAGGCAGCACCTTTTCAAGCTACTCTTTTGCGTAGTACAAATGTACGTTTGTATTTGAGTCGAAAAACAGAATCGAAATCATAATTCAAAGTAATTAGGGGTAATAAGTTGGAGATATAAGTACTTGAAGGACTAAATCTGAAATTTTACAGGTCTGTAACCGAACCAGTTTCCCTCTCCCCCTACTACACTCGTCTCTCACTCTAATGAGTCTAATCAGCTTAAGCATACTCCGGCTGCCGGAAATCCTGCCTCCGTCTCGCCGATAATCGGTAAGTACCAACCATTACCTGACTTTAATTTCAATTTCAACACTTTTAACACGCACACGTACAGACAAACGCAAACACGAACACACATGTATACAGTATACTGTTACCACACTGACCGCTTTGTCAACAGGTTCTATGTTCCACGTATGCATTACAAGTGGTCCGATTGAAGTATAGAAATCACCGATTGTCATAGCTGAAATTTAATTTTGAAAATAATCCAAGTGAACTTTCAATTTAGGGCTTAATATCCTCAATCTAATGAAAAGTTTCGAATTAGAACTATTACGCTTGATACGCTGGAGTGCGTATGCTGGTTTTTTTTATTTTTTACTTGTCGATAGTTAAGCTGATACATATACGTTATCAAAATTTTGATGTTCTTATACAAATTAAGCAAAACCTAGAAGGCTATAAGCCTATAACCGTTCTAGAAATAGGAGAGCTTGAATTCCTGATTCTTTCTGTTGATTCATTTTATGTCTTGATTTTTGCAGGCTTAGATTTGGCTGTGAACTTCAGATTCAACGAGGAATTATTTGGTAGCAGTATTTGAGATGGTACCATTTTTCTTCACTCTCATTATCTCGGCCTACTTATATGTTAGAAATCACCTCCTTCTCAGAGGGTAAATCCGACAATTATTTATCTCAAATGCATTTAAAAAGACCAAAATTTCTTAAAGCAACAGAATCAAATGCATGACTTTATTTCAGTTATTGATGAGATTGTAATATTTTAAGATCGAACATTGTAACAGTTTGCTACCTTTCTTTTAGATGCAAACATTGAGTCTTAATATTCCAGTTTGACAGTTTGTAGTGCTAAAAGTTGTTAATTTATTAGTTATATGTGTTTATTTGTTTCAGTCAGGCAGGAAGGAAACAGTTTTAGATTTAGCTAAATTCATTGACAAGGGTGTCCAAGTCAAGCTCACTGGCGGAAGGCAGGTTAGCACCCAATTTTGACTTTTTTTTTCCTTCTCTTCTCAATTTTGACTTTTTGTTGTTGTTGTTGTTGTTGTTATTTTAGTGTCAGGGACCCTTAAAGGGTATGATCAGTTGTTGAACCTTGTCTTAGATGAAGCTGTGGAGTACCTTAGAGGTATCAAATTATTCATCAACCATTAATTAACCTTTTATTACCTATTAATACTATTGTCTCTGATTTCTTCTCAAAAAAATTTCTTTCTTTTCTGTTATAAAGTATTTATTATGTTTCTTTCTTAGAAGAATAACAAGGTTTATATTTTAATTGCTGCAGATGCTGATGATCCGCTGAAAACCACTGATCAAACTCGTCTTCTTGGTTTAATAGTATGATTATTATTTGAATATACATAAACATGTCTTTTTTTATTAAAAAAAAAGTAAAAAATTTGTAAGCAGTCTGTTTAATTGCAGGTTTGTAGGGGTACTGCAGTTATGCTTGTTTCACCAACTGATGGTACAGAAGAGATTGCAAATCCATTTATGCAGCCAGATGGAGCTTAATCTTTTCTTTTTTAATTTTTCAGATAACCTCGTAATTTCTAGTCAAACAATCACATGTTTGTGCAAATATGTTGACTTAAATTTTCAAGTGCTTCAACTTTGAAAATTTAATCTCTGGGGGGTGTATTCTGCAATATATCTGTAATTGGCAACTTGCTTTTTAAAGCTTTAAAGCAGATTTGATGGATTAACAAACCATAGTCATTTAAGATTCTAGAATGTTTTTTAAAGAGAGAAAAAAGTTACGAGCAAACAAATACTAGTAACTTCTATCTGGCACTCTATCCCTTGCCTCTTTTGGAGAACTCGACATTTCTTTCTTTTTTCTGGTAAAAAGATAAATTTTATGAGGTTAACATATATTGATTTTTGTAATGTATGCTTTAAATATCTTTTGAATAATGTTAATAAACTTAATCTTAACTATTTTATTATAAGATACATTATACGAGTATATGGTATTTTGTTTAAATAGAAATTTTGTGTTCATATTTATTCCTTAATATGTTTTATAAAGAAACACATTAGAAAACTTATATTAATATATATTATTTGTGATAGTGACACGACATACGTGTTAAAAAAATGGATGAGGACATGAAAATAATCTGAGTTCGTCACACAATTTGAAACCTTGAATAATATCTATCGAATTTTAATTTGTAATTGTTTACATTAAAATAGTTAGAAAGTATAAAAGTACACCCAATTTAAAACATAAATTTCTTCAATTTAAAATTTGGCAATGTCAATTTCTAAAAATTCCATACCTGTAAATAGTACTTCATTTGCAAAAGGACAATTTGTACATCACAAAAACCACAAAATCAAGTTTTTATGATCTTTCTAAAACAACTAAATTATTGATGTTTTATTTATAAAGAAATAATATTAATGTGTACTATTTTTATTTACTTATGCCTACTCATTTAAGGATAATTATCAAAATAAAAAATAACATAAGAATTTTTTTTTAGTGAATACATTATACATACGAAGTATTATTTTATGCAGTAAGTATACACATAAAATAAGTACAAATGATAAGAATAAATACTATTTTTCTTATTTTCAATTATTTGCTTCTAGAAATAGAAATGTAAAACTTATTTTAAACGATTAAGAATGTTAGCACTGAAAAGATAAGTTAATAAAATAATCGCATTGTTAATTACGACTTCCTCCGATTTAAAATAAGTGATACACTTTTCATATTTGGGTATATCAAAATAAGTGATACATTTTAAAAACTTACCTTATTTGGTAAAAAGTAGTGGGACCCACACCCACTAACTATCTACTTTAATAAAGTGAAATGACATCTTTATCCTTACTTTAAACATCATTAACTTCACTTTATTCAAAACTTGTGGGACCCATTCCCCACTAACTATCCAATTAATCTAATTTAATTATCATTATCATATTTTATCTCAAAACCCGTGAAACCAACAATGTATCACTTATTTTAAATCGGAGGAAGTATTAATTAATAGTTATAGTAATGATCGTCATCTCCATCCATCCAACCTACTAGAAACACAGAGATTAACCGGTCAACACCCAACACCTTGTAATTCACACACTCTCATTAACTCAGTCAAACCCGTCGTCTGTCGAGCCCTCCGATTCAAGCAGTGGGGGTTCGTTCTGTTGGGTGATTCAGGAAGCATTTCGAACAAGTAACACAAAAATATCAACTTTTTTTTTTTAAATTTTATTTCAAAAGATGATAGAACACAGCTAACAAATAACCTAACATTCAATCTCTAACAATTCAATTAAGAAAAGCTCATCCATTAATTTCATTTCAATCTCAATATCAATCACTGACGGATGTCGATCAACATATGAGATCAGTGTTCTTCTCGAAATTTTACAAATTCTTTTCAAATGAGAATATTTGCTTTTATGGAACACGTATGTGGAATTTTAATTTGTAATTCAGATTTTAAAGATTTTTGCTGCTTTGACCACCGGATTGTCCCTCGCAATCGCCTCACGGCCGGCGGTCTTGTAATCGTAGCTACAATCATGGCGGTCGGAGTACCGATGCTCCGCACAGAAAAGATCACCACACCGACACCGGATTCCGGTCAAACCTACCTTTTTCCGGCATCCAGAGCATCGACTCACCTCCTTTTTCACCGTCACCGTCACAGCTTCGATCCGCTTCGTCTCCTTTAATTCGTCATCTATAACCACAACCGTCCGATCTAACACCAGATCGACCGGTACGTCACGGCGAGACGGTGACCTCAACGAGCTAGATCTAGAACGAATACGGTGCGACGTTGTTGAGCTGGCGGTTGTGGTGGCGTTGAAGCAATTCTGACACATGTTGTTCGTCGCCGGATTTCCAACGACGCCGCAGTTATTGATGCAGAGAGTCAGCGTTTCCGGTACGGCCTTGAATTCCGTTTCTTCTTTCTCCGTCCTCTGAGCCATTACTTTCGATTATAATTAAAACCACAACAACAAATTCAATCGTTTTAGTAAATAAAAATGTACAATTTTATGAAAATATGACAAGATCTTGGCGTGCAGATGAGAAATTAGGATTGATTGAATGAATGAAATTTTCGGTGGTGTTGGAGGTTTTTTAAAAGGGGCAGGAGGTCGGTCAAGCGCGTTATTATCATGCGTTCTTTGATTATTTGGATTTACAGAAATGCCACAAAGGGTATTTGTGTAATTTAGAAAAAGTGTACGGGGGTTGGGATGAGTATGACGTGTTAATTACTCCATCATGATTCATGGATCCATTCTTTCGGTAAACAAATATAGGAAAGCAACTCCGCTTGTAATCTATACATTGATGGTTGTACACCACCTTGAATTATATGTTTATAATAATAATAATAAATAAAGACAGCGATATGATCATATGATACAATTTTGACAATAAACTATATCCTTTTGGCCAGGTGATATGTTCAAAGTTATGGAAAAGTTCCCTGAAACTTCATTTGTAGCACTTGCTGCCCCTATTTCTATGGTGTGTAACAATTTGGCCATTTTGCCACCTAAATTTACAGATTAACCGCTAAGCTTGTTATGTTCTTAGCAATTAGCATATGAGGGGCTTTTGTGTCTTTACACACTACAATTAGTCTATGTATGTTCTACTTTCTCTGAAAACGCGATTCATATTATAAATACTTGTTTAACAATTAACACCACTTGAATAGTAAATTATTTGAAAGTATAAAGGAAAAATCATTAAATAATTCATATGTTATATGCGTATTTATAAAAACTATTACTTAATTCTTAAGTCTTAAATGTATTTCCACGGCGATTTTTTATCGGTGGACAGCCGCCATTTTAAGAAAGAGGGCGATAGAGATGGATTTAAAGTCACCTGGCCGCCCATTTTGGCATCTTATATTTACAACTAGAATTATCATATTGCCAAATTGGTATTTGATTGAAGAGAGAACATAATAAATTAATACTTGTTTGTCAATTGTTTAATAAGAAGATTTAAAGAAGCATGTGCAAAACTGATATTTGTAAGGAACCAAAAATATTCGGATGAGTTAAAAGTTTATAAGTTAGTTGGAATTGTTTATTTTAGGAGACAAATTCTTTGATCCATGACGTTGAATCTTAATCTATCAATTAGTGGAAGTTTCGATCTAAATCAGAACAATGCATTTTATTAATGACATTAAAATTATGAGTTTATCTTGAGAAATCATAGTACATGATTATGTCAAAGGAGAATCGTTTTTTCTTTAATCAATTAGTATTTTAAGATCATTTGATTATTAGTTTGATTAAATCAAAAGCTATTTGGCCAGACAAATTTATGCGTAAAATAATGCGCAGTTTTGAGTTATATTTGAACCCTTCCCAAATCAAATAGAGAACTAAAAAACCAAAGTAAGATTAAACATGTCAAACTGAACAAAGTAGACCAATTTGTAATGCTTACAAATACCTAAACTGTTATATTTAAAAAAAATAAAAACTTAATATTACATTTTTTGCAATTATCTTGCAGTGAAAACAGGTTCAGCATTAGCAGTAGGCTGAGTTCTTCTAGTGTATTTAAGGAGTAAACCATCTGAAGTAAGTCCTGGAACACTTAGATCCCTACAAAAAACACAAACGAAAATGTGTGACTAATATTAATATTATTTATTTAAATCATGCTTCAAGAAAACAAAATGTTTTCGACAATTATTTCGAAAAAAGGTTGCATTTTTTTCCCCAAATTTGAATTCAAGGGAAGAAATTAAATAAAAACAATAATAAAACCTGATATACGGGTGCAAATCCTTCCAATCCCATTTAGCCCGTTCTTGAAACAACCTTAAAAACCGATTAGCAGGATCTGAAGGCAAAGAAGCAACACTAAAACCATAAACCAATGATTGAATTCCAATTTTTTCCACCAAAATTTCACCTTCCAACATGTCCAAACACACCACCATTCCTCTAGGAACTTTCATTCCCCATTCCTCCATGAAGCTTTCCATTTTCATCTTCCCAAATGCCAACACCCGTTTAGCAAAATGCACACAAACCCGTCTCTCATCCAATTCCCAAACACCCCCGTTCGTTTTATTCCCAAACACTTCCAAACAATGGCGTGCAATAACACGAGAATATTCATCGTTAACCAAAGATTCAATAACTTCATCTTCATTAAGTGAATTCAAATTCCAATCGTTTAATGTAATATTATTTATAAGTGTGTTAAGTATTTGTTCCATGTATTTGTCATCAATAATTCTCCAATATCCATTAATCTCAACAGCTTTAAGAACCCTAAGTGCAGATCTTAATTCTTCATCACTAGCTTGAACTCTATCAATCAAATCATCCCATTGATATAAACAATTATCATACGGATCGAAATCTTCATCAAATTTGTACGGGTTTTGTGAAATAAGTGATTTTAATTTGTCGATACGTGGGGCCACCTCAACTAGCTCCATGGTTCCTGGAGCTAATTTAAGGACAGATGCAAATGGCGTGTTACTGTGGGGCCCGTTTTCGTTGTAATCTTGTGGATTACTGTTTATTGTATATTGGTTTGAAGGTGGTACAAGAAATACAGAATTTGAGGTACCGACAAATTTAATTGCATAAGTTTTTGATTGTGTACATAGGACTGCATCTTCATCGGGCTGTCCTCGTAAGCTTACTCTGAGAAAGACATATTAAATAATTCATATTAAATAATTCATAAGTAAATAAATAAAAATGTCAATTGAGTTATTACCTTTGGTTGATGACATCAGAGATAAGTTTCTCATCAAGCTCAAGGGGAAGTAGGTCATCATGAGCACCAAAAAGAGGGTGATATGAAATAGGAATTGATGAGTTAGGTGGAACTGCTAAGACTGCTTCTGCTCCATTTGTGCAGTCACATTCAGTTTTTTCCATTTTTGGTTTTTTATTTATTTATCTTAAATTTAAAAACCTGAAAGACAGAAATAAACAAGATATTGAATCGGTGGATTGAGACATAATTAGTTATCATTTCATATTCTGGTTTTGTGTTTATCATTAGAGCTAAAATGCTACATATATACTCTTACAATCTTACTACATTCACCAATAATATGACATATCTAGTAAATAAAAGATAACTAGTAGTACTACAAAGCAAACAATCATCACAAAATTGAACTTATACCTACACAATACAGCGAATTCTGATGCATAGATACTAGAAGAGTAAAAGAATCTCTAACCTGACTGAAGGTGACCGGCGATTCTTGATTCCGATGATCTATAATCGTCTAACTGTAATCTGAAACAATAGATCGAAAGGATAAGAGATCACTGAGCGGATGAGAAAGTGCTAAATTAACCAAAACAGATCAATTATAAGTAGGACGATAGCGATTAGAGCTGATGAATTACCTGGTTTGGATGAAATCGGTTACGATTGTGAATGCGTTCTTGCTAGGGTTTTAGGGGATGACAAAAGGGCGGGAAAGGGTAGCAGTGAAAAATTAAGGAGGGAAATACTGGGATTTCCGCAATTTCTTTTATTTTGACCCTCTATATTTATCGCATGTAATTTATTATAGACAATTTTTATTTGTTTGTAATCAATTTTCAAATTTTATGTTTTTACTCATAAAATAATTAGCGTATAGCATCAACTAGTCTTTTTTATAATGTTGTTTAGACATGTATGTATATTAATGAGTAAGTATATAATTACATAAGTATGAAGTTTAAAATGTGTTTTACCCGACCTTTCATATCGGAATTTTTACCTGATCCAGTCATTGTGATTCTTTATCAGGCCGGGTATCAGATTGCGATTATTTATCTTTATTGAGTTTAAAGTTAACCCGATTAGACCTATTGAAGTTTAAAGATTCTTTTTCTCTTAATTTTAAAATATCTTGAACATTAATTAATGGATTAATACATGTATAATTATACATCATTAAAAAACTTAATATTTACATGTGTTAAAAAAAAGTCATAAAATTTAATATATTATAAAAATCTCAGCGTTTAACCCGACCAACTCGATCAGGACTATCCTATAAACTCGAACCAGACAACCCGACCAAATAAGAATCATAATCTTACCGGCATCTCAATAGACACCCCTACTGATAAGTAATACTTTATCGTGTCTCAAAAGAAATAATAGATTTTTTATTTAACACTTTTAAAATATATACTTCCTCCGTATCAAAATAAGTGACACACTTTCTATTTTTGGATGTATCAAAATAAGTGACACACTTTGAAAAATTTCTTTATTTGGTAAAGATAGTGGGAACCATACCCACTAACTATTCACTTTAATAAAGTGAAATTACCCTTATATCCTTACTTTTACTTTTAAAACTTATTAATATCATTTTATTCAAGGAAAGTGAGACTCATTCTCCACTAACTATATACTTTAATATATTTTAACCCCTACTTTAATCTTTTGTCTCAAAAAACATGTAAGCCAATTTGTGTCACTTATTTTGATACGGAGGAAGTAATACATTTCATTTTAAAAGTCATGAACGTAACAAAATATTTCCACCCAATTAATTTGCGTTTTCCCCTTTAATTGATTTCGACCCGACCGTGATTGCAAATAAACCCCGAAGAAAACCTGCCCAAAACCCCAAACATACAGGGAAATGGCCCTCCGCCGTACATTAACAACCACCGCCAATAAACTCCCTATACTCTACAATTCCACCACCAACTCCTCCTCATCCGATGATGCCGCTACTCTCCAGCTACTCTCATGGGGGCGAGGCTCTTCAGGCCAGCTCGGTAACGGCACAGAAGAATCCCAATTATATCCTTCTCCGATTTCCTCACTCCTTCTACCTCCTCGCTCTTTTCGTCTAACTTCATCTACCACATCTCGCAAGAGCAATGAAGATCAAATAGAAATTGGCATTGCCTGTGGACTATTTCATTCTGCAGTCCTAATTGACGGGAGTTTATGGATTTGGGGGAAAGGAGACGGTGGCCGCCTAGGGTTTGGTCATGAAAACACCGTTTTCCGTCCGACTGTCAACTCTAATTTAAAATCGGTTCGGAATATTCCTCTTGGTGGCCTTCACTCCATCGCGCTTGATTCGTTTGGTCACGTGTTCTCATGGTCAGTTATTTCCTCCATAACATAACCTCGTGTATTTGATCTCAGATAATTAAACGATTAAACACGGAAATTGAATGCATTTGTAGTTCCTGTTCAAATGAACACATTGAATCACACTTAGCAGTTGATACAGTTCAACAAATGGACAAAATCAGCTTGCATTCAGCTTCTACTATTGAGTGTTAATGCTCAATGGTGTATAGTAAAAAAAATTCAATCATGTTAGATAACATCCACTTTTTAACTTGCTGAAAGTGGATATCTAGTTCTACTGCAAGATTATTTATATATTTTGGATTGCAGGGTATCTAACAATTTCGTAACTTTCTCCGATATGGCTTTAGTATGCTTGAGTTTTCTTAAAATAATGTTCTTTTTGTGGTTTATAATGAAGTTTACAGGGGTTATGGTGGGTTTGGTGCTCTTGGTCATTCTGTTTATACTAGAGAACTCTCTCCAAAAAGAGTAGAAGGCAATTGGGAGGGAAAAGTTTCTCAAATTGCAACTAGTGGCACACATACTGCTGCTATAACTGAAACAGGTATGATAAAATAGTGTCTAATATTAAACTTACAACATATTAACCTAAGTTATTAGCAACTGCATTATTATTTTGTTTAATACATGGTCAATGTAGGTCAACTATATACTTGGGGACGAGATGAAGGGGAAGGCAGACTTGGACTCGGGCCTAATCGTGGCCCGAATGAAGCTGGTGGACTTAGTATACCAACCAAAGTGAAAGCATTACCAGTTTCAGTTGTTTCTGTTGCATGTGGTGGTTTTTTCACTACTGTAATTGCTGATGATGGCCACTTGTGGAGCTGGGGTGGTAAGATATTTTTTGTAATATAATTTAATTTTTCTGTAATATAATTTAATATTTTTTCTGTAATATAATTTAATTTTATGTAGCAAATTCAAATAATGAGCTTGGAAGAGGTAATCAAGTGGGCGGTTGGAAACCTCAAATTATTCCTAATATGGAAGATGTTCGTATTGTTCAGATAGCAAGTGGTGGATATCACTCTCTTGCTTTAACAGGTATTTATCATAAACTTTTTGCTAGGGGTAGAGTTGTAATTTGACAAATGAAACACTGATTTATTTTTGTTTTTGTTTTAATTTTAAAAGATGAAGGTCGAGTTTTATCTTGGGGATATGGTGGACATGGACAATTGGGGCACTTTTCTACCCAAAATCAATCTGTGCCTTCAGTTGTAGAATCTCTAGCTTCTGAAAAAGTTGTGTATATTGCGTGTGGTGGTTCTTCATCAGCTGCTGTAACTGGTAAAATTAATTTACTGACCATTTTATTCTAAAAATTAGATTATTTTATTTATAATTTATGTATGTACAGATGATGGGAAGTTGTACATGTGGGGAAATGCAAAAGACGGTCAACTGGGGGTGCCAGGTGTACCGGAGATACAACCTTTTCCAATGGAAGTTAAATTCCTGATGGATGATGACGGTTTGGGGTCTCATAATGTAATTTCAGTTGCAATTGGTGCATCACATGCTCTATGTTTGGTTTCAAGGTCAAATCAAGTCAACTGATTTAAATCTGCAACCATAAGCATGTTCAAGCAGTTAACAAAAGTTTGTTATCTTATACAACTCACCTTTGCGATGTTATTTGTGGTTTTGTTTTGGCATCAATTGCAAAATGGGGATTTTGGCGGTTTAGTTGAGAACTTGCTTCGAGTATGTTGCTTCTTTATAAAGGAATTTGATCTGTTATATTATAAATTGAATAAGCAGGTTGTTGATTGAAAAATATGTATGTTAATTTTTTGAGAATATTTAATGGTCAATGATGCTCATGTTGGTTCTTGTGTCTAGCTTTCATCGAGGTTTTTACAAATTTTAGGCTTACACAAGTGTTATGTAGATTATGATTGTTCTCATAGATATACACTCAAGAGGGAAATTAGCATGAGCAAAATGTATTTTAATACCTTTAACTTGGTTGATCATATCTGATATCTCTTATTACTTTGAACTATTAAAAATCAACATAGTACTACGAACTTGCAAAAATAGCCAGTTTATTACATTTACCCATCGATTGTTTGTGTTATATTACATGATTTATTTCACTTATAACTTTTGATGAACTAGGAAATTTAAGTTCATTTCAATAACTGAAATTAGAAGCAAATAATATGTAGAGAATCCGGTCAACCAAGTTCATGGTCCTAAAATGCATTTTTGGCCGATTAGTATTGATCTGAATTGCAAAAATCAAAGGAAGAAAAAATAACGAAGCCACAAGAACCACGGTACAAGTAAATAAAATAAAAAATCATAACTGGAGGCATTAAAACAAAAAATCAAAATTGGAGGTAAAACGGTTATCGAGTACCAACCGTTTTTTACTCATACCATCCATCCCATTATTAACCCTACCACTAAAAAACAAAAACAAAAACAAAAAAACCATGACCTTTTTCATCACCATAAGTGACAAGAAAAAAGCAACCGATTTAAGCACCACCAGATCCGTACTTCTTGCCAAAGATGAGCAGCTGCAATTTATCATAACCCGAAAGCACACCCGCACCCGCAATGGCTCTCAAAATATTGGCACCCGCACCCTTGAACAGCGATTTCGCACCCTCGTTCTTCATGATCTGAGTCAACGCATCCATCGAGCTCTTGTATTTGACCGCTTGACCCGATGTCATCATCATCCTTCTCCTAACCGTGTCAATCGGGTACGATGCAAGACCCGCCCCGTTTGTGATCACCCAACCCAGTGCAAAACTTGCAAAGAAACTGTCCTGCAAGCTTCCTGTCAGAATAACGGGCTTCAAAGAATCATACAGCCCGAAGTACAGCCCGCGGTACACAATAATTCCAACACATGAAATGTTGAACCCGCGATAAAGTCCCGCAATTCCGTCTGTAGCTAATGTTTTCTTGTAAACGTCGACTAAACCGTTGAATTGTCGTTCACCGCCTTTTTTTGCAGCTTTTGAATCGTTGGCTAAACGGGTTCTCGCGTAATCGAGTGAGTACACGAAGAACAGAGAAGATGCACCAGCTGCACCCCCAGATGCTAAATTGCCAGCAAACCATTTCCAGTAACCGTCTCTGTCTTTCTTGAAGTTGAACAGCTTCTTGAAGTAATCTTTGAATGCAAAATTCAAAGCCTAATTTTGAAAACATCACACAATATGAAACGGGTCTTCCATAAAAAATGATAAATTTCAAATTACTAACCTGAGTTGGGAAGTAACGAATGACATTAGCAGTGTTTCCTCGCCACAATGAAACAAACCCTTCATCTTTGATGGTTCGACCAAAACAGTCCCCGATTCCTTTATACGGCTCAGCCAACCGACCAGCTTTGATCATTTCATCCTGGTTCTGGATCAACAGCTTGACACGTTCAATTGGGGCTGCAGCCGTCTTTGAAACGGCTGCAGAGACACCACCCATCATGAAATCAATTGCAAACCCTGCAAACCCTTTCTCAGCTGGAGCTTGAACACAAATTGGGGATGTTTTCGGGATCATAGGGAATGCGGTTTGATTCATTGGGTATTGGAAAGCGGCATTTGTGTAGTTTTTGTTGCGGAAACGGGTGTTGTATAAACCGTTGTCGTAAGTGTGGAATTGTGTCATGGTTGGTGTAAGAAGACTTCCAGATAGCTTCTGGGAAATACTTGGATGGTGTGCTTGATCAATCATGTTTACCCTATATACACATACATACATAAATTGACGTTATTAGGAAATGGAGAATTCTTCAATTAGCTAGTAAATGAAAAGATATACATCTCATTTTCAGTTTTTTGGTTAGAAAATAAATCAATTATGATGGATTTAGTCGTAATAAGATGATTAAAAATGACAAATCATACATTTGACGAAAAAACATTATATTTTACATACATTTGAGAAAACTGAAGTTCTTCGGAATTATACTTGCACATCATATCAAATAAGCATATACATGAATGATTGTGTATTGAATCAACAAAAATCAGCCTATTGGCAGAACTTTGATTACGCTCTTTTATCTAGTGACCTTAAGCATAAAATTAATCAAAATCTGTGATGTTGAGGAAACGTAACAGCAATAGCAATGATTGATTTACAGCAAAAATCAATCAGATTATAACACAAACGAAATTGAAATGAGATGTAAGAAATTGAAAATTGCACGTAAAACGAACACAACCAAATATCAATGGAGTAAAACAAATTGCTGCATTCAGATAACTTAATTACCTTGAAATGATGATAAAATTGAAGGAATTGAGAGAATGTAAGAGAAAGAGTGATGCGAACTACCCCTTTTAAGAGAGAGAGATGATACTATTTCAGAAAGAGAGGGAAAGGCGCAGAAAAATTCAAGGAGAATAAGAAGGTGTTGATGTTAACGAACATGCAAAAAATACGGCTTACCGCTATACCCGCCGTTTGATCATCATGACCTGTTTGTTTAATATTCGGGTATGGTTTTTTTTTCGGGTATGGTTTTAATTGTTCGGTTTTTTGGTTAAATTTTAAAAAATTTCACCTCATTGATTTGTATTGTATAGGTTTTTATGATGGTTTTGTAAATAAATGTGTAAGTATGATGTGCTAATATAAATGATATTTTAATAAATTATGTATGTTTGAAAACCCCTTCTTTTATTAACTTTTTTTTTTTTGGAAAAGCAGTGATTAATATTAACACATATTATATGAGTCACATGTATCCAATGAAGCGTAAACCTAAAACATCCTTCACTTACTTTTGTTTAATGATTAAAAAGAAAAAAATTCTTTACATATTGATGTTATATATTAAAAAAATGCTTCAAACTATAGAGCTAATCTAACAAACCAATGTTTGAGTCCTTTTCATTTTAAAATGTCACAAGTTAAACCTGGCTTATGAGAAACTCATGGGTCTACTAAGATGTTTTAAAGAATAAAGAGTTTGGGGGTTCAAGTCCTAGCTCGTGTTCGCTCCAGTTACTGTCTAATTAGGCTAGAAGAACTGTGAGTTATTCCTGGTGAGGTGAACAATAGCTGGTGTAAAGAGTTATGAGTATCCCGAGCAATCTACACATAATGAGGAATAACGCACCCTAACAAAATCAGTTCTAGTTTATTTTTTTGGCAAAATTAGGGGTATTTGAAGTTGAGATATTATTTGCTTATATATGTTTGGAAAGTAGCCGAAAGTTAAGATGAAATATACAAAATGACAATAAGACAGCTAGATGTATTTGAGCTTTTAGAAAAACAAAATTACTGAAATATTTGAATAAATAATGGGCCAAAAAGATTTTGGGCTACCTATGCAAGATCTTGGGTTTAAATGTTTTATTTGTAAACTGAATTACCTCTAATATTACTCCCTCCGTCCCACAAAAAACTTCCCATTTGACCTTAATTTTTTGTCCCACAAAAAACTTCCCATTTCATTTAATTGATGGGCTCCACATAATAAAATACTATTATTACTAAGGACCCCACCACTAACTATCCACTAACCATCTTTCTCTCTCCAAACCAATCTTATATTTAATCAAAATTATTACCAATGACCTCACCACTAACTATTCCCTTAAAATTTGTGCCCATATCAAATGGGAAGTTTTTTGTGGGACGGAGGGAGTATTATCTTGGGCTCTTAGCCTGCGTTTTACTAAAAGGAAAACAGGTAGCTCGTATTAGACGTGGGAAAAGTGGTTTTTTCTGGTTCCAAACCTAGACCGGACTTGGTCAATGTGGGTCAAAACCGGTTCGGATTGAACCAGGTTTGGACCTAAGACACTGGATCCTGTGGAAACCGGGTCGGTCGGGTCGAAGCCAGATTGGATCCGTTCTTTTATACATTTTCAAACTGGTTTTGAATCCGGTTTTCAAACTGTTTCCCCCCAAACCTTCAAACTAGTTAGCCCCACGAATATTCAAACCTAGGGGTGTTCACTATTCGGATATAACCGGATTGTCCAGTTGGACATTTTGGATCGGACTATTTTGATTGGTTATTTGGTTTTTTGGATCGGTTTGGACTTGAACCATATTAATAGTTTGGATTTCGGATTGGATTTGGTTTCCGTTGTGAAACCCAGATTGTCCAAAAAAAACCGAATAGTAATATATAGTACATTGATTTATATACTAACACTTGTTCGTTTCCATTGTAAGCAATTATAGTACTCATTTTCTTTAAATTTCTTATAGTGAATTGATTTACATACTAACACTTGTCCCATTTTATATTGTATTACTTGGCAATATACCAATATTTTTGGTGTTTTTGATAAAGTTGATGTCAAGATTTTTTGCATATATGATTGTAAATGTCTCAAGCTATGAATTAGACTTGTTCTTATGTACAAAATAGCTTATCGTTTTGGAATTTTACATATCGAACTTAATATTATTTATGTTATATACTTTTGTAGTATTTTGAAAATTTTAAGGAAAAACCAAACGGATAAAACCAAACCAACCAAATTGGTATATGGTTCGGATCGGTTTGGTTTTCGAATTAGTTTGGATGGTTCGGTTTGAACTTTTGAAAACCGGACTTTATTTGGTTTAACCTATTTGGTTCGGATAAAACCAAACCGTCCAAACGAACACCCTTATTCAAACCCATCCGAATCCGGCGTTTTCGAATCCGATGCGATCCAGTATGCTTCAGTCCGTTTCCAATATGGTTTTAAAGAGGTATCAGATCAGAACCGGTTTTCGTATATACCTCTAGCTGGTATCACCGTATTATAAAAGGTGGTGTCCAAATACGGTGTCAATTTGTTCAAATAAAAAATTAAAAAAATAAATTCAGAGTCAATGTCATGAGAAACAGTTCACATTTCATTTACATGTTTTCCTTGTCTGTTTTAGTTTTAAATGATGACAAAATAATTTACATTGAACTATTACACCTTGTACGAAGTGGGCGACCAAACAAAGCCTTAAAACTTTGGTGCCTCAGTTTTACCCCAAATGATATTAATATTTATAAGAAGGATAAACTAGTTGTTAAACTAAAAGACTTTAGGTCCTTTGTAGTGTTTAAAAATATAATTTGAATTTGGTTGACTTTCCATGATTACATAAATAAACTAAGGCCTCTCCTAATAGTTGGCCGTCATTAAACTCATTAGTAGCGTCACGTCAGTACATCCTTACTGACATGCTACTGACATGGTCATGCCAACCATAACCCATCACTAACCCATCACTAACCATTTAAATATTACATTTAACCCCCTCACTCACACACAGAAGCTACTGACGCCCCCCTCCTTCACGTCCTCACGACGACGGGTTTCTACTGAGGCGGCTACCGACACGGCGGTGCTAACGGCGTCATTAGAGGACGTGCCAAAAATGGCTACTGACGGAGGAAGGATGCCACCGTTGGCAGCGGTCAGTATTCACTATTCAATTGGAACTTGGAAGATTTTTAATGTCTTTAAAATTAGGGACAATTTTTGTAGTTTTGAGAAGTCAGATGATAAAGTCCACTCCGTATAATTTAGTAAAAACCACAAGGACGATTTTTGTAACCTCTATTGTTTAAATTATATGCCGCATGTATAATTTTTTTTTAAATTACCATTTTGCATAGACTTTAACAAGTTAATAATTTTGACTTTGAAAAGTTAAGAATAAAAGTCAATTTTGAATTTCCTATGTTCTTATGGTAATCGTTGATTGTAATCAATAAAAATATATTGTATAACTTATTATTTTCGTTTTTTAGACTTAAGTATGAAGACATGTATGTACGTACTTAGGTATTTATGTCCATTACAAATACAATGTGACATTAAATTGGTGTTTATATTCCAAAGTCAACATCTTGGCGTGGCGAATCATTCACAACAGGTTGCCTACTAAACCCAATCTTCTCAAGAGAAATATTACTTGTCTTTCCCATCTCTGCCCTCTTTGTGAATCCCGGGAGGAAGATTTGGATCATTTGTTCCTTAAATGCTCCACTTCGAGGCAGATGCTTCATGAGTTGAGTTCGTGGTGGAATGTTGACCTTCTGCGCTTTAACACTGTCTCTTAAGTGCTTGATTGGGTGGAAACGGTTAACATGGGAGAGACAACAAAGAAAGCCTTTATCAGTGTTTTGTATATCTTTTTCTGGGTTGTTTGGAGATACCGTAATGGCAAGGCCTTTCAGTCTTCGGTGAGGTTCCTGGATTTTTGCAAAGGTGGTTATCTTCAGGCGATTTCATATTTCTGGATAAAAAATAGGGCAGGTTCATGTAACTTAGCTTATATGTGGTCTGCTTGGGTGTCATCCCCTATGTCTTGTTTCTAATTTGTTCTTGTACTTTTGTCTAGCTCCTTGCTAGTCTTTTAATTTAATGCTTGCCGTTCAAAAAATAAAAATAAAAAAATATTGAAAACAATACAGAATCAAATATATTTATTTTTTAAAAGGCAAATATATTTATCAACTCTTTAAAGAGATCCAAAATATATAAAAAAAAACACCGCAAAATAAGCAGGAACAACAATAAAGAACCAGAAAGTTAAAGTTTCATGTAGACAGCCAAAAGCAACCATAATTTGTTTCTTAGTAGTAATTAAGAAAATTTCAATAATTTTTTCTTAGTAAAACAATGTAAACCTCGAATGTTTATCCATTTTTAACGTATGAGACTATGAGTATATGAAGGATTTTTATTGAATGTAATTTCTTTTTTATCATCTATCTATTCAATAGTCACATATACGTTTTCTCAAACAAGACATGGTAATTCGGTTCGATTACATCATTTTTACTCAAAACTCACGATGCACGATTGGAAAAAAAAAAAAATCTAATCCAAAACTAAAATTAAACGAGAATTGAAATCGTTATGATTCGAGAAATCCCGTCATCCTAAGAATTGAATTCCTGACTTCACTCAAATCCCTTCCCTTCAAAGTCCTCCCGTAGCCGGAGCAAAGGGAAAATGCCGCTTTTCCGGCGACCCGTCGCTGCAAAATCACATGTGGCGGAACTATCTCTTCTTCACTTGTGCCATAATCATCAAATGAATGTGCTTCTAAATACTGATGAATCCATGAGCTGCCGGAGAATTCTTCCCGGATGCTCATCGGAACTGAATTGCTCTTTTTCTGTTTTTTCTTATCGGGTTTTCTCTTATCTACTTTTGGATACCGGATTTCTTTTCCGTTCCCGGCGGGTTTTTCCGGGAAGACAACCTCGGATTCTTGAAATTCCTCCGTCATCGGAAATAGAAATGGGATTTTGGGTGTTGCTTTTAGAAAATAGAATTTGTGATAAGGGTGGCCAATGGGTGGAATTTATAGATAATTGATTACTGAATCTTTACGCTTTCATACTCAGGCTCACGTATTAAGTATCTGCTATTATAAAAAGAATATTTGTATTTGATCATTAATAAAAACTCCGCGTAATAATTATGGTTATTTATGTTTTCATACTTCAAATTTTAAGCATTTGACATTTTAATATTTAAACTCTTTTTAGCTATGATTTTATTATAAACTGTAGGTGAATTGTTAAGCAAGCCATTGGAACCTCTTATTACAGGTTAACTTTTACAAAATGTCAAAGTATGAATTCAACTCCAAATAAGTGAAATTTTAAAGACTAAGCCGAATTTAGTCCTAATAAAAGCATGAGAATTAGATTTTAGACGGAAAAATATGTGCTAGTTTAATGAATAAATCATATTTAATCGCAATAAAATTTTACTTCAACACAAAAAGATAAATTTGACTGGTAACACGTAAACAAAAGAGTTATGTAACTAACTCAACCAAAGTTTAAAGATTTAATATCAAATATAAAAAAAAAGTTAGGATGAATATACCTATGTTAAATAAAGCTAAAACGTCACATCAGTTGAAATTTGAGAATTAAAATATAAGTAATCAATAACTATGGTTGTGTTTTCTATATATTATACTTCGTCCCTGTCAAAATAAGAGAATCAATTTAAAATTCATAATTTTTTAAAGTAAAATAAAGTAATAAGAAATTAATGAAATTAAATTGGATAATTAGAATGGATGAGATTCACATTTATTATTATTTTGTGCCTTTTATAGGAAGATGACAAAAATAGATGGACCCAACACATTTAATGATGTTTAAAAAGTTGTATAAACAAGGGTAAATAAGTAATGTTAAATATAAAAACTTATTAAATAAGGTAAATTATTAAAGTGATTCATTTATTTTGATACACATAAAAAAAGAAAGTGATTCACTTATTTTGATACGGAGGAAGTAGAATTTATCATATAATGTTTTCTTCTATAATTTATTACAAGAGAAATTGTATTAATGTTTATTATCAGTATCTAATTACTTAATATAAATAAGTGTCATAATCAATGAATAATATGATGAAAGTGAAAATAATAGATTACACATATCATTTTATGATGATACGTATGGTAATAGACACATAAAATAGTCACAAAAATATAGATAATGGTGTTATTGTAACATATATAGCATATATTTTGGGGGTATGGATCCATAGAAAAGGGTCCTTATTTGAAGAAGTTGAAGAAGCAATGCATTTTCGTAAAATATATATATATGTATACATATACATACATGTATGTATATATACATATATAATTAGACCATATATATTATACATATGCATATTCATGTCCTATATATATGTATATATACACATATATATACACATGCATTTTACATAACTTGCATTTGCATTTTCATATCGGAACTTGCATTTTCATTTACGAAAATGCATATACATACCGTATATATATATATATATATATATATATATATATATATATATATATATATATATATATATATATATATATATATATATATATATATGTGTATATATATACATATCGAGGGTATACATGTGAAAATATATATATCTATGGTCTAAATATTTATGTATATGTCCATATATGTATGTATATGTGTGTTTATATGTATATTTTACGAAAATGCAACCATTTTCTAGCTTCTTCAAATAAGGATGCTTCTTTCTTAATCCATATTCTAAATTTTGAAATTGCTAGTAATCATTATACTCGTATATGTTTTTTACATAAACAAAATAAAAGTTTGGATAAGGTGGTGATATAGGGTGATGTTTATCGGCTTAATTTTACTACACACACGAGTGTTTCTTGCATGTCACGTTTGTACGGTGTCGGTGTGGGTTGGAGGACTTTTTGTACGAAACTCCCATCGAATTTTCTAATCGCGTTGTTTGATTTCCGAATATTATGGGATAAAAAAGTACTCATACTTTAATTAAAGAGAAAAAGAAAAACGAGTTGTGGTATAATTGGTTGAATTAATTGGTAAGACTACATTTAATATATTGGTCAAATTTTATTTTTTTTATAGACCGGCTATGAAAGTATGTAAAACATTAATTCTAAATGCTTATCTTAAAATTGTAATAAGATATCAACAAAGTAAGAATATGTTCAAAATATTCTTCCAATTCATCCCACATATCTTTAGAGTACAATAATTAATTACTTGAAACAATTTATATAAATTCGATCAATAACTTACAAATCTTCATAATTTTAGGGTTTTGAATTTCTGATGATGTGTCTCAAAAACTTTACACTTTTGCATATGTTCAAAAAGATACGTTTCTAAAAATATTTCTAAAAACATTTAGTTTTTAAACTGAATTGAGGGTTAATTACTTGAAACAATTTATATAAATTCAATCAATGACTTACAAATCTTCATCATTTAAGGGTTTTGAATTTCCGATAATGTGTCTCAAAAACTTTACGCTCTTGCATATGTCCAAAAAGATACGTTTCTAAAAATACTTCTAAAAACATTTAGTTTTTAAACTGAACTGAGGGTAAACATTTGCACAACTATAAACTAGCAAAGAGCGGCTAGGATTTCATGTTATTATCAATTGAAAAGTACAATTACAATAGAAGAGAAGCACACAATATATAGTGAAAAACCCAATTAGCATAAATTAGTTGATGAGTTAAACATATGACCCAAACCAGAAGAGCGTAATATAATTATTAGGCTAACAACAACGATGTATCAGTGGCTAGCGGCGGAAAGTGGAATGCTGACCGGGAGATCCATTGGAGATAGAGGGGTTATCAAACCTTATTGTGTTATGGCCTGATGTCATGTTGAAAATAGTTTAGATACTGTTGGAACAAAATCACAGATCAACTTGATACTGATGCTGCAGTTAGTACTGATCATACTTAGTACTGATGGGGCAGAAACATATTACTGATGAAGTTGATACTGGTGAAGACTATAACTTAGTTACTACTGATCAAGGCTTATTGAAGATACTACTGATCAATAGTAGTTACTACTGACGATGTATCTGGACTTACTACTGGTCACCAGACTTACTACTGATGTTACTTATTTACTACTGGTGATTGCAGAATACTACTGATGAGCATATATGGAAACATATCGAGTCCGAGATCTTCGTAGAGATAGTTATAGAATGTAATTCAATGTATATCTTTATATTTTGAATGTAAATCAAGTCCTAGAATAACTAGGGTAAATAGTTTAGCTTCAAGTACTATTATAAATAGTTCCTTACGAATTGTAAACGTACGTGTGTATTGTTAACTCGATAATATACATTGAAGCTTTTTGTGAAACTGTATTCTTAATATTTTCGTTTATTATTTACAGTTCATTGTTCTTAATATATTGATATAGTGTTGATCCGCTGCAACTTCTATAATCAATTAGATCTAAAGGTGTTTATTGACTAATCTATAGTTAATCGATCCTGACAAGTGGTATCAGAGCTTATTGGTTCTAGATCTACGATTTTAAGAACAACAAAAAGTTTTAATCTTTAAAACACACAGATTGTTAATCATGACTGATAACAATGAGAGCACCCAAGCAAATAAAATTCCTATACTCACTCCCAATAACTTTGGGATGTGGAAGAATCGTATTAAGCAATACATGCTTATCACTGATTATTCCATGTGGGAAGTTGTCCTTGAAGGAAACAAAACTGGTCCTGGACAAGCAAGCAGCTCTGCAACTGAGGCAGACAAACTTAAATGTGAGAAGGAGAAGAAAGATAAAGGAATCGAACTTAAAGCTCTAAGCACTCTCCTACTGGCCATTCCTAACGACTATCAACATCTTTTCGTTGAGTATGATGATGCAAAGGTGCTATGGGAAGCACTGGAGAAGAGATTCGTTGGGACCAAGAGCACCAAGAGGAACATGAAGTCTGTTCTCAAACAAGACTTTGAAAACTTCAAAGGAAAGCCCAATGAAACACTCACTCAAGTGTTTGACAGATTCAACAAGCTAATTGGTGAACTTAACCAGGTTGGGGTTAAGATGGATCAAGAAGATGTCAACATGAAGTTCCTAAGATCTCTTAGTGAAGAATGGGCCATGTACACAGTGGTATATAGACAGAGAGATGCACTAGAAGAAAAGGAGTTGGATGAACTCTACAATGATCTCAGAGTATTTGAAACTGAGGTAAATCAAAAGAACCCTTCTATTTCTTCTAATAATGCTGCATTTGTCTCTAGTACAGGTCTAGGTCAAGAAACTTCCATAGGAAAGGCTGCAGATTCTGAGGATGCTGCAAGAGAATCCTTTTTCACTAGTCATGTGCATACTGCACTGATTAGTGATGACTTGGAACAATTAAATCCAGATGATCTTGAGGAGATGGACCTTAAATGGCAAATGGCTATGCTGAGCCTAAGAACCAAAAGATTCTTAAAAAGAACTGGTAGGACAAGTCTCAATTACAACAAAGGTGACAAAGCTGGATTTGACAAAACTAAAGTCAAATGTTACAACTGTAACAACCTTGGTCACTTTGCAAAAGAATGTCCTCAACCAGACAAAAGATCAAAATCAACTGCTCTTGTTTCACAACAAGGACAAGGATATGACTGGAGCTTCCAAGCAGAAGAGCATGCTCAAAATCAAGCTCTCATGGCCTTTACTGACAGCAAATCTGAGGTAAAACCTAAACCTTGTACTTCTGAATGTATTAAAATTGTTAAAAATTTAGAAAAAGAAAACACTAGATTAACTGAAGATTTAGCAAAAGCAGTAAGAAGAAATCATGAATTTGATGGTGTGATTGCTGATCAAGAACATCAGATAAAGGTGTACCAGATGATAGATCAACGGATAAAGGAAGAATTACTTCAAGCTGTAGATGAGAAAGAGTTCTATGAATTAAAAAATAAAGAATTAAAAAGTAAATTAGAAGAATGTCAACTTGAAATTGAACAAAATAAATTGACAATTAAAAAGTTTGAAAGAAGTACTAAAATTCTTGATGAACTAACTAACAATCAAACTACAGAAAAGGTTATTCATGGGGTGGGATACCATGCTGTACCACCTCCATATAAATTCACTCCTCCACTTAAAAACAGTTCAGAAAGAATCATTAATGAATTAAAAACTGAAAATCAAACTGAATCACATAATGAAACATCTGAATCAAATGATTCTTCTGATGATGATCAGTCAATTGAATTTACAATTTCACCCTATCCAATTGAATCTCCAAGATCAATTGATACAAGTTTTCACACAGCACAAAGTCCAAATGAATCTCCTAAATATGATGCAGAAAATGTACCAAAAATTTTAAAGAGGGGTAATGAAAGAAATAAAATTCAACTCTTAGATCAAAGAATACCTGAAGGTGCTAAAAGTAAGAAATTAAGATGTGTTATATGCAACAAAATGAATCATTTAGCAAAGGATTGTCACTTCAATCCAATTAATTATAAAGAATTCAAAGAATTTAAAACTTTCAAAGAAAAAGCAAAAACACAAAAATTAAAAGATACTACTGGTCCTTCAGTAGTAAATCAAAATAAAATTCCAATTACTGAAACACCAAGATTTGGAAGAAGTGCATCAAGATTTGTGCAAAACAGAAGAATTGGAAGCCCAAAGAACAGCAATTACTTCAAGAACAATGGAAAATCAAATCAAAATAAACAATATTTTAAATTTTCCAATACCAGTAAAAACTTTAACAAATTTACTACTGGTGTTAACCCTAATTATAATGCTGTATGGTACCAGTACAAAAACACTACTGATAAAAACCCTAATTACAAAAATACTACTGCTCCTAAACCAACTTTCAAATATACTACTGGTGTCAACCCTAAAAACACTACTGGTCATTCTAAACATGGTAAGTACCCAAATACTACTGGTCCATCAGTAGTAAGTATTCAAAAGCTAAACATCATGGGTATAAACCAAGATCAGTAAAAAATTCAAACACCAGTAACATTTTTAAAAGGGCAGTAGTAAAACTAAACAACAGTAGTAAACAGGTATGGGCACCAAAGATGTTTAAATTTAAATCTCCAAAATCTTACTTCTCAAAGGATGAACCCAAGACATATAAAGCTTGGGTTCCCAAACTTAACTGATCCTTTACTCACTTGTGCAGAGCATTCAGATCCCAGAAGAAGGAAGAACATGGCATATTGATAGTGGATGCTCAAGGCACATGACTGGAAATCTGCAAATTCTTAAAGATTTCAAGTTATTTGATGGAGGATTTGTGGCCTTTGGTGAGAACCCAAAGGGAGGTAAGATTACAGGTAAAGGTACTGTTTCTAATGGCAAAATTACCTTTGATGATGTATTTTATGTAGCTGAACTAAAATACAATCTAGTCAGTGTGTCTCAAGTTTGTGATAAAAAGAACAAAATTCTTTTCACAGACATTGAGTGCATCATTCTTTCTCCTGACTTTATTTTAGATGAAAAATATGTTGTTTTAAGAACTCCAAGGAGAAACAATGTGTATTGCCTAGATATAGGGGGAGAACTCATTTCTTCAAATGAGGTCAACTGTTTTATATCCAAGGCAAACACCACTGAATCAGAACTATGGCATAGAAGGATGTGTCACACTAATTTCAAAAAAATGAACAATTTAGTGAAAAGAAATTTGGTTATTGGACTACCTCAAAAACAATTCATGTGTGATCATCATTGTGTTGCATGCCTAAAAGGTAAACAACACAAAACTTCTCATAAGTCCAAATCTGTGAATTCTATTTCTGTTCCTTTACAACTCTTACATATGGACCTATTTGGACCTACAAATGTAATGAGTATTGGAAAGAAACAATATTGTCTTGTTATTACTGATGACTTTTCCAGATATACATGGGTTTTCTTTCTCAGGACAAAGGATGAAACAAGTGAACTCATAAAGAACTTAATTGTTAAACTGGAAAATACATCTGATCAAAAAGTTAAAGCCATAAGATGTGATAATGGCACAGAATTTAAAAATGCTAACTTAATTAACTTTTGTGATCTTAAAGGTATTGACAGGCAATACAACTCACCTAGAACTCCACAACAAAATGGTGTAGCTGAAAGAAGAAATAGAACCATCATTGAAGCAGCAAGATCAATGCTAGCAGATTCAAAGTTACCAATCACTTTTTGGGCTGAAGCTGTTAATACTGCATGTTATGTCCAGAACAGAGTATTAATAGTAAAGCCACAGTTTAAAACACCATATGAACTTTTTAATAAAAGAAAACCCTCTATAAGTTTTTTAAAATCATTTGGGTGTCCTTGTACTATTCTGATTACAAGAGAACAAATTGGTAAGTTTGACTGCAAAGCTGATGATGGAATCTTTGTGGGATACTTTACTCAAAGCAAGTCATACAGAGTTTTCAACAAAAGACTAAGGATAATTGAAGAAAGCATCAATGTATCCTTTAATAAAAATGTTTCTAATGAACAAGGAAATGGTCCAGATTGGCTATTTAACATAGACAATCTAACCAAATCCTTTAATTCTAACATGGATTTAAATGCAGGAAATTCAAGTTGTCACTCTAAAAAGGAAGGAACATCATCTGTTAATACTGGTCAAGAAAAGATGAGATACATAGTAGTTAATACTGCTCCCATAGTTAATACTGAGGACAGTAATAACTCAAATTCTGAAACCAGTAGTAACTCTGAGAATGAGGACAGTAGTACTTCAAATACTACTGGTACCAGCAATAGTACTGAAAATACTACTGGTCCTAGCAATAACCTAGATTCTCAAGATACTACTGATCTCAGTAACAACAACAATACTACTGATCTCAATGAAGATAATAGCAGTAGTAACTCTGACCAAGATGATGATGTACCAAACATCAATGACAATGAAGGATCACTAGAGGAACAACTGCCTGAGACAGATGAGTCCAATCTTGAAAATCAACTAGTAGTTGATAAAGCTACAACCACAAGGACTCAGAAGAACCATCCATTAGACCTTGTTCTAAGTGATGTTAACTCACCACTGCAAACAAGAAGCAAATTAAATAAAAGCTTAACTACAAACATTTGTAACATAAGTTTAATTGTTAATGAATGTATGTTTGAATGCTTTTTGTCTCAGGATGAACCAAAGAAGATCCAACAAGCAATGAAGGACTCAAACTGGATTGAGGCAATGCAAGAAGAACTCCTTCAATTCAAGCTACAAGCTGTTTGGACACTTGTACCTCTACCCAAAGGAAAAAGATCCATTGGAACAAGATGGATCTTTAGAAACAAGAAAGATGAAAGAGGTATAGTGATCAAGAACAAAGCCAGACTTGTAGCCCAAGGATACACTCAAGAAGAAGGAATAGACTATGATGAAGTATATGCTCATGTTGCTAGAATTGAAGCTATAAGAATATTTCTAGCATATGCTTCATTCAAAAAGTTCAAAGTCTATCAAATGGATGTGAAGAGTGCATTCCTATATGGGAAGATTGAAGAAGAGGTCTATTTCTGCCAACCTCCAGGCTTTGAAGATCCAAAACATGGTGATTATGTGTTCAAACTGGATTAAGCTCTATATGGTCTACATCAGGCACCAAGAGCATGGTATGATACATTATCATCATATCTATTGAAGAATAATTTTAAAAGAGGAGCCATTGACAAAACTTTGTTTACAAAGAAAGTCAAAGATGATATACTACTGGTACAAATCTATGTAGATGATATCATCTTTGGTTCAACAAATGATGTATTATGCAAAGAATTTGAAGAACTGATGCAGATTAAATTCAAGATGAGCTCTATGGGTCCAATGAACTTCTTCCTTGGACTCCAAGTCAATCAAAGAACAGATGGTATTTTGATAAATCAATCAAAATATGTCAAAGACATTTTGGAGAAGTTTGATTTGAAAGACTGCAAGAGTGCAAGCACACCAATGGAAACACACAAACACCTACATCCTGATGTTGAGGGGGAGGATGTAGATGAACACTTATATAGATCAATGATAGGATCTTTGATGTACTTAACTGCATCAAGACCTGACATTATGTATAGTGTTTGTGTGTGTGCAAGATATCAAGCAAGACCTAAAGAATTACACTTACAGGCTGTCAAAAGAATATTCAGATACTTGAAAGGCAAACCATCACTAGGTCTATGGTATCCACATGATTCACCCTTTGAACTCATAGCCTACACAGATAGTGACTATGGAGGTGAATGTCAAGATAGAAAGTCCACTACTGGTGGATGTCAATTCTTTGGATCAAGACTGGTGTCATGGCAATGTAAGAAGCAAACAAATGTATCAACATCAACTGCTGAAGCAGAGTATGTAGCTGCATCTGCCTGCTGTGCTCAAGTGCTATGGATTCAAAACCAGCTTCTAGACTTTGGTATATCTATCCTTAAAACTCCTATTTTTATTGATAATCAAAGTGCTATTAGTATTGTGAACAATCCAGTAAAACACTCTAAAACTAGACACATTGAAATAAGATTTCATTTTATAAGAGACTGCAATGAAAAGAAATTAATCAAAGTTGTTAAAATTCATACTGATGATCAATTAGCAGATCTTTTTACAAAAGCATTTGATGTAGGAAGATTCAACTTCTTGGTTAGCAGTATTGGAATGATTTTAATAAATTAAAGTCTCACTTAAAATCATGTGTAAAGTTTTGTTGTAAAATGTTATTTATTTATTTAAGTGTTTTACTACTGGTAGATCTGTATTACTGATTGTAGGCATGTGCACAAATTACTACTGGTGTGTATTAGGTTTACATAAATACTACTGGTAAGTCAGTACTACTGGTATTCACATATACTACTGGTCTTGGGTGTTGGTGGTTACTACTGATGTCTTTAGTTACTACTGATGTCAAAATCCTTCGTCACTACTGATGTTAGTAGATACTACTGACGTTTTATTACTGGTATAATGTTTACTACTGGTCTTTCAGAATCACGATTACCAAACTAACCCCCGTGAAAATAACCGTTATGTTATGATTCAAAGGGCAATTTAGTCTTTTTGCAGGACAAATCGAAAGATATAAAAGGCGGCAGTCGATTAGTTTAGCATTATTTTTACTTCGGTTTGCTAAATCCTCTCGATAAACCCTAGCTTTCGATCAAAAACCTTGCACCAGTAACAAAATTCTTACGTTTTTCTCTCAAATCAACAACAATGGCAACTCTACAATCTCTCAATGTTCAAACCGATCTCAAATATTCAGAGTTCCATAATATGTATGCCTTTCTACGTAATCCAGACGGAACAAAGGATTTCCGTCCAATAGTAAAATTTTTGAAGAATTCGTATATAAAGTTTGCTCTAACTGTTAAACCAAAGGCATATCAACAGCACTTGGTGGATTTTTGGACCAATGCAGAAAGAACAGAAGGTGCAACTGCACCTATGATAAAATCATCGGTGGATGGAAAGACGATCACGATCACTGAGCAATCAATTCGACACCATCTACAACTACACGATGATGCAGGTATGGTTACTCTTCCTAAGGAATTCATTGCTGAAATTTTAAACAAAATGGGTTATGAGGGAAGACTTAACATAGTAACTTTTCAAAAAGGTCTTCTCTCCCCACAATGGAAATTTCTTGTACATACTATTCAGCATTGTATTTCTCCAAAAAGAAGTACTTGGAATGAGTTTAATAAGGCAATAGCCTCTGCTGTTGTCTGTTTATGCACAGACCAAGTATTTAATTTTTCTTACATGATTTTTGAAGGTATGTTGGGAAATCTTAGTTCTTCAAAATTTTTAATGTATCCCAGATTTCTCCAACATATCATAAACATTGAACTGCAAAATTTGTCAACTCCCAAAAACATTTTTATCATTCTAGAGTTGAACAAGAAAGTTTTCTCTAATATGAGAAAACAATTTAAATTTTCGGGCAAGGAAACCCCTCTGTTTCCTAATATGATCAAAGATCAAACACTTATTGGAGAGGGTTCAATAATAGATACAACCCAAATTGAACCTCAACCCACTCCATCACCCCCAAATACAGCCCAAACACCACCCCAAATAGTCACTCAATCACCCACTAACATAGAAGTCCTGAATGTGTCCCAGGAACTTGAAATAAATCTGCAGAGTGCTACTCTTCACTCTGTGGAAGACCTACCAAACAAAACCCAAAATATTTCCACTACTTATAAAAGAAAGAAATCTTCTTTAAAGGACACCATGGGACAAATCGAGTCACACCCCAGACTCAAAGAGTTGTCCTCCAAGGAGGAGAGAGGACATGAGGCGAGGGCTTTCACTACTGATGCCCCAAAGGCGGGTGCACAGGACAGTGAAAACATCACTAAGACCCAGACCTCGGCAACTTTAAGTGATGACTCTTTTGAGGAATTACTTAAAGGACCCCGGTGCCAAGAAACCACAAGGGGGGGCATCTCTGCTTCTTCTAGGAAGAAGAGAATGTCTAAAAGACCCAATGAATCACCAAGAAGTGATGAGGGCAGATCTGTGGAATTGATGGAAAGGATGGAAAACCTTCAAACCAATGTACCTGTTAGTGAGCCCGATGATCTTGCTAGATGGAGTGAGGGCAGTATTAAAACCAAACAATTGACGGATAAAGTGGATTCTCTTGAATCTACTGTACAAGATTGCCTTAAGTATCTAACAAATCAGGGAAAAACCATTGCAGTTATGAAGAGACATGTCAATACCATCAACAAAAGAATGAGGCTATATGAACACAGGCTTCATCAACAAACTAAAATTATCAGAAGATTGAAAAAGAAGGTTGATGATAGTGAGGCTCCTCCAGTTGAGCTCACTAAGGGGGAGAAGGATAATATTCAAACAATGATTGATGAATCAATTGCAGCAGCAGCATCCTCTCTCCTAAATCTAAAAGAAATAACTGTTGATGAAGACCAAGAAAAGATGGTTTTTGATGATGAGCCAATGACTACTGCTCCCATGGAAGAACAAACTGAAAAAGAAACATCAGTAGTAACTCCTACTACTGATATAATAGCAGTAATAAATAAAGAAGAGGAAGTAAAAGCAACAAATACTACTGATTCCCTATCAGTAGTAACTCCTGAAGTCCCACCAGTAGTAACTACTTTGGTTACTACTGAAGAGGAAAGAACTGCAACTTCCTGAGCTAATTGAAAGAGAAAAACATGTCATCATCTCCAAACCACCAACACCTGATCAACCACTTATCATACCTGACATTGATGATAATGTGAACTGGTTTGAGGTAGATGAATGTACACTTCCTCCACATCCCAAGATACTACCAGAAGACCAACTTAAACTGTTTTATCCAAAACTACTACTTCCTGGTATCCCTGATATGAAATACATTCCACCTCCACCATCTGCTTGCATTGGAAAAGGAAAAGAAGTTTATGATGATGATTATCCAAACAGAGCATTAGGTCATCACATGGTAAACAAGATTAATCATGTCAGATCAGAAAAGCAATCTAGATGGAGAATAAAACATAGGAAATTTTTGGAGAAAGTGGAGATGTATCAAGCACTTGAGGAAAATAAAAAGAAGGTTCAAAGTGCAATTCCTGTTCAAATACCTGCTCAAAGTAAAGACATTCAGATAGAAGCTGAAGAAGCAGAATTCAAGAGGTTAAGAAAAGTTGAAGAAGAACATATACAATGCCTTGAAGAATTAGTTTCTGAATGCAAAAGAACAAAAAGTGAGCTAACTGATGATGTATTTGAACAGAAGACAAACATGATTGATTATCTAAAAACAAAAGGGCATAGTGCAAAATCCTTTGGCAGAATGAAGATGATGACTATAATTGAAAAATACTGTGCTGCCAAGAAGAAGGATTTGGCTGAACAAGAAGAAAAAGAAGCAAAGAAAACTAAAGCCTTAGTCCCAATCAGTCCAACATTAATCAAAGCTGGTAGTGTATCAACTACTGGTAATACCTCAACTCCCAAATCAAAGAAAAGAAAAACTGTTGATCAAGAACAAAGCACTCAAAAGAAATCAAAAACACAAATTGTACCTGTTCTTGAAATGCCTGTTGCTCCCTTGCAGAACAACCCAATCATCAATTGGAGGGTTATGCAGAATAATGTGATAGAGATTATAAGGGAAGATAAAATTGTGCAGAGATTTACTGGATGGTTACCTTTGATCATGTCCTGTTCAAGAAGTGATGTCATTAAACTACTGATCATTGGAAAACCAAGAATGTCAAAGAAATCATGGAAAGATTCTGGTGCTGGATACTTGACAAGAATGATAGATGCTGCATTTTATCCAGACAACTATCCAGAACAATTTACAGATCTAGGAAATGTCTATGCTTGGAATGTGATTCCAACTGCACAAATGTACTTCTTTGAAAAATCTGGCAAAGTCTGTGAGCTATATTTGTATGAAAAAGAATATCCTCATTCTGAGAAGACTATGTATCAGATATTCACAAACACAATGATGAAGCCGTATGATGCTGTTATGTTCCAAAACAAATTGAATTATTTCACAAAGAAGAACAGCAAATACATTATTGAACAAAGACATCAACAGAATCAAAGGACATTAGAGAAGAGAAAGAAAGAAGAAGATGAACAAAAGAAACTTATGTGATTGAAAGAGAATCAATAAGTTTAGGGGGAGATTGTTGGAACAAAATCACAGATCAACTTGATACTGATGCTGCAGTTAGTACTGATCATACTTAGTACTGATGGGGCAGAAACATATTACTGATGAAGTTGATACTGGTGAAGACTATAACTTAGTTACTACTGATCAAGGCTTATTGAAGATACTACTGATTAATAGTAGTTACTACTGACGATGTATCTGGACTTACTACTGGTCACCAGACTTACTACTGATGTTACTTATTTACTACTGGTGATTGCAGAATACTACTGATGAGCATATATGGAAACATATCGAGTCCGAGATCTTCGTAGAGATAGTTATAGAATGTAATTCAATGTATATCTTTATATTTTGAATGTAAATCAAGTCCTAGAATAACTAGGGTAAATAGTTTAGCTTCAAGGACTATTATAAATAGTTCCTTACGAATTGTAAATGTACGTGTGTATTGTTAACTCGATAATATACATTGAAGCTTTTTGTGAAACTGTATTCTTAATATTTTCGTTTATTATTTACAGTTCATTGTTCTTAATATATTGATATAGTGTTGATCCGCTGCAACTTCTATAATCAATTAGATCTAAAGGTGTTTATTGACTAATCTATAGTTAATCGATCCTGACAGATACTTATTAGGGTTGTGTGTTGTATTAATATAAATATATAAAGATACAAATATACAATATTTATACTTAAAAGTTCTATATTATACAATATAAACATAAAAAAATTAAACATAATAACTAACCGTTTAACATTTTCTTATGAGAATTAATTTTGGTATCACGACTTTTAATGGTTATATAACATGATATAAATTTTACACCTAATTGTAGAAGTATATTAAGTATTAGATGTGATATATTTATTAAAATTCTAGTAAGAAAATCATCCTCTTTTTCTTATAAGGTACATAAGTTGTTTTAACCCAATTAATTGTCTAGCGACCCTTTTATCTAATACGTTTTAACCATGTATTTTAGGAGGTCTTATTTGAGAGGAAGACAAAGATGTGTTTCCAATGGGCTTTAGTTGAGTAAAAAGAGGGACAATGATTATGATTATGATTATATATGCATACGTGGCGTAAGAATAAAGTTTTAAACCATGCTACTCGGCGTATCCAACGGCCCCGGCTCATGCTCAACTTCGCCATTGTCCAATTTTTATATTTACTCACACGGACAAAACTGAATGGAAGGTCCCTAGAATAAGCTAATAAAAAAGAAAGAGTTATTTTTGTAGCTTATTTAAACTAAATAAATTCATATACTACTATAAATTGATAGAGAATCACTGCTATTTTCATTTTTGGAGAAAATTAAATATATAAATTTTAATACTTTCAATTGATTATTAGTTTTATTTTAGTTTATTTCTAAAAAATCAAAATACTAAAACTTTATATTACGGCTAAATCTTGTATGATAAAACCACTTATAAGAGACAACATAGTAGGGTGATGTGCCTCAGCTTGAGAAAGATGATGTTATGCAAAGGGTGTGATCAATATTGTTGTTTTTGTGCAGTGTGATTGCATGTATATATTAAAAAATACAAATAAAAAACATATTTTTTAGATTATAACTTTAATTTCATTTAGCCAAAAGTCTCAGCTATTTGAACCTATCTTTGTTTATGTCTTGATATTTTATGATGTATTTTCAAACTTTACTACGCCTTTTTGTATTTGTATTTAAAATTTTTCATATACAGACAAAATATTTTAACTCACATTTTGATATTTAGCGTTTACTTCTTTTTTAATTAGACGAGGATTGTAAACATGTCAAAATGACTATGTACACATGTAATAAATGGACCGGGTTTAATTGAACTACCAATAAGATTAACTAAACAAGTTAGCTAAGGATTAAGATATATGAATGAGAATTGATAATGGTACCATAACTTTTAATGGTTATACCATATAATATAGATTTTACAGCTAACTGTACAAGTATTTAAAGCATTAGATGTAGTAGATGCATTAAAAGTTGTGGTAGGAATATCACCCCCTTATATGAATCCATCAAAACACCAACCAAAACAAGATATCAATTTTCACCCTTAAGTAAACCGTGTATTTAAAAAGGGATGAATTAGATCGACTTAAATTAGTTTGTTACAACAAAAAGTAGGTATGAAGAACCAAGAAAATTTGCATTCGTTAAACTTAAATCATCCAATGATTGTCTACCACGTAAATAATAGACTTGAGACACAACACGACAATTAAACAATCATCACCACGTGTAGAGTTGTAGCTTAAGACGCTAAAGACGCAAATAAACTCTTTCATTGGTTCATAACATATTAACATGTCAATGGTAGTAACCCTTACGTACACAAACGCTTACAAAATCACCATATTATGTGTCATTTGTCGTTTTCGTTCTTATCGGATGTTGTCAAAATTTACGTTTATAAATTATATATCATTTAAACTATATGTTTTTAGAGTTGTATTGTAGGAAGTCTAAAGGATTTGTCTAGTCCTAAAGGACAAATCCTAGCCATTGTATCAAGATGGTCAAGATCAAATCCCTCACCTACAGCCAGCCACCTACAGCCACCACCGGAAGCCGCCTCCGGCCACCGCCCGCTGCCGCCGACCGCCGCCATCCTCCGTCGTCCGCCCGGTGGCCGGAGGCGGCGGCCGGCGGCCGGCGGCGATGGTGGTGGCTGACAATGAAGGTGCTGGTGGTAATGGGTGTGGTGGTGGTATTAATGTATTGAAACACATGTGCTTCAATAAAACACAACATATTACTTCGAAGCACATGTGCTTCAGGTCACGAAACACATGTGTTTCAAGTCACTAAAAACATGAGTTTCTAAACACACAAGGGAGCATACGAAGCACATGTGCTTGACGTTATGAAACACATGTGCTTCACTACACAGAAAAAAAATCAAAACAAGTGACGAACATATCATTATGAAGCACATGTGCTTCATAAAGCCAAGCACATGTGTTTTTGTTCATGAACACATGTAACTTACAAGCAAGTCATTTGTGTTTGAATCACGAAGCACATGTGCTTGACGTTATGAAACACATGTGCTTCACTAACAAGAAAAAAATCAAAACAATTGACGAACATATCATTATGAAGCACATGTGCTTCATAAAGCCAAACACATGTGTTTTTGTTCCTGAACACATGTAACTTACAAGCAAGTCATTTGTGTTTGAATTACGAAGCACATGTGCTTGACGTTATGAAACACATGTGCTTCACTAACAAGAAAAAAAATCAAAACAAGTGACGAACATATCATTATGAAGCACATGTTCTTCATAAAGCCAAGCACATGTGTTTTTGTTCATGAACACATGTAACTTACAAGCAAGTCATTTGTCTTTGAATCACGAAGCACATGTGCTTGACGTTATTAAACACATGTGCTTCATTACTTGAAACATATGTGCTTGGCTGTACATATACACTCCTTTATTTTCAAAACACATGTGTTTCAAACACATGTGCTTCCAGTCATGACCACCACCACCGGCGGCCAACTCCGGCCGCCGTCCGCCGCCACCCATCGCCGTCCGCCGCTGGGCGCCGCCGCCGTCTCCGGCCGCCGGAGAAGCACATGTGTTTGTAGTGGTGGTGGTGGTTTGAATCTTGATCTTGACCATTAATTTTTCTTGATCCAAGGGCTAATAATTATCCCTTGGGACTAGATAAAATTAATGGACTACCTTAAACATTTACCTATCTTTTTAACATCTCCAAAATATACTTTAATTTTATCTACTATATAATTTAAATCATATAAAAACGACACATTTACACATTTTACTATATTTTAGGTTACACACATGAAGTATATCGATCATTTGTTTTAAAAGTAATACAATATTTAATTTCATTTAAAGTCTTTATTTAATTGTTACCCAATTCTTAAAATGTTTTTATAAAAACAAATATGGGAAGCTCTATGCCTCTATCAATACTAAATAAATAAGTATTAATATTTCATTAAAAATATAATAAAGAAAAGGAATCAATGCATTCAGAATTCATTAATTTGTATGTATGCAGATATCAGATATGAGCCAATATACCAGGGAACGGGTCTTTCTTTGACTTTTTAAACCTTGTTTAAGACTTGCGTCAGTACACGCAATTTCGTCATAATTTCGATAAGCGAAGTAGTTTTCGTATAAAGTTAAATATTTAGTACGGAATAGTAAAGATAATTGATGAAAAAAAGGAAGAAAAAAAAAAAAAAACAACTATAGTCTTCTATTTTGTTGTTGTTGAGGTGTAGACGTGTAGTTGGCATTATCCAGTTCTTGATAAAGACTTTAATCTCATCCGGAATGTATTTTGTTGAGTAAATGATCCAAAAGTCTATTGGTTTGAAAGTGTCGGTAATTTCGAATGCCTCTTCCAATCGTAATATTAAATTTACGCTTTAGTTTTTACCAACTCAACATCATATCATCTGACATCCCCAACTAAGACACGTCAACCTGTCAACCATACTGTCAGGACCGAATAACTCAAACAAGTTATTAAATCACAAATCTACTAACAAAGAGAAGTTACAGCGGATTAACACTCTTGTTATTTGATTAAGAACAATGTAAACTGTAATCGAATACGAAAATATTAAGAACACAGTTTATCACAAAAAGCTTCAATGTATATTAATGATAATCGATCAATATACACGTACGTTTACAATTCGTAAGGAACTATTTATAATAGTCCTTGAAGCCTAAACTATTAACCTAGTTATTCTAGGAAACGATTACAATTGAATTTATAAAAGATAAACATTCTATGACTAAATCTACTAGAATCTCGGACACGATCTGTTCTTTAGTCGACATCAGTAGTATTCTTGATCATCAGTAGTAAGTTCGAGATCAGTAGTATTTCTTGTTTCTGCACCATCAGTAGTAATCAGTCATCAGTATTAATCAGTCATCAGTAATGACTTGATTATATCTCAACAATCTCCCCCTAAACTTGTTAATTCATTTTTAATTAACCAAGTTTCTTCTTTTCTTCTTCCTTCTTTCTTTTCTCTTCTAATATAGCAGCTCTTCTTTGATCACCTTCTATAGTCTGTTTGTTTTGCTTTTTCCTCTGTGCAATGATATATTTACTATTTCGTTTAACAAAGTAATTATACTTTTCTTGAAACATTGCAAGATCATGTGGTCTCATGAATGAACATGTGGTGATCTGGTACATTGTTTCTTCTGAGTGTGGATATTCTCTTTCATATAAGTACAACTCACACTTCTTACTTGTTCTTTCAAAGAAGTACATATTAACAGTTGGTAGCACATTCCAAGCATATACATTTTCTATGCTAGTGAAGGTTTCAGGATAGTTGTCTGGATAGAAAGCAACAGCAATCATTTGAGTTAAGTATCCAGCTCCTGAGTTTCTCCAAGACTTCTTTGCCATCCTTGGTTTACCAATAATTAAAACTTTGATAATATCACTTCTGCTACAGGACATAACCATTGGTTTCCAAGCATTAAATCTTTGA
The DNA here is from genome assembly GCA_963853835.1 of Calendula officinalis. NCBI lineage: Eukaryota > Viridiplantae > Streptophyta > Magnoliopsida > Asterales > Asteraceae > Calendula > Calendula officinalis. The sequence goes on along the minus strand of OY970821.1, from coordinate 31,746,441 downwards.
GTTGTTTTGTCTTCTCTTATGACTTCTATGACATCATTGACAACTCTCCAATTGATAATTGGATTATCTTGTAGAGGAGCAATAGGAAGATCAAGTACTTGTACTTCTTGTTCTGTTTTTGATTTCTTCTTAGCTTCTTGTTCTATTTGAAGAGCTTTTCTTTTCTTTTTAATTACTGAAGGTTTTGATGGTTCACCAGAGATTGGTGTTCTGGTGAGCACTAGTTGAGGATCAATCTCAACTTACACTTTATCTTTTGCTTCTTCTTCTTCAGTTTCTGCTAGTTCCCTCTTTTTAGCAGTACAATATTTATCAACTATTGTTATCATCTTCATTCTGCCAAAGGACTTAGCACTATGACCTTTTGATTTTAAGAAATCAATCATTTTGGTCTTCTGTTCAAATATTTCATCTGGCAGATCAGCTTTTTCTCTTTTGCAATCAGCCACAAGATCTTCAAGGAAATTCAGATGTTCTTCTTCTATTTTTCTTTGTTTATTGAACTCTGCTTGTTGATCTTCTACCAGGAATTCTTCAATCTCTTGAATTGCTGCCTTTTTGAGTCTTTCTTCTTCAGCTATTCGTTTATCTTCAAGAGCTTGAGTCTTTGCAACTTTCCTCAGATACCTCATTCTATTTACCTTCCATTTATCTTGCTTTGCAGGCCTGACACAGTTTATCTTATTTACCATATGGTGACCTAAAGCTCTGTTTGGGTAGTCATCATCAAATTTCTCTTTACCTTTACCAACACACTTTGGAGGTGGAATGTAGTTCATATCCTTAACTTCAGGAATAATTATTGATGGAGAGAATAACTTGATTCTGTTCATTGGAAGTATCTTAAGGTGAGGAGGTAGTGCACATTCATCTACATCATCCCAGTTCACATTATCATCAATGTCAGGTATGATAGGTGGTTTAAGTTCTGGAGTTGGAGGCCTTGGGATGATCACAGCTGGTTCAAGGAGTTCTGGTATATCTTCTTCATCTTCAGTAGTAACCAAGGTAGTTACTACTGGTGTTGTTTCTATTGTAAATACTACCAACTGTTGTGAGGAGTCTACTACTGGTGAGGTTGTTGTTCTATTTACTACTGCTAGGGCATCAGTAGTAGGAATGATAATTTCTGTTGTTGGGACATTTACTACTGGTATTTCTTCTTCTTCAATGGGATCAGTAGTAACAACCTCTTGATCCTTAACATCAGTAATATCCATATGATCAGTAGTTTCTATAACTTCAGTAGTAACTGGAGAATGTACTTGTTCTGTTGTTGGGGATTGATTTGCAGACACAAATACATCTTCATCCATACTTTTGACTCATCTGTACAGGTCTTCACCATAACTTTGACCTGTTTCACCATAAGCTTCTTTTAAGTGTAGTAGGGAGGCTGCTGCTGCAATTAAATGATCAATCATTCCTTGTATTTGATCCTTCTCCCCCTTAGTGATCTCAACTTGTTGAGCCTCACTATTTTCAATCTTTTTCTGTAATTTTCTGATGATAAATGATTGTCTTTGAAGCCTGTACTCGAACCTCTTCTGTCTTCTGTTCAGAGTATTGATATAATGCTTCATGTAGCTCATGGTCTTTCCTTGATTGTTCAAAAGTTCCAGGAAATTTTGTACAATGGTTTTAAGGTTTTCCTTCCCATCCGTCAATTTAGTTGGTTTAATATTGCCCTCAGCCCCTTTGGGTGGATCATTGGGCTCATTTGGTACATTGGCTTTAAGGTTTTCCATCCTATCCGTCAATTCAATTTGTTGCACTCTACCCTCATCACTTCTTGGTGATGAAATGAGTTGTTTAGATACGCTCTTCTTCCTAGAAGAAGCAGTAGTATCCCCCCTTGTGGTTTCTTGGCACCGGGGTCCTCTTAGTGTTGCCTCAAAAGATGAGTCATCACTTAGAGTTGCCGAGGTCTGGGTCACAATGATGTTCTCACTAGTCTGTGCACCCACCTTTGGGGCATCAATAGTGAGAACCCTTTCCTCATGCCCTCTCTCCTCCTTGGAGGACAACTCTTAGAGTCTGGGGTCTGACTCAATTGGCCCCCTGGTGTCCTTTAAGGAAGTTTTCTTCCTTTTGTAGATTTTAGAAATTTGTTTGGCTAATGGTTGGTCTTCCTTAGAGTGAAGAGAAGCACTCTGTGGATTAATTTCATGTTCCTGGGACACATTCAGGACATTTGTTTGTGTAGGTAATTGAGTGGACTGTTTGGAATGTGTTTGGGCTGTATTTAGTGGTGGAGTGGGTTGAGGTTCAATGGGGTGGCTTGAACCTTCTCCAATTGGAGGTTGATCATAGATCATATTTTGAAACAATGGAGTAACCTTCCCAGAAAATTTAAATTGTTTTCTCATATTTGAGTACACCTTTTTATTTAATTCAGGTGTGGGAAAAATGTTCTTTGTAATTGAAAGATTTAGAATTTCACACTTTAAAATGTGTGTAAGGAATCTTAGGTACATTAAAATTTTTGTTGATGATAGATTTGCAAGCATTCCTTCAAAAATCATGTTTGAAAAATTGAATACTTGGCCTGTGCACAAACAAACAACAGCAGATGCTATTGATTTGTTGAACTCATTCCATGTACTCTTTTTAGGAGAGATACAATGTTGAATAGTATGAACATGAAATTTCCATTGGGGTGAAAGAAGACCTTTTTGAAAAGTGACTATGTCCAGTCTTCCCTCATACCCCATATTTTGAAGAGTTTCAACAAGATCCTCCCTAGGAAGTGAAAACATACCTGATTCATCATTCAGTTGTAGATGTTGTCTTATTGATTGTTCCGTGATGATGATATCCCTTCCATCTACTCTGGATTTGATTTTAGACATATTTGTATCTTCAATCCTTTCAGCATTTTCCCAGAAGCGAACAAGATGTTGTTCATAGGCTTTCGGATTGATAGTCAGAGCAAATTTGATGTATGAATTCTTTAAGAACATGACTATAGGACGAAAATCCTTTGTCCCATCAGGATTTCTCAAGAATGCACACATATTGTGGAATTCCGAGTATTTGAGATCTGTTTTTACTTCGAGAGATTTTAGTGTAGCCATTTGTATGATTTTGATCTTGAAATTGATATTGAGTTTCGATTTCAGAGAGAGTTTTGATCTTTTGAGTGATTTGGTGAATGACTTTCGTTGTTACTGATGCAGGGTTTTGATCGAGATTTTCAGAGTTTAGGGTTTATCGTAGGGTTTATCGAATCGAGGTGAAGATAATGCTAAACTAATCGCATTCAGCTATTTATATTTTTCAAATTAACCTGCAAAAGGACCGAAATACCCTTCGAATCATAACCCAACGGCTATTTTCATGGGGGTTAGTATGGTAAAATGGTGTTTTTACAGATAACGGTCGATCAGTAGTAACTAAGTATTAGTAATAGAAACATCAGTAGTAACTGTTGTTTTTATACTTAACCTAATTCTAAGAAGAAAAAAACCCTATCGGTACTAAAATGTAAGAGTAACGCATGATCAGTACTAATGAATAACCAGTAGTAAAACATACTTATAACTATAAAAAATCGTACAATAACTTTACATATGATTTTAATTGTGAAATTAATTTATTAAAATCATTCCTATACTTCTACCCAAGAAGCTGAATCTTCCTACATCAAATGCTTTTGTAAAAAGATCGGCTAATTAATTGTTAGTATGAATTTTCTCTACTTTTATTAATTTATTTTCATTGCAATCCCTTATAAAATGAAATCTTATTTCAATATGTTTGGTTTTTGAATGTTTTACTGGATTATTCACAATACTGATAGCACTTTGATTATCAATAAAAATGGGAATTTTAAGAAAAGAGATACCAAAGTCTAGGAGTTGATTTTGAATCCATAGTACTTGAGCACAACAAGCAGATGCAACTACATACTCTGCTTCAGCAGTTGATGTTGAAACACTGGTTTGTTTCTTGCATTGCCATGACACCAATCTTGATCCAAAGAATTGACATCCACCAGTAGTTGATTTTCTATCTTGACATTCACCTCCATAGTCACTATCTGTGTAGGCTATGAGTTCAAATGGTGAGTCATGTTGATACCAAAGATCAAGAGAAGGTTTTCCCTTCAAGTATCTGAAGATTCTTTTGACTGCCTGCAAGTGTAGCTCCTTAGGTCTTGCTTGATACCTGGCACATACACAAACACTATACATAATGTCAGGTCTTGATGCCGTTAAATACATTAAAGAACCTATCATTGATCTATATAGATGTTCATCTACATCCTCCCCCTCAACATCAAGATGTAGGTGCTTGTGTGTTTCCATTGGTGTGCTTGAACTTTTGCAGTCTTTCATTGCAAACTTTTCCAAGATGTCTCTGACATATTTAGATTGATTGATCAAAATACCATCTGATCTTTGATTGATTTGGAGTCCAAGAAAGAAGTTCATTGGACCCATTGAGCTCATCTTGAATTTGATTTGCATTAATTCTTCAAACTCTTTGCACAGTTGATCATTTGTTGAACCAAAGATGATATCATCTACATATATTTGGACCAGTGGTATATCATCTTTAACTTTTCTTGTGAATAGAGTCTTATCAATTGCACCTCTTATAAATTATTCTTCAATAAATATGATGACAATGTGTCATACCAAGCTCTTGGAGCCTAATGAAGGCCATATAGAGCTTTGTCTAGTTTGTACACATAGTCATCATGAAGGAATTATGTGCACAATTAGTCAACCTATGATGATACATTCATGCCTACGAAACACTTAAGGGTCACACCGGTGAGTGCATGTAATACGAGCAAGTTATGCAACGATACTACGAAGAGGAATGATTCATAATAGTCATTATGAATCAGTTAAGTATTAAGTTAAGTTTAACTTATTACTAGATTAGTTTAACTAACTAATTAATACAAGTAGTTGTACATTTACTAGTTGAGTAAATATACAATGTGTTAATTAAAGGTTATCCATGATATGATTTAAAGCTATTAAATCATATAGTAATTGGATAATATTATTGTATAAATTATATAAAGGTTATTATATAATTAACTATTAAAAGTATATATACAAGTATATTTAATAGTTAAGTGCAACAATAATAAACTAGTAAAACTATAAGGGTTTAAAGTGTAAGAGATAAGTTTAATTAAGAGATTAATCTTAATTAAACTAGAAGGGCCCTAAGTGAAAGTCCTTCTATTATAAATAGAAGGCACGGGGTTCCCTTATTCCTTGATCACAAGTTTCGAAACCCTAGCCTCCTCCTTCTTTTGGTTTCGGCCGAACACACCAAGAACACCAAAAGTTCTTCGTTCTTCGTGTTCTTCATTCGTTCTTCGTGTTCTTCAAGTCTTGAAGATCCAAGTTCGTTGCAAGTGATCATCTAGAGGATCGTTCGTCGTGTTCATCATCAGTGGACTTATCTTAAGCATTAACCTAAGGTATGATTCATGGAACACTCTTCCTTCTTCTCCTCTTGTGCGACGGACGAGAACACCAAGAACCCTAGGGTTCTTGGTGAGTGTTCGATGAACACACCTTCATTGTGTGTGTTCGAGTTTTTCGTACAAGGTTTCTTTCTTGTTAACCAAATCTAGATTTCCAACATCCCAATCCTTTAGGGTTTAAGGATTAGGTTTAATCCCAGTTCCGCATTTAGGGATTAAATCAGCTAGTTGGTTTTAACCGGTCAAGAACAAGTTCATGTTCTTGGTCAGTCATGGTTCGAACCAAGTACACTAGGAGGTCGACCCAAGTGGTTGATTAGTCGCATGGTACGTAGCCAAAACCCTACACATCATGTTCTGGATCTTCAAATCCTGGAGGTTGACACACATACACTTCTTCTTCAATTTTTCCATAAAGGAATGCACTTTTTACATCCATTTGATAGACTTTGATTTTCTTGAATGAAGCATATGCTAGAAATATCCTTATTGCTTCAATTCTAGCAACAGGTGCATATACTTCATCATAGTCTATTCCTTCTTCTTGAGTGTATCATTGGGCTACAAGTGTGGCTTTGTTTTTGATCACTATACCTCTTTCATCTTTCTTGTTCCTGAAGATCCATCTTGTTCCAATAGGTCTTTTTCCTTTTGGTAGAGTTACAAGAGTCCATACAGCTTGTAATTTGAATTGAAGAATTTCTTCTTGCATGGCTATAATCCTATCTGAGTCTTTCATTGCTTGTTGAATTTTCTTAGGTTCCTCCAGTGACAGAAAACATTCATACATGCATTCATTAGAGATTAGACTGATGTTACAAACATTTGTATTTAGTGATGAATTGAACTTGCTTCTTGTCTGCATGTTTGAATTGACATCACTTAGGACTAGGTCCAAAGGATGATTCTTTTCAGTTATGGTGCCATGAACTTTGTCAACATCTAATTGACTATCAAGATTTGACTCATTGGATTTAGGGATTTGGGCATCTGTCCATGTTTCTTCTTGATTGTCTGGATTTTGTGGAGATTCTTCATGTATACTGGTATCAGTAGTAGCCTGATTTTCATCTGATTCCGGAGGTTCATAGTTAGTACTGACATCATTATTGTTTGGTTCATCATCATTTATTTGAGTTTCTGAGTTACTACTGGGATCAGTAGTATCTTGAGAATTTGAGTTGTTACTGGTGTCAAGATTGCTAGGGTTATATGAGTTACTACTGTCCTCAGTATCAACTGTGGGATCAGTATTAACTAAGATATATTTCATTATATCTTGACTACCATTGAATGAAGATGATCCTCCTTGTTGGTTTTGATTGTTTGAAGCTCCTGCATTATAATCATAATTGACATCAAAAGACTTGGTTAGATTATCAATATTAAATAGCCAATCTGGAATATTTCCCTCTTCATTCATCCGATTTTCATTAAAGGATACATTTACACTTTCTTCAATGATCCTTAGCCTTTTGTTGAATACTCTGTAAGATTTGCTTTGAGTTGAGTATCCTACAAAGATTCCATCATCTGATTTGCAGTCAAATTTACCAATTTGTTCTCTTGTAATTAAAATTGTACAAGGACAACCAAATGATTTTAGAAAACTTATTGATGGTTTTATTTTATTAAAGAGCTCATAGGGTGTTTTAAAGTGAGGCTTAACTATTAATACTTTGTTTTGAACATAACAAGCAGTATTAACAGCTTCAGCCCAAAAAGTTATTGGTAATTTTGAATCTGCAAGCATGGATCTGGCTGCTTCAATTATTGTTCTATTTCTTCTTTCAGCTACACCATTTTGTTGTGGAGTTCTTGGTGAGGTGTACTGCCTGTCAATACCCTTAAGATCACAAAAGTTAATTAGATTTGTATTTTTAAATTCTGTGTCATTATCACATCTAATGGCTTTCACTTTCAGATATCTTGTATTTTCCAGTTTGACTATCAGATTCTTGATGATCTCACTTGTTTCATCTTTGGTCCTAAGAAAGAAAACCCAAGTAAATCTGGAAAAATCATCAGTAATAACAAGACAATATTGTTTCTTTCCAATACTCATTACATTTGTAGGTCCAAAAAGGTCCATATGTAAGAGCTGCAAAGGATTAGAAATAGAATTAATTGCTTTGGTCGTATGAAAAGTCTTATGTTGCTTACCTTTTAGGCATGCAACACAATGATGATCACACATAAATTCCTTTTGCGGTAATCCAACTACCAAATTCTTTTTGACTAAATTGTTCATATTTTTAAAATTTGTGTGACACATCATTCGATGCCAGAGTTCTGATTAATTTGTGTTTGCCTTAGATATAAAACAGTTGATCTCATTTGTGGAAATGAGTTCTCCCCCTATATCCAGGCAATACACATTATTTCTCCTTGGTGTTCTTAAAACAACAAATTTTTCATTTAAAATAAAATCAGGAGAAAGAATGATGCACTCTGTATCTGTAAAAAGAATTTTGTTCTTCTTATCACATACTTGTGAGACACTAACCAGATTATACTTAAGCTCAGCAACATAAAATACATCATCAAAAGTAATCTTACCATTTGATACTGTACCTTTACCTGTAATCCTACCACCTCTTGGATTTTCTCCAAAAGCAACATATCCACCTTCAAAAGACTTGAAATCTCTAAGAATTTGAAGATTTTCAGTCATGTGTGTAGAGCATCCACTATCAATATGCCATGTTCTTCCTTCTTCAGGGATCTGAATGCTCTGCACATAAAGTAAATGGATTAGTTAATTTTGGGAACCCAAGCTTGTTTTGTCTTGGGTTCATCCTTTGAAGAGTAAGATTTTCGAAATAGATGAGCTTTGTATGCAGTTTTGGTCTTCATTTGTTGTTTATTACTGGTTTTTTGTTTTACTACTGACCTAGGTTTATACCCGTAGTTTTTGGCTTTTGAGTGTTTTACTACTGATGGACCAATAGTGTTTGGGTAATTTGAGTTTTTAGCATAGTCAGTCGTATTTTTGTAATTGTACCAGACAGCATTGTAATTAGGGTTTTTATCAGTAGTAAACCTGGAATAGTTCCTACTGATGTTTGAAAACTTTGAGTATCTTGGAAATTGATTTTGTTTTTCATGGTTTTTAAAATAATTACTTCTGTTTGGACTTCCATGCCTGATATTTTGCACAAATCTTTGTGCAGTTCTTCCAAATTTAGGGACTTCAACATGTGTATTTTTAATTTCTTTAGCTTCTGCAGTTTGTTTTAATTTAAGAGCTTTTACTTTTTCTTTGTTTTCTTTAAATTCTTTGCAGTTAATTGGATTGAATTGACAATCCTTTGCTATGTGGTTAACTTTGTTGCATATTAAACATGTTAATTTTGTTGATTTAGCACATGCAGGCTTTCTTTGTTCTTTTAACTGGTTTAAGTTTCTTTGATTTCCCCTTCTTAAAATAGTTGGTATATTTTCTGAGTTATATTTAGGGGATTCAGTTTGACTTTGTGTTGTATGAAAACTTGTATCAGTTGAATTAGTTGTTTGATCATCATCAGATGAATTATTACTGGTTTCAGTTTGACTCTCTATTTTTAATTCATTTAATATTCTTTCTGAGCTTGATTTAAGAGGAGGAATAAAATTAGTTGGAGGTGGAACCGCATGATATCCAACCCCATGAACAAATTTTTCAGTGGTTTGATTACTGGTTAATTCATCAATTATTTTAAAACTTCTTTCAAACTTTTTAATAGTTAATTTATTTTGTTCTAATTCCATTTGACATTCTTCTAATTTAATTAAAGTTTCTTTTAATCTTAACTCAGTATATTCTTTATCATAGGTTGTTTGTAACAATTCATCTTTTATCTTTTGATCTGTTATTTTATAGATTTTGATTTGATTTTCAAGATCAGCTATACAACCATTATATTCAATTCTCCTATTTCTGTTTAGAATCATCTCATCAAGTGTTTATTTGTTAAGTTTTTCTAATTCTTTATATGTTTTAATGCATTCAGGAGTGCAGGATTTAGAATGTACCTTAGTAGTAGAATCAGTGAAGGCCATAAGAGCTTGATTTTGAGCATGTTCCTCTGCTTGAAAGCTCCAATCATAACCTTGGCCCTCTTGAGATACTAATGCAGTTGAGTTTGAAGTGTTGTTTTTGTTGTAGTTTGGTCTTTGGTCTTTACTAGGACATTCTCTAGCAAAGTGACCAAGATTATTGCAGTTGTAGCATTTGACTTTGGTCTTGTCAAATCCAGCACGATCACCTTTGTTGTAGGTCAGATTTTGTCTGCCAGTTCTTTTAAGAAACCTTTTTGTTCTTAAACTCAGCATTGCCATCTGCCACTTGATGTCCATCTCATCCAGATCATCAGGATTTAGTTGTTCCAAATCTTCACTAATCAATGCAGTGTGCACATGACTAGTGAAAAAGGATTCTCTTGCTACATCTTCAATTCCTGCATTCTTTGCAGCATCTTGACATGTTCCTGTACTAGACACAAAAGCAACATTGTTTGAAGGTAAATTAGGAGTTTTATTACTTACCCCAGATTCAAAAACTCTTAGTTCATTGTACAGTTCATCCAGCTCTTTTTCTTCCAATGCATCTCCTTGTCTATATATGACTGTATACATAGACCATTCTTCACCAAGAGATCTGAGGAACTTCATGTTGACATCATCATTGTCTGGTTTAACACCAACTTGATTGAGTTCACTAATAAGTTTATTGAATCGATCAAAAACTTGTGACAATGATTCATTCTTCTGTCCTTTGAAGTTTTCAAAGTCTTGCTTCAAAACAGACTTCATGTTCCTTTTAGTACTTTTGGTGCCAACAAACCTCTTTTCCAATGCCCGCCACAACTTCTTAGCATCATCATATTCAACAAAAAGATGTTGATAATCATTGGGAATAGCAAGCAAAAGAGTGCTTAAGGCTTTGAGTTCGATTCCCATGTCCTTCTTTTCTTTTTCACACTTGAGTTTGTCAACTTCAGTTGATGAGCTAGCTATTTGAGTCTGAATAGTTTTGTTGCCTTCAACAACAACTTCCCACATGGAATAATCAGTAATAAACATGTATTGCTTGATTCTGTTTTTCCACATCCCAAAATTGTTGGGAGTGAGAATTGAAATTTTGTTTGCTTGTGTGCTTTCATTGTTATCAGACATGATTAACAATTTTGATTTCGAAAGTATGAAACTTTTTGATGTTCTTAATTTGTAGATCTAGAACCTTAATGCTCTGATACCACTTGTCAGGATCGAATAACTCAAACAAGTTATTAAATCACAGATCTACTAACAAAGAGAAGTTCCAACGGATTAACACTCTTGTTATTTGATTAAGAACAATGTAAACTGTAATCGAATACGAAAATATTAAGAACACAATTTATCACAAAAAGCTTCAATGTATATTAATGATAATCGATCAATACACACGTACGTTTACAATTCGTAAGGAACCACTAGTACAAAAATAAGTTACGATCACACTTTTAACAAAACAGCCCAGCCACACTTCAATTTAAAAGCGTGGCTGAAGGCCATTGACAAAATTCTGTAATTGGTTTAGCTACATTTTAATTTAGTTTGTGTGTCTATTATATTGAAAAAAAATGTTTAGCCACGCTTAAACATAACAAATGTGACATTTACAAGCCACATTGGAATATAGTGTGGCCAAATGTCACCATGTGCCACTGATTTTTTTATACATGGAAATATATTGTCATAGTTTTTTTTTAAAAGACGATTGGTGAATATATTGTCACATGAATCAATTGTTTATGTGTCTGTATCATGGAGTGAACTTAGACACATGAACCTGTGATGTAGCTAAAAGATAATATATATGGTCACATTGATTACTAATGTGTCCATATGATAGTGTTTATTGGCCACCTAGTAATAACAACAAAAAAGTAACTATAAGTATTTTATGGTTATGTTTCATTATATTACGTGTGTCTAAAAATGAATACTTGTCATGATAAAAGAAAAAAAAAACGGTGACTATAACTATTTTATGGTCACGTCTAAAATTTAGTATGTGTCTAAAGGTAAATCATATTAACTAATATACATTTGATGAACAGTAAGCTCATCATTATTTTCTCTTTTGTTTATTTTTTAGCGTCTTCGTCTAGCTTTGTTGACAATGTTTTAAAGTTGAAAATTAGAGGCGTTTGTAAGTCAACGAATGGATGTGCAGTTTAGTGATTCGATATTTGGAAATTTCCAATTTAATGGTTTATTGTTCTTTATATGAATTTATTATAAAAGCTTGATTTTTGGTTTACATAAAAGACTTTATGTAGATTTATTTTATCTGCGCTATTACAATATTACGTTATACATTTCTAAATCTCCTTCCTATTAATCAGTTCATGCTCTCCCGTTAAAACCATTTAATGTAACTTTTTTCAATTAATCTAACTAAATATCAACATAACAGAAGATTCCCAAATTGATCAAGATAAAAGTGTAAATAACACCAATAAAAATATTCATAATTTGACTAAATTTTGAGAATAATCAACCAATGAATTTTATAAATATAGAAGCTAAGCAAAAATCCAAAAATGCTAATAATCCAAAAGTACATCACTACCATCTACCTTAACTAAATTAAGTTTACATAAAAGCCTCAATGTAAAGAAAAACTTTCAACAAGAAGAATTCCGGTCGGTTCGGGTAAAAATCAAAAGTCCCAAAATAACCTTGCTGGAACCCTTACATTTCTGAATTAGCAGCTAAAACCTGCAACTTAAGCACAAATAAGCATATTAAAACAACATTTTTCAGCAACAAAAAACTGTATTTTTTAGAACGCAATAGCAGCTAAAAAACTGCATTTTTAGCAGCAAAATAATGCATTTTTCAGCAGCAAAAAACAACATTTTTCAGGACAAATTAGCAGCTAAAAATTGCATTTTTCAGCACAAAATAGCAGCAAAAAACTGTATTTTTCTGCAGCAAAAAACTGTATTTTTCTGCAGCAAAAAACTGCATTTTTCAGCTCAAAACAGCAGCTAAAAACTGTATTTTTCTGCAGCAAAAAACTGCAATTTTCAGCTCAAAACAGCACCAAAAAACTGTGTTTTCAGCTACTTTTTTCTGCACAAAATAGCAGCTAAAGCTGTATTTTTCCAGCAGCAAAAAAGTGCATTTTTCAGCACAAAATAGCTTCATTTGTTCAGCACAAAACAACATTTTTCAGCACAAATCAACAGCGCTTTTCAGTACAAATCAGCAGCTAAACTTATATACTTATATACGTTTTTCAATTGAATACAAGATTAAAGATAATGTGATTGATCAAGATACGATTCCTGATCGGTCATTAATGTGGAGGAAAGGACGTGAGAACAAAAATGGAGAATTCGTTGATGCTGATGACAAGGAAATTGCAGATAAACTAGTAAGTTTAATCATACTTTATTGTTATTTATTTAATTCGTATAAAGATTGTGAAACTTGATAAATAACAATTGAGTAATTACTCTATTATACATTTATGGTAGAAAATAACTGTTCATTAAGATTGAAAGAAAGCCGTTTGATGAAATGTATCTGTTCCGTTTTATAGTGAATTCACAATAAATTATTAAAATAAATTATATTTATGATGTATATACTTTTTTTTTTCTGTATATCCATTTGATCTTCTTGAGATCCGTGTACCTCTTTTTTTCCTGTATATTCATTTTAGTAAATAATAATTGAATTTATGAACTTTCAAATTTTTTTAATTGTGATACAAACTTATGATTTAAGTAGATTTATATTATTAATAGGAGGGTTTTTTTAAGAGTATTGGTATTTAATTCTACCATTTGACCTTATTCATAATCTTACTCATTGGATGAAGACATGTGTCAAAATCAAATGAATAATATTAAGAGAGAAAATTAGTGGATTATACATGTTATCATATTAAATGGGTAGGAATATGAGTGACTAAATATCATTTCTCTTTTTTTAACTTATGCATTAAGGGTGTGAGATAAGAAGTAGTTAATATATTGAAATAATAATTTATTCTTTACGCTAAAAATATTAGATCTAAAGCCCCGCCGCAACGCGCGGGAGACAACATACCTTGTTTATATTCATTTCTTATATGTACAGATTAATCGTGAAAAACAAATCAATGAAGGTAGCTTGAAGCTTGAACCTGGAACAGATGCCCTTACACTAGTCCTTGGAAAGGAAGGAGGATTCTTAAAGGGGGTTGGCACGGGAGTCACTAGAACAAGATATTGGAATCTTCCTCGAACTAAAGGAGCATCCAAAGAAGTAATTGCAGACCTTAAACTTCAACTACAAAATCAAAAACTCGAAAATGTGAAGAAAGATGAACAACTAAAGGAGTTGTCCACACAGGTGACAGAACAAAGTAAGACTCTAAATTCTGTATTAGCCCACCTCGCTTCTAACGGAATGGCTTTACCTGATGTTACATCCCCTACAAATCAAATATCTACAAAACAAGTAAGTTGATCTTTTTAGTGTTTTAATTTAATCTTGTACATCAATTGACCAATTTTTCCTTACATTATGTAGGTGATTTCATTTGACAAAAATATTGGATCTAAGGAGACTCCTAATGTTAACACATCGAAAGTATTGCAAAAGAAAGGCATAACACAAGTTACTAAGGTACGTTACAATATCTTTACTTTTAATATCTTATGGGGTTGGATGGGCATATTGTTCATAAAGCATGTTGCTTATCAATTTTCTTTTATTTTTAAGGAAATTATAAAAACTAGCAAAAAAACGGTTGGAATTAAGAATCCAACCTCAACATCTGTGACACCATTGGATAATGATTTACAACCAAAGGTACAAAATACAAATTCTCTCTTATTATCCGACGATATATATAATTATTTTTAACTTTATGATGTTGATATGCCATAAGCCATTGCAGGAAATTAAGTGTACCTTGTCGAATCCGGATAAAAGAAACATCGTAGCTCGTGGAACTATTTACTTGTCTTCAGAAAAACAGAGCATTCATGGAGTTCCATTGCAAGATGATTGCTACAAAGTCTCTATTGATGAAGTGATAAAGGCAGCGGCATTTTAACCAGTAGAAACTAGTGAATGCAAAACCGTCGGGGAAGCACATAAAAGTTTTGTAGGTTGCCAAAATGCTTTGTCACTTGTGACTTAAAGGTTAGCTTGTTCTCTGAATTTATTTCTTAATGCATTACGGTTTTTTCATGATAAATAATTATATTAAACTACTTAGTTTTTCATATTTTTTTCAATCTTTCTTACATGCAAATTTATTTGTTACCATAGGTTCCACAAACAAAATCGAAGACAAATAACGAAGTTGAAAACCCCGAGAAGCGGAAACAATTTACAACTATAGATCGTCTTGTCAAGACAAGGAGCAATACGAGCAAGATCAACAACAACATCTAGTTTTCCTTTATGTTTTTTATGCAATTTCATTTGGATATTTCATATTTTTGTTTGAATTCGAAGTTTTATCTTTGTCATTTATCTTTTGAACTTATGTATGGATTGTCTTTTGGTGTTATGTATGGATTAATGTTTTTTGATGATATTTCTTTTAATTAAAAAAGTGTTATTTTAGTAATATTTTTATGTGGCTATTGCATATGCATTAGTAACACTAAATCAAATTGTGTTATACGTATGGTCACACTTTAGTTCGTTCTCAATGTGTCAAAATAGTTGTAAATGTCACTTAATTACAATTTCTTGTGACTAAAGTGTAATATATTGCCACATTTAAAATAAAATTGTGTATCAAAAATTGATGGTCAAAAAACAAAGTGAATGTCCTTATTATACTTTTTGCCATTGTTTGAATAATTTTATGTGTCTAAATGGTACATAATAATCATAATAAACATACATTTTTGTGACTAGATAACACAAAACGCCACTATCACAATAAATTCGTGTAACTATTTGATGCACAATGGTCACACAAAAAAAACCAAAATCGTATGTCCTTATTATACTTTTCGCCATTGTTTCAGTAATTATCTGTGTCTAAAGGTACATAATAGTCATAATAAACATATATTTTTGTAACTAGATCATAGAAAATGCCACTATCAATAAATTAGTGTAACTATTGGTTACACAATAGTCACACAAAAAACAAAAACCGTATGTATTTAATATACTTTTCGCCATTATTTCAGTAAATGTATATGTCTAAAAGGTATATAATAGTCACAATCAACATATATATTTGTGACTAGATAATAGAGGACGCCACTATGACAATAAATTTATGTAACTATTAGGTGCACAATAGTCACACAAAGATACAAAAATGTGTCTCCTTATAATATTTTTCGTCATAGTTTCAGTAATTCTATGTGTATAAAAGGTACATAATAGTCACAATAACCTATATTTTCGTGACTATATAATAGAAGGCGCCACTATGACAATAAATTTATGTAACAATTGGGTGCACAATAGTCACACAAAAATACAAAAATGTGTGTCCTTATACTATTTTTCGTCATACGTTCAGGAATTGTATGTGTCTAAAAGGTACATAATAGTCATAATAACCTATATTTTTGTGACTATATAATAGAAAACGCTACTATCACAATAAATTCGTGTAACTATTGGTTGCACAATAGTTACACAAAAGTACAAAAATGTGTGTCTAGAAACAATTGATGGCCACATAATAAGATAGAATGCATGATTACAGCAATAAATGTTCTTCACAAATAGCCACACTTTTATGCTACGGCTACTGTTTTTCGGTTATACAACCACTTAATTTAAATGTACCCATATATTGCCTAAAATGACACGATCTTTGGTCACACTTATAGTGAAAAAAATATGTGTGACTAAAGGCATACGGTCACAGTTTTTGTGTGTGACTGTTGCTCATTTTTGTACTAGTGAACTATTTATAATAGTCCATGAAGCCTAAACTATTAATCTAGTTATTCTAGGAAACGATTACAATTGAATTTACAAAAGATAAACATTCTATAACTAAATCTACTAGAATCTCGGACACGATCTGTTATTTAGTCGACATCAGTAGTATTCTTGATCATCAGTAGTAAGTTCGAGATCAGTATTATTTCTTGTTTCTGCACCATCAGTAGTAATCAGTCATCAGTATTAATCAGTCATCAGTAATGACTTGATTATATCTCAACTCATACACATTCACTTTATGAATTAAACTATACATATGAATTAAACTTTTATCTTTAATATTAATTGATTTATTATTATTATTATTATTATTATTAGCTCATAAATATGATTACTTAATAGTTTTTAGACGTTAAATTTTAACTATGTTTTTTCTTTATTTGTTCATTTAACAAACGGATAAATTTTAACCAAGGTTCTAAAAAGCGCGCCATGACGGCGTCTTGGCGGCGCCAAGGCGTGAGGCGCGATTCCGCTGTTACGAAACAGTTCATGGCGGCAGTATAAGACGTGGCGGAAAAAAACGCGATAAGTCAGCGTAAGGCTTATGACGAGTTTTTTTTTGAAAAATCTTGTAAAAATTGATTTTTTTTTGAAAAAATAATATTTTTTTGAAAAAATAATATTTTTTTGAAAAAGATGATGGCATGTAATTATAAATTTAGATTTAACATTTTTATTATAGATTTCACATATGAAAATCATGTAAATCAATAGGGATATAATTATTTTTGAATTTGATATACATATATATATAAAACATATTAAAAAATTTGCCACCTTAAGTCACGCATTGAAAAACGCCATGACTCGCCACGACTCGCCATGCTCAAGGCTTGATGGTGCCGCCACGCCACGCCGCGCCTTGGTCATTTAGAACCTTGATTTTAACTACTATTAGAAGCAGAAAATGCGAAAATGGGCACCTGGTTGCACATACATACTGGGCCACATAAAACTCCTCAATAGGCTATCTGTCGGATGGCACAGCCTGTCCTACCCGAAGTTTCCCTTTCTGTTCTATTCTGGATTGGGCATTTCTCAAAAAATATCCACACAACAAATTTATTTGAATTGAGAGATAGATTAAGGGGCGTTTGACTCGACGTAATCATCCGTAATGTAATTAAAATCAGTTGTAATTGAATTCGGTTGAAATTAAATTCGATTGTAATTGAATACGGTTACGCGTTTGGTTAGCAAAATTTTGAGTTTTAATTCAAATCAATACTTATGCATTTTTTTAAAAATATTTTAAAATTCTTTTTTAAAAATTTATTATTTATTTTTATTATTATTATTTTATATTTTTAACTTTTTTAATTTTTTAAAATTTTTAAATTTTTATTTTTTAAATTATTTTATTTTTATTTTTAAAAAATTTTATTTTAAAATTTTTTAAACGATTTTAAAATCTAAATCATATAATAATATTCAAATTTGTTAGTTATTAAAGGACCGTAATTGAATTGATAGGTTGTTGGGACGAATTTCAATTACAATGAATATCTTAATTCGAAACTACGGAGAAAAAAGTTCATCCAAACGTCCTCCGTAATGTAATTGAATTACAATTACGAAAGATTACAGAGTATTACATCAAAACAAACGGGGCCTAAATCTTTCCTACTCATGTGTCTTCTTAGGACTATTCTGGATGTACAATGCAATTTCAGTAGTCATATTTTATTTCAGGTGGAAAATGCAGTCAGATGTTTGGGGCAGTATAAGCGATCAAGGAGTAGTAACTCATATCACGGGAGAAAACTTTGCGCAGAGTTCTATTACTATTAATGGGTGGCTCCGCGATTTGTTATGGGCACAGGCATACTAGAAGTTACTCATGCAATACGACGGCTGATAACCTGTAACTATATTTTGTGGCGACTCATTGGTGGATGGTGGTGGGTGGTGGATGGTGGTGGGGTGGTGGATGGTGACTGTGATAGTGATGGTGAAGGGTGGTTGATGGTTGTGGACCTGATGGTGGGTGGTAGGCCGGGAGGTAGCAATGGCGGTGATAGGTGGTAGTTTTAATTTCAAACCTTTTAAAGTTGTAAGAGATTAATAAAGATAATTATAATTAATCATAACCTGAATTAAGCCAATAATGTTATCGGGTTATCAGGTTTGACCCGATAGACAAGTAATTATAAACCGTATTAAGCCGACTCTATAAATCATATTCACATTCAGGTTTGGGTTCCAATCGGATCCACCATTTGACACCCCTTAGGATAAGTGAGTAGGTGACCCATATAGTCGAGCACATAAATGACCATTATTTGGCTGTGATTTTGAACAAGTCAATCGGGGGATATATTTAGTCATAAATACAAGCCTGTGATGGTGATCTTGGGTTTGACTTTTGTAGTAAGGGCATAGTGAATCTGAATGGTATGGTTGCTCATTATAACTGTCCAATCAAAACCGTATAAGGACCGAAACCAGAAGAAGGTTAATTGGTCGATGTGCATGATTTTTTATTCAGAAAATTTGACGGTTTCAACTGATCTGAAACACTTATAATACATTGCAAAACTATAAAAGACAGTATCCTTACTATCTTTACTATATATGTAACACATTTAACCTGAACTTACTTAGGTTAAACCAAAACATGATTATTTTTATTTCGGATTCATGTCGGGTTATGAGCCGTGTAAGGAATATTTACTGTCTCTAATTATTTATCAAATAATTATGACTTTTCAAAGTAAGATAGATTCAAGCATTATAGCGTTTCATTCATTATGGTTAAATAAATAATACGCAATTATAAAACTTTTTGTAATTAAAACAATCGTTGAAAAGAAAGGAAAAACCTTGCAACATTGATTTCCAGGGTCCCAGAACCCATGTTACTTCACTTGATAACTTGTCGGCCTATTAAGCAATCCTTCATTAATAAAATGGGCCCAAACACACTTTAAGCTAAAGAAAATTTTCATTTTTTCTAATGTGTTTGTTCTACTCATTCCATTTGTACTAAAATTTATACATTATAAAAAAGTGAAATCTGGTTATGTGTTAAAATTGGAATTTTTACCCTACACATTTTTATGAATAGGTAAATATTTTTTAAGAGTACCAACAGTTTTGTTTTTACTCAACTTTTTTAGTGACTGTTTTTTTACTCTCAACGGCGGTTTTTTGACTTTTAGTGAGCCAGGAAGAGACCTCTTTCTTGTTCTGTTAATGTCACTTATGAGATTTTCTTAGTGACATTATAGTAAATATATATTTTATGTTTTTATAGTAATTGATTTTTACAATTTTACCTATACAAAGTTTAAAGGTCTAAAATGATATTTTAGACGATGTAAAACAACTTAGTTAATTGAATCTTCAGATTCGAACAATAATCTCGAATTATGACATGTGAATCACTGCGATCGGAAAAAATCGTACCAATCGGACAACATGGCACTAAATAAAATGAAAATAATAAATCTTGGTGTTGTCCAGAAAAACTTTTGCTCACTGTTGAAACCCACACTGTGTCCGCGTGAAATTTAATGCATATCCATCTAACTTCCCAACTGTAAATCATCACAAAGATCTATAGTCCTCGTCCTATCGATCTTTCCATCGTTAAACACACAGAAAATACACACACATGTCTATATATACACAACAATGTTGACATTAAATATCATCACACTCTTCACCATTTCTACTTATCAACTTTTGCTCTTAATAACAACCTTGCTTTTGCTTTCACTTTTGCTACATTTGTAGGAATGGCGAGTGAGCAGAGCAAATGGTTGGTTATGCATGTAATGGTAACAATCTTAGCATTGAAAATGGTTTCTTTTGGGGTTAATGGTGACCCTCAAGTTCCATGTTATTTTATTTTTGGCGATTCTTTGGTCGATAACGGGAATAATAATGGTATCGCTTCGTTAGCTAGAGCAAATTACTTGCCTTACGGTATCGATTTCCCCGATGGCCCGACTGGAAGGTTCTCAAATGGCAAAACAGTTGTTGATACTGTCGGTAAGTAAGATTTATCGTTATCATTTGGTTATGTAATTAGCTTAATTAACACCAAAGGGCTTGTAGCTTAGCTGTTAAAAAAACGTGATTAGCTTAACTATGCAACAAATGCATTCACTTTTAATTTAATGCTTTGATGTATTAATTTTATGCAATGTTTTCCTTTTGCAGCTGAGCTTTTGGGCTTCGATGATTATATCCCGCCTTACGCAAATGCTAGGGGTCGCAACATACTTGGCGGTGTGAATTATGCCTCAGCAGCAGCAGGAATCCGAGATGAAACTGGCCAACAATTGGTACTAACACTTTAATTATTTAACGTTATAATTCATTCACGATTTAATTAAATACGTATCTGGTCATAGGTTCGAGTCATGTTAATGATATGATGTGTTATGTTGTTAAAAAAAATAATTAATGTTTTTAGGGTGCGAGAATCAGCTTTGGTGGGCAGGTGAACAACTACAAGAATACGGTGTCGCAAGTGGTGGATATACTGGGAGACGAAGATTCAGCAGCGAATTATCTTAGGCAATGCATTTACTCGGTTGGATTGGGAAGCAATGATTATCTTAATAACTATTTTATGCCGAATTACTACCAAACTAGCAATCAATATACGCCAGAGCAGTATGCTAGTGTTCTTATTCAACAATATTCTGAGCTAGTAAGGGTAAGTATTGAAGTTCTTACTCAATCATGAGTCAAAAGAAACATGCAAGAAAATTGTAGTGACACATAAAAAAGTGTCTATAGAAATTAAAAGTGTCGGTAATAGTGAATACACAAGGAGTCAATAAAAAGTTATACGTAGTATATCATGAAACTTTTTGTTGAGCTAGCCACTAAAACAACTTTGTCACTAAATGCGGCTTTCCTTGTAGACTGTAGTAATATATACATGTATGTACGTGTATATAAGGGGATAAACCTAGTAAATTCAAAAAATTAAAAAAATCATTTTCAAATATTCATAAAATAAAGTAATAAATCATGTAGTCTTTGCCACTGCAAACAAAATTTGACATGTATAATCTTGTCGCACAAAAATGGTCTATTTACACACACAAAAAAAAAACATTTGGGTCACGCAAAAAACATTTGGAGTCACACCGTCCCACAAAACGACATCAAGTGGCACGGTCTTTATAGGAAAAGTCAACTCACACAAGTTTATTTTGGAAAAAGAAGTCTATTTTGGTAATTACTTCGGTATATAATATTGGTGTATGTTTTAATTACTTAATTGACATAATAATCAAAGGGCCTTTAACGTAGTGGTATGGTGTTTGTTTATCAACCTTGAGGTCAGAAGTTCGAGTCCCACATATATAGGTGGTAATTATGAGAAGATTAGATTTGCCATTAAAAAAAAAAAAAAAGATTTTCCCCAAATATGTCGAAAAAACTAATTTTTTTGGTACTTACAGGAATTGTATAACTCTGGAGCAAGGAA
Source organism: Calendula officinalis (assembly GCA_963853835.1). NCBI lineage: Eukaryota > Viridiplantae > Streptophyta > Magnoliopsida > Asterales > Asteraceae > Calendula > Calendula officinalis. Next base: position 31,724,572 of record OY970821.1, on the reverse strand, counting down.
ACTTGTACTGAATGGGATCGGACAGATCGGGTGTAGTCCAAATGCATTGTCAAATAGCGACGATGGAACTACATGTGTCGAGAAAATTAACTCAGCGAACCAAATGTTCAACAACTTGATGAAATCTCTTGTTGATAACTTCAACAGAGAACTACCAGATGCTAAATTCATCTATATCAACAATTACGGCATTTTCCAAGACCTAATCAACACCCCTCAGTCTTATGGTATACATTTTACAATCTCTAGATCGAATACCTATAGGATCAAAAATTCCACGCTTTTTAAAGAAACATTACAAGTTAAATCTCAATTTAGTGACATTTATAAAAGTGCCACCAAAGGTAACAAAATTGTCATACAAAAGAGAAAAGTGTCACTAAAGGTTGGATAAAATTAAACTTTTACTTCTCCTAAAAGAAGTTTTTTACTGCATATAAAAAAGTACGAGAAAATGATCACTAGGTAAAACCTTATTTTTATTTTGAATTTAATTTTTACCAATATATTTTGTAAAGTTGAGAAAAGTTAGAACGTTTCCTTACATTTTTTAAAAGGTGTCACTAAAACTGGTGTTTTTGATTGAAATGTGTAGGTTTCACGGTGACAAATGCTGGATGTTGTGGAGTAGGAAAGAACAACGGACAGATCACTTGTTTACCTGCTCAAACACCTTGTCAAAACAGAGATGAACATGTATATTGGGATGCTTTCCATCCTACTGAAGCCGCCAATGTGATTGTTGGTAGGAGATCTTACAGTGCCCAGTCATCCTCGGACGCTTATCCAATGGATATCCGCCAATTGGCTCAGCTATAAATTAACTTACTACGTTTTGCCACACTTATTATACTACTACATATTTATTACTAAACACTCCTTGTTGTGTTTGATAATTGGTTTTATATTGCCATTTTTGTGATAATTGTACTTATTATATACTTCTATTTATGAAATGAAAGAATAAGTTTAATTAATTAGAAGTAGGGTCTATTCCACGTTGGTGCCATACCCTGGTCAAGAATCCTAGATCTTCTACACTTAATGTTTAGGACTTCGGGCCCTTGATATGCTGTGCAAAAATATTAATTATAAGAGTAAATTACAGTTTTGGTCTCTGTGATTTGCCCGATTCTGCGTTTTTATCCCTGTACTTTTTTTTCTTTTTTTTTTATCCCTGAGGTATGCAGAATTCTATTTTTTTGTCGCTCCCGTTCATTTTATGCCGTTAACTTACCGCACATGCCAAACATGTGAGGGTAATTTGGTCATTTCCCCAACCTTCTTCTTCTTCTTCACCCAAAACTTCAACACCAACCCTAATCTCCAGTTCTTACCTCAACGTGTTCACCTCCAAACTTTTTTTAAAAATAATCAACAACATGATAAAGAAATACCCACAAAATCAAAAGAAACTCTTTTGCTGGAAAATTAAAAGATGGCCTTAAAATCAAAAGTTCGGTGATTTAAAAAATTAAAAGAGAACCATTCACTAATCTTCACCACCACCGCCGTCGGAGACGGTGGTTCTCTTGTTGAGGGGAAATCTGGGAGATCAATAAAGAAGATGTTGGGGAGAGGGGAAATCTCCGGCAGCTTCAATGGAGGAGTCGACCTAACGGAATGAAGTGTTTGCAAGCGACCACCACGAGGAGAAATCTCATGTAACTTCGGTGGCGGCGGGATCTCAGAAAACAAGTAGGTTAATCGTTGTTAACAACAAATAACCTTCTTTCTTCGTTTCTTCTTCTGTGCCACCGCCCTGAACTCGAAGAAGAAGATGAGCACCGGTCAGAGATGAAGAAGTTAAGTAGAAAATTAATTGATTTCTAGGTTTAGGTTTCTTTGATTTTGTTTGATTTAGGTTTGGTTTGGTTTAATTTGATTTTGGTTTGATTTGGGTAAGGAGAGCTGAAGAGAAGAGAGTGAGGTTAAAGTGTCTATGAAGATGAAGATTTGGGCATAGATGAGGAAAGAAGAAAGAGAATTTTGGGAAAAAGACATTTTCTAAATTTACAAGTATTAAAGCTTTAGGTACAACTAATTTATGGCAAAAGACACAAATACCCTCACATGTTTGGCATGTGCGGTAAGTTAACGGCAGAAAATGGACGGAAGGACAAAAAAACGGAATTTTGCATACCTCAGGGACAAAAAAACAGAAAAAAAAAGTACAGGGACAAAAACGCAGAATCGAGCAAACCACATGGACAAAAATGGTAATTTTAAGGACCTTTCCACTTTTGTTAGTTAGTTCTTTACCTTAAAAATAAATAAATTGAGGCTAATAAGATTCGAACCCAAGACCTCTCCTAACTTATCACTATGTGTTAACCACTTGCTATACATTACACTTAGGTAACACCACCCACACTTAATAACAAAAGTCTGTTATTCGAACCATTTTACCCAATAACATTACATAAACGATGAAATCATCAACTCTTACCAAAATCTACATTTCCGTTTAATTATTTATTTCTAGCAACAATTGACTATTAATTACACAAATTAATAGCGGCTGTAAATCAACGCATATGGGATGACAACCTTATTTCCGTTTAATTTTTTATTTCAAACAACTTTTGACCACTTCAACTACTTGATTATTTTGATTTATTCCAGATATTAATATTAATAAGCTTTAACGTCACCAGAACTCAACCATCATTTCTCTATTTAAAAGGACCATATTTACTTTCACAAAAAAAGCCAATTTCGGATCTGATCCTACCATCACTAATGTAAGCACCTACCATTACTACGCACCACCACTCATCACCATCACTATTGTGTAACATCCTGAAATTTCAGTGAAATTAAATAATAATTTAAATTACAATTTTATTGGTCTATGAGCTGACCGTTCAACAACCATGTGACATTTTGTGTTTTGTGGATTAAATTATGAACATATATATGACGTTTCGAGTTTAATTAATTAATGGGCTTATTATAAGTTACGTTTTAATCCCGAGTTAGTGGCGAGGCCGGCCAAAGGCCAAGGCCGAAATCCGGTCATTAGTATCTATGTGTGGCCGACTAAGTATTTAAGTGGGGGCCGAAATCCTTTAGCCCATTTACCCTTAAGTCCGGCTAGTGAAGAGTGGGGCCGAACCCATCAATTTCGTTTCTGAATAGGACCAGACCTTTTATCTTGTGGCCTTATTGCTAATTCCTCTCAATACTAATTACCCATTAATCCTAAGGCCCTATTAATCATTCCAGCCGACCCTAAATTCCATTGGGTTTCGTTCATCAAGCATAGACGAGAGATGAGAGCTAAGATCGGTGATGGAAAAGGAAGAAACAAGCCGCTTCATGTCATCCTCTTCTCCAATCGTGCATGGGCAGCATGTAAAGGCAAAGACCGAGAAATCATTGTTGTTGTCTATTTCGAGCAAAAGGAATTCTGAGCAGTACATCACGCCAAGGACCTCTTCTCATCGTTTACTTGTGACTTACGGTGGGGTTGCTGCTATTCTCTTGCTTCATCTATCACACCTTCATTCGTTTTCTGGGTTTTTATTCATTCGTGTCTGAGATTCTGCGCATGTCGAGCAGCCAAACAGGAGCAGAAACTTGGTGATGGTTGGTGGTAATCGTGTGAGGAAGAGAGTGGAAAAGCTTGTTGTATCGGAAAAACGAGCAAGTGTTAGACAAATTCTAATGGTGCTGCAGTCAACGAACCAAGAGAAAGAAGATCAAGCAGAATCGGAAATAGGTGATGAAGTTTTGGAACTGATTACGAGTTCGAGCAGAAGAGAACCGCTGGTGTTGTGTTTGTTTAAAACCGAGATCAAGATTTCCGAGCAAAAATCCTTGCGGTAGGGTTTTTAACCTTTCTTTTTCATTTCTCTTTTTGTATTTCGTTTATAAGCTTTTGCGCGGGATGAATATCTGAGTTTCGTTTAGGTTTTCAGGTTCAAATCGGTGTCGGGTTTTAGCCTCTGAATTTCGTCAGTGTCGGGATTTATGTTTTGAATTATTATAGTTTTGTTAATCTGCTTTTTGGACAGCTTCTGTCAGGATATTCGCGACTATTTTCGACCTACTTACGGTCAGATTCCGGGCTCCGGGTCTTCCAGACTTTTGTAGCCCGATGAGTTACCTTTCCGTGGCCGCTAACCCCTCGTTAATTGAGTTAACGGTTTGTGAGATACGACCCCTTTTGTTACTGACTGCAGTGCTGAAATACTGCATGAATTTGCCTGTTGCGGGCCTGTTTCGGGACCCTTCGGGGCAGAACCGGGCCGAACTTTATATAGATGGTTTGTAGTGTCTTATGTATACTATATGCTGTGTAGTTTCTGCTGAAGCAACCTTTGAGCCTAATCCAAACCCGAGCTTCCTTGTACATTGTAGGACCTTCTAGGACCGGTTAGAGACGCTCTTCAGTACCGAGGATATTTAGGAGCTTACGGTTATTCGAGGTGAGTATTCTCACCGTGTATTCAGTTATAACGATACGTGCATGACTTATGTGGTTAACTGTTTTGATCTGTTTTCACTTTCTGTGTGTTGATCTGTTATCTGAGTAACTGAGTGACTGTTTTTATATACCGATGATCTGAGACAGACGTGCCGAGTATCTGAGCCGGTACCGAGTCATTTTGTGCTACTATGTGACAGGGCTATCTGTGTGGTTTATGTTATGAGTTGAAAACATAAAAACAATTAATAAATCTGAGTGGTAATTCTGTGTGGTAATTCTGTGTGGAAATTCTGTGTGGTAGCCTGAGTGGCATTTTAGTGCAAGGAGAGGCGAGGTTGATCACTCGACTCGATTTGCACAAGCGCGCTATATAAATTTAAAAAAAATATGAAAACTGAGAAATTAACTGAGTAGTAAATGAGTAGGAGTTCACTTGTGTGCCCTCATGTATTGTATGTTGTAGTTGTTTACATTTTGAGTTTATTCACTCAGCTTCCCCGCTGACCCAAAAATCTCCCTCACATTTTCAGGTACTAGCAAAGGAAAAGAGAATGTGGACAGTTGACTGCTGTACTACTTCTGAGTGCTGATGTGAAACGTTTTTATTATTTTAAAACTCCGAATTTTATTTAAGACTTTTCCGCATTAAATACATTTTTATATCAAACAATTATTTTGGGGATTATTTATGGGACCTTTTTGATTATAACCTTGCACACAAAAAATTTTAAAATCTTGTAAATTTTAGGGTGTTACATATTGTCACCACCACCGGTACTGTCATCACTTCGAAATATAGTTACGAGTACCCGCCGCCGCATTGCGCGGGTACCCTGCTAGTTATAAATTATGTTGTGCCAGAATTTTCTGCCATATTTAATTCACGCCACTCCCCAATATAACGGGTGGGCTATATGAGTATATGATAGGTTGGTTGATAAACGTTGATGATGCCCAAATAATGCAGGCCAATTGTAGATGAACATAGACTTTGCTTTTTTTTCAAGATCGTGTAAGAAAATGAGTTATAATTTTAATTACGAGTCTTCATTTAAGACATTCGACTAGTCCATGAGGAGTACGCCCTAGTAAACCACCAACTTTTGGTCTAAAAAAGGATGTATTTTGCAAGTTATTTGCATTATGCCCATTGGAAAATCTAGACATATTTTAAGGTTTCTTTGAACCATTTGAATTTTTAGTTGTGGTTTTATGAAAATTTATTTTTCTCCAATATGTTTTGTTGAGTTGAACCAATTTTTAAGACTAAATCAACGACATTATTTGAATCAATATAATTTTGTAATAGATTATGCTGAAATTTTAAATTTAACATGATCGATCTTGTGTTTTTACTTTTGAGTCTTGAAAAAAGGTGACATATTATTTGTCGTACACGTCATGTGATGAGATTACAAGTTCATGAATCATGACCCACTTGAATAATCCACGCCACTCCTCTTTAATGGGCCAGGTGGGCTATTCGATGGGTTGGATGATAAAAGCCGTAACATTTTATTCGTTCACGGCATGTGAGCTTATTAAATTGCTGGATGGTTAGGGGTGTTCACTATTCGGATATAACCGGATTGTCCAATTGGACATTTTGGATCGGACTACTTGGATTGGTTATTTGGTTTTTTGGATCGGTTTGGACTTGAACCAAATTAATAATTTGGATTTCGGATTGGATTTGGTTTCTGTTGTGAAAACCGGATTGTCCAAAAAAACCAAATAGTGATATATAGTAAATTATTTATATACTAACACTTGTTGGTTTCCATTGTAAGCAATTATGGTACTCCTTTTCTTTACATTTCTTATAGTAAATTGATTTATATACTAACACTTGTTCAATTTTATATTGTATCAGTTGGCGATGTACCAATCTTTTTAGAGTTTTTGATAAAGTTGATGTCAAAGTTTTTGCATATATGATTGTAAATGTCACAAACTATGAATTAGACTTGTTTTTGTGTACAAAGTAGTTTATCATTTTGGAATTTTACATATCGAACTTAATATTATTTATGTTATATACTTTTGTAGTATTTTGAAAATTTTAAGGAAAAACCAAACGGATAAAACCAAACCAACCAAATTGTTATTTGGTTCGGATCGGTTTGGTTTTCGAATTAGTTTGGACGGTTCGGTTTGAACTTTTGAAAACCGGACTTTATTTGGTTTCACCTATATGGTTCGGATAAAACCAAACCGTCCAAACGAGGTCATACAGTATCACACCTTCGTTATGAACACAATTTTATTGTTATTTTGTGATCTTTAATTAAACATCCTGGCATATAATAAACTAAATCCTACCCTATATATGAGGCCTAAATTTGAATAGGGTTTGAGACCATGGCAATTCCAAGCATTCCTATTCGTCCATAATGCCACTTGGAATTCCCTGATTGGTCCACGTCATTTGCACTAATACAAACGAATCTGGTACGGCTTACGGTCTACATTCATATTCATATGCTCCATATACGGCAAACGAATCTGGTACGGCTTACGGTCTACATTCATATGCTCCATATACGGCAAACGAATCTGGTACGGCTTACGGTCTACATTCATATGCTCCATATACGGCTTCCTACATACAAGGAAACAAATAACTATTTAAAAGATCGTACATACAAATAACTATTTAAAAGATCCTACATACAAGGAAACAAATAAATATTTAAAAGATCAATCAGCGAAGGAAACAAATAACTATATGTAACATTTATATGTAACACTTATTCAATACCGTTTTTTTGTACAAAATCATCATCACATCTATCGATTATTATGTCATTTAGAAGTATATAAAGTTTTTGGACATTTTTCTACATACTAAAATTTACAGCATACCCGCTTATCGGGCGGGTTTTGTAGCTAGTATTTTTATATAAGGATATCACTCGATATATGAAAAGAATCGTTTGATACCTCTTGAGTAAATATAATTTAACAACACTACCGTTGAAACTAGCTATTTATTTGGTCGCTTATTTCGAATTTTGTCATCTTTTACCTGCTTTTCATACTTGTGAAAATTGTGCCTAAATGATTTCAGTTCATTCAATTAATTTTCAACAAATTGGTTTAAATACTATTAACATAATATCAAGTAACAAAGATTATAACATTACAAGAAAACCAACATACCAAATTGGTTTAAATCATTTTTATTAACATAATAATATCAAGTAACAAAGATTAACATTTTATATAAGGTAAATTTCCGTTAGGCATTTATTTAACTGGAATGCATATAATTGGCCGAATCATAATCCGAGTTGAGACGTATTTCATACCGTTGTTTAACTAACTCCACAATTGAAGGTTGCCCTGTTTTTAGGACCACCAAACCTATCTAGCTACACCAGAACCAGGGTTCTATCCGACTTAATACGGCTTTGGAGCCTCTTTCGTTTAGGTAACGTTTGTTAATTTTGAAAACTATAAATATTACCCTGAATTTCGAGTCTTTTCATACTATCCATCAAACCCTAACTATACCCATGGCATTCTTTCACGAGGTTTTCATGATCATAGTGTTTTACGGTGTTATCTTACCAACATGGGTAGTTGGAAAACAACAAGTACCGTGTTACTTTATTTTTGGAGATTCTTTAGTCGATAATGGTAACAATAACCATTTAGTTACCTTTGCCAAAGCCATTTACCCTCCTCACGGCATCGATTTCAGCTCCGGACCAACCGGCAGATTTTGCAACGGCAGGACTTTCGCTGATTTCACTGGTCTTTGTCTGACCTAATTTCTTTTAGGATTAATAGGACCAAAATCTAGCATAATTTATCTTTTTAATGGTTTACGAAAAAAGGTAAAAATATATTTTGTATTTCGGTCCACGTTATAAAAAATATGACATGACATCGTTGTGGTGCGGGACGCAACTCCATCGTTACGATATAACCCGTGGCTGCGGTGTAATTTGTGGCACAATATAAAACGTGATAAGACATCTTCGCGAGATTTTTCTATGGCGCGTCTGAAATTTGATTTTATTTTTTATTTTGAAAAAAATAATGAGACATAATTATAAATATATATGTAACATTGTTTTGTGAACTTCACATATGAATAATCATATAAATCAAAAAATGTATAATTTTTTGTTAACTTGATTTTCATATATAAATTTTTTGCCAACTTAAGTCAAGTCTTAAAAAATGCAATGGCTCGTAAGCCTTAAGGCTTGATCACGCCGATACGCCACGACTTACGTTTTTTAGAACCTTGATTTTGATTTTGGTCTTCTTTTTATCGCTGGGGCTAATATGATGCATTATTATTGCATTTGCAGCTGAAAATTTGGGTTTTAGTAGCCACATTCCTCCATTCGCTTCTCCAAATGGGTCTGATATACTTCTTGGACTAAATTACGCATCAGCTGCAGCAGGAATTCGCAGCGAGACTGGCCACCATCTGGTGATTAATTTGCATCTGATCCATAGTTGATGTTACATATCATTTGAAATTGTACAATATTACTCGATCGGACATTTGTTTTAATATTATCCCTTATCTATTGGTTACAGGGTGATCGGATAACCTTTGATCAGCAACTGAAACATCACGAAATGACAGTGTCGAGTATCAGAGATGTTCTTGGAGGACCCGATTCAGCATTAAATTACCTGCAAAAGTGCTTCTATGATGTAGGATTTGGCAGCAATGATTACCTTAACAACTATTTCATACCAGCAGTCTATGACACCAGCACCATGTTTACAGTTGAGGAATTCACCAATTCCCTCATTCAACAATACACTAACCAGATTCGGGTGAGTTCTCATGTCTCACCTCTAGTGATGTAGACCAAAAAAACTAGAACACAGATTGGTCCTGGTCCTGTTGATTTTTAGAATATCCAGGATAATCTAATCCAAAAACTAAGTTGATTCAAAGAATATCATGAATTTGGTATTCAAAACCTGTACAATACAAGAACACTAATTTTAGGAGAAAATTCAATTTTCATAAAATCATCAGCTAACATTTCCAGAGTCTCAAACAAACCCAAGATAAGGCCTAAATTTTCGAATGAGGAAGAAAAAAAGAGAAAGTCACAAAAGGGCCTAAAACAAAGTCAAAAAATTAAAAAAAAACAAACAAAAGTTATATTACAAATAACTCCTCAAAATACAACATTTTTGGGGCTGAAAGTTTGAAACGAAGACTTGAGACAAAAGTTATGCTCATTTTATTATAGCTCATTTCCTCACACGATCTTGGAATTCAAGGAACGAAAGGTGTAAGTAGACTATACAATTAGTACGCTAATTGACTTTCTATTTATTTACATCATAGAAATTGTACAATCTCGGGGCAAGGAAGGTAGCTTTGCACGGGTTGGGTCCGATCGGTTGCACCCCATATGAGATGTCACGTCATTATACGAATAACTCTTGCGTAGAATACATCAATACAGCAGTTCAACTATTCAATCACTGTCTAAAATTACTCGTTGATGAGCTCAACAACGATACGAGCCTAAAAGATGCAAAATTCATCTATCTAAACTTGTACAATATGAGCATGGAAGCCATTCAACAACCTTCAGCTTTTGGTACAACTCATTCAACAACTCCTTATCAAATGTTTAAATCACAATCTTACAAACTAATATTATTATTTTTTATTTTTTTTTGGGCTTGATTAATTAGGATTTAGGGTGGTGAATAGTGGGTGTTGTGGAACAGGGTTGAACAATGGTGGTCTTACATGTCTACCGTTTGAACTTCCATGTGGTGACAGGAACAAGTATTTCTTCTGGGATGCATATCATGCTACAGAAGCTGCGATCAAGATAGCATCTACTAGAACATATCTGGCGCATAATCATTTTGATGTTTATCCCTTTGATATATATCACTTGGTTCGACTCTAGTTGTGATTTAATTTGCGCACCGTTGGAATTAAATATCAAATGTCATTTGTTTAAACACTAGTATATGTAGTATAAAACTTAGGTAATTTGTTAAATCGTTTAAAATTAAGTCTACTGAAATATATTTAAGACATAATTACTAAAAGAGATTAAAATGTACCCCTAAGTCCCTAAAAAGCCACTGACTTCAAAATTTTCAAAATATCTAGTGTGACTTCATATAAATGCTGACAAGCATCCATCCGATTGGTAAATGTTAATGAAATTTGTTTTTTACTTTATTTATCTATTCACAAAATAAGCCCATTATTACAGCTCAACCCATTAGGGTCCAAAAAAATATTAGGTTCATCCTCTAACAATAACGATTGACATAGAATCTCTGCCGTTTTGATTTCTCATCGGAGAAGAACTACCATCTCCACAGACCACCGTCGCTGTTTGCTCCATTGCTTTATTCTTTTTCCTCTATTTGCTCCATTGGGTTATGCTTCTTCCTCAATTCTGGCTGTGCGTTTTTAGTGCTGTTTATCCTTTCTATATATTTAATCAGAAGTCTATTGTTAGATTCATGAAATTAATAATATTGTTAATCTGTTCGTAGAAAGATATACTAGGTTAAAGTTTATAAACGTGAATTTATAAAAGTTATTCCATCCGTCCAATAATATAGTTTTCATTTCCTTATAAATGTTTATCCCAAATAAAATTATCAGATCTATTTAAAATAAAGTTTTTATTTCTCTTAAAACAATATTTTTTTATCTAGGACAAAAGTTTCTCTCTTTAAATCAATGTTATATTTTAGTAAAATTTATTACCAAAAGCTACCACTAATTAATAATTATCTTTTAAAAATATGTATAAATTAAAATTGGGAATTTTATCATGTGATGGATTAGTACCAAAAGCTACCACTTGATAGGGTGCGTACCGAAACACGATACGTTGGTGTACCGAACGCTACCGGGATTGCTCTTTGGTACGCCAATTTGGAGTTCTGATAAAAAAAGGTAAACAAATTGTTACGTCGTAATTCGCGTTCCCAATAGGTGGGTGTAACGACCCGAAATTTGTAAGTAAATAAATTGAATAAAAATATGATAAATAAGGATAAATCGTTTAAAGAACGTAAAGAATACGGTTGGAGCACTTATTTGCTAAGGTGAGTACATGAGACTTTTAAACTGGGTACATAGCAAATAGTCCTGAAAGTACATATGATATTGTATCGGTCTTTATTAACAAATATTTGATAAAGATAGTAATTGAAAATGTATGAGAGTATGTAGAACGTGATACTAGAATGTGTCTAGTATGATTGATGAATTTGAAGTAAATTATGATAGATCCAAGTAATTATGGAATCTATATTAATGAACAATAAATATGTAGTAAGTGATTAAAAGAATGTATACGGAGCCTTTATTAATAAATATGTATTAGTAAAACAATTGGGAATGATTTTGTAGTAATGAGTACCTATTGGTAAGATATACTAATAAGAGTAAAGAACGAATATATATGAGAAAGAATATGATGTGACTAGTAATAATTGTCTATTATAGTCAAGGGAGAGATAAAAGTATTATGTGATCGATAAATAAGAAATGTATCTTATGTATAAAGTAAGTATGGACCTCATAGGGTTCATAGATGTAGAAGTAACTGTGGTTGCTTATGATCGGGTCCATGGGACCATACAGGTATGTTCACACTGTGGTGAACTAATTATATGTCGTTAGCATTAGATGACTAACTTGTTTGATGTTGGATGTGATAGCCGAAGGCTTTGACTGTCATAACTGTTAGGTTATGGTAAGAGATAGATGGTGGTGACGCGGGGGACCCCTGGTCACTGGACGGTGGTATATATGTTTATACACCGAGTGTATATATGTTTATACACTAAGCACACGGGTGCTTCTAGTACGCATATGTTTGGTACTAGGTATGTTAGGTTCTAATACATATATGTTTATGTATTAGATATGTTGATTGGATGGTGGTATATATGTTTATACACCGAGTGTATATATGTTTATACACTAAGCACACGGGTGCTTCTAGTACGCATATGTTTGGTACTAGGTATGTTAGGTTCTTATACATATATGTTTATGTATTAGACATGATTGGGCTTTTGGTACATATATGTTTATGTACTAGATATGATTGGGCTTCTGGCACCTATACGTTTAGGTACTAGATATCTTTGCTAGGAACGCAAAGTAGTTAGAGTCACAAAAGGGTGACTAGACGGTATTTATGTAGTTTATATATATGTTTACATATTTATGAAATGTCTATTATTGGGGTCTAAAACCCATGTATCTCACGAGACTATTTTGTCTCACGTACTACGTTTGTTTTGTGGCTATGTACTCAGGTACAGGTTTGAAGTGATAGAAGGTTGCACTAGAAGTGGCCTAGAGATGCTTAGTTCGGGAGTTCATAGGTAGATCCTGTTTGCCTATGGTTTTGATATACTTGGTGACACCGTATTTTTGTAAACTCTGATAAAGGTTTTAAAGTTTTTGATAAACTGTATTTTGGACAATGTGTCAAATGTTGGGAAATTGTATTTTAAATGATTTAAACGATGTTATAAAAATACGGGTGTTACAACTTGGTATCAGAGCTATAGTTTAAGTGAATTAGGTTGGATGTCCATCCTAGTCTTAGACTGTAGCATTAGGAATGTAAGATTCCTTGAGATCATTAGGTTGACCTTGAGACTTTATGTTAAGTTTAGGGTTGAACCTAGGGGACCTATGAAAGTGATGTGATTATGGATAATCAGTGTTATGAGACTCATGTCAAGTACACGAAGTACTAATTGTTTAATGTCTTTCGTATAGTCAAGATCGAAAGAAATGGTTAACACTCGAAGAAGTGGGAAAGCCCCGGAGGGTCGGGAGGAGGATACACCTCATGTTGAGGCTGGGGTTGAACAGGAAAGTCAACCGTCGATGCACCAGGTGGGTGAATCGGAGGTCGGAGCTAATAGAACTCCCGTGACCATGGCGGACCTCCAAACTATTATTGATCAACTCAAGGGAGTGGTGGCCGATGAGGTGCACCGCATAATTGGGGACCGTGAGAGGGCGGATGGAGATCGTGTATCCGAGGCTAGATCGGATGAGAAAACCAGGGGTGGTGGCACTCGAGTGGAGAAATCCTCCACAGGTGGTTGTAGTGATGCAAGGGCGAGGCCCGATGAAAATTATGGTTGTTCCTTTAAGACATTCATGGCTTGTAAGCCAAACATATATACGGGTAGTTCGGACCCGAAGGTAACTATGAGGTGGATCCGAGAGACCGAGCGGGTCATCGGAAGTAGCAAGTGCAAGAAAACCGATATGGTGTTGTATGCATCTCAATTGCTAAAAGAGGATGCTATGGTCTGGTGGGACATAGTTTATGAGACCCTCGGGAGGGAGGTGATAGAGAGAATGTCATGGGATGAGTTTACCGTGAGGTTGAGGAAGAAATTTTGTCCCGACCGGGATTTGGAGAAAATGCATGAGAAGTTTGTGACCCTAAGGAAGGGTGAGATGTCGATCGAGGAGTACACGAGGGAATTCACGGGATTACTTCCGTTTGTTGCTAAGACCTACTCCGAGGAGAGGTTGAGGGTAGTTAGGTATGCTAGTGGGCTACCTTGGGATTATCAGTTGGAGGTAAAGAGAGCGGTCACGCTAGATGAGGCCATTAGTGCCGCCCGAGGTGTGGAAGAGGTGAACGTGGCAAAAGTTGCCGAGAGGGCGTATGTGGGAGATAAGAGGAATGCCGAGAGTGGATCGGGTACGGTTAAGAAGGGAAAGTTCACGTCGAACTTCCCGAGGCAAGGAAGTGTAGCCTCGTGCAAGAGGTGTGGGAAGAATCATACCGGCGAATGCCGTGGGGAACCAAAAATTTGCCATGATTGTGGAAAGACGGGACATTTGGCCCGAGATTGTAGATCCAAACCAATGGACGAGGTTGAATGTTACTCGTGCCATGAGAAAGGGCATTATAGCCACGTGTGCCCGAAGAAGAAAACCGGAACGCTTGTGTCAGCGGCTCAAAAGAAGGCGGAGCCGGCAAAGGTGAGAGGACGATCCTTCCTACTCACACGGGAGGAGGCGCGCGATGGGGCGTCAGGTTCGGGAGCTAAGGATTAAGCGGCCCGTAATTGTAGTATTGGATGATTAGGCCGGTGTGCCATTTGTTTCCCTAAGATTTTAGTTTTGGGTATTATTGTAATCCTTCCGAATGCCATGGTTAAAAACATAATTTGAATGGTATGAATTTTATTGTTAATTTATTTAATTGAAAGATTTGAATTAGCAAGGTTGAATAATTGTCGAGGAGAGTAGTGGCATTTGGTAAGACCATTGAGATGGATTGGATGATTATGCACCAAGCCAGTTTGTTGTGTGAGTATAGCCATATTATTAGATTGTTGCCCAATTTGGTGTTTACGGGAAATAGTAGATGAGTTGTATGACGTGAATAGTCATCGTGGGAATAATCTTCCGGGTTGAATGAATTCGTATTATTTTTTTTTTTTTTTAGAATCATAGACCGGAGTCGGTTGGTTGACTCAAAGATGACCGGGATGACCGGTGAAATTACGGTTAATAGAATTGAGTGATAGTTACTTCGGTAGCGACAAAAGATTTGGAAATGTGGTAATAAAGAGATGAACCGATTAATGATGGTTAATGTGTAAGTGGAATGGTAAATAACGAATAGAGAATGTTATTAGTTACCCGCGGGGTACGATGCATGTGCATCATATGATGACCTTGGAAAGCATATAATTGTGAAAAGATAATATTATGTCATATGAATTGTGCTAAGTAATATGTCATATGGGAGACATACGAATGGGAAGGAAAACAATGAGGCGTCTTGTGGGAGAGGTGCTAGAATGCACGATAAATGATTTGATGATGTTTATTTGATATTGGTGCGATATATACATATGTTTGTATATATGCACAATAGAGATGTATTGATGGTATTGGTGACATATACATATGTTTGTATATGTGCACAATAGAGGTAATTAGATGGAATTGGCGTAATATACGTGTGTATATCTATATGTGTATATATGTTTATGTGTTTTTATGATGAATGTAGAACCATGTGGTTAATAAATATTACTATTATGTTATGATAAATGAGAATTTGGCTTGAAATGCGGGTTGCATTTAGGTCATGTAAATGTAGGGGATGCCTACGATTTATAGAATAGAAGGAAAGAGAAACTCCTAGTGAGCAAATTACCATGTGGTAACCCAGACATAGTACGCCGTATAAGGGTGTGGGATGTATTACGGTAGCGGGCCTAGTACCGATAATTTAAGTTGATCAATGTGATACAAAGATGGTTGAAAGAATACTAAGTGATAGTATGAGTGACCAAGTGAAGGTCAAGAAACGGTAAATGTTATTGTGACCTTATGTTAAGGGTGACCCTTGGATTAACGGGGACGATTGATGAGAAAGTGATAATGGGTAGATCTGAGAGTGATAGATTGGTAATGGTACGCCGTGAGTACGGAAATTGCTAGATGGAAAAGGTATGGTTGACTTTATGTAAAAGTCAACGTTAGTCAACCTGTGATTGGTTGAATTGGTCTAAGGTAGACTTTGATTCTCGTTTTGATTTACTAATGAATATTGATAGCATAATGTGTCGATTATGTGTTTGTGAAAAAGTTGATGAGATGGTTGACTGAATTGTAGTCAGTTTACACGACTTGACCCGTTTGGGTGATTTCGATGTTGAAATCGGGAATCAAGTGTAAGACTGTAGTTGAACCATAAACTAAAAGTAAATTGTAAAGGAAAGGAGGATTTATGAAACCTTTAACGAGAAGGGAAAATGTTAAGGTTTAGTTGACTTTGTGCTTAAGTCAAAGGGTAAACAATGTGGGGATATACCAATGTTGGGCTATATCGGCTTGGTCAAATTGTGAAATTTTGACCCGTTTAAGTATTGTGGGTTTTAAATTGAGTTCTAACCGTTCGGGCTCGATAAAATTGAGTAGATGTTGTGAAGCATAATGTTAACGGGGAACGGAATAAGAAATGTTGTTGGTGACGACCACAAGGAAATGAGGGCGTAATGCTCGGGTGTATATAGGTGGAAATTTTAGTAATTCCGAGGACGGAATCCTTTTAAGGGGTGGATAGTTGTAACGACCCGAAATTTGTAAGTAAATAAATTGAATAAAAATATGATAAATAAGGATAAATCGTTTAAAGAACGTAGGAATTGGTTTCGCGTCGTTTGGAGACCGTATGAGAAAGTTATGGGCGAAATCGGGTCGAGACAACAACCGAAAAGTGCAGCCCTGCTGCACGTGTAAAGTTCGCGCCGTGAACTTGGGGTTCCCGATCGGGAACTCCGACCAGGGAGTTGGGGGTTTTTGGCAATTGAGGTTCACGCCTAGGTAACGATCGCGAAGAGTTCACGAACATGCAAAGTTAGCGACGCGAAGTGGGTTCGCGACGCGAACTCCGGACGACCAGCATTAAAATCGGGTTTTGGCTCATTTATGTCTTTGGCAAACCCTAGTTTCTCTCTTGGGCGATTTTCGAGTGCAAAGGCTGGTTGAGGTCGATTTCTCCATCAAAGCTTGGTAGACTTCACTCCTAGTTGAAGATTAAAGGTATATCTTCACTCTTTGATCTTTGTAGCTTTAGATCTATGTATTTTGATGGTTGGGTTTGAAACCCTAGCTATTGGGGGTTATGGTTTATGGTGAATAAACGTTGTATACACTTGATAGATGGTATAGTAGCAAAGGAAACAAGTGTATGATTATGATTCGTAAGAATCTTAAGGGTTGGTCAAATCTAGGGTTTGGTAAATCACCATAATTGGTGGAAATGAGTTAATAAGTGTTATCTAGAGATAGATGGACACATGGGTAGTAGAATGTGATGTTGATAATCTTGTGATTATTGTATTAGGCATTTGGGGAGGTCTTGGAAGTTGACCGAATTGTGAAGCAAGGAAACTGACGTAAAGAATACGGTTGGAGCACTTATTTGCTAAGGTGAGTACATGAGACTTTTAAACTGGGTACATAGCAAATAGTCCTGAAAGTACATATGATATTGTATCGGTCTTTATTAACAAATATTTGATAAAGATAGTAATTGAAAATGTATGAGAGTATGTAGAACGTGATACTAGAATGTGTCTAGTATGATTGATGAATTTGAAGTAAATTATGATAGATCCAAGTAATTATGGAATCTATATTAATGAACAATAAATATGTAGTAAGTGATTAAAAGAATGTATACGGAGCCTTTATTAATAAATATGTATTAGTAAAACAATTGGGAATGATTTTGTAGTAATGAGTACCTATTGGTAAGATATACTAATAAGAGTAAAGAACGAATATATATGAGAAAGAATATGATGTGACTAGTAATAATTGTCTATTATAGTCAAGGGAGAGATAAAAGTATTATGTGATCGATAAATAAGAAATGTATCTTATGTATAAAGTAAGTATGGACCTCATAGGGTTCATAGATGTAGAAGTAACTGTGGTTGCTTATGATCGGGTCCATGGGACCATACAGGTATGTTCACACTGTGGTGAACTAATTATATGTCGTTAGCATTAGATGACTAACTTGTTTGATGTTGGATGTGATAGCCGAAGGCTTTGACTGTCATAACTGTTAGGTTATGGTAAGAGATAGATGGTGGTGACGCGGGGGACCCCTGGTCACTGGACGGTGGTATATATGTTTATACACCGAGTGTATATATGTTTATACACTAAGCACACGGGTGCTTCTAGTACGCATATGTTTGGTACTAGGTATGTTAGGTTCTAATACATATATGTTTATGTATTAGATATGTTGATTGGATGGTGGTATATATGTTTATACACCGAGTGTATATATGTTTATACACTAAGCACACGGGTGCTTCTAGTACGCATATGTTTGGTACTAGGTATGTTAGGTTCTTATACATATATGTTTATGTATTAGACATGATTGGGCTTTTGGTACATATATGTTTATGTACTAGATATGATTGGGCTTCTGGCACCTATACGTTTAGGTACTAGATATCTTTGCTAGGAACGCAAAGTAGTTAGAGTCACAAAAGGGTGACTAGACGGTATTTATGTAGTTTATATATATGTTTACATATTTATGAAATGTCTATTATTGGGGTCTAAAACCCATGTATCTCACGAGACTATTTTGTCTCACGTACTACGTTTGTTTTGTGGCTATGTACTCAGGTACAGGTTTGAAGTGATAGAAGGTTGCACTAGAAGTGGCCTAGAGATGCTTAGTTCGGGAGTTCATAGGTAGATCCTGTTTGCCTATGGTTTTGATATACTTGGTGACACCGTATTTTTGTAAACTCTGATAAAGGTTTTAAAGTTTTTGATAAACTGTATTTTGGACAATGTGTCAAATGTTGGGAAATTGTATTTTAAATGATTTAAACGATGTTATAAAAATACGGGTGTTACAGTGGGAACCTCGTACCCGATTAATATGGAACGCGTTTCCCACGAAGTCAGGAATGTATTGACATAATTTTTAAATTTCAAGATCGATTTTGTATATTTTTTTTATTATAGGAATGATTCAAAATCAAATCACCCATATAGTTTAGGAAAATATCATTATTTATATATTTTTTTTAAATATAATTATATGAATATGGATCAAGAAAGAAGCATCCTTATTTGAAGAAACTAGAAAAGGGTTGCATTTTCGTAAAATATACATATAAACACACATATACATACATATATGTACGTATACATAAATATTTAGACCATAGATATATATATTTTCACATGTATACCCTCGATATGTATATATATACACGGTATGTATATGCATTTTCGTAAATGAAAATGCAAGTTCCGATATGAAAATGCAAATGCAAGTTATGTAAAATGCATGTGTATATATATGTGTATATATACATATATATAGGGCATGAATATGCATATATATAATATATATGGTCTAATTATATATGTATATATACATACATGTATGTATATGTATACATATGTGTGTATATATATATATATATATATATATATATATATATATATATATATATATATATATATATATATATATATATATATATATATATATATATTACGAAAATGCATTGCTTCTTCAACTTCTTCAAATAAGGATCATTTTCTATGGATCCATACCCTAATTATATATATGCAAAGAAACTTAGTTTTAAGGGTACATCGTATGGTATATCGTTCCAAAACGTAAGGTACACCGTACCGGACACGTACCGAAATGAACTTACGCCCTTGCGTACCAGATACACCTAAACTAGTGAATCGCGTACCCGTACCGCTTACCCGTACCGGAGCATACCGCGTCCTATGTGACTATGGGAAGGAATATTTCAGAAAGAATGAACGAGAGTTTATCTTTCTTTTTTTTTTATTGTTATTTTTTTAAATCATAGTGGATCGTTGGGCATCACTTATGCCAATCCGTAGGGGTAGGGGTGTTAACGATTTGAGTCGAGTCGAATATTAGGAAATTTGGGCTCGGCTCGTTTAGTAATTACTCGGCTCGAGCTCGAATAAGCTTTTAAAATTGTGTTCGAGCTCGAGCTCGAATATTTTTATGGTGTTCGAGCTCGAGCTCGATACTCGTTTATGATTCAATATTTTTGAAATAACTAATTTAAAAACTCGAAAAGCTCGTTAATTACTTGACTCGTTAATACCAATATAATAATACATGTATATTCTTGTACTTATTGTATCAACACTTGTAATCAATGTATAAAACACTTGTTCGGCTCGTTATGATCGACTCGTTAAGATCGTCTGGCTTGTTCGGCTCGAGATAAAACGAGCAATCGAACAAGCCGAGTCAAGTATTAAATTATTAGGCTGGGCTCGTTAAATTAATTGAGTCTTGTTTTATGTTCGAGCTCGACTCGAGATCGAATTAGTATAGACTCGAGCTCGATATAAACGAGCTCGAGCTCTGGTAGCTCGTTAAAAGTTCGACTCGTTAACACCCCTACGTAGGGGTGTAAATGAGCCGATCCGAGCCCGAGCTCGTCTCGTTTAAGTTTTAAAGAGCTCGAGCTCGGCTCGTTTCGAGCCTTATATGTAAAGCTCGGGCTCGGCTCGTTTAGGTTTTCGCAGGTTCGGGCTCGGCTCGATTAGGGTCATTTAAGCTCCCATATCCATAAAATATATAATTTTTTTATTTATTTATAATATTTAATATATTATGTAAGCACTTCATTTTTATATTATGTTATATACATATACATGTATAGTATAAATGCACACATAGGTATAAAAATATGTAATATATAATTATATCTTTGTAATAATTAATATATATTTGCTCGTTTAGGCTCGCGAGCCTAATCAACCTTTGTGGATCAAGCTCGCGCTTGGGCTCGTTTAATAAACGAGCTCTTAGTTAAGCTCAGACTCGGCTCATACTCATTTAAGTTCGGCTCGTTTCGAGCTTTTAACGAGCCGATCCCAAGTAGCTCACGAACGGCTCGGCTCGTTTTCACCCTATGCCAATGTTCCTAAAGAAGGCCACATGCAAAATAATTAATACAATTTCCTTGGTTAGTGGGGTGGCCGGTGGCGAACACCAATTGGGCATGGCATTCCGTGGGCCGGCCTTTGTTGGACCAGTTGATTGACCTCATTTCATAGAGGCCTAGATAGGTGGGATTATTTGCTGGATGTGCTCTGTCGTTAAATTCATGATGAAATGTAAAAAAAAACTTCCATAATTGTTCTGAAATAGACGAGATTAGGTGGAACTCAATGTTCCTAATTTGTGAAGAACGTCTGCCAACATGGGTTAAATAAGATGCCCAATTTGTGACACGACAACAAAGAATTGAAAACGACCTACTCCTTCAATGCAAGTGGCTATTGAGGTATGGAATTCGATGTTGACATGGTGGAATTTGGTCTCGCCATTTCCCCATAATCTTCGTTAAAAAAATTGACCTTAAATTACAGGTTACCTTCAGGTTGAACAAGAAAAAATAACTGGAAGTGGTGTGATTCAAATCACTTACGGAACATTCATTGCAGTTCAATAGTAAAAGTCCGTGAACTCAACCTGATACATATGTTTCAGACTTTTATCATTTATGATATAGTGGTTTGTTCTAAGTAGTTCAAAAAATTTATAAAGTCCCAAAGGATAATGATTGACCTTGGATAAAAAAAAGTCAAAGGTTAAGATCAACTCATCAACACTCGAAACATCACCACCACTACCATCACATGTGATCCAATACATCAATACCCCACCTCCATCGCCGGCGGCAGCGGCCAACGGTGGTGGTTGTGTATTCAATCACATGTGATTGATAAAAGTGGTGGCTAAAAGATTATGTATTCAATCACATGTGATTTGATAAATGTGGTTGTTAAAATTAATCACATGTGATTTTTTACTAAATTATACTCCCTCCGTCCCACAAAAAAGTTCTCATTTTCATCTTAACTTTTGTCCCACAAAAGAGTTATCATTTCTATAAAATAATAATATTATCATAGACCCCACCACCTAACTATTTGCTTAAATACACTCTCTCTCTCCAAATATCCTTATATTTTAATAAAAAATAATACCAAAGACCCCACTACTAACTATTGCCTAAATACCTGTGCCCAAATGAAATGGAAATTTTTTTGTGGGACGAAGGGAGTATGTAATATTGATCACATGTGATTTTTTACTAAGAGATTATGTATCAGGTACGGCAGTGATTGTGTGTTGAATCACATGTGATTTGATGACGGTGATTGTTAAGGAAATTTTTAATCCAATAACTAGGATTTAAATTTTGATGGACTACCAAAAACACAACTCTTATGGTACAACCATAAAATAGTTTAATTACAACTACGGCCGAACATAACAAAATATAAAAAGTCAAGCTTGTTGGCTTAATAGTCATATTTGGGTTTTATTACTTGGGTTTTATGTCTATCTCATTAACTTTATAGTTTTTCCACTTATATTGTATGTTTTTCTTATTTGTAACCTAGAGTTAACATTCTATGAGATTCTAGCCTCTTTTTTTTTTGTAATTTTTCAAAGCTCATCCTTAACTTGACAGTACCTTGCCACCAAAATTATAATTATGTATGATATGACACCGCTTTGCCTTATAATTGTGCACTTCTTCGCCACCAAAACGTTTCGATATTCCACTAAATGCAAATAAAAAGAAGTCTATATAACTCCAAAGAAAATCATGAAATAAACATCGCATGGACAGATATACATCATCCTACGAAAAATTTAGCCATATGTATTCTTTTCCTTAGGGTAAGAGTAAAAAAAGTATCAGAATTTTACGATATAAAACTCACTCAGATTTTTATTTATAAAGACCGGGTGCTATTCTAATACACATTAGTTTTAAAATAATAAAAAAAGTAAATTCGTCTCACATATACAAAATGATGATTAAATTTACAATTTTTTTATATCTAAAGAATACACGGATACATAAATGCATATATGAACATTTTATAAAAAGTTGAAAAACTGGAGATACGCTAATTATAAACAAGCTTATTATGTATAAACAACCAAAATTGTGATTTTGTTAATTTCAATGCTTTGGAAATGATATAATCACTTTAATAAGAATACAAATGTGTATATTAAGTAAGATGTATCTTTTATAATGCTTTAAATTTTAATTTTAAGTGCTTTGTACCATCCTGTTTTTAGATATTTTTATTTTATAACAATATTTTATAGATTAATACCCATACAACAAATAATTTAGTATTTAGTTAGTTTTCCTACTTGCCCACGCCCGTAACCATAGAAACCAAAAGTTTTCCAATTTGCCCATCCTTACGGTTGAAACCAAAAGTTCCCACTTGCATGCTTCTTCTATAAATAGTATATATATGCTCATTTTTTTCCAAGATCAACCATCATTCATATATTCCTAGTCTAACAAACATGGCTCGTGAGCTCATCATATTGGTTACGGCCCTCGTAGTCATGGGGTTGATGCAGGTTCGAACCCTTGTAGCCGGCGAACCACAAGTCCCATGTTACTATACATTTGGAGATGCATTGGTAGATAGCGGCAATAATAATGGACTACCAACCGCACGAAAGGCCAATTACCCGCCTTATGGAATTGATTTCCCACAAGGCGCCAC
Organism: Calendula officinalis; assembly: GCA_963853835.1. Lineage (NCBI taxonomy): Eukaryota > Viridiplantae > Streptophyta > Magnoliopsida > Asterales > Asteraceae > Calendula > Calendula officinalis. Next base: position 31,700,993 of record OY970821.1, on the reverse strand, counting down.
CGGTAGATATACTAATGGCCGAACCATCACGGATATCATTGGTAATATCATAGTGACATTTGTTCCTCTGAAATTTTACTTTTCTAATTGAAAAATGAGTTTTAATAATGACAGTCTTAAGGTCTATCAATAAGATGCATTAAAAATTTGTATTTTCATTAATGAATAAGGAATGCCTAAAATGTAAGGGGTGGTTTTTTTTTATTAATATACATATTTTAATGCTAATTTGTAGCATTTCCATCAATAATCCCAAATTTGACAATTTTTCGTTTTGTTTAAGGTCAACTTCTACGATTTCCCAACTTTATACCACCTTATGCTACCGCAACCGACCAAGAGATCAGCACTGGTGTAAACTACGGTAGCGGCTATTCCGGTATTCTTGAGGAAACGGGAAGTAAAGTGGTAGTTACCCGTCATTTGCGTTATTTTTTCACCCATTGTTTCATTTTTTTAGAGAAAACCTTACAATCCACTTTTCTCGACTTCTTGCGACTTTTTTTTTTCGAACATTGATATTCTCTTGTGACTTTTATGTATCATAATTTAAAAAATTCCTCACACCTTAATTTTTTTTTATTTAATTTGGATGTTTTTAAACTTCACTCCAGGGTGATCGTGTAACCTTTGATAGGCAAATACTAAACCATGCATCGGTGATTTCACGCATATCGGCCTTGCAACAAAACGAGTCATTTACCCGAGAGTACTTAAAAAAATGCATTTACATAACAAATATCGGGAGTGATGATTACACAAATAACTACTTGAAGCCTAACGATTACCCCACCAGGCGAATGTATACCCCCGATCAATTCGCAGCAGTCCTTGTGCAGAAATACTCTAACCAACTAACGGTACATATCCTCTCTTAGAGGTTATCAAAGAAAAAAAAGTCAATTAAGTTAGCTTTTCTGGATCGTTTTTAAAAGTAAAAACTAAAATACATACGAAGATGATATGTCCTCATTATAGATTAAGGTGATGTTTGGTAAGTATCTTAATAATTCAGTTAAGACGACTACCTTTTAATCGGACAGATTCAAGACGTTTTAAAAATTGAACTTAATCGGACAGATATAAGGGGAAGCCTGAATCATTCAGATATCAATCATTTATATATTACCAAACAACATCTTAATCAAATTATGTTTTCAACAAAGTCGTATGATTTTGCCTTTCAGTGGCCTACACAGAGAACGTTTTAATTGTCGTCACAAAAACTTTTGGTGTCAATATCATGTCTTTTTTTCTTGTAGTGTACCCATTCGGATTAATTTAGTATGGTGTGGTAGAATTATTGTCACATTCTTCCTGATTTTGTTTATATTTGTCTTTAATTATTATGTTTTTTTGTTAATTGAGAAACCCTAAATTTACACGTAGACTCTGTACAATATGGGAGCTAGAAAGGTGGGTGTGTTTGGTTTGGGTCCGATAGGGTGCACCCCGAGTGCAATAGCGACGTTTGGCACTGGTGGAAATTTATGTGTCGATTCGATTAATGAAGCGGTTAAGCTATTTAATGACAGACTTAAGCCTCTAGTTGAAAAGCTTAACCATGATTTATCTGATGCAAGGTTCACTTTCATCAACTTTACAAGCGTCTCCGTACCACGAGGAGGTAAAGCAGGATTATTTAATGATGCTTACAAAATAATTATGTTTTTGTTACACGTTATATTAAGTTAATCGATGGCGTTGATTAACAATTTTTGTGTATTTTTCAGGTGTCCCGTTGCGAATAATACTTCCATGTTGCCAAATACGGGCGGATGGACAATGCATTCCAAACTCAATCCCGTGCCCTGTTCGGGCTTTGGCTTTTTTCTATGATGGGTATCATCCCTCAGAAATTGCAAACATGGAAATTGCAACTAGATCATACACTAAGCTCTCACTTTTGGATGCGAGCCCGTACGATATTAGTGAATTGGTTCGGCTTTAAAGTTCAACAAGCTTGCTATATGCAAATTCTGTTTTAGTTATTCATCTGCGTGTCAAATAATAAATAAATATGGCGCTAATAATAAATCCATGTTATGTTGCTTTGTTTGCGTTTAAATAGCATCTACCAAATGTATGGTGTATTCAAGCTTTGGAAAAATAATTTCGATATTGTCTTTTATTTCTTGTTTTAGCAAACATTTAGTGGCATTTGCAGTTCAAGTTATGCTTATATGCAATGCTACAATTATGTTCAATAGATAACTCATGTTTCTTCTAGTAACAATTACTTATTAATTTCAATAAATAAAAATAAAATGTCCACGGGAACGGCGAACAATGGGGTGGGGGAGTGCAATTTTCGACCGTTGGAAGCTGAAAACGTACCTGGAAAAATGGAGAAGATGAAGGAGGCATGCAATTTTTGGTCTTGTCTGCGCAGGAAGAAAAAACCGAATGAAGAAGGAAATTAGTTTTGGGATTTTTAGGGTTTCTTTTGGGCTTTTTGATTAAATTTATATTCAAAATTTTATTTAGTCTTATTGTTGGGCTAGTTACATTAGAATTTAAAATGTACATTAAAAATTTGAATTTAATTAAAATCTGGTATTATAATTTGAATATGTGGCATTATAATTTAATTATTTGGTTTTTGTTTTATAAAAAATAAGTGAAAAAGAAATAATGAGATGAAAATAAAAATGGTATGATTGGTGTGGTGGGTATTTCTAATAAAATGGTGTGGTGTGGTAAAAAAAATAGTTAGTTAAACGTGAAAGTTTTCTCTTAGTCTCTCGGTCAATAAAGGAAAAAAAAGAGAGGAGAAAATAAAGAATTTGTTAAAGCGGTCTCGTTACTTTTAAATTTGATTTTCCTTTTTAATAAAATTTAGAAACTTAATAATTGTAATATTAATCTTTTAATGACACAATTTTTTCTTAGTAATCTTTTAGTGACACAATTTTTTATTTTTTTTTAGGAATTTGAGTAAAAAAACATAATTTTTTGATCCACACATTAAGTTGGAGGAGAAGTTTGAACCTTTTCCTACACTTTCAGAAGTCACTAACACACGTGTATAACGACACTCATATTAATATGCAATTTTGATTTTAATAAATACAATAGGGTCTTACAATTATACAAGAGATAAGATGAGTTTATATATTGATTTGAAAAATTACCACCACACGAATAAGATTTTACCAGATTTTCTATTAGTTTGCCTAACTCAATCGCCCACCTTAATTTCCTTCTAGCTTTAAGTAGCATATATCTATTTCGCCTAACGTAGTCCCTCTTTTAATTTGCAGTCCAACAAACATGGGTGATGCGTTTGGGCTATTAATTTCTGTCCATATCCTCGTAATGTTATCAATGCATCTTGTAGCATCTGATAAACCACAAGTCCCATGTTACTTTATATTCGGCGATTCATTGGTCGATGGTGGCAATAACAACAAACTCGCGACAAAGTGGAAATGCGATTACCCACCTTACGGGGTCGATTTTCCTAAAGGTTATACTGGCAGGTTTACTAATGGCCGAACCTCCGCAGATATCATTGGTCTCTCTCTCTCTCTCATCAATAACCAACTCTTATATTATATACTTTGCCGTGTTTTATACTTGAAAAATACAGACAAGAACAAATCATTTGCTTGATTAATTTCAGGTGAACTTCTAGACATTAAAGAGTTTATACCACCGTATGCTACTGCAACCGACAAACAAATCAGCAAAGGCGTAAACTACGCGAGTGGCGGTAGTGGCATTCGAGATGAAAGCGGAAGTCATAATGTAAATAACCATTTCTAACGGAACTATATATGGACGCCGGTAGATTGGATATGGATCGTGCGGATCTATATAGTTATCCATTTAATTTCGAGTGATGATATTGATTCCTGCCATTTATTCATACTCATAGTCTTACTCATTAGATGAAGACATGCGTCAAAATCAAAGAATAATATTAGGGGAGAGATCTAGTTGTGGATTACACATGTCATCATATTAAGTGGTTAAGACTATGAGTATGAACAAATTGTAAGATTAAAATTCATTAAATATCATTTCTTTTAATTTCAACTCCTCCATCCCTATTCGTGAGATGTAATGGGTAAATGAATATCCATGAGATATACATAAAACAATATGATGCAATATTTCTTTTATTACTAGTTTTATGTAGTCGTGTTTAATAGTTTCGTCACAGGGTGACCGCATCTGGATGGATAGGCAAATAGCTCATCACAAATTAACAATTGCACGCATTTCGCTCATACATCGGAACACAACATTTCTAAAAGAATGCATTTACGTGGTAAATATTGGAAGCAACGATTACATTAACAACTACTTATTGCCCGAATATTACAACACAAATAACAAATATACAGAGGAACAATACGCACAAATCCTTATTCAACAATACTCCCAACAACAAATGGTACCCTTTTTGTCGCATTTTTTTTTCTTTTAAGCAAATTATAATATAAAATTCTAGGGTTCTTATTATTTCGATGCATATATACCAGAGTTTGTATAACTTGGGAGCAAGGAAGATTGCTTTGTTTGGTCTGACTCAGATAGGGTGCACGCCGATTATGGTACATAAGTTTGGTCGCGACGGGAAACCATGCGTGAAGTGGGTAAATGATGCTGTTAACTTATTCAATTCTAAGTTCAAACCTCTTGTTGATGAGCTCAATAAATTTAAATCAGACGCAAGATTTACTTTCATCAACACTGCAGGCATTTTATATCCGCAAGGACGTAAGATATTAGCAAATATTTAGAGGTTTTTATATACAAATGATGCAGTTTAAATATTTTCATTTCAAGGAAACTTATACTCATAGAACCAAATTCAGATATGACAAATACATTTTAATATTCTGAACTTGATCGAATTGTTCTTCACGTGATTTGCTTCTAATACCAATATAATGAGATAGATGTATATTTTTTAGTCCGTTAAAAGCTCCAACAAAAGTAAGTCAGGTAAGAAAAAATACGATCAAATTAATAAGTCGGGTACCAAACCAACAATTTTGTCAAGTTCAGAGTACCATATTGCTGCACTTTTAATAGTTCAGGGTGGTGGAAGAACTAGTCAGCCAAATTCAGAGTACTAAAATGTATATGAGCCATTTAAATATTATCTAAATTTTGTTTGGATATTTCAGTTCTATCGTTGCGAACTCCTCCTTGTTGTAAACTAACCGGAGTTTGGGCATGCATACCGAACTCGGATCCTTGCCTTTCTCGGGCAACAAATATTTTCTTTGATTCTCTACATCCCTCAGAAGTATCCAATACCGCCATAGCAACAAGATCATACAAAGCTCTGTTACCTACTGATGCTTACCCGTATGATATTTCTAATTTGGCTAAAATTTAACATCGGACAAGACTGCATGATAAACAACGTTGTGTATGTTCGAGATGCTGGATGCCAGTTGTAGCAAGAGCTGAACCAATCACAACATTTGTATATATGTATGGATCAATAATCACGATATTAATGTGTTATTGTTTTTTATTTTATTCATAATGTTAAACGATTTAATTTTAGTCACAATATTCATTGATTTTAATAATTCTGTTGTGATTTGTGCTAGAGCCTAAATATTTATTGTAGTTAATTAAGTTAGATGATAAAATATGCATGCCATTGAATGTGGAGGAAATTGCAGGGTATCAGTTTTGATCATTCCCCTCTACCTAGAGTTAATTTCTGCACAAAATCCATACCCAAAATTAAATTGAAATGCCAAAAACCAACAGCAATGACAAGGAAATCGATCTCAATCGGTTCACTAAATACGAGCTTCTCCATTACGGTTAAAACCCCTATTTAATAGCAATCACAGAAGCTGCTGATCCCCAAATTACTTGAAAATTAAGCATAATTAAACCCAAAGCTAAATCGATCAACCCGCAAAAACACAAAAAATAACTTGAAATTGTTATCAATTTCAAACCCTAGGTTTTGCACCAATTTGACAATTACAACAGCAAACAAAAGGAAACTAATCGTAATCAGACATTTGAAAAAGCTAGCTGCAATTGCGATCAAAACAAGAGGGAAGAGTGAGTAAATTACAGATTTGATTGCGGGGAAGAATTTCGCTGGTCTAAAGTAAAAACCATGGTACGTGCTCTAGGTGATTGTAGATATTGAGAGCGGGTAGACGAGGAGTGTGTGGATGATGATTGGGAGAATTAGAGTTTGTGGTGAGTTAAATATGTAATTGAAGTTTGAAACGACGTCGTTGGGGAGTTAGAAAGTTGGGCCATCAAATTCGTTTTATTTTGTACTAGCTGGTACCCGCGCAATGCGGCGGCGGCGCAGATACCCAGATTAACTATATTTTTTGGCAAGCTAATTTTGTTCGGCTAAATAGGTCATGATTTTAGCACCACAAATAGAAATTCACCCAAACTAACGCAAAAAAACCTATAGAAACATTTAATTAAACAAAGGTGTGATAATACAGTTTTTTAAATCACATTTAGTTAGGGGTGTGAGCATTTGGACCGATAAAACCGAACCGAAAACCGACTGAAACCGAACCAAATCCGATAACATGTTACCGGTTTGGTTTCGGTTTTGAAAATTCATTGTTTTCGGTTTCGGTACGGTTTTTGGAAAAGGATGAACATTTGGCCTAAAAACGCCAAACCGAACCGAACCAAAACCGAGATAACATGTTAGTTGTTCGGTTTCGGTTCTGAAAATTCATCGTTATCGATTTCGGTTCGGTTCGGTTTTTGGACCGAGCTCAACCCTACATATAGGTAACACGTTGATAATCTATAAAATACAGAAAATAAAAGACAAAAAACTGCTTGCGTTTCAGGCCGACCCAACCATAAGACCCAATTCAAAATAACCATTTTGACATGAAACCAAATTAAACCGGTTGTTACCACAAGTATGTATCCTCATAGCAATGTCAATATAATACAAAATACATCCATAAAATATTCAACATAACCAAAAATAATCATTATTCAAAACACCTCCATTCGAACATGCTTCTATAACATAACCTTTATGATATGAAAAATCTGCGCAAACAAGTTGTAATGAATTATTTATATTATTACTTTAACTTTAAGAAATATTAACTTTAAATGCAAGAATTTTTGGAGCTGGAAACATAATTTCAGTGAGTTCTTCAACCAATGTTCTGCAGGCTGCTAATGCTGCTGCACTTCTTCCATCTTCTGCTGTAACTTGTGCACCCTGAACACCCCAAACAATAACAATTAGATTAGTAAATTTAATTATTTAAATTAATCAGTGACAGGTCAAAACGGGTATTTTTGGTACGTGTCAAAACAGGTCAAGCGTGATGGAGTTGACTGAAAAAACTTACCAACCAAATGAAGATATGTGTCCCATGATCAGGATTCAGGAACAACAGCAGCATCAGATTGCGATGCAAGATCATAAGCTGGCAATTCATCAAAACTTGCATGTTCTTAGCACAAATCCGATTTTACCCGTGACCCAACCGGCTTAATCTACTATGAACTACAAGACAATCATAATTCCATTTATAAAATTTGATTATATAGTAGAGATATATATTTTTTGTTGCTGAAATCACATGCCACAAAAAGTTCTTTAAATCCCTTATTAGGAACAATATGTCAAACAACCAATCGCCCACACATTAACATGTGTTCAATAATGATTGCATCCCGGAGAAGTTTTTGTTCTCTATACCATAGTGTCAAAACCTACAAAATCATACCAAACACATTTTCAGAAATTTGTTATATTTTTTTGGTTTTATTCTCTTTAAATTATCTCATGTGTTAACATCCTGGTAGGAATAGTAAAAGCACAGGCCAACCTTAAGTTTGCAAGCTTGAGAGTAATGTTTTTAGGATCTATCAACAAATTCTGAGGCTTTATGTCTCTAAGCAGCAGTCTTCGAGAATGACAAAATAATATTGCTAAATTGAATTCAAAAAAAGATTGTACCTGGCAATGTTTTCATGTTTCATCTCTTTCAATAGTGAGATTTCCCGTGTAGCTGTGCTAGCTACTCCCTCATCAGGTTTATCAAAACGAACTTTTTAAAAAGAAATAGTTTCATTAGTCGTCTTGTTACCCATCTTGTAGAACCTGTGAGTGCACTACAAAAATGTCATCAACTGAGGAAAAGCATTAGAAGTTGGGATAGAACACCTGAAAACAAACCTTTTAAGATAGTGTTTCCTCCACACAGAACTTTCTAAAATAAAATCTTCAAATAAAAAACCCACAAACTTGCTGTATGATTCATAAACCTAACAATGCTAACAATTCAAATTATCATATGAAAATCGATCGAATTTGATGATAAACATGAATTAAGTAAATTAAAGCAAAGAACATGAGGTTTAAGATATACCGATTGAAGATAAACAGGAATTACGTAAATTAAAACAAAGAACATGAGTTTTAAGACGTGCCGATGATGAATTGATGATCGTATTGTAAGATAAGACTGGATTTAGACGAATGATGGAGTGCCAAAATGAGAGGAAATTTGTATTTGATGGGGTTTAAAAAATGTGTCGTTTAGTTTGTCCTTTCCGTTTCTCAAGGAAAGGGGCGATTGAAATACCTAAAGCGTATCAGATACGCGAGGTAAATGAAGAGGGGCCGGACTATTTGTTGATTAATAAATGTAAGAGTCGTGAGGATTAACATCGGTTGAACCAGTTCAGCTGGTTAAGTGTTGTATCAGGGACTTATGAGTCTCAGGTTCGAAACACGCCTATATTTTTTATAAAGCTAATAACTTCTATAATTAGCAAGTGTGTTGGCTGAATTTTCAGCCTTGCTAATTATGGAAGGGGTAAACTCTTTATAATATAGTAGAGATTTTGCGTAACTGATTTGGCCACCTCTCTTTGTTTAGGTTCCAAGCATTTTGCATTGAGAAACATAACTACACCCCTCTCCTTGTACCTCAACAAACTTTACTTTTATCCAATTTGAAACCTCCTTATTTTAATAGTTTATCTTCCTAAAAAACTATGACCAAGTATGTAATATTATTAATACTGCAGTTTGGAATATTTGTGGTCTTTGGCAAACCACGCGTCCCATGTTATTTCATATTTGGAGACTCTTTGGTTGATAGTGGCAATAACAACGAACTAGTGACGAAGGCTAAAGCCAATTACCTGCCTTATGGCGTTGATTTCCCACTAGGTGCCACCGGTAGATTCTCCAATGGTCGAACCATGGCAGACATCATCGGTCTTTCTCTCTTTTTTTTGTTTAGCAATTATCTTTAACGTCACCTTATGAGTTTTTTTTTTTTTGGGTAATGACACTAGTTTCAAACTAAAATAAAAAAGCAATTTACGAAGGCTTGTTAATTTTGTCGCTAACCGGTGTTTGTTGATAAATTTATGCTGTTTACAAAAAATTATCCCTCCAAAATAAGCCAATTTATGAGGACATCTTTCCTAAGAAAAAGGGACAAACTATTTTACTTGATTGCAGGTGAATTTCTAGGTTTCGATGAGTTTATTCCAACATATGCCACTGCAACCGATCAACAGATAAGTAAAGGTGTAAACTACGGTAGTGGTGGAGCTGGCATTCGAGGTGAAACTGGAAGTCATCTGGTAATTAATCATATTGTACATAGGATGCTTTAATTGATTTCTTATTTTGATGAGTGGTTAGAAAAATGATGTAAAGTGAAAAAAAACAAGTTGATTCGTAAAATACCCAAGATAATCTACTTTAAAACTACGTGTATTCAAACAATGTCATGGATTTGATTTTAATAATATGTTCAACTCAAAAACAAATTTCGGGGAAAATCAACTGTCTAAAAAATTAAAGCTAAAAGTTCAAGTGTGTTAAAGTCAAATAAGCCTTAAATAAAGTCTAGATTTTTAAATGAGCCAAAAAAGACAAATGGCCAAAAAACCGGACCTAAAATAAAGTCCAAAACTTAAACAAAAAACTAATTTATAATGTCCATTTTAGTGCAACATTTTTCCTTCTTGGATGAATATGTACAAGGTCTGTTCCAGATGAGGGCATACATCATTCAGAACTACATCAGAAATCCAGAAAAAAATTAACATAGAAATTACCATTATTTGCGACATAATACTTATTTTGTCATGTTTAATTTTTCCCAAGGGTGATCGAATAAGCTTCGGTAGGCAATTACGTAATCACAATACAACAGTTTCACGGATTTTTAACTTGCAACAAAACATGACATTTACCTATGAACACCTAAGCAAGTGCATTTATATAGTCAATATTGGAAGCAACGATTACATCAACAACTACTTGAAGCCAACTATTTATTCCACTAGCCATAACTATACGCCATATCAATATGCAAACATCCTCGTACGACAATATGCTCGGCAACTTAAGGTGCATATATGTTACGTTTTTGTTTATTTTTGTTTGGTTGTTGATTCGTACATAGTAACTTTTATTTATACAGAGCATTTTCATATCAAGGTACAATTTACTAAATTTTACATTTCATCCACTCCCATTAAACCCTCTCTTCCAAAAATTCCATAACCTAGGAATGGAAGAACCGTAAATTCCTTTGCCACCCCTACGTATACGCCGTCACTCTCCCATTCATCACTATGTAGGGGCCGTTTGGGATGCCGTAATCTTCCGTAATTGAATTCAATTACGAAGGAATTGAATTCTGAATAAATTCAATTCCATCGTAATTAAATTCCGTTACGTGTGTGGTTAGAAATTTTTTAACTGTAATTCATATCTATATTTATACATTTTTAACTTTTTTGTTTTTTTTAAATTTTACTATTTTTTAATTTTTTAAAAAGTTAAAATTTTCTAATTTTTTAAATTTTTTTTATAAAAAATAAATTTTTTAAATTTTTTAAAAAAAATTAAATTTTTTTAATTTTAATGAAAAATTAAATTTTTTAAAATAAATAATTTTAAAAAAAATTTAAATTTATTTAATATTTTTTAATTATTTAAATTTTTTTATTTCTTTGAATGATCTTAAAATCTGAAGTATACAAAATATTCAAATTTGTTAGTTCACTAAATAACCGTAATTATATTCATAGGGTGTCGGGACAGATTTCAATTACAATGAATATCGTATTTCGAAATTACGTCGTAATCGAATTACGGATTTTTTTTTATCCAAACGTCCCTCCATAATGTAATTGAATTACAATCACGAAGGATTACGTCACATTGTTTAAGTTTAAAAAACATTTGAATGAAATGTTACATTTTTTGAAAAATAGGCAGATAGTAGGGAAAATAAAGCAATTAGTTAAGTGGCAAAACAATGATGATGGTAGGAAAGAACTGAATAAAAATTGGCAAAACAAGAATAGATCAATGATGTGACGTGTTAATTGGCAAAACAGAGGTGAAAACTGAATAAAAAGAGTTAGGAAATTCTTTTAATTTGAAGGTGAAATGAGTGTGATAAAAGAAAGAATTATATTTGATATTAAATTACTCCGTATAAAAAAAAATCCATTCAATTTCATATTATTGGAAGTTTATAATCAAGTTATTTTCTCATATAGAAAGGCTGTTCCTGACATGAAATATGACAGAGGTTATACAATTTGGGAGGTCGGAAAATTGTTGTGTTTGGTCTTGCTCGAATAGGATGCACCCCAGCTGAGATGTCCATCTTTGGCACTCACGGAAAGCAATGTGTTGACTCAGTCAACTACGTGGTTAAACAACTTAACGACAACCTCATGCCTCTTGTTAAGAAGCTTAACCGCGATAACCCAGATGCAAAGTTCACCTATATCAATGTTACACACATTTCATCTCTACAAAAAGGTAAACTAGCAAATATGAGAGTAACTTGAAATTAATGTGAAATTTTAAAAATATATATATTTAATCTTTGCAGTTATGCCATTGCCAAATGTTCCTTGTTGTGAAGTGAGGGAAGATGGACAATGTACTCACACTACAAGAACTTGCCCGATTCGTGCATTATCCCTTTACTACGACGGTTTCCATCCCACGGAAATTGCAAATAATGTACTCGCGGCAGCTTCATTTTTTGCGCCCTCGCGTATGGATGCTTCCCCCTATAATATTGATCAATTGGTTCGACTTTGAGATTAGGACGATTACGCATTGTTTTCAAAATTTATTAACACAACTTCAAGTAAACAAAAACTATGAACATAAGGTACGGTGTTGATATATTGTCTAAAAATACAGAAGATATTGTGGTAATGTGGTCCGTAATTAGAATCGGTGAAAATGAGTAAATAACTTTATTTAGTTTTTTTCTTCTGGTTCTTTAATCGGTAAAGAAGCAAAATATTACTACTTCCTCCGTATCAAAATAAGTGACACAAATTGACTTACACGTTTTTTGAGGTAAAAGATTAAAGTAGAGGTTAAAATAGATTAAAGTACATATTTAGTGGAGAATGAGTCCCACTTTTCTTGAATAAAGTGATATTAATGAGTTTTAAAGGTAAAAGTAAGGGTATAAGGGTAATTTCACTTTATTAAAGTAGATAGTTAGTGGGTATGTGTCCCATTATTTTTACCAAATAAGGAAAGTTTTCAAAGTGTGTCACTTATTTTGATACACCCCAAAATGGAAGGTGTGTCACTTATTTTGATACGGAGGAAGTATATATCAATAAAAATTGGGATAAGATTTAGTTACAAAAGGGCCATAAGAGACAAATATCAATACCACGGGTTTTTTGTAACATCAAAATTCATTACAAAAAGAACGATTATTCATCTACTTGAAAACCACAAGAACGAGATAACTTGTGCTTTATTGAAGAGAACAACATGGCAACAAGAGGATACGTCGTACCTGTTTAGTTACGTTACATCGGTTAATAAATTATATTATCACATTTTGCATCAAAGGACGCTAGAACTGACAAAGAAAACTTGCTAATTATATTTCTTTTTACTCTCTATATTAATATTGAGGACTTTCGTGTAGTCCTACCCACTTGATACGATGACATGTGTATTTCACTAATTATCTCTCCTAATATCATCCCTTGATTTTGACACATATCTTCATCTAATGAGTAGGCCTATAAATATGTCTAAATGGTAGATCTAAATATCATTACTCTTAAGCAATATATTAATATATTTTGTAGTTTGTACTTTTTTTAGCGTCTCCGCTAGTGTTTTGTATATATATTTTGTTAATATATCTTACTGGTCCAAAAAACACAAAATTGCTTTAATTAAAGCAGAGAAGAGAAATATATGTAAAGATGCGCTTGTGTCGGAAGCAATGACTTGACAATTTCCTCATCTTCAATTTGTAAATGAAATTAACCATATTTATGAGCATTATTTATGGACCTTATAATTCAAGAATTTACGAGTGTTAAGCGATCAACCTTGGCAGTATAGATTGTTCCTTGATCAGAGATTTAAAAGTAAACTTCAAAAGATCATTTCCCCTATAAATGTTCTTGTGTTGGTTTAAGGTTGGTATTCTTTGTCTTTTTCCTTCCAAAGTCTCTATTTCATGGTGTACATGCGGTCTTTGTGAATTTTTTTTTTTTGTAAACCTAACAAAAATTTCTACAATATAATTTTTTACGTTGCTTTTATCCGAGTTTTAATCCTTTTTACACAATCAATTAGCTCAAACTGAAAACTTTCATGATAATATAGATTTTGTTGGTTCGATTTTGGTCTTGATATTAACTAGACGCTTCAGTAGAGCAACGAAAACAATTCCACCCCCGACTAATTTGGTTTTTACTCGAAAACATAATATGACTAATTGTCATGTTAAATTATTATTTTGTGTCCCCATCTTTGTTGTGTTAATATTGTACTTTGGAGTATTTGTGGTCGTTGGAAAACCACAAGTTCCATGTTACTTCATATTTGGAGACTCATTGGTGGATAGCGGCAATAACAATCAACTTGTGACCAAATTTAAAGCCAATTACGCACCATATGGAATTGATTTCCCACAAGGAGTCACCGGCAGATTCACCAATGGCCGAACCATGGCGGACATTATTGGTTATTCTCTTTCATTCTTTTTAATAATAATAAATGACATATATCATTATTGTCCCAAGAAATAAGAGCATTTTGTAAAAAGTTTATAAAGCTGACGCATTTGTTTCATTAAGATTTCATCTAATATTTGTTTCTTATATAGAAAAATAAATTGCAACAGAAATGGTTAATATTCAGTAATAATGTAATATTGCTTTTAACAACGATTTTTTTTTATTTTTAATTTTAAAATGGCCTAGCAATAAGCTAGGGTCGGAAAAAGAATTAAATCAAGTGGCGGAGGCAAGCCCGCGGTTACATAATCAATGGACCCAATTAGGTGAACTTTTGATTTTGTCATGAATCGGTTTAGATCTGGGCTAAAAACTACAAATGAGCCTATATTAATCACAAAAACCTTTATTTTTGTATGTGGGCTCACCTTTATAGGATCAGTTTTGATAGTACATAAAAGTTAAAGGGCGGCATTAAAATTCATAACATAATACAAGTACTAATGAACATATACTAAATTGGAGGTCCCCTAAAAATGGTAACCCCTACCCAAGTTGCACAGGGTAGGGTAATCACCGTTACTGGTTTGAATATATATATTTTAGGTGTAAAGAATAATTTCCATTAAGATATATTAGATCTCCACATCTTTATACAAATATAACAAGTCCTATAAACTTTTTAACTTGATTGCAGGTGAACTTTTGGGTTTCGATGAATATATCCCTACATATGCCACCGTAACCGATCAACAGATCAGTACAGGTGTAAACTATGCTAGTGCTGGAGCGGGCATTCGAGAAGAAACTGGAAGTCATATGGTAAAGAAAATCATATCCGTTGAACCTAGAATTCATCATTCCTGACATAAAACTGACACATTCATGTTCAAAATTGTCGCAGGGTGGTCGAGTAAGCTTAGACAAACAACTTATTAATCACCGTAGGATAGTTTCAAAAATCTTTCATTTGCAACAAAACGCGACATTCACAAAATATCACCTAAGCAAGTGCATTTACATAGTAAACATGGGAAGCAACGATTATATCAACAACTACTTAATGCCAACAAGTTATGCCACAAGCCGAAAGTACACGACACACAAATACGCAAAAATCCTTGTCGGACAATACTCTCGACAACTAACGGTGCGTATATTACTTTTTGTTCTTTTTTCCGTTTCATTAATGGTTGGTTTGTTACATATAATTATATATGTTTGACAGAGTTTGTTCAATCTGGGTGGTCGAAAGATTGTTGTTTTCGGTATTAGCATGATAGGGTGCACCCCGGCGGAGATATCTATCTTTGACACAAACGGGGAACCATGTGTCGGGTCCGTCAACAATGCGGTTGAACAATTTAACAAGAAGCTTAAGCCTGTTGTTGATGAGCTAAATGACAATAACCCGGATGCAAAGTTCACTTTCATTAACTTCACAAGCATTTCAACTCAAGGTAAACCAAAAGAAAAATTAAATTGAATCAAGGTATCTTTACTAAGTGGAAAATTAGCCATTTTTGTCTCACAAGAGACCGGGGTTCAAGCCTCATTGGGTAACACCAGTTAGGGTGTATACATGAGAGTCAAAGATTCAACTTTCTTTGGATAGTTTGAACAGGGAGTCCTCTCCGTTTACCCGTTTGTATATACTACAAAAAATACGGACTTTTAAGTAGTTTATAAATTTTCAGGTTTGGGATTAACAACATTTCCTTGTTGTAAATCAAGACTAGACGGACAATGTGCTCAAACTACAGTTATATGCTCGGATAGGAACTTGTCTATGTACTATGACGGTTTCCATCCAACAGAAGTCGCGAACAATCTCTATGCAAAAACGTCCTATAATGCGGCCTCACCCATGGACGCTTCTCCATACGATATTAGTCATTTGGTTCGCCTTTAAATATTTAAGAAGTTACACATGGTTTTGCAAATCTTCTAAAAAACAATTGCAAATAAGCGAGAATATATGTAACGTGTTGATGTGGTTCTTTAAGATGTAAAAAATATTGTAGATGATAAGAAATGATGAAAATGTAATAATTACATCCGTGCTAATACTACTATCTCGGGATTTTGCTTTTTTTTTTTTTAAAAAAAAACAGTGAAAAAACAATTTGAAATATGAAGAAAAAACCTAAAAAGTTAGAAAAATAATCTAAGTACGTACATACAAACACAAGATAGAAAGGGATCGAGCAAGAAATGCACGGATCATAATTTAATTTATTTTTTGGCCATGAATCTTGTGCGCGTGGCTATGAATAAATTGTATAAGTAGCTGGTTTAATAAATGAAATTATTATCGATTATTAAAAAAGTATTATCAAGTTTTTTTCTTGGTAAAGGTAAAGGTCTCCTCAATTAGATCTGTTTGTTATTGTTGAATTAGTCAATTTTCTTGTTTCTATTTGTTCAATTATAAATTCGTTAGGCAAATTGAGATGAAACCTGTCCCAAAACTTAAACGGGTTTGTCAAGTACGTATACCAATTGCCAACCCGAACCCGAAAACCTTAACTCAAACCTTTATAATTCATGTCCAATTGATGAAATCAACATTTAACAACAAAAGACATAAGATAATGTATCACAAGAAGATGTTAAGAAATATAAAACAAAGAAGATAACACGTGGAAAAAGCAAGTTGTTTCATAGGATACACATTCATGTTCACACGCATTACAAATAAAGATAAAACGAGATAATTAATTACCTATCAAACTAGATAATTAAAAATGTTGCAAATAACCACAAAACCATATTAATTCACCGTGACAAGGGTGTTATCGCGAGTAGCAACCTCAAGTCCTTTGCATTACCTGAAGATAATTAATATCAATGTTAAGGTCTTTTTAGAGCAAATGTTAATATTAAAAAAAATTACTTACACTAACTGAAGTGGTGTTTGATCTTGGCAAGAGTAATTGTTATTTGGCTGAAGATCATTGACTTGAAGATAGTTTCGACCATCAAATTGTTGGTGATGAGATGATGTTACTAGATGATCATAATCAGAACTACCAGGCATCAAGCTCATGTGGTGTTGTTGGGCTCTTTCGTTTTCAGCAATCTAACAAATCATAATTAAAAACTTAATTATATATAATCAATAAAACCAATATAAAAAATAGCTAGAGACAGACCTTTCCTCGTAGGAACTGGTTACTATTATGCAATTCATTTTCCTGAAATTAAAAGATAGTTCGTGAATTCATCCAAAACTTATTTAAAATCATATAAACCTCCCAAATGATTTTACTAAAAATGTTGAATTTCTATTATAATATATACTCACTCCGTCCTAAAATTATTGTCCGTAAACAAAAACATACAATTTAAGAAATCTGCATTTATTAAACTATACAATTAATAAAATTATATTTTTTATCACCTAATTATCTTTTGATTGATTGAATTTTCAAGTGGAAAATAATTTTGGGACATATTAAAAAAGGAAATATGGACTACTCCCTCCGTCCCACAAAAAAGTTCTCATTTCTCATGGGCACAAGTTTTTATGAGATATTTGGTGGTGGGGTTATTGCTAATATTTTTTATTAAAATATAAGGTTAGATTGGAGAGATAATGTACTTTTAGGGAATAGATAGTGGTGGGGTTATTAAGTATTACTATTTTATTAAGTATGACTTAAATTTGAGAAATAAGAACTTTTTTGTGGGACAAAATTATAAGGAGAAATAAGAACTTTTTTGTAGGACGCAAGGAGTATAAAATTTAATGATCATGGACATGGACAACATCTTAAATCATTCTTTAATACCACTACTAGACTACAAGACCTTTGATAACTTTCTGTAAGCTTAATTAACACTTTTCATTATAGAATTAAAAAGAAAAGCCTGAAAGAGAGTCGAATGAATGTCAACCCAACCGCCCATTTTGACTTTCTTGTACGGACCATTTACCCGAACCGTTTGACCCGCCCCTTTCCCCCTTTAGCCTTGGTGCAAGTGTCTAATGAAATCATATTACTTACTCGCTTTTGCATATACTCAATTTCAGCAAATAGAAGTTCGTTCTGCATATTTAATTATTGGGAAGATATAGATGTTAGAGTATATGTTAAATCGATCGATTATTAATTAATGACAATTTCCTTACCTTTTTGGATCGGATTCTGCTAATGCCTCTTTCTAACTTGCTTTCAAGATTTTTGAGATCTTTTGCTTGCATGTTTCCGAGTGATTCACCCATAATGTTCCTATAAAATTGCCTTCTCACAAAAGCTTAATTATGAAATTGTTTTTTCTTTTTTTTAATAAGCGTGAAACATTTTCATGAAGATTAAAGAGAGACATGATATTTAAAAGTTACCTGTTTTGGTTTTGTAGGTTTGCGATTTGCTGACGCAGTTTTCCAGCTTCTTGTTGGTAAAACTGAGATAACATGTCATATATATACCATAGTTTAATTAAATATTTGTTTAAATAAATGTTTATATAAATAATCAAAAACCTGAGCATTGGCTTCAGCAACAGAGCCACTGCTTGGTGGATCTATGCATGCCTTTTTGTACCTATCTATGGTTCCTTTCACACTGCATAAAAAGAAATAACAAACGTAATCACACACTAATAGATTTCACCAACTATAAATAACACTTTTCATAATCTAAAAAGTTGGCTTTAATTTATTTTTAGCAGACTAAATAACACAAGCAATTATAACATAAGGTTGTGGGATACCCTAAATTTATAATAGTTACAGAATATTTATATAGTACAACTGCAAGAAGAACACGATAAATGCATCCATCTTCTTCCATCAAGTACAAAATTCAAAACTAGGGCTTTTTTTTATCTTTGCAATATATAGTATTTTAATTAGTTTTTATCAACTCCTTATGAATCGTGTTAGACATTTGATTTACGAATAATTAGATGATCGAACTAGTTATATATACCCAAGATGTCAAAAACCGTGAGTGCTCTTAGTCTCATCAAGTTTAGCCACAAAAGCTCTAAATATTGAGATTCAACTCAGAAAATACTGTAATTAAATTAAGAGTTTTACTAACGAGTTGTCTTTACAAAATTAATATATACTGCCTTATTAACTTGTTTTTTTAATAACAGAAAATCAATTTGTAAATGAAGGGGTAGTTACTAATTAAATCTTTGAGTATATATATAAGCCTTTTGGTTAATAGTGTTCATCATATATCGACATGTTATTTAATATTAAGAACGTCGATCACAACTATAAAAACATGTAAAATATAAGGAAAATTATCGTACATCGTATATTAACTGCAAAAGTACATACCCAAGGCTTCTAGCCTAGTGGTATAAGGTGTTGCCCATGACTCTTAGGTCATGGGTTCAAGTCCCGTCGTGGACTTTGGTGGTGGGATTTATTCCTCATAGGTGGAAGGTTTGAGGGAAGACATACTGCCCCTTGTGGATGTCACTGTCTATGCTCGAACCACTAACTTACTAACTTACCGTTCAAAAAAAAAAAAAAAAAAAAAAACTGCAAAAGTACATATGTATAAATAGTTCTAAGTGAGGAACGCATTTTCTAGAAACAAGTCTCAAAATAGTGCTTTAAACTAGTATAATTTTGTAGACACGTGCTCAAAATTTATGCACCTGAGACTATACTTGAGGTTGACAAAAGTGTTGTTGTGTGGGTATTTATGTGTTTGTGTGTGTTGTTGTTATATGTTTGTTACTGTGTTTTACTCAAAGGATCGATGTGGTGTCCAACCACACACAGTAAATTAAGCCTATCTCTTGTCAACTGTTGAATCGAAAGGCATTTCACTGGTCATGTTCCAATTTCAAGAAAACTATCAAGTGAATAAAATCCCACTTTTCTCGGAAATCTTAAGGATTCTATTTTTATTCCTTATTTGTATACTACCTTAACTTTCCCGAAGATATATACTGATTGGCTGTCTCTGCCACGTCCTCACACATCCCCTCTTTATGATTGGTGACACGTTCCTACGGTAGATCTTTGCCACGTGTAAAAAAAACCCATTACACCCTGGATAATCAAATTAACCCTCACCCTTTTACCCACCTTGGGTAGATCCAACATTATTGCTTTCCCTTTCTCACTCTGATGAAATCAGAGCCGTCCATTTCATGGCAGCAGCCATTGATGCCCATTTTCATCTCTCTCCTCATGCATGAAATACCCTCCTATTGGTTCCCCAGAACTTGTACCTTCTATCTCTCTTTTTACATATATAAACACACATATGTATGTATATATCTATTCAAGATCTATGAATAATTCCCTAAGTTGAGACATGTTTAATTATCTCTTTTAAGTTGGTCTTTGCGTAGGTTTCTTTCTCAGTTTCAGCAGTTTGATAACCTTTACTGTGATAACCAGCGATCAGTGTGTGTGTTTTATTTCCCTATTGAAGAAATATGAAGTGCTTTTTGAATAACATAAAGTATAAATAAATTATGAAGTAAGAAAACAAAAGGTGCAAGAAGTTGCAAATTATGTCAAAAGTCAAGAAACTGAAAAAAAAAATCTGGGTTATGACGTTACCAAAGATTTCTTTCTTGTTGAGACAAATCTTACCCATACACCTAATATTTATTTATTCTTCTTAGATTTTGATGTGCTGTTTGATTAAAGACAAACATTAGTAAAAATAACATTTTGTTATGGAAGAATATACAGATTTAGAGAAAACGTCAGCCGTAAACCCTATATTCTAATGTACAAGACCACAAAGGTACGAACTCAGTCTAATCAAGATATTGTTTTTAAAACGATACCCATTTTTTTATTTTAAAATCTCCTAACCCTAATTTGTTCTTTTGGGATTCTTGACGTAAATAAAGTTAACGAACCCTAATTTTGACCTAGATCAAGGCACAAGTTTAATCAAGATTTTTTCTGCATAAACCTAATGATACGGAAATTACCCACTTCATTTTAGACCAAAAAAAATAGTTTTAATTTGTGGAAAAGAAAAAAGTATTTCACACGATGGACACTTCACATCAAGAATTTCTGATTAAAAAAATAAAACCCTAATCACGTTTATTTCACAAATCTTTTTCACACGATGGACACTTATTACCTTTAATCAGACTTTTACCAATATTTGGTACAAGTCTTAATATGGTTATGAGGAAAATCTTTTGTGACATATATATGAAAGATGAAACTTTTTATTATCTTTATTTTGGTGAAATGAAAAACTGATTTGAAAACCTAATAAAGATTTTTGGTTTTTCATGACAAGGCTTGATGACATCTCTTTTCTAAGAGTCCTATCATTTTACTTTGGCTGATGTTTAACTGACATATATGTCAATTGAGGAAGTGTCAAAAGGATGATTTTTTTGAACAAATAGGAACTTGACAACATCTTTGTAGGCCTTCAAGCTACCACTTGTGTGTGTATTCTGTGTGTGAAAAAGTGTGTGTGTGTGTGTGTGAGAGAGAGAGAGAGAGAGAGAGAGAGAGAGAGAGAGAGAGGTTAATTAACAGCAAGGAGGGAGGGTAAATGGGAAGCTGATCTCAGTGTTCTGCAATACACTTCCTAAATCTTTGCTTATTTGCTTACAACATATCCAATGTTTACTTTAACAACAGATCTTGTAGGTACTAAAACATGAAACAAATATTGGATCATAAAGAAAATATCATAAAACAAAACATAAGCTCATTGAGGAAAAGAAACAAAGCAGAAAAAAAGAAAGACAAGTGAATCTTTGTTCTGCAACTCAAAAATCCCAAAAACACCTTATGATTGTGTCCTAGTTCTTATATCTTCACCACAAGTCATTCAAGAAGTACAAACACCCAAAAATAAATCAAGAAACCCAAATCAAGAACTACTTTTGGGTACAAAATTACGAAAAGAAACACAATTTTTTGTGGGTATTCAAGATTTGTTAAAAAGATGCAAAATTTATATAATTTAAAGTGTACGTACCTGTTATTGGCATACTCATAAAGGCGACCTCTGCTAGAGAACACAATAAGAGCAACTTCAGCATCACAAAGAACAGATAATTCATAAGCTTTTTTTAGCAAACCGTTTCTACGTTTGCAAAAGGTTACTTGTCGATTTGTTGTGTTTTCGATCCGTTTGATTTCGATCTTTCCTCTCCCTAATTTTCTTTGTGGAGACATATCCCCTGAATCATTATTAGGAAACGACATCGTTTTGCAGCTGAAATCAAGCTCAAACTCATCAGAACACAATCCATTCTTATAAACTACATTACACCAACATAATGAACAGTTTAAAAAAGCCCAAAAAGTTGAATTTTTTTTAGCTCATATTTGCCCAAACAACATCCAGAACGTGAAGGATTTCCATGATCTGTTTCTCTTTTGGGTTTTTACATAAAATAGAGAAGAACAAAGATAACTGATTTTGAAATGGATTTTGGAAACAATTGAATTTTCTTGAGATTTTGATTAGATATATGGATAATTAAAGAGAGAAACTAATTAATCAAGTTTTAACCTTTTTGATGTCTCTCTGCTTTTTGAGGGTTTCCCACAAATCTGAAGAGGAAAGATGCAGAAAATGGAAATGGGAGGTGGGATATGATGGTTGATGAGTATTTATAAAGTAGACAATGACTCTTTTGTCGATATGATTAAGTTAAAAACATTCTTAACCTTAATCACATATCAATTCCAATTATTCAATTCATGATTTTGCTATAAATATATGTTCAAGATTTGTAGCTAAAGGAAAAAAAACAAGTTATGCATAAATGTATAATGTATGCATTTTGGACAAGAAGTTACACAGCAATGTGTTTTTGAGTACTTATAACACCAGTACGTTCTAGTCAGCAGAAGATCATTTAGAATTTGACTTTAACTTTGTTACTCAAACGTGTAATCTTTCCAATAGGTCTATTGTTTTTTTCAACCTAAGAATATTGACATTGTGTTATTGAGTTTTTAATAAACTAACGGTAAAGATATCTGGAATAATCTCCAAAAGATTACAGGTTCAATCTTTTATCTAGCTAATAATTTACCTAATTGACAATAGAAGGTTCGAAAACGGTCATGACTAGGTCACATACATCAGTTTGCGAATGTGTCTTTGAGTTGATCTGAGTTTTGAATAAAATGAGACCTGGACAAATGAAAGAAAATGGAATGGGATATTTAATAAAAATATGTGTCTCCAACATGCATAAAATGGTTGTACATTCATTGATGGAGTAATGATTCTGAAATGCAAGGGGTAGTTTTTGTATTGATTTTGGCATCTTATTGACAGTACTTAGGGCTGTCATTATCATTTTCCTTATTTTATTTCTGATTTTTAAGTTAAAAAAAAAAGAGTAAATGAAAGAGTGTTGGTAATTATTCATGCTGTTATTGATTTTTTCCAAATAAGCCCACTTTTGAGTGGCAAAGTTTAGAAGGGAAAACCTTGCAATTTTTTTTGTTGGTGTATGTGATCCGTTTAACTCAGTTTGATTTTCGCTTAGTTGGATTATTTAGCTGTCAATACGAATTAATAGCAAAACAATTTGCAAAAATCTTTGAATAATGTTTGTATATTCGATAGGGGTAAATGAAGTCCAACCCGTGTATATAAAATATAAATAATGGTATTGCTTTTACAATTTATTCTTACTTATCTTCCCAATCATAATATCAAGACATGTATTAAAATCAAAACAGAAAATTAGTGTATTATACATGCTATTCTATCAAGTGAGTAGGAAAATGAATAGGAAACTGATAACGTGTCATATCTCCATATTGATATATCGGATCTCCGGAACGTATGCATGGCTCGGAGGCATGCAAAACCACGATACGCGGGAAAATACACAAGAGGACAACGAAGGTAAAACTAGCAAGTCCCGAGGTTTTAGTTTGCGTAAGCGGAATTCAAGGAAGAGCATGCGCATTAAATGCAAGCGGCGCCGAAAGCCGTCTTAGACGAAATGACATCGTTTAGTCCGACGGATAAACGAATTGGCTTTCAAGCTATGGTCCGGAAGGTCAAAGAGTGCCTCCTGCGGAGGAGGGAAAACCTTTTTCTCCCGCCCAAGTATCTTTCCTATAAAAAGGGTCTTTCGGTAAGTATCAAAGGCATTCAATACACTCCGCTCATTCCATAACACCTCCCATTAATGCCTGTTCAATCCCATTTATTACGATTATGTTGTTAACTCACTTACGTCCCCACGACACGATATAAATACTAACTTAGGCATCGGAGAGCCTTCACGAGGAAATCCTCGTGAGGCTCCCTGACTAGGGTTCTTGGTTGTGATTGTGCAGGTTCTCGGCCTAGACGAAGCGATACTCCGTAGCCAGTAAAAATCCAGTTACAACATTTGGCGCCATCCGTGGGACCTCGAACGAAATGGCCCTCGAATCAACACCCAAAGGGGGGAACCGCTCCCCAGCACTATTAAGAAACGAATCAAGCGAGCCGACTCCTCAGTTTCCCGCATCAGCTGTCGTAAACGCTACGGTGTGTCCCCCCTCCTTCCGGGTCTGGAAAGGACGAACCTACGAAAGAAGAGATGGAAGAGTTTAATCTCTTTTGCCGGTTCAGAAAGTTACGAGACATGGAAAAAAGTCAAAGGCGTGTGACGCGAGGAAGTAGTGGGGTCGGAAGGACTCTCACATACTCCAGTGGGAAGAATTCACAGAGGAAGTCTATAGAGAAAAAACTCCACCTGCCCGTCATACGGAATCCGGGAGAGAAAAAAGAGAAGAGCGGACTCCGGAGAGAAGGAGAGGGCAGACCCCCGATAGAAGAAGAAGGCGAGCTCCGGAGGAACGGAGAGAGGGATCAACACACTCCTTGATATCTCGCAATTTCTGGTCCCCTTTCACTGATGACATTAATGAGGTGCCAATCCCACCTGGCCTTAAAGGGCCAGAGTCAAGTCTTACGACGGAACGGGAGATCCGGACGGCCATGTAGCAAGTTTCCGGTGGGCGGTAAGGATGATACCCATGGATCAGAAGTTGTGGTGTTTATACTTTGCGGGAACGCTGGAAGGATCAGACCGATAATGGCTATCCAGTTTGCCACAAAGAAGTATAGCCAGTTTCGAAGAACTCGTTACACAGTTCTGCCACAGTTTTATACAACAGAAGAAATATCAGCAGAAGTCCCAATCCATCATGGCTTGCAGGCAGCGAGAGGGGGAGTCCAACAAATCATATTTCAAAAGGTTCAACGAGCAGAGCAGGAAGATGCCCGTTAGAGAGGACTCGCTCATAATAGCGGCCTTCACGTATGGTTTAAGGGAAGGAGAATTATTCCGGGAGCTGTCGAAAAGAGACTTCAACAAAGCTGATGATATGATCAACATGGTGAATAAAGTACTCAAACAAGAGGAGGAGAGTGCTGAGAAGCTCCGCTTCGAGGCTCAGGAAAAGAAAGGAGGGGTCGGAACGACCTCGCACAAAAATGGGGAGAAAACTAGAGCAACGTACAAGCAGGTGGGGGGGGGGGGGGAGGTTTGTTTATAAAGGAAAGACGCAGGAAGGAAGATTCTCAAACGACCGATATCCCCCTTATCGACATGAGGTCTTTCAAACTCAGGAAGCGCAAAGAAGTGCAGACGGAAGAGCGATGAGGAAGCGATACCCCAGAGATCCTAATGCATATTGTGATTGAAGGAATTGTGTGCACAGTCAGTCAACCTATGATGATACATCCATGCCTACGAAACACTTAAGGGTCACACCGGTGAGTGCATGTAATACGAGCAAGATAAGCAATGATACTACGAAGAGGAATGATTCATAATAGTCCTTATGAATCAGTTAAGTATTAAGTTAAGTTTAACTTATTACTAGATTAGTTTAACTAACTAATTAATACAAGTAGTTGTACATTTACTAGTTGAGTAAATATACAATGTGTTAATTATAGATTATCCATGATATGATTTAAAGCTATTAAATCATATAGTAATTGGATAATATTGTTGTATAAATTATATAAAGGTTATTATATAATTTACTATTAAAAGTATAAATACAAGTGTATAATTTCGTGTATATGGGTACCGAAATTATAGTGTGTTAATACTAGACATTTGATAGTTAAGTGAAATGATAATAAACTAGTTAAAACTATAAGGGATGGAAGTGTAAAAAGGAAGTTTAATTAAGAAGTTAATCTTAATTAAACTAGAAGGGTTTTAAGTGTAACATCTTCTATTATAAATAGAAGGCTTATGTTAAACCCTAGATGTTGATCTTTTACACCATAAGCCACGAAAATTCCCTCCCTCTCCTCTCCCTATTTCGGCCGAACAAGAAACAAGGGAAGAACACAAGTGTTGTGTTCTTCGTGTTCTTCGTTCGTTCTTCGTGTTCTTCAAGTTTTGAAGAACAAGTTCATTGCTTAGATCAACTAGAAGATCGCTCGAGTTGTTCATCATCAGTGGATCAATCTTAAGCAATCAACAAGGTATGTTTTGGGAAAACCCTTTTCTCCCTTCTCCCTCTTGGACGAATTTCGACCAAAGAACCCTAGGGTTCTTTGGTTGATGGTCGACGAACACACACAAGTATGTGTGTGTGTTCGAGTTCTTCGTACAAGGTTTCTTTCTTGTTAACCTAATCTATTTTTCCAACATCCCAATCCTTTAGGATTTAAGGATTAGGTTTAATCCCAGTTCCGCATTTAGGGGTTAAATCAGCTAGTTAGTTTTAACCGGTCAAGAACAAGTTCATGTTCTTGCTCAGCATGGTTCGAACTCGTGTACTAGGTGGTCGACCCAAGTGGTTGATCAATCGCATGGTGCGTAGTAAATCCCGACAGTGATTTCCACAAAATAATGGGGCATACCACGGCTTCATGTGAAAGTTACAAGCGAGAAAAAGAAGGTCCAGGAAAGGGAAAGGCGGAAGTGGTAGCCGCAGAACCGCCATGAAAAAAAGAAACGGCTGCCTACAACGGCGAAATCTTCGCGCTAGAAGAAGACAACTGGACCGGGAGGTTTAAGAGAGATGGTGAGACAACTAACCCTCAGAGCCAAAAAAGGAGAAGTGGTGTCGTAGAGTTTGAGGGAGGAGATCCCATCCCGGAGGGATATAATGGCACGGAACCTTTAGTAATTTTTGGTGTGATAGCAAAGATCATGGTCCGGCGCATATACGTAGACGGTGGAAGCTCGGCGAATGTCATGTACGATCATTGCTTTAAGAAATTCCCGGAAGATATCAGAAAGTTGATGAGACCCGCAAACGCTCCGGTGGTAGGTTTCTCAGGAAAGTCTGTTTGGCCCAAGGGGGAGATACATCTCCCGTTCCGGCTAACCGATTGGGAGGATCATTGCCACAAGACAATCCTAGCAGAATTCATTATAGTAGAAGCTCCTTCTAGGTACAACGCTATTTTGGGACGAACCGGAATGTGGCAGTTACAAGCTGTCGCTTCAACCATTCATGGACTCCTCAAGTTTCCTTCGGAACAAGGAGTAGTCACCATACGAAGCATGCCAATGCCACCACTGGAATGTCATAGTATCACTCACCAGGATAGTTGGACGGAACACGAAGAAGTCCAAATTATCGTTAATCCGGAATACCCTGAGGTGAAAGTTAAGATCGGAGGGAATATCCCAGAAGGTTTGAGAAAGGAACTTGAAGTCTTGTTAAGGAAGTACAGACGGGCGTTCGCTTGGGAGCCAAAAGATATGACAGGGGTGTCGAGAGAAGTAGCAGAGCATCTCTTGAACATCAACTCAGGTTTTGTTCCGGTAAAGCAGTCGAAGCAAGGCATGGCTGCCAACCGGAACGAAGTCGTAAATAAGGAGGTAGAAGATCTGGTAGCGGCAAGTGTTCTACGAAGTGCTCAATATCCAGAGTGGATCGCTAACCCAGTCTTGGTAAAGAAGGCAGACAGATCGATGCGAATGTGTGTCGATTTCAAAGACTTGAATAAGGCGTGCCCAAAAGATAGCTATCCTCTTCCAGAAATCGAACAAAAGATAGAAGCCTTGGGGGGATTCAAGTGGAAATCCTTTTTAGATGCTTATAAAGGTTACCATCAGGTACAGATGGCAAAGGAGGACGAGGAAAAAACGGCTTTTCACACAGCAAAAGGAACATTCTGCTACGTCAAAATGCCGTTCGAACTCCGGAATGCCGGAGCAACTTACCAACGCCTGGTCGATAAGGCGTTCGACGGGCAAATTGGTCGAAACCTAGAAGTTTATGTGGATGATATGGTTATCAAGAGCATGGAAGATGATGACTTGATAAGAGACGTAGAGGAAACACTGCTTCAGCTCCTAAAAATCAACATGAAGTTAAACCCAAAGAAGTGTTCCTTCGGGGTCAGTGAAGGAAGGTTCCTGGGGCACGTAGTCACCCCTTCCGGAATACAAGCGAACCCGGACAAAGTGGAAGGTCTGTTCAGAATGAACACTCCTCGAACGGTGAAGGAGGTTCAAAGCCTCAATGGCAAGCTTACAGCTTTGGGTCGTTTCCTGGCCAAGTTGGCGGAAAAGTCACTCCGTTCTTCAAGGCACTTCACGGTTGTACAAAGAAGGGAAACATCGAATGGACACCAGAGGCCGAAAAAGCGTTCGTCGAACTAAAGCAACACTTGAAGACACTCCCTACTATGGCAAGCCCGGTCGCAGGAGAGTCTTTGGTTATGTACTTGTCCACGAACTCAGAAGCAATAAGCTCCGTCCTCATCGTAGAAAGAGAGAAGAAGCAGGTTCCGATGTACTTCATCAGTAGGGTACTTCAAGGGGCGGAACTCAACTACGCTACCATTGAGAAGCTCATATTAGCATTAATATACTCCGTAAGACGGCTGAAGAGATACTTTCAAGCACATAGTGTCACGATCCTAACGAATCAACCTATCAAGAATATTTTGCTCCTACCGGAAAGGTCAGGAAGGATGACGAGATGGGCAATAGAGCTAGGAGAGTACGATATAGCTTTCAAACCCAGACCGAGTATCAAGGGTCAGGCTTTGGCCGATTTTCTAGTGGAAATTCCGGATGAAGAAGCTACCCTCAGCATTGAGGAAAAGTTTGTAAAGAGTAAGGAAGGTGATCATGTCTCGGAGAATTCATGCTGGAAGATGCATACTGACGGAGCAGCTGGTGCAGACGGATGCGGAGCAGGAATCGTCATTACAGGTCCAAACGAAGAAAAAATAACATACGCTCTTCGTTTCGATTTCAGATGCTCCAATAACGAATCGGAGTATGAGGCATTGTTGGCAGGTCTTAACTTGGCGAGAACCATGAAGATAAGAAGAATTGAAGTTTTCACTGATTCTCTGTTAGTTGTGAACCAAATTAAAGGAACGTACGAGGCAAAGGAGGTGCATATGAAGAAATACTTAGCGAAAGCCCAGGAGGCAATAACTCTGTTCGAAGGGTTCGAGATTCATCAGGTTCCAAGAACTCGAAACAAAGAAGCTGATGCTCTCAGCAAAATGGCATCCATGCTGTATTGTCATTTAACCAAAGAGGTCTTGGTTGAAGTATTGTCAAGACGCAGCATAGTGAAGGAAGATGAAACAATGGAGATCGAAGGATAAACGGGGTGTTGGACGATACCTATCCTAAGGTACTTGCAAGATCAGGTGCTTCCAAGCAAAGCCAGTGAAGCAAGGAAAATTCGAGTGAATGCCGGGAAATATATGATGAGCGAAGGAAGGTTATACCGGAGGGGGTTTTCCACGCCGTGGTTAAAATGCTTAGGGGTGGAAGAAAGCAGAAAGGCGATGTTCGAGGTACGTGAAGGAATCTGCAGTTCGCACTCCGGAGCGAGGGTTTTAACACAAAAATTGCTCCGGGCAGGATACTTCTGGCCTCACATGTCCAGAGATACGGAGGAATACATTAAGAAATGCCAAAGCTGCCAAGCATACTCGAACGTACCTGCAACACCTCCAGTTAGCTTGACAAGTATACATAGCCCATGGCCGTTTTATCAATGGGGGATTGACATCGTGGGTCCTTTTCCCAAAGCCCCCGGAGGCATACAGTTCCAGGTGGTTGCGGTGGATTACTTCACAAAGTGGGTTGAAGCTGAAGCTTTAGCATGTATCTCAGGTTCGAACATAGTAAAGTTTGTGTGGAAACAAATTGTCTGTCGTTTCGGCCTCCCTCACACAATCATAAGCGACAATGGAAAGCAATTTGCCAGTAATCCCTTCCGGGCATGGTGTGAGAAGTCAGGTATTCTTCAGAACTTCACCTCTGTCGCACATCCCCAAGCAAATGGGCAGACGGAGGTGACAAACAGAACGATAGTTAAGGGAATCAAGACTCGTCTGGGGAGATCGGGGAAAGGTTGCACGGATGAATTGCAAAGTGTTCTATGGGCATATCGTACGACGGAACGAAGCTCCACCAAAGAAACACCTTTTAGCTTGGCGTACGGAACGGAAGCGGTTATACCGTTAGAAGTAGCTATACCGTCTCTACGAGTCGAGAATTTCCGTTTAGAAGGTAACGAAGAAGCCCTGAGACACAATCTGGACCTGGTAGACGAAAGAAGGGAAAATTCAAGGCTTCGACAAGCAGCGTACAAATCTCTGATAGAGACTTATTACAACCGAAAGGTTCGAGGCACAGCTTGCAAGGTGGGGGACCTTGTCCTTCGGAAGAATGAAGCGAGTTTACAGGTCAAGCCAGGAAAGCTCTGCCCAAATTGGGAAGGTCCATACAGGGTAAGAGAAGCAAGACGGAACGGTTCCTATGTCATTGAAACTATCGCATGATCATTGATTCCTCGGACATGGAACATACGAAACCTGAAGAAGTTCCATTTCTAAGTCGAGACGCTCGGAAGCATTTTGTTTAATTTTCTTTTTATTAAGTATTCCATTAGGAAAGATGTCATTAGGCAGTCTTACGGAACGATCCGTAGGCCTTTCGTAAAATGCCTCAGTGATATTAATGATACAACCTTTCGAGAAAGGTTCTTTATCTTAGCATTCAAATATAATAAATACGACGACGATAAATGATAATACGACACTCATAGCTATGAGTAGGTTTCCTATTTTCCGAAAAGAGAACATTAAACCTACCTCCGGACGAAAACCGGATACGAAACGAATTCATTACGAATATAAAATAAGTATTTACTCTAAAAATAACAGGGGACGCTCTGTTAAAGAGAAAGATACGATTCATTAATAAGAACGATTCGATTACAAAAAGCACAGTTACAAGCAAAAGTCATAAACCTCGAAGGTTTAAGTTACAAGTACACAAAACAAACAGAGTTTTTTCTTTAAATGTTGGCTCCCAGGTTGGTGCTCTCGCCAATATCTTCTGGAGCAGAGGGAAGTTTGTCAACATTTTCTCTCAGTTCGGGCAAGCTAATCGCCCCAGCTACGAAAGAGTTCACAAGTTCATAGCTAGGGGTCACCAAGTCGCTGAACAAGCCCATAATTCTGTTTTCTGAGTCCGGATGATCATGAACGAGACGTTTCGATTCGAGAAGGTCCGCATACTCCTTATGCGTATCTACACACCCTTGATACCGACCAAGCTTGAGACTTTCTTCTTGTAAACTGGCATTGTGATTAACAAACTCAGGGGAAGTAAGTAGCGTTTGAACAACATGAGGGATTCCCTTCCAGAGTAACCATTCGAGGTCAAGACGACCCGCCTCAACCAGGTTCTTCTGGGCCTCAACCTCTTGTCGCAGGCGGTCGTTCTCAATTAATGTTCGTGCCAGATTCCGCTCGACATCCTTAAATTGTAGCTCCTTCTCAATAGCCGAATCCTCTAGCTCGGCAATACGAGCGGATGAAGATTGATTCTGTTTCTCCAACTCCTGAATCGACCTTTTCGTTTCGCCTAGCTCAGAAGACAGCTCCAAAAGATCCTTCTTCAAATCAACATTTTCATTGCTGGCAGCAGCAAGAGACTCGAATAATTTTCTTTTTTCTTCTAGCTCTTTTTCATGTAAGGATTTGCATTTTTCGATCAACTGGGTAGCTCGAGCAAGAGAATCGTCACGCTCCGATAAATTTTGCTGGTGCCGAAGAGATCGAGCCTGCAACTCAGATACGACTTCCATAGTGCTTAACAAATTCGTCTTCACCTTCAGAAAGGCTTCTTCGCTTGACAGTTTGCCTAGATCCAATAAAACTGGGGTTGTTGATGAAGTTGCAACCACAGGTGTGGCAACCACCTTCGGAGATCGGGAAGGGCCTGCGGAGATAACCAAAGCTTCCGTAGTCGGAGAGATTTGGGTGGTATCAGTTTGCTTAACAGAAACAGGTTCTGTCAAAAATAAAAAGAAGAGTCAATATAAAAGCCAACATATATATATATATATATATATATATATATATATATATATATATATATATATATATATATATATATATATATATATATATATATATATATATATATATATATATATATATATAACCTGGCGTGGAATGAGGAGGAAGCGACGACTGACTCTTGGTGGATGGAGTAGGAGAGCTTTGAGTCATTGATGATGACCTACCACCTGTGCGAAGCATTCTGCTGCCAAACATTGCTAATGCAGAAGCACTAGATGGTAAGGAAGGAAACTTCCAAGGAGCAGTTGTGTTGGTTTGGGAGAGCGGAACGGATACACTGGTGGTGACAATCGGGGGGATAACCAGAGATGCAGGAGTGAAAGAGACCGTCACTAAAGACTCCGGTACAGTCGAAACAGGTACAACAACATCTGAAACAATCACGTCCTCCGATAAATCTACACATAAACATACAAATGAGCAAAGATGATAAGTTTCAGACATAGACATAATCGTCTCTCTCTTACCTTCGAGAAAGGCCCTACGACGTTTGGGGGGAGACGTTTGAACTTCTTCGCGAACCTTCCGTATACGACCTGATCGATCCCGGGAGGAGATATTTTTCATAGTCCGAGTTTTGGGGAGCCTCTGTAGTTCTGCTTGAGAGTCGTGTATCATTGTGTCCTCGGTGCTAAATTCCACGCCCGTGGAAGGATCGACATCGACACCTTGAACAACCACGAGCTCTCCGACGGACCTCGGTTCAGAAGCCTCAGGTTCCAGAGTCTCCTCCGATCTTTCTCTTTCTTGTGGAGGAAAGAATGGTATGATGGGGCCATTAACAACAGTGATCCTACCTTCTGGCGGTTTGCTTTTATCCATCTTCAAGCGTGTTAACAAAGAGACATCCTGATCATTAATGCGCCAAATAGGACGCACACGCTGGCTCAAGTAAAAAGGGCTTAGGTCAGCCATTGCGAGGAAGACTTCGTCTGGATCCTCCCTTCTAGCTTAGTTGCAGAAAGACTTTTCACATAACTGCTCTCTTCAGAAGAAAGCTCAGGAAGAGGGTCAGATGGTCGACCAGTAACTATTCCCCAAGGAAGGGCGATATCGTTAAAACCCGATCGATGAACATAGAAGAAGCCAAACTTCCAGTCATGAATAGAGTCCTTCAGACCCAAAATGCATTCAACTTGCCCTTGACGGTGAGCAAAACCAGCCCAGTCACCACGACTGGCAACAATATAAAAAAAACGGAATAGCTTAATAGACAGAGGGATTCCCAAAGAGCGGCACAACATAATGAAACCGACGATCTTACGCAAAGCGTATGGGGCAAGTTGAGAGATGTGCAGACCAAAGTCTTGAAGAAGGTCAAGAACAAAAGAATCAACGGGGAAACGAAGACCACCTTGGAGGAATTGAAGATATACAGGTTCGAACCCCTCAGGAGCAGATCTGATGGTATCGGTACCGCTAGGAAGACGGAGCTCGAAGCGAGAATCGACATTGTAGTCGGATACAATCTTGGTCAAATCATCGGCCTTTAAAGTACTAAACGTATTCATCGCCGTCCGTTTGCTACGCGTCGCTTTGTCAGTCTTCTCTTTAATCATTTTGTCTTTCCTCATGACAACGGAAACACAATATCACAAAGGGGAAAAAGAGGGGAGGAGAAGAGAATGGAAAGCGAGAGGAAGGGCGTGTAGTACTTATAAAGAAGGAAGGCCAGGCGACGTGAGGAGATTGCTTACATTTCATAGCCCAACGGTCGGAAGCTAGAAAATAGGTAACGGTAACTTGATTATCGCAACGGTAATATTTTAGGAGGAAGGCAGTAGAATAGGATAATAGTTAAAGCAAAATATATACGTTCAAATTTACCTTTAACTAAGGGGACTTGATAACGTGTCATATCTCCATATTGATATATCGGATCTCCGGAACGTATGCATGGCTCGGAGGCATGCAGAACCAAGATACACGGGAAAATACACAAGAGGACAACGAAGGTAAAACTAGCAAGTCCCGAGGTTTTAGTTTGCGTAAGCGGAATTCAAGGAAGAGCATGCGCATTAAATGCAAGCGGCGCCGAAAGCCGTCTTAGACGAAATGACATCGTTTAGTCCGACGGATAAACGAATTGGCTTTCAAGCTATGGTCCGGAAGGTCAAAGAGTGCCTCCTGCGGAGGAGGGAAAACCTTTTTCTCCCGCCCAAGTATCTTTCCTATAAAAAGGGTCCTTCGGTAAGTATCAAAGGCATTCAATACACTCCGCTCATTCCATAACACCTCCCATTAATGCCTGTTCAATCCCATTTATTACGATTATGTTGTTAACTCACTTACGTCCCCACGACACGATATAAATAATAACTTAGGCATCGGAGAGCCTTCACGAGGAAATCCTCGTGAGGCTCCCTGACTAGGGTTCTTGGTTGTGATTGTGCAGGTTCTCGGCCTAGACGAAGCGATACTCCGTAGCCAGTAAAAATCCAGTTACAACAGAAACAAATGATAGGAAGCAAATCATTGATTGTTGTGGGTCATTAATGATACATTCCGATAGGTCAAATATGATAATGGAATGATCATGACTCATTTTACTACCTTGATCATTACATTCATTTGTCCATTTCATTACATAGTTATTTCATTCGGTCCAACTAAACAAACGCTTATTGAAATTCACTTCTTGATGCGGTAGAAAAATTAATAACAATTTTTATTATAAATAACTTACTTTTTTTTCATTAACATAAAATTATACATATAAAATAAGAATCTTTTCAAAGATAATGATACTTTATTAACTAACGACATGCTTCAAATTATATGCAATTTGTTGATCGGTTGACAGTGACAAACATGTAAGTTCGATAAATTTAAGAAAAAAGGTGTATTTTTTTTTTAATTTCGGAATTGTATATTCTAAAAATAGCAATCTTGGATATTTGAAGTACCAACATTCTAAGCTTGATTCAGATGTAGTGAGGTTTGGAGAACTAATTAACGAACTAAAACATGATATCACGACTGGATAAAATTAACAAGGTTGAACCTTTAAACTTGTTAAAAGACGACTCATTTCTAACGTTTAAAGATAAAACCATTTTAATTTTCCAAAAAAGAACATAGACATTTCGGTGATTCACATACACATTATGGGCTTCTTGGTGTCTCTGTAACTCTTCCATTTCCGATGACAAAAAACCCAAACAAATTTATTGGCGGAATTTGGGGTAAATTAACTTTAGGGACCATTCTTGTAATTTACACTATAAATTAATGGCTAAAACAGCAAATTTGGTGAAAAATCAGAGGATTATAATTCTACAAAAATAGCCAATGATGGCCAGCCTAGCTGGTCTGAGGCACTGAGTTTATACCCATGTGTGCTGCAGGTCGTGAGTTCGAATCTTTTTGGGAGCGTTGCATTTGCGTAATTTAACTCATACCTCACACGGGCACATATGGGGAATTTTCCTTGGAAATCCCTTTGGGGGCTGGGTTTGCCCGCTTATGCGGAGCTCGAACTCGGAGTGCTCGCTGAAAAATTACGAGTAGGCTTCCATTATTTCATTTGCCGTTTCCAAAAAAATAATTCTACAAAAATACGATACCTTGAACATGATGGCTTCATCATGTATATAGAGATGTCATGTAACGTCATTGACACATCAAAATACGATATGTAAAATATACGAAGTAATATTTTTGTTTAATTTAATCGTTTATAATGTCTACTCAAATTAAATCGATCACTTACTTTAAATTTTATTTATACATAAAATTTTATTTATACAGAGAAATTTCATCTTAAAAAAAAAAACTAAGTTCTTCATCTTTTTACAACATTTTACATTTCACCATTTTATAAATAAAAAGGACTCTATAAAAAAGTTACTTATCAACATGAAAATCTCCTACAGAGAAATTATATTGAGTGTATTAAGTCTTTATATTTCATCTTAGTACTACTCATAAGATAATGTTGGTGATTTGTATCACCAATATTATTTAAGTGTAATAATTAATGTAATCTTAATAAATATTGAACAAGTAAGGATGGTGCGAAGTGCACGCTTGTTTGAATTTATTATGATTAAATTGTACTGACTCAACGGGGGTCCGGGGCCAGCGCCCCTGGTAACGGGGTCCAAGGGGCAGAGCCCCTGGCTGGGGTCGAGATCTCTCTGATTTTATCCGATTGAAGATTTCGAATGTACTTTCGAAATACTTTGATCTGAAAGTGATTACACGACTTCAGAGATTCCAAACATTTGAAATTCAGTACAATTTCTAACAGATAATTGGTATATATAATCTATTAATTTAGTTTTTAATCTCATCATTGATCGAACACTTATATTGATTAAATGAATAAAAAGATTAGTAAAAAAAATTTAGTAAGAAAATTATCATCTCTCTTCCCTAAATAAAAATCCTACGAAAAGCAACGTATAACTACCATATGTTAGGTCATCGGGTCATAGGAGGTTGCGTGTAACGACGAAAATTTTGGATCGAGAAAACCTTGATCAACGAACATAAAACGAACATGTTAGGTCATGGATTTGTCATTTAATTATTATGATAAATATGAGAAATAATGATACGATATCTTGGAACATAAAAGTTGCTTTATTAAGTGGCTATGGGTTTTAAAAAATTAAACTCATTAATGGACGTGGAAATCTTTGTATGTGGTTGGGGTTGTAAAGAGCAATGGGTTATGGTATGTACTTATGTGGAAGGAGTTGTCACTATTCCTTGCCAAACAAGGAGACATTGTAAACATGGAGTTTGACATATCCCACTTGGTTTGCTAGTAAATGTGGTGATCTGAATTGACATGATCCATGTTTGTGAAAGCTAACAAATGCCCCTCTAACATCATTGATGGAACATGGTTTTGGACTTGGTGGTATTAACTTAATAAAAAAGAAACGACGATACTTAGTCTCTTACAAGGAAGAGTATGTGAGAGCTAAAGTGTAGGCGCGCAGTCATACATTTATCTAAAGGTAAATATACTTATTTCAGAGAAACCTCCGGCAAAAATGTGACTAAGATGAAATAAGTGTAAATGTGATAGTGTGTTCATGACTTTATATTTGCTACTTGATAAAATATACCACGTCATTCTCTCCCCTCTCTTACACCACCACATATTATCACCATCGACCGGCCACTCCTGACCACCACAAGCTAGAAATTGCCAAAAAAAAATATTAGAAAACGTTTAAAGCTATTTGTTGTTGCCGTTCTATGTGGATATCGTGCGAGAGAGTGTGTGTTGTAAACACATAATTAAGGTAAAGAAATAGTAGTGGTAGCTAGAATGTCATTCTACTTAGCAAAAATGGCAAGCATGTGGACTTGTCACTTGTGTGTTATATGCGTTGCAAGTTGCAACCATCATAATAAAACCCCCCACGATATTAAACCACAATTCACATATGGGGTACTTTTAGCTCAATGAAAG
The DNA here is from genome assembly GCA_963853835.1 of Calendula officinalis. Lineage (NCBI taxonomy): Eukaryota > Viridiplantae > Streptophyta > Magnoliopsida > Asterales > Asteraceae > Calendula > Calendula officinalis. Next base: position 31,663,244 of record OY970821.1, on the reverse strand, counting down.
AAAAAAAATCTTTCACTTTATAAGGATGTTGGTGGCCATTTGAAATGTAATCAACGCATAAAGTTCCTTGCGGTATAAACAACAAATTCCTAATGTCTCACCTGAATTGAGATATAACTCTAATATCTGTTATGTGAGTTGTTCGTTTCATTTTCTTGAGTAGTTTTTTTGTTTACTATATTCAAGTAATAACGAGACTTATTATTGATAAGAAATCTTGCTAATTCAAAAGTGGGATTTTTAGAGATTGGTATCTAGATGCACTATAAAATTAAATGATCCAGCATCCTTAAAACAACCCGTAACCAAACCACATAGAGGGTGTGTGTAGATTTGGGGTTGTTTTTTCAGAGTAAATTACAAAAAATTGTCTATGTAGTTTGACTTTCAATATATAAAAAAAGCAGGAAAAATGACAAAATTATCCTCGTGTGCAATTCTCATGAGCTGAGTTAACAAATAGATTCTCCAAACACGAATTAATGTAAAAGATCAGGTTCCATCCACAGAATAAAAAAAGTGGGCATCAATTCATCCATAATTTGAAGTAATTAACTAAAAAACAGAGACTATTCTTGTAATTACTCTAAAAAGTATGTCACTATCTCTTGAAATTACCATTTTCCAAACCAGTTAAACACTTCCCTTTCTTTCCGTACGAATATGTAAATCCAGTATCCTTAAAGAAGCAAGGGACCACTACCACAAAACAAAAGCATAGCTCAAATGGATCAAATATAATGTTGAAATTTGCAACCTACTTCAAACCCATTACCTAACCGTTGATAATATAAGATATTTTAGTGGGACGTTATGCATATAACTTTTTGATTCACACACATAAGATGTACGGTATAATTATAGTTGTAAATATGTCAGGATCGATTAACCCAGAAGGATTAATTAATCACAGATCTACAAATTATAAGAAGTTGCAGCGGATCAACACTTTAGTTTAATTGATTAAGAACGATGAATACTGTTAATGAATATGAATGTAAATAAGAACACAGTAATTCACAAAAAGCTTCAATGTATATTAATGTTGTTGATCAATACACACGTACGTTTACAATTCATAAGGAACTATATATAATAGTCCTTGAAGCCTAAAATATTAACCTGGTTATTCTAGGATTCGATTACAATTGAATTACATAAAGATATACATTCCGTAACTAACTATGCTAGAATTTCGTATACGATCAACACCAAAAATAGACATCGGTATCATTTGCCATCGTCAGTAGTAAACTTGAGATCTGTAGCATCAGTAGTAAATGCAGTTCTGCCCCATCAGTACTATTCTTCAATATGCTTGAATCAGTACAAACTGCAGCATCAGTAATATAATGATATATCTGATTTACATCCTAACAATCTCCCCCTAAACTTATTAATTCTTTTTGAATTAATCAAGTTTCTTTTTGCTCTTCATTCTTCTTAGCTTGTTCTTCTAATAATTTAGCCCTTCTTCTTCAATTTTCCCATAAAGGAATGCACTTTTTACATCCATTTGGTATACCTTGAATTTCTTATATGAAGCATATGCCAGAAATATTCTTATGGCCTCAATTCTGGCAACAGGAACATATACTTCATCATAATCAATTCCTTCTTCTTGTGTGTATCCTTGGGCTACAAGTTTTGCTTCGTTTTTGATCACTATACCCCTTTCATCTTTCTTATTTCTAAAGATCCATCTTGTGCCAATGGGTCTTTTTCCTTTTGGTAGAGGTACAAGAGTCCATACAGCTTGCAGTTTGAATTGAAGAAGTTCTTCTTGCATTGCTATGATCCAGTTTGAGTCTTTCATAGCTTGTTGAATCTTCTTAGGTTCTTCCTGTGACAGAAAACATTCATACATGCATTCATTAGATATTAAACTTATGTTACAAACATTTGAATTTAATGAAGAATTAAATTTGCTTCTTGTTTGCATATTAGAATTGACATCACTTAGGACTAAGTCCAAAGGATGATTCTTTTCAGTTCTGGTTCCAGGAACTTTCTCAACAGTGATTTGAGAATCTAGATTTGACTCATTTGATTCAGGAATTTGTGCATCTGTCCATGTTTCTTCTTGATTGTTTTCATTTTGTGGAGTTTCATCATTACTACTGGTGTCAGTAGTAACATTCTCTTCATTGACCTCAGGAGGGTCATTGTTGTTACTGACATCAGTATTGAGTGGATCATCATCACAACTCTGAGGTTCGGAGTTACTACTGGGATCAGTAGTATCTTCAGAATTTGTGTTATTACTGGTATCAATGAAATTAGGGTTACCAGAGTTACTATTGTCCTCAGTATCAACTGTGGGATCAGTATCAACTAAGATATATTTCATGATTTCTTGCCTTCCACTTGATGATGGTCCTGCTTGTTGGCTTTGATTGTTTGAATCTCCTGTATTAAGCTCATAATTAATATCAAAAGATTTGGTTAGATTATCAATATTAAACAACCAATCTGGACCATTTCCTTGTTCATTCATCAGATTTTCATTAAAGGATACATTTACACTTTCTTCAATGATCCTTAGCCTTTTGTTGAACACTCTGTAAGATTTGCTTTGAGTTGAGTATCCTACAAATATTCCATCATCTGCTTTGCAGTCAAATTTACCAATTTGTTCTCTTGTAATTAAAATAGTACAAGGACAACCAAATGATTTTAAGAAACTTATTGATGGTTTTCTTTTATTGAAAAGTTCATAAGGTGTTTTAAAGTGAGGCTTAACTATTAACACTCTGTTCTGAACATAACAAGCAGTATTAACAGCTTCAGCCCAAAAAGTTATTGGTAATTTTGAATCTGCAAGCATAGATCTGGCTGCTTCAATGATGGTTCTATTTCTTCTTTCAGCTACACCATTTTGTTGTGGAGTTCTTGGTGAGCTGTACTGCCTGTCAATGCCCTTAAGATCACAAAAATCAATTAGGTTAGTATTTTTAAATTCAGTTCCATTATCATATCTAATTGCTTTCACTTTGAGATCTCTTGTATTTTCCAACTTTACAATCAGGTTCTTGATCATTTCACTTGTTTCATCTTTGGTCCTAAGAAAGAAGACCCAAGTATATCTGGAAAAATCATCAGTAATAACAAGGCAGTATTGTTTCTTTCCAATGCTCATTACATTTGTAAGTCCAAAAAGGTCCATATGTAAGAGCTGCAAAGGTTTAGAAATAGAGTTAATTGCTTTGGTCTTATGAGAAGTCTTGTGTTGTTTACCTTTTAGGCAGGCAACACAATGATGATCACACATAAATTCTTTTTGTGGTAGACCAACTACCAAATTCTTTTTAACTAAATTGTTCATATTTTTAAAATTTGTGTGACACATCCTTCTATGCCAAAGTTCTGATTCATTTGTGTTTGCCTTAGATATAAAACAGTTGATCTCATTTGAAGAAATGAGTTCTCCCCCTATATCCAGGCAATACACATTGTTTCTCCTTGGTGTTCTTAAAACAACAAATTTTTCATCTAAAATAAAATCAGGAGAAAGAATGATGCACTCAACATCTGTAAAAAGAATTTTGTTCTTCTTATTACAGACTTGTGAGACATTAACCAGATTATATTTAAGCTCAGCAACATAAAATACATCATCAAAAGTGATCTTACCATTTGATACTGTACCTTTACCTGTAATCTTACCACCTCTTGGATTTTCTCCAAAAGCAACATATCCTCCTTCAAAAGACTTGAAATCTCTAAGTATTTGAAGATTTTCAGTCATGTGTCTTGAGCATCCACTATCAATATGCCATGTTCTACCTTCTTCAGGGATCTGGATACTCTCCACATAAAGAAAAAGGATTAGTTAATTTTGGGAAGCCAAGCTTGTTTTGTCTTGGGTTCATCCTTTGAAGAGTAAGTCTTTCTAACTGAATGAGCCTTGTATGCAGTTTTGTACTTAGTACTGATGTTCTTAGTTACTACTGATCTAGGTTTATACCCGTAGTTTTTGGCTTTTGAAAATTTTACTACTGATGGACCAGTAGTGTTTGGGTAATATGAGTTTTGAGCATAATCAGTAGTGTTTTTGTAATTATACCAGACAGCATTGTAATTAGGGTTTTTACCAGTAGTAAACCTGGAATAGTTTCTACTGATGTTTGAAAACTTTGAATATTGAGGAAATTGATTTTGTTTTCCATTTTTTTTTTTGAAATAATTACTTCTGTTTGGACTTTTATACCTGATATTTTGCACAAATCGTGGTGCAGTTCTTCCAAATTTATGAGTTTCAACACATGGTTTATTGAATTCCTTTTCTTTTGTTTTCTTCAATTTGTTTTAATTTTAAGGCTTTTTCCTTTTCGTTGTTGATTTTAAATTCTTTAAATTCTTGACTGTTAATAGGATTGAAGTGACAGTTTTTAGCTATGGGGTTAACCTTGTTACAAATTAAACATGATAATTTTGTTGACTTAGCACCTTCTGGTTTTCTTTGTTCTTTTAACTGATTTAAATTTCTTTGATTTCCCCTTCTTAGAATTGTAGGTATATTTTCTGAGTTGTATTTTGGAGATTCAGTTTGACTTTGTGTTGTGTGAAAACTTGTATCATTTGATTCAATTGTTTGATCATCATCAGAAGATTCATTTGATTCATTACTGGTTTCAGTTTCAGTTTGACTTTCAATTTTCAAATCATTTAAAACTCTTTATGTGCTTGACTTAAGAGGAGGAATAAAATTTGTTGGAGGTGGGACTGCATGATATCCCACTCCATGAACAACCTTTTCTGTGGTTTGATTACTAGTTAATTCATTAACAATTTTAGAACTTCTTTCAAATTTCTTGATAGTTAGTTTATTCTGTTCTAATTCCATTTGACATTCTTCTAATTTGATCAAAATTTCTTTTAGTTTTAATTCAATATGTTCTTTTTCATAAGTGGTTTGTAACAATTCATCTTTTATTTTTTGATCAGTTATTTTATAGATTTTAATTTGGTTTTCTAAATCAGCTATACAACCATTGTATTCAATTCTTCTATTTCTGTTTAGTATCATCTCTTCAAGTGTTTCTTTATTAAGTTTTTCTAATTCTTTATATGCCTTAATGCATTCAGAAGTACAAGATTTAGAATGTACCTCAGTAGTAGAAGGATCAGTAGTAAAGGCCGTGAGAGCTTGGTTATGTGCATGTTCTTCTGCTTGAAAGCTCCAGTCATACCCTTGTCCTTCTTGAGATACTAAAGCAGTTGAATTTGAGGTACTGTTTTTGTTGTAGTTTGATCTTTGGTCTTTGTTCGGGCATTCTCTGGCAAAGTGACCCAGATTACTACAGTTGTAGCATTTGACCTTGGTTTTGTCAAATCCAGCACGATCACCTTTGTTGTAAGACAGATTTTGTCTTCCAGTTCTTTTAAGAAACCTTTTGGTTCTTAAGCTCAGAATAGCCATCTGCCACTTGATGTCCATCTCTTCCAAATCATCAGGATTGAGTTGTTCTAAATCCTCACTAATCAATGCAGTATGTACATGGCTAGTGAAGAAAGATTCTCTTGCTACATCTTCAATGCCTGTATTCTTTGTATTGTCCTTCCCTGTTCATGTACTAGACATAAAAGCAGCATTGTTTGAAGGTAAATTAGGAGATTTATTACTTACCTCTGATTCAAACACTCTTAGTTCATTGTAGAGTTCATCAAGCTCTTTCTCTTCCAGTGCATCTCCTTGTCTATATATCACAGTATACATAGACCATTCTTCACCTAGAGACCTGAGGAACTTCCTGTTGACATCATCATTGTCTGGTTTGTACCCAACTTGATTCAGTTCACCAATGAGTTTGTTGAACCTATCAAATACTTGAGACAATCTGTCCTTCGTAGTTTTTAAAGTCTTGTTTCAGAACAGACTTCATGTTTCTTTTTGTGCTCTTTGTACCAACAAACCTCTTTTCCAGAGCCTGCCATAACTTCTTTGCATCATCATATTCAACAAAGAGATGTTGATAATCATTAGGAATGGCAAGCAAAAGAGTGCTTAAGGCTTTGAGCTCGATCCCTCTGTCCTTTTTCTCTTTCTCACACTTGAGTTTGTCAACTTCAGTTGAGGTGGTGGCTATTTGAGTTTGAATAGTCTTGTTTCCTTCAAGAACCACTTCCCACATGGAATAATCAGTAACCAGCATGTATTGCTTGATTATGTTTTTCCACATCCCAAAGTTGTTGGGGGTGAGAATTGGAATCTTGTTTGCTTGAGTACTTTCATTGTTATCAGACATGATTAACAATTTTGAGATCGAAAGTATGAAACTTTTTGCTGTTCTTAATTCGTAGATCTAGAACCGTAAAGCTCTGATACCACTTGTCAGGATCGATTAACCCAGAAGGATTAATTAATCACAGATCTACAAACTATAAGAAGTTGCAGCGGATCAACACTTTAGTTTAATTGATTAAGAACGATGAATACTGTTAATGAATATGAATGTAAATAAGAACACAGTAATTCACAAAAAGCTTCAATGTATATTTATGTTGTTGATCAATACACACGTACGTTTACAATTCAGAAGGAACTATATATAATAGTCCTTGAAGCTTAAAATATTAACCTAGTTATTCTAGGATTCGATTACAACTGAATTACATAAAGATATACATTCCGTAACTAACTATGCTAGAATCTCGTATACGATCAACACCAAAAATAGACATCAGTATCATTTGCCATCGTCAGTAGTAAACTTGAGATCTGTAGCATCAGTAGTAAATGCAGTTCTGCCCCATCAGTACTATTCTTCAATATGCTTAAATCAGTACCAACTGCAGCATCAATAATAAAATGATATATCTGATTTACATCCCAACAAAATATGAATGAAATAAATATGTGTCTAAAGTCTAAACCACCTCCCTATTTTATAGGTATAAACTATTACAAGGAATATGTCATTTCTTGAAAGAATGAAAACTAGCACTAAATCGTCGTTTAACATAGTTTTTGGATGAATGTTATTGACGTCTACCTTTTTCTTTTGGGTTTTGCTAATGACAGCCCTTAGTTGTCACTCATCCGGTAATAAAAGTACAATATTTTAATGCATGTTATTGACAGCACTAAGGACTGTTATTAGCAAAACCCTTTTCTTTTATCATATTATCTCTTAATTTTGAAATTTGTCATAATCACATAAATAGACACGTGTGACATATAATTAGCTTCCTACTAACATCTTACTACTTATTTGATCATTACACGTGTCCAAATCAAATAATGAGATTAAGAAAGAGAATTAATAGATTTTACATATCAATCATTTTATAAGTATGAGGATTAAGTAATAAGAATTAGTAGGTTTTTTTTATTTTGAACGGCATAAAGTAAGAATTAGTAAGTATCAATACAATTTTCTTAAAGTAAATAAAAAAAAAATTACATGGCATGAAATCATAAGAAATGCAGGGCAAAGTACCCAAGTCCTACTTTCGAGCAAATTAAGACTCAACTTGATTGCTTGGTAGATGAAGGGACCAAGAACTATGCAGAAAATGGAAATCTGGTTTAAAGACTACTTAAATGAATGTCGTATAACCGGTATACATGTAATAAATAACCACAACAACACCAAATTCTGGTGCATATATCGGATTAGGGATGTAATCATGTGCAATTTTAAAAAAATGAAATGGATAACTTGCTAGCAAAAGTAAGGTAAAAAAACATCATGAGTATAAGTACGGATATCTTCTTTTATAAATTCTTCACAAAGAAGTGAAACCTAATCGATTCAATCTTTCCTGAAATATAGTCGATCATCGTGTAGTATTTCAACTCGTGCGACTCTCAAAATTCAAGATATGTTTACGTGCACAGGTTAATATGAAGCATATATTATCTGGCTCGTATAGAGGTCCACACATACACTGAGGGAGGTGATATATGCACTGTTGGATTTTGGGTTTGGAATTATCAAATAAACTTTTAAATCGTGTGAATCACTTTCGTAATAAAGTATTTTGACCCTACCGATTGCCTTCGGGTATCACGAAATCCTTATTGGGATAAGACAAAGGCACAACTATAATTCAAGGTAACTAATGACGTATGGTATGTACCAATATTCAATCCGGAAGGTTGGCGACGCAGGACGAACAGAGAGAAGAGTAACGACAAAATTTAGTGGAGGATCGACCTTCGAATCCCGACGAAAGGAAGCGTGTTAAGCGGCTTTCCCGGATAAAGCATAAGCGCATTAAATGCAGACATGAACCAAAGGCGACTAAGACGAAAGCTTAGTGTATTACCCATCGGATTTCCAAGTGCGTTAACATCTTTTATCCGGAAGACCCACTGGGCCCCGGATCAAAGGATGTAGCTCTTGTTTTCCCGCTCAAACAAGATCGACTATAAAGGATGAACTCGAACATCCTTCCAGAGTTCCAGGTATCCATATCACACCGCATTTAATACTTTCACCTAACACTTTCAATTCGTTCCTTCAATATTTAACATCTCAAGTCGTGTAAACGCTAACTTGAGCGTCGGAGTGTTCTCACGGGGATTCACCCTGGGAACCTTTGACTTAGAGTTGTTCATTGATTGCAGAATCTTCGTTGGAACCTTCCTGCTCGCTCAGCTGCGGAATCCGGTCCCAACATTTGGCACCATCCGTGGGACCTAGAATATAATGGTCCAAGAAACGTCGTTGGGAGGCGTAGATCCCTCGCAAATAACACCAACGAGATCTCCGACGGAGGGTCTGCTCACACCCATGCCAACGCCGTCACTATTGAACCCGTCTTCGTGTCCTCCCCCGTTAGAGAATGCAGAAGGCGGTCCAACTCCAGAAGAGATGGAGGAATTTAACCTCTTCTGCCAGTTTAGAAGAATGAGGCAATTAGAAAAGACTTGTCCGAAGATGACGGAGGTGAAGGCGGGGGTTAGCAAAACCCTTGAGTATTCCAATGACGACGAGTCTGTGGAAGAAGTGTACACCGAAAAGAAACCGGAGAAGGATGTCCGGGTGGAGAAATCCCCTCCAAAGGTCCTTGCAGGAAAGAAAACCTCCCGTAGTAAGAAGGCTCCAGAAAGAAGTACCGACGGTTGTACCTTCCGTTCCCCGTTCACAGACGAGATCAACGAAATGCCCATACCCCCCGGGTTGAAATGACCTTGTGTAAAATCATATGATGGTACCGGAGACCCGGACGACCATGTTGCTAGTTTCCGTTGGGCTGTCCGGATGATCCCCGTGGATCAGAAATTATGGTGCCTTTATTTCGCCGGAACCTTAGAAGGTTCGGCACGATATTGGCTATCTAGTCTCCCAAAAAGAAGCATATCCAATTTCGAAGAACTAGCTTTGCAGTTTAGTCATAGCTTTATACAAAAGAAGAAATACCAACAACAATCGCAGTCCATTATGGCGTGTCGACAACGGGAAGGGGAGTCAAACAAATCCTACTTTTAAAGGTTCAATGAACAAAGTCGAAAAATGCCGGCGAGGGAAGATTCGCTCATCATCGCCGCTTTCACATATGGTTTAAGGGAAGGGGAGCTCTTCCGGGAGTTATCGAAAAAAGACTTCAAGAAGGCGGACAACATGATAAGTACGGTCAATAGGGTCCTGAAACAAGAGGAGGAAAGCGCGGAGAAGCTAAGGTTTGAGGCTCAGGAAAAGAAGGGAGCGTCCGGTGCAGCTTTGGCCAAACCCTACGAGCGATCGAGAGCTTCGTACAGGCCAAATCATCCCACCCCTCAGAATCGAAGTTCTTATAGAGGGCGTCCGGGAGGACAACCTCAGGGAGATCGATACGAACCACATCGACAAGAAACCTTTGTGACTAACGAAGCTCGGGGAGATAAAGATGGAAGGCCAGCTAGAAAGAGGTATCCGAGAGATCCAAATGCATACTGCGAATTCCACAAGATAATGGGTCACGCGACCGCATCCTGTGAAAGTTATCATAGAGAGAAAGAAGCGTCCGGGAAAGGAAAGAATGTGGTATGTGCTGTCAAACCATCGGCTAAGGGAAAGGAAACCGCTTATGACACTGAAATCATGGTGTTAGAAGAAGAAGGGTATTCCTCTCCCCACCCCAGGAAACGGAAGACAGCTATTTTGGAATTCGGTAGAAGCGAACCTACTCCAGACGGTCATGTGGGGGTGGAACCGCTAGTAATATGCGGAACCATTTCCCGAACGATGGTTCGTAGGATCTATGTAGACGGGGGCAGTTCTGCCAACATTATGTATGATCATTGTTTCCAAAAATCCCCCCCGGACATACAAGCTTTCATAAAGCCTGCTACCGCTTCCGTGGTAGGATTCTCAGGTCAGTCCGTCTGGCCGCGAGGTAAAATCCATTTGCCTCTCATATTGACTGATTGGAACACACATTCAAGCAAGACGATCACAACCGAGTTCATAGTCATCGAGGCCCCCTCCAGGTATAATGCAATCTTAGGGCGAACCTGGATATGGCAATTACAAGCAATCGCGTCCACAATCCATGGCCTGCTAAAATTCCCTTTGGAGCACGGGGTAATCATGGTACAAACCATGCCCGAATGTGGCAGTATCACCCATCAAGATAGTTGGACGGAACAAGAAGAGGTACATGTTGTTATCAACCCGGACCATCCCGATATACCCGTTAGGGTTGGTCGGTACCTTCCAGGCAAGGTAAGAGCAAAGTTGGAAACACTGTTAAAAAAGAACAAACATGTGTTTGCATGGGAGCCAAAAGATATGACCGGTGTTTCCCGAAAGGTGATAGAACATAAACTAAACGTTAATCTGGCGTTCGTCCCAGTTAGGCAGTCGAAAAGAGGAATGGCACGAGCAAGAAACGAAGTGGTAAATAAGGAAGTGGGGGATCTAGTGGCAGCCGGAGTGTTACGTGACACACAATACCCAGATTGGATTTCTAATCCGGTCTTAGTCAAGAAGGGGGATGGATCCATGCGTATGTAGCGTCGATTTTAAAGACCTCAACAAAGCTTGTCCGAAGGACAGCTACCCCCTTCCTGAAATCGAACAGAAGGTTGAGTCCTTGGGAGGATATAAGTGGAAGTCATTCTTGGATGCGTACAAAGGCTATCACCAAGTACAGATGGCCAAAGAAGACGAGGAAAAAACGGCTTTTCACACGGCGAAGGGTACGTATTGCTACATCAAGATGCCATTCGGTCTCCGTAATGCCGGTGCGACATATCAACGGTTGGTTGATAAAGCGTTCGAGAAACAGATTGGGCGGAATTTATAAGTATACGACTATACGTCGACGATATGGTAATAAAAAGTAAAGACGACGGGGATTTTATAAAAGACACAGAGGAAACCCTGATGCGGTTGCACGCAATCAACATGAAGTTAAATATGAAGAAGTGCTCGTTCAGTATGAGCAAAGGGAAGTTTCTGGGTCACATCGTATCTCCATCCGGAATACAAGCAAATCCAGAGAAGGTAGAAACTTTGTTAAAGATGAAGGCTCCTCGGACGGTGAAGGAGGTCCAAAGTCTGAATGGTAAGCTGGCGGCTCTCGGACGATTTCTAGCAAAGTCTGCCAAAAAGTCGGTACCTTTCTTCAAAGCTATGCATGGTTGCACGAAGAAAGGGGAAGCTGAATGGTCGGAAGAGGCTGAAAGGGCGTTCGAGAAATTGAAGCAGCATCTACGAACCATCCCTTCCGTCGCAAGCCCGAAAAGCGGAGAACCCCTTGTCATGTATTTGTCGACCAATAGAGAAGCAGTGAGTTCTGTTCTGATCGCCGAAAGGGGGAAGCAGCAGGTCCCAGTTTACTTTGTAAGTCGAACTTTGCAGGGCGCAGAGTTAAACTACTCGTTGATTGAAAAACTGATAGTAGCTTTGATCTATTCGGTGAGACGGTTAAAAAGGTACTTCCAAGCCCATTCGGTGACTATCTTGACCAAGCAACCTATCCGGAGTATCTTTCTCAAACCCGAGAGATCAGGAAGGGTGACTAAGTGGGCGATCGAACTGGGAGAATACGACATAACGTTCAAACCGAGGCCGAGCATTAAAGGGCAGGCTCTGGCACATTTCTTGGTAGAAATGCCCGATGAAGATAATGTCATGGTGGTTGAACAGAACGGGTCGAACGGACGGAAGGCTCAGTGGCAAATGCACGCAGACGGCGCCGCAGGAGCGGACGGATGTGGGGCCGGAATCATTTTGACGGGTCCGAATGAAGAAAAAATAACATACGCACTACGATTCGATTTCCAATGCTCGAATAATGAAGCCGAATACGAAGCATTGCTTGCAGGTTTAAGCTTAGCTCATACGATGGAGATTAAAGAAGTATATGCTTTCGCGGATTCCATGTTGATCGTCAACCAAATAAACGGGTCTTATGAAGCCAAGGAGAGTCACATGAAGCGGTATCTGGAGCTGGCCAAAGCCAGTATAGGAAAGTTCGAAAACTTCACAGTAACCCAGATCCCCCGAACCAAGAGAAAAGAAGCAGATGCCCTCAGTAAGTTAGCATTAATGTTATATTGCCACCTCACTAAGGAGGTATTAGTAGAAGTACTCCCAAGACGGAGCATCGAGAAAGCAGGGGAAGAGATGATTGAAACTAACGTCAACAAGGATTGTTGGAAAATTCTGATACTCCGATACCTTGAAGAAGGGGCCCTTCCGGAAGGCGCGAATGAGGCAAGAAAGCTACGGATGAACGCAGAGAAATATTCCATTAGAAACGGAACCCTGTACCGGAAAGGATACTCCACACCTTGGTTGCGTTTCCTGGACAAAGGCGAAGCACAAAAAGCAGTAGCGGAAGTTCATGAAGGCTTATGCGGCTACATAGAGGGTCGCGTGCTCTAACACAGAAGCTGTTCAGAATGGGGTACTTTTGGCCTCAAATGACGAAGGATGCTCAGGAATACGTTCGCAAATGTCAACAATGCCAGGCGTACTCGAACGTTCCCAACTTACCTCCAACACACCTCACGAGCATTCTAAGTCCCTGACCATTCTGCCAATGGGGTATTGACATTGTTGGGCCGTTTCCCAGGGCTCTGGGCGGTGTCAAATTCTTGGTCGTAGCAATTGACTATTTCACCAAGTGGGTAGAGGCGAAACCACTATCATGCATATCTGGCGCAAACATAATCAAATTTGTTTGGCAACAGATTGTATGCCGTTTCGGTCTCCCCCACACGATCATCAGTGATAACGGAAAGCACTTCGCTAACAATCCGTTCAAAAGGTGGTGCTCCGATCTCAGTATCCAACAGAACTTCACGTCCGTCGCCCATCCGCAAGCAAATGGTCAGACGGAAGTAACTAACAGAACCATTGTAAAAGGAATCAAGACACGTTTATGCCGGATGGAAGCGGGATGGGTAGACGAGCTACAGAGCGTTTTGTGGTCATATCGAACAACGGTTCGAAGAGGAATGCAGGAGACTCCTTACAGCTTGGTGTACGGTTCGGAAGCAGTAATCCCCCTGGAGATCGTTGTACCCTCCCACAGAGTGGAAAACTTCAGTCTCGAGGGCAATGAAGAGGCGTTATGGTTCAACCTCGATATCGTTGATGAACGACGTGAGAATGCGGCTCTCCGCCAAGCAGCATACAAATCCTTGACGGAAGGATATTACAACAAAAGGGTGAAGGGGATGGCTTGCAAGGTTGGTGACCTAGTCCTGAGGAAAAACGAAGCTAGCTTGCGGTACAAGCCAGGAAAGCTATGTCCCAACTGGGAAGGACCGTACAGGGTCAAGGAGGCGGGAAGGAATGGTTCCTACAAGTTGGAAACGATCGAAGGAACAGCCATACCACGAACGTGGAATATGAGGAACCTGCAAAGGTTTTACTACTAGTATGTTTAAGTTGTTAGTACGTTTATGTTATTTTGTTTAAGACTAAAGGCAATTCGTAAGCCCAAATCGAACTATGTAATGAACACCTCCGGAGGAAGGTTGCTTTTGAACTTCGTTTCTTTTTCAAAAAAAAAAGTATCCTGTTATGCGAACGAACGTATGTAGCTGAGAACATCCGAATGGCAAGTATCATGTTGGGACGCTTATCAAATCGATCAAGTAAACGAAATTTTATCGATAAGTACGGACGGCTAAAAATCGAACATCCGAATGCGAAAATGTACATAATGAATTTCTAAGTATAGGGACGCCTTACTTAAATCAAGAAATTTGTGCGAATAAATACAACACGACATAATAAAAATAGCGACAACGATAACGATCAAAAGAAATTAAAATATGAACACAATTAGATTGATTAACAGTCACAAAATACGAACAAGTTTCAGCAAACATAGTTATCGACGAAAAGCGTGCAAAGATTAAAACATAAACAGATAAAAGAAGTCATGTTCAAACAAACAACATCGACAAACTGCATACAAATGCAACAATCAAACGGGGGGTGGACCTTGTAGGGATTTACTACGCACCATGCGACTGATCGACCACTAGGGTCAACCACCTAGTACAAGAGTTCGAACCTTGCTGACCTAGAACATGAACTTGTTCTTGACCGGTTAAAACTAACTAGCTGATTTAACCCCTAAATGCGGAACTGAGATTAAACCTAATCCTTAAATCCTAAAGGATTGGGATGTTGGAAAAATAGATTAGGTTAACAAGAAAGAAACCTTGTACGAAGAACTCGAACACACACACACACATACTTGTGTGTGTTCGTCGACCATCAACCAAAGAACCCTAGGGTTCTTTGGTCGAAATTCGTCCAAGAGGGAGAGGGAGAAAAGGGTTTTCCCAAAACATACCTTGTTGATTGCTTAAGATTGATCCACTGATGATGAACAAATCGAGCGATCTTCTAGTTGATCTAAGCAATGAACTTGTTCTTCAAAACTTTAAGAACACGAAGAACGGACGAAGAACACGAAGAACACAAGACTTGTGTTCTTCCCTGGATCTTGTTCGGCCGAAATAGGGAGAGGAGAGGGAGGGAATTTTCGTGGCTTATGGTGTAAAAGATCAACATCTAGGGTTTAACATAAGCCTTCTATTTATAATAGAAGATGTTACACTTAAAACCCTTCTAGTTTAATTAAGATTAACTTCTTAATTAAACTTCCTTTTTACACTTCCATCCCTTATAGTTTTAACTAGTTTTATCATTGCACTTAACTATCAAATGTCTAGTATTAACACACTATAATTTCGGTACCCATATACACGAAATTATACACTTGTATTTATACTTTTAATTGTTAATTATATAATAACCTTTATATAATTTATACAACAATATTATCCAATTACTATATGATTTAATAGCTTTAAATCATATCATGGATAATCTATAATTAACACATTGTATATTTACTCAACTAGTAAACGTACAACTACTTGTATTAATTAGTTAGTTAAACTAATCTAGTAATAAGTTAAACTTAACTTAATACTTAACTGATTCATAATGACTATTATGAATCATTCCTCTTCATAGTATCATTGCTTATCTTGCTCGTATTACATGCACTCACCGGTGTGACCCTTAAGTGTTTCGTATGCATGGATGTATCATCATAGGTTGACTGACTGTGCACACAATTCCTTCAGACTCCCACTTGTGCAAGTCTGTAACCTTTGTCTTAATGATACGAGCTACAGTGGCCTTCTACATGGGCATGTAGGTAACCAACCCCATAAAAACAGCTTACGTAACCCAGGTATGGTTTATGAAAAACTCTTTAATAGCGTCTCCTAGTAAAGAACACTCTGTCTCTACTTCTTGGGCAAACTATGTTAGTCTCATCCCTTGCTGCATGATATTTGTGACGACGAATACGAGCATGGTAGAAATTATCAACTCCTGTATTCGAAATCATTTCATGACTTCTTGATTCAAACTGTTGTGATAAACGACAGAGAACAAATCAGTTCGTTTGGGCATGGCCATGCACTTTCAGTCATCTCATCACGTCAAAGGACCTATAAATATCTCTCCTAAAAAGGAGGTGCAATTACCATCTTGTATATTTCGATTTAAAATACAACTTCCTTTGTACCCAGTATCGCCTCGTATGACAAACGTATTTCAGTATTGTCTAAGTTGAACCAAAGCACATTAGTCATTGTATCCTAAACCAAGTACCTCAGGCTTAAGGACAATCCTAGTGAACAATACTTTTGAACTTTTCAACCACGAAGTATTGTCACGGTGGTCAATCCAATATTCGTTGAGCTCCAACAGAATATCACCGATATTTGGTTTACACAAAACTTGTGTAGCTATCTTCGAAGAACTTCGAATCTACCACCAAATACCGCGATGACGTTAACGTCCCATCGAGGTTCCCACCAAGACGAGTAGACACGGATTTTGTGTCTTCTTGAATAAATAGACTTTTATTCATGGATCTTGTCAAACATACAAAGTCTGAATAAGAATGATACTAACTCAAGTATTATTCCTCACTGGACATAGATACTGAATTATTACTGGATCATTACTTATTCCTTTCGTTCGTGTTGATTACTTAATGATTCTTACAAACTTAATTGTAACTTTATCACTAAACCAATCATTTCTATTAAACTAAAGACATAAGACGAGTATTTAGGAATACTATTACTTTTGTCTTTGCTAGATATTGTTCTTGCAACAATCTAGAACATATTCTAGTCTTGCCTTTTATGTAATTCGGTAAACATAGGAGGATTTGAAATTAACTCCTTAGTTTCTTGAATTCATAAATCATCCTTGTAACTAAAGCCTCCTTTTAGTTACTTGATTTGTAGATATTCTTACTAGTTAAAGAAATTTCCTTAAATGATTGTGTTATCCACTGAAGTGTTAACAACCTATTAGATATGCAATAATTAATCACAAGACTTGTGATCACGCTATTAGGTTTGCAATAATCTAATCGATCATTTATTATTTCTCTTAACTCTTTGGCTAACGACTTGGTAAAATCTTGTTGTTAATGTCTTACTAACTTACTGAATTCAATAACACCTTTAATGAATTGCGTTAGTCTTAGCTCCCACTTGCTTTTATGGAACTTAAGCATCTCTTAAACTACTACTTTGACCTAGTCAATAACTTGTAGTTCAATCTTTTAAGAATTCTATCAATAATTAAGATCATACTTTGGATTTGTGAATATCCAACATTCCTGTTTAGGGAATTATGATCTTTATTGATTACTGTATCTAACAAGTATAAAACACTTGAAATGATACTATCAATTCTTAAATACATTAGTACACTTTTAAGAATCTTATTTAATGCCAAAGTCATTTCTTGGATTTTTCAAATATCCATTATTCCTATAAGGGAATCATGACTTGATTAAATATTGTATTTATTACAAGTCTAAAAGACTTGTAATAATACCATTTAATTTTTAAATACTTTAATATAGTTATGTCCCTTTTAAGAGTCATTTAATGTCTAAGTCATTTTACTTGGATTATACGAATATCCAATTATTCCTATTAGGGAATTATGACTTCATTAAAACCTTCACTACAAGTGTAAAAGACTTGTAATAATACTCTTAAAGCATACCTTGATTATATCCAATATAATCATACTATATTAATACTAATACTTTAAAACTTTCTATCATAAGTAATGACTATTACTTAAGATGTTTTAACTAAGTTCAATAACTTTTGAACCTTATGCATTCATAAAACTTTTAAATACTTTCATTAGAAAAACTTTCTAATTACTAGTATCTAAATACCTTGAGCTATCAAGACATTATTTATACAACAATCAAACAAATATATAAATATAAACATGAAACATAAGTAAATCAAAACTTGACTTACAATCTAGTCATAAACCTTGACTAGTGTAATTATCACACATGCACACAATATAATTCAACCATGGATTCGAAAATTTAATTAAAACCAAAATGAAACTTGTTTTAACATAAAAATAAAATTATCCAAACAATAAAGTAAATTGTTTAAAACGAATCCACTGAAAAAACTGAATTATAAAAACTTGGTGCTCGTGGGATCATCACCATCTCATGCCGGTCACCATCACTTTCCATCTCCTGCAATAAACGATTGCAAAAGTTAGATTACTCGTAATGTACTTTACAAGTATCTTAAAGTGATTAAGAAGTGTGGTTGTGTTACCTAAGGAACTTGCGTTTACTCCACTACCACTTGCACCCTTTGGATAATTTCTTTTCCAATGCCCAGCCTCACCACACTTGAAGCACCGGTTCTTGGTCCTCGCAGTGTTAGGCTTAACCTTCTTGACCTTTTGTTTGACACCTTTACCATTTGGCACTCCTTGGTTAGGATAGGTTTTACCCTTTCCTTTACCACCATGCCCTTTTCTCTTCTTTCCACCGCCACCGCCATTACCGATCAAGAGAACGTCCTTAGATTTGGTCCCCAAACTCAACTCAGCTGTCTTGAGCATGGAATGTAGCTCAGCAATGGATTTCTCCATATTATGCATGTTGTAGTTGACCACAAAAGACTTGTAGTCACCAGACAACGAGTTGAGTATAGTATATGTTGCCATTTGCAACGGTATGGGGTGACCAAGTCTAGCGAGGTGATCCATGTGTCCTTTCATTTTCATGACGTGGGCACTCACCGGCGTTCCTTTGACCATCTTGCAAGAGTTGAAGGCTCGATTGATGTCAAACCTCTCAGTGCGAGCTTGCTCTTGAAATGAATCCCTAAGTTGCTGGATCATCTCAAATGCAGGCACATCCATAAGTCCCGCTTGTAACTCGGGACTCATAGTGGCTAGCATTAAACAGCTCACATCGAGTGCATCACTGACATGCTTATCATAAGCTTGCCTCGTTTCAGCTCTGGCATTAACAGCAGGGGTGTTTGGTATTGCTCTCTCCAAGACATACCACTTTCTCTCATGCCTGAGCACAATACGAAGATTGCGCTCCCAGTTGAAAAAGTTTGACCCAGTCAACTTGTATTTTTCGAGGATTGAGCCAAGCGAGAGATTATTGGTACTTGTTGTCGCAATCACGTTTGTTGCTGCCATCTACAAATCAAACCCAGTTTAATTAGTAATCATCAATAAACATTCTCTAAAATATATTATAATCCCATAATTAATATTTTAGGCCTAGGATCCATATATCACATTCTCACTGCAAGGTTTGGGCACTTCCCGACGAGACATGCTATTTCTGGTAGGTAACTTCCTTACCGATCGTATCAAGACTTGACACGATTCCTAGGGGTCGTAGAATCTTTAGACTTATAACTTATTACAACTTTGTACAATCTAATCGTACATTTCTAAGTTAGTAATAAAGTCTAGTATGTTTATTCTACTCAAGTACTTTTTGGGCCGGGACTCCCGATTATCACCAAAGTAGATCAGACCATCTAAGACAGTACGATGCTCTACGCCGGGACTCCCGATTATCACAGAACCTTACGCACCCTAACACTCGCAATGATTTGAATCCATATCTAAGGCTCTTTATCCTTACAATATGAATATCGTTGAACAAGTGAGGTGTTCCATTAGGTGGATAGTACTTCGATCTAAGATTTTCTTGGGTTTGTTTAAGTCATAAACTAAACTTAAACTTTTATTCCAATCTTAATCCTTGTTTAAAAAATGTGTGACTTGAAGAATTGAATGGTTCAACAAGACACCTTTTTTAAAACATAAGAACTATTCTTTAAAACTTATAGTTTCAAGAATTTACACGATTTTACATGTATACCTAAATCGAGGTGTACAAAACGTTTTACTAGGTTTTGTGAGAAACCTTATTTCTAATAAAACTTACTTGTTTTATATCACTTGAAAAACTTATAAAACTTATGTTAAACTTTTAAGACTTTTATGATTCATAAACTTGAAACATAAACCTAGTTTAACACACCTAGTTTTTCATAAGTCTAATAATGAAATTAAACATTTATTTCTTACTTATTAAATTCGACCATAACTTATGCCTTAACGACACACTTATAAACTTTGTGATTTTCTTGTGTAGCTCCCACTAGCTTCAACAACCATGATGAAACTTAAGCTAACACAATCACCGGTTTATACTTGGTGAAAATAATAAACCTATTATATAAAAACTATATATAATGATTCTTTAGTTTGTTTAAACCTTTCTTATATTTAACTTGAACTAGTTAAATATAGGTTCTTGTTATTTATACTTGATCATTAATCTAGTATATTACATAACTTGTAAAATACTTATATCATACTTGTATAATTATCTAGTTATAATAACTTATAACTTTATACACCTTGATATATATAACAATATAACTTTGTATATTTCTAGTTAATAATATAATTTCAACTTGTACAATTACTAGTTATAATTAAATCATAACTTTGTACATTTAGTTTTAATTATATTATAACTTATACAATAACTAGTTACACTATTATTTCTTTAAAGATCAAAATAACATTATCCTTTTAATTGTTTCATTTTATCTTGTATTTAATATATATATATATATATATATATATATATTCGTATATATGTAAATAATAATAAACTTGTAACATTCTAATAAGAATATTACATCTAATTTATACGTATACATTTTAACTTGAACTAATTAAAATGTGTATAAAATTATTATATCTTTTAAAATTCAATTTTACTCAATAAAAAGAAACGAAAAAATTTAAATACATATATATATTTATACATAATTAAATATACCTTGTTAATTTTAGAACTTAAAAATTAACACCTTCTTTATCAATTCCCAAATTAATTAGATGAACCCTAATCTTGTTTTTGATCAATCAAAACTAGGGTTTTGACTTTCTTGATCAAAGACATTATTTTTAATTAAAAGACTAATTCTAATCAATCCTTTTAAACAATAAACTTTGTTTAAATTCTAAGATAGATTATAACTTTTAATAAATTTATTTAAACTCTTTAATTTAAACCTTATAGACAATAAACTTTGTCTAAATTACTAGGTTTAAAGAACTAGCTTTAATAAATCTATCAAAATAATAATTAAACCTATTAGACATAAACTTGTCTAATTAACTAGGTTTTAGATTATTATCCTAATTAATAAATTTAAACTATTAAACTTAAACTAGTTTAATGTTCTAGGGTTCTTTAGGGTTTTTGAAAACTTAAGACTAGGATACTTTTCCACCAATTAAACTAGGCTAGTTTAACAAACTTGGTGTCCAAGTAATCCTCTAGATTTCGAAATCTCTAAGGTAATTAGGAAAGAATCATTTTGATCAATTAAACTATCTTGTTTAATATACTTGATCCTAGGGTTCTTTCTAGGTCACGAAAATTCTAGGGTTTATGGAAAGAATCCTTTTGATCAATTAAACATATCTTGTTTAATACACTTGATCCTAGGGTTCTTCCATGGTTTCGAAAATTTGCTAGGGTTTTCTAGAAACCTTCTTGACCAATTAAACTTAGACTAGTTTAATGTTCTTGGTCTTAGGGTTTCTTCCCTTATTTTCGAAAATATGAAGAAGAAGAAAGAAAGAAAAATACTTGAAACAAAAGAATAATTAAAGTAACCAAAAAAAACTTTGTTAATCTAGTCTAGATTTCTGAACCATCGCTCTGATACCACTGTAGGGATTTACTACGCACCATGCGACTGATCGACCACTAGGGTCGACCACCTAGTACACGAGTTCGAACCTTGCTGACCAAGAACATGAACTTGTTCTTGACCGGTTAAAACTAACTAGCTGATTTAACCCCTAAATGCGGAACTGGGATTAAACCTAATCCTTAAATCCTAAAGGATTGGGATGTTGGAAAAATAGATTAGGTTAACAAGAAAGAAACCTTGTACGAAGAACTCGAACACACACACATACTTATGTGTGTTCGTCGACCATCAACCAAAGAACCCTAGGGTTCTTTGGTCGAAATTCGTCCAAGAGGGAGAAGGGAGAAAAGGGTTTTCCCAAAACATACCTTGTTGATTGCTTAAGATTGATCCACTGATGATGAACAAATCGAGCGATCTTCTAGTTGATTTAAGCAATGAACTTGTTCTTCAAAACTTGAAGAACACGAAGAACGAACGAAGAACACGAAGAACACAAGACTTGTGTTCTTCCCTTGATCTTGTTCGGCCGAAATAGGGAGAGGAGAGGGAGGGAATTTTCGTGGCTTAGGGTGTAAAAGATCAACATCTAGGGTTTAACATAAGCCTTCTATTTATAATAGAAGATGTTACACTTAAAACCCTTCTAGTTTAATTAAGATTAACTTCTTAATTAAACTTCCTTTTTACACTTCCATCCCTTATAGTTTTAACTAGTTTATTATCATTGCACTTAACTATCAAATGTCTAGTATTAACACACTATAATTTCGGTACCCATATACACGAAATTATACACTTGTATTTATACTTTTAATAGTTAATTATATAATAACCTTTATATAATTTATACAACAATATTATCCAATTACTATATGATTTAATAGCTTTAAATCATATCATGGATAATCTATAATTAACACATTGTATATTTACTCAACTAGTAAACGTACAATTACTTGTATTAATTAGTTAGTTAAACTAATCTAGTAATAAGTTAAACTTAACTTAATACTTAACTGATTCATAATGACTATTATGAATCATTCCTCTTCGTAGTATCATTGCTTATCTTGCTCGTATTACATGCACTCACCGGTGTGACCCTTAAGTGTTTCGTAGGCATGGATGTATCATCATAGGTTGACTGACTGTGCACACAATTCCTTCAGACCTTGACCTCTCACAGAGCTCTCCCCTACATCCTCCGGACCGGAAGGAACCTTGCTAACCAACTTTTTAACCTCATCAAGAGATATGTGCCCTGCCTCCAACGACTGTAACAAAGTATAGTGGGGGGAAACCAGGAAACAAACCCATAATATTCGCCTGGGCATCCGGATACTCGTGAATCAGCTTGGCATCCCGAAGAAGGTCATATATGCCTGGTGGGTATCTAAACACCCCTGATACCGCCCATACCTAATACTTTCTCTTTGAAGGTCGGTATTGGCCTTCACAAACTCATTAGAAGAAACAAACACTTGAACCATACCAGAAAGGCCCCTCTGCATCAACCACTCCAGGTTTTCTCCACGAACGCGAGCTTCCTGCTCTAGCGTATCCTTTTCAGCAACCACACTCTCCAAACGATCAACAATTTCTTTCAGTTTCGAGTCTTTTTCAATAGCCTGCTTTTTTCCAGTTTCTTTCAGTTTCGAATCTTTTTCAATAGCCTGCTTTTCCAGTTCTGCGATCCTCGAAGATAGCGAGCTACGATCGGCATTCAAATCCACAATCTTGGCATCTTTTGCCGACAGGGAAGCTTGCAGATCTTCTAGGCTCGACGAAAGGTCCTTGTTCTCTTCCATAAGGTTTCTGTTCAGCTCAGAAAGCTTTTTCTTCTCCTCAAGCTCCTTCTAGTGAAGTGACTTAGCGGACATCATTAACTCATTGATTCGGGAAAATTCCCGTTATGGTCAAGCAAAGCTTGTTGACCACGGATGCCCCGTAGTTGCAATTCCGATAGAGAATCCACAGCAGCTAACAGATTGGTTCGGGCTCTGAAAAAGACCCCTTCGTTCGAAAATTCCGATAGACGATACACGGAGGGAACAGGATTGACAGTAGCATGAACGATAGAGGGAGATGAAGTCACAGTAGCATGTAAGCCTTGACCCTTCGAAAGATCAACCAGCTTTGGGTTTTCTGGTAAACTCTCGCTAACAGAAGCAGCCCGAGGAGGAGAAGTAGGCGGATGCATCCTGCGAGCTGCAAACATAGGGTACGTGCTAACATGTACGGCAAAGGAAAATTAAAATTAACAAAGTAAATGATCGCAAGAACAAGGTACCTAACAAAGGGAAGTTTGGTAAAGATGATTGACTTCGACCGGAAGGTGATGATTGTGAACTCCTTGCAGATGAAGACAGTTGCATACCTGTACCAAACAAGGTACTCGAGAAAGTAGCCAAGGCAGAAAGACTAGGAAAGGCAGACACTGGCTTTGGCGGAAGGGGTAGGTTGGAAGAAAACAATGGCATGGCAACACTAACAGCCGCAAGAGTGGGAATAACTAACGAAGATGCTTTAAATCCAACAGACGCCTGGGGTACGAACGGTGGTACGGCGGCGGCAGAAGTATCGGAAACAACAACACAATCAGATAAACCTACAAGGAACAATACGTTAGTCACTAAAGAGGGAAAACGAAAATAATAGCGACAAAGCACGCAAAAAGCAAACTTACCAACATCTCCACCTTTCACCCTATTAGCCGGGGAAGAGGGGGTCCTTTCCCGGATTCTCTTTTGACGAACGGTTTTGTCTTTCTCGGAAAGCGAAAGGTTGCGAACGGATCGAACTTTGCGAGGTTTAGAAGACTCTTGATGCGAATCATGAACCATGGTAGCTTCAACGCTGAATTCTGGAGGATCAAGATTCAGAATTTCCTGATGGGCTTCAGTCATAGCTTCCGGGGTGCCCTCGGAACTCTCTACATCTTCCAGGGGAGGAAGAAAGGGAACGATAGATTCATCAGTCACCGATATTGAACCCTTCGGGGGATCACCTTTTGACATCTGAAGACGTTGCAACAATGAAACAACCTGATCATCAACTAGCCAAACATGACGAATCCCCCTAGAAAAATAGAAAGGTCTCAGATCCGCCATTGCTAAGAAGACTTCATCGGGATCTTCCCAATCTATACCCACAGACGACATTCGCCTCATATGGCCATTTTCTTCGGGAGTTAACTCCGGGGCAGGTTCTGATGTCCGTCCAGTAATCGTGCCCCAAGGAAGCACGACGTCGCGAAAAGTCATTCGATCAACGAAGAAGAATCCGTACTTCCAGTCATGGATGGAATCTTTTAACCCAGTAATGCGATCATTCTGCCCCGGGCGAAGCGTAAACACAGCCCAGTCACCCCGACCTGTCACAACGTAAAAACAGCGGAAAAGTTTAGTCGATGAGGGTATACCCAAAGCCCTACTCAACATGACGAACGCGATGATTTTCTGAAAGGAATTAGGGGCAAGTTGAATCAGATGAAGTTTCAGATCCTGAAGCAGAGATAAAATGAAATTATTGATCGGAAAACGAAGGCCTCCCAATAAATACTGAACATAAACGGGCTCGAACCCTTCAGGAGCAGACCGTATGGTATCTAACTCCCCAGGGAGGCGAATCTGAGTATGCTCATCAATATGATACTCTTCGATAATCTTTGGTAAATCTTCATCGGTAAGACCGGTATAAGTGTTGAGCGCAGTCCAACGCTCCCGGGAAGGTTTATCGGTCTTTTCTTTGGGAATTTTGTCTTTCCTCATAATAATTCAACAATTTTGAAAGAAAGAAAATATTGGGGATTAGAGAGAAGATATTAGCAAAGTTCTGCAAGGAAGGGTGGGGCACAAAAAATCAGATAAAATATATATAGGAGGAGAAGTTGAAAAGACCCAAGGGAAGTTACCCAACGGTCGGAAAAGGCCAACGGTAACTCGAGGCGTGACAAGACGGTAGGAACAAAGGACGAAGTAAAATGATAGACTTAGGTGCTGTTTGATAGGAACAAAATGATTAAGTGATGAATAACTCAACGGTCTGAATGATTAAGAGGTTTTATATAAAACTTGTTTTGAATGTGAGAAATTGTTGTATAAGAATTTTGATTGCTTAATGATTCAGCATATATTCTAAGGAAGAATGATTCAGCAGCTTTTTGTTGTCACATTCAGCATATACTTCATTCAGAGGCGCTAAACAAACGCACTGAATGCTGAATGATTAAGCATTCAGCGCTGAATGGTTCCATTAAGTTGTATACAAACACCACCTTAAAAATTAAAAACCATGGGTTATTTATTTTTTAACTTGAGGGACTTAATGACGTATGGTATGTACCAATATTCCATCCGGAAGGTTGGCGACGCCGGACGAACAGAGACAAGAGTAACGACAAAATAGAGTGGAGGATCGACCCTCGAATCCCGACGAAAGGAAGCGTGTTAAGCGGCTTTCCCGGATAAAGCATAAACGCATTAAATGCAGACATGAACCAAAGGCGACTAAGACGAAAGCTTAGTGTATTACCCATCGGATTTCCAAGTGCGTTAACATCTTTTATCCGGAAGACCCACTAGGCCCCGGATCAAAGGATGTAGCTCTTGTTTTCCCGCTCAAGCAAGATCGACTATAAAGGATGAACTCGAACATCCTTCCAGGTATCCATATCACACCGCATTTAATACTTTCACCTAACACTTTCAATTCGTTCCTTCAATATTTAACATTTCAAGTCGTGTAAACGCTAACTTGAGCGTCGGAGTGTTCTCACGGGGATTCACCCTGGGAACCTTTGACTTAGAGTTGTTCATTGATTGCAGAATCTTCGTTGGAACCTTCATGCTCGCTCAGCTGCGGAATCTGGTCCCAACAGTAACAAGCTAGAATTTGAATCTAAACAAAGAATATGTTGTTATTTTCCTTACATATAATCAAAGACGAGAACTCTATATATAGAGATGGTGAAAGTAACCACCTTTTGGCCTTAAAAGGTTGCATTTTTGTTGAACATGTGTCTTTTGGTAAAAGACAACAATTAACAAACATAACCATTTAAAATAAAAAGATAAATACAACCCTTCAATTTTGTGAATTGGGTTAGTCAATTGGGTGTGCACTCTGCACCTCCGCATAACTTAACACATATTTCCCTTGTCTTTAATAAATCACAATTCCACTGATCGATGATACCGAAATCACCAACATGCACCACAAAAACTATATCTCAATACAACAACATATGTTATGGTATATTTATAGAGTCTGTTTTAAAATTTGTCAAATACTGTGAGGAGTGAAGTAGTTTGTTTGGGGTAGAAACAACTCATACACTAAACATGTGAGGTTGTTCTCTTGAATTTGGGCAATGTTAGATTCAAACATATAACCTTCATAACCAACACATGTAACCAGACTAATATAACGTGGTACGCATAAAAACAACAAATTCGCTTAATTTTTTTTTTTTTTTTTTGGGTCAACTGATAGAATAATGTTGCGACATGGATTGAAGCATTTGGATGTTGATCCCTCGATATAAAAGTCTGTATCTTCTTGTATCTCTCAAAGTTTCTTTTATTAAAGCTTATCACCTCCAACCTCAAACATTATATAGCATGTAACTAATTTTAATAAATATGTGATTAACTTGATAATAAATCGGTAATAAAATAATGGTGCTGATAATAAACTTAGACAAATGTCACACAATATATACACGTCTTTTTTCATCTATGGCAGATCTTGACGTTCAACTATGAAAAAAAATGATATGTAATGAAGAGTTGATTTCATATATAAATGAATAATCATTATCTGCGTAACATATTATACAATTATTTTGTTAACGAAGTCATGTCAAAAATGTCCACAAAGACAAAACTAGTACATATCTCCTAAATTACGTACTAAAATTGCCCCTTGCAAAGTTGTAATTAAATAAATCACTCGTTAAAAAAGTGGTAATTATCATCACAAATAAAACTTATGATTATCAAATGGGACAAAGAATAATAATATCATGTGATATTTGTGATAAAACTCAACTCTTAATATTTTGATGAAAAACTATATAACCCCATAATACTATATAACGTACACGATTATGATCAAGAATATTAACATATAATTATATCGACAAATCTTTTGCACGTTTAAAAGAAAGAAGCTTGGAAATTACTCAAGTGTATGGCAAAGTTTTGGCTGAACATACGTACGTACCCAATAATTTCTACGACAAAACGTCTCTGTCATTGTTTGATATGACTTTGCCAGTTTGCTCTGCAAATCTGTAAGAATGATAAATACCTTCTGCTTTCAAAAACCCTGGATTCATATATTTTCATATGGTTTTGGTTTATAATTTTCAAAAATTCAAAGGAAAATCTTAACAGAATCAGAGTAGTGAGTGCGAGACTGTCATATACCTAAGTTTTTATGTATAGGAGCAATCAAAGTTGACACATTAGCATAGACAAACATATATTCATTACGGGAAATAAAACATTAATTAGGAACGTGTGATATTAAATGAGTCACTAGAGACTAGACATTAGCTAGAGGAGAGGATAATTAATTGACTAAATATAAAACAGAAGTACGTAATTTTGGTTCAAACGACATAATTTTAAGGGGTTCGGTACTTGATCTTAGATACATAACAGCCACACATTCGCTTCTCTAATCAAATTTGTAAGTTTGGGCAACATTATACACCGAAATAATGTCATTGTGCCGTTATTTCCACGTTACATCAAATTCACTACTAGACACTAGTATGTTAATAATGTTATGAATCAAATAAGTATGAACATTTAGTATGAAACAATAATATATCTCCTCAAACAATTATCTAACCTTTGAGTTTAACCACAAGGGTGAATGGTGTAGTGGTTAAAGTTGGTATTCTAAAGGGTGAAATTCTCAGGAGGTCTTAGGTTCAGTCTCTGGTAGGAGCAAAAAATAGCCCTTGTGGTCATGAAGGTTCACCTGCGCCGACTCCGGGCTACCCGCAAAGCAGGTGCTCGTCCTAGGATTAGTTGACTTGCAAATCGAGTTAGAACCCGGTTTTAAAAAAAACATCTAACCTTTGAGACAAGCTATAAAATTATGATGACGAATAGTAGGTTCTTTTTATGGTGTGATAATTATCTTGAAATAGATGGCTAAATTGGTTACTTGTCCAATCAATAAGAGCCCAACAATGGCCCCCCTCCCATACTTGAATATGATCCATCACATACATCCAAAATGTCATATTCGATGAAATAGAATGCCCTAGAAATTACAATTTACAACATATATTGTAGTATAACTTTTTAACTTTTTTTGTAATACAACTTATTTAGTTAACAATTACAATTTTATAGCTCATGCCCAAACAAATTGATGGCCATCATCTTATGTATGAAACTAATTTTATATTAAAATGAATTTAAATGCAAATTGTGCATTCCTTAAAGAAATAAATGAAACAAGTCTATCTACCAAGCATATACTAGAAAATGTAAAAAATATTTGCACATTTTTTGCTAAAGGCAAAGAGTCGATCTAGATCCTAGATGAGCGGTTGTGGCTACTTGTGTCAATATCGTCTTCCTTGCACATTAACCCGAAACATCTACACGGTTGAACCTACATTCACCACCAAATTTCATTAAACAAACTTACACAACAAAACCATGTTATTAATTAATATAGTGAATTGATAATGACAGTCTTTAAGGGTTGTTAATAAATAAAACTCATATATATAAGAGAGAAAGAGAGAGACCTTCCAATGTTTTTTATAAATGGAATTGTAGATTAATTCCAAACGAATGATGATGTGCCTGAAGGATGGTCTCTTGACTGGATTCTCATGCCAGCACTCTTCAATCAACCTGTTAATTAATAATGGAGTTAGAATATAGAATCTGTAGCTTATGGAATCTATTTCCTAAAATATGCATAAAGACATTTTTGTCCTTGCTTTTGTGTTCCACATATTCTCATTCTGTCGTTTAGGAAATCAATGTTGTAAAGTGACCCTCTGCGTTACATTTTCAAATTCTCCAGACCAAAAAGCCCGGTCCTACACGGTCTTGGACAAAATCACTCATTTTTTTATTTTTAAAAATTGAGTTGTAATATTCTAAATCATAGTTACAAAAATACTTCAAATCAAAGAAACAAGGTATTTCAATTTAAAAGTAAGGCCTTGAAAACTACATATTTAAGTTTACAAAATCCCTTTTAAAATTAAAAGTACAGTTCTATGAATAATTTATAAAGTTGAAATTCAAGAACAAAAATTCACATTCATATAAAAATAAATGAACTCATAAAAAAAGATAAAATAGTATACGGAAATCAGAAAATTACATAATAATATAATGGGAAAAACTATTTTGTCTATTGGGCTCAAGGGGAGGATCCTTTAGGACAAGATAATCGGGCCTAGCTGGTCCTGCAACCAGGCTATTTGATCATATACTAAGTGGGCTACTAGTGAGGGTATTTTGGTAATTTTCATCCCTGGACTAAAACTCTAACTAAGGTTAGTTTTG
The DNA here is from genome assembly GCA_963853835.1 of Calendula officinalis. Lineage (NCBI taxonomy): Eukaryota > Viridiplantae > Streptophyta > Magnoliopsida > Asterales > Asteraceae > Calendula > Calendula officinalis. The sequence continues at coordinate 31,633,142 of OY970821.1, read as the reverse complement.
GCCCTCAAAATAATTTTCTACTATTATTTGTGTCACTAACCACATTGATATACAATAGATACAGAACACGAATGTAATTATATAATTAATTAGTACATACTCTTTAAGGCCGTGAGAATAAGTTTTTGATGGAGCATTAAAAGGAGGGCGTTCTTTTGCAGCATAAAGTTTAGGGACATCTTTTCCATTAATTTTAATAAATGGTTTGCACCCTTCAATCATCTTCACAACACATAAATAAAAATAATTAAAAATAAATAAATATATTTATTAAGTTCCAATTTCTTATGTAATTATTACCTCTTGCAATATTAAAGCAAATGAGAAAACATCCACTTTAGTATCATAATCTTCATTTTTAAACACCTCTGGAGCAACATAACGACCTGCTGATATAATTCCCAATTTCTCAGTCAAACAAATTATAAATAATATTTATTTATTTCATAAAAATTAAAAACATTCCACTCACAGGTGGTGTCTTGATACGTCATCAGCTTCTTGTGTTTTGCTGATTTCAGTACCTCACTAACTCCAAAGTCTGCAACTTTTAGATGCCCAGAATCATCCCGCAAAATATTTCTAGAAATATTTTAACATTTATAATCAAGATTAAAACTTTATTAATATCATTTCAAAATAATTAATATTGAGACTTACGAAGGTTCAAGATCTCTGTGAATGATTGCTTCTGGTTTATTCTCATGCAAATAACTCATCCCCCTACCCACAAATTCAAAATCAGTTGTGTTTTGATGTTTTCAAAATAAGATAATTTTTCTATTATTTTTCGTTAAATTACCTAGCAATATCCATGGCATATTTTAAAGCTGTTAATGGCTTTAATGCTCCTTTTCTGTTTAGATATGCCCTAAGATCCCCCTGCATAAAACAAAAGTAAATTATGTAAATATAATTTAAAATAATTGGTTATGGTTTACCGTTTATGATTGATAATGACCTTAGGTAAATATTCTATCACAATCATCATTGGACTACTTTGAGTTACAGCTCCAAGAAACTGAACGACATTTGGATGTCGGATTTTTTGAAGTAATTCAAGCTCGTCCCTGAAACCCCTCCTGCAAAATAATAAATAAATAATTTAAAAGAAAAACAGTATATTTGTTAATAAATAACTCACACTTTGTCATCATCAGTCAAAAGTTCATCACCAAGCTTTTTAACAGCAACCTGTGTTCCACGCCATGAAGCCATACTGAACGTTCCCTGTTAAAGTAAAACACGTATAAAACCGAAAATTAAAAAATAAGATAAAAATTAACTATATATATATATATATATAAAGGTGATTTACCTTAGTAATGTCAACACTGTTTGTGAAATCAAGTTCTTTAGCATCTATTTCATATTCTGGAATTTCACGTGAATTATTGACGTGCATGGGAGCCATCTGAGAATTTGAATTATTAAGAACATAATACAACAAGATAATAAATTTAGAAGATAACCTAATTACTAGATGCTTGGCACCATGCTTTTCCAATAGTTTGACCACATTATGGTTCTTGTAATGGATTGCATCTGCAAGGGGCTGTTAAAAATTATAAATTAGACATATGATTCTTAATAAAAGCATACTATAAAATTCTAAATTAGACAAACAGTTTATCCATTCTGCTCGTCGGAAGCTTAATCTCATCTATCACATTATCATCAAAACGCTATTTTTAAGAAAGGAGAGATTAAATAGAAACAGAAATTCATACCGTACTGCCCCATTTATCTTGAGGATCAACTTCATCACCAGCTTCCAGCAACATCACTAAACCCTTGACAAGCTGCAACATGCAAAGCTGTCCAAATCACGCTCACTCGAGAAAAACATCAACCTAACCCTAGGATCAATCGCCTCACATCCATCAACCGAATCCGAATCAAAACCCGTATCCGGTGCCATCGACGACTGTTTCCCCAATGTAAACCTCACCTGTGGCTTTGAATCCATTAATAACCCCAATTAATTTATAATTTGTAAATTCTGCTGCTAAATTCGATTCTAGTTCGATTATGATACGGACAAATCGTAATTAGAGAAAGAATACACCTAAGACATCTTCCCCTATATATGGAGCTACACATGATACAAATTCGACACCTCACCCGTTTCAAGCCCTGTGATTGGCCATTAATGCCACGTGTAGTTCAATGATTGGCCCACGATTTCAACACAAACTTCCATCCTCTTCCTATGATGCAATTAATTCATTCCGGTTTTAAAGGAGCTTGATCAACACAGCCTGTCAAATATACTTTTAATTAGCATTAATTAAATCCGGAATTAACTAAATATTTAAAATAAAACTCAATTCACAACACGATTAAGATAGCAGTTAATATTTTCCGGAAAATCAGGCGAGTATATCTTGCGTGTGAAGAGCTGCAGCTTGTCAAAACAATCGTTTTTTCAATATTGATTCTTAACAATAAAAATAATTAATTACCCCCAAAATAAAATACCCAATAAGGAATGATAATTACGGTATGTTTTTTATTCCCGAATCAAGTAACCATTGTCAAAGATTGACCCAACTAAAAACCGAAATATTGAATACCATGCATAATCTATTCCTTATTTATCGTGAATTTACTTACCTATACCGGAATTTAAATTTCAAATTCCATCCACCCCTATATAAACCATGCATACCATTCGACTATTAGCTTACAAGTTTCACCCCTGCATCAGAGAACTGCATCAGTGAATTGGTACATGTTCAATTTTTCAATTTTTTATACGCAGCTATATGTCATTCTGTAACGAATCAGTTTATATCTTCCATACCAGATCAGTTCATCTGCGTTAACAAACAGATAATTTGAATCCATTATTTTTAATATAATTTGTATCACCTTGCAGGAAAAGTATTTGCTGAAAGACAAACAAATCTTGAATTGAAAGGTAATTTATAAACCCTATTTTCATTGGTTTATTAACAATTTTAAAAAATTCAAACTATTATTTTGGATTTATCTTGACCAGAATAATATAGTCGTTTTTTAATTTTACTTCATTATCTATTAAATTTGAAATATTGACTAACAAGGTTTCAAACAAACCTTTATTTTAAAATAAATAACCAATCTAATTTTAAGTCAATATTGTTTTAATTGATAAAAAACAATTTTTTTTTATAAATTTTCCTGTTATATTAATTTCAAAAGCTATTTGCATTACTGTTATGACTGTTTGAATTTTTTATCGATTATAATTGTTTGTCTAAAATAAAAATTACGACTGTTTGACTTATAAAGTCAAACAGTTTAAACCTAAAGACTTTTTCATGTTTGCTGTTACTGACTGCATCTATTTTAACTGTTTGACTGCATCTATTAAACTTGAAATATTGACTAACAAGGTTTCAAACAAACCTTTATTTTAAAATAAATAACCAATCTAATTTTAAGTCAAACAATTTTAATTGATAAAAACACAAATTTTTTTTAATTTTCTTGTTATATTAATTTTAAAAGCTATTTGCATTACTGTTATGGCTGTTTGAATTTTTTATCGATTAAAATTGTTTGTCTAAAAACAAATTATGACTGTTTGACTTATAAAGTCAAACAGTTTAAACCTAAAGACTTTTTAACTGTTTGACTGCATCTACAAGTATTAAATTTGAAATATTGACTAACAAGGTTTCAAACAAACCTTTATTTTAAAATAAATAACCAATCTAATTTTAAGTCAAACAATTTTAATTGATACAAAACAAAAATTATTTTTTTTAAATTTTCCTGTTATATTAATTTTAAAAGCTATTTGCATTACTGTTATGACTGTTTGAATTTTTTATCAATTAAAATTGTTTGTCTAAAAACAAATTACGACTGTTTGACTTATAAAGTCAAACAGTTTAAACCTAAAGACTTTTTCGTGTTTGCTGTTATTGACTGCATCTATTTTAACTGTTTGACTGCATCTATTTTAACTGTCAAACTGTCTAAGGTAATTCACAGTTTTTTGTCATTTTACAACGGTTTTAATACTGTATTTACTGTTTTTTTAAATAAATGTCAAAATATTATTAAATAACCACATAATTGTTATAGAATTTTCTATCAATTGAAATTGTTTGTCTAAAAACTTATTATGAGTGTTTGACTTTTAAAGTCAAACAGTTTAAACATTTTGAATGTTTTTTATCTGTGCTGGTATTGATAGCATCTATTTTAACTGTTTGACTGCATCTATTTTAACTGTCAAACTGTCTAAGGTAATTCACAGTGTTTTTTTACATTTTTTTAACTGTTTTATTACAACGTTTATAAAATATTCAAAAGTCACAGTTAAAATAGATGCAGCGTTTTACAGTTTTAACTGTTTTAATACAGCGTGTATCTTTTATTAAGTAACCACATAATTGTTTTTTATAATACATATCACTTATCTGATACATGTATTGTGACAATTTGAAAGTTATACAAAGTTAAAACAATAAAAACTTTTCTGATAAACAGTTTGACTTTAAAAACATTTTGACTTTTATTAAAAAAACAATGACTTTTAAAACAGTCTGAAAAACATATTGACTTTTAAAATACATTTTGACTTTTGAAGTCAAACTTTCCAACACGTTATTCTTTTATTAAAAATTAAACCTTTTTGTGGTATAAAACGTCACCATTCATTTAAACTTATATGCAATGATAAGTTAACCGCAATTTTCTTTGTAAGTTCAGGATTAATACTAACAACGACAAAGGAAAAGGCAAGATGAATTACCAGAAAACACCAACTTCATCTGGTAGCAATTTGAGGCGTTTGGCAACACAGTATTTTTTTCATCTGGCAACGCAGGATGAATACTAACAACCATTTCTTTAAACTTATGTTATTAAAGAAAGAAACATACCCTCATTTGCTGGATAATCTATGGCAACACAACTTTTTTCAAGATAGAGCCATTCTTTCTCCCACGTACGAAATGGTTGACGTCATAAACGAACGGATGCTTTCTTTAATTCCCGGAGAAGAAAAGACGTACGAGTCATCGGACTCGGTTTCTGCTGCAGATGAAGATGATACTATGTTTAACCTTGATCTTTACACCACTGACTTCTTGAACAGTATTAAAATGTCAGGTGTCTCGCAGCATATCTTGAAGTTAAAGATCGGCGCTCCGGTAATGTGTATGCGGAATATAGATCAGAAAGCTGGATTGTGCAACAGAACGAGACTTCAAATATTACGAATGGGGGTAAATATAATTGAGGGTAAAATAATATCTGGCGGCAAGGTGGGTACAATTTGCGTTATCCCTCGAATGGTTATTAGTCCTTCCGACAACAAGATGCTTTTCAAATTGAATAGGAGGCAATTTCATGTTCAGGTCTGCTTTGCTATGACCATTAATAAAAGTTAAGGTCAGACGTTGTCTCAAGTTGGTTTGTTTCTGCAAAAACCGGTATTCTCTCATGGCCAGCTTTATGTAGCTGTATCACGAGTTAAGAACAAGAACGGATTGAAGGTCATTTGTTGTGACACAGATGGCAATTACACTAATTCAACATCAAATGTCGTTTACAAAGAAGTCTTATTCCGTCTATAGATTTTATGTATCAATTTTTTCATGTATCAAATTTTTTACACTCTCATCATTAAAGCTATCGATTCTTATGTCATTTTTAACATTATTAACATTTGTTGGTATTTTTCTATAATAAAAATTTTGAAACATGCCCGCCCAATCGGGCGGGCTATGAAGCTAGTATATATATATATGGATTTGAGCCGTAGTTGTAGCCGTCAATTTTAAGAGTAGCGTCAAGTTGATGATTAGTGTTGAAGCGGCAAACAATAGGAAGATTTACTTTGAATATTAAAGAGTAAAAAGAATAAATCAAATGCGCGTCAAACCTCGAAAACACAGCAAAAACGTTGACGTTTGCTTTATTGCTTAGTTGTCAAGATTAGATTAGAGACTGGATATGGTGGCTAAAACTACCTAGCCACGTCATCGCTCTCTTATTATTTCCCTCTCATATTCATATACCATAACATTGATTTAAAACTCGGATTGATCCGGCTGGTTCAATCATTTTAACCAGGATCCAGTGTAAAAGACGGTTCATTGAGACCATGTGAATTGATTCGGCCGGGTAATGTGACAACCGATGATCCGGAGACCAGGTCAAACTGATTTTTAATATTTTTACTTTAAATGTATAATAATATACAAACGTTAAGGATGTCCAATCAATTTTTGGGCCCTGGGCAATATCTTAAAAATGAGCCCCTTGAATTAATTTTTTCCCCTAAATAACTAAAAATTTTCCGCCAAATTAAGAGTACCGCCATAATCCCCTAGTTAAATGTCTGGATTTGACTATGTATCCCGTCTATTTTTAATATTTCGTTAGACTTAACTTGATTCAAATGAGTTTACACATATGTATACATGGACTGATTTTTATAAAAGTAGGCTCCTAACTTTTTGAACCCTAGGCATCTGCCCTTGTCGCCCATGCTCAGGGACAACCCTGAACGTACACATCTTTTATATAAATGTGTACAAATTTATAAACTGGAAATTTATGACTTACTTTGTTTATTCTTTTTCCGGAACAAATTTATAAACTGGAAATTGTCTCATAATAACTAAAAATAACTAATATATCCATGCAATTCTCAGACCACCCGTAAAGGGTGACCGAACTTCCGGTTGCGACCAGCCACATATACAGGGCCGACGCGTCGACCCCGTTACACTCCCTCACCCACGACGCGTCCAATGGCCTGAATGGTCGACTGCACGACCGATGGGAGATGTTGTTGCTTGCCTTCTTCATTTCTAATACACACCCATTATATATATACATATACTAATAAATTAATAATTTAATAATATATTATATATAAAATAAATAATATAGATATATATATATATATTAATAATTTGTAATTTAAAAAAAAATTGGTCGCCGATTCGGTCACCCATTACGGGCATTTGGTCGCTGCCTGGTCATGTGTTTGATCAGGAGAGAGAAAGCTGATGTGGCGCAGAGATGGCAGGGGTGACCAAACTGGGTTTGGTCACCCATTAAGCAAAGTAGGGGTGAACATGGTACGGTACCACGCGTATTTTCCTCATACCATGTACCGTACCAACTATAATTGGTACACTAATTTGACTACCGTTACCATACCAAGTATACTTGGTACCAATTTGTTTGGCTACCAACAATGTTGGTTGGTACAAATTGGTATTGTATACCAAGATTACAAACTAATATGAAACTAAAAAAAATATTAAAAACAAGATATGTTTTATAATATGATATTTTACCATCATCTATCATTTAAAACATATTAACAAATTTTCCAAACTTGGAAACAAGATAAATAAAACGATGATTTATTAATGATATATAAAAATTATCTATGAGAATCAATTATATATATTGTATGGTGGAGAAGTTTTTAAAGATACAAATTAGATCACAATTTATGTAAGTATATATTGTAAGAATTAATCTTTATATATGTATATAGATATTGGTTGGTACGGTACTACCATGGTATTTAAATATTTGTACCATTACCGTACCATGAATACTCGATTGGTACGGTACCACCAACCAAACATGTTGGCTACCAACATAGTGGCTACCAACTTTAATTGGTTCGGTTGGTAGCATGTTGGTTGGTTTTATTCGATACAAATTTGACACCCCTAAAGCAAAGTCTCATATTATTTACTTATTATACAATTCTCACTGAAAAGTTGCTATTCATTACAAATGAACGGAACAGGTGTGAAAAGAAAACGGGATATGCAAAATACTTTAAAAATATCCTCCGAGATAAAGGTTATTTTGATAAATATCCAATTTAGATAATCTCATTGCTTCATCTTCATGCATGTGGGCGGTACAATGTTTTCTAGCCACCATTTTATTTTGAGTTTTTAAACTTACATGTTGGAACAAAATTACAGATCAACTTATTACTGATACTGCAGTTAGTACTGATCATGTTTACTACTGATGAATATTATGTTTAGTACTGATGGGGCAGAAACTTACTACTGATGAAGTTGATAGTGGTGAAGTCTATAACTTAGTTACTACTGATCAAGGCATATTGAAGATACTACTAATCTTAGTAGTTATTACTGACGATGGTTTTGGACTTACTACTGGTCACCAAACTTACTACTGACGATGCTTATTTACTACTGGTGATTGCAGATTACTACTGATATACGATTTGGAAGCAAATCAAGTCCGAGATCTTCGTAGAGATAGTTATAGAATGTAATTCAATGTATATCTTTATAATTCGAATGTAAATCAAGTCCTAGAATAACTAGGGTAAATAGTTAGGCTTCAGGGACTATTATAAATAGTTCCTTACGAATTGTAAACGTACGTGTGTATTGTTAATCGATAATATACATTGAAGCTTTTTGTGAAACTGTGTTCTTAATATTCTCGCATATTGTTCTTACAGTTTATTGTTCTTAATATATTGATATAGTGTTGATCCGCTGCAACTTCTATTATCAATTAGATCTAAAGGTGTTTATTAACTCTTCATAGTTAATCGATCCTGACAAGTGGTATCAGAGCATATTGGTTCTAGATCTACGAATATTTAAGAACAACAAAAAGTTTTAATCTTTAAACATACACATTATTAATCATGACTGATAATAATGAAAGCACTCAAGCTAACAAAATCCCTATACTCACTCCCAATAACTTTGGATGTGGAAGAATCGTATTAAGCAATACATGCTTATTACTGATTATTCCATGTGGGAAGTTGTCATTGAAGGAAACAAAACAGGTCCGGCTCAAGCAACCAGTTCTGCAACTGAAGCAGACAAACTAAAGTGTGAAAAGGAGAAGAAAGACAGAGGAATCGAACTCAAAACTCTAAGCACTCTCCTACTGGCCATTCCTAATGACTATCAACATCTCTTTGTTGAATATGATGATGCTAAGGTGCTGTGGCAAGCACTGGAGAAGAGATTCGTTGGCACCAAGAGCACCAAGAGGAACATGAAGTCTGTTCTCAAGCAAGACTTTGAAAACTTCAAAGGAAAGCCCAATGAGACACTCACTCAAGTGTTTGACAGATTCAACAAGCTAATTGGTGAACTTAACCAGGTTAGGGTTAAGATGGATCAAGAAGATGTCAACATGAAGTTCCTAAGGTCTCTTAGTGAAGAATGGGCCATGTATACAGTGATATACAGACAGAGAGATGCACTAGAAGAAAAGGAGTTAGATGAACTCTACAATGATCTCAGAGTATTTGAAACTGAGGTAAATCAAAAGAACCCTTCTATTTCTTCTAATAATGCTGCATTTGTATCTAGTACAGGTCAAGGTCAAGAAACCTCCACAGGAAAGGCTGCAGATTCTGAAGATGCTGCAAGAGAATCCTTTTTCACTAGCCATGTGCACACTGCACTAATTAGTGATGATTTGGAACAATTGAATCCAGATGATCTTGAGGAGATGGATCTTAAATGGCAGATGGCTATGCTGAGCCTAAGAACCAAAAGGTTCTTAAAAAGGACTGGTAGGACAAGTCTCAACTACAACAAAGGTGACAAAACTGGATTTGACAAAACTAAAGTCAAATGTTACAACTGTAACAACCTTGGTCACTTTGCAAAAGAATGTCCTCAGCCAGACAAAAGATCAAAATCAACTGCTCTTGTTTCACAACAAGGACAAGGCTATGACTGGAGCTTCCAAGCAGAAGAGCATGCTCAAAATCAAGCTCTCATGGCCTTTACTGACAGCAAATCTGAGGTAAAACCTAAACCTTGTACTTCTGAATGTATTAAAATTGTTAAAAATTTAGAAAAAGAAAACACTAAATTAAATGAAGATTTAGCAAAAGCATTAAGAAGAAATCATGAATTTGATGGTGTGATTGCTGATCAAGAACATCAGATAAAGGTGTACCAGATGATTGATCAAAGGATAAAGGAAGAACTGCTCCAAGCTGTAGATGAGAAAGAGTACTATGAATTAAAAAATAAAGAACTAACAAGTAAATTAGAAGAATGTCAACTGGAAATTGAACAAAATAAATTGACAATTAAAAAATTTGAAAGAAGTACCAAAATTCTTGATGAACTAACTAACAATCAAACTACAGAAAAAGTTGTTCATGGGGTGGGATATCATGCTGTACCACCTCCATATAAATTCATCCCTCCACTTAAAGATAGTTCAGAAAGAATCATAAATGAATTAAAAAGTGAAAATCAAACTGAATCTAATACTGAAACATCTGAATCAAATGACTTTTCTGATGATGATGGAACTACAAACTCAATTGAATTTACAATCTTTCCAACTGAATCTCCAAACTCAATTGATACAAGTTTTCACACAGCACAAAGTCCAAATGAATCTCCTAAATATGATGCAGAAAATATACCAAAAATTTTAAAAAGGGGAAACCAAAGAAATAAAAATCAACTCTTAGATCAAAGGATACCTGAAGGTGCTAAAGGTAAGAAATTAAGATGTGTTATATGCAACAAAGTAATTCATTTAGCAAAGGATTGTCACTTCAATCCAATTAACTGTAAAGAGTTCAAAGAATTTAAAACTTCCAAAGAGAAGGCAAAAACACAGAAGTTGAAAGATACTACTGGTACTTCAGTAGTGAATAAAAATAAAACTCCAATGGCTGAAACACCAAGCTTTGGAAGAAGTGCGCCAAGATTTGTGCAAAACAGAAGAATTGGAAGCCCAAAGAACAGTAATTACTTCAAGAACAATGGAAAATCAAATCAAAATAAACAATATGTTAAATTTTCCAACACCAGTAAAAACTTTAACAAGTTTACTACTGGTGTTAACCCTAATTATAATGCTGTCTGATACCAGTACAAAAACACTACTGGTAAAAACCTTAATTACAAGAATACTACTGCTGCTAAACCAACATTCAAACATACTAGTGGTGTCAACCCTAAAAACACTACTGGTCATTCTGAACATGTTAAGTACCCAAATACTACTGGTCCATCAGTAGTAAAGTATTCAAAAGCTAAAAATCATAGGTATAGACCAAGATCAGTAGTGCACTTAGACACCAGTACCAAGTCTAAAAGAGCAGTAGTAAAACAGAACAACAGTACTAAAAAGGTATGGGTACCAAAAATGTTTAAGGTTAACTGTTCTAAATCTGATTTCTCAAAGGATGAACCCAAGACATACAAAGCTTGGGTTCCCAAACTTAACTAACCTTTTATGTGCCTGTGCAGAGCATTCAGATCCCAGAAGAAGGAAGAACATGGCACATTGATAGTGGATGCTCAAGGCACATGACTGGAAATCTGCAAATTCTTAAAGATTTCAAGTTATTTGATGGAGGTTATGTGGCCTTTGGTGAGAACCCAAAGGGAGGTAAGATTACAGGTAAAGGTACTGTTACTAATGGCAAAATTACCTTTGATGATGTATTTTATGTAGTTGAGCTAAAATACAATCTAGTCAGTGTGTCTCAAGTTTGCGATAAAAAGAATAAAATTCTTTTCACAGACATTGAGTGCATCATTCTTTCTCCTGACTTTATTTTAGATGAAAAATATGTTGTTTTAAGAACTCCAAGGAGAAACAATGTGTATTGCCTGGATATAGGGGGAGAACTCATTTCTTCGAATGAGGTCAACTGTTTTATATCCAAGGCAAACACCACTGAATCAGAACTATGGCATAGAAGGATGTGTCACACTAATTTCAAAAACATGAACAATTTAGTAAAAAGAAATTTGGTCATTGGACTACCTCAAAAACAATTCATGTGTGATCATCATTGTGTTGCATGCCTAAAAGGTAAACAACACAAGACTTCTCATAAGTCCAAATCTGTGAATTCTATTTCTGTTACTTTACAACTCTTACATATGGACCTATTTGGACCTACAAATGTAATGAGTATTGGAAAGAAACAATATTGTCTTGTTATTACTGATGACTTTTCCAGATATACATGGGTTTTCTTTCTCAGGACAAAGGATGAAACAAGTGAACTCATCAAGAACTTAATTGTTAAACTGGAGAACACATCTGATCAAAAAGTTAAAGCCATAAGATGTGATAATGGCACAGAATTTAAAAATGCTAACTTAATTAACTTTTGTGATCTTAAAGGTATTGACAGGCAATACAGCTCACCTAGAACTCCTCAACAAAATGGTGTAGCTGAAAGAAGAAATAGAACCATCATAGAAGCAGCAAGATCAATGTTAGCAGATTCAAAGTTACCAATCACTTTTTGGGCTGAAACCGTTAATACTGCCTGTTATGTTCAGAACATAGTATTAATAGTGAAGTCACATCTTAAAACACCATATGAACTTTTTAATAAAAGAAAACCCTCTATAAGTTTTTTAAAATCATTTGGTTGCACTTGTACTATTCTGATTACAAGAGAACAAATTGGTAAGTTTGACTGCAAAGCTGATGATGGAATCTTTGTGGGATACTCTACTCAAAGCAAATCATACAGAGTATTCAACAAGAGATTAAGGATAATTGAAGAAAGCATAAATGTATCCTTTAATGAAAATATTCCCAGTGAACAAGGAAATGGTCCAGATTGGCTATTTAACATAGACATTCTAACCAAATCCTTTAATTCTAACATGAATTTAAATGCAGGTGATTCAAATTGTCACACTCAAGAGGAAGGAACATCATCTGTTAATACTGGTCAAGAAAAGATGAGATACATAGTAGTTGATACTGCTCCCACAGTTAATACTGAGGACAGTAATAACTCAAATTCTGAAACCAGCAGTAACTCTGAGAATGAGGACAGTAGTAATTCAAATACTACTGGTACCAGTAATAGTACTCAAAACACTACTGGTCCTAGCAATAACCTAGATTCTCAAGATACTACTGATCTCAGTAACAACAACAATACTACTGATCTCAATGAAGACAATAGCAGTAGTAACTCTGACCAAGATGATGATGAACCAAACATCAATGACAATGAAGGATCACTAGAAGAGCAAATGCCTGAGATAAATGAGTCCAATCTTGAAAATCAACTAGTGGTTGATAGAGCTACGACTACAAGGACTCAGAAGAACCATCCATTAGACCTTGTTCTAAGTGATGTTAACTCACCACTGCAAACAAGAAGCAAATTAAACAAAAGCTTAACTGCAAACATGTGTAATATAAGTTTAATTGCTAATGAATGTATGTTTGAATGCTTTCTGTCTCAGGATGAACCAAAGAAGATTCAACAAGCAATGAAGGACTCAAACTGGATTGAGGAAATGCAAGAAGAACTCCTTCAATTCAAATTACAAGCTGTCTGGACACTTGTACCTCTACCCAAAGGAAAAAGAGCCATTGGAACAAGATGGATCTTTAGAAACAAGAAAGATGAAAGAGGTATAGTGATCAAAAACAAAGCCAGACTTGTAGCCCAAGGATACACTCAAGAAGAAGGAATAGACAATGAAGAAGAAGGAATAGACAAAGCCAGACAAAGAAGAAGGAATAGACAATGAAGAAGTATATGCCCCTGTTGCTAGAATTGAAGCAATTAGGATATTCCTAGCATATGCTTCATACAAGAAGTTCAAAGTCTATCAAATGGATGTAAAGAGTGCCCTCCTATATGGGAAAATTGAAGAAGAAGTATATGTATGCCAACCTCCAGGATTTGAAGATCCAAAACATGGTGATTATGTGTTCAAATTAGATAAAGCTCTATATGGCCTACATCAGGCACCAAGAGCATGGTATGATACATTATCATCATATCTATTAAAGAATAACTTTAAAAGAGGAGCCATTGACAAAACTTTGTTTACAAAGAAAGTCAAAGATGATATACTACTGGTACAAATCTATGTAGATGATATCATCTTTGGTTCAACCAATGATTTGTTATGCAAAGAGTTTGAAGAAATGATGCAAGACAAATTCAAGATGAGCTCTATGGGTCCAATGAACTTCTTCCTTGGACTCCAAGTCAGTCAAAGAACAGATGGTATTTTGATAAACCAATCAAAATATGTTAAAGACATCTTGGAAAAGTTTGATATGAAAGACTGCAGAAGTGCAAGTACACCAATGGAAACACACAAACACCTACATCCAGATGTTGAGGGGGAGGATGTAGATGAACACTTAGATAGATCAATGATAGGATCTCTGATGTACTTAACTGCATCAAGACCTGACATTATGTATAGTGTTTGTGTGTGTGCAAGATATCAAGCAAGACCTAAAGAACTACTCTTGCAGGCTGTCAAAAGAATATTCAGATACTTGAAAGGCAGACCATCACTTGGTCTTTGGTATCCACATGATTCACCCTTTGAACTCATAGCCTACACAGATAGTGACTATGGAGGTGAATGTCAAGATAGAAAGTCCACTACTGGTGGATGTCTATTCTTTGGATCAAGACTGGTGTCATGGCAATGTAAGAAGCAAACAAATGTATCAACATCAACTGCTGAAGCAGAGTATGTAGCTGCATCTGCTTGTTGTGCTAAAGTACTCTGGATTCAAAACCAGCTTCTAGACTTTGGTATCTCTATCCTTAAGACTCCTATTTTTATTGATAATCAAAGTGCTATTAGTATTGTGAACAATCCAGTAAAACACTCTAAAACTAAACACATTGAAATAAGATTTCATTTTATAAGAGACTGTAATGAAAAGAAATTAATCAAAGTGGTTAAAATTCATACTGATGATCAATTAGCAGATCTTTTTACAAAAGCATTTGATGTAGGAAGATTCAACTTCCTGGTTAGCAGTATTGGAATGCTTTTAATAAATTAAAATCTCACTTAAAATCATGTGTAAAGTTTTGTTGTAAAAAGTTATTTATTTATTTAAGTGTTTTACTACTGGTAGATCTGTATTACTGGTGTGTAGGAATGTGCACAAAATACTACTGGTAGGTCAATACTACTGGTGTGTATTATGTTTACATAAATACTACTGGTAAGTCAGTACTACTGGTATTCACATATACTACTGGTCTTGTGTGTTGGTGGTTACTACTGATGTCTATAGTTACTACTGATGTCAAAATCCTTAGTTACTACTGATGTTCGTAGATACTACTGACGTTCTATTACTGGTATCAAATTTACTACTGGTCTTTCAGAATCAAAATTACCAAACTAACCCCCGTGAAAATAACCGTTATGTTATGATTCGAAGGGCAATTTCGTCTTTTTGCAGGCTAAATCGAAAGATATAAAAGGCGGCAGTCGATTAGTTTAGCATTATCTTTACTTCGAGTCACTAAATCCTCTCGATAAACCCTAGCTTACGATCAAAAACCCTGCACCAGTAACAAAATTCTTACGTGTTTCTCTCAAATCAACAACAATGGCAACTCTACAATTTCTCAATATTCAAACAGATCTCAAATATTCAGAGTTCCACAATATGTGTGCATTTCTACGCAATCCAGACGGAACAAAAGATTTTCGTCCGATAGTCAATTTCTTAAAAAATTCTTATATAAAGTTTGCTTTAACTGTCAAACCAAAAGCATACCAACAGCACTTGGTGGATTTCTGGACCAATGCTGAAAGAACAGATGGTGCAACTGTACCTATGATAAAATCATCGGTGGATGGCAAGACGATCACAATCACTGAGCAATCAATTCGACACCATCTACAACTACATGATGATGCAGGTATGTTTACACTTCCTAAGGAATTCATTGCTGAAATTTTAAGTAAAATGGGTTATGAGGGAAGACTTAACATAGTAACTTTTCAAAAGGGTCTTCTCTCCACACAATGGAAATTTCTTGTACATACTATTCAGCATTGCATTTCTCCTAAAAGAAGTACTTGGAATGAGTTTAATAAGGCAATAGCCTCTGCTGTTGTCTGTTTATGCACAGACCAAGTATTTAATTTTTCATATATGATCTTTGAAGGTATGTTGGGAAATCTTAGTTCCTCAAAATTTTTAATGTATCCCAGATTTCTCCAACATATTATAAACTGTGAATTGCAAAACTTGTCAACTCCCAAAAATATTTTTATCATTCCTGAGTTGAACAAGAAAGTTTTCTCAAATATGAGAAAACAATTTAAATTTTCGGGCAAGGAAACCCCTTTGTTTCCTAATATGATCAAAGATCAACCACGACTTGGAGAGGGTTCAATCATAGATACAACCCAAATTGAACCTCAACCCACTCCATCACCCCCAAATGCAGCCCAAACACCACCCCAAACAGTCACTCAATCACCCACACATATAGAAGTCCTGAATGTGTCCCAGGAACTTGAAATAAATCCTCAGAGTGCTACTCTTCACTCTGTGGAAGACCTACCAAATTTATCCAAAAATATTTCCCCAATTTATAAAAGGAAGAAAACTTCCTTCAAGGACACCAGGGGACAAATCGAGTCAAACCCCGGACTCAAAGAGTTGTCCTCCAAGGAGGAGAGATGACATGAGGCGAGGGCTTTCACTACTGATGCCCCAAAGGTGGGTGCACAGGACAGCGAAAACATAACTAAGACCCAGACCTCGGCAACTTTAAGTGATGACTCATTTGAGGAATTACTTAAAGGTCCCCGGTGCCAAGAAACCACAAGGGGGGGCACTTCTGCTTCTTCTAGGAAGAAGAGGATGTCTAAACAACCCAATGAATCACCAAGAAGTGATGAGGGTAGATCTATGGATTTGATGGAAAGGATGGAAAACCTTAAAGCCAATGTACCAGTTAGTAAGCCCGATGATCTTGCTAGATGGAGTGAGGGCAGTATTAAAACCAAACAATTGACGGATAAAGTGGATTCTCTTGAATCCACTGTACAAGATTGTCTTAAGTATCTTACAAACCAAGGAAAAACAATGACTGTAATGAAAAGGCATATGAACACCATCAACAAAAGAATGAGATTCTATGAGCACAGGCTTCATCAACAAACTAAAATCATAAGGAAATTGAAGAAGAAGCTTGATGATAGTGAGGCTCCTCCAGTTGAGCTCACTAAGGGGGAGAAGGATAATATTCAAACAATGATTGATGAATTAATTGCAGCAGCAGCATCCTCTCTCTTGAATCTAAAAGAAACAAATGTTAATGAAAGCCCAGAAAAGATGGTTGTTGATGATGAGCCAATGACTACTGCTCCCATGGAAGAACAAGCTGAAAAAGAAGTATCAGTAGTAACTCCTATTACTGATATCATAGCAGTAGTAAATGAAGAAGAGGAAATAACTGCACCAAATACTACTGATGCCCTATCAGTAGTAACTCCTGAAGTCACACCAGTAGTAACTACTTTGGTTACTACTGAAGAGGAAGAACTGCAACTCCCAGAGTTAATTGAAAGGGAAAGACATGTCATTATCTCCAAACCACGAACTCCTAATCAACCACTTATCATACCTGACATTGATGATAATGTGAATTGGTTTGAGGTAGATGAATGTACACTTCCTCCACACCCTAAAATTTTATCAGAAGATCAACTGCACTTGTTTTATCCAAAACTTCTGATTCTGGGTGTACCTGATATGAAATACACTCCACCTCCATCATCTGCTTGTATTGGAAAAGGAAAGGAAATATATGATGATGATTATCCAAACAGAGCATTAGGTCACCAAATGGTGAACAAAATTAATCATGTCAGATCAAAAAAGCAGTCCAGATGGAGGGTAAAACACAAGAAATTCTTGGAGAATGTGGAGATGTATCTAGCTCTTGAAGAGAAGAAGAAGAAGAAAACTCAAGAAGCAGAAATACCTGTTTAAATAGAAGATATCCAGTTAGAAGCTCAAAAAGTAGAATTCAAAAGACTCAGAAAAGTTAAAGAAGAACATATACAATGTCTTGAAGAATTGGTTTCTGAATGCAAAAGAACAAAAAGTGAGCTAACTGATGATGTGTTTGAACAGAAGACTAATATGATTGAATTTTTAAAGACAAAAGGGCACAATGCAAAGTCCTTTGGCAGAATGAAGATGATGACAATTATTGAAAAATATTGTGCTGCCAAGAAGAAGGATTTGGCTGAACAAGAAGAAAAGGAAGCAAAGAAATCTAAAGCCCTAATTCCAATCAGTCCAACATTAATCAAAGCTGTTAGTGTATCAACTACTGGTGATTCTTCAACTCCCAAATCAAAGAAGAGAAAAGCTGTTACTCAAGAACAGAGCACTAAAAAGAAGTCAAAAACAGAGCAAATCATACATGTTCTTGAAGTGCCTATTGCTCCCTTGCAGAACAATCCAATCATCAATTGGAGGGTTATGCAGAGCAATGTTATAGAAATTGTAAGGGAAGATAAAATTGTTCAAAGATTTACTGGATGGTTACCATTGATTAGTTCATGCTCAAGAAGTGATGATATTAAGCTTCTGATCATTGGAAAACCTAGAATGTCAAAGAAATCATGGAAAGAATCTGGTGCTGGATACTTAACAAGAATGATAGATGCTGCATTTTATCCAGACAACTACCCAGAACAATTTACAGATCAAGGAAATGTTTATGCTTGGAATGTGATTCCAACTGCCAATATGTACTTCTTTGAAAAATCAGGCAAAGTATGTGAGCTATACTTATATGAAAAAGAATATCCTCATTCTGAAAAGACTATGTATCAGATATTCACAAATATAATGATGAAGCCATATGATGATGTTATGTTCCAAAACAAATTGACTTACTTCACAAAAAGAAACAGCAAGTACATCATTGCTCAAAGACATCAACAGAATCAAAGAACGTTGGAGAAAAGAAAGAAAGAAGAAGAAGAACAAAAGAAACTTATGTGATTAAAAGGATCAATAAGTTTAGGGGGGAGATTGTTGGAACAAAATCACAGATCAACTTATTACTGATGCTGCAGTTAGTACTGATCATGTTTACTACTGATGAATATTATGTTTAGTACTGATGGGGCAGAAACTTACTACTGATGAAGTTGATACTGGTGAAGTCTATAAGTTAGTTACTACTGATCAAGGCATATTGAAGATACTACTGATCTTAGTAGTTATTACTGACGATGGTTTTGGACTTACTACTGGTCACCAAACTTACTACTGACGATGCTTATTTACTACTGGTGATTGCAGATTACTACTGATATACGATTTGGAAGCAAATCAAGTCCGAGATCTTCGTAGAGATAGTTATAGAATGTAATTCAATGTATATCTTTATAATTCGAATGTAAATCAAGTCCTAGAATAACTAGGGTAAATAGTTAGGCTTCAAGGACTATTATAAATAGTTTCTTACGAATTATAAACGTACGTGTGTATTGTTAATCGATAATATACATTGAAGCTTTTTGTGAAACTGTGTTCTTAATATTCTCGCATATTGTTCTTACAGTTTATTGTTCTTAATATATTGATATAGTGTTGATCCGCTGCAACTTCTATTATCAATTAGATCTAAAGGTGTTTATTAACTCTTCATAGTTAATCGATCCTGACATTACACGTCAAATATTTTGTAATTTTATTTATTATTATAGCAAGGATCATAAACTTCTCAAACAAAATGGATATTAAAGGATTCGAATACGTACTACTTTGACAAGATATTAAATTTTTTGTACAATCATATATTAAATTAAATTAATTTAGTGTAAGTTTTTAAATTATTTTATCAAAAGTTATACTATATTTTTGTATAAGTTTACAAATCAAAAAGAATAATAAAATTTATGTTTATTATATTTATAAACTTTTTTTTTCAGTTGATTATTTCTTATCTAATTTCTTTACATTAGTTTTTGAATTTTAACTAAAAATGACTTATTGTACTTAATAAGATCATATATACTACCTCCATATCAAAATAAGTGATACATTTTAAGATTAATGGTTTTTTAGGCAAAAGATTAAAATAAGAGTTAAGATATATTAAAGTGAATAGTTAGTAGAGAATGAGTCTCATCTTTTTAATAAAATGATAATAATGATGTTTAAAAGTAAAATTAAGGGTAAAAAAGTAATTTCATTTTATTAAAGTAAATGGTTAATGAAGAATGACTCTTACATTTTTACTAAATAAGGAAAAATAATGATTCACCTATAAATGTAAAGTGTATCACTTATTTTGATACGGAGATAATATATACTACGTATTTGGAACACATACTTGAAAAAGACACAATTACCAAATAACTTTTGAACTTTAAAAACTTTCTAACATTTTCACCTACTTTGTAGTATAGCTTAAAACTATAAGAAATCATTCATGATAGCACTATTATTGTTTTAACTACAATAAACATGATTTACACAATTTTTGTTCATAAATTAAAAATAGAGAAATTATATACAGTCCAAATCGGATCTTAATCTAGACGGAAAACGTATATTTTTAAACAAGCAGCAACGCGCTTGAGGCATTATACTCGTTAATCAAACAATTGGTCTCGGCTTATTAGGTAAACGAAATATCATGTCTAATCAAATTACGTACAACTCAGAGCATCTCCAATGATAGTTTTTTCAATAGCTTATTACTATTACAATAAGTCTTTCAATGACTTTTTACCATTGGAAAAACAAGCTTTTTTAAAAGCTTATTAGAAAGACTTTTTTTCTACTAAGCTTTTAATCTACTTTCAATGTTTGTATTTTTTAGTCCCTTATGTTTAATACCTTTTTATTTTAAACCTTACATATATTATATATAAATAAATTCTTTATTATGTTTTTATTAATTAATAAATAAATGATATAATATTTAATGTCAATTATTATAATATTTTGGTATTAGACATTTTAAAAAATATTATATTTAGTAAGATGTTAAAAAATTGTCAAATTATATATAAGGGGTATTTATAAAATATTTGAGATATATAAAGGTAAATTTAAAATATTGTAAAGAAAAAGCTTTTAGAAAGGTTAACCATTGGAGATCTTATTTAGAAATAGCTTATTGGTTAGTAAAATGTTGATGTGGCAAAAGTAATAAACTATTGAGTGCTTAACCATTGGGGATGCTCTCATAACAAAAAGATGATAATGTCAAAGGGCTGGCATTCTTTATTTTATGATAAAAACTAATTTAATTATTTATTTAATAAATATAATCGAGCATCCTTCCAACGAAATGCAGTCGAGTATTTGAATGTAATATTATAAACTTATTTTTACGTTGACATCTAAAAACGGTTTAATGGGTGTGCATTATGTTGTTTAGTTTATCTAAATTATTATAATTCTAATTTGTTACATGTCAAATTCGTTCATTAGGAGAATTATAAATTCATGGAACAGAAAGACTAACCTTTATCTTACAAATTTATGGGTTGGGTTTGGTTAATTACGTATCAATGTACCATTACTTGTGTAAATAACCCGTAGATTACCGGGAAAAATAAGAAAACGTTAATCCCCATTTTATTTTATTTTTCTTCTTCCCCAATTCATCATTTCCTAACCCTAACTCAAATTTCCAGTTACTGATTTGGTACAATGGAACAAGAACACTCCAAATCCACAATTAACAACATGAATATTAAAGATTCCGATAGCGATTTTCAGGAAGAATCCCATTTCTCCGATGCCGATGACTCTCCGGAGTCCGATCACTCCAGGGGCATGCCCAATTCTTCATCAATCTCCGACCTTGATAACATCAGCGTCACCAGTTCAATCCAATCAAAACAAACGATGGAATCTCCATCATGTTCTCTCTCCCCTGACCGCAATTACCGGCAACTTGTTTCCGAGCAGAATCCGAAAGAAATCGCACCATTGAATGCCTTCAGCAATATTACCGACAGCTTTGTAGGTTTCGATCCTCATGATTCTACTACGTCTCCGGAGAATGATTCCAAAATCTCCACGAATTTGAAGGCTAATAAGAAACCAAAAAGTAAATTATATTCCTCTAGGTTTCATTCGAGTTTAAGCAGTCTTCATATTCTCCCAAACGAGGAAAACAACGATAATTCAGCAATCACGAGTGTTAATGACGATGAAACAATAAATGCTACAGATTCACCCGTTTCTGGTTCGAATTTTCTTTTCTCCATAGCCGGATTAGTAATCAAAATGACCGGATTTCAGTTAAACTTATTCATTAGCTCTGCCACACTTCCCATATGGTTAACTTATTATTCTTACATGTTTATGATCAATCCATTTGCAAGCATAAGACTCGCAAAACGTTACACACTAGAGAAAATTTCATCAATTCTGAGTATGTGTACCAATAGCATCAGATCAATTTTGTACAAATGGATTAGAAAACACGATTCTTTATGGAACTTATGTTTTCGAATTGGTTGGGGATTGTTGTGGTCAGTTTATGTAGGTTTCATTTTGACTAATTTATTAATTTTTGCGCTTATTATGGGTGGTATTATCTTGAAATGTATAATAGAAGAACCGATACAAATAACACAAGAATTGAGTTTTGATTATACAAAAGATAGTCCCACAGCTTTTGTACCATTAATGTCGTGCCCCGAGTCTTCTTTTCTGGAATGCAGTGGCCCGATTAGGCCCGAGTTTAGTGATGAATCACGGGTTATACCTCTTAATCATAAAGTGCATGTAACTGTCTCGTTAATATTGCCAGAATCTTATTACAATAGAAATCTCGGGATTTTTCAGGTATGTAATAAGATCATCAATGTTTTAATTCGATAAAAACTTATGCATAAGTGCATAACCAAATAACCAGTCTTTGTTTGTTAATGGTTCTTTTCTTGAAGGTCAGAGTTGACTTTCTTGCTAATGATGGTAAAACTCTTGCAAGCACAAGACAACCGTGTATGCTCCAATTCAAAAGTCAACCCATCCGCCTAATTTTGACTTTTGTAAACCTAGCACCTTTAGTAACCGGTTATTCATCAGAAACGCAAACGCTCAACATAAAATTCAGAGAATATACAGAAAAAACCGATCCCACTTCCTGCGTGAGGGTAATATTGGAACAACGGGCAGAATTTGAAAAAAGGGCGGGAATTCCTGAAATTTATGAAGCGTTTTTGAAAATAGACTCGCAACAGCCTTTTTTGAAAAGGATTTTGTGGTATTGGAAAGGGACAGTGTATATATGGGCTACTGCTATGATTTTTATGGTTGAATTGGTGTTTATTCTTGTTTGTTGTGCACCTGTTATTGCTCCATGGATGCAACCCAGGGGTGTTTTAGTAAATGATGATCCGTTTCCAAACACCCTTGTGTATCCAGAGTAGTTGATTGTGGTTGAAATCGTGTTGTAACTTTTACGGTTTTCACTTTTCTTTGTTGATATTGTAAAGTTGAAATACATTAACATACTTGATGTGAATGAAATTTATTATTTATTACATTTTATTATATATTGTTATATGTTGGGTGAGTACCACAGTAATCATGATCATAATCATTGAATAATGACGTTAAAATTATATAAACAGAAACCAAAAAATTCAGGTATATAGAAACAAAAAAAATTGCTACTTTGAGCCAAGTACAATAAAGTATAAACTGCTATTAACCAATTGTTAAATTATACATCAGTTGCAAAAGAACCACCGTGGCCTATTAGCTCAGCTCGTTAGAGCGTCGTGCTAATAACGCAAAGGTCGCAGGTTCGAGACCTGCATGGGCCATTTTTTTTCATTATAAAAATTTCCTTTTGGTCCCCGTAATTCCATGAACATAATAAATAAACCCCTCAATTCCCCTGCTTTCCGTTTCGACGGAACCAAAAATGGCGACTAAGGCTAATTTTTTCAGGCATTCTCACCTAATCTCTATTCTGATCATCTTCCTGCTTGTGGCAACAACAGGTTCGTATGGATCCGTTGAACCGAACAAGAAGATGGATCAAAACCAGATCCAAGAGTGTGGAGATGTGGTGTCGAGATCGCAGTGTGTGAGAAACGCAGATTGCAGATGGTGTCAGAGTGATCTCCTTGACGACACTTGCTTCTCGAAATCTGAATCATCGCGTTTACCATCTCATATATTTATTTGCTAATCAGCATCACTTTTTGCTAAATTCAGTAGCTAGGGTTTAATTGAATGAAATTAGAGTTGGTTTCCATGATTCGGTGATTTGGTTGTTTGCTGAACTTTTTGTTCATCTGTAGATCGATTAAATTTGTTGTTGTTTAGTGAATGTTAGCTTTTTTTTATAAGAGCGTGATGTTTTTTGTTTGATTTTCTAATAAATTCGAGATTTCTGTACTAATAATTTCATTCCTGAATCCATAGCTATAATTTCATTCTGTTTCGTGGTGTTGATAAGATCATGAAATTCATTCCTTTCTAGCAAAATCGGTTCATTTTATTTAATTTTGACTGAACTATACAACTCCTACTGCAACATTAATTTGCATAAAACTTTATTTAATCTTTAGGGAGACGTTGAAAGCTTAAGCTCTGTTCCAGAAATTTTTATTAAAAGAAAAGAAAAGAAAAGAAAAGAAGAGAAGAGGAAAGAAGAGAAGAGAAAAGATTAAAAATAGAGAAGAAATATTTTAATTTTGTTATGTTCCCGGATGGAAAGAAAAGAAAAGAAAGGAAGAAGGAAAATAAAAGAATGAGAAAGAAAATAGCTTTCTCTCCAAATCTTCTCAACTTTGGGAAGAAGATTTAGAAAGAAATTTGGTAAAAAATTTCCTTCCATTTCCCTTCCCTTCTCTCCATTAAAAAATTCGGGACCACCATGATACTGTTTGTGTGATTTCCTGATGATTTTAAATCTAATAACTTTTCCTTCTTGACAAGGTCAACGTTAAAAGGCTTCAAGAAAAGGGGGTGATTTTCCTACCACAACTTTTAAGTTATGTACCACATCCAATGCATAATATACTTGTATAGTTAGCTGTAAAATCTGTACAGTGTGATATAACCATTAAAAGTTGTGGTAGTAAAATCAATTCTCTTCAAGAAAACATTTTAGGTACATGTTTTTTTGGCTATACAATCATTTTATCACAAGTTTGTCATCAATTAGCCCGGGTGATCGAATTTTACGATCTAGTGACCTTTTCCGAACCTCACTTTGGTTATGTAGTAAATTTTTATATAATGAATAGATTAAACTCGTAATCTTTAAAAGATCACTTTAGATGCTCTAATGACCAGGCTATCATAAGATGGTTCACTAATACCACTTATTTTTAAGCTGAATCTTTGATTTAACCATTTTACAGGTGAGACATAACTATATTGACACATTCATGAATACATTTGGCAAAGTTGATAAAACCAATATAATGTGTAGGAGATATCGAACGTTGACGTTTCATCTTTTTTGTTGTCAGAGCCAAAATGAGGATTGCAATTAGTACAATCTTTACTTATTCACGTATAAATAACTTTCCTCTAACCATATCAATAAGATTTGATTATAATAAAATAACAAATCAATTACAATTGTAATTCCATTTCCCTCAGACATTGTTGTTGAATAGCATTCAATCAAATTCTTCAAGTAACACTTTAACATCATAAAATTAAAACAAAACCAAAAAGTAAACTCAAACAAGCAAATGAAATTCAAACTTCAACCAGAGTTTGAAAGTTTGAATTCTTACTGTTTTCAAATACCTCTTCTTCAATCACTTTCTCTGATTTCAAATTCTCAACTTCACCACCAACACAATTCTTCACAGCATCCCTTAAATCTTCAAATTCATTGCAGTTTTCAAAGAACTTATTCATCAATTTCTTCAATTCGTCGTCTCCAAGATCATCAATGAACGGTTTGATTGGAATTGCATTTTCCGGCTGCAAACTATATGAGTTTGGATTGTCATCAACAATCACAGCATTCTTCAAATCTCGCCCTAAATCTGATAAATCCTTAACAAATCTCCCATCAATCTCCTTACATGAATTCCGATATAATCGATACGATATCAAACCTTTAGAATCCAATTTATCCAGCACTAATGAAGCATACTCCTCAATTCCCGCAGTAAATACCACAATTTCGAATTCATTTCCGCTTAAGAATTGAAGAAATTCATCAACAAACGGACGTTTCAAAATGTAGAAATCAACTCTTTCTCCTTCGAGCAATGGTCTCACTAGAAAGTCAAAGTTTCTAGGACGAATGAATCCGGTAGCAGCAACTGAATGAATTAGGGTTTCATCGAGATCGAGGATCACCGTTTTTTGATACGGGGTTTTTAATGGAGGGAGGGGAACGGTTGGTTCCTGGAAGAGTGAGCGGCGGACGGTTGCGATCTGTTCGTCGCCGGAGTTTGAGAATTTTTTTAGGACTTTATAGCCTTTCTTGACGGATGATTTACTTTTTGGAGTTGCGATTCGTACAAGTTTTGAGAAGATTTTGATGAGACGGCGGTGGCAGGTATAGATTGATTTATTGATGGAAGCGACCACGACGGAGGCGGTTTTAGTGGCGGCAGTGACCGGAGTCTTCTTACGGCGGCGTAGATTACGATTGGCCGGAGATCCTCTTGACTTCTTAACTTTGGATACCATTTTAGGGTTTCTGTGAAATGTGAATGAATGGCAGAAAACTGGGAATCTGGAAAGCAGTTGCCGGTTGAGAATTGGGAGGTGGACGGTTTAATGGAGATTTGAAATTGGGTTCGGTGTAACGGTCGAAAAGGTCTAGGTTCGATACCGAACCTATGGTTTTGTTCAAAAGATAAAGACGAAAAGGGTAAAGCTTAAAATTGTTTTCAAAATCAATTTTCTCTGGCGGGAGAGAAGTTGGACTGTTGGAGTTATTTTTATGAGTAATGGTATTTAAATTTATCGTTTAGACATACCTATATGTCTACTCATTAGATGAAGACACGTGTCAAAATCAAGGAATAATATTAGGAGCGATAATTAGTGAAATACACATGTCATCCTATCAAGTGGGTAGACATATGGGTAGGTCTAAATGGTAGGACTAAATATCATTTCTCTATTTTTATTTATTGTGACGACCCGAAATTTGTAAATAAATAAATTGTGCAAAAATATGATAAATAAGGATAAATCGTTTAAAGAACGTAGGAATTGGTTTCGTGTCGATTGGGGACCGTGCGAGGAAGTTATGGGCGAAACCGGGTCGGGACAAAGTTGAAAAAATTGCAGCCCTGGCTGCATTGGAAGTTCGCGACGCGAACATAGGTCGCGATCGGGAAGTCGGGCCAGGGAGTTTGGCTAGGAGTCGCGAAGTAGTTCGCGTTTAGATGGCGATCGCTAAGTCTGCGTGCAAGGCTTGGAGTTAGCGACGCGAACTTAGTTCGCGTCGTGAACTCTGGATGTAACACCTCAAATTTTAATACCAAATATTGGCCAAAATAAAACATTTTTATAAATAGAAGAACATCCTCAATTTGGATTTACAAAAACCTTGGTATGAAATCAGAGTATAAAAGTAGGTGTTACAAAATAGATCATAACCAAACTAAGACTAAATCCAATCTAGTGCTCTTCTAATCTAGGTCCCGCATCTCTATCCATGCGTACCTAAGCCTTCGATCCCGAACCTGAGTACATAGCAAAACAAAACAAGGAGTACGTGAGACAAAAACGTCTCGTGAGCTACATGGGTTTAGACCCCAGGGTTAATAATAATAACCGAATCACAAACAAACAAACAAACAAACACGTAAGCAATCACCCATCTATCTAGTCACCCTATTGTGACTCTAATACCTTGCTTTCCTAGCAATCAT
This sequence comes from Calendula officinalis, assembly GCA_963853835.1. NCBI lineage: Eukaryota > Viridiplantae > Streptophyta > Magnoliopsida > Asterales > Asteraceae > Calendula > Calendula officinalis. The sequence continues at coordinate 31,605,486 of OY970821.1, read as the reverse complement.
ACCTAGTTGTCGGGACATCCCCAACCAACTAGAACCACATTAACTTATTAACCGGGGATCCCCCGCATTAACAAGCTTCAAGGTAGAGGCAAGAGGGAATCGCCCAATCTACCAATACCTGCCTTACTCGCCGGACTACTTCCAGTTAGCAAGACTACTATCATGGAATGGGCCGATGGGGATCCGCCCAAATGCTCCCCATTCCATACCTCATGACCGGGGATCCCCCGAATCATCACATCATCTCACCATATCATAACTCCATGGTTATGTCAATCTAGCTCTCGGCTATCACGTCTATCATCAAACAAGTTAGTTCAATACTATCATCGGTATAACTAACTATCAACTACTAGTCTACACAATTAAGCAAATAGATCATAACACAAGTAATAAAAATGTATTTCATAGGCTATGTACTCAGTGAAGTCCACACGTACTCACCTTAGCAATAAAGATGCTTTAACCGTATTCTTTCCGCCGGTTCCTTGTTCACAATTCGTCCACTTCAACACTTCACCGAATGTCTAAAACAATTATCACAACAAGATTATCAACACAAACTACTACCAATGTGTTCATCTACCTCTAGATAACACCCATCAATCCATTTCCCCCAATTATGGTTATTTACCAAACCCTAGGTTTAACCAACCCTTAAGATTCTTACAAATCGAAATCATACACTTGTTTTCCTTGTTAATATACCATCTATTAAGTGTACACACCATTTATTTAATCATTAATCACCAACCCAAGAACTAGGGTTTCAAACCCTAGCTTCAAGATCCATAGATCTTAAGCTACAAAGATGAAAGAGTGAAGATTTACCTTTAATCTTCCGCTAGGAGTGAAATCTACCAAAGATTTGTGAAGAAATCAACCCAATCCAGATGCTATGCTCAAAAATCGCCAAGAGAGAAAACTAGGGTTTTGATATGGCAATTAATGAGCTCAACCCGTCTTTAATGCTGGTCGTCCAGAGTTCACGGCGCGAACATAGTTCGCGTCGCTAACTTTGCATACTCGGCCATACTTAGCGATCGCTACCCAGACGCGAACTACTTAGCGACCAATAGCCAAACTCCCTGGGATCAGTTCGCGATCGTGATCCTTAGTTCGCGTCGCGAACTCCCTGTGCAGCCAAGGCTGCACTTTTCCAACTTTGTCTCGACCCGGTTTCGCCCATAACTTTCTCGTACGGTGTCCAAACGACACGAAACCAATTTCCACGTGTTTTATATGATTTATCCATAATTATCATATTTTTACATAATTTATTTATTTACAATTTCGGGTCGTTACAACTATCTACCCCTTAAGAAGATTACGTCCTCGGAATCTCATCATAGTTCACAAAATCCGGGTACCTCTTCCGAATCTCGTCTTTGACTTCCCAAGTCAAATTCGGTCCAAGTGAATGCTTCCACTTGACCAATACCAAATCAATCTCCTTATTCCGAAGCTTCTTTGTTTTCATTTCTAGTATAGCCTCGGGCTCCTCAATCAATCGGTTCGGGCCGTCAACCCGCAACTCTTGCAACGGGATAATATTTTCAACTTCCCCGATAAACTTTTTCAAATAACTCACGTGAAAGGTGTCATGCACACCTTGAAGCTCGGGTGGAAGTTCCAACTTAAAAGCTTGAAGCCCGACCCGTTTCAATATTTTAAACGGTCCAACATACCTTGGACTTAACTTCCCTTTCTTACCAAACCGCATTACACCTTTCCAAGGTGACACTTTCAACATGACCATATCACCGACATCCAAGTCGTATGGCCTTTTCTTCAAACCCGAATAACTTCGTTGTCTATCTTGGGCGACTTTCATGTTAGTTTGAATAATACCGATCTTTTCATTTGTCACTCTCACGATCTCGGGACCCGTGAGTTTCGTCTCTCCCGCTTCCAACCAACAAGATGGAGTTCTACATTTTCTTCCATACAACGCCTCATAAGGCGGCATCTTAATAGTTGAGTGATAACTATTATTATACGAGAACTCGACTAACGGTAAATGTTCATCCCATTTACCACCGAAGTCTAACACACACGATCTCAACATGTTTTCAACCGTTTGAATCGTTCTTTCACTTTGACCGTCGGTTTGCGGATGATAGGCCGTGCTCAACCGCAACTTTGTACCTAACTCTTCTTGTAAAGATCGCCAAAACCTCGAGGTAAACCTCGCGTCTCTATCGGACACAATCGATAACGGAACCCCGTGGAGTCGAACCACCTCATCAACATACAACTTAGCCAATTTCTCAAGTGGCAATGTTTCCCGAATTGCTAAAAATAACGCACTCTTGGTCAACCGGTCAACTATGACCCAAATGGCATCGTGACCTCTACTCGTCTTCGGTAAACCTACTATGAAATCCATAGTTATATCTTCCCACTTTCCGGCCGGTACAACCAATGATTGAGCTACCCCATACGGTACTTGATGCTCGGCTTTCACTTGTGCACACGTGGCACACTTAGAGATATACTTGGCCACTCTCGCCTTCATTCCGGGCCACCAATAAACCCGTTTCATATCTTGGTACGTCTTTGTACTTCCCGGGTGAATTGAATACTTTGACTTGTGCACATCATACAACAATTCTTTTCGGATACCCCCGAACTTAGGAACCCAAATACGACCGCCTACGGTCTTCAGCCCTTGTGCATTCTCGAGGAAATGTTGGTTTTTACCTAACCGTTCTTGTCTTAACTCGTCTTTTCCCATAACTTCTCGTTGGGCATTCTTGATCCTTTCGATAATGCTCGAGACGACTTCTATACGTGTTAATATTCCCCCGTTCGGATTTTCATAAACCTTTCGGCTCAAGGCGTCGGCCACCACATTCGCCTTACCCGCGTGATACACAATCTCACAATCATAATCGGCAATCAACTCGATCCACCTTCTTTGTCGCATATTAAGATCTTTTTGAGTAAACACGTATTGTAGACTTTTATGATCCGTGTACAACGTACACCGAGTACCATATAAATAGTGCCTCCACAACTTCAAGGCAAATATAATCGCCGCCAATTCCAAGTCGTGTGTCGTGTACCTTAATTCCGCATTCTTCAATTGTCGCGAGGCATACACGATTACTTTACCTCGTTGCATCAACACACAACCGAGCCCTTGATTCGAAGCATCACTATAGACCACAAAGTCTTCCATACCATCCGGTAACGTAAGGATCGACGCGTTACATAACTTTTCTTTTAACAACTTAAACGCCTCTTCTTGCTTCTTCTCCCACACAAACTTCTCACTTTTTCTTGTTAACTTCGTGAGTGGAATCGCGATTCTCGGAAAGTCTTGTATAAATCTTCGGTAATAACCGGCTAATCCAAGAAAACTTCTAACCTCGGTAGGAGTCCTCGGAGGCTCCCAATTTTGACACCGCTTCAATCTTGGACGGATCAACCTTAATACCATCACACGTCACCACGTGACCTAAGAATTGTACTTCCCGCAACCAAAATTCACACTTTGAAAATTTTGCATACAACTTCTCCCGTTTCAACACGTCTAGAACAAGCCTCAAATGACCCATCGTGTTCTTCTTCGGTTTTCGAATAAATAAAAATGTCGTCAATAAACACGATCAAAAACTTATCAAGGAACGATTTACAAACCCGATTCATCAAATCCATAAAAATAGCCGGCGCGTTTGTAAGACCAAACGGCATTACTAGAAATTCATAATGACCATAACGTGTACGAAAGGCCGTCTTCTCGGTGTCGCCTTCTTTCACCCGAACTTGGTGATAACCTGACCTCAAATCGATCTTTGAGAAATAACTAGCACCTTGCAATTGGTCGAATAAGTCGTCAATTCTCGGCAACGGGTAACGGTTCTTGATAGTTACCTTATTCAACTCTCGGTAGTCAATACACATCCTCATCGAACCGTCTTTCTTTTTAACAAATAACACCGGTGCACCCCACGGTGACGAACTCGGACGAATAAAACCCTTATCTAACAATTCTTGCAATTGGGTCATCAATTCCCGCATCTCGGTGGGAGCTAAACGATATGGAGCACGAGCAATCGGCGTCGCCCCCGGCACTAAATCAATTTTAAACTCGACTTGTCTCTCCGGTGGCAAACCGGGCAAGTCATCGGGAAATACCTCGGGGAAATCCCGAATAATTTTGACATCATCCATTGACTTCTTTTCCTTTCGGCCATCTAGTACATATGCAATAAACGATGCACAACCTTTCGATATACTTTTCCTCGCCTTGATGGCGGTAATCACATTGGGCATGTGATGTCGTTTCTCCCCATACACATACACTTTCTCATTCTCGGGTGTCCTAATCGACACTATTTTCTTTCCACACAAAATCTTGGCTTGGTGCATACCCAACCAATCCATACCGATAACCACATCAAACGCCCTAATTCCCATGGGCAACAAATCCACTTTGAACTTTCTACCGTCTATTTCTATTTCACAATTTCTATAAATACATTCAACCATAGACGTTTTCCCGTCAGCTACCCCTATCTCATAAACCTCATCTAGCATTTCGGACGGCACATTCAACTTACAACCGAATTCATAAGATACAAACGAATAATTGGAACCCGAATCAAATAAAATATGAGTTGGCAAGGAGTTAATGAATAGAATACCTGACACCACATCGTGTGCCTCCTTCGCCTCCTCCCGAGTGAGTTGGAAGGATCGCCCCTTCACCTTTGCCGGTTCCACTTTCTTTTGAGACGTGGACACCATCGACTCGATTCCCTTCTTTGGGCACACATTGCTATAGTGCCCCTTTTCGTGGCACGAGAAACACTCAATCTCGGCCAATGATTTCGACTTGCATTCTCGGGCCATATGCCCCGGCTTCCCACAATTGTAACAAGTCTTCGACTCCCCTCGGCACACTCCGGCATGAGTATTCCCGCACTTCTTGCACGAACCAACACTACCTTGCTTAGAGAAGCTCGATGTGAACTTCCCCTTCTTATAAGTACCCGAGCCACTTTCGGCTTTTCTCTTCTCGCCCACATGGGCCCTTTCGGCAACACGTGCCTCATTTACCTCCTCAACACTCCGGGCGGCACTAATAGCTTCTTCGAGTGAAACCGCCCTCTTCACTTCCAATTGGTAGTCCCATGGTAACCCACTAGCATACCGGACCACCCTCAACCTCTCATCCGAGTATGTTCTAGCAACAAACGGGAGCAACCCCGTGAACTCCCTCGAATATTCCTCCACCGACATATCGCCCTTCTTAAGGGTCACGAACTTCTCGTGCATTTTCTCCAAATCCCTTTCGGGACAAAATTTCTTTTTCAATCTCGTGGTGAATTCATCCCACGTCATTTTCTCAACCACCTCCCTCCCGAGGGTCTCATACACGATATCCCACCACACCATGGCATCTTCTTTTAGCAATTGTGATGCATACGTCACCATATCGGTATCCTTACACTTGCTACTTCCGATAACCCTCTCGGTCTCTCGGATCCACCTCATTGTTATCTTCGGGTCCGAACTACCCGAGTACACATTTGGCTTACAAGCCATGAAGGATTTAAACGAACAACCTTCTTTCACAACGGGCCTAGCCCTAGCATCACTTTGGCCACCCGTGGAGGACTTCCCTTCCCCGGTGCCACTACCCCCGGTTCTTTCTTCCGATTTAGCCTCGGATTCACGGTCTCCACCCGACCTTTCACGGTCTCCAATAATACGGTGCACTTCTTCGACCACCGTTCCCTTAATTTGATCAATAATAGTTTGGAGATCCGCCATGGTTACCGGAGTTCTATTAACTCCGACCTCCGACTCACCCACCCGATGCAACGACGGTTGACTTTCTTGTTCAACCTCAACCTCTACATGAGGTATCTCTTCCTCCCGGTTTTCCGGGGCTTTACCACTTCTTCGCGTGGTCACCATTTCTTTCAATCAAGACTATACGAAAGATATTAAACATTTAGTACCTTGTGTACAACCCATTAGTCGCATAAGACTCAATATCCAAAATCATATCAAATTCATCGGTCCCCTAGGTTCAACCCTAAACTTAATATAAAGTCTCAAGGTCAACCTATGTTCTCAAGGAATCTTATATTCCTAATGCTAGAGTCTAAGACTAGGATGGTCATCCAACCTAATTCACTTAAACTATAGCTCTAATACCAAGTTGTAACACCTCAAATTTTAATACCAAATATTGGCCAAAATAAAACATTTTTATAAATAGAAGAACATCCTCAATTTGGATTTACAAAAACCTTGGTATGAAATCAGAGTATAAAAGTAGGTGTTACAAAATAGATCATAACCAAGCTAAGACTAAATCCAATCTAGTGCTCTTCTAATCTAGGTCCCGCATCTCTATCCATGCGTACCTAAGCCTTCGATCCCGAACCTGAGTACATAGCAAAACAAAACAAGGAGTACGTGAGACAAAAACGTCTCGTGAGCTACATGGGTTTAGACCCCAGGGTTAATAATAATAACCGAATCACAAACAAACAAACAAACAAACAAACACGTAAGCAATCACCCATCTATCTAGTCACCCTATTGTGACTCTAATACCTTGCTTTCCTAGCAATCATACCTAGTTGTCGGGACATCCCCAACCAACTAGAACCACATTAACTTATTAACCGGGGATCCCCCGCATTAACAAGCTTCAAGGTAGAGGCAAGAGGGAATCGCCCAATCTACCAATACCTGCCTTACTCGCCGGACTACTTCCAGTTAGCAAGACTACTATCATGGAATGGGCCGATGGGGATCCGCCCAAATGCTCCCCATTCCATACCTCATGACCGGGGATCCCCCGAATCATCACATCATCTCACCATATCATAACTCCATGGTTATGTCAATCTAGCTCTCGGCTATCACGTCTATCATCAAACAAGTTAGTTCAATACTATCATCGGTATAACTAACTATCAACTACTAGTCTACACAATTAAGCAAATAGACCATAACACAAGTAATAAAAATGTATTTCATAGGCTATGTACTCAGTGAAGTCCACACGTACTCACCTTAGCAATAAAGATGCTTTAACCGTATTCTTTCCGCCGGTTCCTTGTTCACAATTCGTCCACTTCAACACTTCACCGAATGTCTAAAACAATTATCACAACAAGATTATCAACACAAACTACTACCAATGTGTTCATCTACCTCTAGATAACACCCATCAATCCATTTCCCCCAATTATGGTGATTTACCAAACCCTAGGTTTAACCAACCCTTAAGATTCTTACAAATCGAAATCATACACTTGTTTTCCTTGTTAATATACCATGTATTAAGTGTACACACCATTTATTTAACCATTAATCACCAACCCAAGAACTAGGGTTTCAAACCCTAGCTTCAAGATCCATAGATCTTGAGCTACAAAGATGAAAGAGTGAAGATTTACCTTTAATCTTCCACTAGGAGTGAAATCTACAAAGATTTGTGAAGAAATCAACCCAATCCAGACGCTATGCTCAAAAATCGCCAAGAGAGAAAACTAGGGTTTTGATATGGCAATTAATGAGCTCAACCCGTCTTTAATGCTGGTCGTCCAGAGTTCACGGCGCGAACATAGTTCGCGTCGCTAACTTTGCATACTCGGCCATACTTAGCGATCGCTACCTAGACGCGAACTACTTAGCGACCAATAGCCAAACCCCCTGGGATCAGTTCGCGATCGTGATCCTTAGTTCGCGTCGCGAACTCCATGTGCAGCCAAGGCTGCACTTTTCCAACTTTGTCTCGACCCGGTTTCGCCCATAACTTTCTCGTACGGTGTCCAAACGACACGAAACCAATTTCCACGTGTTTTATATGATTTATCCATAATTATCATATTTTTACATAATTTATTTATTTACAATTTCGGGTCGTTACACTGGACGACAGCATTAAAGTCGGGTTTGAGCTCATTTATTGCAAGGAAAAACCCTAGTTTTCTCCCTCTCGAGTTTGTGGACGATTTTGGGTGTAAACCATCATTTGGAGCTGATTTCTTCATCAAATCTTGTGATTATTCACTCCTAGTTGAAGATTTAAGGTATATCTTCAATCCTTTGTAGTTGTAGCTTTAGATCTAAGGATTTAGAAGCTTGGGGTTGAAACCCTAGTTCTTGGGGTTATGGGTTATGGTGATATAAATGGTGTATACACTTAATAGATGTTATATTAACAAGGAAAACAAGTGTATGATTATGATTTGTAAGAATCTTAAGGGTTGGTTAAACCTAGGGTTTGGTAAACTTCCATAATTGGGGGAAATGTGTTAACAAGTGTTATCTAGAGATAGATGTACACATTAGTAGTAGTATGTGATGTTGATCATGTTGTGATAATTGTATTAGGCTTTGGTGAAGTCTTGGAAGTTGATTGAACTATGAAGAAAGGAAACTGACGTAAAGAATACGGTTGGAGCACTTTATTGCCAAGGTGAGTACATGAGACTTTTAAACTGGGTACATAGCAATTAGTTTTGATACTACATATGATAGTTTATGGGTCTTTATTAATGAATATTTTGATAAAGATAGTGACTGAAAATGTATGAAAGTATGTAGAACGTGATACTAGAATATGTCTAGTATGATTGGTGAATTTGAAGTAAAATATGATAAATTATAGTAATTATGGAATCTATATTAATGAACCATAATAATGAAGTAATTGATTAAAAGAACGTATATGGAGCCTTTATTAATAAATAGGTATTAGTAAAGCAATTGGGAATGATTTTATAGTAATGAGTACCTATTGGTAAGATATACTAATAAAAGTAAAGAACGAATATATATGAAAAAGAATGTGATGTGACTAGTAATAATTGTGTATTATAGTCAAGGAAGAGATAAAAGTATTATGATATCGATAAAATGAGAAATGTATCTTATGAAATAAGAAAGTATGGACCTCATAGGGTTCATAGATGTAGAAGTAGATGTGGGTTGCTTATGATCGGATCCATCGGACCATACATGTACGTTCACACTATGTTGAACTAGTTACATATAGTTATTATTAGATAACTAACTTGTTGATGACTGATGTGATAGCCGAAGGCTTTGATTGGAATAACTGATGAGTTATGGTAAGAATGAGATGATGTGATGACGCGGGGGATCCCCGGTCATGAGGTGTGGAGTGAGGGGCAGTTGGGTGGATTCCCATCGACTCATCCACGGTAGTAGTCTTGCTAACTGGAGAAAGGTCCGGCGAGTAAGGCAGGTATCGGTAGATTGGGCGATTCCCTCTTGCCGTTATCTTGAGCAATTCGGGGGATCCCCGGTATGTTTCTAGTATGTATATGTTTATATACTAGATTTGGTTGAAGCTTATTAATGCGGGGATCCCCGGTTAATAAGTTAATGTGCTTCTAATTAGTTTGGGGGCAACCCGATAACTAGATATGTTGTGCTTCTACCTAGTGCGGGGGCAACCCGATAGTTAGATATGATTGCTAGGAGAGCAGAGAATGTTAGAGTCACGGTAGGGTGACTAGCCGGTAGTGAGATTGTTTATATTTATATATATGTTTATATATTTATGAAATTATTATTATTATTATTGGGGTCTAAAACCCGTGTATCTCACGAGACTATTTTGTCTCACGTACTACGTTTGTTTTGTGGCTATGTACTCAGGTACAGGTTGAGGTGATAGAAGGTTGCACTAGAAGTGGCCTAGAGATGCTTAGTTTGGGAGCTCATAGGTAGATCCCGTTGCCTATGGTTTTGATATACTTGGTGACACCGTATTTTTGTAAACTCTGATAAAGGTTTTAAAGTTTTTGTTAAACTGTATTTTGGACAATATGTCATATATTGGGAAATATGCATTTTAAATGATTTAAACGATGTTTCAAAAATACGGGTGTTACATTTATTTTTTTTGAAACGACAAATGAAACAACAGGAGGCTACTCGCAATATTCCAGCGAGCATTCTAGGTTCGAACTCCTTTACAAGGTAAATTCAGTCCCATAAAGATCTACAGGGAAAAGCACCTCATAATTGGCACCACAAGAGGTGTTTACAGGATTCAAACTCCAGACCTCACGCCTCATGTGAGAGTAAAACACATGTATCAATCCAGCTGAATTAGACATAATTTGCTCTAAAAATTAACCTCATACTAAAAATTAATGACACAACCTTCATTTTTTTTTAACGGCAAACACACACACTCCCTAATCTACACCTTTTGTCCACGTCGGGACTTGAACCCACAATCTTGTGGGACACCTAATCATCTTGGTACTGCCAGGCTATAAGCCCTAGACACAACCTTCATTGACCAAATTAAAATTATCCATATCTTTTAGGTGATTGAATTTATTTTGTACCTTTATTTAAAAAATGAATTAATTGCTAATAATTATATTTAATATGTTCTTCAAAAAATTACTTCACAGCTGCATGCCACTAAAGATATTTTTTTTTCCTATTATGATTGTGGCTCTAATACGGATTAAAATTATCCATATCTTTTAGGTGATTGAATTTATTTTGTACCTTTATTTAAAAAATGAATTAATTGCTAATAATTATATTTAAGGGTTTTGCTAATGACACCCCTTAGGGCTGTCATTAACATGCATAAAAAGCTTGTACATTGATTAAAAAAGTATTATTCTTAAAATTTAGGGGATTGTCTTTTGTGTATTTTGTCTTCTTAATGACAGCCCTTTAGGGCTGTCATTAGCATTTTCCTATATTTAATATGTTCTTCAAAAAATTACTTCACAACTGCATGCTACTAAAGATATTTTTTTTTCCAATTATGATTGTGGCTCTAATACTGATAGATTACTAATCTCCCAAGAATATAAAAAAAAACTAAATATTTGTAACAACTTTTTTCTCTTTCTTCTCATTAATAAAACCAATAACATATTTATAAGCAAAAGACAATTAACATGTTTCTACCAACACCTAATTTCATGCAACAATTAAAAAAAAAGAAAAAAAAAATTCTTAAAAACATGGAAAATTAACAAAAGCATAAAAGTTATAAGCAATAGGGTTATGCACGTATCAAATACAATGTCAAATACAAGGAGAAAACTACACTCTTGTCAATATTTCATTTTGGAAACAACTTTATTATGCTTTAAAAAGTTATAAAATAAAAAGGTGACTTAGGTGGTGTTTGTTTGTAGTTTAATGAAACCATTTAGCGCTTAATGCTGAATCATTCAGCATTCAGTGCGTTTGTTTAGCGTCTCTTAATGAAGTATATGCTGAATGGGTTAGCAAAAAAACTGCTGAATTATTCTTCCATGTAATATATGCTGAATCATTAAGCAGTTAGAAATCTTATAAAAAAGTTTCTTACATTCAAAACAAGTTTTATACAAAACCTCTTAATCATTCGGATCGTTGAATCATTCAACGCTTAATCATTTTATTCTTATCAAACAACACCTTATTTTTACATTTACACTCCATTTGCCAAGTATAGAGTTAAACGTATATTTGGGGGAAATTATTAGGTAACTATAGCAATGGATGACGTTGGATTGGTTCATATTTTCTTCTATGGATAATGATTTTAAAGCCCACAAATTAATTAGTTTGACAAACACGTAAACGAAAGAGAAAAATGAGAAGTTGATTTTGTTCAATTTCCACTCGACAATGAGGGCCCATATCAAGCCACGTGAAAACCCAAAGTTCTAAAAAACGTAAGGCGTGACGTCATCATCAAGTCTTGAGCAAGGCGAGCCGTGAATCCGTGACGAGCCACATCGTTTTTTAAGACAACAAATTTTTATTTAATTTATTTACATATATGTATAACAAGTTCAAAAAACAATATAGATCTATTGATTTATATGATTTTCATGTAATCATATGTGAAATTTACAAAAAAGAATGTTAAATTTATAAAAAAAATAATCATTTTTTTCAAGAAAAATTCAAATTTTAGAAGACTCTTCAAAAAAACTCGCGAAAAGACGACTTACGCAGCCTTATCAACTGCCGTGTTTCGTAACGACAGAGCCGCGCCTCACACCTTAGCGCCTCCATAGCGCGTTTTTTAGAACTTTGTGAAAACCTCTATCACAACACATGTCCCTCTCGCTCAAACAAACGATTTCCATGGACCATATATTACCCACTTTCCCAATTTTAGTTTTATTTTAAAAGATTTATAATAAGATAAACATTAAGCAAATGAATAAAATAACAGAAGAGAAAAGAAACTCCCATTCATGAACTATTTATAAATTTACCTCCATTTTCGAATATCAAAGAAAAATAGAAAACAAGTAATTCTACACTCGTATCAAAATCTAATCTTGTTTTATAAATTACAACCACAAAACCTTCAAATGCATCATACATAATCAATCCTTCACTGTTTTTATCTGCCAAAAACAACATGACAATTATAAATTTCACTACCCGAACAAAATCGACATTTTATTGAAATAAATAAGGCAATATAAACTCACCTAGTACTCGGGTTCCCAAGGGTAAGCTCGAGATCATCGGAAACACATTCTTCGTGAATCCTCTCTCCTTCCCACGGTTTCACCAAACCTTTGATCACATTACTCCCAAAAGCAAACTCGGATGACATCACATCCGACATAGGAACATCAGACGTTTGGTCAACACCACCGTTGACCGCCGGTGAACAAGTCCCACTTTGACCCGGGGTCCACATCCGGCCCGCCATCAACCCAAACGGATGGTTTGATGCAACAAGGCTGAATGTGGGAGATGACGGGCCTTCTTGAGGGGTTTGGGCGCCCGAAAGCCACCCTGATTCGGGCGGCGTTTGGATGCCCGGACTATGCCCGGGCCCAAAGTCGGTCAGTCTGGGGGTTTGACAAGTGGGTGAACTTAGGGGTGGGGTGACTGGGGCACTTATTGAACTACCGGGTATGTAAAGATGGTGTGGGAATTTTGATGATGATGAACCCGATGACAGATTTTTTAACCATGGGATAAGAGAATTTGGGTCGGTATTATTGTTATTATTATTATTATTATAAGCAGGATAATGGGTTGAGACAGGGCTAGGAATTGATGATGATGTTGGACTGAAATTGTAGGAAGATTGATTTGGGCTCGGTTGATATGACGAACACGGGCTCGCGGATTTCGATCCACCCATGGTTTCCATACGTTCGATTGGTTTACAGCCCTATACAGATTATAAAAGGAAAGTAATAATTAGCATGATGAAAATTGAAAATGTAACAATATGAAGGTTAATTCCTACTAGTTGACCATCAAAAAGATGTCCTTTAAGTGGAGATAATCATGGCAACAGTAGAAATTAGTCCCAAAGTTAATTATTCCGACAAAATCAAAACACATAGAATCGAAAATAGTGCTTTCTGTTGTGCGTGGCATTTCAAAAGAAAAGGTGTAGGTCCAAATTCATTTGCTATAGTCAACCAAAAAAGAGCTTAAATCACCATAACTATACATGATTCACCACCGAAAAATCAGGATAACTCCACAACGAGCCCAAAATAACAATTTTGAAATAGTGGTTACAATCAATTTTCCATCATTAGTGGAGTGTGAAGCTCACGGAAGAAAATGTCAAACTGTGTTGCACTTATTAAAGTGAAAAGTTATTAATATTCAGTAGTACAAGGAGATAGTTTTTAAGAAGAATGTGGCAGGGTGGTTTTTAATTAAACGGAAACTGTTGCATTCCGTGCATGTTCACATGGAAACAGATCATATGGTTGAGACTTGAGGACACACAATTAAGTATTAACGAGTAATTAATTATAAATAAATAAATAAATAAATACGTATAACTTGGGCCTCCATGGCTGACAATCTACAGAGATGTGTGACAGAAGTGTAAACAGATAAGCTAGGCGATTCTCCGTGATGCTAACGTGCGCCAATTGCTCAGCAAGCACGTTACCTTGTCTGTGATAACGACAATTCTCCAGATCCCTTCACACAATTAAACACTGTTTCGCTTTCATCAAGCTAACACACACCATCCATGGCGGAAAACTAAACAGACCCTAAACAAAAGTTTATCGAGTGCAACAAAAATTGAGCCTGATTTCAAACTTACGTCTAGATCGATAATCAAATTGACTCAGGAACAAAAAACCTTAATAGAAAATTTCAGATCTAAGACTATTGAAACAATCATAAATCTCGATTGCTAACGTTCGCAGAATGGTGAAATGAAGATGCAGATGCTAACGTGCGCAGAAAGCTATATAATTGAATAAAAAACCTCGCACACTACAAACTTCTACAAAAGCTATCATTCAATCATAACTAGTTTGCTAACGTGCGCACCACCAAATTCATAGCAATCCGAAAATTATAATGAAATTGATGATTGAAAAATTGGTATTTACCTTCCGATAAGTTGTTCCGTCATCTTCAACGATCCATCCAGCGTCGTTACATAGGGCTTTCAACACCTCGTTGTTGTCGCAGTGTTTAGGCAGCTTAAAGTTGCCGTAAGCTCTAAGTCCGGCGAATATCTTAGCGGCGATGGCTCGTCGTCGTCTCTCCCTCCGCTTGTTGTTCTCTCTCTCCTTCCACGTGGGCAATCTCGATCCAGACGTCATCTATTTGTATCAGATACAGTAACACCTACTCCACTTCCGATGACGATGACCGGATGAAGGAATAAACAGCCGGCCGCCGGCGAATTAAATAGTGAAGCTATAGTCAAAATGAAATAAAAAATCAAAAGGTGGGTGTCGTTGGTTGAAATGAGGTGAGGTGAGGTGAGGGCTATATACGATATATATTAAAGCTGTCACGTTATCATCCATATATTTGTATTAAATTACCATAAAGCCAGTGAACGATTCAAAGGGAATCCTGGAAATTGGGGTCGCGCACGTGGAACGTGTTGAGTCTTTTCAAACAGACGAGCCTTCAGTGGGAAAATGCTGAAACGTTGTCGTTCGGTCCAATTTCGTGTTTACTCCGTTCCCAAAAGGGACGGTGACACGTTTGATTTCTTTAATGTTAATTGAATAATGGTATCTACTCATATACTTACTCATTAGATGAAGATACGTGTTAAAATCAAGTGATAATATTAAGAGATATAATTAGTAGAATACACATGTCATTCTATCATGTGGGTAGGCTATGAGTGGGTCTAAATGGTATAACTAAATATCATTTCTCATGTTAATTTTTAGAAATAATTATCAATTTAGACCAAAAAATGTAAGAGACTCTCATTTAATATTGATAGACTTCAATCTTCCCAAAATACTTCGTGCGATTTGGGAGACTTAGGCAGTATAACCGGGAGCAGCACTAACGAGCAACATTAACTGGGAGCAGCATTAACGAGCAGCAATAAGTGGAGAGCAGTAGTAGCAAGTTTGAACAGTATTAACGAGCAGTAGTAACAAGGTTGAGCAGTATTAATGAGCAGTAGTAGCTATTTGAGCAGCACTAACTCAGACTCGTGGCGGCGTTCTAGTGGAGTTGCATGGTTGCACGCTCGCAGGGATAGTTGCGCAGAATATTTTGGGAAGAATTGAAACTCAAGTATATTTTTGAGGAGATTTCATTTCATTTGATCCAACATTAAAAAATCACCCTAATTTAGCTTGTTGACTAGGCCGCAATTCTTCTTTAAATCGTCTTGGTTAATCTATGATTTCTTCATACGCTCCACGGACGGAGCAAAAAGTGGAGTCTTGGTCAGAGCAAGCCGACCTGGAAATGCTTGCTTCTATTCTCTCCCCTCGAGCCGTAAATAAATGTGAAGGATAAAGAACTGGAAAGGTTGCATTGCAATAGTGATGATGGTTGTGACATCACAAAACAATACCAATTGTTCATGTATAGAATTATTCACGCAGGTTATCAAAATGCAACGAAATATTTAGTACACAAATGATGAAAATGTAAAACAACTCAAATTTGATTAGGCTCGACTCAAAAGTTAATTTAAGTAGCTCGAGTCAACTTATATCGAATTCATTTCGATTATTTTTCAATCAATCTTGAATAACTAAGGAGTGAACTTGACTCATTTACACCCTTATTGCCCTGTTATACACTAACATTCTGATTATTTTCCATCTCATGACCTAATTAAATCGGATGTAAGTTATAATATGAGTATAAATTTTTATATGAGAAAAGCATATGCACGTGAAATATGTAATTGGGTGGGAAACCATCATTTTCCACGAAACAAAAGCTTTGCACGTGCACGGTAGAGTCGTAGACCCACGCTTGTTTTTCGTGGATCATCAATTCATCACTTCCATTATTAACACAAACAATCAGCTAAATATTATTAATGAAACGTAACAACCAATTACTCAAAAATAAAACCAATTACTCAAAAATATAATAAAAGATTATATCCTTATTACTATATAAAAGTACTAGTTTCATAACCCGTCCGATGGACGGGCTAGCTGTAAGAAATATAATATATAATGATGAAAAAAACGTAAGAAATTATATGGTCAACTATTATTAAAATGATGATTAAAGCTTTTGTTGTACATGAATAATCGGTAAAAATAAATCAAAAAAGAAAACAAAATTTTATTGTATAAGACGTTTGTTGTTGAGTTTGTATAGTTACCATCTTGGTCGCAACAAAAAAATTTTCAAGCATTTGTTTCTCTTTACTCTTGATATATCAACATATAGTTGGTCATGTGAGAATACTGATATTTGGACAAACAAATCAACCCGTGACAATGTTCGCCCATGGTTTTTATAATAGTCATTGAAAAACGTACTTAAATAGGAAATTGTCTTCGGCTCAATTTGAAAGGCATAGTTTTGTCGTAAGGACTAATAATCATACGTGGGATAACACAAATTGTACAAACTTTGTCACGATCTTACCTCCAATTATATTAGCCTAGTTCTATTGCATAAATCTACTTTCTGATCAATGTTTTGCATACACATTACAGGAGCATCTCTCTTTAACTTCAATATATGATGCGTGACACCTGACATTTTTATAGTATACAAGAATTATGTGGTGTAAAGATCGAGGCTAAACATAGTATCATCAACAATTTCATGTGTGAGTGTTGATAATAATATGTTTAGACTATAATATTTTTGGATCATAATATTTTTAAACATTGATTATTATAATTTTCGATCATAATAAAATTGGATTATAATAAATTTGGATCGTAACATTTTGTGATCATAACATTTTGTGACCATAATAAATTTAAATTACATTTTTAGATCATAGGATTTTTTTCGTAAAATGTTTGAACCATGACATTTTTTTTTTTCAAATTTTTATGTCTATACTCATTTCGTAAAGAATTTAATTTTAAAAACTTTTATTTTCTTAATATTTTTGTGATTATAACATTTTGCGATCATAATAAATTTAAACTACACTTTTAGATCATAAGATTTTTTTTCGTAAAATGTTTTAACCATGACATTTTTTTTTCAAATTTTTATGACTATACTCATTTCGTAAATAATTTAATTTTAAGAAACTTTGATTTTCTTAAAATTTTTGAGATTATAACATTTTGTGATCATAATAAATTTAAATTACATTTTTAGATCATAAGATTTTTTTTCGTAAAATGTTTGAACCATTGTTGGGTCACATTTATTGTAACCAATAGTCTAGGGACCATTTTGTATTTAGTCGAAACTTTAGCTAGGTATATATAGTAAGTTGTAACCTAATTTGCATAACCTTTGCCCAAATTGTAGCAGCCCCCATCAATAGCAAAGTGTTCAAATATTCCATCCATCTTAATCTTCCTATATTATCACTTGTTTATGCTTAATTTATGAATTAATCATTGAATTCACAATCTACAACCATGACATTTTTTTTTCAAATTTTTATAACTATACTCATTTCGTAAAGAATTTAATTTTAAGAACTTTGATTTTCTTAAATTTTTTTGTTTACAAATAAAAAACAAAGCTATGGGCGAAAAACGAACCGGGGGAAGACATGAATATGTTTCCATATAAAGAAGACGTTAATTGTCTATTATGCCCTTTGAGTCAGCGTCCATGTCATCATTAAGAAGCAATGTTATTGGTACATGTCATCAAATTAAAATCATGTCCTTGCTCCATATATAGGCGGGAGATAATGTATTTGAAACTTCTTCAAATTAACATACTTAATTTTTAGTAAATACATTTTCTAATTTTGGATATATTTACATTTAGAAAAATTAACACCTATCACTTACATCTGTAACCTTCATGTTATTATCAAGGAGCTTTAACCAATCGAACTATAACCACTTTAGTACTTAAATTTGACGGCCATTGCACGGTTATCCAGCTAGTGGATAAGGGGGGTAATTTACAAGTACAAACATTTATTTGATACATATAACATATAACTATTATTTTATTTTACATATTTTTTGAAGATATTGTACTTTATTTATAACAAGTAAATATGTGACAATTGAGGGAAAAACAGACTAATAAGAACTAAAAAACTCACAAGTGGCTACTTATCAATCTCAATTAAAGTCTAAATATATGTATCTTTGTATGCATGCATGTATAGAGAGAGAGAAAGACGTGATGCGATTGAAAATTTTGTAAGCATCACACAAATATTAGACAAGTCATGTGCTATGGCTCTCAATGGTTTATGGAGCCATCTACTATTTTATTATTTCAATAGGTGTTATCTTAATTTTTTTTGAAGTATTTTGTTTATAACTAGCTCTCTTAGTATAATTGACTTGTTTTATATTGTATTCATTCTAACTATAGTCATTTTTGATTATTTTTCTTAATATTTAGTAAATATTTATCTAAGAAAATAATTGAAATTATAACCTTTAGAAGATCATTTCAGTCACTTTTATCATTATACTATCACCAAATAATTATTAATTTTAATGTAATGTATTAGATCAGTATAGTTAGGATGTTTTTAAAGTAAATTACAGAATTCATCTCTATGGTCTTCAGAATTATTCGATTTTGTCCCTTAACTTTTTTTTGTAATTTTTGCCGTCTTCATTTTTTCTTGATTTTGTCATTCTCTCCAATTATGTTAATACCCAATTTTGGAGTTGTGCCTATTAATCAACATATTTCAAAACTAAAAATTCAATTTAAATCAAAAAAATTTACAAACTCACTGGTTTATGCACAGGCACTGTTCTGTAGACGAACAAGGAACAGAAAAAGAATTTGAAGAAAATAAAGTCCAGGGTGACAAAGATGGCGATGAAATTAGAGTTTCTGACGAACAAGGAACAGTCACCTACTAATACTATAGTACTACATTTAACTGGAAAACTATTTAATGTTAATGACTACTATACCGTAAGTAATCAAATAGTCATGTGATTTCGATAAATAAACTTCACTGGAATGAGACTGAAAAAGAAAAAAGAAAAAAAAACAATTGTCATTTTGGTAGTTATATCTTTCAAGCTTGGAGCCTTGGAGCAGTTATTGAAAGCCCAATAATGTATATCAATAACTTATGGGCCAACATGAATATGATATGAAACCAAAAGAAAAGGAAAAGAAAAACACTTTGTTATTTCTGTAGAGTATAAAGATTACCAAGGGAAGTTTGACTGCTAGGGGTGAGCAGAAAAAATGGGTAACTGGAATTGGAACTGATACCGCTTTAGAACCGGTGGTTCCGGTTCCTAAAATTATGGAACCGCCCTAAGAGGTTCCGGTTCCGAATCTCAAAATTTAGGAACCGGTAACCGATGGATAACCGGAACCGGCGAATATTCGGTCTATATTTGTTAAAATATTATATATATGATAAATTTAATGTCCAAATTCAACAATATGAGAAATTTTGTGTAACTTTTAATGAGTTTAGTCATTAATTAGTCTAAATATAGTGTTCTCTCGATAAAATATATAGACAATCATATATTTAAGTGCTTGGAGTTTATGATTATTCAAAGATTAGTTGATAAAATGGCAAATAATGATTAATATTTAAGCTTCACATCTTATTTTAATTTTACGATTTTGGAAACAGGGTAACCGGAACCGGCACCGGAACCGGAGGTTCCGGTTCCGAAAATTGAGGAACCGGTACAAGAGGTTCCGGTTCCGGTTCCGGTCGGAACCGGTGGATACCCGGCTATGCTCACCCCTATGCTTGACTAACACCTCCGGAGTATTTTAATGCTTAATAGATTAAATATTAAAAGAAATGTTTGATTTGCTCAAAAGTTTAATTCTTTCAAGCTTGGAGCCTTACCTGCTTTGATTTAATAGACTTATAAACGGACATCCACTCGAGTGTAAACTGACGAGGAAGGGTTATTTTTTGAAATATTGGTATTTTGTAAGTGAAAAAGTATTGTTGACATAAGTGGATCTATTGAGTGTCAGTTGTAATGTCTGCTAAAATGAAGTTGATTTATTAAAAACTGAATGGCCAGTCACGGTTGATACTAGTTTAAGATCGAGCATTTAAGCATTTTGCCCTATTTTAAGTAATCCTTTTTAAGATGAGATGAGTTTATATGTTAATTATTTAGTTGTGTGTGTCTAGAAGTTGTCCCATGGGAAGATAAATATATGGGTTTATGAACCCTAATGCACCCAAATGATTGAGTTTGGATTTATCAAAGATTGTTTGATAAATTTTGAAGTAATTTTTTTTAATTGTACCGCATTTGGGGTTTAACACTTAACATATATTTAGTGTCACGTTTTATTAGCTACAGAACTACAAGTCTAGAATTGGTGAAAAGCAACCGGATAAGCCCTGTGGACTTATGCGCATATGTATCATTGGGTATGGTTGGACTTTAGCTCCATGCTACTTGTAAGTGTAGTATAGTTGCTTGACTTTGTGCAATTAACATATATATCATTACTTCTACGGATGCTATGGAGTGTCTTGTTGCACTTTGTAGGGACCCTGGGTATGTTGTAGAAATTAACTCATATTTTGAAATACCTTAATCATGAAAATTTTGGGAGCTTTTTTAGGAGGTCTAAAAACGTGAGCACAATCGTGTTAGGACCAAAATACCGACAACAAGTTGTATTATTGGTTTGATTTTGGCATTGGAGTATCGTGCAAGTAGGATCACGACACTATAGACAAAGTTACAAATAAATTGTTACATTAATTGTGCTCCATGTATTGGGGAGGCTCTAATACCCATATAAAACTTACTGGCTCAAATCTTTTCAAATACCGTGTGCTTTGATTTTTTTAGCGATTGTGGGACTCTGATTTTTTTATGTGGCCCGAATGTTTTTTGTACGACCAAACCATTTTTGTTACAATGTATTTAATTTTTCTCATAGAGTCATCAATCATATTACAATGTATTGAATTTTTCGACATGTAATGCTTATACATAATAAGTTTTCTAGCAAACAATGTTCTACACTAACATGTTTAGTTACATGTAAATATACTCATTACAATGGTCAACATTTCCCCACAACATCCTTCCAATCCTAAGAGCATGCGGTAAGAAACTCGCGAAAGGTTAGCCATGCTTTTGGCGGCTGCCAAAGCCTTTAACACCATACCAGCCCTTCCTCCAAAGAAGCTTTTGTTGTGGCCTTAGCGGTTTGTTAAACCCATTTGTTATGCAAAAGTGAATTTGTTTGGCGGGAAAGAGACTTTAACACCAGGGAGGAAGACTTTAACATTGATGTTAAACACATGTTAAAACTCCCAAGAAAATTTAACATGACTTTAATATCATCAAATTACTTAGTGCTCTACAACCTACATAAGAGACAAATGAAGAGGTTAGGGGTCTTGAAGATTTACTTCCTTTATGAAAATCAATAACAAACCATGCGGTGGACTGGTGGTGGCTTAGTGTTAAAATCTTCTAAATAATTTTAGAGGCTATGGTTCGATCTTCCCTCTGTATAAACATTTATTAGATGATCAAATGAATATTTGAGCATAAGCTTACCAAACTCGAGCTCTTAGGATGAGAATACCCATAAAGTAAATGTAAATTAATTACAAATAAAATGTTATAAATCCCACTGAAGTTTCATCAAAATAAGGTATCAACGAGTAGGTTATTAGAAAGTTTGATGCAACATTATGTGCATTTTTACCATTGGGTTTATTTCTTTATATGTAAGAAATGACGACTAATTGATTGTAAAGTTGATTTCGTTCATTTTAATTTTGTATTGAATGTACCACGTACACAAAGTCGTAGTAGTAATGGATAGTCGTAGGTCTTAGGGGGTGTTTGGTTCAACGTAATCCTCCGTAATGTAATTGAAATCGGTGGTATTTGAATTCGGTTGTAATTGAATTGAGTTGTAAATGAATACGCTTACGCGTTTGGTTACCAAAATTTTGAGTTGTAATTCAAATCAATACTTATGACTTTTTTAAAAAAAAAAAATTTAATTTTTTTTCAATATTTTATTATTTATTATTATTTTTATTTTTTTTATTTTTTAAATTTTTTATTATTTGTTTACATTTTAAAAAAATAGTTTTTATTTTTTTAATTTTTTTCTAATTTTTTTAAAAATTTTAAAATTTATTAAAAAAAATTTAATTTTTTTTTAATTTTTTAAAAATTTTTAAAAAAATTTTTAAATTTTTTTAAAAATTTTAAATTTTTTTTAAATTTTTTTTTTATAATTTTTTAAATTTTTTTAAATTTTTTTAAATTTTTTTAGAATTTTATAAAAATTTAATTTTTTTTAATTTTTTTTTTAATTTTTTCAATTTTTAAAATTTTTTTAAATTTTTTTTAATATTTTTAAATGATTTTAAAATCTGAAGCATATAAGATATTCAAATTTGTTAGTTTACTAAAGGATCGTAATTGAATTCGTAGGGTGTTGGGACGGATTTCAATTACAACGAATATCGTAATTCGAAATTACGTCGTAATTGAATTACGAAAAAAATGGGTCATCCAAACGTCCTCCGTAATGTAATTGAATTACAATTACGGAGGATTACGTCAAAACAAACGGGGCCTTAGGGTATGCGTGGTGACCACTTGGATTTAAAGCTTTCGGGATATGATCCAAATTGGTTAATGACTTAATGCCAATGTCTAACCGCTCTTCTTTACTAGATTAGGATCTATGGGCTACAAATGAAAGTAATCGATGAATATGATGCAAAGTAACCAAGAACTAAGAACGAGATGGAAAGAAGCATGATTTTAATCATATGTTCGATTTGTTGTCATCTCTAATTAATAGACTGTCCTAGGTGCTAATTGCCTAATTATGATATAGTTGCGCCTTTTTCCAGATCTATATATTTTATACTCACCGTTCCAATTTTATTGTTCATGTTTCCTTTTTTAAATATTCCAAAATTATTATCTATTTGAAAATTTAACTAATAAAAAAAACAGATAGGTAGTATAGATATAATTCTATTTGCTACATAGTTTAATAAATACACTTTTATTAAACTGTGTAATTTTTGTTTGTTCACAATAATTTTGGGACGGAGGAAGTAATAGACTAATACGCCTTCACTGAGTAAATTTGGAGTTACGGGATTATGAGAAACAACCGAAAAGGCCCCTTATTGCGATTTCTTTTTCTTTTCTTATTTCACGATAAGGCTTTGAAAACAACATTTTTTCTTGAACTAAAGAAAAGATGAATTTTAACTTGGAAGTTAAAGAAAAAGTAGCTACGTCATTTTCATTATAAATATAAAATCATTTATACAAAAGGAATCACATGTTTACTAGTCTCATTTGTGTACTCTCATCAACTTAATTTGCTAAATAATGAATAACTTGATGAACACTATTAGAGCAAGGGATGCTGTATGATATTAAACAAAATTTATTAGTGTTAACTATGGTGGCAAATCGTAATGAGGGCCCAGAAAAAAAATTAAGGGGTTGCACAGTTTTTTTAGTTGATGTTGGAAAGTATGATTTCATTACATGTAAGAAAAACGTATATAAATTACATCCTAAAGTTAACCTATTCGTTCTTTCATTTTCTGAAAACGATTGATTACACTTTTAATTGTAACATCTAAAATCGTTTTTTGTTTTCGCTGCACAAAAAACAACGCTTGATTCAAAAAATCATCACTCATTTTAATGCACAAATCTTAGAAGCTTCATTGCAAAAAAGCATCTTTCAATTGTTGCAGTTGAAACCACCAAAACAAAAACCAACTTTAATAACTTATATAACAAAAGGAAAGAACGATGTTTTCTTGTTTCACAATCAGTATATAATAGAAACTTATTAAATAAGGAGGAATGAGCTTTATTTCATTTTATAGTGGTCTGTAATTATTATTATTTTCTGATACATACGAATATTTATTGGGTTGCATCATACTAGGTCCTCCCCTACATAAGATTAGTGGGTATGGGCATGAAGCCTGTGGTGTGGTGATGAGGTGACACAAAAGCCACGATGTGGTGAGATTGGGCACACCGCCCCCTACATGATGTGGGGGTTGGGTGTGGTGTGGTGTGGCCATGACCACGACACATAACGGGTGTAGTGTGAGCTTTTCAAAGGGTTTTTTTTACTGTTGACTCAGTTAAAAAAAGAGTTTTTGTTTTTATGTTTAAATATAAAAAGAAAGGATATGATGTGGTTGGTGTGATAAGTATTTCCTAGATAAATGATGTAGTGTGATTACTGAGACAACAAATAATGTGACAAAAAAAATGAGGTTGGGTCCATACCCTATAGTTTAAGTCTTTTGTGTGCAGGTGATCAATACTGGTCACGATGTTGGCAGTGATTCGTAGCTCCACAAAGATTATCATCTATCGTATGTAACTAATTGCAACTTTTTCAGAGAATATTGACGTGGAAATAGTTTCTTATATAGAACAACCTAGATTAGTCAATTTTAACCAATATTTAATATAGATTAAAGAGTTTAAATTGGTACCTATTGTGGTTAATAATGTGTTTCAAAACAATTATTTTAGAGAAATGATATTTAGTTATATTATTGATTCTACTTATAGTTTTACTTAATTGATAGGATAATATGTGTAGTCTATTAATTCTCTCTTTTAATATTATCTCTTAATTTTAACACATACACTCATCTAATAAGTAAGAGTATGAATAACATTAAATGAGATTAAATATCATTACTCCTTATTTTATTTTGAAAGATCCCAAATCGTTATTGTACTTCAGACATAAACATTTGTTGGTGTTGCTTTGAGGGCATAAATGAAAATATTTAATATCGTCAAGCGAATGTACCTCTTCAAGAATATAAATATAAAGTTATTTTAACTTTATTAGTTTTCGAGGTAATTTTGTCTTTTCAAAAATGATTAAAGTACATCTGACTATGGGTGTCCACCTTTCAGATGCATCGAGTCAATCTGACAGAACATTATTTGATCGCAAAATAAAAATTAAAAAAAAAAGTGCGTAAAAGATATCTACGTATCACATAGATACTTGATAAGTGCCCTTAAAGCTGTCAATAGATGTAACACTGTATTTTTTTTTTTAAAAGATAATTAATTATTAGTCTAAGTACGGAAGCATCTAGTTAGTTAGGTTTACAAAACGTGGTCCCACAAAATATTACAACCAAAGTTAGTTAAAAAGACGGTATTACTAAACACGGCTCATTTTTACAAAACATATAATTTAAGCATGGTCAAACTTCCCGTCCAAGCCCGACCCGTTCGAGCCATCCAACCTGAAATGTATCAATAAGGGAGGGATTAGCACAAAAGCAAAGTGAATGAATTCCTAACACTACCAACTACACTAAACACTTAAACACGGAAGTTAAAGAACATCTCTGGTTAGGTAATCACTTATTTGAGAGGATCGGCGGCTTTGCGGGCCTTAAACCATGGTCGGCCAAAACCACGGTAACCGATAGCGTTGTGTATCCAACACCCGGGCAACTCCCTCCCCTTAACCATGTAACGCATACAGGTAAGGTCGGATACCCTATTAGTCGATACACTGTGCCCAGCCGTTATCCATCCGACACTGACCTCATCCCGATTGTGCACATAGTCATGTATGGTATTCCCTAACACTAGGCATACATAACAAGTAGACTAGCTACGAAAAACACCGCGAAAAACGTCACAACAGAGTTCCCGATCGCGAACTCCAGTCCACGATCGTGAACTAGAGTTCACGACGTGAACTCTGATCGTGAACAACTTCGCGACCATCGACCAAATTCACTGGAGCTACTTCACGACGCGAAGTGGAGTTCGCGTCGTGAACTCTCCACGTCTGGTAATTTTCTGCATTTTTCACCAACAAGCCAATACCAAACGAAAATAACCGAAACCCGAGTTGTAGGTCGAATCCACTCACCTTTCAACTTCTGATTCTTTAACTCAGTGAGCTAGTATCACTGAGTATCCTTCCCGGTTCCTGTCAACAATATACCGAGTTAGTGATAATCCATCGAATCGTCAAAATCATCAATTTCAACAACTAACTACACAAGACTCATAAAATGCACATTTTATGACATTTCCAACTAGCACCATTCCTTCATCAATACAATTGACCATTTTGACCATTTAGCAAGTATTCACAACTAGTTGACCCAAACGGGCCAAAAAACCCGAACATGATCCTAACACTTCCACATTTCCATCAACTAGCAATTCATAATCATTTAACAATTCCACCAAGTTGACAACTATCACAATTCCAAGTAACATACTTGTACAATCACTAGATCACCATTTTGACAAATCATCCAAACACTAGTTAAATTACTTCACCATTTAATTAATACTAGGTTTTTAACATCCATAACTTACCAAACATGATTTCACAACCTAATAAACAATTCTATCCATCCAAAACTCAAGAAATCCAAGATTCACCAAAACCCACCTTCAACATCCACCATTAATAGAGGTTGAAGGTGTTTTCCACCAAATCTTGTCTTCCTACCACTAACAACCATACATTTCATGTAAAAGCTTGCATAAACATAAACTACAACATCCATAACAAGATTCACCCACAAATCATCAAGCTACCTAAACCCTAGTTCAAACTCTAGCTCAAGAACACCAAGAACAAGCCAAGGAAAGGATGAGACTTACTTCTAGACTTCTTCTACACAAACTTGAGTGTGAAATTCGGACTCTAGTACCAAGAATCAACAAGATGAGCTCAAGAACAAGTATGGGGTTTTTAGGGAGAAAAAGGGTGCAATGGAATAGTGGATAAGCTTTCAAATGGAAGAGTGAAGAGGGATTTACCCTCCTCTCTCTCTTGGCCGGTCAACAAGGGTGGTGGGACCCCCTTGTTGTCTTTTCTTTTAATTAAATAGTATATGTCTGAAAAGTCCCTTTCGTAATTAATTTATTTAAAATAGTAAACGGACTCCAATTTTAAAAACGAAAGCATTTCTGGAAACGATATTCAACAAGGAATCCAAATATATAAAAATCACGTTTTCATTCCAAATAAATCACAAGTCGGGTATTTTAACCCCGCAAAGGACAGCAGGCTAATTAAATTAACTAAGCATTTAACCAGATAATCATTTAATAAGATACCTTAAGGTCAATAAACTACTAGGCCGGGTTTTAGGATGTTACAATTGACATGCATCAAATACTTGTACATCTATCTATAACTACCCCTCTGAATCTTAAGAACCACTTCTCCCATAAATTAAAGTACAACTTTTATGCATCTAACGAAGGGTTGTCATTATCAAAACCTTTGTTTTAATAAGGCCGGACAAAAAAAATCAAGTTTTACGATATACTTTCTCCGTTTCAAAATAAGTGAATCGCTTTAAAGTTTACGTTTTTTAGGCAAAATAAAGTAATAAAAGATTAATGAAATTAAATAGAGTAACTAGAATTGATGAGTCCCACACTTTTTATTATTTTTTTGTTTTTTTTAAATGGTGAAAAAATAAGATAACTAATATACACACATTTAATCTTGGGTAAATTACAGTTTTTGTCCCTGACCTATGGCCGATTCGGGATTTTTGTCCCTAATGTTTTTTTGTCCGTTTTTTTGTCCCTTAAGTTTTTCAAATTCTGGAAATTTGTCCTTCCGTCCAATTTTGGCCGTTAACTGGCGAAAAATGCAAGGCATGTGAGGGCATTTTGGTCCTTTTCACCATTCTTCATCGTCTTCTTCTTCATCTTCTTCAACACCCAGATCTCTTCATCCGAAATCAAAAACATAAATATGAACAAAGCCAAAATCAAAACGTGCAAAACGAAATAAAGCTGAATTGAATCAAAACGTGCAAAACCCAGATCTCTTCATCCAGAATCTAAATTGTAATCGTGGTCTGTAAATCTGTGGTGTACCCAGATCGTTACTTGATTCTTCCCCCTTCAAGTCTAATGTCGGTGGATCAGAGAAAACGAGAACACGATTACAAGTGGTTGCTTTACTTGATTTCCCCCCTTCAATAAAGCTGTTGCAGGTTCTAGCCTGAGAAGACGACCCGGGAGGTGCGGCAGTCGTCTTCTTCGGCCGTCATCTTCGCCTCTCCATCTCCTTCAAAACCCCCAATTTCACATCGGACGACCTTCACCCCGCCATCTCCTTCAAACTCGACCACATCCACGTTCGAAGACCTTCAAAATCGATTTGCAGGTAAGTGAATAAATTGATTTGCAGGTTAGTGAGAAATCGATTTAGTGGTGGTGGGTACTGTTCTAGTATAGTTTTAAAAATATATGCAGGTAAGTGAATAAAGTCCATCTTTAAATTGATTTGGTGATGTGATATTCTGGGCGAACTCAAACTAGATTGTGAAGATGATGAAGTCAAGATGATAGAGGAGTACAACTATTAAAGCATAGGGTGCAATCAAAATCGTATCTGATTTGAGCTGTTATGGAAGCTTATATAAGTGTTTTTAGAATTAGGGTTTAATTGGGGAAGAACATATAAATGATGAAGATGATGCAAGGGTAATTTGGTAAAATGGACAAAAAAAACCGTCAGTTAACGGCCAAAATTGGACGGAAGGACAAATTTCCAGAATTTGAAAAACTTAAGGGACAAAAAAACCGACAAAAAAACATTAGGGACAAAAACCCCGAATAGGCCATAGGTCAGGGACAAAAACTGTAATTTACCCTTTAATCTTAATCTATTTTTGGTAATATATAAAATTGATAAGCCCACCAAAGCACATACGTCACTCCATTTAATGCTTGCCATATAAAATTACTACGACATTCAAATCAAACAAGAACATGAATTGAACTAAAATCCACGTACAAGATTGCAAATTGAACCTGACCCTGATTTGATCCGACGATTTACGATCAGTCAATATCGCGATCCACAAAAGACTTCCGATTACGACATTCTGTAAAGATCAGAAGACCCAGAAATTCAAGAAATTTCAACTTCTCTATTATTACCCGTGTGTTTTCCTTTCCCTTTTTATATATCGACACCCAAGTAGCAAGTTCGTTAAGGCGATACGATACGTCGAACACCTGGCGTGCAGTAATTTTGGTTTAGGTTTTTGTTACAAGTCATTCAAAGTCTATACTTTTAACGACTTTGATGTTTCATTCTGCTCGCTAGTTATTAGAAATTGTTCAATTTTGCCGTTTTCTTCACTGATTTGTATTTTGATTTTATAGGAGTTGTTATGCAGCAAATTGAAGGAAGCTTGTTAAGCTCTGTTTTCGAATTTAAGAATTTTCTGCTCAATTTTGGAGAAATTTGTTCCAAGGGTTATTGCGGTTGATCAATTTTAAGAGGATTCAAATTCAAGGTGGCTAATTGATTGTGATTGATATTTAATTTTCTTCATAATGAATGATGCTAATGGTAATTCCAATGCTCTGCCTCCTTTCATCACCAAAACATATGAAATGGTCGACGATCCTTCAACCGATTTAATCGTTTCTTGGAGCCAAAGTAACAAAAGTTTCATAGTCTGGAATCCACCTGAATTCTCAGGTGAATTGCTTCCAAGATTCTTCAAACATAACAATTTCTCCAGCTTTATCAGACAACTTAATACTTACGTAAGTCACTTCTTTAATTTCGTAAATCGTTTCATAATTTGCTAATCTGATAAAAATTGGTTCTTGGTGTATAAATCTTGAAGGGATTTCGAAAAATCGACCCTGAACTTTGGGAATTTGCAAATGAAGATTTTATTAAAGGTCAACCACATCTATTGAAAAACATCCGTAGAAGAAAACCGGTTCACAGTCATTCCATGCAAAATCTTGCAAACAATGGGTCGTCTTCATTAACCGAATCAGAAAAACATCAACTCATAGAAACGATTAATAATCTGCAACACGAGAAAGAATCATTGTCTATAGAATTTCACGAGCACCAACAAGAACAAGAAAGAATCAAATCAGAAGCACGTGCATTAACAGATCGTTTAAAACAAGCTGGCAAACTTCAAAAAGATATCCTATGTTCTTTAGATGAGTTCTTACAAAAACCACCCCTTGATTTGATGGAAAATAGAAAGAGATCAAGATTATCAGTATTAAACGAAACTAATAATGATCAAGTTTGTCCCTTTAACATCCCAATTCGCGAGAATATAACCGTCGATTCACTTTTATCATTGGATACCGAATTGGTTGACCAATTGGAATCTTCAATCATGTTATGGGAAGGTGTACTTAAAGATGTTGATAATATATTTGAGCATAAAAAATGGTCATTAGAGATGGATCATGAGGGTTTAAGTGGCGCAGATAGCCCGATTTTGGAATACCCGTTAGTGAATACTGAGACGAGTTCTAAAGAAAGTGAAAGTGACATGAATTCTGAAGCGGTTAAAGTTGTTGCGGTTGAGGAAACGGGTGTTAATGATGTTTTTTGGGAACAGTTTTTGACTGAGAATCCGGGTGATTCGACGGATAGAAAAGGGTTTGATCAATATGGTAAGTTTTGGTGGAATATGAAGAGTGTAAATAATCTTGTTGATCAATTAGGGCAGCTTACTTCAGTAGAAAGAAGTTGAGAATGTTGAAATTTTTGAAGTGGTTGTATATTTGAGTTAGGGTTTATGTGGTTTTTAGGGTTTTGTACATATAAGTTACTAGCTTTAGATGCGTTTTATGTTTGTAAATATATCTTTATGTTTAGGTAAGTATTTGTTGGCTTATAGTTCTTTTCCCTATACTTATGGTAAAAAATAGCAATAAAAAATCTATTTTATTTGACGTTCTATCCCGCTTTAATAAGATAACCAGAAGGATGGATACATGTGCCTACCGATTGGTGGTGGTGGTGGCCGCGTATGGCCGGTGGTGGGGTGTGTGATGGTGTTGCCGAGTTGGTGGGTGGTGGTGATAGTTTCAATCACAGTTTCAAGTTTTTAAAGTTCAAAAAATTAATATAATTAATTATATTAAAGTAATGAATGTATAGTCTAGAAATTCAATTTGTTATAACATTATGTTAATAAAGCTGATATTACAAGTTTAAGTCATACATGATGCATATTTTTGATAACACAAATCTGTATCGAAATAGTAAATATGTCGGCTGAAAATTAAGCATTGCTAATTCCGTTCCATTACAATATCCTTTCAAGCATCATAATTGTTTTTTGAGGAACACATCCTCCAAGCTGCTAATTGATGTACTTCATTTTATGCCACGAATTCACTCACGTCTTCAAAAATCCCATATTTCACTCAAGAATTCAAAGAAAAATGATGTGTTTAAATAAACATGTTATACATAAAATTCAGACACATAACAAACTAAAGGTAAGAGTAAAGATATAAAATATGTACAAGACATATATCAAGACTTGAGTTGGATTAAACATGTCTTAAGAAACAGAAATCGACTTAATAATGTAGCTGCTGCATTTTCTCTAGATTCAATGGTATGCTGAATCTTAAAACGTGAACAATCGATCTCAAACACCCGTTTTCATCAATAATTTGACTCAACAGAAGTTTGACTTTCAGAATCAAACAATAACTAAATTTTAAAGGATGAAAAGAAAGCTTACAAATTCTCTTGCTCGACTTCTTCAACAATGGAAACAGGTTTTGTGCTCAATTTTTGTAACCATAATGGACTATAACAGAAGATGATGGTAAAACATATTGTTGTTCAGGTGCAAGTTGCGATAAAGCAGCGGTCAACCAAGTCAACTTATCAGTTATCAATTGACATTCTTGACTGTTTTTCTGCTTCAGATAATGTCGAAGTGATTTTTTAACAATTCAATTATTATTCATTTAATTTTGATGATTTTTTTGGTACTCAGTGATAATAAAAAAAAGAATACTACGGAAGTATAAGTTTTTATATTTTCGTTTTCCACAAGTCCCAAAAATACTTGTGGTAACGGTGAATCCAAGGGAGTCAGGGAAGGTACATTTCATATCATAAAAGTTACCAAATAATAATCAAAATTAAAAATTCATTAAAAAAGTACATGTCACCATCACCTTGTTTGGATCCCATGACCTATAAACTTTTAAACCTGTGTTCTTGACCAGTCAAAAAGTCAATCTTCTTTATTGACCAAGTAGAGAGTAGTCCCCACATTAATTTTAATGAGAAAGGTTTTAATTTAATAAAAGAATACAAATGTTTACAACTAAAAAAGGCCTACAAAGAACATTAAAAGCTAGAAAATAAAAGACAAAACAATATAATACACATTTGCCCTTTTCTATTTGGAGTTGACTCTTATTATTGAAAACAATATAATACACTAGACGGAATGAGCCAACGCCCTTCGTACGTGGGGGTGTGACAAGGCGGCCACGGCGTGGTGGTGGGGTTGGAACACACCCCCCCCCCCCCCCCAACGGCGTGGGGGGTGGGCGTGGCGAGAGTGTGGCACGGAAGGACGCTCCGCAACGGGCGTGGATTGCTTATTTGGATCGAAAATAGCCGTTGTCAAACGGCTATATAGCCGTTACAATTAAAAAAAAAGTTTTTTTTTAAAATTATTTACCTATATATATTACACACTTTCACTCATTTTATACACACAATTAACCCATTTTACTCTCTACAAACTCCTATCTTCATACCTCTCTACTTACAATGGATCCACACAACAATCCTCCACAAACACCCAATCAACCTTCACAACAAAATATACCACCGAACCTAGGATTTGGTTGCTTCGATCAATACGCCAATCTCCTAAATCCCGGTGTTGTCCCACCTCCACAATATTATCCACAAACCGCACCTCAATTTCAACTCCCTTAATTTCAACAACCCCAATATTCACAAAATGTATCCGAATTTGCACCCACCAGCCAATATTTTCAACAACAACAAATTCATCAACAAGCCCAAACACAAGAACGACAAGCGGGGGGGGAGCAAGAGAAAGGCGAAAGGGAAAGGGAAAGGGAAAAGGAAAGAAAAAGATGTTGTTGAAGACGTTGGGGGAGAAGATGTGGAAGAAGACACACAACTTCCATGGACGGAAAAGGAGGAACTTGCGTTGTGCCGAGCTTGGTGTGCGACTTCTAAAAACGAGAAGGACGGGAATGGCATGAGAATTAAAAACTATTGGGAAGCCATTCTTTCTAAATTGCATACCTTCATGGAAGTCCCGCCAAACCAAAAAGACAATAGTCTTAGTAGCAAATGGCGTGACATAAACAACAAGGTTACAAAATTCAATGGTATATACAACAAACTCTCGTCGGAAAGAAGTAGCGGAATGGCCGCGTTTGATGTTTTGGAGGCCGTCAAGAAACAATACAAAGTTGAAAAAAATGGCCATGCTTTTGAGCTAGATCGACATTGGTTGATTTTAAAAGATGATCCAAAATGGATCGGCACAATTACTAAAGATCAACAACAATCGAAGCGCTCAAAAAGTTCACAATCGGTTGACGTTTCTGATGGTCGTTCTCATGTCGACCTTAATGCAGGGGACGATGAATTTCCCGATGACCTATTCGACGACATTGATGAAACCCCAACTCCTCTTGAACGACCAATTGGAAGAGACAAGGCTAAACGAGCGGGTAGGCATGCGGCGGAAAAGGAAGCGAAGAGCAAGCATAGGCAAGACATTCAAAAATGATTAAACGAGCACTTTGAGGCAACGCAAGAGCGCGTAGAGATGCGTCGTCAACAAGTTCAACTGGAACAAGAACGACGTCAGCAAGAGAGGGAGAAAGAAGAAAGAGATAGGGCGCTTGCAACCGAACAAAGAATGATCAATAATTTGAATATTTTGAGTATGCAACCACCGTCAGGCTTGCCGCAAGAAGATCTTCATCATTTCCTAGCCGCTAAGGAAAGAGCCCGAAAAGCGATGAGCGATTTAGGATTGTAGTTTTTTTATTTTAAGTATTTTTAATTTTAAGTATTTGTATTTTTAATTTAATCTATTGTTATTTTAATTTTAATGGAAGTTTAATATTATGTTTAAAAAATAAATGGAAAAGAAATGATGAGATGGAAAATAAAATGGTGTGGTGTGGTGTGGTGGGTATTTCCACCAAATGATGTGATGTGGTGGTAGTGTGGTTGATGAGGTGGCGCTGATGTGGCGGAAAAAGACACCACCACATGTGGTGCCCATACACACTAGTCTCAGTGATAATAAAAAAAAGAATACTACGGAGTATAAGTTTTTATATTTTCTTTTTTCACAAGTCCCAAAAATACTTGTGGTAACGGTGAATCCAAGGGAGTCAGGGAAGGTACATTTCATATCATAAAAGTTACCAAATAATAATCAAAATTAAAAATTCATTAAAAAAGTACATGTCACCATCACCTTATTTGGATCCCATGACCTATAAACTTTTAAACCTGTGTTCTTGACCAGTCAAAAAGTCAATCTTCTTTATTGACCAAGTAGAGAGTAGTCCCCACATTAATTTTAATAAGAAAGGTTTTAATTTAATAAAAGAATACAAATGTTTACAACTAAAAAAGGCCTACAAAGAACATTAAAAGCTAGAAAATAAAAGACAAAACAATATAATACACATTTGCCCTTTTCCATTTGGAGTTGACTCTTATTATTGAAAACTAATTAATTAACTCATAAATTAATGCATAAAATTGGAAAAAAGATTAACACGTTCTACTCGATCTCGGTGATCTACTTGAAAGACACCTCCCACAAGAGACGAATCTGAGTAACGCTCGTGGCTTTCTTGGTCTAAACTTTAATCGAGAAATCTGCATAAACAATATTAGATTATTATAAAAACACTTTCTAAAATCATTTTACTAAAAAAGAATTAGATTATTATTAAAATAATATAGTTTTTGTAATCAAATTTGACATGCTAATTGTCTACAATAAAAAGTAAAATTTTTGGACAAAAAAATCTTTTAGGTTCAACCCAGCCAATGTATACCAAAAATTGACCCGTTTACATGTTACCCGACCCGTTTGACTGACCCGTTTTGACACTTTTAAATTTAACCAAATATTGGTCATTACCTTCCGATGGGCAACTCTAGATGCCTTCCAGCACAACAAGTTTCTTGATCTCGGTTCCATTCGTCTGCAATTAAAAGAAATTATGAAATTGAAAGTATGACTTTTAAAGTCAAACAAGCACAAAAGGAAAGCTTACAGGTTGTCTTGTTCAAGTTTTTCAGCAATTGAAACCGCTTTACGTGTTGACCAACCGTTTCGTTGTGATTCTGCTTGTTGAATTACATTTGCAAGTGAAACTTTACCTTTGACCAAACTCATCGATTGACTTTGGTCCCCTAATCTTCTTTGGAAACCAACATTTGTGTTCTTATTAGATCTAGAAGCTTCTATTTTATCATCATTATTATTATTTTGAATATGTAATTTAGGAGAAGATTCTTCTAATTCAACAATCTCGCTTCTTTTTGCATATAAATCATCATTTATTTCACTTCTGATTTCGATTGTAACAGGTGATCCAAGAACATGCTCAAATGCTTTCAAAATGTGTGTTTTGAATTTCTCTGCTTTTGATTTTGTAACATGTGATGTGAAATTAAGTTGAACTGTTGGAGCTGCAAAAATTAATTTCAAGTTATTAATTACCATATTCAAAATGACCAAAAAAGTAATCAGATATGGTGTATGATTGATGGTATTAATGTTTTTTCTGCGACCAAAATGAGGATTTCTTTTACTTATTAAAGATATTAAAGTTTTTTTATAACCAAAAAGAGGACTTTTTTTTACCAAAATGTAACCAAAAAGTTTCCAAATAGTGATGTACTATGAGAACAAGAAAAACACTAAAAAGACCAAAATACCCTTCAAGACTTATCTTCTCTAACACACCAAAAGTTCCCACCTTTAATGAATATTGAGTTCCAATTTTCATAAATGGGGTTGATAGTAAAAAAGTAACATTTCATAACGGATCTAAAACGAGATTTATCATAAATAAAGCACAAAAAAGGTAAAAAAAATAAATACCTGCACCAAAGCTGAGTGATGTGATCTTTCCTTCACGATACAAAAACTGTTTTATGCTATTTATCTGAATATTCTCAAGTACTTCCAACCATATTTCTTCAATTTCTTGCCGATAATTACCTTCTTTCATTTTCATATGAATTCCACTAGAACTCCCACCATTTTTCATAAAACCCCCTTGACTTCCAATCATCTCATTATGATCAAAATTACTTTTTCGGGTCCCACCATTTTGTAACCCTAATGGGCTATGATGAACACTAGTATGAGTATCAACAGAAGATGATGGTAATACATACTGTTGATCAGGTGCAAGTTGCAATAAAGCAGCGGTCAACCAAGTCAACTTATCATTCGACATTCTTAACTGTTTTTCTGCTTCAGATAATGTCTTTAATGCTAACCTTAATTTCTCCATATCTTCTTTAGATACTGAAAAGGTCAAAAAAGGACTGAAAATGTAAGAGCATGAAAAAAAGTGTGGCTTTTTTGTAAAATTTGCTTACAAGATTGGCGTTTGAAGAATTTTCTTCTTGGTCTTTCTTTCATGAAATTGTAACTACCAGCAAGAATGTCAGTTATTACAGTTGCAAGTTGTGACATTAAAGCTAATGGCTCAACACCTGATTCCATGATTTCTCTTAAATGTTTAACTGTATTTACTGTATCTGCTGATAATGCAAAATCGAGTAGGTCGACTAATTTGTCATCAGATATAAGTCCAACCTGTAAAATGTGCATATAATTATCTAATGATTATAACTGCAATATATTATTATAATTATAGGTAATTGTTGAAGATAGTTCTTAATTTTCTTGTAGTCCCAATGGACAATCTCAACCATTGGTCAATAATAATTATGTGTCAAGATTAATCACATGTTCTTATACATGGAGGGGTATTTTTGTCATTTGACACTCGTATAATTTTTATTTTTTAAAAAAATAAAACTTTTTTACTTTTTTTCATTAAAAAAACCATCATGTGATTGTATACTTGATCACATGTGATTATACAAAAAATCACATGTGATTATACAAAAACATCACATGTGATCATGTGATTATCACATAATATTGTTTTTTTAAGAAAAAAAAAATTAACAAAAAAAAAATAATAATTATAAAAAAGAAGAATTGGCCTAAAATTTTATTGAGTATTGAATGACAAAAATACCCCTCCACGTATAAAGCATGTGATTAATCTTGACCATTAATTATTATTGATCAATGGTTGAGATTTGTCCATTGAGACTGCAAGTTAAGGACTACCTTGAACACATCTCTAAAACTATATATAAAAAATAATACTCCCTCCGTCCCATTTTAAATGTCCAGTATACTATTTTAGTTTGTCCCACAAAGAGTGTCATTTCCTAAATTTCAACCAATCAAAAAACATTTAAGTGGGAAAGAGAAAATTTGATTGGTGACATTATATAATTAATGCACTTTTCTTAAACTGTGTGTTTTTTTGTAGTGGACAATTAAAGTGGGACGGAGGGAGTAATGAATTAGAGATAAAAAATACCAATTCTTGAACAAGTGGAACCGAGATTCTTTGACCGAGTAAACTTAACTGCTCAAGTGTCATTTGAGCATCTCTCAACGATCCATCAGATCTTGAAGCAATAAGTTTCAATGCATCTTTATCAATTTCAAATTCCTCTTTTGTTGCAATCCATTGCAACGTGTAAATAATATCCGCATCTTTTAATTTCGGGAAAAAAAACTTTTGACACCTGGCAATTATAATATGTGGCAAAACATCAAGACTCGAGTTTACCAAAACAAAAACCATACGTCTTGGAGCCCGATCAATAATCTTGATAACTGCATTCCAACAATCATGGGGTAAAGAATCACAATCGTCGATTATGAAAACTCGGTATTGTGATTGTTGTTGTGAAACAATCATGTGTTCTATAAGTTGTGTAAATCTTTTGTACCCGAGATTGTTAACGGGCCCGATTTCTCGAACGGCCCGATTCTTGCCCGTATCGTGTGCTATGCATGAATTGCAGTAACCGCACG
Organism: Calendula officinalis; assembly: GCA_963853835.1. Taxonomy (NCBI): domain Eukaryota; kingdom Viridiplantae; phylum Streptophyta; class Magnoliopsida; order Asterales; family Asteraceae; genus Calendula; species Calendula officinalis. Next base: position 31,567,115 of record OY970821.1, on the reverse strand, counting down.
GTTTCGGGTGGTCAAAAGATTGACAAGTCAAAGCTCGGGCAAATATTCGGGCACACGAGGTTTTCCCAGTCCCGTGTGGCCCGTAAAATACATAAAGTAGCCCGAGTTTTTTCTTGGCGATTGCATTTGAGAGAGCTTGTACTGCTAGATTTTGGCCCACGAGATCCCGAAACGTTCTCGGGCTGTATTTTTGGGTGAAATTTTGGTGCGGGTTTTTGCGGGCTTGATCTCGAGAACGGGCTTCTGAAGCAAGATCTGAATCGATTTCACTATTTAATAAATTATCAGCATATAAACCCAATTCGCCCGAATAATCATGAACCCATGCAGCTGGATTTTCGCCACTTTCTAGAGAATTATTATCTAATAATAACGGTAACGATTCACCGTTTGTTGATGAAGTTGAATGGTCAGAGAAAACGGGCATTTGACTTTGACCTTGACCGCCTTTTGACTTTGAGTCAGATAAACCACACGCTAAACTTCTTCCCGCAATATCAAGAAACGTTTTTCCTCTATCGTGAATTCTTGACCAATTAAACGGGATCCCGCACCCGTTTTTCGGGCCCGTTGTGACATTTTGTTGACCGTTAAAGTCAACTTCTGGTTCCTCCATTTGGGCTATGAAATTAGAAGCCATTGAGGGCTCGTTTTTTGCAGCCCGTGAAACGTTTCTTCCACCGCGAAATTTCCGCCTTTTGACCCGATTAAAGTCAACGTTTCTTCCATGTAAACGGTTGTGCGATGAAGCTACATTATCACTATCAATATCGTTTATCTGCTGGGAAAGAGTTTTGATGTTATTACCTTTTCGCCCTTTATGTTTACTTTTATTGTCGGAACTGCCCCCCGGGTAAATATCACGGGCCAAATTAACAGCATCTAATGGTGAATCATCTTTAAAACTCCTTCCACTTGATTCTTCTTTCTTGTTTCTTCTACGAATTACATCATCCGTGCCCACATTTGATGATAAATTGCCAGATAAACCACCTGACCGCCTTCCACCACCGCCGCCGCCACCGCCGGAATCTTTTCCGGCGAGTTTTGGCGGTGGTTCATGGGCGGAAGGGGATTGAAAAGGTGGTGGGCTCATTGAGGGATCCCGTAACGATCTTGATCTTTGAAGAACAACTAGGTCCCGAATAAGGGACCTATCGGTAATTATTGGGCTATTTTTGTGCATATGGTTTTTCAAATGAATACAATTTGTTAAATGGATATGGTTTCTTAAGTGATCACTAATGTCACTATTAGCATCTTTAAGAATCCGGTCACGAACAACTCTGGTCATGATCCGATTCTGCAACACACCACGAAATATGCCATTTTCTTTCTCATTATACAAAATAAATGAACAAAAAAATCGAAATCTTGAAATAGAAATGCCCCCAATCTAATCCATTATATAATGGAACCATTTGACTTTTTTGCATTGAGAATGCTTGAAAGTCAATTCTAGAAATAACCCCAGATTTCTAAACTTAAATTAGCCAAAACCCATTTGTAAAAAACTAAAAAGAATCAATATTTATGCTAACCCAAGATTATAACAATGAAATTAACAGAACCCAATTTCAAGAACCTCATAAAAATGCAATCTTTAAAGCTCCCAACACCCACCCACTTCACAAGAATCAACGAACTCACAGTATATGAATCTGTGAACAAATTGAATTGGGTTTTGCTTTGTAGAAACAATTTAAAATAAAAAGATTCACAGGAAATGACTTAATTCACCTGAATTAGAGGCAAAGTTGCGGGTGACCCGTTTTCTTCATTAAATCTCAGATCTTTTACATCAACTTCACGAGGGCTTTTTGGTGGCACACACAGTTACACCTTTTAATGTGTGTAGGCAAATTAAAGGGGTTTAGAAACATAAGGGCTAAAATGGGTCTAGTGTTCGTTAGTAACAGAGAGTGTAGATGGCTGGTTTAGAGAGAGAAAAGTGGGGTTTTTTAGAGAGAGAAAGGAAGAGCAGAGGAGCATGGCAATATTGTTTTGTTGCTGACAATTAATTGTGCGTCGGAACTTGACACTTTGCTCATAAACCAGCTACTGTGTGTGTTTAGTTTTTGTGATGTGTGAATTAATTATTTGAATGAAATAATTTTGGGTTTTTTGAATTTTGGAATCAAATAATTTTTAGGTGCACGATTCCGATGAAAGTTATTTATTTGCTTAATAAATAGAGGCAAATCTCACCACATAAAGACGTTTTTTGTTTGATTTCTATATTTTAAACTAAACTAATAAAACTAAAACAGAAAATAATAAATTTAAAATAAGAAACCAAACTAATTATTTGTTCTCAGTTTTGATTCGGTCCAGTTCTGATTTCAGTTCAATTTGCTTTGAGTTCAGATTTTTAGCCCAAATGTTCATCCCTATACGGGCCAACCGAAATCGATATAACCGAACTGGAAATAATGAATTTTCAAAACTGGATAAATTACATGTTTTCGTTTTCAGATTTGGTTCGGTTTGGTTTTATTTTTTCGTCCCAAATGCTCACTCATACCATATTTTGATAAATAACTAATTTTATATTTTATATAGTAAAAAATAATACTCTCCTCGTATCAAAGTTATTGTTCAATAAATAAAAACATTCAGTTTAAAAAATTGCATATAAACACATATAAAAATATTAATATATGGTGGAAATTTAATTATTTAAGTGATTATTGTAATTTCTGTTTGAAAAGTTGTCAATGGCTAAGACCGCTAAGTTACATTCTTACATATGATAAAACTAATTGTATTCGTAATTCCAATAGAAATTAAATTAGGCATGGTACCAGATGCTGCTGCTTGTGTATTTTTGGGAGTGATGATATGACTTGAGGTTTCAAAAGAATAAGTGTTGCTAAAGAATCATTGCATTAAATGGAAAATTTGTCTCCTTTTATGGTTTACATTAACCGATTAATATGATCATGTACAAAGAATTAATAATATGTCTATGACCTTTTCACAAGTCTGTGAAATCGATGAGTACTACCAAATCTTGACCAAAGGTACAAAAACATGACATTTCCTTTCGCTTAGATAATGAGATATCGCGAGTCACACATCTAGTAGCATCCTCATTGGCTACATTAATATCGTACATGTACGATATATTATAGATCAGAATCTACGTATAAAGGATCGGTCAAATTGAGTTGATTCACATGTTTGGCTTGAAGAGTTAATTAGTATGGGTGAATGGTGCTTTTGTCTACATGTCCATGCATCAAAAACAGGGAGACATCACATCATCATGTGATTCATATGCTTGTCCTTGCCATTTCCCAACAGCGACGAGTTCTTAAATTCGTCAGTAGGGTCACATCATTTTCTTCCATACTGACAAGAAACTAACATGTTCGTGTCAATAGTAACTCATTTCCTTAGTGCCGCTTTAATTAAAGATTTTGGTGTGTAGTGTGAGTAAAAAGATATTTTGATACATCCTAAAAATATATGTAATCACTTGTTATGATGTGTGAATGTGAAAAGAAAAATATTAAAGTGACGCTAAGTTGGCTAGGTGGATTGAGCCACAATTCTCCATACTCTTTGAAAGCTACCTCACACACCTAAATAAAGAGTTCAAAAGAGATTGCATTTCATCTATAAAATTGTTTTGATTTTTAACAATTAATGATGATTAAACATACAAAAATATTTTCATGTAGAACAAATAAATTTTTTTATCACAAACCGACATTTACTAGTTTTGGTACACTAAAAGCATGTAATAGATGTGGGTTTATTAACATTTTCTTAAATATTTGTGAATGAATGGTATAATAAGTAAGTATGGCAATTTGAATTTTAATCCTTTCACAGTATAAAAACAACATTAAACTTTGTCGTGTTCAATTTGGGAGTATTGTCTCATCATTTTTTATTTTTTTGGAATTCCCTACATGTTTTTTACCTAAAAGTTATGAAAAACTACAAAATGCCCCTCGTACCAAAAAGAATTGCAGAATCCCACCATCGTAAGTGTCTACATCGACAGTCGACACTCGACACCATTTCCCCAAGTTATTGCTTTACTCAGGATGTTGATATGCAAAATGCCCAAATTTCCCCTTTAAAAAGACTCCATTTAATTTTGTTGTTCGTTATTGATTTTGAATCATATTTTTTAAAATTATAGGTTCTGTTAATAGTCAAATCATTCTTATAAGATCACTCTTAATCATTGTCACTACCAACACTTGTATTTTTACTACATCAGTGTTCAGCTAACATTACAACTGACATATTCATGTCAACAATAAATATTCACTTATATTTTCTACATTAAATAAATACACGCGCAAAATTAATATCCACAAAATATCCTTTCTCTCTACTCTTTATCCGTCGCCAAACTGAAACCAATGAATCGAAGTTCCAACCAGCACTACCGTACCAAAAGACGAAAGTAACTGAAGGTTGCCGATGATAACCATTGTCCATTGACATAGGCCTAATACCGGTTAACATGCATTGATATTCGTAGCTTGATAGAAATAACTAAAATATGGGCTTCAAGTGTTTATGGTGATATGCGCTCACGTTGTTTTTCTTGTCAACTTTCATGCGTAGCCGCAAGTGAACTACATAAAAAGCAAAAGGCTTTACTCTAGAAACAAGTGAAAGATTGAAAAAAAAAAAGTGTTGTGCTAGAAACCAAGTAATTGTCCCTTTGGAACTAGACATTTTCAACCTTTTGCAACGAAAATGAATCATACTACCCATAAGTAAAACCCAGACAATTTTTATAATACTTTCTAAATAGCCAAAGTTTTATTAAGGGCAAAATGCATAGAAGGGTAACTTACTTTCCATCAAAATTCATTTAAGGGTATGTACTTTTGTTTTGATCACTAAAGGGTAACATACTTTCATAAAGGTTGATTAAAGGGTAACATACTTTCATAAATGTTGATCAAAGGGTAACCTACTTTAATAAAGGTATATAAAAAGGGGAAAATGACTCACTCAACAAGTTTAATTTACTTGTTCAACCAAAATGAATGGTTACAAAAAAAAAAGTTCAAAGTGTACATGCTTCTTTGTTTCTAAATCATTTTACTCAAACAATAAATTCAAAAAAGGGTCATGTGTTAGTTCTTAAAGTTGAGCTTCTTCATGAGATGAGTCTTGAACTTGATTAACTTGGATCACTAGATTAGTTTTGTTTCCATACCTTAACCATTAGTTCAACGAAAGATTGAATTTTGGAATTTGAACGAAGAATTGATCGACGTTATTTTGACCTAGTTTGAAGGCTGTGAAACAAAACTAATCATATAAGCATTAAATAGTCACATGGGAAACAAATGGAAGAATTGATTACCGGTAACCGGTTTCATAAGTCACATTTTACCTTTTTATATACTTTTATGAAAATAGGTTACCCTTTAGTGATCAAAATAAAAGCGCATACCCTTAAATAAACTTTGATGGAAAGTAGGATACCCTTTAGTGATCAAAACAAAAGTACATACACTTAAATAAACTTTGATGGAAAGTAAGTTACCCTTCTATGCATTTTGCCCTTTTATTAACTACTTCTTGGTTGAAATCCCACTAGATAACGAATCTTGGGATAGTCAAAGAACGATTCAAAAACAACCATAAAAATCATTTTTGATTAGAATATGTACATCTGATTTAAAGATTTGATCTCCTTATATAACTTGAAAATGAAAAACATATTCTATTTACCCGTTAGAGATGGACACATAAGGATAGTATGCACACATATCCTGAAAATACATCAACTAACTCGATTCAGTTTTGACAAACCGTCCAAACATACTAAACCAACACCGACGACATATTAATTAAGATAATACAAGACCAAATCCTTTCCATTAACAATAGGATCGTTTAACCCTTTTTTTCCCTGATATGGGATATGATGTGTTTAAATTTATTATATTATATTGATATTGATTAATAATTAGATTTGCATGAGCCTAATGTAAACATAGAAATGTAAGAATATTAAAATATCATAGATCTTCCATGAGTAAAAAGTAAGTTCCGTAGGGGAGTTAAGAACAACATTCAAGACAAACAAAAGTTGCGGCTGTTAATATAATAACTAGTATCCAACTTTCGGTCAAAAGTATGTTCTAATTTGTAAATCGCATCATCATGATACTTTATTTGTACATACAATTTAATAATAAACATATAATCATATTTATAAACATGGCCATCCTATATTAATTTTCGGTTTACTCATTTTCTTCTAGTGTCGTTAAACAAACCCGACAATTCCTACTTAGTACTAACTCCTACGTCACTAATCTTAATACCTAATTGGCATCCGTGAACTGAACTTGACTCATAACTTTGTTTTGTTTCTTTCATTTAATATTTTATAGATAAAATACATACATAAAAAAAATACTTATACCAACAAATTAACTCTTTTTTTTCATCTCCTTATCTGGTTGCCAAACCGAAGGCCACAACTGAGATCGTTTTTACGTTTGGAGTTTACATGGTGTTAGGTAATCTAGTTGCCCCATTAATTGCTTACCGGCTGTTGCTATTATATTAAATAAAAGAATATGTTGCCTGAAATAAACAAGAATCAAATTATGTTTGTATGCATAGTATAAATTAAGTTTTTAATATAATATATTGGAACTCTTTTCTGATTTGATGTTTTTTGTTCCTGGTTATAACGGGAAGGGATGAAATATGATTGTTTTACATGTTTGGGGTAAGTTTTATATTCGATTTTGATAACACATGGTTCTGACATGCAACACCCACAAATGATTAATAATTTTAGATTCCCTCGACATTTAATACACCTCCAAATGTTTTTCTCCCAATGCAAAGGCTAGCTAAACTTTACTACTTTGTATTTATAGATATACGACATATATACACGGTTAGGAGTTAATCGAGTCGAGACAGCTTGTGTGTTACTCGACATCGACTCAAAATATACTCGAAATCGACTCGTTGTGAACCGAGTCGAGCTTGAGCTGCTCGAGCTAGGGTTTCTAGCCGAGTTCGAGTTCCAAAATACACAGCTCGTTAGGCTCGCGAGCCTTATCGAGCTATTATCTAGTTACCATTTTACCCTTTTTCATTTTCATAATTACCTTTTACCATTTTCCATATACATATTTACAACAAAAAAATGGACTTTAAAAAAATATGAATTTTTCGAGTCGAGTTCGAGCTTAAAAATGGAAGCTCGTCAAGTATCGAGTCGAGTTTCGAGCTCGAGTTTTAACTGGTGAGTCGAGCTCGAGCTTGGCAGAACTCGGCTCGACTCGACTCATTTACACCCCGTACAACCTATAAATTAATTTTGCATAGTTTGAACATCTTTTTTTAATTATTATTACTAAATTATAAAATTTTCATTGACCGGTCCCTCCTTTTTAAATATTGTACTTCCATATACCCCTCTAATAAATTGTAATACCATAACTATCGTGTTTCATATAATAAGCATTCTTTTAATAATGTAAAAATATACATTATTGTTGGTTGTTTGATTTACTTCTTGCTTAGTAAGCAACTATCAACAACTCTTTAGTCTTTTTAATCTAATATAAAATAAATAAAAAAATTGTTTATAGAAATTACCCATTTGATCATCTCTCATAACATTTTAATTTCAACAACTTTTGAGAAGAAAAAATAAATTAAAACTCACTATATCTGGTTCTGTCTGAAGAGGCCCCCTCTTTGAGGGCTTAAGATGATGGTCAAATTATAGCCATCTTCTCCCTAAACCTAAGCTATGTCACATTGTCACCTATAATACAAAAAATGCATGACTTGATGATTTACAATAGTTGTGAATGCATTGTACTTTATATATACATATGATATAAGTATATGTATGCAAATCACCCCCATTGGCCATTACTTCATGGTGTCAACCTAACACCGACGAATGCTTCTTTCAAGCAAGTCCCAACACTTTGTTGTAGGTCAAACAACCACGTCAACTTACAAAAATGTGGGGTGGGGGTTGAGATTTTTGCATATTTGAAGAAACGTTTTTATTTTCACCATTCAAAATAAATAATATATTTTCTATTTTATATATTAAAATAATAATATACCTGATAATTTACTTTTTTGATAAAAAGTAGTAGATCTTACACGATTACACTCATCAACTATCTAATTTAATATAATAAATTGATTTATTTATAATTACTGTCAAGATCGAACAACTCTTCATAAACGTAGATCTTTAGGCTCAAGAATAGTTAGTTCTTTATCTGGAATAAGCATATACAAAACATATAATTGCTGAATTAGATAAACAGATTTGTATAGCTAAACAAGGTTTCATCATCATCTTTATATACAATGATTACTAAAAGCCCCAATTCTACATATAAATATGTAGAACGGTTTTTGTTAAACATGATCAAACGACCTTGAGGCTTAGGTTTTACACACGAACACGTTAAAACGTGGGTTCCAAGAACATCTAATTCTATGTCATTAGGTTTCTTTATATACAAGAAAACTCAAGACTTACAAGGAAAAGATAATAACTAAATCTTTTAAACTAATAAAGATATACTATATCTTTTTACATTAATGATTATCTCCTAAATCTTATTTGAATCTTGAACTTCATATAATCGACTTAGGTCCTTGTAGTTTAATAGTTTTGACATAATCAAATCTTTAATGAATATTATTAATAATATTCCTAACAATTACCTTTATTTTTAAATATAATTAACATTTATTATAATATTTTTTTAATTTCAAAAACTGTGAAACTATTACTACTTGATTTGAATAGAGGAAATATATGGTTCTGATGGCACATGGTTCTAAATGCAACATCCAGAATTGCAGATACGTCAAAAACTACAACGGCTACCCCTCTTTTAATAATTTCATATTACCCCGACATTTATTACACACAGTCACACACCTCCAAAACATTTCCCCCCGAGACCAACGATACCTATTTTTATTGTTTGGAGTTTATATACACAAGTGTATATTTTCTAGAAAAATATGACACATGGTTCTGAATGCCCAATATAAAAAACTACTTTGTTAATATCATTTTCTAATTTTATCCAATCAGTCAACCACGACTAATTATTTAACAAATTACATTCATTTTAATTTTTATAGTATTACCAATTACACTTTCCATTTAACCAGCATTCGGTTGAAAACCACATGCCTTCGATAAGTGAAGTGGCTGACACGATGCCTTCACTTCTTCGGTAGGGTGTTTTTGCTTCGGTGAACTGAAGTGGGAAGCGATGAGATTTGTGGGTTATTAGTGGATATGTGTGTGTGTGTGTGTTTATTTATGTATAAAATATTGAGTGAAGTGATATTGGTGACATTAGTGTTTGATATTGGTGACATTAGTGTTTCAGTTGACGTGATACTGACTTAACAAAAACTGAAGTGACAATTGATATTACAATTCGGAGCGCTATAACTCCAAGTTTACCGACTTTTACAATCCACCAAAAATTAGTTATTGTTAATTTGTTATACCATCACTATATATTGGTATTGTTATTGTAAACTTTACTCCAAAAAATTCCTTAACTTAATATTTTAAAATATGGTTTACTATAGGTAATAACTAGCTCACGTTAATTCTTTCCAGATGTAGGTTTACTTTTTTCAAAGCTAGAATTTATGTAATACATTTTCATCATAGTAAGATTTTAAATCTTTTTAAATGTCAACTCTCAATATATGTTCATTAATTAACATTGGCATTATAAGTATATTGAAGATATAATTGTAATAACAACTCATTACACATGAACTTGAGTGGTATAAGTCAACAAATCCACAGTTTTTAACAATTTCATATCTCCAAATAATTTCTTTATACAAATTTAAAACATTGCAATTTCTGATCTATTCATCGATAAATAGATGCATTCGTATGCATATGCAAATCTCTGAACTTTGAACAATCTTTGAAGGATAATGATACAAAACTTTATCAAGAATTCACAATAACTAAGTATAAAACTTATGAATTTTTTGGCATGTATGTTTTAACTGATTTAATTTAAATTCCTTCAAAATACTTTGTCTCCAATACGGTTTATTACGAGTCAGAAACATATTCATAATAAAATCTGCAGCAAACAACACGTTGGAAATAGAGACATGAAATTCAAACTAATGGTAAAAACTAAAAACAAGGTTTATTTTCAGTGTCAACACAAAAAACAAGACTGAAAACATGTACATGATTTACCAAATTTATGCTAAAAAACGCGTTTGTCATGTGAATTTCAACTGTCACGAACCAAATTTGTTGGCGCACTCAAAACATACTTTGGTAACTCATATTTTGCACCTACAATGAGTCCCAAATGGCCAGATTAATTAACAAAACACATCAAGAAACTTACTTGATTGATTATGATTTTTAAATAAGAAAAATATATATATTATATATAAATACCTCTTTCATCATAACAAACTGTTAAGTCAGCCTTTTGAACAATGACACCAGCACTATCTACTATTGCTTGTGCAAGAGTTAGATCAGCCTCTGCAGCAGCTTGTAATGCATCCCAAATTTCTGATCATTATTATTAAAATAAAAAATAAAAATGATTATACAACTAATTAGACCAAGCTTGAAATTTTACTCCAAAACAAAAAATTTGGTGTTATCATTGAATAAAAGACCTCTAGAACGCAAGTATTCTAATGATCGGTATATTACTGTGTTCAAGAATTTTTTTTATCACATTTTGAATTTTAAACTGCTATTGTTATGTATAAACATGTATACAAAAAGTAATAAAGATGCATTAAAAAGGTAAATTGGCATAAATTGTAGACAAAAATAACCTTTTCTACCACCATAATGTGGAGCAGTATCCCAAAACTCATCACGCATTCGCTTAAGTTGCTCCCCTGTAATTGGTTCAGAATGCTTCCATGGTTTTGGTTTTGTTATTTTTTTAATAGGTTCTGCAATAAAATTTAATTTCAGAATAAAAAAGTATTAACTCAATTCAGCAACCCAATGGAGTCTATATTTAATAAACACCATGTGCAAGCTCAATAATACTCTCCTTGCCATAAAAAGAATGTAACATATAACCATTTATATTAGAAAATATATGTGAAGTTAGAAAAAAAAAATGCAAAGTTTATACAACTGAAACAACATATAACACAAAACACCTCACAGGAAATTAGGTTTGAATACAGAATCATCATTGCAATTTGCAATTATCAACATTTGGTTTAAACTCTTCAAACCATATGAAAAAACCCCTAATATCTGACCTTATTACAATACAGCAAGTAAAATTAGAACCGTGATTAGTTACAAAAACAATCAATTATCAATCAGAATAAGTTAAACCCTATCTCCTAATGCCTAATTAATCAGTCGATTGAGTTAAATCCCTCCATACTTAGATGCAAAATTAGTTTTTACAATCGAACATGCAGCATATCACCTATCAAATTCACACAACAAACAATCAAAACCCCAATAGAATCTAAGAAATTGAAATCGTTACCGTCCCCTTTCACAGGCGTTGATCCAGCACAACCCATATTGATAACTCCGGCGATCCAGCTGTGAATCTTTCCGGCGAGTGAAAACTAGAACGGAATTGAAATTTTAACAAGATCCTAGAAATTTAAATTTAGGGTTTACGAAATAGAAGGTGTACATTAACAGTAATCAATAATTGGGAGTGACATGAAGAAAGAGGGCAGATTGGAGCCCCTCAAATCGTGTTTGGAAGTGGGGTTTGTTGATTTTATCAAAAAGCTGATGAAAATTGGATGATTGATGAAAAGTCGGGGTGAACGTACAACTACAACCTGGATTTCATACACACACGTGGCCTGCACGTTTGAAGCTTTATATTCCCTCGGTAAATAAAACTAAAAATACATATTGGAGTGAACAACACTATTACTATTTTTAGTATGTACGGTTAATTTCGTTTGTTTTTCTATGAAGGAGATATAAAACTAGTAATGCTATATCATCATAGTTGCATTAACTCTTTTTCTACTAAGTTTAACATATAACAAACTCCAACCGAATCTTGATATTATCGAATTAATCTACAATCAAATTTTAAAATAAATTTTTATTATTACATGTATCACATAACATGCATAATGTAAAATCAACCAATTCACAACATTGGGCGGACGTGTCAGGGGTGTGGACGAGAGGCGGCGAAGAGGGTGCGACGCGTCACTACAATTAGTCTAAAGGTAGACGTGAATAGAGAATTCGAATATTTGCTTTTGTGAAAGAAGTATTCAAAATTGGACTTTTGGAACCTGATTTTTTAATCCGGATTTTTTTAAGTTGAATATTGTAAATGAATTTGAAAATGTAAGCCGAAACCATATGTGCGGATAAAATTTTCTTATTGAAAAAGTCAGTTAAAAACTAGCTAAAAGTCTGCAAAAATACGTTTTTAATCTACATGGTTAATTTTTTTTAAAAATAGTAGGTAGAGAGATATTGAACGGCTAAGGATGTGGTTAAAAAAGGTTTTAATCCGTAGGGAAATACGGTTTCAATTATCGTAAAATACTTTAGTGAAACGATAAATATTAAATACGTCGATATTTAATCAATGTTAAATTCCCAATTAAATTTCGAAATATCCGGGCGAGTAGGGATAAGTGGAAAACGGAAATAAGAGAAAAAATAAATAAAAGTCAAATTAGACGGGAAACCGAAACACGTCGAGTGATATTTACACTTGGCGCATTATGATTGGTTAGGACTCGTGTCAACCCAAGCCTCTTTCTCACTATTGTTTTTGTATCCTCAACGTTGACTTAGCTTTTACGATTACTCCCTACATTACAAGGGTCAATCTAAATAGACCCTTAGTAAATTTATTGGGATCAAAAATATATATTGTTGGTAACTGATAGATACCGGTTCGAGATGGTCAATCTCCCAAGAATAAAGCCAATTCGAGATGGCTAATCTCCTATGAATTTAAGAAATAAACTAAAGACTTTTAACAACTTTTTTCTCTAACTTCATTAATCAAAACACAATTACAATTTATAATGCATCCTAAATGACCAATTAACCTATCCACTAACCATGATCTAAGTCATGGGAACAAACACATGCATGAAATGTAAAACTACCCACTAAATGATAAAACTAATTTTTGACTAGCCTAACAAAAAGGAAATTAAATACTTATGACTTAATTAAAATATTCTAAAGAAAACAAAATGAAAATGATCTTCAAAGATACGAACACATGTTCTTTCGATATGGTTAAGCACGTATCAATACTTCGCCCCTGAAAAATGACCTTGTCCTCAAGGTCGGAGTTCTTGTCCGGTGGTTTCGGAGGAGGCTTAGGTTGTCCCGGTTTAGTGTCGGTGTAAATGGGTAACAAAAACCAAAATATATTAGTTTAGCAACCTGGTTGAATCTTCTCTAAGCCGCATAGTGGTAATGCCATGGATGGTTTTGGATGTAGAAAGATGTCGTGGTTGAGTTGTCCCATAGGTGGAGTTGGGTTTGAGATCGAACGGTTGGTTTTGGTGATGCGAGCAACAACGGGAGGTGGTGGTGTGTTAGCGGTTTTTGTGATGGTTTCCCTTTGTTTATGATGAAGAAAACTTACAACAAAGGTTGCAAAAGAGGTGGCAAAGTCTTTCCAACAATTGACAAGCTCGTTGTCGGTGTCAATACTAGCCACCGTATCGGCTAAGTTAGCCAAAGATTTTTCAAGGCGGGTAGACATTGGAGGCATGGTACGAATCGATGAAAGCACCATTGATAGAGACCGGTTCGAGATGGTCAATCTCCCAAGAATAAAGCCAATTCGAGATGGCTAATCTCCTATGAATTTAAGAAATAAACTAAAGACTTTTAACAACTTTTTTCTCTAACTTCATTAATCAAAACACAATTACAATTTATAATGCATCCTAAATGACCAATTAACCTATCCACTAACCATGATCTAAGTCATGGGAACAAACACATGCATGAAATGTAAAACTACCCACTAAATGATAAAACTACTTTTTGACTAGCCTAACAAAAAGGAAATTAAATACTTATGACTTAATTAAAATATTCTAAAGAAAACAAAATGAAAATGATCTTCAAAGATACGAACACATGTTCTTTCGATATGGTTAAGCACGTATCAGTAACTTTTTGCACAGAGATGCGTGAGAATCATTAGATAGAGAAAGATGGATATTTTAATTTTATAATTAAATCTGGATATTTTCTTTTATCTACTTAAATATATAGTCAAATAAAAACCATGAAAAATTGTACGTGATTCTTTAAATAAATATTTTTCCCTCTAATTTAGATTTGTTAATAATTATAAATAAAAATTTGAATGTAGTTTCTAATATAAGATTTCCAAATAATAATTAGGTAAGAACATGTATTTGAATTTTCAGTTATGTAGGGGCATAAATGAGTTGATACGAGCTCGAGCTCAACTAGGTTTGAGCTCGGCTCGTTTAATTTCAAAGAGCGAGTTCAAGCTTGTCTCATTTCGAGCTTTATGTGTGAAGATCGAGCTTACCTCATTAAGATTTTTACACGCTCAGTCTCGGCTCGATTAGACTCATTTAAGCTCTCATATACATGAAATATATATAATTATTATATATAATTATAATATTTAGTATATGATGTTAATATTTTTTTTGTATTATATTATACATATAGACTATATTATGAAAAATCAGTAATAGAAAATATATAAACTGGTCTATATACTAGACCTGGCAAAATCAGACACGATACGATAACTCGACACGAACCCGACACGAAATTAGTGGGTTTGGGTTAGAGGTTTCGACACGTTTAAGTAAACGGATTGCCTCGACACGACACGAAAGTTAAACGGGTTGGGTTAGTGTCAAAATTTTCAACTCGAAGGTAACCCGAATCACCCGTTTAAGTATGTATATAATTTAATAAATTTTATATTTTTATATATATTATATGTATATATTAAAACTGAGTAATTGTAGTAGAAAATATTGATCTCTTATTCATATTGGGCTTAATATCTAATTATATTACGATTTTTTTGGATTTTTGTTATGTTTTTTTGAATTTTTATTATATTTTTTTGAATTTTTATTATATTTTTTTTGGATTTTTGTTATGTTTTTTTGGATTTTTATTATATCTAAACGCTATATGCAAATTTTCATGTCTTAAACGGGTTAAATGGGTTGGCTTGGGTTGACACAAAATTAACCGTGTCGGGTTTGGGTCAACATTTTGACCCGTTTATTAAACGTGTCGGGTTTGGGTTTAGGGGCCTCAACACGTTTAAGGTCTCGATACGACACGAACCTGACACGACATGACCCATTTCCACGTCTACTATATACCTTAAAATATATATATCTATATATAAATACTTATACTTATTTATTATCACTATATACATTTTAGAAAATAAGATACATTATATATCTACTACTAGGATCCGGATCCGGTGAGGACTCAAAAACCGGTGAGGACTGCGAGTACTCCAAAAAAAATCTAAAAATGATTCAAAACAAACTTTTTTCAAACAATTTTTTTTAAACATAAAAATCACAGCCTATAAAATCCAATTTTTTTTCTTCCAAAAATGATCCAAAAAAAGAATATGGATCATAATTTTGATACAAAAAAAAAAAAGGATTATTATTACGATCCACAAAAAAAAGTGGATCATAATATTTTTTTCAAATTTTTTTTGGTCAAATATAGTATGAAAAGTAGTTTTTGTGTAATGAATATCAATTCTCTATTAATATATATTAAATAGGATCACTGTCAAATAAAAGAAAAAGTGTTAGGAAAAAGTAAGGTGATGAAAAGCAACAGTGGCTGACGTCATAATTACCCTTCTCAAATCAAGAAAGCATCGAAATTTGTAAGGATTTTGGAATGACTAGGGTCCTTTTAGTAGTACCCTTAATTTATTTTAACCATGAACTTTACTACCATGCATAAGAGCATTAAAACTAGTACAAATTTATACAGATCTTTGAACTTTACGTTTCACATCATTCTTCTTTCTGTCAATGATTGTGTGTTAATTCTTGATCACTATAATGACAAGAAAAAATATTTATCAACAAAAAATAATATTCCCTCCGTCCTTAAATAAAGTTCTCATCTATCCTTCAAGTTTTGTCCCTAAATAAAGTTCCTATTTTTTCAAACTTAAGGGGTCCACTTAATATAATAATATTATTGTCAAGACTTTCACCACTAACTATCTCCTAAAACACTTCCTCTCTCCAGTTAAACCTTATATTTTAATCAAATGTAATACCAAATACAACACACTAACTATCTCCTAAAAAGTTGTGCCCAAGAGAAATAGGAACTTTATTTAGGGACAGAGGGAGTAAAAAACAACCAAAACAACTATAAATAATAATGCGCCAAAAAAGACAAGTTAAGATGGTTACCTGGTATTCAACTTGGTCTCTATAAAGATTAAATTCTAAGGTGGCCGCATGTTCAATCCCTATGAAAAAGGAAACCATGCCCCATATATTCACCCGTGCTATCTTCAAGCTGCCCGTAAAGATTATAGTCGCACTAGGATTAGTCAGCTTACAAATCGAATCGGTACTAAAGTTACCAAAATAAGAGAGGTAAGTTATACATGTTGTAGAAAAATAATAAACCTATTATCTTCTATTAAGCCAAAAGATTAATGCTAGCATTCAAGATTATAAACGAGCACGTCTACATTTAGGGGAAAAGAAACATAATGATAACTCTTGTGATTATTTTAAATAAACATATATCTACATTTAGGGGAAAAGAAACATAATGATAACTCTTGTGATTATTTTATATAAACATATAATTGTTTATATTCTAATATAATATTCAAGACTTGAAGGGAATTATTTAAAATGTTTACCAAATATCAAGGGCGTTGTTTGTAAAATTTCCATTTGAATCCGAAATAGCATTCCGTATTGGATACAACTACATCTGTATCTCGTTCATCCCAAACAACTCCGCCCAATATAAACCCTAGGGCTCGCTCCCAAATTTCAATCAAAATCTTCACTTATTGAAATTGTGTAAGTTTTAATCTATTTGTTCAAGATCTGCTCATATGTTTATCTGCGTTTTTTTTTTGTGTTTGATTGTTTTCAAATTTCAAAATATGTTACGATGTTTCAGATCAGCTATTTTGCTACCCGATCTGTAATGCATTGCTCAATTGAGACGCTTTATTTGTGCTCTTAAGCTGATTTATCGTTTATTTTAGCTTAATTTTCTGTTTTTATGCCTTGGATCTGGGAATATGCATGCATGTGTGCATTTGATTTGTTATTAGATCGATCGATTATGGTTGAGTCTTGAGTCGTTGAAGCTATTATTAGTTTTCGAGCTGTTTTTGTTTCCTCAGTGATTTGCATGTCGATGTGGCGAAAAGATTTACAATATCAATGTGTTGAAATCGTTAATATATTGATGCCTTACAATTAGATCGTAATGTAATGCAATTGTAAGAAACAGAATTTAGGAATAATTGGAGCGTTATGAACTAACGTTTTTTATATTAATGACACTAAACCTGTTTCCTTTGATGACTGCATATACGTCTGTATGTCTAGCAAGTAGTTTAAGGAAGTTCCATTGAACATTTATAAATTTTAGATAGATTTAACCAGCATATATATCCCAAAACAGGAGAAACTGGCAGTTTAATGGTGAAGCAAATGAAAATTTCTATTATGTTTGATTCATTAGTTTATCCAGTCTTTTGATCCTGATGGAACTTTACAACTATGCATAATTATGCTATAACATATTATTATAATTATTTCCTTGTTACTTATGGTTCCTGTTTTCAAATGCAGTTTTGATTCCTCAAAATGGGAGGAGGTTTTCGTGTGTTGCATCTGGTTAGACCGTTTCTTTCCTTCTTGCCAGAAGTTCAAAGTGCAGACAGAAAAGTTCCATTCAGAGAAAAAGTCATATACACTGTGATCTCTCTTTTCATCTTTCTGGTTTGCAGTCAGCTTCCTCTGTATGGAATACACTCAACAACGGGTGCAGATCCTTTTTACTGGATGCGTGTTATCTTAGCCTCAAACCGTGGGACAGTTATGGAACTTGGTATCACCCCAATTGTAACCTCTGGTTTAGTTATGCAGCTTTTAGCTGGATCAAAAATCATTGAAGTTGACAACAATGTTCGTGAAGATCGTGCACTATTGTAAGCAATAAGCATCTGTTTTTCTATAATCTTGATCTAATCTCATCATTCCTCTTTTATTTATTCATTTATTTTTTTCAAACTTTTTCTAGAAACGGTGCTCAGAAGTTGTTGGGAATCTTGATTGCTGTTGGTGAAGCTGTTGCATATGTTTTATCAGGAATGTACGGTAGTGTTGGTCAACTTGGTGTTGGGAATGCAATTCTCATAATCGTTCAGTTATGTTTTGCTGGAATTATTGTGATCTGTTTGGATGAACTTTTACAAAAAGGATATGGTTTAGGGTCTGGAATTTCATTGTTCATTGCTACCAATATCTGGTAATAAATCAATAATCCTTATATTTTCATACCAAATCATTATATCTCTTAACTCATAAATTGATTATAAATTTATAATATTTGGTCATGCAGTGAAAGCATTATCTGGAAAGCATTCAGTCCTACAACTATTAACAGTGGTCGTGGTGCTGAATTTGAGGGAGCAGTTATTGCATTATTTCATCTTTTAATCACTAGATCAGATAAAGTTAGAGCATTACGGGAAGCTTTTTATAGGCAAAATCTACCAAATGTGACTAATTTGCTTGCTACCGTTTTAATATTCCTAATTGTTATTTATTTCCAAGGATTTCGGGTTGTTTTGCCCGTGAGATCTAAAAATGCTCGTGGACAACAAGGTTCTTACCCCATTAAGTTGTTTTACACTTCCAATATGCCTATTATTCTTCAATCTGCACTTGTATCCAACCTTTATTTCATCTCTCAGGTATCCAATTTGACAAATGAACTAATTTTATTATTTTTTTTTAATGCAAATTGCTTATATTGTTTTATCATTTTTCAGTTGTTGCACAGAAAGTACAGTGGTAATTTCTTGGTTAACTTATTGGGAAAATGGAAGGAATCTGAATACTCGGGTCAATCTGTTCCAGTTGGTGGTCTTGCTTATTATGTTACTGCTCCTTCAAGGTAATATTAATATGTCATTTTTAGTACACTTCCAATATGCTAAAATGAGTCATTTACTTGAAGTAATAATTTATTAATATTTTTTGTTAATTTCAGCTTAGCTGACATGGCAGCAAATCCTTTCCATGCTCTCTTCTACTTAGTCTTCATGCTGACAGCATGTGCCCTGTTTTCAAAAACATGGATAGAAGTTTCCGGATCTTCAGCAAGAGATGTTGCAAAACAACTTAAGGTAATATTAATAATAATATGTTATTTAAAAAGGTGAATTATACTTTTTTAATTGTTAAACTGATTTTGAAACATGTGTATATAGGAGCAACAAATGGTGATGCCAGGTCATCGGGACTCAAACCTACAAAAGGAATTAAACCGTTATATCCCAACAGCAGCTGCATTTGGAGGAATGTGTATTGGTGCTTTAACCGTTTTGGCAGATTTCATGGGAGCCATTGGATCTGGTACTGGAATATTGCTCGCGGTTACAATTATATATCAGTATTTTGAAACTTTTGAGAAGGAGAAGGCTAGTGAGTTAGGTTTGTTTGGCTTTTAATCAACCGTTTCGGTTAGAGAAACAGTTTCTAGAGTTTACTTTTGTTTGTAACGAAAAATACTGAGTTTAAGTTTAAAGCATTACCAGTTTGAACCTTTAACTTTGGCTGTTTCTAGAGTTTAAAATGATAACAAACTCGTTTAAGTTAAATTAATGAGTTACGAATCTTATATATATATATATATATATATATATATATATATATATATATATATATATATATATATATATATATATATATATATATATATATATATATATATATAGTGTGCAATTCAACGTAGAACCCATTTAAGCTACAGAACCGCAGAACTCAATCTTACACCTGTAAATTTTAATGTAAACGGTCCAGATCAATCGTGGCATTTCTGTAAATAAAACCCTTCATATTTTTAGTAAGAATTAAATAAACGGGTAATATTGGTATTTTACAAAAAAAAAAATAATAAAAAATAATAACCCTATAGAAAAACCGTCCCCCCACCCCCTACGACCCCCACCTTCTCTCATTCCTCTTCTTTTTCTCCACAAACCCTAGCCCCCATTCTCTCAAAAACTTCTCTCCGGCGATTTATTCCTTCAAATCCGTCCGATTGTGGGCAGGTTCTAAAGTTATACATATTTTCAGTTAGGGTTCGGTAATAGATTTAGCACCTGCAAAATTGACATGTTTTTTCCCATCTAATTTGTACGTATGTTTCATTTTTTCTCATCTAATTTGTACGTGTGTTTCGTGATTTCTCATCTAATTTGTATGTATGCTACTATTTTTCTACTCCAAATCACCAAGTTTTATTTGAAATGAATGTAGGTTCGATATGCGTGCCCCTACACTAACACCTTAGTTGAAAAAAGATCTTTTGCTGCTAAAGGTCTGCTGTCTTTACATTCTACTTATTAAATAAATATTTTTGAATGATTTCATGTATCATTAGTATTATCTTATGCTAATGATTTGACAAAAAATTAGGTCAAAACTTGTACATTAAAAAGTCAAGCAATATTTTTTCTTTAATGTTTACAGCGACATGTGATGGATCCAAAGAGGCATTACAAGAAGGGTGATTCAAAACTAAACTTATTCCCAAAATATTTCCAGGTACATCCATGAGTATCGGATTATTTTTTAGGTGGATTAAATAATTTATCTTATAGCAAATTGGAGATGTTTTTAGTTAAATTTTTTGAACTTTTATTTTTGTCAATTTTGATTTTTGAGCCTGAAATGGAAGCTCCTAATTTGACCGAGTTCCAGATGATTTATAGTATTCTAAATTGTTGAATTTGAATTTTTTAATTTTAACTACAAAGACCAGTACAATTCAACCCATAGTTACCAGATTCGGGGTTCGCTCCGGTACGAAAACGAGAAACGGGTACGCGATTCGCAAGGGTTGCACGTTTCCGATTCGGCGGGGGTAGGTTCATTTCGGTACGATCCGGTACGATCGGATACGATTCGATACGACCCGGTACGATGTACTAGAAACGGGAACTATAATATACATAATATCCTCAACACTTCAAAAGAATACTTGGCTTTTTTAAACTAAAACAAATATTTGGAGGCATGCAAAACACATTTAATAAACTAGAAGGACTAATAAAGTAATTTTCTTTTAAATTAAACATCTGCTTTTCAATGACCCCCTCTTCCTAATCGTCCCCATACGCAAAATCAACATGCACGCACCATTGTAGGCCTTAGAAATCAACAGGTACGCAAAATCGTCGGCTTTAATTCGTGATTTTGGGTTTGATTCGACGATTGCAGTCCACAGAAACGTGAGTCGCACTTCTTTTGCACTTCAATTTCATCGATTAGGGTTCGTCGGAAAATAAATTCCGGTACGCATATTTTTCGAATCGAACAGCGAATCCTAGTGCGTGCGGTTCGCTTTCGTACCCGGATTGGGTACGAAACGAATGGAAACGGGTTCATGAGGTTTTGAGCGAATCTGGTAACTATGATTCAACCCCTCTGAGGCTCTGATCGAAACCATTGTAAATAATTAGATTGCATTTTAAATAATTAGTCAACATTGTAAATAACTATGATGTATGATTTATTTATACATAAGTGATAAGTGTATTTGTCTTATTTTTATATACATAAGTTGTATCCAAACACCCCTGTAAATAGTTAAATTGCTTCTAGACTACATTGACGTAACTTATTATTTAAGCACTCTTGTATGTAGAGAAACATCGATGTATACGGATACGGTACATTGATGTTACCGTATCTATGTACATTGATGTTATTCTACGTACACACATGTATAAATTGAAAATTATGTTTGATATGAGATTATTTCGTATTTTTCAGCTTGCACGGTGTTGGGTAAAGAGTTTTAAATGTTATGAATATGAAGATGGTAAAGATTATTAAACTCTACAAAGATGAAGATGAAGAGGATAATTTGAAAAGAAGCATTTATGCTTGTACATACGTGTTATTCAGTTTTTTCGTACATCGATGTAGAATGTGCATGTGTGTTATTCAAAATTTTAAGATACATAAGTGTTATTTTGTACGTATATGTTATCCTGTTTTTTTTTGTTGTTATTATAAAGTTGTTGTTTGAGTTGGTCAAATTAATCCTAAAATAACATAATTGTCTTTTTTGGTACATTAGTGTCATTTTGTATATATGCATTCATGCAGATCTGTAAATATAACGTATTTTGAGAAATTCGAATTTAATTCCTAAATTTTTAGTAAACTAACAAAAAAGAAAATTTTAAATAAGAATGTACAATGTCAAAAATACCCCTGGATCATTAAATAAATTAAATAATAATAAATTAAATTACTAAATCCTTATTGGTCTAAAAAAAGTTCTGCAGTTCTGTAGTTTAAACGGGTTCTGCGCTGAATTGGCCCATATATATATATATATATATATATATATATATATATATATATATATATATATATATATATATATATATATATATATATATATATATATATATATATATATATATATATATATATATATATATATATACACATACATACATACATATATATATTATATTATATTATACATATAATAAAAGAAAGCGTTTTTGAATTTCGACACGTCACACTGTCCACGTCATAATGACATCATAATTCGATGCTGACATGGCTGCCACGTAGGCTTCTGGATATATAATCTTAATTTTTTATGGAAACCCTAATTTCAGTCATTTTTTTCGCTCCTCTTCTCCTGTTCTCTCATCCTCTCATTAGAGCATCCACAATGGTCAACCTATCCAATGACTTATTACTTTTGTCACATCATTAAATGACCCATTAGTTAAAAACATCTCCAATGGTTAACCTTTCCAAAGACTTTTTCTTAAAAATTACTAATTTACCTTTAACTATATCAAATGTTTTATAAATACCCCTCAATTAGTTAATTTAACAATTCTTATATCATTACAAAACTTAACATATTTTTAAAATATCTTTTACATAACTATTATAATGCTAGACCCTAAAATTTATTGAAATATGATAAAGTAGGGGTGCTTATCGGGCCAAAACCGAACCGATAGAACCGATAACCGATAACGATGAATTTCCAAAACCGAAACCGAACCAATAACATGTTATCGGTTTCGGTTCGGTTTCGGTTTCGGTTCGGTTATTTTAGGACAAATGTTCATCCTTTTCCGAAAACCGAACCGATAGAGCCGATAACCAATAACGTTGAATTTTCAAAACCGAAACCGAACCAATAACATTTTATCGGTTTCGGTTCGGTTCGGTTTCGGTCGGTTTTCGGTTCGGTTCGGTTTTTTCGGTCCAAATGCTCACCCCTATGATAAAGTTATAATTTATAATTAATGATTCACATATAAATATATACATGGGTTTAAAATGTAAAATTGTTAAATATACGGACTTAAAGAATCAAACATTTAAAGAAGTTCAAGTGGTTGGGGAAGATCAAGTGGTTGCAACCTCTTGAAAAAGTCATCCATTCCAATGATAAAAAGTCATTTTAGAGGTTATTCAAATAGTATCAACCTCTCATTCAACCTTCCATTGGAGATCGGAGATGAGGCTAATCCTAAAACAATAATCGGTCGTTTCCTTCATCCCCGGAGGCTAATCCTAAAACAATAATCGGTCGTTTCCTTCAGGTAATTGTGATTCCGATTTCCTTTTATTGATTAAGGGTTTCGTTTTATTGAATAACGCCGATTTTATTATATAGAAGATTAAAGGTTTCGAATTATAGATTCAGGGTTTCGTTTTTTAAATCATTCAGTACCATTAATCCACCTATGTCCACATATCATGATTTCGATTTTTAAATACGGTTTCGATTTTGATTTATCATTCAGTACCATTAATCAGAATAGATTTGCACGCAATGTGGTGTTGTCTGCTTGGTGGGGTTTTTTAAATCATTCGAATTAAATAAAGATGCTAATCTGCCCATGATGGATTTCATTTGCAAGTATGATCATAGATAAAGATGATGAAATGCAAACATTTTTCACTTTGTCTGAGGCAAAAACATTTGTTATTTTGTGTTTTGTAGAGAATGGAGAAATTGAGCTTGATTTTTTGATTTTGTTAGATAATAATTAATAAAGTCTTAGGTTACAAGAACGAAGATTTGAATAATTGACTTTCTTGAAGCTAAACAATAGCATTTGTTGGACAATTTAGCTTCAAAATGATGATCGACCAATATTTTATTTTAGCCCATATTAAGTATTCTAAAATTTTATTGTAGTATGTTTTTTATGTGGTTGGAAGCAAAACCACATAAAATTGTCTTTATCGAGTTTTATGTTAATGGTCATCGTTTCCTTAATATGCACCCCCAATATCGAATTTTAGTTTTATATTTGATGTAACAATTCCGTTAATCATGTCAGGTAATTAATAATTCAAGTTTATTTGATGTAGATGTTGCTACTTGAGTCATTTAGTGGCCATTTTTGATAGTTTAGTTACTAAACAATATTTTCTGATGCTTTCAGTCCAAATGTGTAAAAGTTTATGTTGAACTCTTCTAAGTATTTAGTTTCAGTTTGATTTCTTTGTCATGCCTATTATACACAAATTTTAGTAGCAAACAATGGAGTTTTGTTGGAATCCTAAATTAGTAAATTTGTAGGGACCTCATTTGGTAAATAGTTTGTGTAGATTAGAGCAACTCAAGGGGAGCAATAACATTAAGAATAAGTTTGGAAATTCTATCTCAATGTGAGACAGAATTATAGAAATCTAATTGTGCAGATGTTGGTCTTTTGGCATTGACCCGTGTTGCCAGTCAAAGAGTGGTACAGATGTCAGCTGACTTCATGATCTTCATTTTGATTATTGGTTAGATGTTTAGCGAGATGACAAAATGGGCGGGTCAGCAGGTTGGGTACCCAACCAGTCAGCGGGCCGGGTTGACAAAAACACTTTGTCGAAAATTGTAGTTAATGTTGTTTCAACAATAGTCAGAAAATGATGAATAACATGGTTTAAGAGGTTTTGACCCGTTCGACTTAGTTGACTTTTGACCTATTCAGCAGTGGGCAACGAGTCCAAATTCGTTGAAAAAAGTTGGGCCGGGTTCACACAATAGTAATAATCTAATTTTTGGTAAATCAGTTCAAAGGGTTAGATGTTACCCATTTGACCCGTTAAACATAACACATAACCAAAATATACCCATTGATTAGTTAATGGGTTGAATTTGAAATACTCACAACATAATTTAAGAAAGCAAATCGATTATGATATGCATGTAAATTTGTAGCAATGTTCCATCACCAATCGTTGCTGCTTTGCATTGCCTTTTTTTTTTTTGCTTACGTCGGTACATTTAATTTCAAATTCACCAAAAAAAATTTGTTTTATCTTATAAATTTGTTGCATTTTTAAATTATTATTTATTTTTCTTTGTGTTTGTCTAGATTCAGCTCCGCAACAACAATTTTGGAACAAAATTTATCTCGGATTTTTGATATCTTTGGGGTTATCCGTGCCCTAATATTTTAATGAGTATGAGGCTATTAATGGTTACGGCAAGATGGGTATTTAACAAACCATCCGTTTATGAAATATTACTACATTTTTAAAGGCGGTAATTTTGACCAATTTACTTATGAATAGGTTGGTTTGATCTCTTAAACTGGTCAAACGGGTTATGTACTTATGTTTGCACTTATTTATTTATTTTGTGGGAAACTTGTAGTTCAAACAATATGGTGAACATTCATAAGAAGCATTTGTGGCTGGAATTTTTGCATATTTTTTGGACAACACGATTCACAAAAAAGATGGTCATATACGAAAAGTTCGTTATAAACATTGGTGGGACAAATTTTATTATTTCAAAACTAATTCAAGAAGTGAAGAATTTTATTCATTGCCTTTTAATCTCAACAAATATTTTCCCTCTATATGTAATCAAAATAAAAAGATTGTTCTTTGGGCAATTTGAGAAAGACGACGCTCTTCAATATTATAGTTGTCATTGTTGCAACACGTGCTACTGTCTTTTTAGTATGGTTACCGTATTATGTTGGAGTTAAGATGTAATTATGTAATTGTTTATCAATTTAGATGTAAAAGTTTAAATTTTTTTAATAAATAAAATTTCTTAAGGAAGTAAAAGATTATAAAATTATGAAATTTTTTATAAGTCACCCGTGATTTATCACGAGTTATAGACTAGTAGTATCTTATTTGAAAGAAAGTAATGGAAATCATCCGGCGGTTTTTTGGGCTGTAAAGATAAATGGGTTTCATATCCTGTTTTTGAGTTTTGCATTGGGCTTTATATAATTGTATTGGGTTGGGGTAACTTTGAAGCTTATTTACGGTCTTCTGTGAAATACAAAGTAATGCTAATAGTAAAATGAGCAAATTATTATGGTGGTGGTTGTCTTGTTTTTCAACTGCTTTGTTTATTGTCTTATAAACAAAAGATGATATCATGCAATTATTAAATCCCTATAGTTTCATGTTTTTATTTAAGGTGGTGATTCTTGCATCATATTTTTTAATTTATACATTATAATAATTACATTATATAGTTGTAAAGTCTGCAGTGATTTATATATACATAAATTAATTTCTTTTTATTTATAACTCATTTTTCTTTGAAAATTAGAGACATAATTTTAACTTATTTTGCAAGTAGTCTGAATATTTTATATGTAATGATGATATATACGTTCCTTTGTTGTTTTTTTTTCTTTTCTAAATGCATATTCGTGGACAGTTCGTTGTTACGAATAGCTGAGAGGCAGGTTAGTGGGACCAGATGCGTATCCCCGATAAGGCTTAATAGTAGCCGTTGGATTATTAATAGACAGTGGTGCGAGCCAAAAGTAGAAAAGACTTGAGTTGAGGTTGATGTAAGTTCTCAGTATGTATCCATGCTCCTAGACTTCACACGTCCCAACTTCGTGTGCTGTTTTTCGTACAACATGGTCAAACATATAATTGTAGTATGAGAAATATTATTAGGAAAGAGAATTAGTAGATTTTAGATATCAATTATTTTGTGTGTAACATGATAAAATAGGAAACAATATAATTTTTCTTTTATTATATGCATCGTAATTTGACTAATAGCGTTTAGTATCAACAATAATTTAACTTTTGATTTAAAAACTTGTCATATTTAAAACTCAAAAGAAATTTACGATCAGTGACGATGAAGATAATTTGGTAAGTTACTAGTCACGCGTCGTGCACATATAACCATTTTGGACGCAAAAGTGCATTTTAAAACCATTTCAACCAAAGTGTGCGTTCAAAAACAATACATGAAACTGTAAACTAAATTTTAGTTGAATTAATGTATGTTAGCTAAGGTAGATGGTCATGAATGGTGTAATGAAGAATGATCTTACTATAATAGACAACATGCTAAAAAAGTTAGAATATTTTATGACCCTAAATGTTTGGTAAGACTACTATACAAGTTTCATTGATGATGATTTGTAGATCACTTCTTGTCTTCTAAGGAATAAGCATGCAACAATCATCTCTAATCCTGTTATCATGTTTGTTTGTTGTTCTTTTTTAGTATTAGTTATTGATATGGTGGCCCCAAACACCATACATAAACCCCATTTCATGTTATACAACTATTAAAAATATGGAGTGTAACAAATTCATCAATGATGTAACCCCGTTTGGGTGGACACAAACTTTTATTGCAATTTAGTATTGGATTAGTCAACAAAGAAAAAATTACTAAATATGAAATATTAAAACATGTATATGACATGAAGTCATAAATTTATTTTTGCACCACATTTTTTAATGTTTACATCACAAATTACAAGTTTTACATGTAAGAGCATCTCCAATGGTAGCTTTTTTAGAAGCTTATTAATATTTGAATAAGTTTTTTGATGACCTTTTACCCATTGAAATAACTAGCATTTTTAAAAGTTTATTCAAAGACTTTTTTTCTACTAACCTTTTAATGGACTTTCAAGATTTATCTTTTTTAGTCCTTTATGTTTAATAGTTTTTCATTTTAAACTTTAGATATATCATACATAAATTCTTTATTATATTTTTATTAGTTAATAAATAAATTATATAATATTTAACGTCAATTATTATAATATTTTTGTATGAGATATTTTAAAATATATTATACTTCCTCCAATTTAAAATAAGTGATACATTGTTGGTTTCACGGGTTTTGAGGCAAAATATGATAATTATAATTAAATTAGATTAATTTGATAGTTAGTGGGGAATGTGTCCCACAAATTTTGAATAAAGTGAGGTTAATGATGTTTAAAAGTAAAAAGTAAGGGTAAAGATGTCATTTCACTTTATTAAAGTAGATAGTTAGTGGATGTGGGTCCCACTACTTTTTACCAAATAAGGTAAGTTTTCAAAGTGTATCACTTATTTTAATACACCCAAATATAGAAAGTGTATCATTTATTTTAAATCGGATGAAGTATGTAGTAAGATGTTATAAAAAGTGTCAAATTATATAAGGGGTATATATAAAACATTTAAGATAGATGATGGTATATTGGAAATATTGTTAAAGAAAAAGCTTTTGAAAAGGTTAACCATTGGAGATGTTATTTATGTAGAGGCTTTTAGTTAATAGATTGTTGATGTAGCAAAAGTAATAAGCTATTCTAAGGTTAACCATTGGGATGCTCTTATAAACTAGTTTACAATCAAACTTTCTAGGGTGAAGTAAGAACTAAGAAGGTGGCTAGTCGTTAGATTTGATTAATGTGAGATTGAAATTCACGGTAGATTTCATATTCAATTAATAGGGGTAAAAGAAAATCTCTTTGCGACCGTATAGATTCAATGCACCGACTCCAACCTACCTAAAAAGCATATAATTATTATTAAATTAGTCAGCTCATAAATCAAAATTAATATCCAGATTACCATGAACAAAATTTGTAAATGTTTGCAATATAGGCATGCAAGTGCAACGGCCATATTCACCAACACAACTACTTTTTATCGTTCAAAAGATAATAAAACGAATTTGAAAAGGGAGTGTCTAAATTCACTAATAGTAAATTTGTAATTATTACAAATGTATTAATCCCAAGGTAATTATTATTTAATTATTACTTTTTTGTAATTCTTTTTTTAATTTTCTCTTTTTCCAATATTAGTTGATAACGATTTTTTTTGCTTGCTTGTTTTTATTAGTTTGATTAGTTAGTGTATATGATAAATTATACTATTATATAAAATGATATTTATTCTAATAAAAAATTGTATATTTAAATACAGATATTAACCAATATGTTATTTTCTGTATTTAATTCTTTGTTTTATAATTTTCAGTTTAGCCCATGTTAGTTTCATCCAACTAAAATTTAGATGTTGTATGTAATTTATACAGTTGTTTCTTTTTCTTCAATTTCAAAACTAAATAAATAATATTTAATAACTAATTACGTCTTTTCATCCCTTTCTATCCAACTGGTGTGCATAATCTTTGTTTTTTCTACTTTTATAAGATAAAAGTATTGCAAAAACAATAAATTTTATAAATTATTTCAATAAATTATTTTACCAATTTCCTACCTATCGGTGTAGTTTGCTAGAGCATCTCCAATAGAAGGTTTTTTAAGAAGTTATTACTATTTAAATTATCTTTAAAATGACTTTTCATTATTAGAATAAATGATTTTTTTAGGAGGTCACTATAACCACTTATTATTTCTCAACCACTTAATCATCTTTAAATATTTGATTATGTTAATCATATATTTAATAATTTTACATTTTAAACCTCTATATGTATTTATATGTGAATCATTTATTATTTATATAATTATAAATTATAACTTTATCATATTTTAATACTTTTTAAGAAATATCACACATGATAATTAATTTTGTTTTTTTTAATATGTTATGTATATAAAATGAGATATGGTTGTAGTTGTATATATAAGTGAGAGACATTTATAAAATATTTGATATATTTAAAGGTAAATTAGTACTCCCTTCGTCCCATTTTTATTGTCCACTACAAAAAAGCACACAGTTTAAGAAAAGTACATTAATTATATTATGTCACAAATCAAATTTTCTCTTTCCCACTTAAATGTTTTTTGATTGGTTAATATTTAGGAAAGGACAATCTTTGTGGGACAAACTAAAATAGTATTATGGACAATAAAAATGGGACGAAGGGAGTAATATTAATAAGAAAAAGTCTTTGGAAATGTTAGTTATTAGAGAGATTTTTAATTAATAGGTATTTGATTACGTGACAAAAGTAATAAGTTATTTGAGAGGTTAACCATTGTGGATGCTCTTAGAGCATCCCCAATGGTTAAGTCTTTACAATGACTTATTAGAATTGATATGTAGACTTTCCAGTTAACATTGATAAAAAGTTTTCAGAATTTTGTTTGCTCCAATGTATGTAAATATAGAAAAAACTTTTTGTGTGTCCAAAAAATGACTTATAAAGGAAAAAACTTTTGAAACAAAAGATTTTTACTAGAAGGTCATTTACCTACAAATGACTTAGACAAAAAGTAAAAAGCTTGCATTGGAGATGCTCTATAGAACAAAATCTATTTTTCTTTTTCAGTTTACTACCTTCGTCACACTCCTCATTTAAAGGGATTAAATATCGATGTCCACCTCACCCCCGACGGCGTGGTGCAACATTTGAACACCCCCCCCCCCCCACGGCGTTGGGGGTCGGCGTGGTGAAAGCATTGATCGGACGACGCTCTTCCACGGGTGTGGATGATGGATTCTGAACGAAAAAGAGTCGTTGAACGGCTCTTTTAGCCTTTGGGGATTTAAAAAAAATAAAAATTAATTAATTTAATTTATTTATTTCCAATACAAACACACTCAAACATTATCAAAACACAACCAAACCACTACCAAAACACACCACAACTCTACCTGAATACCCCAACTCACAAATAATGAATTATCTTGGTTCATCATCTGACGAGGAGGATGCGTTTATGCTAACAATATACGAAGAACTCCTCGATGATTTATCCGACGATGATGAAAGTGAAGTCTTTGACACTAGAACCGCGAAGCAAAATAGAAATCGAGAAGCTAGACACGAACGGCTATATCGGGATTACTTTGCAGATGATTCTGTTTATGACGACAACGATTTCCAACGAAGGTTTCGCCTGACCAGAAATTTTTTTATGCGCATATGTAGCATATTAGAAAACAGGTATCCTTTTTTTCAATTGAGATATGATGCTAGAGGTAGGCGGGGGATTCACGGCTTTGCAAAAATGTATTGCAGCAATTCGAGCTATGTCTTACGGGTCATCCCCTGATTCTCTTGACGAGTACCTACGCATGTCTGAAAGAACTGCTAGGGAAAGTATGTATAATTTTTCACAAGGTGTTTTGAAAATATTCGGACCTATTTATACGAGGCACACGAAGAGAGGCATGATTTCCCTGGAATGCTTGGTAGCATTGATTGTATGCACTGGGATTGGAGGAGTTGTCCACAATCGTGGAGATGTGAGTACACTGGAGGGCATCATGGAGTAGCGTCGTTGATATTAGAAGCTGTTGCTTCCCAAGATTTATGGTTTTGGCATGCTTACTTTGGGGTTGCGGGTTCTAATAATGATATTAAGTGTTTGATCAATCACCAATATTCAACGACTTGTTATCAGGAAAGGCACCCGATGCTCCTTATACGGCGAATGACACTCCATATAGATTCGGTTATTTCCTTACCGATGGTATATATCTTCGTCATGCGACATTTGTCAAAGCCTATCGACACCCAGTTGATCCAATAGAGGTCTTGTTTACCAAAAAAATAAGAATTCGCACGTAAGGATGTGGAACGGGCTTTTGGAGTTTTAAAGTCGAAGTGGCACATTGTCAAAAACGCGGCCCGTCCATATGACCTTGTAAGTTTAAAATATATTTTGTATGCATGTGTTGTAATGCATGATATGGTTATCGAAGAAAAAGGTCGGATGATTTCTCCATATGTGTCGGACGGTCCCCGACATGCTTTGTATATACCGGGAACGCCAGAATATTTGCACAGGGTTGTCGACATTCGAGACGAAACAACACACGAACGACTTCGACGGGACTTGGCGGACCATCTATACAACAACGCACATGACGACGATGAAGAGTAATAATTTATTTTAATTATTGTAATTTTTAATTTTAATTTTAATTTAAAGTAAAGTCATTTTAATTTAAAGTATTGTCATTTTAATTTTATTTAATGTAATATAATTTTAAATTATATAAAATATTAGTTATGTGTAAAATAAATAGAAATGAAATGATGAGATGGAAAATGAAATGATATAGTGTGGTTTGGTGAGTATTTTTTTAGAGATGATGTGATGTGGTGGTGTTGTGGTTGCTGAGGTGGCGATGATGTGGCAGGAAAATTGAATATCATATGTGGTACCCATACCCCATAGCTTGAAGGGGGTTTTCTTGATATTCTAAATATAGTTAAATCAAGATTCAGTTCTATATAAAACAATATATAATGACAGTTAACACTTAAGGTTAATATATCCGAAAATGAAGAAACATAAAAGATGTTAACAAGTAGTGCCAACGACATAAGTAGTTGGAGAGTGAATGAGTGTTTGGAGATAAAAAGCAAAAAAGTCCATATCAAACTTGTATGGTTTAAGTATTCTCATGATGAACTTTTCTTAGAATGTACATTTGACATACTATAGTGATAGTGGTGCTATTATTGTTATTATTGTCATGAATTTCTAATGAATTTGGAGGCAGTAATGCTTTTTGTAAAAGCCTACCATTCATTGAGTACCCTCATATTATATGTTATATAGATGATTTTAAATTTTAATATCATATAAATTACTTTAAACTTTACAGTATATACTAACAAACTGTACAATATATTAAAGTAATAATTATAGTATTTGAAGTGACATTTATCTACCATATGATATTTTAAAAGGAAGACTTAGCTATTTATCATACTTTTGAAAGCAACTTATAATACTACTATTAATACAGTAGTTAATTGTTAACATGATGGTAAATGCTTATATTACTAAAGTTTCAAGTTTTAAATATGTTAGTAAAAGGGGCAATAAATATTTTCTAACCAATACAATTAAGAGTTTAAGTGAAAATTCAATCATTCATAAATATTCATAAAACCAAGTGTCCGATAAGATATTTATCCTCTGTACTTGTGATCGAGAGTTGATGAATGAATTTGAGTAGATTAAGTTTTGTTAAAGAAAAGGTTTATCACAACATTTAATTTATGTTTTGTTAAAATAGTTTGTTGATGCGCGCAAACATGAAAAGAAAAAAACGATAATGTCGAAAAAAGTAGCGTTTAATTTAAAAAATCTCCCCCTCACTCCTTTTTTCCTTTTCCTTTTTCTTGAATTTCATTTTCATATTCTCCCAATTTCCCCACACATTTCCTCCTCCTGCAACTCTTTCATGGACACCGCCATGAAACCCACTTCGACATCTCGTAGCAAACTCTCAAAAACCTTCCACAAAGTTCTCCCTTTCAAGAAATCAACCAAATCGCTCTCCAACAATGGCTTCTGCTTGCTCTTACCTCACGAAAACAAGTTCAAAACCTCCGATCCCGGAAACGACTCTCACCGCCATTTCAACAAACACCTGCCGGACAACGCTGAGCTCAGAAGCAAAGCCGCCATGGAAGCTTTCGTCGCTAAGCTTTTCGCCACTATTTCGTCGCTAAAAGCTGCGTACGCAGAGTTACAAGCAGCTCAGTTCCCCTACAACGGCGAAGCCGTACAATGCGCCGATCAAGGGGTAGTTGACGAGCTCAAAACGATTTCGGAGATGAAGAGAAGTTTCTTGAAGAAACAGATTGATTCGTCACCATCTCACGTGACTCTGTTGCTGTCGGAAATACAAGAGCAACAGAGTCTCATGAAGATGTACGAAATCACAATGAATAAAATGGAAAGAGAGATCAAATCCAAAGATTTTGAAATCTCTTCTGTCAGGAAACAATTGGTGGAATTTGATTCCACCAACAAATCCATCGAAATCAAGCTCAATTCGAGCGGATGCTTTCCTTTACTAGATAATGTGAAGCTGTCGGATTTAACCCCGACAAACTTTATCGTTGTTTTACACCACACTCATAGATCTCTACGAAGTTTCGTGAAGCTTTTGGTTCGTGATATGGTTAACGCACATTGGGATATCGATGCTGCAGTTAAAGCAATCCAACCAAATATCGTTTTCTCGAAATCGAGTTATAGATGTTTCGCTATTGAATCGTATGTTGCTCGTGAAATGTTTGAGGGTTTTAGCGACGGTGATGACGTGGAAGAAGACCGTTTTCAGTGGTTTAATCGATTCAAGAGGATGAAATCGTTGACGACGGCGGAGTTACTGAAGGAAAGCCCGAGATCGGCGTTCGGGAAGTTTACACGCGCCAAGTACATGCGGTTGGTGCATCCGAAAATGGAAGCCTCGTTATACGGGAACCTTAGCCAACGGAAGACGTTGAACGCGTGGCAGTTTCCGGATACGGTGTTTTTCGGCGCGTTTACGGAAATGGCGAGGCGCGTGTGGGTTTTACGGTGTTTGGCGGCGGCGTTTGATAAGGAGGTGAGCGTGTTTCAGGTGAGGAAAGGTTGTCGATTTTCTGAAGTGTATATGGAAAGTGTGACAGATGAGGCGTTTTGCGGTGGCGGAGAATGTGGCAGTGAGCTGCGCGTGGGATTTACGGTGGTTCCAGGTTTTAAAATTGGGGAAACTGTGGTGCAAAGTCAGGTGTATGTGCCGCCGGCACGGCGGTAATTCGCGCCAAAAGGTGACGGTGGGTTTTGTGAATGTACAGTTTTAAGTGATTTATACGTAGTATTATACAATGTAATGGTAATAATCGTAGAATTTTTCACAGCTCCACGCGCCTATTTGTGTTTAAGTTAGACCTTTTTTCCGGGAATGAAAACTGTATTTAAATTAAGAAAAAAAAAATCATAAAATACTAATAAAAATTAGGTTTTGATAATAAGTGCATTAAAATTGTACAATATTGATAGTTCCTAAGATTATGGTGTTTATTATACTTAGATGAACAAGTCTTCGATGCATGTCTTGTGACATTATCAAAACTCATAAAAATTACTCTACGACTTTGTCATCTGTTCAAAATTGTCTGCTCTGAAACTATAACTTTTGAAGTTGTATATATTGCAAGGTAGTATATAAACTCAAGTTAGCATAGTAATATTAAAAGGATCAACCTTAATTCGAACCTAATTATGTTAGTCGGGATGAGTATATCATGTCTTGTGTTGATATCAGGTTCTTTTAATCTGACCGACAAACCCTCTTCAACATTGGGTGTCTGAATCAAATATCGGATTTCAGGTTAAAATGATCAGATCCAATTGACATATTCACATTAAAAAATAATATAAATATAAAATGAATAAGCTTAATTAGTTATAAACTTTATCTATAAATAAATTGGACAAGTTCTTTCATTTATTTCGAGTCGAGCTCGAGTTACTCTTTTGCAACCCTACTTCGTCCAATCTCATTATTTGGTTATTTGTTAGATTTATAGAATTAAATTATTCTATTCACATTACACTAAAATTATATTTTTTCTATCGGTAAAATAAAATTGTCTAACGACGTTCTTGAGTATCTCCAGGAAGTGAGTGATATAAAACAAAATGCGTTACTATTTACTGATATTTTCTATTAAACTAATTACCCGGTTAACCTTTTTTTCCTTCATATTTCTCACCCAAAATAATAATTTCTAGCTTGTCCAATTTAAAGTCTGCGAATTAAGAAATAACTTAATATACTCAATATACGCATATTTTTAATCCATAAGAATCAACAACAAAGTGAATAATGCATGGAAGCCATATGAATTTGAATTGAACATGTTTTTCCTCTTAATCAGACATATACTTCCTCCGATTTAAAATAAGTGATACATTGTTAATTTCACGGACTTTGAGGTAAAATATGATAATGATAATTAAATTAGATTAATTGGATAGTTAGTGGAGAATGAGTCCCATATATTTTGAATAAAGTGAGGTTAATGATGTTTAAAAGTAAAAGTAAGGGTAAAGATGTCATTTCACTTTATTAAAGTAGATAGTTAGTCGGTGTGGGTCCCACTACTTTTTACCAAATAAGGTAAGTTTTAAAAGTGTATCACTTATTTTGATACATCCAAATATGGAAAGTGTATCACTTATTTTAAATCGGAGGAAGTATAAGGGAATGTCTAAATCATTCAGACATCTGCATGATTCAGATATGAATCATTCAGATATCATCAAACAACACCTAAGTAGTTTGAATTGAGAGACATTGAGTAATAAAAACTTGTTAGTTGTTACACATTAATAACTTGCCAAACTAATATCACGAGTTAATGTATAAATTATAATATTTTTATTCTATAATTTTTTGTGTAAAATTAATTTGTATGCCTATTACAATTCATATTTTCGAGAGAAGCATTTGCTTTTTATTATTATTATTATTATTTAAAGTAGAGTATTATTATACCTAAAATGTTTAAATAGAAAGTTAATGTGCAAATAATACTACTGTTTGAAGAGAAATAGTATGTTGATTATTTTTATGTTAATTATTATATTGCTACTAATTAGATGATAATATGTGTAATTTGTTAATTATTTTTATATCATCTATTAATTTTAACATTTATATCAAGTAAATATACACATATATAAATACAAATAATATACATCAAATATAATTAAAATCCGATATTTACGTAATTCCAGAATCATATGATACTGGTACAAATTTGGAGTACCCAAAATTACATATAAAAACGTATCTAGAAAGGGGCAAGACGACAAGGGTGAAGAACAAGATTCGCAAAGATCGGCGAGTGGATCCCACGCGTGAAATGTCCCACCAAAATATGTGGTAAAGAATTATTCCTAGGAATTTCCTTTCCTTTAATGACATGCTTCCTTAACAATCTTAAAATCTATCATTACAAAAAATTGACGATTGGAGCCAGAAATGAACGTAGAAGCGTTTTCGCCGTCTTCTAGTGAATGTGAGTATGTAAGTGCTTGCAAACCTTGGCATAATTTGTTCATAACATTTTTTTGGAAACAGCTTTCATATAAACAAAAACTAGCTAGAAGCTAGAAAACCAAAGTTTACATATTACAAGGTAAAATAAGCCATTCGGCCCAACTAACTTTAAATTTAGGTCTACGATTACAAATCCAAAGGTACGCTATCTCTTTAATCGAATCAACAAGAAGATTCCTCCGAGCATCGCCACTATTAAAAGTGATAGCATTCCTATGCCGCCAAAGAATCCAAATCGCCGTAAGAGCCACCGCTTCTACAATTAACTTCGACTTAGCACTAATAGGGGAAGAATCCAGTACATCGAAAAAAACATCCAAGCTATCTACTTGTGTGTTGATGACCTGTAACCAATTTCCAATCGCACTCCAAACACACTTTGAGACTTCACAATTCCACAAAATATGATCAATATTATCAATACCACCGCCACACATAACACAATTCAAATCATCAAACTGAATCCCCCTCATCAATAAATTAACCTTTGTGGGTACACGGTTTAAATTTATCTTCCAAAACAATATATTCACTTTACGAGGGACCATGGAGTTCCATCTAGTTTGCATCATAGACGAAGGAAGAATTAAATCATCTACCCACCTTCTAGTACTTTTAACTTCATACACCTCATCCTTCCCAATACCCCATCTCCAATCATCCGAACCATTAACCAACCGAACTTCTCCAATCAAACGAGATAACTCGTCCACTTGTGTCTCTTCTCTACTCCCACGGATTTGACGACTCCACCCCCATACTGCCGAATTTTGGTGCACTCGATCAGCCACCATACAATCACTGTTATTATCTAACAGGAAAAGTCTAGGGAACACCGAACACAAAGGTCTAGATCCAACCCATATATCCTTCCAAAACCGAATCGACCTTCCATCACCCATCTTTCTTTTCAGATTAGAAAGCAAGTCTACTCCTCCTTCTTTTAGTCTACTAATCATTTTCAAGATTTGGGCCCATGGAGTCGCCCCTAATTGGCGAGAATTAACCAGCTCCAGTGATCCATTATCACCATAAATTTCTTTAACAATTTTCGACCAAACCATGTTATCATTTTTTACAAACCTCCACACCCATTTCATCACAAGGTCAATATTGAATGCATAAAGACTACCAATATTTAAACCTCCATTAGGAAAAGACGCCAAAACCGTCTCCCAATTAACCCAGTGTATTTTTCTTTTATCCTCGGTACCACCCCAAAAGAAAGAAGCTCTTAATTTTTCCAACGAGTTTGCTACCACTTTTGGCATAACAAAAAGCGACATATAATAAATACCTATACCACCCAACACCGTTTTTAAAAGCAAAGACCTACCACCTACAGATAAAGAGTTAACTTTCCAAACAGACAGTTTCTTTTTGAATCTGTCCATCAACATATCCCAATTCTTTTTTCTAGACATACATGCCCCCACTGGAAGCCCAAGATACGTAAAAGGAATTTTACCATGACACACCCCGAGCATACTCGCCATCTGTCTGATCTCCTCATCCGAAACACCAACTCCATACAGGTTAGATTTATGTAAGTTTAATTTCAAGCCCGATGCCATGTGAAAATAATGTAAAATAATCAATAAATTCTGCATGTTGTGAAAAGACCATTCTCCCAAAAAAATAGCGTCATCCGCATATAAAAGATGTGAAATAGAAAATGAATCATCTTTTACCTTGACCCCTTTAAATAACTGTTGAGATGAAGCATCTTCCATGGCCACATGAAGACCTTCCATAGCAATAATAAAAAGAAAAGGGGAAAGAGGATCACCTTGTCTTAACCCTCTTTCTAATTTGAATTCCTTGGAAGCATTCCCATTTAAATTAACAGACGCTTTCGATGAATGTAAAATTGCCCGTATCCACTTCCGCCACTTCTCCGGGAAACTCATAAACTCCATCATCCGGTCTAAATAATCCCAATTAATAGTATCATAAGCTTTTTCAAAATCTATTTTTAACACCATAGCACTCTTCTTCTTCTTTTTATACCAAGCTATAATCTCATTCACAATCATGGGGCCATCTAAAATTTGACGGCCTTTGACAAATGCCGTTTGCTCATGACTAACCACCGAGTCTACCACCAAAGCTAAGCGAAGGGCCAACAATTTCGTAATAATTTTGGTTTGAACCCCAATAAGACTGATAGGTCGATAATCGTTCACCGTCATAGGATTAGTGACTTTAGGAATCAACGTGATCAAGGAAGAGTTACACCCTGTCGGGATAAAACCTGTATCAAAAAACTCAACAACGAAGTTAAAAATATCAGATTTTAACAAGTCCCAAAATTTTTTAATAAAAGCAAAAGTAAAACCGTCGGGCCCCGGGGCCTTGTCGTTTCCACAGCTCCACACCGCCTTTTTTAATTCATCCATGGAGACCGGGCCAACAAG
Source organism: Calendula officinalis (assembly GCA_963853835.1). Classification (NCBI taxonomy): domain Eukaryota; kingdom Viridiplantae; phylum Streptophyta; class Magnoliopsida; order Asterales; family Asteraceae; genus Calendula; species Calendula officinalis. The sequence goes on along the minus strand of OY970821.1, from coordinate 31,527,318 downwards.
TAATTCAGAATGCTCATGAGATATACACTTATACTTGTCGCTTCGCCTGGCTACTTTAATAACCGGAACATTCTTGAATTTGTTGGCAAAAAACTTGAAAAAAATATCTTTAACATCCGGGGGAGAGGTAACCCACACACCATTATGTTTGACACCACGAATACTAGAGTGTCTTCGCTTACTGTTAATAATTCCGTGGAAATATTTCGTGTTTTCATCACCTTCAATACACCATTTTATTTTCGCCTTCTGAGCTAAGTCTTTCCACTCTTTAGCTTCCATCTTATACAATGACAATTTAGCAGCTTGCCTTTCAAGTAACTCTTCGTCCGTCACCAGTCGAGAATCCAACATCTGCTCTATTAACTTCACTTGATCCAGCAGTTTCTTTTTTCCTTCAATATTCTCGCTATTTTTCTTCCGCCACCAAGTTTTACAATTTTCTTTAAGAAGCTTTAATTTATCTTTGAATATTATAAACTTGCTACTACCCGAACTATCAATATTAGAAGACCACGTGGAATTAACCATCTCCTCAAAAGATTCCTCATCCATCCATGAATTAAAGAACCGAAACACCCGCGGACCGTAATCAACCGCTTGCTGAGCCAACACAATCGGCCTGTGATCGGATATAATATCCGTCATTACATTAGCCGTGATATCTGTACAAATCTCGAACACCCCTTCTTGCACGAAGAACCGATCAAGTTTACTCATTTTTTTTCCATCCGTGCTAAGCCTAGTATACATAGAACCTCCCATAGGAACTTCAACGAGATTTGCTTCATCAACAAAACCGTTAAAGTCGGTAATTTCCCTATCATTTATACCACAACCCCATCTCTCCCCTTCCTCCCGGACCGCATTGAAATCACCGAATAAAATAAAATTCCCTTCATTTGCATGCATATAATTGACAATAACTTCCCAAAGTCTTCTTTTATCAACATTACTTTGAGGAGCATACACATTCCCCATAATACACTTAAGATTATTATTCTTCCATTCCCCATGAACAAACAAAACATTTTGAAAACTTACTATACGAGAGCTTGTGAACAACGACGGGTCCCAAATAGAAAGAATGCCACCCGATGCTCCAACGGCACTACTTAAAGCAAAATCAAACGACAAATTAGCCCACAATTGTTTAACCATGAACCAATCCACTTTTGAAACTCTAGTCTCTTGCACCCCAAGAAAAGAGATCTTGTATTTATTACAAAGAACACCAATCCGTTTCCTCTTAACCGAATCTCCAATACCACACGCATTAATGGACATAATATTCATTAATAACATTTACCGTCTCCCATACTACTTATCAATTGTTCAAGTGATTTTTGACACCCGTCCATATCATGACCAATAGCTTGCCCAATATCAATATACCTATTTAAATCTTCAATCAAGGAAACCGTTTTAACATTTTTCTGCATAAACCCCGTTGAAGCACACGAATTTTGTGAAGAAGAGCCTTTCTTTTTTACTGTTTCATCTACCCCCACCTGTTTTGATTTAATAAAAACGTTTTCAAAGCCCGGAGGCCTTGAAAGGAAGTCTGCTTCGGAAGTATTATTTTCTAATACATGCATGAATATATTATTTTCACCGGATAATTTATTATCTACCTCATCATTAATCCTAGTTGCATTCTGATTGTTCACCCCCACCGAATCTTCCTTGTCCAAGTCAACAAGTATACTTGGTACCCCCCCCCCTCCCCCGAAGCTGCTATACCCGTATCATCCAGACTATTAGGATTCAGCCTCGATTCGGTAACCTCTTCAACGGACATTGGCTGCACATGCAGGCTCGGTTCGGTGTCAACCCTTTCTGGTTGATTATTATAACCCTCCACTATTTGTTCGACATATTCTTCCCCATTTTCTTCCTCTTTACCATCATTAGATCCCTCCGTTTCTTGTGAAACCGATTCATTATCTTCATCTTCTTTACTATCGGTGTCAACATTACGCATGGCAGGTTGCCATAAAGCTATTTCATATACCCAAACATCGTATTTTCTATCGCCAAGCATAACCTCAATTCCTTCATTTATTTTACCCCCAAGAGAAGTTTTAACACAAACTTTCCCTGCATTACCTTCTTCACTCTCCCCATCGACAAACATCACCTCTCCCCAACCTTGAATAATTTTCTTAATTGAACTAACGGTACCTGCTAACAAAGGAAGGCCATCGATACGCACCCAAACAACCTTATCGTCTACAACAAATTTTTCATCCACATGACGTAACTGGGTAAAGTAAAAGGGCATATCTTTATGTTCTTTAAACAAATTACACGCCATTTGGTCATCAAATTCTAACCATATCCACGACCCACCAATGTAATGAAAATCAATATCATTAAAACCTTCTTTAGCACAAACGATCTTAATATTTTCTATCAAAGAAAGATCTCTAACTTTACCGACCAACACAGTGCCTTCATCATTAATCGGCATGACATCCTTATTCTCTAGTGTTATCTTCTTCTTCTGTTTCATTATAGCTTCACCGTGTTCTTTAGGTTTCTCTGCAGCTTTTGTTTTCTCATTTTCTGACTTAAACAGTTCCGAGAATTTCACGTTATGCTTTTTCTCATGGGATGTGACTGCACTATGAACCGTAGGGCGTACACCTGTTCGAACCTCCTGTTTCATCTCGTAACTAGGTTTACGATCAAACCTTGAGATAGACGCATATAGATGATATGAGTCGTACCATGCAGAGTTGAGCCGTTCAATTAGGGTTTCGACATTATCTACCCTAATAAACCGAACAAACGCGAACCTACGTCCGAGTTTAGAAAGCTTACGAGGGATGAACACATCAACCACCATGCCGAAGACTTGCATTGCTTTCCATAGATCCTCCTTCTCCCAAACTTTTGGAAAATTCGTCACATAGAACGATTTTGCAATTCTCTTCAGATTCATCTCTTCTCTTCTATAGAACTTGCTCTGATTCCCATCGTGAGGCGGAATATTCCGGTATCTGCTCTGATTCGCCATCCCCAATAGAAAAAAACCCAACCCCGCCCCCCTCCCAATCAGCGGGAAACGGCGGCCAAAACTCAACGGCGGCCAAAACCCTAGGGACGGAAAAAAACCTGACTATAAGGCCAAAACTCAACGGCGGCCAAAACTCAATTTATGCTTTTTAGTTGTTCATAACATTAGTGATCTATAATAAACAAAAAATAATGGAATTTTCAAGATGTTAAAAGTTTAATTCTTAGTAGCAACAAAATTATGGAATGCATGGTCAACCACATAACTTAAAGAAAGACTAATCAATACAATATTTAGATACATAAAATCATAAACCATGAAGGCTATCGAATATTGAATAGTCGAACGCATGCAGCATCACTTAAAATAACAAACGGTGCAAACTTTATATATTTTAAATTAAAGTAGTGGCAGAAATCCTGTCAATAAAGCAATATACAGGTAACAAAAGCTAGTGAACAACTTTATTTATTTTTTTGGCCTATATATGCATCACCCAACATTCAAACGGAAAAGACTGAGAAAGTATGTTCATAATGGACTTGTTACCACTATCAAAACGTTAAACAAGTACTACATAAAATGTCAAGTTGAACGTATTAGTCTCAGGATTATGTCTCCTTTTTATTGAACATATGTCCCCTTTAAAAAATACATTTAAAAAAATATATATTCTCATTTATAACATGCTCTACATGTTGATCAGGCTTTGCTGCAAAACGGCCATGCCAACGGCAAGACTTTAGCAGTGATCAAAGGTGTGAAACTAAAGCATGAAACTCAAGTTATCACTTTATATTACCTTTTTTAATGGAAAAAAAAAACTATATATTTCCTCAAACTTTAATGGTGACTGGTTACATCATTATCCTCTGGTAATAGTTTTGATTTTGATACGTATTAAAATTGGATCCCATAAGATATAAAGATACGTTTTATAGAACACCCCCCCCCCCCCCCCCCACACACACACACACACACATACAATCTTATCATCTTTTGTTGTCACGTTGCATTACACATCGTTTTAAGGTCTAATGAAAATGATATTTCATGAAACTTTGATTTGGAAATTAGGCCTAAAGGTGCAAAGAAAAACCGGTTTTCAAACCGGTTTAAAACCAGTTTTTGTCTTGTGGGACCAGATCGGTCTTAAACCGCCAGTTTGGGATCAGATCGATGTTTTAGGTATGAACCGATCTTTAAAACCGTAAAAACCGAACCGGTTTTTCTACCCATGCTTACCAAAAACCGGTTTTATGGACCAGTTTTTGTAAAACTGGTTTGAACTTTTGTTTAAAAAATTGGTTTTTGCACTTCTAATTGGGCCCATGTTGGGATAACAATTACTTCTACATAGTGGGTGTTGATGGCATCATGGCTGGCAGCAGGTAATTGGTGGAAGATGACGCGTCATCAACATTATAATAATGTTTGTGAAAGTAAAAAAACAATTAAAAACAAAATAAAAAGTAAGATAAATTACGATTTTGCCCTTCAACCAACATGTGAAAAGAATGGTAGTAAGCTTTATCAAGATTTACATCAAAGAGTTGATTTTTATCATCTGTTCCCTAAAATGTACCAACAATTGCATCCATGTCCCAATAAAGAAAGAACAAAACAAACAAACTCCCCTTGTAACCTATTAAAAATAAAAAATAAAAAAGCCTTTTTTACCTTTCTGGATCAGAATGTACAAACCTCCAACATGGTCAAAGTCAACCCCAAAGCAGAGAAACAAGAAATAAGCTCAATACGAGCTTCTAGAATCTTCTTCTTCTTCAGATTGTTCTGACCCTGAAATATCTCCAAGATTTTCAAGCATGTTTATAACTTCAATTGTGTCATCCAAATAATACTCAGCTTTACTGGGTTTTTGACCAACTGTGCATGCAAAAACTGATTTATTATGAGAAATAATTCCTGCTTTTATTGAATCACCAATCATTACAAACATATCTTCATCACTTCTGTCATCTCCAACACAAAGCACAAAATCAGCATGCCTTTTATCTTTATACATTCTTGAAAAAATCTTCTCTGCAACTAAACCTTTTGTCACACCCTATAATAGTATTATATCCACAAATGGGCAGGTTAGGTAACGGGTTGAAATGGGTTCGGGTCAGAATGAACAATTATTAATATGGGTCAGCTCAAATTTTGACCAAGCCTATAAAGTTTACACCTATGACCCCATTTTTTTTATAGACGATATAATTCTTGTTTTTCGGGATGTAAATACTAGAGGGAGCAAAATGGGTTGGTTAGTTAACGGGTTGAAATGGGTTCCATTTTTTGTTATACACGATATAATTCTTGTTTTTTGGGACGCATATACTAGAGGTAGCAAAATGGGTCGGTTAGTTAACGGGTTGAAATGGGTTCGGGTCAGAACGGGTGATTATCAATACGAGTCAGTTCCATTTTTAACCAAGCCTCTAAAGTTTACACCTTTGACCCGTTAAGAGGTATAAATAAGAAAAAATAACATTTTTTGTTATAGACGATATAATTCTTGTTTCCGGGATGTAGGCAGCAAAATGGGTCGGTTAGTTAACGGGTTGTAATAGATTCGGGTCAGAACGGGTGATTATTAATATGGGTCAGTTCCATTTTTTTCCCAATTTCTTAAAGTTTACACCTTTAACAACAACGGGTAATGGGCTAAATTTGATAAATCTAGTTATTATGTATGTATAGAATACCTGTGGTTTGACTTCGACAATGTATTGACCACTTTTAACAACAACGGGTTCATTAGCAAGCACACTTTCTAAATGATCCAACATTTCTTTAGCTTGTGATGACCCGAAACTTTGATCAGCATCTTGAAAATGCCAAACAAGTGCACTTTCTTTCCTTTCAATATAAGACCCATCTGTAGATTCTGTATATAATCTCATAACAGGTTCTGCCATTTCCATCCATCCAAAATTACCATTTTGCCCTCCACACGTTTCCCATTCTTTCTCACCTGGCCACCTGTTGTACATCACATACTTCTAAGTTTTTAATTTTTATAAATAAAGATATAAAAAAACAATTAAAAATATAAACTTTATTATAATACCTTATCAAGAAACCATGTTCAGCTGCAATTCCTAATTTCTCACATGGGGCGAACCATTTTGCAAGATCTTCTTTACCTCTTCCACTAACAACAAACACCATATTATTAGGATCATTACATAATCTGTTAATAATCGAAATTACTCCCGAACTCGGTTTTTTATCAATCGATGTTTGTGACTTAACAGTTCCATCATAATCCAACAAAATGGCCCGATTATGAGCCCGCCCGTAAGCATCCATAATCGCATCACTGGTCAACTTTCTAAACATCGGGTCAAGGGCTACAACCCGAAACCCAAAACTCAGCCCGATTCCCCAACACCTGAGCCTAAAATGGTCAGCACAAGTTCTTTCCAAATCTTGAAAGAAGCTTCTAGACCAGTAACCAACATTATGGCTACTGACATATTTATAATGTTTTTCATGTCTCATTTGTTTTTCAAAATCTGAGACAGAAATTGCTTCATACATGGCTTCTGCAGTCGAGTCAACGTTCCACGGGTTGACCCGTATGGCCCCACTTAAAGAAGGTGAACAACCCACAAATTCAGAGACAACTAACATACTTTTTGGGGGTGAATTTGAAGGATCTGAGCCCGAAATACCTTGTCTGCAAACAACATATTCATATGGTGTTAAATTCATACCATCTCGAATTGGTGTTACAATTGCAGCTTCAGAAATCGTGTAATATGCAGCTTTTTCAGTTAATGTTAATGGTTGATCGATTAAAACAATCGGTTTGTATCCCGAATTTCCTAATTCTTGATTAATTCTTGCAGTACTTGCCCTAATTTCAGCTTCAATTTCTTCCACATGAGGCCCTTTCCCACGAGCTGGATTCAAGATTTGTACCAAAACCGCATTCCCAATAAATACTTGATGCAATTTAAGCATTTGTTCCATTGCTAAAACTTTTAAATTCACACCTTTAAATGTATCCAAATCATCGACACCAAGAAGAACCGTTTTCCCGCCAAATTGTTGCTCGAGTTCATGAACTTTTGATTGTTTTTCTGATTTTCTTAACACAGATTCCATTTGTCCCATGTGGATCCCACTTGGCATAATCTTGATCCCAATTGTTCTTCCATAATATTCCAACCCAATGTAGCCTCGTTTTGATTGGTACTCCAAACCGAGCATTCTACTGCAACAAGAAAGAAAATGTCGAGCATAGTCAAACGTATGAAACCCTAAAAGATCAGCATTTAGTAAAGCTTTCAAGATTTCTTCTCTAACGGGCAAAGTTCTGTAGATTTCTGAGGATGGAAACGGGCTGTGAAGAAAAAAGCCCATTCTTAAACGGTTAAAATGTCTTCTTAAGAATGTTGGGAGTACCATTAGATGATAATCATGAATCCAGACATAATCATCATCAGGGTTTATGACTTCAATCACTTTTTGTGAGAAAATTTTGTTTGCTGCCACATAAGCTTCCCATAAAGACCGGTCAAACCTACCACCATGACTAGCTGAAAAAGGTAGTCTGTAATGAAACAGAGGCCACAAATGCTGCTTACAAAAACCGTTGTAATATTTGTCTAAGACAGCTGGCGGGAGGAAAGCAGGAACACATTTGAATCTTTCTAACAGTATCTGTGAAATATCGTCTTGTTCACTCGGGTCAATTTCAGCCCTGAGTGAACCGATGTAAATTACCTCCATTTCTTCAGGTAAACCATCTTTAATATGCTTATATAACGAATTTTCATCCCAATTGAAGATCCATGATGATTCACCGGTTTTGTCGTTGATTTTACGTGTAGCTTTTATTGGCAATTGATTTGCTACAACGATTAATCGATCAGCTAAAACTGTTGAAGGTGCATCAGATGAAACACTACGAGCTTGATCATCATCAAGCTCAGATAAAACTCCAGGAACAGTCAATGTTCTGGAGATAAAGTTCTTTCTAGGTTCTTCCATAGCAGGAAAGTTTCCATTTGCTAGATCCAACAAATTAGCGTACGATTTTGAAATCATCTCAATTATCTCAAAACAAGATTAAATCCCAAATTTTGATCCAAACGGTTGTCTGATTGATCAATGATCTGAAATTAAGCAAAGGAATATCACACATTAATCAATTTCACATAAAAAGTAACACAGATCCACGAATTTAACAAAACCCTAGCAAACTCAAAATTGAGTCAAAATCAGCATCTTTTGGTCAATAAAACATCAATTCGATTACAAACAGAACTCCAGAATCCGAATTTAACCTATCGCTATTTTTATATACATATATTCCGTAATTTCAATCCAAAACCCTAAATATAGATGAAGAACGTAAAAATCAGATTACTAAATGTTAATCAATAAATAAATGAATAACACTAACCTGTTACGGAAGATAGCGATTGCAGGATTTCAGATATCAATTTTCAGATCAAAATTAAAGCTTGAGTCAGAAAAAAAAATCTAGGGTTTGATCCTATATGGCTATATCTGTGATGGATCTTGAAGGCTGTTGTTGTGAGTAAAGCTGTTGAGATTAGAAAGGGGGGTTATTGTGATTATTTTGAATATTTATTTATAAAATAAATAAACAAATAAATAAATAAAAATAAATAAAATGAAGGGGATAAGGTCGGCCAGCAAAGAAAGTAGGGATGCCAACTGGAATTTTTGCGTCACGCGCTTGTTAATGACAGGAGGACGTGTCAGTGCTCTTGGTATTCACGTGTTCACATATCTTCTCAAAATTATACCCAATTTATGACGTTGTTTTTTAATTTTTTTTTTCAAAAAACTTGAGTATTAATACGTGAGAAAATCAAAATGTCTACATCATCAAAAAGAAAAAAATAATGAGATAGATTTTGGAAAAGGATGTTTTTTATTTTCTTTTCCTAAATACAAAATTTATTGGTTATATAATTAAAGTTATATATTTATCAAGAGTTTTTTTATTGATTAAGAAATTTCTAACTTTAATAAGAGATCTAGATTTTTGTTATTAAGAATTGCTATAATTAGTGCAAAAGCTTTTCATAAATAGATTAGGGTCTCAATCTTGGCTCAGGAACTCGCGGATCCTTCTTTCCGCTTTAGGTAACGCGGTAGGCTACTTCCTCTTTTGACCGAGTATATAAGTATCTTTCTCCCGACCCTTCAATTCACCTACCCACTCATCAATCACGGTGTTCAGCTAACTTGCACTGATAGACCCGACAACTAAAGAGGTAGCGAGACTGACCGCAATTGCAGGAATAGGTTGACTTTCTTTCATTTGGTTATGGAAAATGAAAGTTCTTTCGTTTAGTACGAGTCGAATGGTCCGAATGAATGCAACATCAGGAGCCGAGTTGACTTCACTCCCGGGATTAGGAAAGCGATACATACCAGGGATAGCGACTGTTTATTAAAAACACAGGACTCTGCTAGGATTCTTGAATAGTCTCCATCAGCTCAACCAAGAAAGTGTGTTGTTTTGAGCTCCAACCATACTCTATCCAATCCTCTATCTCTATATTTGAAGTTTTTTTCACTTCAACCCAACTCTATCCCTCACTTTAAATATAGAGTGAGAGAAAAATTACCTTTATATTTGAAGTGAGAGGAATTAACTATATTCATGGGTCCCACATTTATCTGTAAGTGCAAGTGTTAGTGGAATATGAGTCCCACTATTTTTAAAAGCTTTTGAAGGGAATAATAGAATTTATGGTTAAAGTTGAGATATTATTTAGAATAAGTGATCCGATCATTTATAAAGATAGAAAGAATAATATAGTTTATGGTTAGATGTGTTTTTCCCAGAATTGTACCGTGTTTAATAGTAGCCATGTGTAGCTTGTATTTGTTTGGAAACTTACATGTGAAACAATAATTATAATAATTGTATCATATGAACCCATAGTTATATTTATTCAATTATGCGTGATCTATTAATTATTTCTTTTAATATTATCTCTTAATTTTGATACGTGTATTAATTTAATAAATAAAAAAATAAGTAAAAACAAATTTTAGAAACAATACCAATACTGAATCCATACATGTCCACTACAATCTTAAATGAATACACGTCGTGTTGATTGTGAAAATAATTTCGGGTAAGAGTTATTCAAGAAACTAAACGCATAAGCAAATCGTGGGCAAATTGTAATATTAAAATCTGAATAATCCACTTTCTAAGGTTTTGTTTTTGATAGGCCACATACTTTGAAATCGTCTGCCAAAACCCTCAAAGTTGACCATTATTTTGCTGTTTTTGTTTCTTTCAGTTATATGATTCGTTCTATTCGTTGTTTCTACGTATTGATATTATTTATTATTTTTATAGCAACAGATAGTTTAATTAAATAAATAAATATGTTTTGATGATTAGTTAGCACTTAGCAGTTGAGTTGTTATTAATGTTACCTTACAGTTTTCAAGTTATTTTAGTCGGTTGGTAGTTTGGTTCTACTTAAATTGAAAATAAATGGTTTCATCCAACCAATTAGCAGGGTACCCGCGTAATGCGGCGACATGTACCCTATAACTATATTTTGCGATAACGATAGTGATTGTACGATAGTGGCAGTAGTGATGGTGTGTTCAGTAGTGATTGTGAGGGTAGTGATTCTAGTGGCAGGTGGTAATAGGTGGTGGTCAACAAAATGATATGAGTTTGTCGCTAAAGCTCCTTGCTAATAACATGAAATCGAAAGTATAAGTTCTTGGGGTGTCTAACATAAATATTTTACTGAGATAACAAGTTGGTTGGCTAAAAATTAAGCTTGCTAAATTGACAAAGTCTGAAATATATATTATTTGTAGTAAAAGATAATTAAATAGAAAATGAAATATTTAGTAAAAGATAAATAAATAAAAATGAAATATTGTCAAATAAAGATAATTAAAAGAATTATTTGAAATGAAGTCATTTACCTCATAAATTTTAGCAGTTATTGTACTTTCATGTAAATAAGTACATTGAAAAGGAAACAGTAACACAAATCTCATGTAGTTGAGATGGAAAAGCATGAACCTGTTGGGTTTCGTACACATTTATCGTCACTATGTTCGTCGCGGAATTACGAACAATTAATACGATAAACTACTAAGCTTAAGGATCGCTTATGTCTACGAGTCTAAGGCAACTAGTAATAAATAAATACTTACATTAGCGGTGCTCGGTGATTCGATTCCTTGAGAACGAGTACGCGCCAGAACTTGCCAACGAACTTTAGGATTCAAGAAAGAACCCCTCTACTTGATCACACTCGAGGTTGACAACGAACGATACAATACACCACGATGTAGTGCAAAGTACCCTCGAGAAAACCCAAACGAAAACTCCACCGAAAACCTTTTCGGCGGTGGTCCGGCGGCGGCGCTACGGCGGCCGGCGGTGGCTTCGGTCGGCGTTCGACGAACGAAGGGGAGGGGGCGGACGAAGGGTGTAGGGTTCTCAAGTATTGAGATTGATGTGTTTAGGTTAAGACCCCTAACACCCTTTATATAGGTTTTGGAAAACCCTTGTTTCCTTATTTGAGTTGGACTCAAATTAACCTAAAGCCCGTCTCATTTAATTAAACCATTAATTAAACTAAGTCCGTTATGGAGTAACTAGTTAATTACCCATTAACTTATTCCTAGTCCACCAAGCCCATCACGCATTGATTATACAATTAATCTGTAACACCTCAAATTTTTAATACAAATTATTTCCGAAAAATCCTTTCGTTTTTCAAACATTTAAAGTATTGTCCCAAAATATGGATTTACAAAAATCTTTGGTATATAATAAAAGTCACTAGTGGTGTTACAAAATATATCATAACCAAATCCAAACGTAAATCCACCTTGCTATCTCTAACCCGTGCGCCCTCACTAGGAAACGCACCTAATCCTTAGCTCCCGAACCTGAGTACATAGCATCACAAACAAACATAGTACGTAAGACAAAATTGTCTCGTGAGATACATGGGTTTTAGACCCGACATTATTATATAAATAAATTCACATACTAAATATATATAGAGAAATATATATTTATATACTATAGTTACCTTCGCGGTAACCCTATCACAACCATATACATCGATCACCTCCTCGGTAATCCCATCACATTCATTCACAGCCTATTCGACTCGTCAAGTTGTTCGGAACGCCTCCAATCCAACGAGACCCCATTTTTGTCCTACTAACCGGAATGCCTCCAGTTCAGTAGAACCCCCTTTGTCACCTTGTCCAAGCAAGGTGACCCATCTTATCTTACTAATTAGAATGCCTCCAATTCAGTAAGATCCAACATCTTGTTGGGTGATCGGAATGCCTCCAATCCATCAGTTTAAAGATACCGTAATAATCCAGAATGCCTCCGAATCTATCATGTACCTGCCCTATTTCAGTCTACCCGTCATAACTATTATATGTAACTATATGTCACATCTTATCAATAATGCCGTAAGGCCATCATACAAACTATCCAAATACTAATCTCAATTAGTATTCACACAATTAATCAACTATTTAATAATAACAATAAACAACTAGTTTAAACATTAGTAATCGCAAATTATGAAAAATACTTCTTTACCGCTATGTACTCAGTTTTAAAGTTCACATGTACTCACCTTAGCCAAGCTTATCCAAAGACGTGTTCCTTGAACACCAATAACACTTCCCAAGATTTGAATGTCTCAAATCCTCCAACCAATAACCTATTATCAAAACCAATTATCAAAACCAATACAATGGTTTGCATCAATCATCAATACTAACTACATAATCCATGGCTAGTCAACTACAAGCACCATTTTCCCCAAAGTTACCAAACCCTAATTCCATAAATCACCACATTTTCGTATATCCATAACATGACTACATTTTCCTTGTTAAAATACCATAGATCTAAGTTATATTACTTCCATTTAACCATTTATGTACAAACCCATAACTAGGGTTCATGATTCAAGCTTCCCTACTTGAATCTAAGACTTATAGCACAAGAGGGATGAAGATTTACCGTTGATCTTCAAATATGAGCAAGAATCTCCAAGATCTTGTGTAGATTAAGCTCCAATCGCCACTTTACACTCAAAAATCGCACACACAAGTTGAGAGAAGAAAACTAGGGTTTAGTGTGTAAGAAATGAGGAAATCCCGACTTTAATGCTGGTGTCGAGAGAGTTCACGATCGTAAACTCGAGTTCGCGTCGTGAACTCTGAAAAATACGCATACTTCGCGATCGGGACTGGGTCGGGAACTTCTTCACGCCTGAATGCCCAAATCTCTGGTGGCTGTTCACGATCGTGAACAAAAGTTCCTGCCGTGAACTCCTTATGCAGCCAAGGCTGCACTTTTCGGTCTTTGCCTCGACCCGGTTTCGCCCATAACTTTCTCATACGGTGTCCAAATGACACGAAACCAATTCCTACGTGTTTTAAACGAATTATCCTTATTTATCATATTTTTCCATAATTTATTTGATTCGAAATTTTGGGTCGTTACATAATCAATGCCCGGTTCGTTTATTCTCGTGTTCGGTTGTGCCTCGAGAGCAACCCTAGTAGGACTTTAATTTACGTTGACCAAGTCAAACCGTTTATTTGATGACGTTGGACACTATTTCCAACAGTCTCCCACTTGGACATCTCATCAACTATAAACGTCTGTCAAGCATACTTTTAAAGTGTGCAATCAATGCAGCTGCTGAACTCTGAACTTAATCAGAATACAGTTCCTAAGATAAGTGATCATATGTCCTTCACTTCGCGATATCCCATTAACTAGAGACACGGACAAACGTCAATCTCTAGTCACGACTATGTTTCCTGATCAAGATTTATGATGACTGATTAGACCACTAATTGAACTTTCAATTTGGTCATGACATGCGCAGGTACTTTAATTGTCACATCAAATCAACAGGGGGCCCACATATATCTCTTCTTTCATACTATTGAAAGAAGGAGTGAATAAACTTCGACTTACATTGTCTCTGCCATAATCGTTACATGACACATGGAAGTACTCTGTATAGCTACCAGTTACGAATAGCGTTGGAGCAAACCAATGCACCACGAACTCTCACTAGGAGACTAACGTATCTAGGTTTTAAGACCTATATGATATTACCGTCTCACTATTACCTTTGAATTGTCCATGAGGTAATACTCTGAGCATGGGTTGGTCTAACATTTAAAACCTCCATTTAAATGCTCATGAGAGTAGCAGCAATCTCCATGCTATGTTCAATCTTATGAACATTCTACTTACTCTCCATGACATCTTAATTCAATTCTCATTCCCATGAGAATGATCGACTGTGGACGTTCAAATGATCTATTAGATCACTTTGGATTTTGTTCTAAACATGCAAAATTGAAACTCAAATTTTAAATACTATATGAATGATAGAACACTTGCATATTATTTAATCACCATAAATAATTCATCAATTCATACAATTTAATATTTGTGATATAGTTTCAATAAATAAACTAATACAAGTCACTTGGAAATCTAATCCCTATCGTCCTAGCGTGAGCATCATGCTTGGATCGACTTAGTGGCTTTGTGAATGGATCATCCGGATTCTCCTCCGATGATACCCTTGTCACGATGATGTCACCTTCCTCAACACGTTTTCGCACATAGTGATACTTTCTGAGTATATGCCTGGTTTTACTGTGATCTTTGGATTCTTTAGTCAATGAGACTGCACCTTCATTATCACAGTAGATTTTCAAAGGGTCCTTGATGCTTGTTACGAAACCAAGGGCACCGATGAAATTCTTTAACCATGTGGCCTCTTTTGCTGCCTCACTAGCAGCAATATACTCAGATTCACATGTGGAATCAGCAACCGACTGCTGCTTGGAGCTTTTCCAAGTAACAGCTCCACCATTAAGTAAGAACACCCACCCGCTTTGTGAGTACGAGTCATCCTTGTTTGTTTGGAAACTCGCGTCACAATAACCTTCCACAACAAGATCGTCTTTCCCACCATACACTAAGAACATATCTTTTGTTCTCCTTAGGTACTTGAGAATTGTCTTCACCGCTGTCCAATGATCATTGCTAGGGTTGTCCTGATATCAACTCACCATGCTTAAGGCATATGAGACATCAGGACGAGTACATATCATGGCATACATGATCGATCCATATCCGAAGCATATGGGATACGACTCATTCTATCCCGCTCTAACTCAGTGCTGGGACTTTGACTGTGAGCCAACTTTATGCCATGGTTCATTGGTAAATAACCTTTCTTAGAATCAAGCATATGAAACCTCTTCAATATCTTGTCTAAGTATGTACTCTGGCTTAATCCTATTGGACGTTTTTCTCTATCTCTGTATATCTTGATTCCAAGTATGTACGCTGCATCTCCTAGATCCTTCATTGCAAAACACTTTCCCAACCAAGACTTCACATCTTGCAGTGTAGGAATGTGGTTGCCAATGAGTAATATGTCGTCGACATATAATACTAGGAATACTACATTGCTCCCACTAGTTTTGATATAAACGCAGGACTCATCTTCGCTTCTCGAAAACCCAAACTGTTTGACTCTTTCGTGAAAACAAAGATTCCAACTACGAGATGCTTGTTTCAATCCATATATGTATTTCTCAAGCTTACACACACTCTTGGGATGTTGCTTGTGGATAAAACCTTCTGGCTGTGCCATATAGACATCCTCAGTTAACTTTTCGTTCAGGAAAGTGGTTTTCACATCCATCTGCCATATTTCATAGTCATGAAACGCAGCGATTGCAAGCAATATCCTGATAGACTTTATCTTGGCTACTGGTGAAAAGGTCTCGTCATTATCAATTCCATGAGTTTGAGTATAACCTTTTGCAACCAGCCTAGCCTTATAAGTGTGTACCTTCCCATCAATGTCTGTCTTCTTCTTGAAGATCCATTTACACCCAACTGTTTTAGTGCCAGGTGAAATGTTAACCAAGTTCCATACTTGATTGTCATACATAGACTGAATCTCGCTCTCCATAGCCTCTTTCCATTTACCGGCCTCAGGGCCTTCCATAGCTTCCTTATAGTTTGATGGCTCATCATCATCGACTGGTATACCATTATCAGTCGATGCATCGCCTTCAACAATATGGTATTCATAATAATCACCAAGATGCTCAGGAGGGCGAACAACTCTAGAGGATCTACGTGGAATGGCATGAGTTATATCATTTTGTTCAACAGGAGTCTCATCCTCAGGTTGAGTGCTAGTGTCAACTATAGGTTCCGATTCAATTTCATTGGTTGATTCTTGAGACTCTTCAAGATCAATTTTGCTCCCACTGTCTTCTTTGGATAATAGCTCTCTCTCAAGAAAGAATCCTCTTCGAGCTATGAACACTTTGTTCTCAGTCGGTTTGTAAAACCGATATCCAAAAGACTGGCGAGGGTAGCCAATGAAATGACACTTCTCTGATTTTCTTTCTAGTTTGTCATGAGTTTCGTGTCCCACGTAAACCTCATAACCCCAGATTTTAAAATGTCAGAGCGAGGGAGGATTCCCTGTCCACATTTTAGAGGGTGTCTTAAGACCTTTTTAGTTGGTACAAGGTTCAACATATGAGCTGCTGTTTCTAGGGCGTAAGCCCAGAAGCTCACTGGAAGAGTTGCACGACTCATCATCGATCGAACCATATCTAACAATGTTCGATTTCTTCTCTCAGACACTCCATTAAGT
This sequence comes from Calendula officinalis, assembly GCA_963853835.1. NCBI lineage: Eukaryota > Viridiplantae > Streptophyta > Magnoliopsida > Asterales > Asteraceae > Calendula > Calendula officinalis. The sequence goes on along the minus strand of OY970821.1, from coordinate 31,510,557 downwards.
TGTGGAGTTCTAGGAGGTGAGAGTTGGGATACTATTCCACAACTCTTTAGATGATCCATGAACTCTTGACTAAGATACTCTCCACCCCTGTCAGAGCAGAGCATCTTAATCCTTTTGCCCAATTGATTCTCAACTTCGTTTTGATAAACTTTGAATGTTTCAAAAGTTTCTGATTTATGTTTAATCAAATAAACATAACCATATCTACTGAAATCATCAGTAAATGTAACGAAGTATCTCTCACCATGTCTAGTGCTTGACTTGAATGGTCTACACACGTCAGTGTGTACAAGATCCAACAAGTCTTTGCCTCTTTCACAAGTCCCTGTGAATGGCGCCTTAGTCATCTTGCCAAGTAAACAAGATTCGCACACATCATTCGATTTGAGGTCAAATGATTTTAGTACTCCATCCTTTTGGAGTTTGGCGATTCGTTTCTTATTTATATGGCCTAAGCGACAATGCCATAGACATGATTTATCCAATACACCTTTGGACGAATCAACATTCAATATTAGATTTCTATTGTTAACGCAAACAACACTTTCATATATGCCAGAACAAGGAATAGCTTTGAAAATAAAAACATCATTTTTATAAACTAAAATAGAACCATTTTCATTATCAAAACCAAATGTAAAACCATCCTTAAACAATCCATAAAATGAAATAATGTTTCGTGCCATGCAAGGCGAATAACAAACATCTAATAATGTAATTGAACTAGTAGTACTAAGCATGAGCTCGTAATCTCCAATCTTGGTCATAGCAGCCGAGACTCTGTTCCCCATGATTAGATTCAGCTCACCATGCTTCAGCTTCCTGCTATTCTTTAGTCTGTGCATATCAGTGCAAATGTGAGTACCACACCCTGTATCAAGAACCCAAGAATTTGACATAGAAGCACTATGTAGTTCAATCTGAAAAGTACCCGATGGTCCAGACTTTTGGACTTTCTGATTCTTCATATCATCCAAGTACTTTCGGCAGCTTCTTTTCCAGTGGCCCTTCCCTTGGCAGTAATATCAAGTGGCCTCTTTCGGATTCTTAGATGGTGCTACGTCAGAATCGACCTTCCTTTTCTTATATCCCACTTTGGCTTTGCCACTGGGAGGAGGTCGCTTCTTCTTCTTAGTACCACTAGAATGAATAGCCAGCACGGGAGCATTAGGAGTGGAAATCTTAGCTTTCGCCAAGCTTGCCTCGGTAGTCTTTAACATACCATGCAATTCCATGAGTGTCTTGTCCATATCACCCATGTTATAGTTAACTATAAATTGTGAGTAGGACGGTGGAAGTGAGTTCATGACCATGTCAGTAGTCAACTCCTTTGGTAGTGGGACACCCAAGTTCTCCAGCCTGTCTATGTAGCTTTTCATATTTTGGACGTGGCCACATACAGGTTGCCCCTCTTGTAACTTACATGCTACAAGGGAACTTACAACATCGAAACGTTCTTGCCTAGCTCTATTCTGAAACATCAGTTTGAGCTGTTGGTTGATCTCAAACGCACCTAGCTTCTCAAAACCCTTTTGGAGTTCAGAAGACATAGTGGTGAGCATCAGACAAGCAACCTTTTCCGACTCAGCATAATGTTGCTCATAAGCTTTGATGTCATCTTCTGTCGAGTCATCAGTGATCTCAGGAATTTCTTCGTCAAGGACATACTCCTTGCCCTCGTACCTTAAAGTAATTCTTAGAGTACGAACCCAATCAATATAGTTGGGTCCGGTGAGCTTCTCTCGTGATAACACCGACAGTAGATGGAAGTTAGAGTTATGCGGTGGTGGTGGAAGTGGAGGTGGTGGTGGAAGATTTTGATTGTTGATGTTGTTTTGAGGATTCGACATCTACAAAGAAGACAATTTCTTTGTTAGTTTATTAATTAGATAATCCTTAACATTATTTACCCAATAATCAAGTTAAGGCTAGGATCCAACATTACGTTATTTGATGTGAAGAGGGATGTCGTATTTCACACCGAATAATTTCATAAGGAAACATACAATTGTTAATTTCAATCACCATGAAATCCCTAGATCTTTTAGATTCATTTTAAACTATTAAAATGGCATGTTAATCTTGATTCTATGCTCGTCACATAATTCACGACAGGGATACCGTGGATCATGAATTTGACGGTGAATCTACCATTAAAGCACTCACAAAGATCCCCGGCTCAAGTTCGCTTGGGTATCGCGAGAATCTCTTCACTCATAAGTATAATCTCAAAATTAACGTACCGGCTCAATTGCACGCGCTTCGTTAATCAGATTATACCTCGAGTGCGTGTCTCTCCTGGAGAGCACAATCTTTCACATTTAACATCAAACGGGAAGTTTTGTTTAATGTAATTACTTTAATTTTACATATAAACTTTTATAATATGTTAAATTAAACTTTTAATTTATCTTTAACCAAAGTAATATGTATATATAATTCTTTTAATTCTATTAAAATGCGAGTACGCACCTTTTAATAATTAATTAATTATATATAATTATAATATTTAAATATACTTTTATTTCCATAATATTATAACGGAGGAATATATCAAAAACTATTTTGACATATGGGAGTTTCGAATTTTCGAAAATATATATATATATATATATATAAAATTATACTATTAATTTATATACATATATCTAATATATATTTTATAATTATCATTTAGATTTTATCTCTTTGGAGATATTTTATATAACAATATAAATACAAAATCAAATAATAACAAAAATCCGAACTTTGCGGGCCTTAAACCATGGTCGGCCAAAACCACGGTAACCGATAGCGTTTCGTATCCAACACCCGGGCAACTCCCTCCCCTTAACCATGCAACAAATACAGGTAAGGTCGGATACCCTATTAGTCGATACCCTGTGCCCAGCCGTTCTCCTTCCGACACTGACCTCATCCCGAATGTGCACATAGTCATGTATGGTATTCCCTAACACTAGGCATACATAACAAGTAGACTAGCTACGAAAAACACCGCGAAAAACGTCGCGACTGAGTTCCCAATCGCGAACTCTAGTTCGCGATCGCGAACTAGTGTTCGCGTCGGGAACTCTGATCGCGAACTACTTCACGACTAACAACCAACTTTGCTGGAACAACTTCACGATCGCTAAGTGGAGTTCGTGACGCGAACTCCCCTTGTCTGGTGATTCCTGCGATTTTTCACTAAAAACCAATACCAAACCAAATAAACCAAAACCCGAGTTGTAGGTCGAATCCACTCACCTTTCAACTTCCGATTCCTTACCTCAGTGAGCTAGTATCACTGAGTATCCTTCCCGGTTCCTATCAACAATATACCGAGTTAGTGATAATCCACCGAATTGTCAAAATCATCAATTTCAACCACTAACCGCACAAGACTCATAAAATGCACATTTTTATGACATATCCAACTAGCACAATTCCTTCATCAATACAATTGACCATTTTGACCATTTATCAAGTATTCCCACCTAGTCGACCCAAACGGGCCAAAAACCCGTACATGATCCTAACGCTTCCACATTTCCATCAACTAGAAATTAATCTTTAAACTAGCAATTCACAATCATTTAACAATTCCATCAAAATCGTAACCATCAAGATTCCAAGTATGATACTTCCAAGATCACTAGTTAGACATTTTGACCCAAACACCAACTAGATCAATTCACACAATCAACTATACTATGATTTCACCATCCATAACTTACCAATCATGATTTCACAACCTAATAAACAATTACATCCATTCAAATATCAAGAAATCCAAGATTTGTCAAAACCCACCTTCAACTTCCACCATTAATGGAGGTTGAAGGTGATTTCCACCAAATCTTGTTTTCTTCCAACAATCAACCACACAAATGATGTAAAAGCTTGCATAAACACATAAAACAACATCCATTTCAAGATTCATCCACAAATCATCAAGCTACATAAACCCTAGTTCAAACCCTAGCTCAAAAACACCAAGAACAAGCAAGAGAAGAGATGGAACTTACTTCTAGACTTCTTCTACACAATTCTAAGCAAGAATTCCGAGATCAACCAAGAGTTTTGACCACAAAATCTCAAGAACAAGCACAAAGAGATGGAGAAAGCTCAAGTAATGGAATAGTGAAAGATGGAAGGATAATGTTTTGAATAAGGAAGTAAAAGAAAAAGAGAGGGTTTATCCCTCTCTCTCTCCACGACCGGCCAAAGCATGGGTGGGGCCCCATCTTGGCTTTTTCCTTCAATTAACAGTATATGTCTGAAAAGTCCCTTTCGAAATTAATTTATTTAAAATAGCAAACGGACTCCCATTTTAAAAACGAAAGCATTTCCGGAAACGATATTTAACAAGGAATCCAAATATATAAAAATGACGTATTCTTTCCAGACATATCACAAGTCGGGTATTTTAACCCCTTGGTTAAAATACCGCAAAAGATAGCAGGCTAATTAAATTAACTAAGCATTTAACCAGACAATCATTTAATAAGATACCTTAAGGTCAATAAAGTACCAGGCCGGGTTTTGAGATGTTACAACTCTCCCCCACTTAAGAAGATTCCGTCCCCGGAATCCCATCTCGATCAAATAAGGAGGGGTAATGTTCCCGCATATCGGCCTCGGTCTCCCATGTCATATCCGCACCCAAACTGTGCTTCCACTTTACCAAAACCATAGGAATTTGTTTCTTTCTAAATTTCGTCACTTTTCGGTCCAATAACTCCACCGGTTTCTCGACCAACCTCTTTTTCATATCCACCCGCAACTCTTGCACCGGAAGAATTTGGCTCGGATCTTCAATATTACACTTTCTCAAATAGCAAATGTTGAAAGTGTTGTGAATTGCCGACAACTCCGGGGGCAACTCGAGCGTTACCGATTGAGAATTCACCACTTTGGAAATACGAAACGGCCCAATAAACCTCGGGGCCAACTTTCCTCGTTTACCAAAACGAATGACACCCTTGCAAGGTGAAACTTTCAAATAAACCATCTCGTTTCCGAGAACGTAGCGGGTCTACGTCTCGGATCGGCATACATCTTTTGTCGGTCAAGGGCGGCTTTCAACTTTCCTCGGGTAATTGCAACTTTATCCGCGGTCATTTGTACAATATCGGGTCCCGCATATTGTTTCTCGCCCGCTTCCAACCAACACGTTGGGGTGCGACACCGACGCCCATACAATATTTCATACGGTGGCATCTTAATACTCGAGTGGTACGAGTTATTATAAGCAAACTCGATCAACGGTAGGTGGGAATCCCACGACCCACCGTACTCTAACACACATGCCCGCAACATATCTTCAAGTGTTTGTATCGTTCTCTCCGATTGCCCATCGGTTTGGGGATGATACGCGGTACTCAAATTCACCCGCGTCCCCAATTCCCGTTGCAAGCTATTCCAAAAGTTCGAAGCAAAACGGGGATCCCTATCGGACACGATAGAAATAGGAATACCATGCCGGGATACCACTTCATCAATGTATCGGGCAATGTCGGTCTTCATCGTTGGCCACCAATAAAGTGCCCTTAGATCATTATACATCTTCGTGCTACCCGGGTGAACCGATAACCGAGAATTGTGAGCCTCGGCTAAAATTAATTCCCGCAAACCCCCGAGTAACGGTACCCAAACCCGAGATTGATACGTCTTCAAACCTCGAGAATCTTCTTCTAAATCATCCTTCCTCTTAATCAAAATCTCGGTCTTCAAATTTTCAACATTCAAGGCCTCCATTTGTGAAATCTTCAACCGGGACACCAAATCCGACACAATTTCCATTCTCATAAATTGTACCCGCCCCGAATCTCCCTTTTTGACTTAAGGCATCGGCCACCACATTCGCCTTCCCGGGATGATAACGAATTTCACAATCGTAATCTTTAATCAACTCTAACCATCTTCGTTGACACATATTCAACTCCTTTTGCGTGAACACGTATTGCAAACTTTTGTGATCCGTACAAATCACACACTTAGTACCGTACAAATAGTGTCTCCATAATTTTAGTGCAAAAACCACCGCCGCCAACTCCAAATCGTGAGTCGGATAATTCCTCGCGTGATTCTTCAATTGCCTCGAAGCATAAGCAATAACTCGATCTCGTTGCATCAACACGCAACCTAAACCCGCAAGTGAAGCGTCACAATAAACAATAAAATCCTCTGGGCCTTCGGGTAAAGCAAGAACCGGAGCTTGACATAAGAGTTGCTTTAGGGTTTGGAAGGACTTCTCGTGATCATCACCCCACCGAAACGGTACATCCTTACGGGTCAACTTCGTCATAGGACCCGCTATCTTCGAAAAATCCTTAATAAACCGGCGGTAATAACCCGCCAAACCCAAGAAACTCTTTATCTCAGTTGGGTTCTTTAGAGCAACCCAATCCATAACCGCTTCAATCTTTGCCGGGTCCACTTTGACCCCATTCGAACAAATAACGTGACCCAAAAAGTGGACCTCTCGAAGCCAAAATTCGCACTTCGAGAACTTCGCAAATAATTGTTCCCGCTTCAACGTTTCTAACACTTGCCTTAAGTGTTTCTCGTGTTCTTCTTCGGTCTTGGAATAAATTAATATATCATCAATGAACACAATAACGAATTTGTCGAGATTAGGCCGACAGACTCGGTTCATCAAATCCATAAATATCGCGGGTGCATTCGTCAACCCAAACGGCATAACCAAGAACTCATAGTGACCGTAGCGAGTTCAGAACGCCATTTTATGAATATCGTTTTCATGAACCCGAACTTGGTGATAACCCGATCTCAAATCAATCTTTGAGAAATAAGAAGACCCTTGTAGTTGATCAAATAAATCGTCAATACGCGGCAAAGGATACCGATTCTTTACCGTTCTCTTATTCAATTCTCGATAATCAATGCACATACGAAGCGCACCATCTTTCTTTTTCACGAATAACACGGGAGCTCCCCAAGGTGAGGAACTCGACCGAATAAAACCTTATCCAATAAATCTTGGATTTGTGTCATCATTTCCCGGATCTCGGACCGTGCTAAACGATACGGTGCTCTAGCCACAGGATTGGCACCCGGCACCAAATCAATTTTGAATTCTACCTCCCGAACGGGAGGTAACCCAGGTAAATCTTCGGGAAACACCTCCGGGTATTCCGAAACCACCCGGAGATTACCAACCACTTTCTTTTCCTTTTTCACATCGATCACATAAGCCAAAAATGATTCACATCCCTTGGTCAAGGACTTACGGGCTTTCATCATGGATATAATGGGTATGGTCAGGGTCGCACGGTCTCCCCGGGCCACGACATGTGACCCGTCGGGTAAAAGAAAAGTAATTAACTTTTGGTGGCAATTTATGTTGGCCTTATTAACACTTAACCAATCCATACCTAAGACCACATCAAAGCCGGATATCGGCATAACAAGTAAAAGAATCAAAAATTTCACGCCATCAATATCAATACTAGCCCCGGACACGGATGTCGTGACCGGAACCATTTCACCATCGGCCACCTCTACCTCTAGAGGTGTCGCGATCAAAGAAGTAGGCAAATTCAATTTGTCACAAAAACTCCTTGACGAAAAAGAACAATTTGCACCTGAATCAAACAACACACGAGCGGGTATGGAGTTTATTAGAAACATACCGGTGATGACATCGTCGGTAGTGGTGGCATCCTCCACCGTCATCTTGAATGCCCGACCCGTAGGTGGCGGATGACTTTTCCTCTTTTGACCTCCCGACGAAGCCGCTCCCCCGCCCGAACCCGAGCCCTTCTTCGTTGGGCAATGCATGGCCCGATGACCCTCTTTCTGACACGTCCAACATACGCTATTTTCTAGCTTGCATTCCGAAGACTCATGCCCATTTTGTCCACACTTAATACACCTTCGAGTTTGTGCCGTACACGGACCGGCATGGGAGGACTTACACGGTATGCACCACGGGTTCCTTTGGTTGGAACCTTGAAGAATTTGCTTTCGACGATCATTTCTTGACTTATGGTTTCCTTGAGATTTCTTGTGGTTGTTAGAGGTTGATTGTTCATACTTTCCCTTATGAAACGGGGCCTTCTCCCGACTCACGGCCTTTTGTGCCAAAATATCACTTTCGGCTGATTTGGCAAGATCATAAGCTTGCAATAGAGTTCCCGCAAGCCTTGTTACATTCCGATACTCGGGCAACAACGCCCCAACAAAGTGTTTGATTTGGGTGGACTCATCGGGCACCCATTGTGTCACAAACCGGAGCTTACCATTAAATTGGAGGATAAGCTCATCCACCGTCATTCGATCGGTCCTCTTCAACATCATGAATTCATTCCGGATTTTATCCAACTCAAACGGGCTACAATACCGAGCCTCCACTTGATCCCTAAATTGTTTCCACGTGATTTCATCCATCATCTCATTACTAAAATTAGCGGTCAACCCATCCCACAAATCCATAGCCGGTCCCCCCAACATTCGGGACGCATACCAGACCTTCAAATGGTCTTCACAACTACAAGCAATAAGGGCCTTTTCAGTAGCTCGGAGCCATGTGAGAGTTTCCGCCGGGTCGGTACTTCCCCGGTACTCGGTTGGCTTACAATCGAGAAAATTCTTGTACGTGCACGGTTTCTTCTCTACCGGGAGCGGTTGGTAGAAAAATTGTTGATGTTGGGCATTGGCAAAAGGTACGGTGTGGGTGGGGTTCGGTTGTGGTATGCTTGCATTTGGGGATGAGGAGTCATTTTGGGGAAAGACGGGAATGTGGGTAGTTTGAGTAAATTGCGGAGGTGGATTTGCTTGGGTGATAGGGGGTAAGGTAGACCGAGCCTCGGGTCGCGGCTTGGTCGATTGGCTTTGATGGAGAGCCCTAATAGTATCCTCAAGCTCCATATTTCGTGTTTCCAACAACACGATATACTCTTCATTCGGTATCTCATCACCGCCCGAAGTCGCGGCCCCATCATTACTCGGGTTCGTATTCGGCGGGGCATTTTCCAACAAGTTTCCATGCGTAGCCATTCTTGCTACAAAACACAACATCTCACCGAGGCTTAGTTTAATTCGTTAGTACACATCTACTAACTACTAAACCATTCACACTTGCTCTAATCCCTCTAGTACGAAAGGTTTGACCAAAACACGAGCCACGATTTGGGAACGGAACACCAACCCCGTGTATCCATCACCAAACCGAAGCTCTGATACCAAGTTGTAACACCACATTTTTTTTTAAAAAATATATCTAATTTAGCATTAACTAAGGTTACGGAAGCATTTAGTCCAATTCCTAATTACGTTAGTTTTACAAACCATGGTCCCACAAATATTACAAACCAAGAGTTAGTTAAAAAGACGGTATTACTAAACACGGCTCATTTAACAAAACATAAATTTAAGCATGGTCAAACTTCCCGTCCGAACCCGACCCGTTCAAGCCTTCCAACCTGAAATGTGTCAATGAGGGAGGGATTAGCACAAAAGCTAAGTGAATGAATTCCTAACACAAGCAACTACACTAATCACTTAAACGCGGAAGTTATAAAAACATCTTCGGTTGGGTAATCACTTATTTGAGAGGATCGGCGGCTTTGCGGGCCTTAAACCATGGTCGGCCAAAACCACGGTAACCGATAGCGTTTCGTATCCAACACCCGGGCAACTCCCTCCCCTTAACCATGCAACAAATACAGGTAAGGTCGGATACCCTATTAGTCGATACCCTGTGCCCAGCCGTTCTCCTTCCGACACTGACCTCATCCCGAATGTGCACATAGTCATGTATGGTATTCCCTAACAGTAGGCATACATAACAAGTAGACTAGCTACGAAAAACACCGCGAAAAACGTCGCGACTGAGTTCCCAATCGCGAATTCTAGTTCGCGATCGCGAACTAGTGTTCGCGTCGGGAACTCTGATCGCGAACTACTTCACGACTAACAACCAACTTTGCTGGATCAACTTCACGATCACTCCCCTTGTCTGGTGATTCCTGCGATTTTTCACTAAAAACCAATACCAAACCAAATAAACCAAAACCCGAGTTGTAGGTCGAATCCACTCACCTTTCAACTTCCGATTCCTTTACTCAGTGAGCTAGTATCACTGAGTATCCTTCCCGGTTCCTATCAACAATATACCGAGTTAGTGATAATCCACCGAATTGTCAAAATCATCAATTTCAACCACTAACCGCACAAGACTCATAAAATGCACATTTTTATGACATATCCAGCTAGCACAATTCCTTCATCAATACAATTGACCATTTTGACCATTTATCAAGTATTCCCACCTAGTCGACCCAAACGGGCCAAAAACCCGTACATGATCCTAACACTTCCACATTTCCATCAACTAGAAATTAATCTTTAAACTAGCAATTCACAATCATTTAACAATTCCATCAAAATCGTAACCATCAAGATTCCAAGTATGATACTTCCAAGATCACTAGTTAAACATTTTGACCCAAACACCGACTAGATCAATTCACACAATCAACTATACTATGATTTCACCATCCATAACTTACCAATCATGATTTCACAACCTAATAAATAATTCCATCCATTCAAATATCAAGAAATCCAAGATTTGTCAAAACCCACCTTCAACTTCCACCATTAATGGAGGTTGAAGGTGATTTCCACCAAATCTTGTTTTCTTCCAACAATCAACCACACAAATGATGTAAAAGCTTGCATAAACACATAAAACAACATCCATTTCAAGATTCATCCACAAATCATCAAGCTACATAAACCCTAGTTCAAACCCTAGCTCAAAAACACCAAGAACAAGCAAGAGAAGAGATGGAACTTACTTCTAGACTTCTTCTACACAATTCTAAGCATGAATTCCGAGATCAACCAAGAGTTTTGACCACAAAATCTCAAGAACAAGCACAAAGAGATGGAGAAAGCTCAAGCAATGGAATAGTGAAAGATGGAAGGATAATGTTTTGAATAAGGAAGTAAAAGAAAAAGAGAGTGTTTATCCCTCTCTCTCTCCACGACCGGCCAAAGCATGGGTGGGGCCCCATCTTGGCTTTTTCCTTCAATTAACAGTATATGTCTGAAAAGTACCTTTCGAAATTAATTTATTTAAAATAGCAAACGGACTCCAATTTTAAAAACGAAAGCATTTCCGGAAACGATATTTAACAAGGAATCCAAATATATAAAAATCACGTATTCTTTCCAGACATATCACAAGTCGGGTATTTTAACCCCATGGTTAAAATACCGCAAAAGACAGCAGGCTAATTAAATTAACTAAGCATTAAACCAGACAATCATTTAATAAGATACCTTAAGGTCAATAAACTACTAGGCCGGGTTTTGGGATGTTACAATATACAAAAATAAATATTATCTTTTTCAAATCTTTTATTCAAATACATCTATATACATATCCAAAAATATGTATATATGTATAATAAATTTTGATTTATTTAAAACATTAAATAAATATATATTTATATATTAAAACCGAAATTTTAATTATATAAACACAATCTTTTATTTAATCTAATTTTAAATAATTGGTGAGATAATCATTGGTAGAATATCTTGATAAATCTAAAACCCTTTAAATTTATCCATTACCATATTTTAATTAAAAATCATTTTTTTTTTCAAAATTAAAATATTTATTTATTTATTTATTTCCGAATTTCGAAAATACCGAAATAATCAAAAACAAAATTTCAATTTTACTTTTTCGAATTTCGGATCTAACACTCTTAGATTCGTAGACCAACGCTCTGATACCACTGTTGGGTTTCGTACACATTTATCGTCACTATGTTCGTCGCGGAATTAAGAACAATTAATACGATAAACTACTAAGCTTAAGGATCGCTTATGTCTACGAGTCTAAGGCAACTAGTAATAAAAAAATACTTACATTAGCGGTGCTCGGTGATTCGATTCCTTGACAACAAACGAGACAATACACCATGATGTTGTGCAAAGTACCATCGAGAAAACCCAAACGAAAACTCCACCGAAAACCTTTTCGGCGGTGGTCCGGCGGCGGCGCTACGGCGGCCGGCGGTGGCTTCGGCCGGCGGTGGCTTCGGTCGGCGGTCGACGAACGAAGGGGAGGGGGCGGACGAAGGGTGTAGGGTTCTCAAGTATCGAGATTGCTGTGTTTAGGTTAAGACCCCTAACACCCTTTATATAGGTTTTGAAAAACCCTTGTTTCCTTATTTGAGTTGGACTCAAATTAACCTAAAGCCCGTCTCATTTAATTAAACCATTAATTAAACTAAGCCCGTTATGGAATAACTAGTTAATTACCCATTAACTTATTCCTAGTCCACCAAGCCCGTCACGCATTGATTATACAATTAATCAATGCCCGGTTCGTTTATTCTCGTGTTCGGTTGTGCCTCAAGAGCAACCCTAGTAGAACTTTAATTTACGTTGACCAAGTCAAACCGTTTATTTGATGACGTTGGACACTATTTCCAACAGAACCCTCTATGTGCAAGGTCACGAGTTCGAATCATGTGGCTTGTGTTTTATATATTGGGTGCTTATAAAAATTAAGACATTTACTGAAATAGTAAGGCTGAAAATTAAGACATGCCATAAAAGGAAGTCTTAAATGCTTTATATATTAGTAAGATAAGATAAGGATGAAATACGTATTTGTTGGAAATACGAAACATTTTGTTTTATCTAATCATATAAGGTTATGAATTTGAGAGTTTGATTTGTTAATAGCAATTAACATGTAACGCTTACCAATGTATTTTAGTTTGTTTCTTATTTTTTACTCGTTATTGTGTCTGAGCTGCTAACTCATTGACTAATCAACCTGTTAAATTATATGAATTTATGTTATGTCCAAGTTATCATTGTTTATGTCCAGATTATAATTAATTTAGGACCCGCAATTCTAAAAGCAACGTGTTTTGGTTGATTGATTCCAATTCACCACCGCTAACTCAAATCCAACCTAATTACCACCCTTACCAACAGATTTAGTAAGGAGTTTTCAAACTGTTAGATTAGAATGACGTCCACCAAATGTTTATTAACAAATTTACTAACTTCTAAACTCCTATTAAATTTGTGATATGTACAAAATAAAGATTAAATCACACATAACGTGTAAATATCTTTTATACAAATACTTTTGAAATGATAACATTTACTTATTTATAATTTACGAGAATATATTTCTAATGGATCATCAGATACAACGGCGACTTTCTAGTCATAATCGCAGCATTGGCGGTAGTTTCAAAAGTAAAAGGTAAAGTTTTGTAATACGACTATAGTAGTGGGGTGTTACTGTAACTTCTACAATTAAGAAAAACGCTTTTTTTAAGTAAGTATATTCCGAATATGCCTACTTGTAGAGACTAGAGAGTTCTAGTGTCCTGTTCAGCAGGGCCCATCAAACAGCTCGACGAGCTGCCACGTGTCATACCAGCAGAAAATTAGAGAGGATAAGGCAAAAAAAAAAAGGACTGCAATATTTGTCATGAATGATGTCATCATTTAAATGAGACAGCACGTGGTTGTGCCAACCCATTGAAATTTCAAAGACTTGTTTTATTCCACGTCACGGCCCAAGAAAAAAAGAATTAAGTATATAGAAAATGACATCTTTCGAATACTCCCAAATTTTATCGGCAAAATACATACAAATATACAATTCTCAAGGTATATTTATGCATTTTAATGATTGATAAATCATTAATGCTTTCAGCGTACAAAAATAGGCACGTACAATCGTATAATCAAATCCAGTTAGACTAAATCGTACTTTACCACTCTGGTTCTTAATAAAAATCTTCATGCAAAATATGTTTCGTTTTCAAATAACAATAATAATAAAGATATATTATCATGGATATATAGTTATTGAAAAATTAAGAAAAAAATGATTTAAGAGTTATTTAAAGTTTAAGAAAAAATTACATTTTTTTTTTAATTTTTTTTTGAACGGCAAATCTAATCTATTCCTAAATAACCACTTATGTCCACTATGGGACTCGAACCCTCAACCACTAGATTGGAGGGCAAACACCTTCCCACTAGACCATTGACCTTTTGGTATAAAAAATTACATTTTAATCTGTCCCTTTTTTGGAACCTGGAGGCTGGGCCGTTGTCACTAATATGTTCATTAGGATATTGTTAAAAGGGGTATTATTTTTCAGCCCATATGGACCCCTTTACTAATTCATATAGCCCAAACAATCCTAAAGCCTGACTGGAAGTCTGGAAAACGATATAATGCTATGCATATGGGCCAATATTTAGTCCACTACCAGCTACAAATTAAAGTAACTCTCGTTTCAATCTGTTTAATTTTATCAAAAGCGTAAATTGAGAGAGTTGATGGCTGCCCTAGTCCGCCTGTTTGCATATATTTTGAGCAATAAGCCAATAAAGTTATTTTTTAATAAAATTTTGATTTACTTAATAATTATTGGTAAAATCTAACAAGCCTACATTTACTTGAATATTCAACCAGTACTAGTGAATTGAAATGATGAACCTATTAGTCGGTAAACATTTGAATAACTTGTAGTTATTGAACCAAAGGGCCTTTGGTCTAGTGGTATGATGTATGACTCTCAACCTTGAGGTTTGGAGTTCGAGTCCCGACATGGACATATGTGCTAATTAGGAGTAGATTAGATTTGTCGTTAAAAAAAAAAACTTTTAAAGATAAAAGTAACAAGTACTTAATAAGTACACTTGATGCAATTTATTTATAAAATTACAGTTATGAAAGGTTGGGTTTATGACTTTATGTTTCAAAAAAAAATTGTAAAGAGCGAAAAGCAAAAGGAACACGAATAGAATGCCGCAAAGTAACCACTGGAAAGTACCAAAGTACTCCAAAACGTACACTTTGTACCATCTAAGGATACACACTAATCTAATAAATAAAGAAGATCATATCACATACAAAAAAACAACAAATAAAATCATGAGTAAGTGACCTCCTTATAACTCAAATGTTCCCCCTTTATATTTCATATTCTAGGGTCTTCCATGGTAGTTAAAGTTGTGTTTGTGATTTTCGCGATCTAATCATTGTTTTGACATTTTTTAACATTTCTCTGACATATGGTAAATATTTATCTGAAGAGGGATAAAAAGTTATTTAGAAATCCTTATCACAAGACTATTATCAGATGTTTTGACTTTATTAAATTAGTTATTACTGGTTAACTTCAAGGCATGTTAACGCGAACTTGATTATTTAAATAACCATGTGGGCTACTTTCATTTTATACATATAAAAAGGACACACATTTCGATCCCTAGTAATCCTTTAATTTATTAGCTATGTTTAATTAAATTTTGTTAGGTTTTAAAGTGGCTTTCCTTTATGGTACGAAGATAGCTAAACTTTCTTGTACGCAACTTATTTTTAGATTGTTACTATTGCGCAAGTTGTTCTTCGTTGCGTTGGTTATATAGTCCTATGTTATGAGCGAGCTTTTTGTTTTAGATTCCAAAAATCTCTTCTAACAATTAGTAGATCAAGCAAGATGAATTAATTTTCATTTGTTTATTGTCGTAATATTTACCTATTAAAAAAGACAGTTAATGAGACATTTGGAAAAACCAACTTATATGATTCAAAAGAATAATAAAAAGTTGACCATTTAATACCACTCTTTTGTTTAGTGTAAAAAGAGGAATTTTAGATCTACAATTAAGCACCCAGTTGATATAATTTATTAATTATTCCGATGCCCTAACCATTATGCATTGAAATGGCTCTTAACCATTGCTCTAAGGGCATTGTTTAGCATAATTCATTTATTAATTAATCCGATGCATTTAAGGATAAGGAAGAAGATTAATTGACGATGTAAACAATAGTGGTATCCTGATGACGATTCAAAGATTTGCGAGAAAGTCATGATGCAAAAGGGTATCAAATTAAGTACGGAGTAATACATTTGGTTTGTTTTGAATAACAAAATACACACTTTCTAAATTATTTCTAAATATATATTATATTATCTACGACATGATT
Source organism: Calendula officinalis (assembly GCA_963853835.1). Lineage (NCBI taxonomy): Eukaryota > Viridiplantae > Streptophyta > Magnoliopsida > Asterales > Asteraceae > Calendula > Calendula officinalis. Next base: position 31,494,551 of record OY970821.1, on the reverse strand, counting down.
CATATCCATAATTATACGTCAATGGATAATATCTTACAACACGTTATATCGCTAGCTAGGTTACAATCAAACTACTTAAATATTTGCAATTAAGTTAGACAAACATATAAGTACTTCAAAACCTCATATTTTTAAATATAATGAAAAAAAAATACATACAAAAGGAACTGATAAACTTGAATAATATTTATCCAAACTGATAAACATCGGTTGTATACCCTCTATTACGTATAATTAAAAATTTAATTGACATCTATCAATTTTTACGTAGTCTCGATGAACAAATCTCAATCATTGATTAATAACATCTAATGGTTAAGATTAATCACATATTTTATACATGAAGGGGTATTGTGGTCATTTGACACTTAAAAAAGGTTTGATTTTTTCTTTATTTTTGTAGTTTTTTATTATATTTATTATTATATTTTTCGTTAAAAAAACAATATATGAAAATTACGTGTATTACTTAATCATGTGATTTTAGTGTAAAATCAAATGTGATTGTACATTTAATTTAAATTTGATGTTTTAGTACAATCACATATGATTCAGTATGCAATTACATGTAATTCAATATGCAATCACATTATGTGTTATTAATGAAAACAAATACTTTAAAAAAATAAAATAATGAATATGTTATAAATTAGATATGATTATGACCATATTAGCACTTCATCAAAGAACTTGCTACATCTATAACAAGAACATAAGATGAAGAACAATAACAAGAAAGAATAGAGGAAGAGAAGTATGTAAACACTTATGAAAGTGTTGAGGTGCATTTTATTCATCCATCTCATGGGGTATTTATACTAAAAGTTTTACCCTTGAATTACATGTACATACAAATGAAAGGTAAATAAGTAGACATAGATTTGATGGAGAAGATATGAAGGATTGAAAATGTGGCAATCCATTTAATGGCTTTGTTTTGCTTATTCATAATACTCCCCCTTGGATGGCACATTTTCCAACTACTACTGCCTCGTTAAAAACCTTTGCTAAAGAAAACCCAGTGGGAAAAAACTTTAGCGAAGGGAAAAAGAGTGCAGTGCATAGTTTACTCCCCCTCATTTATGTAATCACTATTCTTCACATGCTATGCACATGTCGCATTCCGATACCCGATACATGCTTTCTAAAGATTGCAGTGGGAAGTGACTTCGTGAAAAGATCTGCTGCATTGTTACTGGATTGAACATACTTTATCTCAACTTCATGATTCTTTATAAGCTCTTGAGTGTATTCGAAAAACTTTAGAGGAATATGTTTTGTCCTGTCGCTCTTGATATATCCTTCTTTCATTTGATTAACACATGCCGCGTTATCTTCATATATTAAAGTTGGGACTTTATCTTTATCCAGCCCACATGAAGTTAGTATGAGTTGCGTCATTGATCTTAACCATGCACATTCTCTGCTTGCTTCATTTAGTGCTATTACTTCAGCATGATTTGAAGATGTGGCAACAAGTGTTTGCTTTTGAGAACGCCGGGAAATTGCAGTACCTCCATTCATGAAGACATATCCAGTTTGAGATCTTGCTTTATGTGGATCAGACAAATACCCTGCATCTGCATAACCAATCAATCATTGTTTTGAATCATTAGGATAAAATAATCCTAAGTCACTAGTTCCTCGAAGGTATCGGAATATGTGCTTGATCCCGTTCCAATGCCTTTTTGTCGGTGATGAACTGAACCTTGCTAATAAGTTTACAGCAAAAGAAATATCAGGTCTGGTACAGTTAGTAAGATACATTAGGGCACCTATTGCATTAAGGTATGGTACTTCTGGACCAAGAACCTCCTAATTTTCTTCGCATGGGCGAAATGGATCTTTGTCAATATTTAGTGCTCTAACAACCATTGGAGTACTTAAAGATTTGGCTTCGTTCATATTGAAACGCTTCAAGATCTTTTCTGTATAATTCGATTGATGTACAAGTATTCCATTAGGCAAATGTTCAATTTGTAATCCAAGACAATACTTGGTTTTCCCAATATTTTTCATTTCAAATTCTTTCTTTAAAAGTTCAATAACTTCAAGAATTTCTTTATTCGTTCCAATGATGTTTAGATCATCAACATATCCAGCTATGATCACATATTCAGATGTTGTTCTTTTAATAAATACGCATGTACAAATAGTATTATTTTTGTAACCTTTACTTGTCAAGTAATCGCTTAAACGATTATACCACATGCGTTCAGATTGTTTTAACCCATATAAAGATCTTTGTAGTTTAATTGAATACATTTCTTTAGGTTTTGTATTCAATGCTTCAGGCATTTTAAATCCTTCAGGAATTTTCATATATATATCACTATCAAGTGATCCATATAAGTAAGCAGTAACAACATCCATAAGACGCATCTCTAACTTTTTAGAGACTTCAAGGCTGATTAAATACCTAAAAGTGATTGCATCCATAACTGGAGAATATGTTTCCTCATAATCAATTCCAGGTCGTTGAGAGAAACCTTGTGCTACAAGTCTAGCTTTGTATCTTAAAATTTCGTCTTTCTCATTTCTTTTTCGAAAAAAATCCATCTATACCCTAATGGTTTCACAACTCCATGTGTCATAATAATAGGTCCAAATACCTTTCTCTTGTTGAGAGAATTCAGTTCAGCTTGTATAGCTTCTTTTCATTTAACCCAATCATGTCTATTTTGACATTCATTAACAGATTGTGGTTCAGAATCATCATTCATAATATCACATGCGACATCATAAGAAAATTTCTCGTCAATATTTTCTATAGCATTACTTTCCTCAACCGGAGGATTGTTTTGTGTTTCTTCAGGAACACTTTCCTCATGATCAATTTCATTTTCTGTTGGTTTTCTTTTTCGAGGATTTTTATCCTTTGAACCAATTGGTCTTCCACGCTTCAAGCGTGTCTTAGATTCTTGAGTGACTTTATCATCAGATTGCCTATTTGGAATTTCAATTCGAGCTGGAGTATTAACAGCTGGTATATATGATTTAGTCACTCTTTTTGTATCAGTAAATGCATCTGGCAATTTATTAGCTATTTCTTAGAAATGTATTATCTTTTGAACTTCAGTTTCACATTGTTTTGTGTGAGGATCAAGATATGACAAAGAAGGTTCCTTCCATGAGACATCCTTTTCTGGGTTTTTCTTTTCTGCACCTAATGGTAGAAAAACTGATTCATTGAATTGACAATCAGCAAGACATGTTGTAAAAACATCACCTGTTAAAGGTTCAAGATATCTTATAATAGACCTTTTCTCATATCCAACATATATACCCAACCTTCTTTGGGGACCCATCTTTGTACATTGTGGTGGTGCAATAGGAATGTATACGGCACATCCAAATATTCTAAGATGAGAAATATTTGGTTCTTGACCAAAAGCAAGTTGTAAGGGAGAGTATGCATTATATGAACTTGGCCTTATGCGAATTAATGATGCATCATGTAATATTGCATGACCTCATATGGAAACAAGAAGTTTGGTTTGCATTATCAATGGTCTAGCTATTAGCTGTAGACGTTTAATTAATGATTCAGCTAAACCATTGTTGTGTGTGTACATGAGCTACTGGATGTTCAACAACAATCCCTACAGACATGCAATAGTCATTGAATGCTTGGGAAGTAAATTCACCAGCATTGTCCAGTCTTACTCTTTTGACTGTATAATCAGGGAAATGTTCTAAGTTTAATGATTTGAGCAAGAAATTTTGCAAATGCCATATTACGAGATGATAATTGACAAACATGAGACCATTTGCTAGATGCATCTATCAAGACCATAAAGTATCTAAATGGTCCAGATGGTGGATGAATTGGTCCACATATATCACCTTGAATTCTTTCAAGAAATCTAGGTGATTCTTTGTCAACTTTCATTGGTGAAGGTTTTATAATTAATTTTCCAAGGGAACAAGACGTACACGGTTTCATATTACTTGTTTGAGGGAACTTCTGGTCTTTCAATGGATGACCATGTGTATTCTCAATTATTCTTCGCATCATTGTTAATCATGGATGACCTAACCTGTCATGCCATAAACTAAATATACCAGGATCACAATGTTTTTCTTTAACTACCATATTTGATTCTACTTTATTTATATATGTATGGTGTAAATTGGAATCAAATTTTAGTAATTTCTCCAACACTTGATTGTCATGTATAATAAGCATAAATTTCTTATTGTCTATTGTTTTAGTTTTCGTGTCATATCCGTTAAGATATATATCACCAAAACTCAATAGATTTCTGCTTGACTTTGGAGAAAATAAGGCATTATCTATTTGGAATTTTGTACCATTAAGTAATATGAAATTAGCTTTTCCAGTTCCCTCAATCAAGTCTACATGATCCGATATAGTACGTATTGAACCCTTTGTTGGGTTTATTTTGGAAAAGTATTTCTTTGATTTCAAGATAGTATGTGTAGTACCACTATCTGCTATTAAAAGATCTCCAATATTTTTTTGATGTTGTGCTCCATTTGAACTCATATTGAACTTCACATATGAAAAACAAATAATGAGGTTATTATAAAGAAACTTCATTTATTGAAGGGAAATATATTACATAAGACAGCCTTCATTTCCTGAAGGGAAATATATTACAAACGACAGACTTTATTTGCTGATGGGAAATATATTACATACGACAGAAAGCAAGTAAAAACAGGCTACAACAAACCACTGATTTCCTTAATCAATGTCTTCCATGTCATTGCAGAAATCGAGAGTACTGAGGTTGGTAATATCATCAATGTTGAATTCCATGTTGTTAGTTTCAACATTATCACGAGATTTACTTCTTTTCCCTTTCCTTTGAGTGAAGCTTGGTAAAGTTCACATAGATGTGCAGGTGTGCGACATGTCCTAGACCAATGGTCTGCGCAACCACATCTATAACAACAACTCTCAGCATTCTTTGATTTACCAGCATCATACCTTGCCCCTTTGGCCTTATCTTGTGTTTGGACATTATTCTTTTTAGTGGCATTATAATCAGTATTTTTATAAACACGACCACGACCACGAGTATAATAATTTCCTTTTCCACGACCATTGTTATGGTTTAGGTTTCGATTAAAATGCCCACGGCCTCGTCCATAACCACGACCACGTCCTCGTCAACGTGTATTGTTTCTAGGACCATCAATATTAGTAGCATTTGCTTCAGGAATTGCTACTGATCCCGTTGGACGAGATTCATGGTTTTTCATTAAGAGCTCATTATTTTGCTCTGCAACAAGGAGACAAGTATTCAGTTCAGAATACCTCTTGAACTTTTGCAATCGTTATTGTTGCATTAAGTTAATGTTTGATGCATGGAATGTGGAGTATGTTTTCTCCAACATATCTTCGTCAGTAATCGTTTGCCCACAAAATTTAAGTTGGCAACAGATTCTGAACAAAGCAGAGTTATACTCAGTTACTTTTTTAAAGTCCTGGAACCTCAGATTTGGCCATTCATCTTTGGCACTTGGAAGTATAACTTCCTTTTGATGATAAAATCTTTCCTTTAAAGACATCCAAAGAACACATGGATCAGTGACATCAAGATATTCAAATTTTAACATGTCATCAATGTGTTTACAAAGAAACACTTGTGCCTTTGCCTTGTCTTGTGATGAACATTCATTTTTTTCATTTATAGTTTCATGAATGCCCATCGATTCAAGAATTAGTAAAACATCGATGGTCCATTGCATATAGTTTTTCCCAGTAACTTCAAGTGCAGCTAGCTCACGCTTTACAATACTAGACATTTTGAAACTATATATTTTGAACAAAAACAAATTTAAAAATTAGAATCCATATATATCAATATGAAGTGCACAAAACAGCAGTGGGAGAACAATCATCTCATACATGAACAAATAAGGATAAAATACATCAGGAGGGAGATTACTAATTAGGATGTCAAGTGCTAAAACTAATACAATTACGAAAATCAAAAGCGGGTGAATCATTCTTGAACTTGATTTTGAAGATGAGAGAAATTATTTTGTGGTATAAAGAAGTGTGGATGATGTGTTTATTTATATTGTAAAAATATATAGCCGTTGTAAAATTTTAATATTAAAATATTATTTTTTACCGTTATATATATATATATATATATATATATATATATATATATATATATATATATATATATATATATATATATATAATAATAATAATAATAATAATAATATTAATTTTCTTTTAATAAAGAGAATAATTAAAGAAATAAATTACATAAACATATTTGTAAAAATATTAGTGAATGTTAAATGAATTAGTAAATAAAAATTATATAATATGCACAAATAAACGTTAGTATACATAAATGAAAGTTAGCATACATAAATAAATGTAGTAACATAAATAAATGTTAGTAACGTAAATAAAAAGTTAGATGGAATAAAAGTAAATGTTAGTTTGCATAACTAAAAGTTAGAAGACATAAATGTAAATGTTAGTTTGCATAAATTAAAAGGGTTAGTAAACATAAGAATACAATTAGTACAATAATAAATGTAAGTATGTTAGTAGTCCCAAGATTAGCAGTCCAAATGTCATCATAATGTCCTTTATAGAATATATTCGGTTTCATTTAGTTTATTATGATAATTATATTATAATTTTAAGTTAAGAAAATGTTTACCTTATGTAATTAACTTGATTAATTGAATGTACCTTGTGATTGAGTTGATCTTCCTCGATTAAGAACTTTCGTGATGATAACGTGTTATAAAGCACAGATTTACGTTCAATAATACCAGGGGCACATGTGATTAAGCATACAATCACATGTGATTATCACACAATATTACTTTTGTTAACAAAAATATCACTTCATGTATAAAACATATGATTAATCTTGACCACTAATTAATTTTGATCAATGGTTAAGATTTGTTTCTTGAGATTATAAGAAAATTAAAAAACTACCTTGAACAATTATCAAATGACATCAAACGTTTTGTAGCATATGTTGTCTCCAATGATTATGAGTTGTGGTGAGCTAATCAAGAAATGGGAGGACATGTTAAACACGGAAAGCTCGGGTGAAGTGGATGTGTGGCCTGGTATACATACCTTAACCGCTTCCGTCCAAATTCTTCCGTTAAGTGACTAAAAATGCAAAAAAAATTAAGGGTATTTTCGTCTTTGTTCCTCATTCTTCATGTTCTTCATCTTCTTCCCCAACACCCACAAACCCTAAACCCCAATCTCCTTCTCCGGTCACTTCTCCCCTTGTGGATTGCGTTATCAACCCACCCACAAATCTAACACTCAGTCTCCACGTTGACTCAATTCTCCCGCCAGCCTGCCGGAGTTACAAAAATGGCGTTCTCGTCCGCACTATTCTCTCATAACGTTTGTTTCACCCCCAACCAGCAGTCCAATTCTAATCCTAAATTATACAAACTAAACAATCGAAGAACCCTAGTTGTATCTGCATTAGGTGCCGACACATTCGACGGAACAACACTCGATGTCATCGGAGGCAGCTCCGTCGCAGCAATTGCTGCTGCAATTTCATTTGCGGATCCGGAGAAACGCCGCCAGTTACAGGCGGAGGAGGTTGGCGGTGGTGATAAGGAGATCGTGAGAGAGTATTCCGCCCTCTTCTCCAGATTGAAACGAACCAGTTGTTGGAGATGCGGAAAAGGTGAGATCTGGGCGGTAGCTGTTCCGGTACTTTATCGCCGGAGAAGACGACCAGGAAGGTGGCACGCGGTGGTACAAATTACAAAATCAGAATCAGAATACTTGTTGTTCCAGTACAGAAATCGAATAGGTAATGGTGAATCGAACAGAAATCTGATATCTGAACACCATCAAAACAGTCACCAGCGAAGCCAATCTATCTCCTTCTCCGGCGGAGCCAACATCCTTCTCCAAAATTCTAAAGATTCAAACCCTAAATTTGTGTTCTTCAAGATCTATGAAGATTCAAACCCTAAATTTTGAGCTTCAAAATTCTAGGAATAGAGAGAAGATCGAATGATGATGATGATGATAGGGTAATTTGGGGAAATCACCAAAATATCGTCAATTAACGGAAGATTTTGGACGGAAGGACAAATAAACAGAATTTTAAAAAATTAAAGGACAAAAAAACGGAAAAAAAAAGTTTAGGGACAAAAACCCCAAATCAGATAGGTATAGATCAGAGACAAAAATTATAATTTACCTTTAAGCAACAAAAAAACTATCAACCACTTACTTACATGACAAAAAAAAAATAGTATCCCTGAAACACACGGCAAAAACATAATAATAAATAAATAGATAAATCATAAATGGCATGTGATCGTATATATATATCCCTTCATTTTCAGTTAAAGTGCCATGCAAAGTAATTTAACGTCAGAACAATGTCCAAGCAAATGCTTAATAGGCCCCACATCAAGAGAAATTAATTCTCATCAATAGAAACAAATTTTTTTCTCCACCTTTTATTCATTGTTAGAATGAAACCGAGGAATATCTAAGATTAAAATGATGGAAAAAAAAAATCAAGATTATACAATTGTTTGTTTTGGTATCTTTAGGCTCACTGTACGCAAACGGCAAATCCATGAAGTTTTGCAAATAACTGACCACAGTAAAGACAAATTTGTGACTAATTATATGTGTCTATAATCACCCTTTAATCGTCCCACACCACGGGGCCAAGTTGCACGGCCTCCGGTGGTGCTCCTCCTCGTTTATTATTCCCCTCCGCCGGAAAACCGTCGTGCATTCCGGCAACTCCCCAAGATCCGCAAATAAAGACTCGTCTTCTTCCCTAATCGAAAATATCATTGCCATGTCAGCATCTTCGACTATGTCTCCAACCATCAAAGGACTTTCTAGCATGGTTGATGACAGGGATTCCAAATCGGAAAACCAGGCGAACTGATCGGAGGTTGATACAAAAGGAGCACCGGGGCCCACCATAAGACTCGTGAACTTTTTATCGGGCTCCGTTAAGTGCGGGGGAACATCCTCTTGATCATCGGTGGAGATTGCTTCTTGGGTGGTGGTGGCAGTAGAGGCGGGAGACATGGCGGAGTTGTGGTGGTGATGGTTGTTTCTAGAAGCCGGCGAAGAGTGGTTGTGATCGCATGAATAGGTCACGATGACCTTAGTGGGGTCCGCTCGGCTCCTTTCTACTTGTTTTCTTGCTGGACATCCTTTCGAACTACTACATCTATAATAACCACTGCAAAAATAAAAATAAAAATAGTAATGATTAAGATTATTAGTTTCTTTACTCGTTCGTCTTGACTTTAGCCTCTTGTAAACATCACATTAAATTTTATATTCAATTGTATAATGCAATATGCTCATTAAAAGACAATACTAATTTTTGCAGTTAATTGTATGATGATTTATTTAATTAAAATGGAAAATAACTATATGAATATTATAAATAAATTCTGGATTGTAAACTTACCGAGGGTACGGAGAGCCTTTGATGGGTTTCTGGCCGTATTTTCTCCACGCCCAAGAATCCGAAGGCAGAGCGATTGTCTCACCCTTAAGCCGAGATCCTAAATGACTTTCTTTAATTGGGACCGAGACCACCCGTTTTTGTAACGAACGTTTACTGTAACAATAACACATGTTACTTCAATTCGCTTTTCGTCCACAAACTCCATACAATATAACTCGGTTTACAATTGTTGATTTGTTGTCTCAACGAATTTATATCAAACTATATATGTCATTCAAAATTCAGTTGTATTTCTGTGTGTACTACACTAAATTCGACTAACCTTCTTTTAGGGGATGAACTTGAAGTGGTCTTTGTGTCGTGAAACATGCCAGAAGACGGCAAACTATTTTCTGGCGAGTCGTCCTGGTCTTCGTGATCTACCGTCAGTGAACTATATCCATGTTCCATGATCGATTGAATAATTTCCGAACACTTTGGAGGTATTCTTGATATTTAACTTAATTTTTGTTGGCGTCTATATATGTTCAAAATAGCTAGCGTGATGGATGACTCAAATGGATCATTGAGAGAAGTTGTGTGTGTGTGTGAGAGAGAGAGAGAGAGAGAGAGAGAGAGAGAGAGAGAGAGAGAAATGGAGGAAGGTGATGAAAGAATAGGGTGGTCCAAATTAATTATACGGGTCCCAAATGTCGACAGACGGGCAATTGGATATTTTATAGAGGACGTGCAAGAAAATGTGAAATAAATACAAAGCCCAAGAGGGGTGGGGTACCTTAATTTCAATATTATCTTAGATTAATACAATACTATACTCCAAATTGAAAGGGACCTCTTAATCTTAATCTTGATCTATATTTATTTCATTCAACTTTATGACTTTGGCATTTAATCACTTCTTTTTCTTCCGTCCGTATGCTTAATGTAGAGTATTTAGTTAATTATTAACTGTCTGCCAATTGAAGATATATTTAATATTTTTATTCCGTCAAACATGTTGGTTGTGTATAATAAAATGTTAATTCTTAGCGATTCAAACGTACATCTCCCATTTTAGATGTGATTTCTTACTACATATTAAACTATATGTGACGTTTTGTGGTGGATTAATGTAATGGGTCATGTACTTAGCTGTTTATTACGTAATTGTACCAATTGAGATTTTATGAATTTTGCATTAATTAATGTTAATTAGTTTGGATTTATTAGAACACATGATGAGAGTTGGTAAACGATGAGAAACAGGATGAAGAGTATTTGATTGTTTTCAAGACCACTGTGACATTTGTCAAATTCACACATTCATCACATACTATTTTGCACATGTAATGTCATATTTGAACTTTGTGTGTTCATATTATGTAGTAAGATGATTGATATGTCACTGAAGTACATATCTCACGTGCAGGGGTGTTTTTGAGGAGATACAACAGGTGCAGTCGCACAGGGCCCACATTTCGGGGAGGGCCCAATTTTTATATACATCTTATATGTATAATCTTAAATTTTAAGTCAACTTAATAAGTTAACAGAAAATAAGTTAAAAAGTCTAATATTTTTTATTATATCTTGTATCTAGGGGCCCATTTTTTTATATTCGCACTGGGCCTTCGGAATCTCGGAGACGCCCCTGCTTACGTGTCTCATCACTTAGCATCCATCTCATTATCTATAATTTGAAACTTGCATTTAGATTGTTTTATAACATTATGTTAGAACAAATCACAGTTCAACTTATTACTGATGCTGCAGTTAGTACTGATCATGGTTACTACTGATTAAGACTATGATTACTACTGATGGGGCAGAAACACTTACTACTGATGAGTTGATGCTGGTGAAGAGTATAACTAACTTACTACTGATCATGCACATATTGAAGATTACTACTGATCATTAGTAGGTACTACTGATGTTGGTTTTGGACTTACTACTGATTATCAGTGTTACTACTGATCATCACATTTACTACTGATGATGCATATTTACTACTGGTGATTGCAGTTACTACTGATACACGTATTTGGAAGCAAATCAAGTCCGAGATCTTCGCAGAGTTAGTTATAGAATGTTATTCAATGTATATCTTTTATAATTCGATGTAAATCAAGTCCTAGAATAACTAGGGTAAATAGTTAGGCTTCAAGGACTGTTATAAATAGTTCCTTACGAATTGTAAACGTACGTGTGTATTGTCAATCAATAATATACATTGAAGCTTTTTGTGAATCACTGTGTTCTTAATATTATTGTTCATTGTTCGTTCAATATACAGTATTCTATTGTTCTTATTATATTAATACAAGTGTTGATCCGCTGCAACTTCTTGTTATTAGTAGATCTGGGTTGGCAATAACTTTTTTTGGTTATTCAATCTTGACAAGTGGTATCAGAGCACGGTGGCTCAGATCTGGAATCAAACAAGGAAGTTGTACAAACTTGACTGCCGAACTGAGGAGATGATTTTTCAAAGTCATATTTGGAGACGATTTTTCAAAAAAAAAAAAAAAAAAAAAAAAGTTTTGTTTCTGCCTCCAAAATTTGCTCCTAATTTTTAGAAGTGAAAAGTCAACAGAGCTCAAGGATTTAATTGGTGAAATATGGCGTGTAAAGTTCAAGAAAATTGATGGCTCATTAGCGTTTGAAAAAGGTTGGTTACAATTATTTATTACTGTTGTTCAAGAAATATGGCGTGTAAACTTAGAGTCAGTAGTAAAGCATCTCCAAGTTTAGAGGCAATTCCAAATTTACTACTGCCTTCAAATTACTACTGGTAAATTCCAATTTTTACTACTGGTATATTTACTCACTACTGATCAGTAGTATATTAATTTACTACTGATCCGATGATCAAACGTTTACTACTGGGTAACTTGGTTTACATGAATTACTACTGGTAACATTTACAAAGTTTACTACTGCCATTTAAAGCAAAAATGAATTTGGAAATAGCAAAAACGAATTTGGAGAAATGAAGGAAGAAGTACTGGAAAGTAGTTATAACATATTATGATCAGTAACAATTCTGTTTATTACTGCTCCTTTAATATTTCGCTATTTACTACTGATCTTGTTTCAATTTTACTACTGATCGATTAAATACACTACTGATCAGTAGTATATCAGGTTGCTACTGATCCGATGCTCAATCAGTATTACTGGTCCGACTTTACTACTGTCCTATTCGAAAATACTACTGACCAGTAGTAAATGAAAAAAAAAACACTACTGATCAGTAATAGACTTAAATTTTTACTACTGCTGCGTTGACTGATCAGTATTACACAGTACTGAAGAAAATTTTGATACTGATTTCTTCCTTTGACCGATACATCATATTTTGGAAAACATGACACACCATGTTCATTTCATACTACGGTTTATTGATAGTATCCGGTTTAATCACTTGTTAGTATTTATTCTCGATAAAAAGATGATGAAAATAACTCGTGATATTAATGTGAAACGATCACATTATTCACACACACAGGTTGAAGGCTTGATGAAGATAAATGAAAGTTTTATAGTTGTTACATATTTGATCTTTATCAGTTGATTACAGAAGATAATTGATTATATTTTATTTGAAGAAGAAGTTGAAAGTCTTACTACATAAGATGTTATGTATTGTTGTAACTGCAATTCAACACTCTTGACGAAAAGATCTGTTGAAGACTAAGATAAGAAAGTCCCTCATACAAGATTATGACATTGCTGATTACTATATTTAGATGGAATGTGATGCATATTTGAGTTTCTACTTCAACTTCAAATAGAAAATAGTTGGTTTTTCAATGTCATTGATATAGTCTTAAAGAACACAAGAATGATATCACACTTTTAGGGGAAGAAAAAGTGTTGATCATTCAAGGGGAAGTTCAAGTTTCTCGGATTTATTTGATTATGTCAAAAAGGGGAAGAGACTTGAAGATTCCTAGCTAATTCTACTATAAGTTTTGTCAAATCAAATAGGGGAAGATTGTTAGGAAGATTCTGTGCAATATTCATTATAGATTTGATATGACAAAACTTGGAAAAGAAGAAAACTACAAGGACCTAAATCGAAGATATGTGATTCAAGATTTAAATAAAAGATTTAGAAGATAATGATAAAAGATTTGATTTATCAAATCATATATATCCTTGTATTGATTTAAAAGATTTATGTATATCTTTTCCTTGTAAATCTCAAGGTTTTCTAGTATATAAAGAAACCTAGAGGTATAGAATTAGTCGTTCTTGAAACCCACGTTTTAACGTGTATGTGTGTGTACTCTAAGCCTCAAGGTCGTTTGATCCTGTTTAACAAAAAACCGTTCTACATATTTATATGTAGAATTGGGGCTTTAAGTAATCATTGTACATAGAAGATGATGATGAAACCTTGTTTAGCAATACAAATATGTTTATATAATTCCGCAAGTTTGTTATTTGTATATGCTTATTCCAGATAAGAACTAACTATTCTTGAACCTAAAGATCGACGGTTATATAGAATTGTTCTAAACTCAACACATTAATTATCTGTTAATCTTTTTTAAATTCATATAACATATAATGTAGGAGTACTTATCGATATATGTAAGAAGCTTAACTCCCAATAGTATACCACACCAATAATTCTCCTTGTTTATCTTGTTTAAAATACATGCATGGCGGCTACTACAAAGCGACACTACATATTGTTGAAAAATTGCAGTTACCACCCTCATCTCTCTCTTTTTTGTCATTCCACCCTAAATTAACTTTCGCTAAGTGGGTATAGATGATGGAATTCATTGTCAATGCTCATGTCAAGACCATGGTTTGTTGAAAATAAATATCAATTACTCACAGTTAAAATATGTCCCCTCATCGAGTACCCTTGGAGACTGGGTTCGATGAGGCCGGTCGGATTGCCGGTTTCAACCTTTTTGTAACATTTATTTATTTTACAAAATATTCAACGCTTTTTAAAATGTGCAACTTACAAAAATCATTTCATACGTGTTTGCTTTACTACAAAATTTCTTGACATTAAAATACTTTTTTAACTATTCAAAACGCTTATTGTCACATCGCTCTTGAAGAAACCAATAATAAAATGTAGCATTTTCTTAATAGATCTGCCGTTGTTGGGCCGCTGGCCTTCAATTGGGCCTGGAGGTGGCCCATTAGATTTGGGCAGAAACAGGGGAATTACTAGAGGCTAAGGAATTGTTTCAGTATGGATCAGGCTGCTTACTTGAAAACTCTGTATTACGATGTATTGCTGGGCAAATCTCCTTTGGCGGTTTCCACACTATTAGTGCTTTATGATTCAAGCAAACCAAAAGCAGTTAAGAGGGAAGCTGCCAATAGAGACATTGCCCAGTAATGCACCAATACATACTAAATTTAGTTAAAAAAACATGTTTCTACCCGTAACTATATATAGATCACAATTTGTATATATATGGTAATTGGATATTCCAAGAACCATCCGTTTTTGTATGAAAAGAAAAGGATGATAAAGATCCGTATAAGTTTGGTATACACTTTGGTTCTAAATGGCCTCTTCTCTTTTCAACTTGCACTCTCTCACCCTTTCACAAAGCATACCACTTAGGAGTTGTTCTAATCATCATAGTTGTCATGTAATTTTATGAAGCATATGCTGTTGTCTAGCTTCACTTTTATGAAGTTAAAGCTTACAAATATATGTCTCAAGAATAAAATCTAGGGGTCGATCAATCGAGGGTGAACCGAAAGAATTGTACCTTATGCAAATGAATTGATATAACAGATCTCTAATTTATATATAAGCAAGTATTCGTTTATTGCAATAACAATTGTAGTACAAATCAGTGGCAATTTTTTAATTATATGTTTTAAATAAGTGACAAGCTTTGACAGTCAATATTCAATAACAAGTGACCGTACATTTGATTGCCAACAGACGTGTTAACAAAGCTGTTACTTGAACAAAATTAGTGACCTACTTTTTGTGGTCACCGTCTTCATCATTAACAAAATCGCTTTAGCGACGATTTTTACTGGTTTGTGACGAGAATGGGAGTAATAGACTAATAGAACAGTGACCATTCTAGTCTGGTCACTGATTAGTCACCACTTTCGCATTGGTGACAAATCCTTTTGGTCACTAATTTGGATGCGGTCATACCATAGACTTTAGTGTCACTATAGGTTTTTGTTTACCCTCACATTTAGCCACACTTTTTATGTTTAGGTGAAGCTCTTTTTAAGAAAGAAATAAAAATTAAGTTCTATTCCCAATTTTTGTGTCACTTTTACGAGTATCACTAAATAGGATTTATCTTGTGGTGACTGATCGTTTCATATTTTTAAATTATAATGCAACACTATCGAATGTGCTATCAACTCCTTTGATAAGGAGTTAATTCAAGAATCAAGTTTATGTATATAAATTTGTAATTCAGCTGAAAAAAGTTACGAGCAACATAGTGTCTCTGTTTATATAATTTGTTGCGATGAACACTTAAAATTGAAAGGATGAACACAGAACTTCAGGAGATCTTCAAAGAAACAATTATAATTTATAAGTATCTTATTCCTTTCAAGGTACATCAAGATTCAAGGTACATAGTATATGAAAGTACTAAAAACGTCACTAATAAAAAACAAATGTCACTAAATATTGGATAAGAAATAGAACCGCTTAAAATTCTCTGAAAAAAGTACATTATCTACGCATAAAAAAGTGTGGCTAAAGAAGTAGATGAAAACCTATAATGATAAAAAAAAAAAGTGTTGGTAACAAAAAAATTATCCTTTTATGTCACATTTTTTTCTCAAAAACTGAGTTAACTTCAATTTTTTAACCTTTACCGACATATTTTTATAAAATGTACGTGACTAGAAGTTGAAACAATTTCCTACAGTTTTGAAAAAAATATCACTAAACCCAACATATGATGACACTCTTGTGTGTGTCATATAAGAGGAGTCACTAAATGTTGTTTTACTTGCAGTGCTTGTATAACGATGTATTGCTGGGCAAATCTCCCTTGGCAGTTTTGAGACTATTATCACTTTATGATAGGAGTAAATATAAAGCAATAAAGTTGGCAACTGCCAAATGGTAAATTGCCCAATAATGCATCAATACATACTAAATTACTTGAATTGGAGAGCATATGTTGTAACGACCGGGTCAAGAAATCCCACCAATCAAAACGAACAACTTTCTAATAACTATCTAATTACAATTAACCATTCTAAACAGATAACAACTATACAAAATACAACAAACGAGCCAAGATCTCACTACCAACAAAGACTATGGATACAAACCAGCTAACTACAAAAAAATTATCAATACAAAACTACCCAACTCCCACATACCTAAATATACGCTCGGAGTATAACTTCTAAACCTCCGATCAACTTCAAGATCCTATTGCTTACTCTTATCTTTTCCTGTAAAAAGTTAGTCCACTAAACGGGTAAGCTACAACGAGCTTAGTGAGTTCATAAAGTACAAAATAATACTAGCATTATATACAAAACAAAGTATTAATAACATATAAATTGGTATAAAACTATTTAAGTAATTCATATTATAGCAAGTACACATCAATGCATAACTGACCGAGAAGCTTTACAACTTAACATGAGATTTACCGAGAATCCGTCATAGCCGAGTATCAACACTTATCCGGGATCAACAAAAATCACTGAATGACTGACATTGAGAATACAACTATATCGCAAGAATCAACAAGAGTTTGCAAGTTAATAAACACAATTGAGAACCAGTTACCGAATCAACACTCCACGAGAATCATCACTTAACCACCGGAACCGATAGACAATACCGCATCATGAACCAATGAGATCTCAATACTATCCAAACGAACCAAAGTGCGTCATTCCCCCTTATGCCATTTGGGAATGAGGCCGATGAAGGTGATCAAGGCACCCCTAACCGAGTCCATGATCCAGCTTCACCACCACGGTCCATACCACTCCTCCGCCAGGTACTCCCGCGTCCACCGCTCAACATATTACACAAAGTAATACTCAAGCCGCCGTGGGTCCTCACGAAATGAAATTATCTCTCAAGGAATTTGTACGGGTAACTCATATTCGATATCAAACGAAACAATAACAACGATGACTCCACGAGACCGGAACAATAGGATTATCACAACCCAAATCAATAAAAAAAATGCATCTCATACTAGAGCAATCCAACCGAGACGTAACACAAGGAATTTATACGACATGAATCGATATCAAGTGAGACACTTCAAGGATATTCCATCAATCAAGACATCTATCAAAAGATTATACACAAGGCATACTACAAATAATCACTATTTTCTTACAAGTCAATACACATAGCAAAAGTCTATTAGTGAGTTAAACTTCATTTAATCATATTACAGTCAAATCACTAGAATTACCAATTCAATGTTCTAGGCATCGCGTATGTGATAATAATAAACCAAATAACAATTAAACACGTAGCATTTAAATATATAACTACTAGTATACAGTTGTACATAGATGAACTCACCTGGGATCAAGCAATTTCCAACACAAGCCACGAACTCCTTTAACCACAATTCCAATGTCACCGGTCAATGTAATCACCACAATCTTCCAATTGATTACCTATCATAATTATACACATCTCATTCAATAACCTAATCCATAATCACAACTAGAATAACCCTAATCACCAATTTCCCCCAAATTGATGATGAACCAAACCCTAGACCATCAATCTATCTAAAATTTGTGCACATAATCACTTTTTACCTATGAATCTCATAGCTATATAACTGCTATATTAACATACAATCAACAATTTCAGATTTGTGATCCAAACCCTAACCTAGGGTTCTTGATTCTTCTCCAATTTTAACCCTAAATCACTTGCATGAACAAAAACTAAGCATCATACCTTTATAACTTGATCTTATGATGAAAACCTCTTTGATTTGCACCAATATTCGTCCTTGATTCACCAAAATCGCCCAGAGCAATCACCAACTCGTTCTATGAAGAAAATGAGCTGAAATGGGTCAAAAACCCGATTTTATGTATAACCTGCACAAGATAGCGCCGCTATCTGCCCAAGATAGCGCCGCTATCTCGACCCCGCGCTAAATAGCGCCGCTATTTCCAGAGATAGCGCCGCTATCTCTAAATTTTTCGCGTTTTCCCCTTAGCTATTTCGAGTTGTTGTCCCCTTTTACACAAGATAGCGCCGCTATCTCTAAGATAGCGCCGCTATCTTCCGAAATGCTGAAATTTCACATTTTTCTTCCTTTTTGACTTATGCCACTTATCCAAATACCGAAAATACAGATTTTTGACCAACACTTTCAACCAACGTAACCAAACAACTTATCGTTTACCACCTATAATTAACTTAACAATTAAAATACTCAAAATTAGAACACGTATGTTACAATTACCTCCTCCTTTTGAGAATTTCGTCCCGAAATTAGGTTGACTTGAATGAAATAGAATCCCTTGATTTTATCATCTTTTCTTTCCTCAATTACCATTCCATCTATGAACATTTCATTATTTTGTTTCCCTCTTGACAAACACTAGCTACATATTCCAATTTCTTAGCACATTTGACCTAGGTCCAAAAGATCCGTTTTGCCAAATATATCTACATTATTAACAATAAACATATGAAATACCTTCAATCAACAAATACCTTCCATATTACTCGATCACTCAAACAAGCCAAAAATTCATATGAATTGCAATTCTTTAATTCATACAATGGTCAAAATCAGACACTTATTTTATATGCAAAACCAAGACCACCTTCTTTGACCAATTCACGTTTAACCAAATTATTACTCAAACGGGTCAAAACCATACTATTTCAAAATTTAGTATGCACGAGTTACATTCTAGCCATACCAATACGCATATAATGACAGATTCATGTTTAACCGTTCATTCCTTAAAACAGGCCAAATTCCTAATATTATCATTAAAAATTTAACAATTAACTTAACAAATATGGTATTCATTAATTACATACCTCTTTCAATTTCTTCATATTCTTAATCATATTGACTTTGACTTCAGTCAATATCATTCAAAGGAGCCATTTCATCGAGTGTATTCAAACTTCCCTTCCATTCTTTTTTAGGTATAAATCGATCTCCCATGACAATTCCCTAGGACTAATTCCAATTACGCCACCGATATCCATACTTTTCATTCATTACATGAGATTAGTCGGCATTCCTTTAACTAAATTTCATCACATAATCCTTTGCTTCAGACTCTTACCCTGCATTAAACTCATTTCAATCTTTTGAACATTGATAAACTATCCATTATTATTACAGTAAACCGCAATCTATAAAGTCAACTCGGTTAGTAGTTAACCATTTGTCATGCCTGAATTGATAATTACATTACAAAGCTTAGATACAAAATACAGTTCCTTCATAATTCTTACTTATAAACATATTCATTAACCTTGAATCTTGTGCTATTTCTAGTACATTACCAATTTTAGCTATCCATAACCGATTATTACACACTTCCCCACTATCAATAACTTTGTTCCCAAACTATTCCTCAGACCAAATCAAATTTTATGTTATTTAGCAAATTCTCAATTCATACTATTCCCAAAGTCAAAGTTGGATCTCATATACATGGTCAAAACTTCGTACCATAACCAATTACTTGTTCTATATACATAGCCAATACTTTATATTGATTCAAGTTCTATTTTTAACTAATTATTCCGCAATTGAATCCAAATGCATGATACTGAGATTTATGTTAAACTAATTGCATCATAACCACCTCAATAACCACATTATATTCAGTTCATACTAATTATGTTCCAGTTTAGTCAACATCTACTAACATGATCAAAAGCCAACCTCATATTATGATTAATCTTATCATAGTTCCTAGCTCATCCAAGTTCTACGCTTCAACATTCTTTTAGTTTTATTATTCTCGGGTTTCAAGTTTTACTCATAGCCTAACTAACTCGTCGAGGGTATCAATATCATCTCCGCATACAATATCCATTCTACATCACTAATGCATTATAGGAAAAGAATTACCATTTACAAGGACCAATTTGTTCGTCAATTCACCATTCTACTGTCACCCTACACTTACTCGGGTTATCCCCTTTTTAACCAAAATTCGTTCCATTTTTCCAAAACACATGAGGTTGTCTATATACTTCATTACCTGATCCATTCCAATAAATATATATATAAACTTGACAAATTCTATAAACCCTAGATCAAGATGGAATTTGTGGTCATTAATTTCCAATACATAAATCCTCATATCCTTTGTGACCATTAAAGTTTCACTTTTCACAACATCAACATATATATAACAGAATCATTATCGGATAAGAAAACCATATTAAAGATCAAACGAATCCAGTAACACACAATAAATCAGATTCTTCATAATCAAACAATCTACAAACGATTAGAGTATTAACAAGAAATGTACCAATTTTGACGTTAGCATCCTCGTAAGCTTCCTCAGAGGTATTTGAACACACAACCTCTTGCCTTAGGAACCTCCTCCTTTCGCTTAGAGTACCCGTCACAAAAGACTGATGAACCAAAGTTTCATTTTCGGCGGCTTGTTAGAAAGAGTAGAGTATTGACACTTTCGGTATCCCAACTTTCCGTAAGACTAATAATTGCATCCTTGTACGGACAGCTAAACCTTTTATGTCCGTTTTCACCACAACCCTAACACTTCAAGGTTCTTGATAATTCTTACATCGTCCATTATGATTTCTACTACAATGTCGACGTTTACAGGTTGCACCCGACTACAAAATTATCAAAGTTATACACATAATATATTCTTTCACATAGACCTTACTTATACCTGTTTCGAAAAGAACTGACACTGAACTGCGGGGGAAAATTGAATTGTTTCATTTTATAACGTTTTGGTTCAGGAATCAACACTCTCTACTTGGGTTCAAATCATACTCACCCTTCCGAACATATTTGCTAGCACAATCTTAATTTTCATATCTAAACCTTCCACAAGCACTTACACTTTCTTTACTCCATTTTGGGATGAATTTTGTGGCAAATTGTGCCTCCGGATTAAACACCGTTTAAAATTCGTCTAACAACATTGTTCCTAATCTAATTTCCAAGAATTCTTTCTCAATCCTTGTTCTCATCTCACTAGAACTATATTGATCAAGAAACGAACTATAAACGATTACCAAATCATATGATCCTCTTCTTTCTCGCTTAATATTTTATACAAACTATTCATCAGGTCAACGCCTTTCCTGAAAGCCTAGCGGTCACATAACATTTTGATCTTCCCCGTGGACATGAGATACATAGAATACCTTGTCTGTGTTTTCAATACTCAACGCCTCCACAGGATCAGGCACACCCGTAAATTCGATAGCTCCACTACTACAAAAGGTTTTAAAGGATATTGCCCCAAATTTCTTACTTAAAGATTCAATCACCACATTAGCCTTCGAATTACTTTTCTCTCTCTTTTTTTAAGTTATTCAAACATAGAACGAACCGTATTAACAATTCTACTCATCAATCTCTCATCACAACAAACACTTGTTCCTCTTTCATTTAACAAAGTTGTTTCATGACTCAAGATAAGCATGAAATTTACCCTCATTCAGAAACCCCTTGATCACATTTACCACATCTTTGATACATGATTTACCGAAATTTAAGTCCACACAATTATATCATTAATCATACCATTTCCTATTGATAACCCTTTACCCATTTTCTAGACTTAAACCTATGGTTTGTATCCATCCTAAACCCATAATCCATACACTTCCACCATCAACACCTAAGTTTGAGTCTAAGCACCGCTATGATACCTAGTTCACTCAAACTAATGCTCTGATACCATATTGTAACGACCGGGTCAAGAAATCCCACCAATCAAAACGAACAACTTTCTAATAACTATCTAATTACAATTAACCATTCTAAACAGATAACAACTATACAAAATACAACAAACGAGCCAAGATCTCACTACCAACAAAGACTATGGATACAAACCAGCTAACTACAAAAAAATTATCAATACAAAACTACCCAACTCCCACATACCTAAATATACGCTCGGAGTATAACTTCTAAACCTCCGATCAACTTCAAGATCCTATTGCTTACTCTTATCTTTTCCTGTAAAAAGTTAGTCCACTAAACGGGTAAGCTACAACGAGCTTAGTGAGTTCATAAAGTACAAAATAATACTAGCATTATATACAAAACAAAGTATTAATAACATATAAATTGGTATAAAACTATTTAAGTAATTCATATTATAGCAAGTACACATCAATGCATAACTGACCGAGAAGCTTTACAACTTAACATGAGATTTACCGAGAATCCGTCATAGCCGAGTATCAACACTTATCCGGGATCAACAAAAATCACTGAATGACTGACATTGAGAATACAACTATATCGCAAGAATCAACAAGAGTTTGCAAGTTAATAAACACAATTGAGAACCAGTTACCGAATCAACACTCCACGAGAATCATCACTTAACCACCGGAACCGATAGACAATACCGCATCATGAACCAATGAGATCTCAATACTATCCAAACGAATCAAAGTGCGTCATTCCCCCTTAGGCCATTAGGGAATGAGGCCGATGAAGGTGATCAAGGCACCCCTAACCGAGTCCATGATCCAGCTTCACCACCACGGTCCATACCACTCCTCCGCCAGGTACTCCCGCGTCCACCGCTCAACATATTACACAAAGTAATACTCAAGCCGCCGTGGGTCCTCACGAAATGAAATTATCTCTCAAGGAATTTGTACGGGTAACTCATATTCGATATCAAACGAAACAATAACAACGATGACTCCACGAGACCGGAACAATAGGATTATCACAACCCAAATCAATAAAAAAAATGCATCTCATACTAGAGCAATCCAACCGAGACGTAACACAAGGAATTTATACGACATGAATCGATATCAAGTGAGACACTTCAAGGATATTCCATCAATCAAGACATCTATCAAAAGATTATACACAAGGCATACTACAAATAATCACTATTTTCTTACAAGTCAATACACATAGCAAAAGTCTATTAGTGAGTTAAACTTCATTTAATCATATTACAGTCAAATCACTAGAATTACCAATTCAATGTTCTAGGCATCGCGTATGTGATAATAATAAACCAAATAACAATTAAACACGTAGCATTTAAATATATAACTACTAGTATACAGTTGTACATAGATGAACTCACCTGGGATCAAGCAATTTCCAACACAAGCCACGAACTCCTTTAACCACAATTCCAATGTCACCGGTCAATGTAATCACCACAATCTTCCAATTGATTACCTATCATAATTATACACATCTCATTCAATAACCTAATCCATAATCACAACTAGAATAACCCTAATCACCAATTTCCCCCAAATTGATGATGAACCAAACCCTAGACCATCAATCTATCTAAAATTTGTGCACATAATCACTTTTTACCTATGAATCTCATAGCTATATAACTGCTATATTAACATACAATCAACAATTTCAGATTTGTGATCCAAACCCTAACCTAGGGTTCTTGATTCTTCTCCAATTTTAACCCTAAATCACTTGCATGAACAAAAACTAAGCATCATACCTTTATAACTTGATCTTATGATGAAAACCTCTTTGATTTGCACCAATATTCGTCCTTGATTCACCAAAATCGCCCAGAGCAATCACCAACTCGTTCTATGAAGAAAATGAGCTGAAATGGGTCAAAAACCCGATTTTATGTATAACCTGCACAAGATAGCGCCGCTATCTGCCCAAGATAGCGCCGCTATCTCGACCCCGCGCTAAATAGCGCCGCTATTTCCAGAGATAGCGCCGCTATCTCTAAATTTTTCGCGTTTTCCCCTTAGCTATTTCGAGTTGTTGTCCCCTTTTACACAAGATAGCGCCGCTATCTCTAAGATAGCGCCGCTATCTTCCGAAATGCTGAAATTTCACATTTTTCTTCCTTTTTGACTTATGCCACTTATCCAAATACCGAAAATACAGATTTTTGACCAACACTTTCAACCAACGTAACCTAACAACTTGTCGTTTACCACCTATAATTAACTTAACAATTAAAATACTCAAAATTAGAACACGTATGTTACATATGTCTACCCAAAACTATTTATAGATCATGTTTTTTTTAGGCAAATTGGATATTCCAAGCACAAAGTACTATTTGTAATGAAATGAAAAGGATGGTAAAGATAGGTATAAGTTTTGGCATATGGACAAGTTCGATCCGTTCAACATGACCTTTCTCCTTTTTAACCCTGACTTCCCTGGGTAAATAAATGATATTGCTTCCTACTAAATATCTATACGTATTTGATCAATAAAAATGTCCAAATCAAATGATGAAATTATGAAAGAGAATTAGTGGATTCCATATGTCAATTATGTTATAAATATAAATATAAATTGGAAAAAATTTAGCTAAAAATAATACAATTTTTATTGTTAGCTATTATATTTAGAAATATGAGTTGCATACCATCTGGTTTGTGCTGTGTATATAACCATCAAAAACTAATTAAACATGGTTAAATCTCTTCTTCACATTAAAAGATAGTTCAAAAAGATTTCAAGATATACTAAGGGGTGCTTTTTTAAATCTCATTTTCGTGCTTATTAGATTATATTATTTGGCTTTTTTTATAAACTCGTATTTTTGGCTTATATTTCAGCTTATAAACTTATTTTCTAGTTTAAATTATAATAAACTCGTAGGTTATTTAATTAGTAATTATCTCATTCTAGGTTTAGCAAATAATGTTTTCATTTTATAATCGTAAACTTTTAGCATACGATTTTAATTAATATACATGTTGTAAAAGATATTATCAAACAATAGTACAATACTGCTAATTAACAACAGAGTTTAACGAAGGTATTAATAAAATATTGGAACAAATCACAGTTCAACTTATTACTGATGCTGCAGTTAGTACTGATCATAGTTATTACTGATGAAGACTATGGTTGTTACTGATGGGGCAGAAATACTTATTACTGATGAGTTGATACTGGTGAAGTCTATAACTAAGTTACTACTGATCATGCACATATTGAAGATACTACTGATCATAGTAGTTACTACTGACGTTGGTTTTGGACTTACTACTGATCACCAGAGTTACTACTGACGATGCATATTTACTACTGGTGATTGCAGTTACTACTGGTACGCGTTTAGGAAGCATATCAAGTCCGAGATCTCCGCAGAGTTAGTTATAGAATGTTATTCAATGTATATCTTTTATAATTCGATGTAAATCAAGTCCTAGAATAACTAGGGTAAATAATTAGGCTTCAAGGACTATTATATAGTTCCTTACGAATTGTAAACGTACGTGTGTATTGTTAATCAATAATATACATTGAAGCTTTTTGTTAAACTGTGTTCTTAATATTATTGCATATTGTTCTTACAGATTCATTATTCTTAATCATATTGATATAGTGTTAATCCGCTGTAACTTCTATTATCAATTAGATCTAAAGGTGTTTATTGACTAATTCATAGTTAATCGATCCTGACAAGTGGTATCAGAGCTTATTGGTTCTACGAATTTAAGAACAACAAAAAGTTTTAATCTTTAAAACACACAGATTGTTAATCATGACTGATAACAATGAAAGTACTCAAGCTAATAAAATCCCTATACTCACTCCCAATAACTTTGGGATGTGGAAGAAACGTATTAAGCAATACATGCTTATTACTGATTATTCCATGTGGGAAGTTGTTATTGAAGGAAACAAAACCGTTCCTGGTCAAGCAACAAGTTCTGCAACTGAAGCAGACAAACTCAAGTGTGAAAAGGAGAAGAAAGACAGAGGAATCGAACTCAAAGCTCTAAGCACTCTTCTACTGGCCATTCCTAATGACTATCAACATCTCTTTATTGAATATGATGATGCAAAGGTGCTGTGGCAAGCACTGGAAAAGAGATTCGTTGGCACTAAAAGCACCAAAAGAAACATGAAGTCTGTACTAAAACAGGACTTTGAAAATTTCAAAGGCCAAAAGAATGAATCACTATCTCAAGTCTTTGATAGGTTCAACAAACTCATTGGTGAATTAAATCAAGTTGGTGTGAAACCAGACAATGATGATGTCAATAGAAAGTTTCTCAGATCTCTTGGAGAAGAATGGTCTATGTACACAGTCATATATAGACAAGGTGATGCTCTGGAAGAAAAGGAGCTGGATGAATTGTACAATGAGCTTAGGGTGTTTGAATCTGAGGTAAGTTCTAAAACTCCTAATTTATCTTCAAACAATGCTGCTTTTGTGTCTAGTACAGGAACATGTCAGGAAACTGCAAAGGCTGCAGATTGTGAAGATACTGCAAGAGAATCCTTTTTCACTAGTCATGTGCATACTGCACTAATTAGTGATGATTTGGAACAATTGAATCCTGATGATCTTGAGGAGATGGATCTAAAATGGCAGATGGCTATGCTGAGCCTGAGAACCAAAAGGTTCTTGAAGAGGACTAGAAGAACAAACCTTAACTTCAACAAAGGTGACAAGGCTGGATTTGACAAGACTAAAGTCAAATGTTACAACTGTAACAACCTTGGGCACTTTGCTAAAGAATGTCCTCAGCCAGACAAAAGATCAAACTCAACTGCTCTTGTTTCACAACAAGGACAAGGCTATGATTGGAGCTTTCAAGCAGAGGAGCATGCACAGAATCAAGCTCTCATGGCTTTCACTGATTCTCCTGCTAAGGTACATTCTAAATCTTGCACTCCTGAATGCATTAAAGCTTATAAAGATTTAGAAAAACTTAATAAAGAAACACTTGAAGAGATGATTCTAAATAGAAATAGAAGAATTGAATATAATGGTTGTATAGCTGATCTTGAAAATCAAATTAAAATTTATAAAATCACTGATCAAAAGATAAAAGAAGAATTGCTACAAACCACTTATGAAAAAGAACATTTTGAACTAAAATTAAAAGAAACATTGATCAAACTAGAAGAATGTCAACTAGAATTAGAACAAAATAAATTAACCATTATAAAAGTTTGAAAGAAGTTCTCAAATTGTCAATGAATTAACAAATAATCAAACCACTGAAAAAGTCGTGCATGGAGTGGGATATCATGCTGTTCCACCTCCAACTAATTTTATTCCTCCTCTTAAATCAAGCACGGAAAGAATTTTAGAAGATTTAAAAATATCAAATAAAACTGAAACTTGTAATGAAACATCTGAATCAAATGATTCTTCTGATGATGATCAAACTACAGATTCAATTGATACAAGTTTTCACACAGCACAAAGTCAAAATGAATCTCCTAAATATGATGCAGAAAATATACCAAAAATTTTAAGAAGGGGAAATGAAAGAAATAAATTTCAACTCTTAGATCAAAGAAAACCTGAAGGTGCTAAGGATAAGAAATTAAGATGTGTTATTTGCAACAAAGTAAACCATTTAGCAAAGGATTATCACTTTAATCCAATTAACTGTAAAGAGTTCAAAGAATTTAAAAATTCTAAAGAAAAAGCAAAAACACAAAAGTTAAAAGATACTACTGGTCCTTCAGTAGTAAATAAAACAAAATCTCAAAAATCTGAAACACCAAAATTTGGAAGAAATGGACCAAGGTTTGTGCAAAATAAAAGAGTTGGAGGCCCAAAGAACAGCAATTATTTCAGAAATAATGGAAAAACAAATCAAAATAAACAATATTTTAATTTTTCCAACACCAGTAGAAACTTTAACAGGTTTACTACTGATCCTAACCCTAATTACAATGCTGTTGGGTACCAGTACCAAAACACGACTGGCAAAAACCCTAATTTTAAAAATACTACTGCTGCCAAGCCAAAGGTTAAAAACACTACTGGTCATACTAAACATGGTAAGTACCCAAATACTACTGGTTCATCAGTAGTAAAGTATTCAAAAGCTAAAAATAATGGGTACAGACCAAGATCAGTAGTAAACTCAGACACCAGTAACAAATCCAAAAGGGCAGTAGTAAAACAAAACACCAGTACTAAACAGGTATGGGTACCAAGAATGTTTAAAATTAAATCTTCTAAATCTTATTTCTCAAAGGATGAACCCAAGACATATAAAGTTTGGGTTCCCAAACTTAACTAATCTTTTACTTACTTGTGCAGAGCATTCAGATCCCTGACGAAGGTAGAACATGGCACATTGATAGTGGATGCTCAAGACACATGACTGGAAATCTGCAAATTCTTAAAGATTTCAAGTCATTTGATGGAGGATATGTGGCCTTTGGTGAGAACCCAAAGGGAGGTAAGATTTCAGGCAAAGGTACAGTTACTAATGGTAAAATTACTTTTGATGGTGTATTTTATGTAGCTGAGCTAAAATACAATCTTGTCAGTGTGTCTCAAGTATGTGATAAAAAGAACAAGATTCTTTTCACAGACATTGAGTGCATCATTCTTTCTCCTGACTTTGTTTTAGATGAAAAATATGTAGTTTTGAGAACTCCACGGAGAAACAATGTGTATTGCCTGGATATAGGGGGAGAACTCATTTCTTCAAATGAGGTCAACTGTTTTATATCCAAGGCAAACACTACTGAATCAGAACTTTGGCATAGAAGGATGTGTCACACAAACTTTAAAAACATGAACAATTTAGTAAGAAAGAACTTGGTAATTGGATTACCACAAAAACAATTCATGTGTGATCATCACTGTGTTGCATGCCTAAAAGGTAAACAACATAAGTCTTCTCATAAGTCCAAAATTGTAAACTCTATTTCTGTTCCTTTACAACTTTTACATATGGACCTCTTTGGACCTACAAATGTAATGAGTATTGGAAAGAAACAATATTGTCTTGTTATTACTGATGACTTTTCCAGATATACATGGGTTTTCTTTCTCAGGACAAAAGATGAAACAAGTGAACTCATCAAGAACTTAATTGTTAAACTGGAGAACACATCTGATCAAAAAGTTAAAGCCATAAGATGTGATAATGGCACAGAATTTAAAAATGCTAACTTAATTAACTTTTGTGATCTTAAAGGTATTGACAGGCAATACAGCTCACCTAGAACTCCTCAACAAAATGGTGTAGCTGAAAGAAGAAATAGAACCATCATTGAAGCAGCAAGATCAATGTTAGCAGACTCAAAATTACCAATCACTTTCTAGGCTGAAGCTGTTAATACTGCATGTTATGTACAGAACAGAGTATTAATAGTTAAGCCACACTACAAAACACCGTATGAACTTTTTAACAAAAGAAAACCTTCCATAAGTTTTTTTAAATCATTTGGTTGTCCTTGTACTATTCTGATTACAAGAGAATAAATTGGTAAGTTTGACTGCAAAGCTGATGATGGAATCTTTGTGGGATACTCTACTCAAAGCAAATCATACAGAGTGTTCAACAAAAGATTAAGGATAATTGAAGAAAGCATCAACGTATCCTTTAATGAGAATGTTCCTAATGAACAAGGAAATGGTCCAGACTGGCTATTTAACATAGACAATCTAACCAAATCCTTTAACACTAACATGGATTTAAATGCAGGTGATTCAAATTGTCATACTCAAAAAGAAGGAACATCATCTTTCAATACTGGTCAAGAAGAGATGAGATACATAGTAGTTGATATTGTTCCCACAGTTAATACTGAGGACAGTAATAACTCAGATTCTGGAAGCAGTAGTGAGTCAGATAATGAGGACAGTAGTAATTCAAATACTACTGAGACCAGTAATAGTACTCAAAATACTATTGGTCCTAGCAATAACCTATATTCTCTAAACACTACTGATCCCAGTAATAACTTAAATACTACTGATCCCAGTAGTAACTATGAACCAGCAAATGATGATGAACCAAACATCAATGACAATGAAGAACCTCAAGAGGAACAATCTCCTGAGATAAATGAGTCCAATCTTGAAAACCAACTATGTGTTGACAAAGTTCATGACACCAGAACTGAAAAGAATCATCCTTTGGATCAAGTCCTTAGTGATGTGAACTCAAGCATGCAGACAAGAAGCAAATTGCATAAAAGTCTAACTGCAAACATGTGTAATATAAGTTTAATTGCTAATGAATGTATGTTTGAATGCTTTCTGTCTCAGGATGAACCAAAGAAGATTCAACAAGCAATGAAGGATTCAAATTGGATTGAGGTAATGCAAGAAGAACTCCTTCAATTCAAATTACAAGCTGTTTGGACACTTGTACCTCTACCCAAAGGAAAAAGAGCCATTGGAACAAGATGGATCTTTAGAAACAAGAAAGATGAAAGAGGTATAGTGATCAAGAACAAAGCCAGACTTGTAGCCTAAGGATACACTCAAGAAGAAGGAATAGACTATGATGAAGTATATGCCCATGTTGCTAGAATTGAAACAATTAGGATATTCTTAGCATATGCCTCATACAAGAAGTTTAAAGTCTATCAAATGGATGTAAAGAGTGCTTTCCTATATGGGAAAATTGAAGAAGAAGTATATGTATGCCAACCTCCAGGTTTTGAAGATCCAAAACATGGTGACTATGTATTCAAACTAGACAATGCTCTATATGGCCTACATCAGGCACCAAGAGCATGGTATGATACATTATCATCATACTTACTGAAGAATGATTTTAAAAGAGGAGCAATTGACAAAACTCTATTTACAAGAAAGGTCAAAAATGATATACTACTGGTGCAAATCTATGTAGATGATATCATCTTTGGATCAACAAATGATTCATTGTGTAAAGAGTTCGAAAATCTCATGCAAATCAAATTCAAGATGAGCTCCATGGGTCCAATGAACTTCTTCCTTGGACTCCAAGTCAATCAAAGAACAGATGGTATTTTGATAAACCAATCAAAATATGTTAAAGACATCTTGGAGAAGTTTGATATGAAAGACTGCAAGAGTGCAAGTACACCAATGGAAACACACAAACACCTACATCCTGATGCTGAGGGGGAGGATGTAGATGAACACTTATATAGATCAATGATAGGCTCTTTGATGTACTTAACTGCATCAAGACCTGACATTATGTATAGTGTTTGTCTGTGTGCAAGATATCAAGCAAGACCTAAAGAACTACACTTCAAAAGAATAATCAGATACTTGAAAGGCAAACCATCACTTGGTCTATGGTATCCACATGATTCACCCTTTGAACTCATAGCCTACACTGATAGTGACTATGGAGGTGAATGTCAAGATAGAAAGTCCACTACTGGTGGATGTCAATTCTTTGGATCAAGACTGGTGTCATGGCAATGTAAGAAACAAACAAATGTATCAACATCAACTGCTGAAGCAGAGTATGTAGATGCATCTGCTTGTTGTGCTCAAGTACTTTTGATTCAAAATCAGTTGCTAGACTTTGGTATCTCTATCCTTAAAACTTCCATTTTTATTGATAATCAAAGTGCTATTAGTATTGTGAACAATCCAGTAAAACACTCCAAAACCAAACACATTGAAATAAGATTTCATTTTATAAGAGATTGCAATGAAAAGAAGTTAATCAAAGTAGATAAAATTCATACTGATGATCAATTAGCAGATCTTTTTACAAAAGCATTTGATGTAGGAAGATTCAGCTTCTTGGTTAGCAGTAGTGGAATGATTTTAATAAATTAATCTCTCACTCAAAATCATGTGTAAAGTTTTTTTTCTGTTGTAAAAAGTTATTTTTTTAAGTGTTTTACTACTGGTAGGTCATTACTACTGGTAAACAATTGTACTCACATATACTACTGATCTCCAAAATGGTGGTTACTACTGCTAGGGTTGGTAAATTAGGTCAGTATTAAAATTTCATTAGTTACTACTGATGTCTACAGTTACTATTGATGTCAAAATCCTTAGTTACTATTGATGTTCATAGATACTACTGATGTTTTTCTATTGGTCTCTAATTCACTACTGGTCTTTAAATTGTCAAATTACCAATTTAACCCCAATGAATATAGCCGTTGTGTTATACTTCGAAGGGCATTTTAGTATTTTTGCAGGATAAATCGTAAGATATAAATAGCTGAAGTCGATTAGTTTAGCATTATTCTTCATCGATTTGCTAAATCCTCTCGATAAACCCTAACTCGCGATCATAAACCCTGCACCAGTAACAACATTCTTGCTTGTTTCTCTAAAATCAAACGATCAAAACTTCTCAAAATACAGAAGCAATGGCAACTCTACAATTCCTCAACGTTAACACAAATCTCAAATACTCAGAGTTCCACAACATGTGTGCATTTCTTCGCAATCCAGACGGAACGGAAGACTTTCGTCCAATCGTACAATTCTTGAAGAACTCATACATAAAGTTTGCTTTAACTGTCAATCCGAAAGAATATCAACAACACTTGGTTGACTTCTGGACCAATGCTGAAAGAACTGAAGGGTCGACTATGTCAATGATCAAATCAACCGTGGATGGAAAAACTATCACTATCACTGAACAATCCATCTGACACCATCTGCAACTACATGACGATGAAGGTATGTTTTCTCTTCCTAAGGAACACATTGTTGAAATTTTAAGTAAAATGGGATATGAGGGAAGACTTGACATTGTCACTTTCCAAAAAGGTCTTCTCTCCCCACAATGGAAATTTCTTGTACACAACATTCAACATTGTATTTCTCCCAAAAGAAGTACCTGGAATGAGTTTAACAAATCAATAGCATCTGCTGTTGTTTGTTTATGCACAGACCAAGTATTTAATTTTTCAAACATGATTTTTGAAGGAATGTTGGGAAATCTTAGTGCTTTAAAATTTTTAATGTATCCCAGATTTCTTCAACATATAATAAACTGTGAATTACAAAACTTGTCAACTCCTAAAAATATTTTTATAACTCCTGAGTTGAACAAGAAAGTTTTCTCTAATATGAGAAAACAATTTAAATTTTCGGGTAAGGAAACCCCTCTGTTTCCTAACATGATCAAAGATCAACCTCATATTGGAGAAGGTTCAATCCAAGATACAACCCAAATTGAACCTCAACCCACTCCATCACCCCCAAATGCAGCCCAAACACCACCCCAAACAGTCACTCAATCACCCACTCATTTAGATGTCCTGAATGTGTCCCAGGAACATGAAATAAATCCTCAGAGGGCTACTCTTCACTCTGTGGAAGACCTACCAAATGTAACCCAAAACATATCCACTATTTATAAAAGGAAGAAAACTTCCTTCAAGGACACCAGGGGACAAATTGAGTCAAACCCCAGGCTCCAAGAGTTGTCCTCCAAGGAGGAGAGAGGACATGAGGAAAGGGCTCTCACTACTGATGCCCCAAAGGTGGGTGCACAGGATAGTGAGAACATCACTAAGACCCAGACCTCGGCAACTCTAAGTGATGACTCTTTTGAGGAATTACTAAGAGGACCCCGGTGCCAAGAAACCACAAGGGGGGCACTACTGCTTCTTCTAGGAAGAAGAGAGTGTCCAAACAACCTATTTCATCACCAAGAAGTGATGAGGGTAGACCTGAAACTGTTGAATTGACGGAAAAGATGGAAAACCTCAAAGCCAATGTACCTGTTAGTGAGCCCGATGATCTTGCTAGAAGGAGTGAGGGCAGTATTGAACAAAACCAATTGACGAATAGGATGGAAAACCTTGAAACCATTGTACAAGATTGTCTGAAATACCTAACAAATCAAGGAAAGACCATGTCTTATATGAAGAAGCACATTAACACCATCAACAAGAGAATGAGAATGTATGAGCACAGACTTCTTCAACAAACAAAGATCATAAGGAAATTGAAAAGGAAGATTGATAATAGTGAAGCTCCACCAGTTAAGCTCACTAAGGGGGAGAAGGACAACATTCAAAGTATGATAGATGAATCCATTGCAGCAGCAGCAACTTCTCTCCTCAATCTCAAAGAAACAAAAGTTGATGAAGGCCAGGTTAATGATGAAGGCCTAGAAACGATGAATATTGATGATGAGGCTACTACTACTGCTCCTATGGAAGAACAAGCTCAACAAGAAGTATCAGTAGTAATTCCTACTACTGATATCATAGCAGTAGTAAATCAAGAAGAGGAAACAACTGCAACAAACACTACTGATGCCCTATCAGTAGTAACTCCTGAAGCCACACCAGTAGTAACTACCTTGGTTACTACTGGAGAGGAAGAACTAGAAATCCCAGAGCTAATTGAAAGAGAACGTTATGTCATCATCACCAAACCACCAACACCTGATCAACCACTTATCATACCTGACATTGATGATAATGTGAACTGGTTTGAAGTAGATGAATGCACACTTCCTCAACATCCAAAGATTCTTCCAGAAAATGAACTTAGATTGTTTTCTCCATCAATAATAATCAGAGGTGTCCCAGATATGAAATATACTCCACCTCCACCTTCAGCTTGTATTGGAAAGGGAAAAGAAATTTATGATGAAGATTACCCTAACAGAGCACTAGGTCACTACATGGTGAACAAAATTAATCATGTCAGAGCTGAAAAACAATCAAGATGGAAGGTGAAACACAAGAGATACTTAGAGAAAGTGGCTATGTATCAAGCTCTTGAAGAAAAGAAAAACAATCAATAAACTCAAGAAGCTGAAATACCTGTTCAAATAAAAGATGTTCAGATAGAAGCTCAACAAGCAGAATTTAAAATACTTAGAAAAGTTGAAGAAGAACATCTAAACTGTCTTGAAGATCTGGTATCTGAATGTAAGAGAAAAAAAGTGAATTAACAGATGATGTGTTTGAATAGAAGACAAATATGATTGAATTTCTGAAATCAAAAGGGCACAGTGCAAAGTCCTTTGGCAAAATGAAGATGATCACAATTGTAGAAAAATATTGTACTGCCAAGAAGAAAGAATTGGCTGAACAAGAAGCTGAAGAAGAAAAGAAATCAAAAGCCTTAATTCCAATAAGTCCAAGGTTAATTAAAACTGGTAGTATATCAACTACTGGTGAATCCTCAACTCCCCAAACCAAGAAAAGAAAGGTTCTTACTCAAGAACAAAGTGCTCAAAAGAAATCAAAGACAGAACAAATTATTCCTGTTCTTGAAGTACCTGTTGCTCCCCTTCAAAACAATCCAATCATCAATTGGAGAGTTATGCCTAATAATGTAATAGAAATTATAAGGGAAGACAAAGCTGTTCAAAGATTTTCTGGATGGTTACCATTGATTAAATCCTGTTCAAGAAGTGATGTAATCAAACTTCTAATCATTGGAAAACCAAGGATGACAAAGAAATCATGGAAAGAGTCTGGTGATGGATATTTAACAAGAATGATTGATGCTGCATTTTATCCAGATAACTACCCAGAACTATTTACAAATCCAGAAAATGTATATGCTTGGAATGTACTCCCAACTGCAAATATGTACTTCTTTGAAAGATCAAGCAAGAAATGTGAGCTATACTTGTATGAAAAAAAATATCCACATTCTGAAAAGGTCATGTATCAGATATTCACAAACTCCATGATGAGACCATATGATGCTGTAATGTTCCAAAATAAATTGAACTATTTTACAAAGAAAAATAGCAAATACATCATTGAACAAAGAAAGCAACATAATCAAAGAACCCTAGAGAAAAGAAAGTGGGAAGAAGAAGAACAAAAGAAACTTGAGTAATTCAAAAAGAATTAACAAGTTTAGGGGGAGATTGTTGGAATAAATCACAGTTCAACTTATTACTGATGCTGCAGTTAGTACTGATCATAGTTATTACTGATGAAGACTATGGTTGTTACTGATGGGGCAGAAATACTTATTACTGATGAGTTGATACTGGTGAAGTCTATAACTAAGTTACTACTGATCATGCACATATTGAAGATACTACTGATCATAGTAGTTACTACTGACGTTGGTTTTGGACTTACTACTGATCACCAGAGTTACTACTGACGATGCATATTTACTACTGGTGATTGCAGTTACTACTGGTACGCGTTTAGGAAGCATATCAAGTCCGAGATCTCCGCAGAGTTAGTTATAGAATGTTATTCAATGTATATCTTTTATAATTCGATGTAAATCAAGTCCTAGAATAACTAGGGTAAATAATTAGGCTTCAAGGACTATTATATATAGTTCCTTACGAATTGTAAACGTACGTGTGTATTGTTAATCAATAATATACATTGAAGCTTTTTGTGAAACTGTGTTCTTAATATTATTGCATATTGTTCTTACAGATTCATTATTCTTAATCATATTGATATAGTGTTAATCTGCTGTAACTTCTATTATCAATTAGATCTAAAGGTGTTTATTGACTAATTCATAGTTAATCGATCCTGACATAAAATCACTAATTTCTTTAAAGGAAGTTCAACACAATTATGTGAATTTCCATTCTCAAGTTGTTGATATATTTATGTAGCAGTTAAAACAACCACTTGTGGTCTAATGCTTACAAAATCTCTTACATTAAAAAAAATCACAAATTCAAGGTTGGTACATGCCTTCGCAAAACTCATGATCCATGAGAGGTTTTGGAGAATAAAGATCGAGCTTATGGTTTGAGTCTTAGTTTCACCATTAACTTGTGATTCAATTAAAAAGAGTTGTTAATAACATATTGCATTGTTTATATACTTTGCTGCAATGAACAATTGCGCGCTTTTAACGGCATTACGATTTCATTAGCAAACTAGTAAGATGCTAGTCGCAACATATAGGATTACAATTGTAAAGAGCAAGCTGACACGAATCCGTCTAGTTCAACATGAAGCACCTATTCAAAATCCAAGGGAGTGGTGTTATTTAACTTCATCACTTAATTAAGGTGTCACTTTTGTGGTGATAGCTTGTGATACGGATCTGAAAGCTTCCTATCGGTTTTATCTCAATCATCTAAGTTTTAGAATTTATCTTTTATTTTAAACTTTTTGTTCTTATCTAGTTTGTTTCCTTATCAAACTAGAATTTGTTTAGCTTTCATTATTTATAGGCTTGTGATCAATAAGGTTGGATGTTAAGTTATTAATAAGAAAATTCATTTTTTGAATACTGTTTTGTATTCCCGATACTCGGTTGGCCGAGATCAAACTATCACGCTGGTTTTCTAGCGCCCGCTTATACGAATCCGTATCAGCCTGTCTTCAGAACAGGGGCAATTCCTTGTAGTGAAATTGTTGTAATTAATATTAATGTCAATGCTCCACAAGTTGCATATTTTTTTCCAGAGATATTTAGCCACCGCACAAGCAATAACAACAGATGATTTAACATTTTGTGATCCTCGAAGACATTATAATTTATGTGATATCATTGACAGATAAAAGATAAGGACTGAAAAAAATAAGTTGATTATGTGTATTACGATGAATTGCTGGGCAAATTTCCTTTGGCAGTTTCCGCACTATAATCACTTATGATTCAAGTAAACCAAAATCAATTAAGTGCGCAACTGCCAAATGGGAAATTGCCACCAATACATGCTAAATTTAAAAAGGAAGGTCATTGACAAATAAAGGTGAATGCTTCAAGTTGCTCGTGTGTACTACGATGAATTGCTGTCCTTTGGCAGTTTCAACACTATTATCGCTTCATGATTCGAATAAACCAGAACCAATTAGTGGCCAAATGGGAAATTACCCAGTAATACATACTCAATATACTTGAAGGACATATAATTTCTACTCGAAACTATATATAGGTCATGTTTTTTCATGCAAATTGGATATTCCAAGCACAAACCATTTGTGATGAAAAGAAAAGAATGATAAAAATTGGTATAAGTTTGGAATATTTTAACATGACCTTTTCCCTTAAAGAGGGTATTTTGGCCCGTTGCTCTTATATTTAACATGTACGTGCAGTTGTACTGTCATTTGCTTAAGTTGCAGTGACGAACTAAACTTTGTTAAACATAACATCAATTCCCATAAAGAATATTATGATAGAGAATATTAGTATGATCTTAATTTTTGGTAGTAGCTGGTTGCAGCATATGCTGCTGTGAGTTTTAGAATATCCAGCTTCAAAATTATTGATCCGATCCCTTACAGAAAATGCATCAAATCATATTCGATTGGTGATATCTTACCATGACTTTTCTCAAGTTGAAGTATAAAGGTATTTAAGGTTTCAAATGGTACATAAATATAGTCCACGGAAGAATAATCCAGACGTCAAATAAGGGTGAAACGAAAGCACATCAGTTTAAATTTAGTACTGTTTTTTAGTTGTAGATTATTTTCTAACTAATTTTTCATTTACATTTTTAAAACATGCTCAAATGTTCTCATTTTCCATTTCAGGGGGAGAAAGAAAAACAGAGTTTTCTATCTTGAGAAAGGAATATAGTTGAAAACTATAAAAGTGAAGTTAGCTTTCTGAAATTTTAAGATTGAAAATTTGGATTCTAGTTTCTAAGATCTTTTTTCTAAAATTCCAAGTCACATTTTCTTGTTAAGTTTTTTTATTGAGAAATTGTACAGAAAAATGGACTAAGAAATATGACCTCAGAAATATAAGGTCATACGCCATGAATATATGGGAAGTTTATGCCCAAAAAAGTTGAAGCCTCAGTTATAACCAAGATTATCAGAAAACTTTTTTGTATCCACATTTCGAGCATAAAATTGAATCAGGACATGAAGATCTTAATGAACAAATGGCATCCTAGTCTTATTTTTTCGTAACAAAATTAGCCCATTCATGATATTTACAAGGGGTGTTTGGGAATGTTTCAAAAAGTCACTTATTAACTTATTAGTTTTTGCAAGAAGTTAATAAGTTATTTAAGTAAAAGTTCTTTTCATATGACTTTTTAAAATGTTTTGAAACTTTTTAAACAAAAATTACACAACTATCCTTAATGACCCATCAAAATCTACCTTTTCTTCACTCCCCACTACCTTTTTTGACACTAAAAAATCAATCAAGACACATTTTAAAAAATAACTTATCAACTTTTCAATATCAAGTTAAATCAAACATATTTCTTAAAACTCCTTTTTAAAAATAAAAAGTTAATAAGTGCTTTTACGTCCAAACAATCACTAATCCATCTTAAGAACTATGATCGGATTGCGGTCTTGCTACACGGGCCCGGTGTCAAGATTGATGCAAAAAAAAAGCAAGGGGTTTGAGGAAATCAAGCCTTACTAGACGAAACGAGATCATCAATTATAAAAATATATTATAAAAAATTAACAAATACTTCAAACAACTATAGTTACAAAATCTATATAACTATCATCAATTGCCTCATTATCTATCAGAGAGAAACAAAAACAACAACAAAATCATTGCACCTCTTGCTTCACAATCAAGCTCTGCAAGAACAAAACCCATCTTTAAAATGATGAAATCGATTCGAATCTCTCAACACAATCTGCCTTCCAACATTCTTGGAGATAAATTTTGCCATCTCATGACACTCATGACATGTTCCAACATTCTTGGTCACCCGTACCGTCCTGCCAGCTGGCAACTTCAACACCCCAAAACACATTGCTAAACTCTCACTATGCCCACAAACCACACCTTCTTTCTCCATATCATCTTTATCAACAAACCCGAGTTTTAATTTAGGCGAAAACCCATCTTTCTTGATCATTTCCATTCTCAAATTTTGCAACAAAGTTTCAATCTTTTTAGCTTCCGGATTCATTTTATCTCCTGAAATGAATATATAAACTTTACCCATAATCTCAATCCAACTAAAACCCGTATTTCGTCTTATTCTACCTCTTAACGTCTTTACTTCTTCCCATTTCTCTGTTTCTGAATATATATTCGCCAAAAGTACATAATATCCCGTGTTTTCTGGCTCTATTTCAAATATATTTTCTGCAACTTTTTCGGCTAGTTTCACATCATGATGAAATCTACAACCACAAAGTAACGAACCCCAAATGGTTGCATTAGGTTTAACAGGCATCGATTTAATAAATTTATAAGCTTCTGATAATTTTCCAACTCGTGACAAAAGATCCACCATACAACCGTAATGTTCTAACTTCGGTTCAATCTTGCACTCATGTACCATGATGTTGTAAAATCTCCAACCTTCTTGGAGCAATCCCGAATGACTGCAACCATAAAGTATAGAAGCAAACGAACCTTCATTAGGGTTTACACCATTTTCTTTCATTTTCTTAAAAGTCGATAAAGCTTCACGCCCGAATCCATGCATGCAATATCCAGCAATCATAACCGTATATGTAACAAGATTTTTCATATTTGTTATATCAAATAATCTTTTTGCTAGAATTAATTCGCCACATTTAACGTACATGTCAATTAGTGCATTGACTACATACGGGTCTGAATCCGACCCGTTTCTTAAAATATACCCGTGGATCTCACGCCCTTTGTTTAAAGCTGCCAGGCTGGCACAAGCAGGAAGGACACATGTCATTGTTACGTTATCGGGTTTTAATTCGTCTTGCATTTTTATGAATAAATTGAGTGATTCATTCGGAAGACAGTTTTTTGAGAAACCGCCAATCATCGTATTCCACGAAACAATATCTTTAAAACGTGTTTCTGAAAAAACGGAATATGAATCGTTCATGCTTCCACATTTAGCATACATGTCCATTAAAGCATTAGATACATGCAATGATTGAATCTTGTTTTCTTTGATGTAATCATGTACTTCTTTACCTTTTTCTAATGAATGATTTGAAGAACAAGCGTGTAAAATGCTCGTGACAGTGAAATTATCGGGTTTAACGTTTTCACCTTTCATTTCAAGAAATAAATTAATCGCTTTATCGAACTCACCATCTCGTGCGTATCCAGCAATCATTGCAGTCCATGAAACAACACACTTTTCATCCATGTTTTTAAATACTTTTAATGCAGCATCTAAATCACCACATTTTGAATACATATCAAGTAATGTGTTGTTAAATATCGTGTTCTTGTAAAACCTGTTTTTCACTGCATAAGCGTGAACCGTTTTACCTAAATTAAGTGCATTCATATTCGTGCAAGCTATAACAAGATTAACCAGTGTAGCCAGATCGATACTAACTTCAGAATTAATCATATTTATGAAAACCTTAAACCCTTTTTCAGCGTGACCATTAGCCACATATCCACTAATTATGCTATTCCATGTAATTACATCTCGGTCAGGCAAATTATCAAACAGTTGGTGTGCATTATTCATGTTTCCATGCTTAAAGTAGAAATTAATCATGGAATTCACAACGGTATTATTGAATCCAAACCCTAGTTTCAAAACATAACCATGGATCATTTCCCCTAAACTTTTATTCTCGATTGTTGCTAAACACTTAATTATACAAGTGAACGTATAAGCATCAGGTTTAGCACCTATTTCGAGCATTTTTATAAATAAATACACACTTTCCTCATACTCACCATTTTTTGCGTATGCATTCATCACAAAATTCCAAAGAAAAACATTCTCTTTCGGAATGAGATTAAGAATGTTATCGAAAATTCGTCTCCCTTCTATTAAATCCCCGCAACTTACATACATAAAGACAAGCTTTGAACCCAGAACAGAATCAATTTCAATACCGTTAAAACATATCAATTTATGAACTTTTTTTCCATGATGCAGAGCATTTGATTCAGCGCAAAGCTGGAGTATGTCACAGTAAGTTTTTAAATCAAGATTGATATTTTCAGAATTAGAAATTAAATTCATGGCTTTTTGAAGATTACCCATTTCACAAAATCTGGAAATATCAGCATAGTGATCTGCAATTTGATTATCAGAGGTTGAAGTTAGTGAGAAAGTGGCGGGAATTCTTGTATGAGACTTAGTGGTGACGATTGGAGATAATAGTTGTGAAGAAATTGAAGGTGGGTTGAAATGAAGTTTGACTTTCTTATGGCGAATAAGATGATTTTGACTTTGAATTTGGTGATCTGGGGGAAACCATAAGAAAATTGTTGTGGTTTTGGTTATCAACAGCATCGTGAATCTTTACGTACAATTCAGAAAGAAGCAGCAGCTCTTCATAGTTGAGTTTGTGAGCTACTAAATACAATTGCATAGAGGTCCTTGTGGTTTGAGTTTGAGCAAAATAACTCCTGTTTTGGGAAAGAATCAGAGACAATATTTACTTGTTATACGAAGTAGGTGGATTCGGTTTTAAAACCGAAACCGAACCATTAATGGCTAAACCGAAACAATCCGTTAAAACCGTCAAAACCAAATTGATAAAACCGAAACCATTTCAAAACCGACGATTCGGTTTTATATTTTGAAAAAACCAATGGATTCGGTTCGGTTTCGGTTTTAACCGGAAACCTCCCATAATAAAACCGTCCCGCTAATATTTAATATATTATACATATTTTTAATTTTATAGCTGTTAAATAGATGTGGGCCCATTTAAATATTTGAAAGTCCATCTCCTACGGTTCACTAATATTTATATTCTGATTATATGCTACAAAATACGATTATAGTTTAAATTTTTTGGCTGAAATATGTATGTAATTTTGGAAACATGAAGATTATTGCGTGATATTTTATATTTATGTTTAAAACGAGGTGGATTCGGTTTTAAAACCGAAACTGAACCACTAATGGCCAAAAACCACTAAAAGCGAAACCAATAGAAACCGAAATCATTGGGTTTTGAAAATCTTAAAAACCGAAATTAACGGATTGGTTTCGGTTTGAGCCTAAAACCGCCCCACGCACACTTACGAAGTAAAAGATCTTGCCTTATCTAGTTGGGAGAGAGGGAAAATATTAACAGTTTTATAATCATATTTTTCTCTATGAAATATGTTAATTTAGATTAAGATTTGTTAGGTAACTAAAAATAATTACAAAATATTTAAGGATGAGATCATAAACCAAATCAAAACCAGTATTACTTAATACCAGTTTAGTCTCCAATTTGGTAAGGTCCACAATCAAGATGGTGATGGCTATCGACTGATATCTCTTAAGAAAAATCAAAATTTGTATTTGTGCCTAATTCACATGTCTATTAAATAGATCACAAATGGAATCAATCGCAAATTGCGCGCACATAGCAAAAGTAAATATTGTTGTAATAAAGACAAGAGTGTCTACGCAAGATGCATTTTCTTCCACAATTGATTTCTAGGTTTCAAGTTCAAGTACGATGATGAACACAACATCTCCAACTGCGTCATGATAATCCAAATTATAATCAAAATATAATATCGCTACAAACTTTAAAAGTTAAGTGACAAAAAAAGCAGTAGTAACGCTTAAGCTCCAATTTGTTGAGATTTGTTGAGAATAACTCCCTCATATTTGACCTGAAACCACTTCATTGCATCATCCTTTGTAACTCTGTGCTGAATACCAACACGTGCCTTGCACCTGCGTCTTCGGCCCACACGGTAACCCGGCCGTTCTAGAACCACAAAAAAGTCCATACCATAGATACCAGTAGAAGGATCATACCTACATAATCAATCATGATTGTCAATTTATTAATTAATTTGATCTTAAACATACGGTATTATTAATAATCTTGACCTACTTGATGCCCAAGTCAATATGTTCTTGGATACCAAACCCAAAGCAACCAGTGTCGCTAAAGTTGCGTCTCGTATTCCTTCACTTTCAACCCACTTTCTAGAAGCTGCATTGCTTTGTCTCCCCTAACCGTTACATAACAAGCGATTTTTTCATTTCGCCTAATACCAAATGACCTCACGGTGTACCTTGCTGATTTAACCAATCACACAAGTATAAATAAATCAGAAAATTATGTCATAAATCAAACACATGCAGGTAGAAACTTGATAATATTGTAGATAATGTGGTATAAAAACAATGATTTGCTAAAAAATTCATGCACAAGATAAACAAGGACTTCCTGATTGAAATTCAGCTAAAACTTGAAAAAGATAAATAAAAAACAAGAGTAATGAGAGATTGTAAAACGTATCTTACCCTTGGAGAAGACAGGGGACTGGCCACTGAGTTGTTCCAAAACCTAATTAACATTTAATCGAAATCAGAAAACTTCACACCTAAGTATATACAGTAATCAAGACCTAAATATCGTTAACAAAAACACAACACACGCTGAGAAAAAAAGGGACCTTGGCAGCACGAGTGAGACGATCGCCACTCTCACCAACGGAGATGTTGAGTCTGAACCTTAATTTCTCTCATTGGATTCGCTTGCTTCCTCTCTGAAGCCTGCAATTTTAGATTTTATTCATCATCAAAAACAAAACAAAAGATAATACTATCAATTATATACATAATTATAAGAAATC
The DNA here is from genome assembly GCA_963853835.1 of Calendula officinalis. Classification (NCBI taxonomy): domain Eukaryota; kingdom Viridiplantae; phylum Streptophyta; class Magnoliopsida; order Asterales; family Asteraceae; genus Calendula; species Calendula officinalis. The sequence continues at coordinate 31,449,807 of OY970821.1, read as the reverse complement.
ATTGATTGAGTGAGCTAAGAAGAGTGAGTTACCATTGCTGCTGCTGTGAAGGATTGCGGCGGTGGAGATCGGTTGGAGAAGAAGCACACAAGGGTTAGGGTTCTGTTATATGGAAATTATAATGACGTATTTGCCCTTATATGGCCCTTTTGGTAGGAATAAAAACACATAAAAAATCTTAGGAATTTGATAGAAATTTTTTTTACCCTACGCATCATTGATGTAGTAAATGAATAAATGCTTTTAAAAATGATACATTTAATCTTTTTCTAAAACAAATCAGAGTTATATCTTTGTTCAAATAAGCTAATAAGTCCTAAAATTCCAGCTTATTAGAAAAACCCTGAAATAAGCTATAAAACCCAAACTTATAAAGCTAAAACAAATACCAATTTGAGCTTATTTTTTCTAGATAAAATAATGAGCTCCCCTAGTAAGCAGGGGCGGTACCAGGAAAAATATTAAGAGGGGGCAAAACTAAAAAATTATAAACATGTAACATAATATAAGTTTATATTTAGGGCCGGTCCAACCAATTTTTAGGCCATTGGCAAAAAATTTAAAATTGGGCCCCCTAAAGTAAATTTTTTTCCAAAAAACTAAAAAATTTCCGTCAAATTAAAAGTGACGCACCAAGTTAAATGTCCGGATTGGACCCTTTAGTATGCCGATTTTTAATATTTCGTTGGACTTACCTTGATTTAAATAAGTTTACACATATGTATACATGGGTTGATTTATTTGAAAGCGGACCCCTAAATTTTGTGGGTCCTGGGCGGCCGCCCTTGTCGCTCATGCCTAGGGACGACCCTGTCTATATTTTAAGCCGTGAAAAAATAATACATATATTAAAATTGAGACCATGTCCTACCGCCTCTGGATGATGCGCCAATTAAAATAGAAAAGCAAATAAAGATGCATGATTAACTTATTTATGGGATGGAGATGACTAGAGCTTAAGGGCTTAAGGCTTAACTTTCTGAACAACTGAAATTGAGAGTATTGAGAGGAGTGAAGGTCGATGGTCACCAATTTCTGCCGCATAAAACCCTTTTTCTTTTAAGATTTGGGTAGTCAATTATACCAATATTATAATTTATACTTAAAAAAAAAATTAAAAACCTAGAAATTGGGGGTGGTCAATGGCCCACCTTGACCCCCCTTGCTACCGCCATTGCTAGTAAGTTTAAAATAGTACCTTTATATTACTAGTCATTGCTATTACTATGTATGATTGTTATTTTGGAAAGAAACATGGATTGGTGGTACCACATCAGTACTTTGTCATCCTATTACCCAAGATCGAGTGGGCTGGAACTCAAGCTATATTGGCATTTAAATGTAAGAATCAGGTTAGGCCGAATGGAAGTCTCTCTTTTAGTTGGGCTCTTAAAGGAGATTTATTAGAATTTGGGCTTTAAATGAAAGAGCTAACTAAAATGGCCCACTTGCTTGCCCACTTATCTTTCACCAATGGAAGACATTTGGTTCTCAGTGAAAAGCATGATAAAACTCATAAAAGATACCATACATTCTCAAATAAACATTGTCTACATGGAATACTATGCTTCTTTAGAAGTTGAATATCACATTGAAAACATTGTTACATCAATATCACAAGAACTCTCTTTTTATAGCAATTCTTGTAAAATGTCATGTTTAATAAGCATTTTCATAGAAACTATGTACTATTTATTTATTTATGAGAAATTAGTCAAATAATGATGTATAGAATTTATAGCCATCGCCAAAGAAAACAAAGAGGAAAGACAAAGAACAGTTGAAATTGAGGTGGATGGCCACAAGAAAAAACAAGAGTTCAGAAAGTAGTTGGTTTCATGTTTCTAGCCACTCGTAGCCTGCGTTTGCTCTATATAATTGACTTTTGAACAGATAACCTTGAGTTAAGTGCACTCAATTAGAGGTCTTAAACCAACACCATGGGTCGTGTTGAATGATGTGCCAAAAGTATAATGGTCGAAATAAATTGTTTAAATGGATTAAAAGGAATATAATAATAAATTAGGGGAAACAATATGTCTAAATTTTTGGTTTGACAAGTTCGTATATGACCAACTCCTGGTACTAGTAATAGACTTTCTCAATTCTAATCCTTCATTTAGTTAATTGTATCAAAAAGTTCACTCCTAACTCAACCCATTTTTTTTACGGGTTAGTCGTGTCGAACCATTGACGTCTCTTTAAGTCTTTATCAATAAAAGATAAACGGTAAATACTTTGCAAGTATTAGAATTCTAGTGTCAAAATATTTTGCAAGTATATGATAATGTTAAGGTATAAATATAAGAAATTATAGTATACTTTGAAAATAAATTATAAATACAAAGAAATAAATATAGGTAGCTAAAAATAGCTATGACTTTTAGGGTAAATGAAATTAAACTTATAATCTAAAACATATTCTTTTCATTCATATTTTTAAGGATGACTATCACGTATTTGTGTGAAATTTTCTTAAAAGGTTTGATGGCCACTGCCAAACTAAAAGTTAACATCGATTTAATACTTAAAATCTTAACACCAAAATATGTGTTGATTTATAACCACATAAGTATAATAATGTATAGTATCCCAATGATTTAGCTTTTGTGAACTTTTACCACCATTTGATCAAATTTGAAATTTAGAAAGTATGGTCGTCATAATAAACTATCTTTAATTTAATTATGTAATACTCAATCAACTTTAATTGTGGATTCCTTTGTACTTTTTTTTAAAAGAAAAGATAAGAAGAATATGCGAAAGAAAAAATAAAGGTTCACCAAAGAAGGAAAAAAGAATAAAGCGATTATAATAAACCTAAAAAGAACAAACACAAGAATGGTGAAAAATAATAATAATTATACTAAAGGTTTTGGGCGATGTAAAACAACGTACAAGGGACAAACAATTAGTGGGATTTCCCTGACTCGCACCTTACCCACTTCTATTTGTCCATCTCTTTTAATTTTATTCCAATTCTTTTAATCCGTAAAAGAAATTCAAATGACGTATTTTTACCCGGACCCGTTAAGTTCAACCCAACTCAGTTACTTTCATATTGGATTCGTGTCATATTTCTGTTCATATCAGGAATTGTCGCCCTTATTTAATCAAAAGGCAAAACCCAACCTCGAAACACAAGCAGACCACACCTAACCAAATAAACTTAAAAAATAAAAATAAAAAGTGCTCATGAATAAGCAGTAATGATCGCATCATGCCGTCATATATGTTTCAAGCAAGTCTCACAAGCTAGTTCAATTAGCTCTTAACATCTACATTATCCTAAATTTAAGTTATAAATGATAAATGATGATTAAATATTATCTTCAATCTAAGGTGTTCACGATGTGTGCGGTCACATATGAATTGATTTTTGGTAGGTATTTATATCTTAAATATTATCTTCAATCTAAGGTGTTCACGAGTGCTCTTTCAGTTCCAATCTTTGGAAGTGGCTAGCTAGACGGTGTCAGGTTGAAATTGATTTTAATTGCACTCTTGATCATTTCATTTGTTGTTTTATTAATGCCGGAAAGTCCAAAAAAGTGAAGAATTTATTGCAAGCTGCAGTTGGAGGGATGGTGTGGCTTATTTGGAAAGCTAGGAATAACTTGATCTTCAACAATATTAACATTTCTGAGTCAAGAATTCAAAACGATCTTCAAGTCTTACGGTTTACATGGTTGAAATATAGAGGAAATTGTAAGAGTTTATGGTGGTTGTTATGGTGTTTTTGTCCTTCCATTTTCATGTAATCGATACGTTGTATTTCTTCCTTTAGCTTCTTGCTAGAGGGCTTTATTTTATATATTTTGTTTGTTGGTTGGGGTTTGGAGGGATGATGGATTTACCGAAACTCCCATTCTTCTTCCTTTTACCGTTAAAAAAAACTATAAATTAAACAGATAATCAAATTTTTCAAAAGCTGAAAAACTGAATATTTTATTGTTACAATTTCAAAGAATATAATCATATCTAAACACTATTTTCAAATTCACGTTTTCTACCTGTTAAATTATTATATAATTATCCTGTGATTCACTTTCAAAATATATAATTTGATCCAAACTACCTCCTTATACCGCACCTACTCCAAAGATATACTACTATTATTTATCCCAAATAATGAAGGAAAAAAAAGAAGCCCTCTACACGTAACCTTTCCCTATCCTTTACGTATCATATGACATATCGCATCACCACTTATACGGTATGCAATTTGATCGGTACGCTTACCATAAATGGAAGTTGGACTTTTCTCAAATGCCAAATGTGTACCCATTTGAAAGCAACCACTCTCAACTCATTCAACAAAAACTACAGTAATCGTAATCCACCAACACCAAAAAACAAATCCAAAATCATGTACAGCTTTACATGCACAATGTACAGCCCATCAAACTACAAATATTCTGGATCTAGCAATACTATCTCCGGTAAAAGTAAGACCGTGACGTAACAGTTAAAAAGCAAAAAGTCCGTCAGTTTAACTCGGCTGTGACGGGATGTATGTCTTTCAGCATCCCCAAAACCTGTTGCATTGTGGGTCTTTTGCCACGTGTCTCCGCCGTGCACAAATAACCAACTCGGAGGCACTCCACCATCTCACTCACTGAGTTATCACCGAGTCGCAACCTCGAGTCTAGCGCGTCCACCCCTCGTCCTTCCCGAACCAATTTTCTCGCTCTTGCAACCGTTTCTTCCGATCCCGTTTCACCCGTTAACAACTCGATTAAAACAACACCGAAACTGTAAACGTCTGAATCAGTGGTTTGTGTGTCAACTCGGTCGCGACTCAGTCCGATGTCGGCGATTCGGGGTTCGAGATAATCAGATAATAGAATATTTGAAGGAACGAGGTGGCCGTGCACGATCGGTACAGATTGGGCGTGGTGGAGGTAAGCTAGACCACGGGCTATTCCGACGGCGATGTTGTGTCGGGTCCGCCATTCCATTTTTTCCGGTGATGATGAATCGACGGGATACTCCCACGTGTCAGTGCTCCAGTCCTCCACGTCGGTTTTACCCGTTGGGAGCTCTTGTAGCCAACGGTGGAGATCACCGTTTGCCATAAATTCGTATAACACGAGTTTTTCTTTACCTACAAAACAAGCGGTAATTGTGTAATTAATATTTTTATTTTTATATTGTGCAATACAATTCTAGTAACTTATCCTCATTAGCAACCCAACTCAACTCAATATTTTTATTAGAAAATAATATCTCTCTTCTACCTACACAACCCAATCCAACCTTATTTTTTACACACCTTAACAACCCAACCCAACCTAAATTTTTATTACTTATATAAATCAAAGCAACCAATCATAAAATTTCACCTCACATAAAGAAACAAAAAGAAACAATAAAATAATTGGTGACCCTCATGTGACATTGGTCTCCTCCACCAACCTAGTTCATCTCTTTTGGTGATCCTCTCTCTTTTTATTAATATTTTATTGGATGACCCAACCCCATAAAATACCAATGAGAGTAGTCTTATAGAAAATGCAATAAATACCCAACAAACGTACTAAATGATATATGAAATTATGGATGACTTATATCCAAAATTTATTAGTTCATAAATATCCCTAGACAAATAATGCCAATAGTAGTTGAAAGACAATTAAATTAATAAACGATTTCACCTTTTCTATATAGCTTCACATGTGATGTATGAATTTCATGAAACATGTTATAAATTGTGAAATGTTAAGCACTATTAGTCCACTATGGTACCAATACGGATGCATCGTAGTAATGGTAACCATACTCTGGTATGGTGTCACTTCGTTGCCTTGTTTTTTTTTCCCAGCTGTTTGGACATGATAAAGCTTCATAGTGATGACCAAGCTCACACAAAATATTTATTATCAAAATATAAAGTACATCTTATCTTATATACTTGTATAATATAACAAATACCTAAATCTTTCTCTATCACAAGAGTACAAAAAATTACCATGGGATGCGTCTACATATGGTCACATAGTGGAAGGGCGACCAACAATTTGGTCACCCATCATGGGTGGTCTTAAGCAATTGCTCCATAAGTTCTTTTCTAGTAAATTGTTTGAAAAAAAGGCAATAATTATGTATACATCATTAACATTACTTAACATTTAACAAATATCGTTATACAACTATTGTGTCATATCTTTTTTCAGGTTGTAGTGTTGTACACCCTGTTTTACAGGGTAATTGTATGTACACAATTTTTTTGCAATAAGTTATTTGTGAAAATAATGATGGCCTATTTTGGAGTATTTGAATTCAAAATTTGTTATTTATTGCAAATATTCTGACCATCTTTCCATCTCTGCCCTTTTCTGCCCGTATCTTCTGCCCTTCACATGATCTCTTTTGACTTTCTAAAGTTTTGACAAAACTGAAATATGTGGACCAACTGGTAATTTCCTTAATCAAGTAGCTTTAGAGTTCTAGCGGACTTACCTAAATCATTGGAAACTACTAATAGCATCAACCCCCAAGGCATGGGGGAGGGCTTAGTATTTACCATAACGTTTACATCATGTAATATAACTTGTATGTTATGCAATGTAAGTTGTAAACTACATAGTACAACCTCAATTCATGCATAATTGACTTATAATTGACCTTGTGGCGGTCTAAGTTGATACAATATTTGTGTACCGTACAAACAAGTTATGCGTATAAATTTCTTTGCATGGTATGCAATTAGTAAAAGATTTAATGTTCAAGATGTAGCAATTATTGGTGTAAAAGTAAATATGTGAAAAGACTAAACTAACCTGCAATGCAGTATCCCGATATAGGAAGCAAATTTGGATGTTTAAGCTTCGAGAGGTCTTCAAACATGCATACAGCATCATGATGACTCATCCCTCTAGCATTCTCCAACACTTTGACTGCCACGTGGATCTCACCTGGCAATACAGCTCGGTAAACGGGCCCACAACTTCCTTCTGCCAACAAGGATTCTTTCCCAAACTGTGACGTGGCAGCCATCAGATCCTTAAAAGTAAAACTCATCAATGGTTTTTCAAACATCACAACCGCCGCAGACGACGGTTCACGGACGTCCACCACCCATGACGAACCGGACTCCGTTTCAAATGCAAATGGACCGGATTTTTCAATCTTGAACGGTTGGTGTTGGTTAACCGGCTTTGAAATTGCCCATTTGTTTCTTTTTGCCATCTTTTTTCTTCTATATATGCAACATATTGATACCACTGTCGCAAATAACACTAAAAATGATGCTACAGATATGATTATTATCAAAATTAACCTCTTTTTCGAACTGAGTTTTGGATCTTTTTTATCCTTTGTAATGGGTTTTGGATCTTTTTTAATGGGTAAATTTGGATCCTTTTTTATAGGTTTGATATTTGACTCTTTTGGGGTATGGTGAACAGTATGATTCTTTGAAAAGTTTGAAAATTTAAACAACATTCCGGCGTTAATGAAGGAAGAATTCCCAAATCTTTGAACTTTATCATATGGCAAGGAGCCCGTGAAATTATTAAATGATATGTTCAAGAAATTGATGTTAGAAAGTGGAGGGAAATCTTTGGGAAATGAGCCACTCATATGATTATTTGAAACATCCAAGAACTCTAATGAACTTAGATCCGAAATGGGTTTTGCATGACCCGAAATATTACAGCTAGAAAGATCAAGATGTTGGAGTTTTTTAAGTGAACTTAGACCAAAAGGCAGCACCTTTAAATTATTATGAGACAAATCAAGAAAAGAAAGACTTGAGAAATTTGAAAGATGAGCTAAATTAGTGAACCTGTTGTAAGAAAGATTGAGAATTTGAATTGAAGATAAACCCGACCCGGATTCAAACCCAATTGTACCTCCAAGCTTGTTCTTTGAAAGATTGACTTCGGTCAAACTTGGAGTTGACCAAAACCATGTTGGTATGTAGCCTTTAAGAGAGTTGTTGGAGAGGTTAATTGTATGAACATGAGTTAAGTTTCTCAAATAGTTCCATGAGAGAGAACCTGTGAGGTTTCTTGAAGATAAATTAATTTCTGAAATTGATGAGTTCGAGCAATGAAACCATGAAGAATTGAAGTTAGAACAAGATGCAAAAGCTTTCGAAATGAGAATATGGTCTATGTTGTTGCAGTTTCTTGATTCTGATAAGGATATAAGTGTGGTGAGTAGCAATATTTTGATGAAATAGGCAAAAAGATTCATTTTTCTTTGTGGGTATTGAAGCATTAGGATAAAAGATTCATTTTTGTTGTTGATTTCATGAGTTTGAAAGATGTTTTTTGAAGTGAGTTTAAAGAGGTGTGAGATGGTAGAGTTAGAGAGAGAAAGAGAGGGAAGTGGAGTTGAGATGGTGGGAGAAGGTTTGCTTCAGAATATGGTTTTGTCAAAATAACTCCAACTCTTCTTTAAAGCTTTTGTATTTGTTATTGTGGCAGTTGATGCTCATAAATTGAATTAATAGTAAAATAAAATAAAATAAAAACTTGTGCTTGACATGCTTAAATTTTGTCACTTCAAATGTTCACAAGTCTACTTCAAACATACCCTAAACGAAATAAGGGAATAATAAGTTGTAACATGCCATAGTTAATTCCTTATTTCAATTAGGAAAGATGTTAAAGAAGCTGAATATATACTTTAATTTGTTTGGTTTTAATCACCCTTTTGTACTATATATAAATGCTTTGCAATGGTATAGTGATTAGCATAGCATTTTAAAATGATCTTCGAAAAGTCATGAGTTTAATCTCTTTCTTAGATTAATATGTACCATACAATTAAAGAAAATTGATAAATAACCATATTATTCCTAAAAGAGTCTATTATAAACAGAAATATATTTTTAAAAGAAACTCTATAATGGTCATTTGTCATTGGAAGTATTATTATTTGTGGACCATAATGTCATTTTTATTAAAAAAAAATTAAAAAGAAAGAGTAAGATTTAAGCCCTTTTATAAATTTAGTAACTAAAGGGTGTAGAATCAACGTACAATGACGAAAAATGGAACAAAAATGAAGCTATGTTTGCTAAATTTTTTTACAATACTCCTTTCTTATATTGTGCAAGTCCAATGCATCTTAAATTTTGCTATAAAATCCATGCAATAGTTTTTGTAAACATAAGAAAACACTCGTGAAATTTGGATATACAACCTATACCATGTAACATTCACGTTTTACTTATAAAACCGACTAGTACTGCATTATTGAAGATTGTTTTTATTTTTTCATTTTCCACAATCATAGCATGATTAAGTGAGTGAAAACCCCATTGCAGAGGTCACCTAAAAGTCCAAAAGTTGAAAACCAAGTTAATAAAAGATATTGTTTCTTCGTGTGTTTGGCTCCCATGGTGTCCATTTCACGACTGCAATTTGTGGGGCCTCACAACAATGGCTTTGAATGCCTTTCTTTTCAAATGGAATTTTTCTTTCTAAAATTAAATTTAACTTGATTTCATGTTTATTTTGAAGGTCTATGTTTACACCTAATTCAATGTTGACTAGGTATAATACTAAATTTACTTTTTATTAATTAATTACTTTAATAAATTAAGATGCAAAACTTGTTGAAACTAACCACACCAACTCGTCTCATTTCAGTTCAGTATATAAAAATATAAAGCGAATTATATAATTCGAAATTTACAGATATCGACTGGTTATCAAAATATATATATAAAAAAGTAGTGATTGTCGATGTTGACAATTACCAAATTATCATCCATATTTGCATTTGATCAAAATTGTTTATCAAAATACAATTTGCTTTCTTTTACCTAATATTTTAGTGGTTTGACTTATTATTTTTGATAAATACAAATATGTAACAATCACATTCCGTATAATGACAATATCAACGACTTCTTGCTCAAAATGAATAAATAAAGTATTGTAGGTAAGATTTTTTGAATTACTATTGTCTTTTACCAACATTAATCACATAAAGACTAGATAGAGTATTTTAATCACAAAAATATGAAAATCCTGCAATTGATTACCAAATGATTATTGCTTTACATAAAGAAAAAGGCATTCAAATAGCTTTTGTACTTTATTTTTCTTTGGATGGTCATGTTGTTTTCATATATATTACATCGGATTTAGTGAAAAACTGAAACGTAACCCATAGTCCCATACGATCAAAATCATTGACTTAATTTGAGAGATCATCAATCCATCGGTTATTGATCAAGTTTTCTATATATTTTTTCCAAAGATTAAAAAATATGAATAAATCAATGACCGGGATGACTCGGACGACAATACACATGAGCCAGGTACATCCTCATATTTTTAGTAAGTGGTACCTTGTAGAAATATATTAAATTATAATTCGTATGAGTCCCACAAATTTTTAAAAGTGATGTTAATAGATTTTAAAAGTAAAAGTGAGAGTAAAAATATAATTTTACTATATTAAGTGAGATAATTAGTGTATAAACCCCGTTACAATCTACCAGTTAATTATTAAAATTTATCAGTATTTAATCTAATAGTTATTTTGAGTGTATGTTATTCTAGACAATGGTATTCCAGTGGATTTGGAAGGTAGCACAGCAAGCAACTTAACCCACAAATTCAATTAACCATAAATAATATATCAGTATATTATACAATCCAAAACCAACATGACAAAAGGTTAACGGTGTCACCTAATCCACACAATTAAACATCCTCTTATACAATGACAACTAATTAAGATCTTGCATTACATAATTTAAACTTTGAAAAAGTGAAAGATAATGTAGTTTTTATTTTGGTAAAGTATATATTTTTCAACTTTTTATAACAATATTATTCCATACCTATGGACTTTTGATTACTATTTAATTATTATTTATAAGGCGATGATGGAATTACACTTGTTTATCCATTACTAAGTTGGGAAAACTTCGCCAAATACAAACGAACTTGCTTCCATCTTGGTGGGATTATCATTTCGTTCTTTGCTTATTAGTTGTTCTAAGAACTAGATTCCCATCAGAAGAAAAAAATGCCAATTTTATGATACGTCATTAAGTAAAGAAAAAACCTTTCGAGAAAACAAAGTAAAAACAGTCACTTCAAGTTTTGCTATACGTAAAAAAGTGAAAGTTTTAATGTTTTATGTAGCAGGTGAATGATATTATCTAGTGTTGACGAATAGTTGTTTTGTGTATCTTACCCTTTTATGTTTTGTTTTTTAGGTATCTTTTTATTTTATATTATATAATAATTTTTATATTTTTATAAATTAGTGTTTTTTATATAAAATAAATTTTTATGTATTTTTATAAATATTTTAGTTTATAAATAGGTAGTGGTAATTTTTGCAAACTCGGCCTTAAATGCGAGCACATACTTAATATTTGACTTTTCTATAAAAAAGAAACCCGAAACCGAAAGCATACAAATAACAGATCTATGTATGGGCTTTTGTTAATTTGTAGGCCCAGAAACCATGCCAAATGAATTGGGTTTTTAAGAAATAATACTAGCCTATTTTGTACTTTGTAGCACACTAGAACAGAGTCATGAATCCATTAGAATCTGCTCGAATGCAGTGATCCAAATCTCCAATTGCCAGAGGTTTTGGGATTTCATCTTTGGACTTTGAAAACCCTTTAAATACAAGGATTCTCGTAGTGACAACCCGGTGATGTTATAAATATATATATATATATATATATATAGAATATGGATCAAGAAAGAAGGAGACTTATTTAGAGAAGTAAAAGAAGCAATTAAGAGCCTTGATTTAATTAGAACATTCAAAAGGGCTTAAGGGCATGATTGTCATTTTACCCCCTCCTCCAACATATAAACCTCTCTTTTTTGATTTTCCCTCATTCGTGATTTTCATCTGTCCTCATCTTTTCTCTTCCACAACTCCATCAATTGCTTCTCCTCAATAAAAACCCTAATAATTTCATGATTTCAGATCCAAATATATGGAACAATAAGAACGTATTTGCCTGAATTAGCTTCCGTACGTGATACGTGATTTCAGATCTTCAATTTCGTGATATGAAGGTCCTGTTACTACCAATTTCGTGATATGAATGATCTTCAAATTACGTCAATCAGCTTAAATAAGTGATTTCAGAACTTCAATTTCGTGATTCAGGCATTAATTCCTTTGTTTTCTTCAACAATTTCGTGATTCAATCAACTCCAATAAGCTCCAATCGTTTACACAGGTATGTCCTTAACCATTAAGTGATTTCTCCTCCTCCTATATGAATGATTAAGGTATTTCTCCTCCAATAACCTCTAGGTCACGTGATTTCTAGTCCTCAATCAGCTTCTGTTCACATGATTTCTCCTCCTCGATCAGCTCCAGGTTGCGTTGCTCCTATGCGAGCCCTAAATCAGTCTCGAATGAGGGAATCTGATCCAGATGCAAATCATACTTTTGAATCAGATCCAGATCCAGGTAACTCGCAGATCTTTGAACCTGTGTGAATTGGTGCTAATTATATCTGATATTTGCATTTGCATGTTCATATGAGATTTTAAACAACTGCCTGAAATTTGCATTTGCATTTTCGTCTAAAAATTTAAATAACTGTCTGCATTTGCTTTTGAATCTTCATCTGAAATATTAAACTGATTACTGGAATTTGCATTTTCATCTGAAATATACAACAGCTGCCTATAATTTGCATTTGCATGTTAATCTGAAATATAAAATAACTGCCTATAATTTGCATCTGAAATATTAAACAGTGACTGCATTTGCATTTTCACTCTTTCAATTGCATTTTCATCTTATGCACTTAGTTTCTAAAGTTTAACTATGTTTTATCTTGTTTTGTTTTTTTATAGATCTTGATCATGTTCCAACTTCTCTTCAAATTGGTTTTGAAAGAATATCAGCCCTTGGTGATAAGTATTGGGTTCCTAATGTTCCCATTCCTAAAAGACCCATTAATGGTATGCAATTTGATTCTTTGGGCGATGCTTGGAATTTCTATAAAGAGTATGCTATTTTAGGTGGCTTTGAGCCAATTAAATCTACCCAGAATGCTCTCTCAACAAGGAATGGTGGAGTTGTTATGCTTAAGATCTTTAGGTGTTCTAAGCATGGTAAGAATGTAAATAATCGTAAATCTGTGGACACTTTGAAAGTTGCAAATGACGTGCATTTATCTAATGAGGTTGATGTTGGAGTTAGTGGACCTGTTGATGATAATACAACCTTTGAAGTTCAGAAAAATAAAAAAAGAAAGTCATCTTCTAAGAAGACGGATTGCCATGCAGATTTGAGATTAAAACTTTTTGAAAACAAATACCTTGTTTACCAATTCAGTGAAGAACACAACCACTTGTTGGTTCATCCCGACTATATCAAGTATTTTAATGTTTCTCGCAAGGTTACTTTTTCTAAAAAACATTTGCTACATAAGATGAATGAAGCAAGTGTTGGGCCTGCTTCTAGTCATCGTATTTTGTCAAAGGTTTGTGGAGCACAAGGAGTTGGTTTTACAAAGCTTGATGCTAAAAACTATAAGAGGGATGTGTTGGCATTCATTGGGAATAATGATTGCCAAATTGTTGTCGATTTGTTGAACAAGAGGAAGCAATCTATTAGTGATTTTTCATTTGATTACTTTCTTGATGCTGATAATAGGCTTGGTGGGTTTTTTTGGGCAGACGAGACATCAAAGAGAAATTATTGTGCATTTGGTGATGTTGTGTCTTTTGATGCTACATATAGGACCAATAAGTAAGTTATGCATTTTCGTATTCTTGTGCATTTTCATATTCCTGTGCATTTGCATTTTCATATTACTGTGCATTTATTTTCTGATTTACTTTCTGTTTTTTTAATAGATATAATATGGTTTTCATACCATTTACTGGTATAGACAACCATAAAAAGTGTGCGTGTTTGGTGCTGCTATGTTGAGTCACGAGAATGTTGCATCCTACAAATGGTTATGCAATGCTTTTATTAAAGCTTATCCTTCTCAGCCTAAGTTGGTATTAACTGATCAAGATCCGGCGATGAAAAACGCTATTGACTCTTGTTTTACCATGTCGAGGCATCGACTATGTATGTGGCATATAATGGAGAAACTCACTACCAAGGTATCCTCTATTATTACTTTTTATGCATTTTTAGATTTTTCATTTATTTTTTGTCGTATTAACTATTTCTTTTTTATATAGGTTTCCTATGTTGTATGTAATGCTGGTTTTAAACAGAAATTATGTAGAATTGTATGGACAGATAAGTTGGAACCTGAAGTTTTTGATCATCTTTGGCATGCCACCATTGCTGAGTTTAATCTTGAAGATAATAATTGGCTTTCGGACATGTTTGGGTTAAGAAAATTTTGGATTCCAGCATATTTTAGAGAGTTGGAGTTCTCTGGCTTGATGCGTACTTCGTCAAGATCCGAGTCGGAAAATCATATGTTTAACCAGTTGATGAATTCAAGTTCAACACTTGTTGAGTTTTTATCTCATTTTGACACTACTATGTATGAGCAGAGGTTCACGCAATCAAAAAACGACCATGAAAGTTCATATACTTCTCCCATTATGACCCATGATTGGGTTATTGAGAATGAAGCTGCTAGATTTATCACACGATCAGTTTTTGATGACCTTAGTCGTGAAATTCGTTATTCAATAAACAAATGTATGTCCTTATCTTATGATGATGCTGATGGTTTAAAGAAGTTCAAAATCACCGACACTAGTGTTGATTCCATCCTACTTGATGATTCTATTGATAGAGTCAAGGAGGCAAGCCTCTTTGATGAATTTTTCCCTGATCATAGTGAGGTTGTTAAATTGTACAATTATTTTCCCCCATTACCTTTTGCATTCGCATTTTCATTTGAATCTGCATTTGCATTTTCATTTAAATTCGCATTTGCATTTTCATTTTTAAGACTTCTTTGACATTTTACCAATTTTTCTTGTAGGTTGTTTATAATGTTTCTCTGGACGAATTTACATGTACATGCAAACGATATGAAAGATTTGGACTCTTATGTAGACATATATTCTATGTTCTCCGTGTGTGCAAGTTCACTAAATTCCCAAGGAAATATATATGTAAACGTTGGACAAAAAATGTTGTTCCCCCTAAAATTTGTTTGAACCCTGGTGTAAAGCCTACTATTTCACCCGAGGATTCGGGTTTGAGTGAGCTTATTAGCAAAGTTCACTTGAATGTGGAACTATCATTGGATAAACTTGTTGGAAATAGGGAAAAACTTATAAGATTTTTAAAAGCACAAGAAAAGCTTCTAGAGGAATGCGAGAAAGACTTTGATGCTTCTGATGAGATCGGAACTAATGAGTTTATCAGTGAGATGGTAGGTTTTGAGCAACTAGAGATAGGTGATGTTAATGCCCCTCAACCTATTCGCAATAAAGGAATGTTGAAGAAAAGGATCACTAGTTCGCGTGAAGACGCTATTTCTAACTCACAAAAAATAGGGAGAATGTGTGGTCACTGTAAAAGCCGTGATCCGCATAATATTCGCACGTGTCCAAAAAGAAAAAAAGCTGAAGAAAGACAAAAAGTTGAAGATGCACAGAAAAAAAACGCAACCATATGATGATGCATGATTTTCTTGAGTGACACATCATTTTTTTATTAGTTATTTTTATATTCTTACCAAATATAGTTAAATATACTTTGGCTTTTACATTTTCATTTTATTCCCTGAATTCTGAAATACTGATTATGTTTTAAATAATCAGTTGCATTTGCATTTGCATTTGCATTTTCATACTCAGTTGAATTCAAGCAATAGCTTTTTTATTTTACATTATGTTTCTGCTTTGAAAACTTAGTTGCATTTGCATTTTCATTTTCATGCCTGCAGTTTCATTTTTATTTTATGTAATTTGAATTTTAACTTATGTTTTCGATTTAAATACTAGGTTGCATTTGCATTTTCGTACATGCAGTTGCATTTTCACTTTCATACTTGGAATTACATATCGCCTCTCATTTTATACAGTTTTTTCGTGAACTTATAAATAATAATTCTATTTCAAACACTAGTTTTTGCATTTTGCCTTTTCAGTATTTCCATTGTTTTGGCGTTTTCATTAAACCTAGTTATTCCATAAAATTTTATCCGATTGTTATGCCACAATGATAGTTGCATTTGCATAGTTGCATTTGCATTTTCACTTACATTACATATATCTTTTTCACAGTTTCTATTTACTTTTAAATTTTCATGTATCATCACCATGTGATCAATTATTGTGTACCTGCACTTGTTGTATTCAATATCATAACAAATACAAAGAAAAATAATCATAATCATAACAATATATACCACTTCTACAACCATCTATCATTACATATGATCACAAACAAACCAACCATCAATTAAAAAAACAAACCAACCTCAAAAACACATCCAACAAACTAAATCCAGCAATCCATATTTATCAAAAGCCAACAAATTACCTAGTTTATACTTATACATATCAAACCGCACTTATATAACTACATAACCTGTTCATGATTCTTACTTGAGCATCTTCAGCATTTGTTATCCTTTCTTCCTTTGTTAGTTTTTGATAATTTTCGACATATTTAACCACCACAATTTTTTGCTCATTTATATCAGCAAGCAATATCTTTGTAGCATATTTTTCTCTTAGCTTTTCCAGCTGCCAATTCTGATCAGCTTTTTTTGTGTTAAACCTTGTCTTCCATTCTTTTGTATTCCATGATGGTGACATCTCTCCAAAGTAAGTTTCCATGTGCCTCATTGCAAAAACTCTAGAATCTGTGTAATTTTCCTTTGTTTTGTAATCATTTTTCACAAGTCTTGGTTTCATTTTATCACATAAATCAACTTTTTTAACTTTTGCTTCCTTCAAACAAAACTTCATATCTTCTATCTGTTATAATGTGTATCAAATTGAACTTTCAACAGTATATAAAAACAAATTTGACATTATAATTGCATTTTCATATTTTTGTGTAAATTCAACTATGTCTTACCAGTGGAGCTGTTATGTTACCGTAAACCCAATCAATGTTTTTCTTATCCCTTGATATGTTGTCAAGTATGTGCAAGCTCATATCCCTTAGATCAAATACACACACAAATACATGGCATCCATCGATTATGGGGAAGAATACCTGTCAAAAGATTTTTTTAGCTTTTTTCCATTTTTATTAAATTTTCTAATATTATTCTACAAATAATATACTTACCAAATGAACATTATCCAGGGTTAGATAAGGGTTTGTAGCTAAGCTGCTCTCGACTAATTTCTTAATTCGTAAGCATCTTTTTGTCTTAAACTGCTCAATCTCTGCCTTCATTTCTACTAAGCTTTTCTTATTTTCCATATTTTTTGGATTTATGATATATTGATCCTGTCAATAGATTTGATTTATTAATTTATTTTCAATATATTTTGATTATTGCATATCCTTTTTATAGATGACTGATGTACCTTTTTTGTTGCGTAGCAGAATAATCTTCCTGGAACGAACTCCTCGGTGTACATTTCCTCTTCGTTAAGTACATTTACCCATGCATTAATAACTTGTGCATGTACATTTATACCTGATTTCAGAGTTTCTGCTTCAACCTTTGTCAGCGTGCATCCTTTTTTCCAATCATAAACTACCAAACTGTAAACTCAATTTTGTTAGCTAACATTTAACGTCAATAATTATAATACTAAATACATATTCAACTTACTTTTCGTCCCCGATCCCTGAAAACAGCCACGACGCCACTGATAGTTCAGATGTGCTTGATTTTGTGGATGTGTTTACAATATCATTTTTGTATGGCGATTTTAGGGCGGCTGATGGTTTCACTGTTCTTTTAGGTCTCTCAGAAATTTTCGGTTCAACTTCAACTTTCTTTAGATTTACATTTGAACTATCGCGTATCTTTTCCTTCCCTTTTTCAATCTTCTTCTTCATCTCTTCAATTGTTTCATCATCTCTTTCTTCACTTGCATTTTCAAACATCTCGGTTGTCTCTTTCGCCCCTCTTCTTTTTCACCTTTTTCTACTTCTGCATTTTCATTGTTTTCCCCACTTTTATTTTTATCCGCATTTGCATTCTCATCTTCTGTCTTTTTATTTTTTTCAGCACTTTCATTTTCTCCTGCATTTGCATTTTCAGCATCTGCATTTGCAGTTTCAGCATCTGCCTTTGCATTTTCAGCATATGCCTTTTCAGCTTCTGCATTTGCATTTTCAGCATATGCATTTGCATTTTCATTTTCAACAAATTCTTTTTCACCTCCTGCATTTTCATCCTAAGTTGCATTTTCATTTTCCCAAAATGCATTTTCATCATATGTACCTTGTGTGTTATACTCTTGGGTTCTCTCCTTTGTTGTTTCAAAATCTTTAAGTTTTAAATCAGCCATCAAATTCTCTCTAAGTACAGTTAGAGTATTTATAACGTCTTCATCATATGGGTAATTAAATTCTGCTCCCCACATTAACTCGGTTAAATCGCCTTTTATAGACATGAACTGTTTGTACTTTTCTTTAATTTCTGAGACATACATCTGCATTTTTTCAATACTTATTTACATTACAAATTCGTATTCACAAAAATTACAATTTCAACCAAAAAAGAAAATTTTACTTACCTTAGCAGTGTATTCTTTATCTTGATCCTCCTCCATATTTTCACTTGAGCTACTCGAGTCACTTGCATCTTCATCTTGATCTTTTTCCTGTTTTCTTTTTCCTTCTTTTTTCCGTTCCTCTGTTTCGATAAAACATGTTATGTGTTTAATAAAATTCGATGTTAACACTTATTAAATATTTAATACATATTAATGTACGCTATTTTTATATTATATTACCTATCTCCTTTTCCACTTTCTTTGTTTTTCCTTTCTCACTTTCTTTCGCCTTTTTCTCCTTTTCAATTAGACCTCCCTCTCTTGATTCTTCTATTTCATACACTTTTTTTTCCACATCCTTCAACATTTTGTTTGTCCAAAATGCAACTTTTGGACGATCGGCTTCTTTCGGTTCATCCTCGAGACCAATCATGGATGCATAACAAATCTGCATTATTTTGTTCATTATAGATTAAATTTGCATTTGCATTTTCATTTTATTCAAATATAGATTAGCATGTACGTAAAAATTATAAAGCTAATTAAACTAGTACTTACCACTAATAGAAGCAATGGTCCGGTGAACCAGCTTTTTTGGTTATCTCTCTCCCACTTGGTTTTACATTCTTTTAAACATTCGATGACATATCCACACCAATCTATATTCTTTATGTCATTTATTTCAGTAACCGACTTCAAAAACCTTTGATTAACTGCCCCATTTTTATCCCCTGCCCCCATCAAAGTCATTATCAACACAAGCATATTCAACTTGAAATTCTGCCCTACATCATCATTTCCTTGTATATGGTCAATCACATTTTTAACTGTTATAGATTGTGCCCCTCGTGATGTTGATGCATATTGTCTTCTCCATTCTAGAACTTTTGGGGTATCCTGATGGCCAGCCCTCTTTACTTCTTTTACCTTTTTTCCTCCCAATGGGAACCCTAGAATTTCATGTACCTTCTCTCTATCTATTTTCAATCTTTTTTTCCCCAATTTGCATTTCCATTTCTTCAGGGTTGAAATGGTCTACTGCCCAGTAGCTCAGTTTTCCAGGGATTGAATCTATTTTGCATTGTGTTATTCCATCAAATCCAATTTCCTTTATGATATTAACTTTTTCAATCGGTAAATTTTTTAATAACTGAATGAGCTGGTTTGGTGATTGTCTTGTTCTCAAGTAGTCTACAATTGCATTTTGATTTTCATTTCCTCCTTTTACTTGTTCTTTTTCCAAATTCACTTTCTCTTTTCTTTTGTCTCTGTTATTTTTCTCATTTTTCTTTAACATTGACTTTAATGTTACGAAGTCATCATCGGTATCTACTTCCGTTTCTTCAGTTTCTGTAATGCAGATATTTCATATGTTAGTTACATAATTTTTTTTGCAATAAGGGAATGAATCAACACACATACATAAACACTTACATTTTTAAAACATTTTTTTTATTATTCATACAAATTCTTCTCATAAATGAAAATGCATATATCTATAAGTCTTATGCACATTCACATTCTTTTTTTTTTCCATTTTTACTTACTTTCTACACAAAGAAATGCAAATGCATACACACATACCTATTCTATGTTATAATTCATACTTGTTACACGCAAAAATGCATAGAGACAGATTTATACCTTCTGGTTCTTTTTCCGGTTCCTTTTCCTTTTCTGGTTCTTTTTCCGGTTCCCTTTGCTTTAGTGATTCCTTTTGTACTAACATTTTTTTTCTACTTTTAGGTTTTTTTGCATAAGTCGGTGCCACCACTTCAATTTCTGTAATGTAAATATTACATACATTACATAATGATTTTTGCAATAAGACAATACAAAAAGATTTGTACCTTCTTTCTCTTTTTCAGTTTCCTCCTTTTCGGTTTCCTTCTCCTTTTCTATCTCCTTCTCTGTTTCATTCTCCTTTTCTATTTCATTTTCTACTACCTTTCTTTTTCTTTTTTTAGGTAAATCTTCATAACACCAACTACCATCTGAAGTTTCTTGAATTTCCTCTATTTCTGTAATGCACAATTGCACATGTTACATAAGTTACATAATTGTTTTTTATTAATGCAATGGATACGCACACAAATCATCTCAAATTTAAAGAGCATTTTATTTCTTAAACACAAAAATGCAAATGCATAATAAAAATGCAAATTAGTGATTACCTTCAGAAACTACTATATTCTCTCTTCTCTCTGTTTCTACCCAAAAAACATCATCATCTATGTTATTATTCTTCTTTCTTTTACCTTTGTTAACCCTAGATTGCATTGATTTCCATCTTGTACTATCTCTCGTTTGTGATCTTCTCATCTTCTATCTGTTGATGAAAGTATTGAATGTATTTCTAATTCACAACCCTATTTTTACCTGCAATTTAGGCAACATATTAGCTTTTTTTGTCAATAAACTTTACACAGATACACATACGAAAATGCAAATGCATTTTAGCAGTTTGCAATACCCTGGACCAAACAAAAAATATGCATTTTCTTATTTAATAGGGCTGCTGCAACTGATGGATTCTCATATGAAAATGCAAATGCATACACAAAATACCCAACACGAGCACACATTCGAAAATCACAGCTATGTAACACTAATCACAGTTTTGTAGCACATTATACGTATGTATTAATCAAACACAGGTTGTAATCAAGTCACACAAATGAAAATGCATAAACAAGTTCAACAATCTTATGTGACCGAGAGACATAGAATCGGTCAAATCACACAAATTAGAAGCTGAAACAAACCTTTTCCCTAAGTTCTAAAACCCTAGCCGAGAATTGTTTGTGATAGAAAGCTAATTTCACATTTACCTGATAAACTCTAGGCGAGAATCGCTCCAATCGTGTATAGGCTTCGACGATTGAGACTGAAATCGTGTCGATTGATACAAATCGCCTATAAACTTCGATGATTGAGACTAGAATAGTGGAATCCTCGATTGAGAATGGGCGTTGATTGAGAATCGTCGAAGCCGTTTGTGAGAGTGAATCGTCGACTGGAATGGTTTGTGTGAATGCCTCGTTTCCTGTTTAGATGAGAGAATGGGGTTTTTACAATTTTACCCTCCTAATCTTTATTTTCATCCGGATTGTTTCCCTAAATTTACAAATGCGTGATTTAAAATCCCAATAATCTCAACCATTCAGTGTTTAATCTAAGGGCTACGGTTGTTTCCTTGTATTCGTTATTTAGTAGTGCTTTTCTATGGATTCACACCCTATATATATATATATATATATATATATATATATATATATATATATATATATATATATATATATATATATATATATATATATAGGGTCGAGTTATATTGAGAACCCTGATTTCAAAAAGAACTCTAAGAACTCTTATTAACCAATCAAAATTTAGTAAATTAATTGTGATTTATTTAATTCATATTAATTATTCATGGGTATTTAGGACATTTTACATTTATTTATTTTGTTTCCTTTTTTTGTAAATTTCCTAAAATTTAGATATTAATTTTGAATATTTTTGTTGCATATATATTATTTTACAGATCTACGTTTATTTTAGTATACGATAATGCATATATGTTATCTATAGATATGCATATATGTTTTTTGACATTAATTTCATAAATTTGTTTGATTTACACTTATGCATATATGTTATTTTGCTGAGCATATATGTATCATTAAACAAGCATATTTAACGAACAAAATCTATATCCAAATTTTACAAAATTGATAAGGCAAACATAATAGATACATGTTGAACTTAATCATTCAAAAAGTCAAGTTATTTTAAAGAACACATATATGTATATCAGTATATGTATTCAAGGAAATGTATATGTATTCAAGGAATAACATATATGCATCCAAATTGTTGCTGGCGTGCAATTGTGTCCTTTTTTGAAGCAACTATCTTCTTTATATACTCTTACACAAAATGCTCATTTCCTCTTTTTTCACTTGTATAACTTGTCAATTTCCTTGTACCATCCACTACAAAATGTTAAAAACAAAAACGTATATATTTAATAAAAAAACTGTATACAAACTAATCAAGAACATATATGCAACCTAATAAAACATTAATGTTACCTTAATCAATAATTGCTAGAAATAATAGGTGTAACTATTAACAAAATTTGTCTTTGGTGATCTTCCTTGCAATTCTTCGATGTATGTATTTTGCAAATGTTAAAATGATAGGTGACTTATCCTTTTGTCCATTGCCATAGGCATTGTAGAATTTGATAAAGAAGTTAACCTACCGAAACATTTCAATATAGTAATAAAATTAATCTTTTCTTCCTAAAATAAATAAGGGATTATTTTCAAATATATATGAAAAAAACAGAGCAAGAGGACGAATCTAAGAGAAAAGAAACATGAAAGATTAGTAATTCTCCAATATGATAATTTCTCCAATATTTTCAATCTAGTTATCCAAAAAAAATTTCAATCTCTTTAATTCTCTAATTATTAAATATGAAAAAAAGGAAAAAGAAAAATTATTCTACCAAACATAATGTTTAAGAAAAAGCAAATAAAAGAAGAAAAAAAGAAACAATGACTACTCTCTCTCTCCCGGCAAGAACATCAAATTAGAAGATGGTTTTTTTTATGAAATTCATTCTTACGCATTCATAGTAGTACAAATAAGTAGATAGAAGTTGTAAGAACGCCCAATTCTAACGAACTGTTACCTGGGATAAATCGACAGCCTGGTACGTGAAGTTCGAACGCTCGTAGTTTTCCCAACCGCGTCTCAAATCAACTTCGATTCAGCAAAATTGGTTGTGAATCGTGACTCATATACCTTCGAATCAAGGATTTCAGGCTATAGAAACGCGAATCTGAGATCTGAAAGGGAATGGGTTTATCTTACCCTAAATTTAGATCTGAAAGTGAATGATTAGTATGAGAGAGAAATGACAGAGAAGGGTTTATAGTAGGTGAGGGAATTTCGGAACTGACACAGTTACACGGTTATTTTCATTTTTCCTTTTTCTTTTTATTTTGACAAAATTACTATTTTATCCTTTTCATTTATTAATTAACAAAAATATAATTTAATTTATTTACAAATATGCCATAACTAATCTTAA
This sequence comes from Calendula officinalis, assembly GCA_963853835.1. NCBI lineage: Eukaryota > Viridiplantae > Streptophyta > Magnoliopsida > Asterales > Asteraceae > Calendula > Calendula officinalis. The sequence continues at coordinate 31,426,122 of OY970821.1, read as the reverse complement.
CCGTTAAATTTGAATCCAATGGCTTAGATTGACCAATTAAAAGTTCTTAAAGTTCTTTTTAAAATCAGGGTTCTCAATTGTAACACCTCAATTTGCAAGACAACATTTAAATCATATTTTTAAATAAAAATATTACAAGTCCAACATTCCCAAAATACGGTTTAACAAAAACCAATAAGAGTTTATCAGAGTATTAAAATCGGTGTTACAATGCAATATCATAACCATAGGATAAACGAGAACTACCTACGAGCTCTCGAGCTAATCTCAACAAGGCCTCTTCTAACGCGACCCTCTAATCCATCGATCCCGAACCTGAGTACATAGCAAAAACACAAACATAGTACGTGAGACAAAATTGCCTCGTGAGATACATGGGTTTTAGACCCGATAAGCAATTAGTCAAATAATATTATTTAATCTTAAAATAATATTACTAAGTTTGTTTGGGGTCACTTTATCACTTTCATCATTGGCCAATGTCAAGATAATCGGAATGCCTCCAATCTATCAAGACCATCATTTCCACGGTAATCGGAATGCCTCCAATCTACCGGGACTCATAGGTATTGGGTAATCGGAATGCCTCCAATCTACCACTAACCTTAAGGTACCGTAGTAACCGGAATGCCTCCAATCTACTACGGCCCTAGGGACATCATCATCATCATCATCATTACTTATCTTTTATCGTTATGAGCTTATAGCTCCATCATTTCTCAATAAATCAATCATTTCGTTATCAAACAAGCAATTCATCATAAATCACATAAATGACTAAATTACTTAAAGACTCGACAAAATCATTAGATCATAAAAACATTTACTAGCTATGTACCCAGTTTAAAAGTCACATATACTCACCTTAGCCAAGCTAACTCCAAATCGTGTCTATCAACACGAATCCTTGCTTTCCAACTTGTGAAATGTCACCAATCTTTAGGTCTTCTTGACCTATCATCCATATCATCATAAAATCTAGTTATTATCCACAACTAGCTACCAATAAACCCATAACAACATTCTTGGCCACCAAGTTCATCCAACTTGGTGAAACCCCAAAACCCTAGCTCAAGATTTCCATCAATAAACCCAAATCCAACTTGTACACATCACTTACAAGCTTACTATGAGTGTTCTACACCCATGATTAATCATCTTCCCCAAAGATGACATGAATGATTCCCCAAACCACCATTTCTACCCAAACAAAGTTCATAACTAGCTAGATAACATCAACAATCAAGAAATCTTACCTTTGATGTTTAGATCCTTGAAGATGGTGAAGATTTGAGCTCAAGAACACCAAGATCGCCCCCTTTCTCTCTTTAAAACGGCTGCACAAGTGTTGGGTGGAAAATAAAGAAACCCTAGCTCAAACCCGTTTTAATACTGCTCGACCAGACTTCGCGGCGTGAACTTGTTCGCGTCGCTAACTTTGCACCTCGCTCGCATACTTCGCGATCGTTAAGTGGTCGTGAACTACTTCACGCTCGATGGTGACAATCGCTGTTGACAGTTCCCGATCGGGAACTATAGTTCGCGTCGCGAACTTCTTTAGGCAGCAGGCCTGCACTTTTTCATCTTTGCCCCGACCCGGTTTCGCCCATAACTTTCTCGTACGGTCTCCAAACGACACGAAACCAATTCCTACGTTCTTTAAACGATTTATCCCTTTTTATCGTATTTTTATACAATTTATTTAATACCAAAATTTCGGGTCGTTACAACTATCCACCCCTTAAAAAGATTCCGTCCTCGGAATCACTCAAAAATTTCAAATCCCCATTCTACCGAGCATCCATTCTCATTCTCCCATGGTTATTACCATCAACATTTTCTCGTTCCAATTTAACCAACCACATGCATATAAACACTCACTTAACTCTGTTAGATCCGAACGGGTCAAAAGAATCAATTTTTGGCCCTTAATACTCAAACGGGTCAAGATGCCACAATTTGACCATAACGCTTCAAATCCTTTAACCGATCACTCTATTCACAAAACAGTAACATGACATAACCATTACAATTATCTGATTGAATAATAAAATAAATCTAGATTCGACCAAGTCGATATAATCCAACCTTGTCTGACCCTTGACTTAAGAACAAAGTCAACTATACTTTAACATTTTCCCTTCTCGCTAAAGGATCCCATAAATCTTCCTTTCCTTCACAATTTACCCTTAGTTTATGATCTATCTACAATCATATACTCGGTCCCCAAATTCAATCTTGACAACACCCAAACAGGTCAAAGTTTCATGATTCGACCCTAACACACCCAATTATATAACCAAACTCTTTGTACCCATTGGGATGATATGACCCGATCATTACTAATAACCAATTGACCAAAATGATAGTCAGTGCCTAGCCTTGACCAAATTGTCAACATCGTTCCATTTTTGACTTAAGCACAAGTCAACCATATCTTGACAATTTCTTACCCACTAGTGGTTCCATTAATCATCAATTCCTTAACAATCGACTTTACATTCATGGTCCGACAACAATCATACCCGATTCCTAAATTCAACCCGAAGTACCTAGCGGTCGAAGTCGTACTCTTTGACTACTATTATTTCCATTAATCCATTAACCACTATTATACCCATGTAGATGATGTATTATGCCTTTACCCTTGCTCACCATTTTAAACGAAAGTCAAAACCCAATTTTGACTAAAGTCAACAATCTACTAGTTGACTAACTTTGACTTTATGAATAAGGTCAACTTACCTTGCTAAATTCCACATATTCTTTATTACTAAGGCATCGCTTCCCAAGCTTTTCATTCCCGATTTCCTATTTAGATTTCCTTTCTCAATTGTTCCCTTTTTTTTTTCTTCGATTTCGATTCCCACAATCGATTAACAACTTCCATTTAAATCCATACCAAATCTCTATTACTTTTTAACTTTCATACAATTACTTATACCTTTCATAATTTCCTTCAAGCATCCTCATACCATACTTGGATTTCCCGATTACCGGCTCTAGAGCCCCAATCATATCCAATTGTGGCCTAACCACCCGATATACATCTTTCACCACTCATTGGCTACTAACCACTGTGCTTTCTAAAGCATTCATTTTTCATGAACCATTAACTTGTAGGTATCCCCTACTCATACTTCTACTTAAACACGACCCGCGTTTCAACACAATTTCTCATTTTCCATAAAATTATAATGATAATTAACCATAAAGTTCTACATACAACAGATATAACCTCACATTCCTGATACATCAAATCATACTTAATTATGCCACTGAGATGATCGGAAAGCCTCCAATCCATCAGGGCCCAAACTGTCACAATGATCGGGAAGCCTCCAATCCAAAGTAACTCATACAAAACTATTCCGACTTGCATACAATTCATGTATGCATTATTACACTTAGCATCATGCTATCATTTTCTTTCACAATTTACTTTCAATTTTCCTACTTATACATCATACCACACGGTATACACATAATCATTTCTAGTGCTTCCCACCAATCTACTCATTTATCAATCGTCCTTATTCGATCCATTCTATTATTACTAAAACTTCTAACTTTTCTTTCACCCGGTCATCATGAGTCAACCAATCACAAATTGATAAATCTTGACTTTTTCATAAAGTCAACCATACTTCTCCCAACTAACAATTTCTCTACTCACGAGGTACTACCCGCAATTTATCGCTTCCGGTTTTACTCATCATTATTTTCTTAATAATTGTTCCCGTTTCCTTTTTACTTAAGGTCCTCCCTAAATAATCCGAGAGTAGCACCTTTACTTAAAGGTCACACTAACATTTACCGTTTCTTGACCTTCATTTGGTCACTCATACTATCACTTAGTATTCCTTCAACCATCTTTGTACCCCACCGATCAACTTCATAATTTTTTTTTTATTCTCAAACATCGGTATTAGATCCTCTACCGCAACACATTCTACAATTTTCACGAAATTTTACCATATCTTGGTTACCAAGTAATAAGTTGGTCTCTAGGAGTTCTCTTTCCTCATATTCTATAAACCGTAGGCATCTCCTACCCATACATGACCTAATGCAACCCGCACTAGCAAACCAACTTTTTATATAATACGTAGAACTATAACAATACAAATCAACCATATGGTCCTACATTCATCTCATTAATACATAAACATTATCATACGGACATAACAATCTGTAATTCAACTATCACATCAAGATGACTGGAAAGCCTCCAATCCATCAAGATCCAAGCTGTCACAGTGATTGGAACATCCCCAATCTCGGAATGGAACCATTGGGATTCGCCCAGCCAATTCCACCCCCAAACATCATAGTAGCCGGGGATCCCCCGAGCTAATCTCATCATTTCTTTCTTATTCTACCATGCATACTTCACTAGTATACACCTTTTCACATCACTTACTTTACCCCTATCTTACCCTTTTAATCGTCCATTTATTCACCATGCAATTCAGCACATTTTCATAACATCGCGCTATCATTTTCTTCCATATTCACACATTTCTCGTCGGACATACTACTTAATACGTTTCATATAACATTACCTTTTTCATTATCACATGCCTTTAAGGCCATCATATTATGCATAAGCATTGTACCTCGCGGGTAACCAATAAAATTTCCGATTCCCATTTACCGTCTCACTCACACACTAATCTCCCTTAAACGGTTCATTTCCCTATTAATCAACTTTCCAAATCTTTTGTCACCACCGGGGTAACTATCAATCTATTCCTTCAACCATAGTCCACCGGTCAACCCGGTCATCTTAAGTCGACCAATCGACTCCGGTCCACATTTGTAACTCATGACTTGGCACACATTGGCCCAACTTTCCATACTCTCGTCTTTATACATCGCGATACTTAAAATACTTATTTTCCATTCGTAGTCTCACACTACCCCATGCCCCATACCGTCATGCCATTACCATGACATGTAATCAATAATTGTTTTCCTACCGTTGATATCGACTTCATCGTTATTGTCACAAAACTTGACATGGCTATATGCCACATAGTAATAATTCTTATCAAGACTTAGTACTTCATTGTACTACTACATTTCCGAAAAAAAAACTCACCATATCTCGTGTCTCATCCTTTTTACATATTAGTATCAACCCTTATATCCTTACTATATGCGACACACTTGTCTATAGTCTTTTCCAATACATGCTTCCACACACACCACTAACCGGGAAGACCATTCCCAAAATAAATCCCCATGTCGTACGACTCGTCTCCAATTTCTAAAAGCACCAATTCGTGCAACAACCAAACAATTAAGCCATAATCACATAACATCAATCTTCACCTAAGATCTCCGAGGCTGCATCATGAACCCCCCTCTAGATTTCCTTCCGGGAAGACTTCCCCTTTCAACTCACTCGTGAGTTCCTTTCACAACATATTGTACCGCACTCTCTTTCCAAAAGTTTCATACTACACATTCCACCGTGTCGACGCCTCACCCTTTAATTATATGGATGTCAAACTTATCATATCTTTCTTTCTTCGCTTGCTACTCTCTAGCACTTGCTCAATCCACCGAATCCACCAATCGTGACCTCCGGTTCAGAACTTCCGATTTACCCAACGGTCTTACATGCTATGGCAACCTTATACAACATCCTTCCATTTCTTCCGACTAGGTCTGGCTACCTCTTTATGTAGTTACTTCTCACTACGGGCTTCGCCATTCGAGGACTCTTCTTTCATACGGGTATTGGAATCATTCCTCCTATCCTTAATCATACGGTCATCAATAGTCTAGTTCACATTCTCATTCATAACTCTTCCCAATCTAGTGGAGCTCGTCCACTTTTCACATTCATTCTTTCGCCATACCAACGTATTCAACAAACAAGATTCAAACGGTCAGCTCAACAGTCAAAAACAACACATTTAGATCAAAACATGACACTTATCATAGGGGTCGACCCTATCATACTAATGCCCTACGGTCTCAAAAGACTCATATTGCGCCCTGCATAACAACTTCCATAGGTCCCCTAGGTTCAACCCTAAACTTAACAAAAAGTCTCAAGGTCAACCTATCGATCTCAAGGAATCTTACATTCCTATTGCTACAGTCTAAGACTAGGATGGACATCCAACCTAATTCACTTAAACTATAGCTCTGATACCAAGTTGTAACACCTCAATTTGCAAGACAACATTTAAATCATATTTTTAAATAAAAATATTACAAGTCCAACATTCCCAAAATACGGTTTAACAAAAACCAATAAGAGTTTATCAGAGTATTAAAATCGGTGTTACAATGCAATATCATAACCATAGGATAAACGAGAACTACCTACGAGCTCTCGAGCTAATCTCAACAAGGCCTCTTCTAACGCGACCCTCTAATCCATCGATCCCGAACCTGAGTACATAGCAAAAACACAAACATAGTACGTGAGACAAAATTGCCTCGTGAGATACATGGGTTTTAGACCCGATAAGCAATTAGTCAAATAATATTATTTAATCTTAAAATAATATTACTAAGTTTGTTTGGGGTCACTTTATCACTTTCATCATTGGCCAATGTCAAGATAATCGGAATGCCTCCAATCTATCAAGACCATCATTTCCACGGTAATCGGAATGCCTCCAATCTACCGGGACTCATAGGTATTGGGTAATCGGAATGCCTCCAATCTACCACTAACCTTAAGGTACCGTAGTAACCGGAATGCCTCCAATCTACTACGGCCCTAGGGACATCATCATCATCATCATCATTACTTATCTTTTATCGTTATGAGCTTATAGCTCCATCATTTCTCAATAAATCAATCATTTCGTTATCAAACAAGCAATTCATCATAAATCACATAAATGACTAAATTACTTAAAGACTCGACAAAATCATTAGATCATAAAAACATTTACTAGCTATGTACCCAGTTTAAAAGTCACATATACTCACCTTAGCCAAGCTAACTCCAAATCGTGTCTATCAACACGAATCCTTGCTTTCCAACTTGTGAAATGTCACCAATCTTTAGGTCTTCTTGACCTATCATCCATATCATCATAAAATCTAGTTATTATCCACAACTAGCTACCAATAAACCCATAACAACATTCTTGGCCACCAAGTTCATCCAACTTGGTGAAACCCCAAAACCCTAGCTCAAGATTTCCATCAATAAACCCAAATCCAACTTGTACACATCACTTACAAGCTTACTATGAGTGTTCTACACCCATGATTAATCATCTTCCCCAAAGATGACATGAATGATTCCCCAAACCACCATTTCTACCCAAACAAAGTTCATAACTAGCTAGATAACATCAACAATCAAGAAATCTTACCTTTGATGTTTAGATCCTTCAAGATGGTGAAGATTTGAGCTCAAGAACACCAAGATCGCCCCCTTTCTCTCTTTAAAACGGCTGCACAAGTGTTGGGTGGAAAATAAAGAAACCCTAGCTCAAACCCGTTTTAATACTGCTCGACCAGACTTCGCGGCGTGAACTTGTTCGCGTCGCTAACTTTGCACCTCGCTCGCATACTTCGCGATCGTTAAGTGGTCGTGAACTACTTCACGCTCGATGGTGACAATCGCTGTTGACAGTTCCCGATCGGGAACTATAGTTCGCGTCGCGAACTTCTTTAGGCAGCAGGCCTGCACTTTTTCATCTTTGCCCCGACCCGGTTTCGCCCATAACTTTCTCGTACGGTCTCCAAACGACACGAAACCAATTCCTACGTTATTTAAACGATTTATCCCTTTTTATCGTATTTTTATACAATTTATTTAATACCAAAATTTCGGGTCGTTACATCAATATAGTCCTTCACTATATATATATATATATATATATATATATATATATATATATATATATATATATATATATATATATATATATATATATATATATATATATATATATATATATATATATATATATAGTGAAGGATTATAGTGAGAACCCTGATTTTAAAAAGAACTCTGAGAACTTTTAATTACTCAATTTAGGCCATTAGATTTTAGATTAACGGTTCAGATGTGTTATGGTATTTTCGTAAATAAAAGAATTATATTTTTGTTTAGAATTAAATCAAAAGGGCAAATTAGTAATTGGGAAAAAAATAAAAATTATTAAAATTAAAAATTAAAACCATTTATTGGTTTACGTTCCCTAAAAACTTGCATATTTTCCGGATCTAAGATTTTTCAATTTTTTTATACCACGTCTCTCACCCTCATTTCTCCCATAACCTACACCACTCATTTCCACTAAATCACACACATTTCACAAAATCCCTATCACTGTGATCTTAAATCACACTCATTTTACAAAATCCTTCTCAATCTAACAATTTACAAACTTGATTACAACCGGACAGTAGCTGGCGATGACAGAGAATTCAGGCGACGACGACGAAATTAGATTTTCAGCGGCGGCGGCGGAGTCAGGGTCTACACTCGGATCTGGGTTTCATTTCACTTAGTCTAGAGATGTATCTGATCCGATCTGAACGCCTTCATGACATATTTGAGGTCAAGGGATGACATCTTGCCGTCACCGTTAACGTCAAAACGACTGAATACTTCCATTACTTCGTCTATTTTCGTAAGGTAACGTAAGAAATGTAGGTGATAACGTTTTTTCCTTTATATTTCAAGAAAAAAATGTTAATTGAAAAACTAAATTTAATAATTTTAAAGACAAGAAAAGAAGAAACTCTTTTGAAAATGGAGTTGTAAATCTTTTTCTTTAACGAAGTTGTAAATCTTCTGTGGATTTTGTTTTTAGAAGTAGAGGCTTTTTATCAACTAATTAAATTAAGGTGTGTACATTTATGTCTTTGAAAGAAGAAAAAGGTGGAAAAGAAAAAGAAGAAATCATGGTTACTTGTTGTAAAAAAGTTGAAATAGGGGGTCGTTGGCGTTGTCAGCGGTGACAACAAGAAGAAAAGCTTGACCTTTTTTTTTAATGCAAAATTTTAAATTTAGTTTATTTTGTTTGTTTTATTAGTTATTAAGATATACTCCCTCCGTCCCTAAATAAAGTTCCCATTTGTGTTGGGCACAATATTTTAGGAGATGGTTAGTGGTGGGGTATTTGGTATTACTTTTGAATAAAATATAAGTTTTGATTGGAGAGAGAAAGTGTTTTAAGAGATAGTTAGTGGTGAAAGTATTGGTAATAATATTATTATATTAAGTGGGTCCCTTAAGTTTTAGAAATGAGAACTTTATTTAGGGACAAAACTTGAAGGTGAAATGGGAACTTTATTAAGGGACGGAGGGAGTATTAGTTTAGGATTAATTAATTAATTAGTTAATGTCTATCATATACTGGTTAAATAATCAATTGTTGGTCGAATATTTGGTTTCGTTAACTGCCGTGTTCAGTTTGTGTTGCTGTGTAATACGGGTAAGATTTATATGCTCAATTGCATGTTTTTATTTAGTTACTTTAAAATTGTGATGATATTTAAATCATATTTATGTAGGTGTGAACCATTTTCAAGTTACCAGAGCATTATGATATTGTCCACTAGCTACAAAACCCGTCCGATGGGCGGATATGCTGTAAATTTTAGTATGTAGAAAAATGTCCAAAAACTTTATATACTTCTAAATGACATAATAATCGATAGATGTGATGATGATTTTGTACAAAAAAACGGTAAATGAAGAAATGTTACATATAAATGTTACATATAGTTATTTGTTTCCTTCGCTGATTGATCTTTTAAATATTTATTTGTTTCCTTGTATGTAGGATCTTTTAAATAGTTATTTGTAAGTACGATCTTTTAAATAGTTATTTGTTTCCTTGTATGTAGGAAGCCGTATATGGAGCATATGAATGTAGACCGTAAGCCGTATCAGATTCGTTTGCCGTATATGGAGCATATGAATATGAATGTAGACCGTAAGCCGTACCAGATTCGTTTGTATTAGTGCAAATGACGTGGACCAATCAGGGAATTCCAAGTGGCATTATGGACGAATAGGAATGCTTGGAATTGCCATGGTGTCAAACCCTCTTCAAATTTAGGCCTCATATATAGGGTATGATATGGGTTTGATCTGGTCACTCATAAAGATTCAATCACTAGCAAGTTGGATTAGTTGGAGATCTTGCTAATAAAGTTAGATATTCCATATGATGCATGCTAATATTCATTTCGATGCATATATGTTATTGTTTAAATACATTTATGTGTTATTTTTAATTTTATATGAATAAATTCAACATGTATGTTCAAACATGTATGTTCAACAAAGTTTGTATGTTTTTCATTTGTTTTAACAATTCTGTAGAATTTGGATATAATCTTCATGTATTCAACATGTATGTTTTATGTTACATATATGCAAAAGTGTAAAAAAAACATATATGCATAATCGTAAATAACATAAATTTATGAAATAAATGCCAAAAATATGTATATGCAGATTCATAAAATAACAAATATGTATGACCTAAAATAATATAAATGCAGAATCGTAAATAACATATATGCAACAAATTCTTTTTGAAATCAATGCCTATATTTTAGGAAAATTTTCAAAATCGGAAATAAATAATAAAAATGCAAAATGACATAAATACCCCTGAGTAATTAATATGAATTAAATAAATCAAAATTAATTTACTAAATTCTGATTGGTTAATAAGAGTTCTTAGAGTTCTTTTTGAAATCAGGGTTCTCAATATAACTCGACCCTATATATCTTACTACTATATAAAGCATTTAGGCCTACCCCATTAGGCAAGTTTAAGGAGCTCCTTAAACTTGATTTTAAGGACCTTTCCACTTTTGTTAGTTAGTTCTCTAACTTAAAAAAATAAATCGCGGCTAATAAGATTCGAACCCAAGACCTCTCCTAACTTATCACTATGTGTTAACCACTTGCTATACATTACACTTTGGTAACACCACCCACACTTAATAACAAAAATCTGTTACTCGAAAACCATTTTACCCAATAACATTAAATATACGACGCTGTAAATCATCAACTCTTACCAAAATCCACATTTCCGTTTAATTATTTATTTCTAGCAACAACTATTACCGTGTAAACGAACAACACTTGCTCGCCACGAAATATGGTTTCTGGATACCCGCCGTCGCATTGCGCGGGTACCCTGCTAGTATACTTCTAGTAGATGTAAAAATATTTCTTTTCGTTGGACAGAATGGGCTCACAATTCGTGTCTACATACACATGGTGTTACTCGATGTCGATAAATAGTTAGATTTGTATATATAGTATAAGCCACTTAATAATTATGTGACAAAAATCACAAAGATTATATGATTGCATTGACTCATCATCTGAATGAATGACGTTCATCGATTTACATCAGTATTGATTGCTTGTATCCCAATTCAATTTCTACATTTGCACAAACATAAAATTCATGCAGATGTGTTTATTTGACAAAGGGAGGTGATATCTACGCCACAATAACTACTTCACTCAACACACTGCAAAAAGTCTTAAAACAGATTGCACAGGTTTACTAAAACATAGGTTTGTTGTGTGCGATATAATCTTTGTGATGTAAATATCACCTCCATTTGACAAAAGCTAAAGCAAAATTTATGTTCATGATGGATGGTCTGTGGTACTTGTTTTTGTTGTTTGTTGGTCATCACCATCCCAGGTCCAAACTATGTCTTTTAGCGACGGCTTTAATTCTTTGTCACAAAACTGTTCATATTCGATTGTGTCACCAGCCAACTTCTTCATCTCCACCATATGAAAGCTCGGTGTGACCTCAAATATCTCTGCATCTATGGCTAACTGCCCTTTTCTCCCTTCTTTGTGTCCTTGCATCCGTACTGTCCCATCTGGCATTTGCATAATCTCAAACTGTTCTGTTTCAGCTACTTCTTCCAGCTTCGACATTATTGTCGTCGCTGAATTTTTGGTTGAGAAACGGGCCTCGGGCTTCATAGTACTTGGCCCATCTTCGTTTTCGAATAAGCCCGAAAGATCTAACCCTTGAGAGTGTGATATGATATCAAACGCGTTCATGCTAGTAGGCTTTAAAGTACTCAAAGAGGAACTTTTTCTAAGTGTTCTCTCTTCGAGTGCTTTAAGATCCATACAACTACCCTTTGGGGTATCCGTATCTTTGAACACGTTTTCATCGTCAAGAACGGTTCGTGGCAAATAGTTAGTCTCGGTCTTCTTAAATCCCTTTTGAAACCAAGGATTTTCCATGATGTTAGCTAGTGAAACCCTCGTGTTTGGATTCGGATCAAGAATCTTTGAAAGCAGTTTCTTTACCTCAGGTGGGAACCACTGCGGGCATCGGAACTCGCCTCTACTAATTTTTCTATACATTTGCATCAAATTAGGATCACTAAATGGAAGATAACCCGCGAGCAAAACAAACAAGATCACCCCACATGACCAAATATCCGCCTTTTCGCCGTCGTAACCTTTTTTGTGAATAACCTCGGGTGCAACATAAGCCGGTGTCCCACAAGTTGTGTGCAAAAGACCATCTTGCCATTTGGAATCAACTAAAGTGCTTAATCCAAAATCCAACACTTTAAGGTTTCCCGATTCATCCAAGAGGAGGTTTTCCGGTTTGAGATCACGGTGGTAGACACCGCGGCTATGGCAAAAGTCAACCGCCGCGATTAATTGTTGGAAATAATTTCTAGCGTCTTCCTCTTTCAACCTTCCTTCCGCGATCTTGTCAAAAAGTTCACCACCTTTAACATATTCGATCACAAAATATATCTTACTCTTGCTAGCCATAACTTCATAAAGTTTGACAACATGCGGATGCCGAACCAATTTCATGACCGATATTTCTCGTTTGATTTGTTCGATCAAACCATTTTGCATTACCTTCTCTTTATCTATCACCTTTACGGCGACAGTTTTATTTGATGTTAGCTTGCGGGCACAGTAGACCTTTGCAAAACTGCCCTTACCGAGCAATTTTCCTAGCTCGTATCGGTTCATCAAAATATTACTCTTCTTGTTTTCCATTTCCATATTTACACTTTAATTTCAATATCCCCCCTCTTAGATTTAATCAAATTGATTAGAAACAATCCGGATGTATCAAGATTAACAAGAAATTCAAAGTTTGATTAACAATGAATGCATGAATAGGATCAAAGGGGCTATTATGATTAGGACCTTGCCTCCAATGGGAGAGGTGCTAAAGAAAATATCCCCCCTTGAGAGAAGCACAAGGAAAAATAGAACACATATCCTTACCTCATTAAACAAAAGGAATTATGTGGCAAAAGTAGAAATGATTGGTTGAGATTGCGGCCGTTAAAAGTGATTATGAAATATGGGATTACTATTTATGAAGTATAATATGTGGTTGTCGAATAAAGGAATCTTAATAGCTATCAAATATATTGTAACAGTAAACCAGAAATTTTGCTTTAAATTTTTAATAATCTGGAGCTTGTCGAATGGTTGTATATAGGGCTGTCGAAATTAACCGAAATCCGTTCTACCCGCCCGACCCGTTTCGAATTTGGGTAGATCGGGTCGGGTAGTTCGGGTATCGGGTAGAAATATTCGGGTATCGGGTAACCCGAAAATATAACGGATCGGGTATCGGGTAATATTTTAAGTCGATGGGTATACCTGAATACCCGATTTATTTTAAAAGGGGTTTATTTAGAAGGTAAATCATAGAATTTTTGTAACAAAATCAAGTGGAATCTACAGTGTGAAACTTACAACCTTTTTTAAGGTGCTCATAAACTAGCATTTTATGTTCTAAGTTTGATTTTGAACTTGGTTTTTGATTTTGTCTTTGCTATTTAAGACATTTCGTATTCACTTGCTTTTTGGTTTTTTAAACATTATAATGATTGACATGGTTTACTTTTGTTTGTATATTAGAGAATGTTAATTAGAACTTTATGCACAATTTTCGGGTATTATTGGATATACCCGTACCCAACCTATTACCCAAACTACCCATATCCAAATACCCGAAATTAATTTGGTTCGGGTATCGGGTATTTATAATATATGAAAAAACCCGAACTACCCGACCCGAACTACCCGAAACCCGAAAATTTTACCCGATCAACACCCCTAGTTGTATATCATAGATGCTAATTGATTAAACTACGGATTAATTTACGGTTCTATTAGCAAATCACTAATCAAATCTGTTGAAGAAAGGTGTCACCTCTCATGATCTTTGGATCAATCTTGAGAACCATTTCCGTAATAATGGGCTGCACCCACTACAATTTTGCAGGGCCCAATCTCAATTTTAATGGCTGTGTGCCTGCAACAAACTATCAATTTTCAACCTTGTTCAAGCTCGTCTAGTTTAATTAACTACTTAAATTACAACAAGAGTAGTCATATATTTTGTAATTACTTTGAATTATTTTATAGTGTTTTTTATGTTAATATTGGATATGAGATACTTCTTCATATAAGGTACGGATATGATCATAACATCAATAGTACATCACACCATTAATATTCTATAGTTATGAGAGGATATATTTAGGAATATTGGTAAAAGAATTTAAAACCATGTGCATATTCTGTTGAAATTTATTATTGTATTGTAATTTTATATTTTTACATATTCGTTTTTTCTGTAGTATCTTTAATTTTAAAACTTATTAAGAAATCATCCGATTTTCAAACTTATTTTCTTCATCACTATGTTCTTAGATGTCATGGCAAATTTTATCCATGCTGTTTTTTCGTTTCTCAATAGCAAATTCATAATAATATAAGATTTTATGTCGAAATCATTAATTTATTTACCTAAAAAGAAATTGTAATTACGTAAAAAGAAATATGCAATATCTTATATGTACCGCCAATTTTCTTGGCATTTTATATCCGAAGCAAATAGAGTTGTTTGGACCACAGTTATGACTAAAATAAAAACAAATGATAGACTATAGCTGTTTCTAAATTGCACCCATCCTTTTCAAGTTTTAATAATAACCCCACATCATTTGATCAAGCTTATATAAAACAGACAATACCAAAAACGGCCCCCCTCCCCCAACCCAACTTTCCTTTTCTTTATTACTGTTTTAGATCGTGGTTTCTAAGCTTTTTCTTGGGTTGACTTATGTGACTTTAAAATAAATAAATAAATAAATAAATGTTTCCCCCTTATGATCGGATATATCATATATTTTAGCTCTTTTAAATTAAACGTGATTTAAAAAAAGGTAATAAAAATATAAAATTACTGAGATTTTAAATTTAGCAGTATGATATGTATATACGTATTGAACAACTCATTGGGTTACCCTAGTTTCCCATCAAATAGGTAAGAACTCATGCTTGTATACAACGAGAAATTCCCCCCTCACCCCTCAAATAACTAAAAAAAATTCCACCTAATTAAAAGTGCCATCCCAATCCCAAAGTTAAATATCATGAGTAGACTCTTTAGTCCGCCTATTTTTAATATTCTATTAGACTTACCTTGGTTCAAATGAGTTTATACATATATGGGCTAATTTTTTTGAAAATGAACCCCTAAATTTGGGGGCCCTCGGCCGTCTATGTCGCTCATGCCCAGGGACGGCCCTGACAAAGAGAATCATGTGCTTGCACTTCGTAACAAGTTTGCAAATATATACTTTATATATATAAACTAAAATATCTATAAGACTATATTTTATTTAAAAAAAATATTATTCGTTAAAAGAGAAAAAAAACTATTCACGAATAGTTAGATAATAATAACTACCAGATCAACATGATGAAAACGCCAAAAATGAGGTTAAAGCTTCACATATGTGGTTAAACTTTGTAGTAGATTTTTATAATATTTTCCTGTTTAGGAGCATGCATCCAAAATTTGTTTAAAATTTTGTAATACGTGTCATTGGAATTTTATTTAAATGATAGATGCACTCAATCATATCCCGGCCTACGTACCATTAAACAACACTGGTTTTGTCATCACCATGCATGGAGGGTTGACATTCTTGTGGTTTAATAGACCATAATTAACTTTCAAAGAATCATCATCAATATTTCTTGTTTTAGTAATGCTTTTGCAAGTTTTCGATACATCGTATATATTTCGTTGCAAGAATTCTCGAATTCAAAGTATAGTATTACACATTTGCACCTTTTTCTCTTTTGAAAGTCTATTAATTTATTGATTAAATAATACATATTTTATGTTCTCATCATCTTTTTGGAGACCGGACTAGAGATCGAACCAACCCATAGTGGTTCGACTGTTCAAACGGTCTGACCGACCAAAAAACCAAATGATGTCATAATTAATTGAAAGTTTTCTAATACTGACATATTATGTCGCTACATATTTTCCAACTAAGAGGAAAATGATGTACACATTTTGATTTTAAAGGTGATTAAAAAGACTTATCAAAAACTTTAGAACTTGGTCTATTCTTTTTAACCAGCAAAAATTTGGAAAACGAAAACATAGATAACATATTCCACTTCCCACATCGCCTGATGCAGGTAAGTGAGGAATCTGACTACAATAAGAGGCTGAAAAGAAGGAACTTGTGGCTGGGATCTTTCACTTCTAGCCGATTAAAAGGTGGGGACCAAGGGCTTTAATCCCCAGCCTCTAGGTTGTTCTAATAATGTAAATTTCCTCCATTAAGAGACTACATATATACATCTTTTACATTTAACTAAGCAGGTTGCTTGTGTAATTTTGAAGTTAAATGTTTTATATATTAGTTGCTGGGATAAAATAAAGTATCAAGTAGATGAAGTGGTTAATACATACTCCTAACTCCCAAATGATCTTAGGTTCGAATCTCCTAAGCAATATAATTTTATATTGTGTTGGTTAAGATGTTTCTCAAAGTAGAAGTGTAAGATTAAGACCTTCTAATATTAAATACCTAAATGCATTAAGAGCAGTATAGATATAGATAATAGCAAAAAAAAATTAATATATACTAAATAATATTAATGAATTTTAATTTTAATTATTTTAAATATTAATTTTTTGTTTAAATGTTCCTTTTTTTTTTGTCAGTGCCTTTTGATAGTTTGCTATTTTTTATTGGGTTTTTCTAGTTTATGTCTTAGCATAAGATTAGAAACATTAATGAACTCTAAATTTCCTTATATAATTAATAAAAGTATTTATTGGTAATCAATGAGTTCTGATTTTTGCATGAATTAAATGTATTTTAAATAAAAATAGTAAACTTGATTTTATTAAACATGTTTATCTTATGCCCTTAGAGCATGAGTTAGCCAAACTCTTCCTTATTTATAAGAATTCAAGAGCTTTTAAAGTCTTCATTAATTCCACTTTTGTCTTATATATTAAAAGACGGTATCAAATTTAATAAATTGCAAATCTTGAAAGGAAGTGGACCATTACAAGAGGCCAAAATCGTGATAAATCATGATGTTCTCTCTTTACCTATTAGTATATACATCAGGTATTTAATCTGTTGCAGATAAATTTAATTTGATGCCATTAACCTCTACATCAAATGTAAATTGGTATAATATAAAGTGTTTTGTAAATTGGTATAATATTAAGTAGCTAGAGGCGGTATACAATCACTACGAGGATTTAGAGAAGACGGATCTTGGAGGACAACGAATCCAATCGATCCAAATGGGGAAACAAATAAATAATGTTCGGAACTTCAGATAGTTTAAAAACTGATACATCTAACTACAACAAACTTCTTAATTTTAAGAATTACCCATATCCATAGATTAATATACAACTGTTTATGCATTACAGACAATCCTTAGGGCCGTCATTATCAAAATCCTTTAAAAAATAATACCGAATAATTAATAGTATATTGCTATAAACATGTCCGTCACTAATCTCTCCTTAAAAGCTTTTTAATTTAGTCTTCTAGACTTAAATCATTCCATCGAATAATTTTCAAGAAGTGCATTGTAGAGAGAATATATATTGTTACTGAATGTTTTTCAGATGTACAATTGTTTGTTTTCATAGATGATTCTAATTGATTGTTATACTTCTTTCATCCTAATTTTATTGTCCCTATTTTATCGCCAGAATTGCAGGATCCCATATTCTTATTCCCAAAGAGAGAATCCACATAAGTATAAACAGGCCAAATTAAGACGAACGCCGGTAACTTGGAAACTAAGCATAGAAGTTATTTACATAATTTCTGACATCAACCAACCACTTTTTTCAATTGTTTTTATTTTTAATTATCATTTACATTTTACAAGGCATTATGTAGTCAACGATTTCTACGCAAAAATAACTAACAAGAAAAAAATAATCCTTGTCAGATTATGTTTAATTGCTTATCAGATCCATTAGTATATTTAATCTCACTCTGAATTCAGGCCAAATTAAGACACCAGCATGAATGATGGAGAAATATAAATGAGTTTCTGTGTGTAAGATTATGCTATAAAGAAACGTTATCTTGATCACCTGTCTTAGACAATTATTCCGTATTCTACGATCTTTTACATTGAAGACATCCTAAAAGTGTTAGAAAAGAAATATTAAATTAATTAATCTTGTAAACTTATACCAAAGAATTGCCCGCATTTTACTAATTTATTGACCAATTCTCTTGGAAGCCTAATCCAGGACACAGAGTTTGAATATCGCCAAATGTCAAATTTTGACTAAAAGTAAACACGTGTACCAGTAAAATGTCATATTTTTCTACACTTTTGTCTATCTTTCTACTTTATTTTGGTTTTATGCGGCTGGATTACGATGTTTAAGTGGCGCACACAACTTTTTTTCAACTTTAAATTAAAACTCTTTTACCATCCTATTATGAAGTTTATATATTTGGTGAGAACAAACCATCTTCTCATCAGTGTTGAAGTATAAATATGTTCTATTGATGTGCAAAACTCAAAGATTCCTTTTCAAACTATATTTATTTTTATAGTATGTTGAAGTCAAAGTTAGTAATCAAAGCAAAATGATGCTATCATTGATTTGTATTATATTATGAAATTGTGCGTGCATGAGGAAATATTCCTTTTCAATCAGCAAAGAAAATGCACGTCGATTATATTTTCTTACTATAAAAAATAAAAGTTAGGACAGGCTTGATTTAAATGTAGAAGGCCCACCAAAATTGACCAACCTCTTGAGTAAAATATTGTCATTTTCCAGCAAGCATACACAATACTGACATACCGTGAATGTAATCTGCAAGAGAATGAACGCTTGCACAGGGACATAAATTTTAGGGTTTACTGAAATGGAAAGAAAGTCTCTGTTTTAGGTAGAAAGAAATTGAAATTATGGGTCCTTATTGGCATTTATTGGAAATGGTCCCCTTTCTGGAGCTGCAACAATTATAAACATTTCTTTCAAGTATGCT
The DNA here is from genome assembly GCA_963853835.1 of Calendula officinalis. Classification (NCBI taxonomy): domain Eukaryota; kingdom Viridiplantae; phylum Streptophyta; class Magnoliopsida; order Asterales; family Asteraceae; genus Calendula; species Calendula officinalis. The sequence continues at coordinate 31,406,772 of OY970821.1, read as the reverse complement.
ATTCATACTTGATTGATTTAAATGGTCTATATATTGTTCTCTCTTTATTTTTTAAATTTCCTAATATTTAATTTTTATCCAAAAAATTCAATGTTAAGAATGGCCCTTGCTCATTTTTACAATCTTATCCAAACAATTGTTTGGTTAATCTAGGAAAGAACAGTTTTCTTGGTCGTTTCGAGATTAGTCGGCTTGCAAATGCGTTAAAACTAGTGTGCCAACAAGATAAATTCCAGTCATTATATTTTAAATTGTTACCTTGTATTTATTTCTTCTTGAATTCCATTGACTGAATATGAGAAGAGTATTTTATTGTTAATTGTATAATTAATCAGTAGCTAGAAGAGTCTCAAACAAAGGTCAAACAATTAATTAAGATAAGAGAGGGATTTGATATTTGGGTAATTAAGACAACTGTCAAAGACAGAGGTAGAGAAGAAGAAAGAGGTTTATTGGAATCACATGATATAATTTATTTCAATCAGAAAGGACCTCACTCATGATCAGTACATTTAAATAAAAATTAATTCGAATTAGAAGTTTTACTATTATGTAATGTACTACTGCATTATTTGCAAGTGGAGCGTCCGACCGACTTCTGTTGATTTTTTAAAGACGAATAAAAGCCCCATGAAACAAAAGTCTTCAAAGAATATAAATATTATTATACACATCCGAATGTGGTTGGAAAAATGATGGTTTTATTCCATTTCTGAATCAAACGATAACATCCCAATTAACTTCTATAAATATAACTCTCTATATATATTGAGTGTGATGAGCTTCAATCACCTTGATTGATTTCAGTAAGTTGCTAAGAATCCATCATGAAGGTACTGGTAATGAAGCATATATGTCCTCCATGTTTTCAAAGAACTTTCTCTTGATCCTCAATCTTTTGACTTGATATAAATATATTATGAATCATATAGTATGTAACATTATTTTACGATTGGATGCGTTCTTTTTTCATCTGATTTGTCTGCAGTCGTATTTTTTTTTTCTGCTTTTGTTCTTCAAGTTCTTTAACCGGCCACCCAACAATCGTTTGATGTTTATCCTTTATTTTTTATACTCTCTTTTTATTGATATGTATTTAAGCATGAGATCTTGTCACGTACCCTTATGAATTTTATTATTCGGTAGCCTTTTCTCTCTTGCATAAAAGAACTTTTTTTTTTTGCTTTAAAGGCCAGCTCACTTCAATCAAATTGTACGTTTAGTGGTTGCTCAAGCTTTTGAAGTCGATCATCATAAGGACCAAAAAAGTAAAAGGTCGGGATTAAAGAAGAAAGATTATTGTTTGAAGAAAGCACTAGGGTTCGAGCAGCGTGATCAATAGGTGTAAGTTGATCTGAATGATTTCTTACCGGATCGACAACAAGTATCTTGAACATGCAAGACTTTGAACAAAAAAACTGGTTCATGATCGGTCTTCTGTCACCCGGAGCTCTTGTAAAGGCACCTTGATATTTGATTTGATCAATTTCATGAAACATATATGTAGAGCAATAGGGATCGACTACTAAATATGACGACTCGATCATAATTTTTTACCAAAGTTGCAAAAGAAACTATATATACTAATATTTTCATTCCCTTCAAAATTTATGTTTCTTTTGCAAGTATATTATGCAAGTAAATGAAATATTGTAGATTTCTTTTGTGTTCAAATGCTTAATTACTAAAATTAGGTTTGTTGTTCATGGTAGGTGTGGTATATAATAGGGTGAAAAAAATAGACATAGTTGTAGCTACTTCTATATGGATACCATAGCACAAGAAGTTAATTTAAACTTAGATTTCCCACATGCTTGTTCTTGGTCCGTGTTGTCTGCTTCATTCTTCTCTCTTCTGCTACCTTATGTTTTTAGGGCTATCCATCTTCTACCTTATGTAATCATGTGTATACTTAATTCGGTCTTAATTACTAATTGCAGGAGAACTTCAGCTTTAGAACTTCAACATTTTGATTCTATATATATATATAGATTTAGAGGTGAAGCATGTCAGGAGATTATGATATGCAAGAGAGCAATGAAGATACTAGTTTTGATCAATATGAAGAGATCAACACATCATCTATTTCTTGGACAAATAAGCATGTCACACCTTTTGATTTGAATGAAGAAGCAAGTAGCCAAGAAGATAATAATGATTTATCCATTAATCAGGATGACGATAAGGCCGAAGAAGGAAGTGTTTCAAATAATAGAAAAGGTCCAGTTAGGCAATATGTGCGCTCAAAAATGCCTAGACTTCGTTGGACTCCTGAACTCCATCACACTTTTGTAAATGCTATTGAAAGGCTTGGTGGACAAGAAAGTAAGCTCTTTAAATTACTCGTTAAATATTCTTAGCAATTAAAAAATTCTTTCTTAATTACGTGGTATCTTTAACTTAATAACAATACCAAAATGTCCCTAATGAGCCTCCTTCTATAAAACTTTAAGTGTTTCAACTAGTGGTGTTGACCCTTAAGAATTTGATAACTCTCATGATGATCATATTCGCAGTAATTTAATTATTCCTGTAGTTTGTTGCAATATTAAATATTTAGTATCACAAGTAGGACACACCCTACCTAATTCGTTGAATTGCTTCCTTAGTCTTAGCTTGAATCCAAAAATGGAAAACTTAAATATATATAAATGAATAGATTAATTGTTTAGTTGGTGATGCTTTGAATTATTATTCAAATGTTTATTTTAATTTAATATGTTAGTTGGTCAACACATGAGATGTTTTTGGCTTTACTGCAGAAGCAACCCCCAAGTCAGTACTCCAGCTAATGAACGTAAGAGGACTAAGCATCGCTCATGTAAAAAGTCATTTGCAGGTAATTAAGTAAATTAAATCCACATTGTCATTGGGTTCCTATTATTATCGGATTTCACCCAATTAATATTTGATTCGGTCTAATCAAGGATTTCTTTTAATGCCAGATGTATAGAAGCAAGAAGCTTGATGATTCTGGGCAAGGTAAGACATATAAGAATTTACAAGCCAATAATATTACAAACGGGTGCATCATATCACATAAAATAAATAAAACTATATGCCATAAGTCCAGTCTAAATATCATTCAATGATGACAGGAAATCTAATCTTTATGGAGCAATTAAAACTCTAAATCAATACTTTATCAGGAAATATATAGGTAATTTAGAATAAATCTTGTTCCGAGAAATGAAACACTGAGATTGATCGATCGGCATCCAAAATAAATAGGTGCTATTAGAGTGAGCATTTAAAAACAAAAAATGAAAATCCTATAATTAACACGACGTGTTCAATTCTGCAAATATGTTGATCAAAACCGAAAATTAATCATCAACATTTAGCACTTCTAGTTAGTAGTGAACGGTTACTACATTTTTAGCTACAACTATACTCCCGTGACAAAGCATTAGTTCTAAAACCAAGTATTCTTACAGTTTAATATATTACGTTGTTTAATTCGATCTCCAGTATTATCTCAAAGGTCTACAATGACGATGCAAGGAAGACCACACATATATAGTAACCTGTACTCCAGAAGTACCAGTCCCTTTGAAAACTTGAAACTAGCAAATGGTGGTATTGTTCTAGCAACCAATTTGGAAGACGTTAATCATCAGTCTAGAAGTCATCTGAATGATCACTCTGCTTTTCGACAAACACGTGGTATCCAACATTTCCTCTCAAGGTATAATGAATGCATTAGTGTTTTACAGTTTCTACCCAGTACATATTAAGAAACATCTCTGCGTTTGATAATTAATTGGATAAAATTTCAAGAAAGGTTGAAATTTAAAAATGTGTAAGACGTATAAATTAGTAGAATCAAAAAATTGTGCACAAAAACCATAAGAACTAGGTTAAAGACAGATCATGAATATCAAAAGGTTTGTATGGATGTTTTCACTATCATATACTACCTCCGTATCAAAATAAGTGATACACTTTCTATTTAGAGGTGAATCAAGATAAGTGATACACCTCTAAACTTACCTTATTTGGTAAAAAATGGGACCTTCTCAACTAACTATCTACTTAGTTTATTAAAGTAAAATTATATTTTTACTCTTACTTTTACTTTTAAACATCATTAATATCACTTTTATTTAAAATAAGTGAGTCTCATCCTCCACTAACTATCCACTTTAATCTATTTTAAACTACCTTTTAATATTTTGCCTCAAAAATCGTGTTTCTTTAAATGTATCACTTATTTTGATAAGTAGGTAGTATCTATTTTCACTTGATTAGAAGCATCTTAGGGGTGAGTTGTTCTTTCTTTTAACCTCGGTGAGATAGATTTATTAATAAATAAGGCAAGCTAGCAACCAAAAGAAATAATATCGATTTAACCACAGCTAGAGCCTCAGTACGTTAATTGGATTATTTTTTATTAAGGGCGTTGTCGTCACCTACTGCATGCCATGGCCAGATGAAGTCGCAAATGTGAACATAAATCATATGTCCTTTTCCAGTTTCCTGACATTATTTATGTATTTATATATTTCTCCTGAAAGGCACCAACTATGGGCATCTAATCAAAGTCTAGTGTCTTCACCCGTCAGAAGAGAATTTGGACATGATCATATGATAAAAGATATTATGAATCAAATGCAAGACACGACTTCCGGCTCAAATATGTTCCAAAAATCACGGACCCGATATGGGCCTATGAGACCTAGCCAATTTCTTGAGGAAAAGAAATGGCCACCACACGATCAAAGAAAAGACAAATGGTTACCTAATACAAGTAATTGCACCAACACTACATCCTCCAATCCGGTAAATTGTTCTCAACGTCAATGGTATTGTAGAGAGAGAGAAAGGAACATGCATTCTCAATCAACATTCAATGATACTACACCGATATTGAGTATACAACCCGAAGCATCATTTGTACGTGAGGTATCATTTAGTACTCGATCTTGACCCAATTAATCACTTAACAATGTTAGGATTCACAAAATATATTCTAACAAGTTTCCATATGATTCATGCTTTTATTTAGCTAAAACAAGAAAAGGGATGGAAGGATAAGGAAAGGAAGCCGGATTTACAGCTTAGGTTGAGCCAAATCAAAGGTGTAGACGAAGAGAATCATGAGAGAAGTGCTCCTGAAATCAATACAATGCTCTCTCTTTCTTTAAATGAGATATAACGAAGCTAGAGTAATTAAGTTAAATAGCTTATATACAATTTCATATGTAACATTAGGCTAGATGGAGACGAGTACTTGAGATCTGACCAAGCTCATAAGTTAGACATAGGAGCTAGTGAGATCTTCTAAGTACTCGTCCTCAATGCCATAATTAATTACAAGATTTTGATATCCCATTTTTCTAGGAAACCTTTATGCATTAGTACGGTCGGCATGTTAATTGGACAAGTCATATATGTGGTAACCAGACTTTACAAATTAAGATGTGCTGCCATGCATATTGTTGATAACAACTATAATTAGTATAAATGGAATTAGTAATGTACGTTTAACGAATTCGTAGGTGAATTTTTACCATAATTAGACTAAATTATGAAGAAACTAAAAAAGTTGGTAGCTTATGGTACTAATATTGGAAGGCCAACAACATAGTAGAAGCCTTAATTCGTCTTCCTTTATTTTGTTATTCTGATATAAAGAGGCTCAACCTGATTTTATGGTTGACCTTAATATTCTAGGTGTAATTAAGTGAGTTTCTGGTTTTCGGTTGTATGTTTAATTCTCAAGATGGTGAATGGTGGTACCTTCTTGTTTTAATATAATGATCTCTTTTTTCTTTAAATTTCATTTGTTAAAGAAGGTGACAAAAATTAAAAAGTGATCGAAGTATATTCAACTTAAGACTTTAACAAATGAGGTTCCAGCTGGAATATTGAAAACATACGAGAGTTTTCAAGATCTTCACGTATGTCCTTAATTAAGAATAGGAAAGGAGAAAAGATCAAAAGTTGGGTTTAGGCAGCTTGCAGTTTGCATGTGGTAGTTGGTTCATCGTTGACAGTACTAACATCAGAGACAACCATTTTAAGTTCACATTCATTCTATCATCAGTCTTTACTGCACGTAAATTTTTAAATGCAACAAATCTTGACTTATATATTTTGTTAAAGACGACAAATGCAACAACGAGCTCTTTAAACTGTTGAAGAATATGATAAAAGATGATATAATAATAACGGTATTCAATTTCCATGTAGACATGATATATATGTAGACATGATATATATGGTTGATATGATATGTAAACAGTTATATTTGTCAGGATCGATTAACTATAGATTAGTCAAGAAACACCTTTAGATCTAATTGATTATAGAAGTTGCAGCGGATCAACACTATATCAATATATTAAGAACAATGAACTGTAAACAATAAACGAAAATATTAAGAACACGGTTTCACAAAAAGCTTCAATGTATATTATTGAGTTAACAATACACACGTACGTTTACAATTCGTAAGGAACTATATATAATAGTCCTTGAAGCTAAACTATTTACCCTAGTTATTCTAGGACTTTGATTTACATTCGAAATATAAAGATATACATTGAATTACATTCTATAACTATCTCTGCGAAGATCTCGGACTTGATATGTTCCATAAACGCGTTATCAGTAGTAAAACTAATCACCAGTAGTAAGTTTGCAACGTCAGTAGTAAGGTGATCAGTAGTAAGTCCAGATACATCGTCAGTAGTAACTACTATTGATCAGTAGTATTTTCAATATGCCTTGATCAGTAGTAATTAAGTTACAGTCTTCACCAGTATCAACTTCATCAGTACTAAGTAATTCTGCCCCATCAGTACTAAGTATGATCAGTACTAACTGCAGCATCAGTAATAAGTTGATCTGTGATTTTGTTCCAACAATCTCCCCCTAAACTTATTGATTCTCTTTCAATCACATAAGTTTCTTTTGTTCATCTTCTTCTTTCTTTCTTTTCTCCAACGTCCTTTGATTCTGTTGAAGTCTTTGCTCAATGATGTATTTACTGTTTCTCTTTGTGAAATAATTTAATTTGTTTTGGAACATAACAGCATCATATGGCTTCATCATTGTGTTTGTGAATATCTGATACATAGTCTTTTCAGAATGAGGATATTCTTTTTCATACAAATATAGCTCACAGACTTTGCCAGATTTTTCAAAGAAGTACATTTGTGCAGTTGGAATCACATTCCAAGCATAGACATTTCCTGGATCTGTAAATTGTTCTGGGTAGTTGTCTGGATAAAAAGCAGCATCTATCATTCTTGTCAAGTATCCAGCACCAGAATCTTTCCATGATTTCTTTGACATTCTTGGTTTTCCAATGATCAGTAGTTTAATGACATCACTTCTTGAACAGGACATGATCAAAGGTAACCATCCAGTGAATCTCTGCACAATTTTATCTTCCCTTATGATCTCTATAACATTATTCTGCATAACCCTCCAATTGATGATTGGATTGTTCTGCAAGGGAGCAATATGCATTTCAAGAACATGAATGATTTGTGTTTTTGACTTCTTTTGAGTACTTTGTTCTTGAGCCACAGCTTTTCTCTTCTTTGATTGGGGAGTTGAAGAATCACCAGTAGTTGATACACTACCAGCTTTGAGTAATGTTGGACTGATTGGAATTAGGGCTTTAGATTTCTTTGCTTCTTTTGCTTCTTATTTAGCCAAATCCTTCTTCTTGGCAGCACAATATTTTTCAATAATTGTCATCATCTTCATTCTGCCAAAGGACTTTGCACTATGCCCTTTTGTTTTCAAAAATTCAATCATGTTAGCTTTCTGTTCAAATACATCATCTGTCAATTCACTCTTAGTTCTCTTGCATTCAGAAACCAAATCTTCAAGACAGTTAAGTCTCTTGAACTCTGCTTTTTGAGCTTCTATCTGAATGTCTTCTGCTTGAACAGGTATTTGAACATGGATTGCAATTTCTTGAGTTTTCTTCTTTTTATTCTCCTCAAGAGCTTGATACATCTCCACTTTCTCCAAGAATTTTCTATGTTTTACCCTCCATCTGGACTGTTTTTCTGCTCTGACATGATTTATTTTGTTCACCATGTGGTGACCTAATGCTCTGTTTGGATAATCATCATCATATACTTCTTTTCCTTTTCCAATGCAAGCAGATGGTGGAGGTGGACTGTATTTCATATCAGGGATACCAGGAAGTAGTAATTTTGGATAAAACAGTTTAAGTTGGTCTTCTGGTAGTATCTTGGGATGTGGAGGAAGTGTACATTCATCTACCTCAAACCAATTCACATTATCATCAATGTCAGGTATGATAAGTGGTTGATCAGGTGTTGGTGGTTTGGAGATGATGACATGTTTTTCTCTTTCAATTAGCTCAGGAAGTTGCAGTTCTTCCTCTTCAGTAGTAACCAAAGTAGTTACTACTGGTGTGACTTCAGGAGTTACTACTGATAGGGCATCAGTAGTATTTGTTGCTTTTACTTCCTCTTCCTGATTTACTACTGCTATTATATCAGTAGTAGGAGTCACTACTGATGTTTCTTTTTCAGCTTGTTCTTCCATGGGAGCAGTAGTCATTGGCTCATCATCAACAACCATCTTTTTTTGGTCTTCATCAACAGTTGTTTCTTTTAGATTTAGGAGAGAGGATGCTGCTGCTGCAATTGATTCATCAATCATTGTTTGAATATTATCCTTCTCCCCCTTAGTGAGCTCAACTGGAGGAGCCTCACTATCATCAATCTTCTTTTTCAATCTTCTTATAATCTTTGTTTGTTGATGAAGCCTGTGTTCATAAAGCCTCATTCGTTTGTTGATGGTATTTACATGTCTTTTCATGACTGCAATTGTTTTCCCCTGATTTGTGAGATACTTAAGACAATCTTGTACAGTGGATTCAAGAGAATCCACTTTATCCGTCAATTGTTTGGTTTTAATACTGCCCTCACTCCATCTAGCAAGATCATCGGGCTCACTAACTGGTACATTGGTTTGAAGGTTTTCCATCCTTTCCATCAAATCCACAGATCTGCCCTCATCACTTCTTGGTGATTCATTGGGTCTTTTAGACATCCTCTTCTTCCTAGAAGAAGCAGAGATGCCCCCCCTTGTGGTTTCTTGGCACCGGGGTCCTTTAAGTAATTCCTCAAAGGAGTCATCACTTAAAGTTGCCGAGGTCTGGGTCTTAGTGATGTTTTCACTGTCCTGTGCACCCACCTTTGGGGCATCAGTAGTGAAAGCCCTCGCCTCATGACCTCTCTCCTCCTTGGAGGACAACTCTTTGAGTCTGGGGTGTGACTCGATTTGTCCCCTGGTGTCCTTTAAAGAAGATTTCTTTCTTTTATAAGTTGTGGAAATATTTTGGGTTTTGTTTGGTAGGTCTTCCACAGAGTGAAGAGTAGCACTCTGCAGATTTATTTCAAGTTCCTGGGACACATTCAGGACTTCTGTAGTAGGTGATTGAGTAACTATTTGGGGTGGTGTTTGGGCTGTATTTGGGGGTGATGGAGTGGGTTGAGGTTCAATTTGGGTTGTATCTATGATTGAACCCTCTCAAATTTGTGTTTGATCTTTGATCATATTAGGAAACAAAGGAGTTTCCTTGCCCGAAAATTTAAATTGTTTTCTCATATTAGAGAAAACTTTCTTGTTCAACTCAGGAATGATAAAAATATTTTTGGGAGTTGACAAGTTTTGTAATTCACAGTTTATGATATGTTGGAGAAATCTGGGATACATTAAAAATTTTGAGGAACTAAGATTTCCCAACATACCTTCAAAAATCATGTATGAAAAATTAAATACTTGGTCTGTGCGTAAACAGACAACAGCAGAGGCTATTGCCTTATTAAACTCATTCCAAGTACTTCGTTTTGGAGAAATACAATGCTGAATAGTATGTACTAGAAATTTCCATTGTGGGGAGAGAAGACCTTTTTGAAAAGTTACTATGTTAAGTCTTCCCTCATAACCCATTTTGTTTAAAATTTCAGCAATGAATTCCTTATGAAGTGTAAACATACCTGCATCATCGTGTAGTTGTAGATGGTGTCGAATTGATTGCTCAGTGATTGTTATTGTTTTTCCATCCACTGATGATTTTATCATAGGTACAGTTGCACCTTCTGTTCTTTCAGCATTGGTCCAGAAATCCACCAAGTGCTGTTGATAGGCTTTCGGTTTTACAGTTAGAGCAAACTTGATATATGAGTTCTTCAAGAATTGTACGATTGGTCGAAAGTCTTTTGTACCATCTGGATTGCGTAAAAATGCACACATATTGTGGAACTCTGAATATTTGAGATCGGTTTGAACATTGAGAGATTGTAGAGTTGCCATTGTTGTTGATTTGAGAGAAACTATTTGGAATTTTGTTACTGATGAAGGGTTTTTGATTGAAAGCTAGGGTTTATCGAGAGGATTTAGACGATCGAAGTAAAGATAATGCTAAACTAATCGACTGCCGCCTTTTATATCTTTCGATTTAACCTGTAAAAAGACTGAAATGCCCTTCGAATCATAACATAACGGTTATTTTCACGGGGGTTAGTTTGGTAATTGTGATTCTGAAAGACCAGTAGTAAATATGATACCAGTAATAAAACGTCAGTAGTATCTACGAACATCAGTAGTGACTGAGGATGTTGACATCAGAAGTAACTATAGACATCAGTAGTAACTACCAACACACAAGACCAGTAGTATATATGAATACTAGTAGTACTGACTTACCAGAAGTATTTATGTAAACCTAATACACACCAGTAGTAATTAACTACCAGTAGTATTTTGTGCACATGCCTACAACCAGTAATACAGATCTACCAGTAGTAAAACACTTAAACAAATAAATAACATTTTACAACAAAACTTTACACATGATATTAAGAGAGATTTTAATTTATTAAAATCATTCAATACTGCTAACCAAGAAGTTGAATCTTCCTACATCAAATGCTTTTGTAAAAAGATCTGCTAATTGATCATCAGTATGGATTTTAACCACTTTGATTAATTTCTTTTCATTGCAATCTCTTATAAAATGAAATCTTATTTCAATGTGTTTAGTTTTAGAGTGTTTTACTGGATTGTTCACAATACTAATAGCACTTTGATTATCAATAAAAATAGGAGTTTTAAGGATAGAGATACCAAAGTCTAGAAGCTGGTTTTGAATCCAGAGTACTTGAGCACAACAAGCAGATGCAGCTACATACTCTGCTTCAGCAGTTGATGTTGAAACATTTGTTTGCTTCTTACATTGCCATGACACCAGTCTTGATCCAAAGAATTGACATCCACCAGTAGTGGACTTTCTATCTTGACATTCACCTCCATAGTCACTATCTGTGTAGGCTATGAGTTCAAAGGGTGAGTCATGTGGATACCATAGACCAAGTGATGGTTTGCCTTTCAAGTATCTGAATATTCTTTTGACAGCCTGTAAGTGTAATTCTTTAGGTCTTGCTTGATATCTTGCACACACACAAACACTATACATAATGTCAGGTCTTGATGCAGTTAAGTACATCAAAGAGCCTATCATTGATCTATATAAGTGTTCATCTACATCCTCCCGCTCAACATCAGGATGTAGGTGTTTGTGTGTTTCCATTGGTGTGCTTGCACTCTTGCAGTCTTTCAAATCAAATTTCTCCAAGATGTCTTTAACATATTTTGATTGGTTTATTAAAATACCATCTGTTCTTTGACTGACTTGGAGTCCAAGGAAGAAGTTCATTGGACCCATAGAGTTCATCTTTAATTTAATCTGCATCAGTTCTTCAAATTCTTTGCATAATAAATCATTGGTTGAACCAAAGATGATATCATCTACATAGATTTGTACCAATAGTATATCATCTTTGACTTTCTTTGTAAACAAAGTTTTGTCAATGGCTCCTCTTTTAAAGTTATTTTTCAGTAGATATGATGATAATGTATCATACCATGCTCTTGGTGCCTGATGTAGGCCATACAGAGCTTTATCCAGTTTGAACACATAATCACTATGTTTTGGATCTTCAAAACCTGGAGGTTGGCAGACATAGACTTCTTCTTCAATCTTCCCATATAGGAATGCACTCTTCACATCCATTTGATAGACTTTGAATTTTTTGAATGAAGCATATGCTAGGAATATTCTTATTGCTTCAATTCTAGCTACAGGAGCATATACTTCATCATAGTCTATTCCTTCTTCTTGAGTGTATCCTTGGGCTACAAGTCTGGCTTTGTTCTTGATCACTATGCCTCTTTCATTTTTCTTGTTTCTAAAGATCCATCTTGTTCCAATGGCTCTTTTTCCTTTGGGTAGAGGTACAAGTGTCCAAACAGCTTGTAACTTGAATTGAAGGAGTTCTTCTTGCATTGCCTCAATCCAGTTTGAGTCCTTCATTGCTTGTTGGATCTTCTTTGGTTCATCCTGAGACAAAAAGCATTCAAACATACATTCATTAGCAATTAAACTTATGTTACACATGTTTGCAGTTAAGCTTTTATTTAATTTACTTCTTGTTTGCAGTGGTGAGTTAACATCACTTAGAACAAGGTCTAATGGATGGTTCTTCTGAGTCCTTGTGGTTGTAGCTTTATCAACTACTAGTTGATTTTCAAGATTGGACTCATTTGTTTCAGGCAGTTGTTCCTCTAGTGATCCTTCATTGTCATTGATGTTTGGTTCATCATCATCTTGGTCAGAGTTACTACTGCTATTGTCTTTATTGAGATCAGTAGTATTGTTGTTGTTACTGGTATCAGTAGTATCTTGAGAATCTAGGCTATTGTTAGGACCAGTAGTATTTTGAGTACTATTACTGGTATCAGTAGTATTTGAATTACTACTGTCCTCATTCTCAGAGTTACTACTGGTTCCAGAATTTGAGTTATTACTGTCCTCAGTGTTAACTATTGGAGCAGTATTAACTACTATGTATCTCATCTCCTCTTGACCAGTATTAACAGATGATGTTCCTTCCTTTTGAGAGTGACAATTTGAATTACCTGCATTGAAATCCATGTTAGTATTAAATGATTTGGTTCGATTGTCTATGTTAAATAGCCAATCTGGACCATTTCCTTGTTCATTAGAAACATTTTCATTAAAGGATACATTAATGCTTTCTTCAATTATCCTTAGTCTTTTGTTGAATACTCTGTATGATTTGCTTTGAGTAGAGTATCCCACAAAGATTCCATCATCAGCTTTGCAGTCAAACTTACCAATTTGTTCTCTTGTAATCAGAATAGTACAAGGACAACCAAATGATTTTAAAAAACTTATAGAGGGTTTTCTTTTATTAAAGAGTTCATATGGTGTTTTAAAATGTGGCTTCACTATTAATACTCTGTTCTGAACATAACAGGCAGTATTAACAGCTTCAGCCCAAAAGGTAATTGGTAATTTTGAATCTGCTAACATTGATCTTGCTGCTTCAATGATGGTTCTATTTCTTCTTTCAGCTACACCATTTTGTTGTGGAGTTCTAGGTGAGCTGTATTGCCTGTCAATACCTTTAAGATCACAAAAGTTAATTAAGTTAGCATTTTTAAATTCTGTGCCATTATCACATCTTATGGCTTTAACTTTTTGATCAGATGTGTTCTCCAGTTTAACAATTAAGTTCTTGATGAGTTCACTTGTTTCATCCTTTGTCCTGAGAAAGAAAACCCATGTATATCTGGAAAAGTCATCAGTAATAACAAGGCAATATTGTTTCTTTCCAATACTCATTACATTTGTAGGTCCAAAAAGGTCCATATGTAAGAGTTGTAAAGGAACAGAAATAGAGTTCACAGATTTGGACTTATGAGAAGTCTTGTGTTGTTTACCTTTTAGGCATGCAACACAGTGATGATCACACATGAATTGTTTTTGAGGTAGTCCAATGACCAAATTTCTTTTTACTAGATTGTTCATGTTTTTGAAATTTGTGTGACACATCCTTCTATGCCATAGTTCTGATTCAGTGGTGTTTGCCTTGGATATAAAACAGTTGACCTCATTTGAAGAAATGAGTTCTCCCCCTATATCCAGGCAATACACATTGTTTCTCCTTGTAGTTCTTAAAACAACATATTTTTCATCTAAAATAAAGTCAGGAGAAAGAATGATGCACTCAATGTCTGTGAAAAGAATTTTGTTCTTTTTATCACACACTTGAGACACACTAACAAGATTGTATTTTAGTTCAGCTACATAAAATACATCATCAAAGGTAATTTTGCCATTAGTAACAGTACCTTTACCTGTAATCTTACCTCCCTTTGGGTTCTCACCAAAGGCCACATATCCTCCATCATATAACTTGAAATCTTTAAGAATTTGCAGATTTCCAGTCATGTGCCTTGAGCATCCACTATCAATATGCCATGTTCTTCCTTCTTCTGGGATCCGAATGCTCTGCACAAGTGAGTAAAGGATCATTTAAGTTTGGGAACCCAAGCTTTATATGTCTTGGGTTCATCTTTTGAGAAATCAGATTTAGAACAGTTAACCTTAAACATTTGTGGTACCCATACCTTTTTAGTACTGGTGTTCTATTTTACTACTGACCTTTTAGTTGTGTCTGTGTTTACTATTGATCTTGGTCTATACCTATTGTTCTTAGCTTTTGAATACTTTACTACTGATGGACCAGTAGTATTTGGGTACTTACTATATTTAAAATGACCAGTAGTGTTTTGAAAGTTTGGATTGGTAGCAGTAGTATTTTTGAAATGAGTGTTTTTACCAGTAGTGTTTTGGTACTGGTACCAGACAGCATTATAACTAGGGTTAACACCAGTAGTAAAATTGATGAAGTTTTTACTGGTGTTGGAAAATTTAAAATATTATTTATTTTGATTTGATTTTCCATTGTTTTTGAAGTAATTGCTGTTCTTTGGGCTTCCAACTCTTCTGTTTTGCACAAATCTTGATGCACTTCTTCCAAATCTTGGTGTTTCAGCAATTGGAGTTTTATTTTTATTTACTACTGAAGGACCAGTAGTATCTTTTAACTTTTGTGTTTTTGCTTTTTCTTTAAAAGTTTTAAATTCCTTTAACTCTTTGCAGTTTATTGGATTGAAGTAAAAATCCTTTGCTAAATGATTTACTTTGTTGCAAATAACACATTTTAATTTATTATCCTTAGCCTTTATGGTTTTTCTTTGTTCTAAGAGTTGATTCCTGTTTCTTTGATTTCCCCTTTTTAAAATTTTAGGTATATTTTCTGCATCATATTTAGGAGATTCATTTGGACTTTGTGCTGTGTGAAAACTTTTATCAATTGATTTTGGAGATTCAGTTTGACATTCATTTTTTAATTCATTAATTATTCTTTCTGAACTGTTCTTAAGTGGAGGAGTGAATTTATATGGAGGTGGTACAGCATGATATCCCACCCCATGTACAATTTTTCTGTAGTTTGATTGTTAGTTAGTTCATCAAGAATTTTAGTACTTCTTTCAAATTTTTTAATTGTCAATTTATTTTGTTCAATTTCTAGTTAACATTCTTCTAATTTGCTTGTTAATTCTTTATTTTTTTAATTCATAAAACTCTTTCTCATCTACAGCTTGAAGTAATTCTTCCTTTATCCTTTGATCAATCATCTGGTACACCTTTATCTGATGTTCTTGATCAGTAATCACACCATCAAATTCATGATTTCTTCTTACTGCTTTTGCTAAATCTTCATTTAATTTAGTGTTTTCCTTTTCTAGATTTTTAATAATTTTAATACATTCAGAAGTACAAGGTTTTGGTTTTACCTCAGATTTGCTGTCAGTGAAGGCCATGAGAGCTTGATTTTGAGTGTGCTCTTCTGCTTGGAAGCTCCAGTCATAGCCTTGTCCTTGTTGTGAAACAAGAGCAGTTGATTTGATCTTTTGTCTGGCTGAGGACATTCTTTTGCAAAGTGACCAAGGTTGTTACAGTTGTAACATTTGACTTTAGATTTGTCAAGTCCAGCTTTGTCACCTTTGTTGTAGTTGAGACTTGTCCTACCAGTCCTCTTTAAGAACCTTTTGGTTCTTAGGCTCAGCATAGCCATCTGCCATTTAAGATCCATCTCCTCAAGATCATCTGGATTCAATTGTTCCAAGTCATCACTAATCAGTGCAGTATGCACATGACTAGCGAAAAAGGATTCTCTTGCAGCATCTTCAGAATCTGCAGCCTTTCCTGTGGAGATTTCTTGACCTTGACATGTACTAGATACAAATGCAGCATTATTAGAAGAAATAGAAGGGTTCTTTTGATTTACCTCAGTTTCAAATACTCTGAGATCATTGTAGAGTTCATCCAACTCTTTTTCTTCTAGTGCATCTCTCTGTCTATATACCACTGTATACATGGCTCATTCTTCACTAAGAGACCTTAGGAACTTCATGTTGACATCTTCTTGATCCATCTTAACCCCAACTTGGTTAAGTTCACCAATTAGCTTGTTGAATCTGTCAAACACTTGAGTGAGTGTTTCATTGGGCTTTCCTTTGAAGTTTTCAAAGTCTTGTTTGAGAACAGACTTCATGTTCCTCTTGGTGCTCTTGGTCCCAACGAATCTCTTCTCCAGTGCTTCCCACAGCACCTTTGCATCATCATACTCAACGAAGAGATGTTGATAGTCGTTAGGAATGGCCAGTAGGAGAGTGCTTAGAGCTTTAAGTTCGATTCCTTTGTCTTTCTTCTCCTTCTCACATTTAAGTTTGTCTGCTTCAGTTGCAGAGCTGCTTGCTTGACCAGGACCAGTTTTGTTTCCTTCAAGTACAACTTCCCACATGGAGTAATCCGTAATAAGCATGTATTGCTTAATACGATTCTTCCACATCCCAAAGTTATTGGGAGTGAGTATAGGGATTTTGTTGGCTTGAGTGCTTTCATTATTATCAGTCATGATTAATAATGTGTGTGTTTTAAAAATTAAAACTTTTTGTTATTCTTAACAATCATAGATCTAGAACCAATGCTCTGATACCACTTGTCAGGATCGATTAACTATAGATTAGTCAATAAACACCTTTAGATCTAATTGATTATAGAAGTTGCAGCGGATCAACACTATATCAATATATTAAAAACAATGAACTGTAAACAATAAACGAAAATATTAAGAACACAGTTTCACAAAAAGCTTCAATGTATATTATTGAGTTAACAATACACACGTACGTTTACAATTCGTAAGGAACTATATATAATAGTCCTTGAAGCTAAACTATTTACCCTAGTTATTCTAGGACTTTGATTTACATTCGAAATATAAAGATATACATTGAATTACATTCTATAACTATCTCTGCGAAGATCTCGGACTTGATATGTTCCATAAACGCGTTATCAGTAGTAAAACTAATCACCAGTAGTAAGTTTGCAACGTCAGTAGTAAGTAAGGTGATCAGTAGTAAGTCCAGATACATCGTCAGTAGTAACTACTATTGATCAGTAGTATTTTCAATATGCCTTGATCAGTATTAATTAAGTTATAGTCTTCACCAGTATCAACTTCATCAGTACTAAGTAATTCTGCCCCATCAGTACTAAGTATGATCAGTACTAACTGCAGCATCAGTAATAAGTTGATCTGTGATTTTGTTCCAATAATATTTCTATCATATTTCTATCAGAGAGTAAAAAAGTGTTTCTTAAAAGTACTTTGACAAAATCTATCTAATATGATAAGATTTTGTTAAAAGCCAAGTCAAAGAGAAGTTCAAGTTTAATACTTCCTTCATCCCACAAAAAACTTCTCATTTGACTTGGGCACATGCTTTTAGTATATAGTTGGTGGTGGGGTATTTGGTAATAAATTTGATTAAAATATAAGATTAGTTTAGAGACTGACATAAAGTTAGTGAGAGAAACTTTAAAAAAATGATAAAAAATGACATAAAGTTAATGAGATAATATTAATTTATTAAGTGGGTCCCTCCAATTCTCAAATGGGGAGTTTTTTATAGGACAAAATTTTTAAATAAAATGGGAAGTTTTTTGTGGGACGGAGGGAGTAACCTTTTATCAATAATTTAAAGTGCTTTTTCTAATGTACCTTGTGATTACAGTATGTTTGCTTTTATTTCAAACTCAGATGTAGCGTTTTGCTAGTTGTAATAAATTTTGTTCAAAGAACCTGTATACTTACTTTGTATCGTATATATTTTTCATTTTTTATAGTTTAAAAATAAGTTATACACTTTGATAATGTATCTTATCTGATAAAAAGTATTAGACCTAAACTGACTATTTATCTTTTTTAATATAATGAAACAATTATTTTATATTTATTTTTACTTTTAAATATTATTAACATCATTTTATCTAAAAGACATGTAACTCATACTCTGATAAGTAATCACTAATATTTAACTTAATTAAAAACTTTGAAATTAATAATGTATTACTAGAATAAATAAGTAGAAAATATATAGAAATAGCTCAAAAAAGTACTCCCTCCGTCCCTTAATAAAGTTCCCATTTCTCCTGGGCACATGTTTTTAGGAGATAGTTAGTGGTGGGTCCTTAGTAATAAATTTGATTAAAATATAGGGTTTTTTGGAAAGAGAACGTGTTTTTAGGGGATAGTTAGTGGTGGGGTATATGGTAATAATATTATTTTATTGAGTGGGTCCCTCTAATTTAAGAAATTGGAACTTTATTTTGGGACAAACATATTAGGGGAAATGGGAACTTTATTAAGGGACGGAGGGAGTATATGACACTATGACAGGCCTAGCTAGACAGGCCCATGATCATCAGGCCCGATTTAAAAGGACCCAATTAACAGGACCAAAGTCCACCAAACCTTGCATTGGAATAGTTTAATCGAATTACAAAGGGCCCACTCTAGCCAAGTCCGAACCCAGGCTTTTCAAAGGACAAATGTACGTAGGAAAAGGTGGAAGGCTACTAAGATTCACGTTGAGAGATTAAAACATTACAAATTCAACATGGCTCTCGTCTAGTATCTGAATATAAATCTATAAATCGATTTCTGAGAATAATAAAATCATAGAGTTGCGTTCAAGAATATCCATGATTTTTACAAAGTTTCAAAGAACAAATCTTAATCATTGATCAATACGATCAAATGGTAAGATTAATCACATACTTTATACATGAAGGGGTATTTTGGTCATTTAGCATTAAAAAAAATTTATTTTATTTATTTATTTTTTTAAATTTTTTTAAATTTATTTTATTTTTTAATTTTTAATTGAGGGGTATTTTGGTCATTTTGAATTTTTTTTTATTTTAAAATTTCAAATTTTTTAAAAAAAAATTATCTTTTTTAAAAAAAATTATTTTTTATTATTATTTTTTTAAAAATTATTAATTTTTCATTAATAACACATAATGTTATTGCATAGTGAATCACATGCGATTGCAAAGTGAATCACATGTGATTGCTTAGTGAATCACATGTGATTGCATTCTGAATCACATGTGATTTAACTAAAACCTGATTTTACACTAAAATCACATGTGATTTTACATTAAAATCACATGTGATTAAGTTATACACGTAATTATCAAATAAATATTATTTTTTAATAAAAAAAAATTAATAAAAAAATAAAAATAAAATTAAAATTAAAAATTTTTTTAAGTGCCAAATGACCAAAATACCCCTTCATAATAAAAAATAAAAAAATATTAAAAAAAAATATTTTTATTTTTTTAAGAAATGACCAAAATACCCCTCAATATATAAAATATGTGATTAATCTTGACCATTAGATCCTATTGATCAATGGTGTAGATTTGTTCTTTGAGACTTTCTAAAGATGATGAACCTCCTTGAACGTTTCTCTAAAATCATAATGTAAAAAGTATAAAATTATAAATGTCATAAAATAACAATATACTTTGACGATGTAAACATTTTTACAAACCATTTTAATTATTACTCTCTCCTTACAAAAAAAAAATTTACGTCTCTTCGTCACAACTTTTTAGAAATAGTTAGTATTGTGGTCTTTGGTAATATATTTTTTAGGGAATATATATCTTGGAGAGAATGTTTTTAGGAAATAATTTTGATGATGTCCATGGTAATAATATTATTTTATTAAGTGAACTTTTCAAATGTGAGTATTGAAAACTTTTTCGTGAGACAAAATTTTAAAGGAACTCTGACTGAAATTTATGAGATGATAAAATATGGCAAAAGCTATACCGAAAAAGGGTTCACGTGGACGTATTGGTTCACGTAAGAGTACACGTAAAATACCAAAGGGAAATGAGAAATTTTGTTATAGGACAGATGGAGTATAATTTTTTTAACCGATCATAATTACAAGATTTAAATAGTGAAAAATGTGAGATATGGTGATAATAATTGAACACATTTGGCCTGATACATAATACTTTGTTCATTGCCTTTAAAAATTAAAACTCAAACAATATTTCTTTGGTTCATATTACAAATTTCAATCCGCAGAAGAACAATGTGTTCATCATAAATAGAACAAGATCACAAATCTGGATGCAAAAACAAAAACCATCATCCAATCCAATCCAACTTAATTCAATAATCACCTATGAACTACCAAAGTATGTTTAAAAAAAAAAAAAAGTGAAACAAAAACCGCAAGTAAAAACAAGGGGCCGTCAGAAAACAAAACAGCCTCACATTCTTCACAAGTTAACCGTATATCCCTTTTTTTTTCTTTCTCAAAACGAGATTTCCGTGTACTTGGAAACATTAAGTAGTTCCTGAAATAAACCAACAAGATTTATAAGCCAAACACAATAAAACAATTCCAACCCATTTACTTATGGGCCGATTTGAACATGTTAATTTTTTTGACAAACTATTTATTTAAAAAAGGGTTTTGATAATGAGTGTCATTAAGTGCATAAAATGTTGTACATTAATATACGGGGAAAGTGGTTCCTAAAATTCAGGAGTCGGTTACGGATGAACATACAACTATTTTATGTATGGGCTGTCATTATCAAAACCCTTTAAAAAATTATATTTATAAAGTTTATAAGCCACCTCTACAACTCAATGGATGACTTTACCTCGGAATAACGAACATGATCATGATGCACATTAGAAGTCTTGACAATAGTCTCCCATTTTGGCCCATTTTTAGGGCTCTTTTCAACAAGAGTTTGCTGCACCTTCTTTGGAAACGGGCTCCTTAACGACATCTTACGCCATAACCACGATTCCGAGGGTGATTTAGGCAACGGAGGAACCCGAACCAACCCGTCTACCTCATCATTTTGCACATTCTTAACATCATTTGGAATCGGGTTCTTGGGTTTTTCAATCCAATCTATGTACAATGTTTTCTCGGGTGCTACCAAAGGAGTATTATCGTGAATCAAACGAGGAGTAAAATGACTTTTTACGTTGAGTGACGGGCATGTTTTGGGCTTAACAACTTGATTTTGATTTTGGTTTTGAGCGTCTTTTGGAACTCCAAGAAAGCGGGCCCCATCATGGAATGGCGATCGAGGTGATTCGTTACGGTACGGGGATATTCGACCGCTACGAGACAAACCTCGGTGGGGAGATGATGGTAATGAGTCACCCGAACGGGCTAAAGGATTTCGTTTTTGTTGAGTTTCGTGCGCTTCTTTTGATCGAGTTTCAGCCCGTTTCTTGATTACCGCATCCATAGCTTGCTGAAAAAATAAGATTTTTTTTATAAATGAGCAAGTTTACTAATTTATGATATTTGAATCTGTATTTTAAAACTGATTATCTAATTATTGTGACTTCGAAGTCATAATATTATGTATCTAATGTTTGGATAAATTTGTATGTTACATCCTAATATTGCATTAGTTATGCTAGCTAAAACTATCTACGGGTAAAATAGAAAATATTTACCCTTATTTTACCTAGCATACCTCTCATCTTTTTGACATGAAATTGTCTCTTTTGGTCATTTTATCTACTAGACCTACTAGTTCCTTAAATACTCATAATTCCTAAACCGTCAAAGGGTTTATTATCTAATTATTACAAATTGAAAGAACAAACAAACGATTTCTTGCAAAATTCATGATAAAATTCACAAGATCTTTTTAAAGATCGTACCTTTTCAAGACTAGGAGTCAACGGTCCACTATAAGAAGTTCTTCTAGAAAGCCGAGGAACAGGACCAGGCGAATCACCAAAGGGAGACTGACTCTGATGAATTTTCACTTTCGGTCCCTGCACTGTATTTGGAAGACACGAAGAACGTTTCGTGCAAATTCGAGGAAGAAAAAACCCGAAACCCTTTTTACTCGATTTCTTCTTCTCTTCAACAACATCATTAACTTTATCTTTCTCATGATTATAAGGTGTAACCGAATTAATTGGATATTTTTCGAGCAACAAAGGCCGTAATTCTCCACTATAAACTTTCTTCACATACTTGGGTGGTTCAAGAACAGGGGCTTCTTGCTTTTTGGTAACGTATTGTGGAGTTTCAACAATCATAGATTTTGCAGCTGGTAAAAACCGATTCAATAAATAATCACGAGTTTGTATATCTGATGAGAACGTTCTCGATGACTCTGTCTCGCTATATTCTTCACTGAAATTGCACGAAAAGGAATTAGAAAGCGTTGAAATTGCATCAGCATGTACATCTTCTGCTGATTGTTCATCAATCTTGGTCGTTTTTGAAGGAAATTTACGAGAATTTTGTGGGTTTTGTGAACTGGGTTTCGTTCGATCTTTTGCTTTCCCAGGAATTTGTTCCCAGGTGAATGGAATTGCTGCGGGTTTTGTGACTTCTTGTTCGGGTTCCCAATTAGAATGTGTAACCGGAAGTGATTGTTGTCGGGTTGGTTTCGATTTTCTAGTTGAATTCTTTGGTAATTTATCTAAATTTGAAGAAGCTGTTGATAGTCTTCTAACTGAGAGTAAAGGAGCGTTTAAATCGAGCTGTTTTTCGTTCATTTTTCGAGCTTTTGTTGTTCAAGATTTAGACTTTGAAGTGTTCCCCAGGTTACATAAACTGGAAATTGAACAAGAAAGGAAAAAAAAAACAATGAGAAATTGATTTGGTTAATCATCAAATTTGCAGAAATGTGAGTAGAAAACAGAGGAAAATTCGGAATCATATACTTGTCTTAAGAGAAAAGAAAACAGGGGAAACCCTAATAATGGTGAAAGCATATAGCTTTATGGATATACATTATGACCCATAAACATTTTATATTTAGTAATCAAATTTAACTTTGCCAATTTCAGCTGGGTCTTGAAGAAATTTAACAGTTCTTGCCCAAAATTTTCCACTTTTTATCATGAAACTGCATTTGCTTAACACTTATTTTGAAAGTATACATTTTCGAAACCAAAAGATAAAACAATAAAAAAAATTAAAAAAGAAATACAATAAAATTATGCATTGTGTTCTTAAATCTTCATCCACGAGAACAGAGAGATGTACATACATTTCCTGATTCGGTAAAAAAACAAACCCATCTGCTAAAAAGTACACCAAAAATAATAATCCTATATATGGAAACTATGAAGAACTAAATTACCAGCCACATGTAACAGTTTATAATTTATATCACAAAATTTTTAGATAATTTCACTTGAAAGAAGCCAAACTGAGTGAAATTATTCTTCAAGATAAGGTTTTTTTCTTTGTGAAAATGGGAAGTTAAATTCATACAGATTGTTTGTGTTTTGCATACCTTGAATCTTGGCCCAAATTGTGTTAATTTTAAGAAAATAATGAAAATATAAAAAATGGATATTTTGCTTACCAGTAATGGAGAAAAGTGGTGGGAGAAATCTATGGCCTTGAATGATGGCGAGACTGGAGGGAGGGAAAGAGTGGAGTGAAGAAAAAATGGAGTGGTGTGTTTCTTCTAGTCTTGAGAGGGGGGTGGGTAGGGTAGGGTAGGGTAGGGTAGGTGGGGATTGGGGGGGTGGGGGTAGGGGTAGTATGAAGTATGAACTCTTGAGTAGTTTCTTGCTTTAGTAATCACCAAGTATCATGGGTGGGGTTCATATGAGACCAAAAAGAGAGGATGGGAGGAATGGGGGGCTGTTTTTTTTTTAATTTAAAGAGAGGATGTTTGAGAAAAAGAAAATTTTATATTTATAAAAAAGAAAAAATATGTAGATCTTGTAGATGGCCATAAATATACTATGTTGTTAGTTGTTACTATAATTATGTTTTTTTTTTTATCTTTCTAAATGTGATTTGTGACTATCATGATGTTGTTTATGCGTGTTGTGTCCTCAAATTTTAATTTTTAATAATAATAATAATAAGCAATAAACGTTGTGGAAATATTTACATCTTAGCCTTTTTTCAAATATTTGACTTGTTGGTACAGAAATTTGGATATCTTGATGAAATCCAACAACTTTACTAGATTAGTAGTCAAATTATGTACATTTACAAATCATTTTCAAAATTATAGCCTAAAAAAGAAAATAATTAATTATACTACTCCAATTTTCAATGAGTTAACTATTTCCCTTTATATGTTAACAAAATAATTTTTCTTAATGGCTACCATTCTATAAGGGCCTCAATTTACCATAGGTCTTTTACCAAAATTAGTGAACTCATAACTACTTTCACAATATTAGTATTCTTTTTTCTATATTTAAGATACTTTGTGCCATATTAATGAATCTTCTTAAACAAAATTAAAGTTTCCGCTTTCAATTGGTATACTTTGTCATTATGGCATACAAACATGGGACAACCCTTTTTACAACATAAAATTAATTGCCTCTTAATAAGCTTATATATTTTTATCCACTCTTGAATTAAAGTTATGCAACCATATAACATCTTATAGTTTGACAATCTTACATGTATAAGCAATACTTCTAGCATTTTATGCATATAAATAAGATTGTAGTTTTTTTAATTCTATTCATGTTTATAACTATTGTCATGGTTGTTTCCGATTTTCATATGACCATTTGGTAATGCTTATGTAGGGAAGGAATATTTGAACATGTGACCTTTAGAAGATTATTTTAAACATTCTTATCGCTAGACTATCACCAAATGGTTACAATATAAATTGTAGTCTTATCTTAAAAAAATTATTTTAAAATCCATTTATGTAAGTATACAATGGCATAAAGTAATGCTGTATGACCAATGATTTTTTAAAAGGCACTATAGTATGTTGTGATACATTATGGGTTTAACATTTTGTATTACATCCACTGTATCCATTACAAATTATATATCCATCTGTTTTCTTTTTGGGTTGTGATAAGATACTTTTTCTTAAAAAACAAGAATCTAAGTTCTATACATGAACACAAGAAGTTGTTTACTTAATATTTTGTATTTTGTAGTTAATTTTTCACCAAACATAATTAAAAGAATTAAAGTTATAATATTTGTTGGAAGGTATCTTTTTTGGTAATTTAGTGACGAAGTTTGGCACATGGAACAATGCAAAAGTGTTGATATAAATAAGGGACAGTTACGTCCAACGACCATCAAATGCCTGACCAACTGACTGACCTTTTCATCGTCTAACTTACCCGCCTTTTATTTTTAACAGTTCACACCCATATACTTTTGATGATTATTAATTTAGACCCTCAATGTAGGTTTGACTAGCAAAGCATGTGAATTGTGGACCCAACCACAGTACAATTTACTAATTTAGGTCTCAGGTCGCTTACGAAACTTAATTACTTGATGCAAATTTCATGTGTAATTAAAAGTTGCACACTTTATTCAATTCAATTCCCTTATTGATATATTCTCTTAAAGCATTTTCAATTGATGTTTAGGTAGTGTTGCTTCCTGTATTATTCGCACTCTCCGAATGGATAAGCGTCCTGCAATCAGAGAGCAGATCTACGTCAAGTGACCACCGGGATGAAATCCCGGGCGGACCCTCCGAAGATTAAGTCAGTACGTATATAGACGTGAGGTCGTGATGAGTATAATAAATGCTATAAGTAATAAATGTGAGGAAGAGATGGAATGAATGTTCTTACCGGAGTGAAGCCGTATTTATGGACGGACGGGAAAAAGGCGGGAAGAACGGGTTCTTCCTTTGGTCTGGCGCACCCCGCGGTCCATTGGATATTAGGCTCAGACGGATGCCTTTATCCATCGTGTCGGAGGGTGTTCCTCTGCAGGAGCCGTCTTCGGGCTCCGTTCGCATTTAATGCGTTCCCTGAAATCCGATCGATGCAGCTTATCGTATGTGGGTAATCCTTCTTGTTTTGTCTCTTTGTTCGAATTGAATCTGACCACGTCGGTTCGCCATATTGGTCCGGTCGCAGGATGCCACTATGGCTCATTAAGTCTCCCAAGTTAGTAGTGGATCATAATGCGTATATTGATTTGTACTAACTTGACTTGCTTCGTCTTTTAGCGCATTTTCATTCGGTCCGTCCGGTTTCCTTCCTTTTCTTCGAAAAGTTACCGTTGGGCCCTGAGTTGACATCTGACCGTTGGGCGTCGTTTTAATTCTACGCCATTTGGCTTCCTTTCGCCGCTTATATATTGTTTGAAAACGTAACTTCCTTCTTTACTTCCTCTCCTTGTAACTTCCTATCGTTATTTTCGCAAACCCCCCAATATTCCCCTAATCGTTTTTCTTGATACTTCGTCGATTATCATGAGGAAAGATAAGTCGAAGATTGAGAAAATTACCCGCGAAAAAAGGGCGGCGTTGAACACCTTCAGCACCCTTTCCCCTGCAGATATCCCCAAAATTATCAACGAATTTCACATTGATCCTCGCTACGTCATCCGACTTCCTGGAGAGACGGATACCGTCGTTTCTCCTCCTGAAGGATTCGAACCGGTGTACCTGCACTATCTGCATGGCGGCCTGCATTTCCCTATTGACGATTTCATTCTCTCAGTGCTTCAAGATCTTGGAATTCATGTCGTTGAACTCGTTCCTAACTCTTTACTTAAGATCCTTGGATTCATTATGCTTTGTCGTGCACTCGGAATCCCCTTATCCACGAGGTTGTTCCGCTATTTCTATATTGTCACCGGTCGTGGTGACTGGGCTGTTTTTACCCTTCGCCCCGGGCAAAGCGAGCGTATCTCTGGTTTGAGGGATTCTATACATGATTGGAAGTACAAATTTTTTTATGTTAGCCGTTCTGCTTTTCGGGATGTTGATTTGCCTCGAGGGAAGGTTACCGGAAGGCCCTCCGATCCCCTTCCGGACCTGTCTGCTGATGAGACCGAGCATGTTCGCCGACTGTCTCGGTACACCATGGAGTGGGAGGATCCGGATGAGGTGCTCCTTGGGATGGCCGATCTGAGTCCGTACTATCTCTCCAAAGGGATTCGTCCAGTATGGAAGATAGACGGGAAAGCTATACCGTTATTGCATCGTTTGCTAAAGAATTACCCTTCGGAGGGGGTCATATCGGTAGAGGATGGTAGCGTGGTTCCCTTTGTAGCCCCTCCTGAAGAAGCTCTCAGCTCCGAAGGGACCCCCGAACCTGAGGGAGGTACCCATCGCTCTCCCGTCAGCCGAAGTATGGAAGTTGTTTCTCCGATCGATCTTGATTCACCCAAAGCTGATGAGTTTACAACAGAAGATACCATGATTCCGGATTCTCAATCCGAGCAGTCGAGACCTCCCAAACTTCGATCTATTGGAACTCTTGCCCCTTGGGAGGCGGACAGAGGCACCCGCCGAAGGAAGAAAAGGGATGAGTCTGCTTATCTTCCCAAGAAACGTCCGAGGATTCCACAAGGGGGTATGTCATCATTGCCTTTTCTACCGTTCGCGCACATCTTACTTATTTATTTGCTTACTCTTTTTTATATATATGAACCTTTCTGGAGTGCAGGTTTGTTAGAGCGTTCTGCGGCCTTGGAAACTACCACTTCTGGTCTTCTGATGTCAACAACACTTGAATCTGCACCTGTAACTGTTCCTGTTATCACCACCGCCCGTGCTCCTGTTATTACCACCGAACCTCCTATTCCGGCTCCCTCCGTTACGTCCGGAGCGTCCTGGAGGCTGCTTGCTGTGTCTCTGGGTACTTCGGCCGTCGCAATGTTTAGCAGCCGTTTATTCAGTGGAGGAAAGCAAACGTCCTCACCCGTCCTGAGTTCACATTCTACTCGTTCTGCAAAAAGTCAATCATCTCCTCCTGCTTCAGGTATGACCTGCACATGCGTCATTTTATGTATTCTTTTCTTTTGTGTATGTATGAATATTTGGTCATTTGTTCTTCCATTTTTCGTTTGCAGGAAGCATGGCTGTTTGTACTCAGCCTCTCACTACAGTGGTTTCAACGAAGGCACAGGTTCCGGACCCGGTAAATGTAATGATACAAACTCCAACTGTTGCCACCACTAGCGTTGTTGCGATCACCCGTTCTGAGTCTCTGCTTGTTGAAACGGCTGCCATGGGCCCTGATGATGAAGCCATTCTGAAAGCTAAAGCTGGCCTTCTGGGCACCATTGAGCTTTTAAACGAGTTACAGACTCAACGAGTCCGTCAAGAGCAGGTGTTTCGCAAACAGCATGCAGAATTTAATCAAATATCAAAACTGATGGAGACTATGAAGGGCTTGCATGAGAAGGAGAAGTTGGAAAAGGCTACGTTGGTTGAGTCCATGAAAAGATTGTCGGATTCCCACGAGACCTTCCGGTATGCTGTCGAGACGAAATATAATCAAATTGCAGATCTCCAGGACCAACTGAAGTCCACTGGTGCTTGTATTGCTGAACTTGAAGCCTCTTTGGTTGAAAAAGACTCGCAGGTAGAGGAGGTGGTTCGCCATAATGCGGAAGTGGTGATGGGCAGTGATTTGCTGAGAAAAGAAGTGGAAGAGGGTCATGAAACTGTACGTTGGTTGATGCAGAGTGGCATTCCTGGAATTGTGCAAATATTTCTTTCTTCTCCCGAGTTTGTCCATCGAAACTCTTCCGTACAGGAAGAGAGTTTGAAATTGGGACGGTATCAGGGTTGCACCGATACTAGAGATGCTTATCCTGACTTACTTGGCTCTCTCAAGCTAATTCATGAATATCCGGAAGCCCAAGCTGCCATGATGAGCCGTTTCAGTGAATTGGTCACCCCTAGCTATGATCTTGTTCGCTCCTTCCGGAGTGGCGAAGTTAGTTTGAACGAATTGAAAGAGCTTGTATCACAGCTACCCACTGGTACTGAAGGTACTGGAGAGAGTTCTAACCGGGGGGATAATCCATGACCTTAGCTTCTTGCAATTGTACTTGAATTTAATTAGCCGTTATCCGGCCTCTTTTGTGTAATCGTACAATTTTCTTTCGTGTTATGTAACCGTATCTTTTGACTATGTATCGAATGCTTTGTGTCTTAGCTTTATATTTTCTGATTGTTATGGTTTTATTATCAAGAAGGCGTCCCTTGTTGATTAAAAACACTTCGTTTTAATTCGCCCTTACAGATCCGGTTTATCGTCCGGATTCGGCCCTGCTCCCTCCTTCCGGCAAAGGAACAAACCGATTCATAGCTATGAATACTTCGTTATATTTACTAACTTTCTGCAAGTTATTCGTTTAATTTTGTTTCTTCTTAAAAGAAGAACGATAATATATCGATCACGCATTTAGCAAAACATCCTGCCTCGGCGGATTTCATTAATTATACGATTCGTCGATTACAAAATGACGCCTTCGTAGCGAAAGGAAAATACATTAAACAAAGTACATAGCGCTAAAAATGAAATTTACACAGGTTCCGCATATTCCAGGTTCGCGGAACCAACGATCCGTCCATCATTTCTAGGACATAGGAACCGTTTCGTCTGGCTTCCTTTATCCGGTATGGCCCTTCCCAATTGGGGCATAGTTTGCCTAGCTTGTAATGAAGGCTCGCTTCATTCTTTCGCAGGACCAGGTCTCCAACCTTGCATGATGTTCCTCTTACTTTCTTGTTGTAATACCCTTCTGTGAGTAACTTGTATGCCGCTTGTCGGCAGGCTGCGACCTCGAGCCGTTCGTCCACGAGGTCAAGATTATGTCTGAGGGCCTCCTCATTTTCTTCTAAATGGAAACTTTTCACACGAAAGGATGCCAACATGACCTCTAATGGTATGACCGCTTCAGACCCGTATACCAAACTGAATGGGGTTTCCTTAGTTGCACTCCGGACCGTAGTTCGATACGCCCACATGACACTTTGTAATTCATCGACCCATCCTCCGTGCATCCTGCTTAGCCTGGTTTTGATCCCTTTGACGATCGTCCGGTTCGTGACCTCTGTTTTCCCGTTGGCTTGTGGGTGCGCGACAGAGGTGAAGTTTTGACGTATGCTAAGTTTTGCGCACCATGCTTTAAATGGGTTATGAGCAAACTGTTTCCCATTATCACTGATAATGGTGTGAGGCAAACCGAAACGACATACGATTTGTCTCCACACGAATTTTACTATATTTGCTCCTGAGATGCACGCCAAAGCCTCGGCCTCCACCCATTTGGTGAAGTAGTCCACCGCCACTACCAGGAACTGTACTCCTCCGGGACCTTTTGGGAATGGACCCACTATGTCTATGCCCCATTGGCAGAATGGCCAAGGACTTGTGATGCTTGTGAGATTGACGGGTGCCGTGTTCGGCACATTGGAGTACGCCTGGCATTTCTGGCATTTCTTCACATAACTTTGAACGTCAGCAGACATATTTGGCCAAAAGTATCCGGTTCGAAATAGTTTCTGAGTGAGCGCCCTAGAACCGGAATGCGCTCCGCAGAGCCCTTCATGCACCTCCTCCACCGCTCGTATGGCTTCGGTCTCGTCCAGACACCTTAACCAAGGCGTAGAAAATCCCTTCCTATATAGGATTCCGTCCTTCAACATATACTTGCTTGCGCCCATCCTTATTTTCCTCCTTTCTGCATGGTCGTCTGGTAGGCTTCCGTCCTGCGCATACTGAAGGATGGGGAACATCCAAGAATTCTGCCTTTGTCCGACGTCCATGGTTTCCTCTATGACTTCTTCGATGCTCCTTTTTGGCAAGATCTCTACCAACACCTTCTTTGTTAAATGACAAAACAACATCGAAGCTAACTTGCTAAGAGCGTCCGCTTCTTTGTTCTTCGTCCTCGGAATTTGTGTTATTTCGAATTCGTCGAACCCTCCAATCGCTCCTTTGGTTCTTATCAAGTACTTTTTTATGTGTGCCTCTCTGGCTTCATAAGTTCCTTTTATCTGATTCACCACTAACATGGAATCTGCAAATGCCCTGATCATTTTAATCCCCAAACTTTTAGCCAAGCTTAGACCGGCCAACAAAGCCTCGTACTCTGCTTCATTGTTCGAGCACTTGAAGTCGAATCGCAGAGCGTACGTCACCCTTTCTTCATTCGGTCCTGTTAAGACTATTCTTGCACCGCATCCTTCCACCCCGGCAGCTCCGTCTGTAAACATTTTCCATTCGGTTCTGCGGACGCAGGTTCCTTTGTCTTCTTCTACCGTGCATACGCTATCTTTCTCGGGCATTTCTACCAGAAAGTCTGCCAATGCTTGAGCCTTGATGCTTTGTCTTGGTCAAAAAGATATGTCGTGTTCCCCGAGCTCTATTGCCCCTTTAGCCATCCGCCCCGAACGTTCCGGTTGCAAAAGGATGTTTTTGATGGGTTGATTGGTTAGAACGGTTATCTGATGAGCTTGAAAATACCTCTTCAACTTTCTTACAGAATATACGAGTGCTAATATAAGTTTTTCGACTTCAGAATAGTTCAATTCCGCACCTTGTAGCGTCCTGCTTACGAAGTAAATATGTACCTTCTTCTTTTCCCTCTCTGCTATGAGGAGTGAGCTGATAGCTTCGGTATTGGTAGATAAGTACATGACCAATGACTCTCCCTTCACCGGACTGGCCATAGTGGGGATGGTCCTTAGGTGTCTTTTGAGTGCGACGAAATCCTTTTCGGCTTCATCCGTCCATTCCACCACACCTTTCTTTGTGCACCCATGCAATGTTTTGAAGAAAGGAATGGATTTCTCTGCTGATTTGGCCAAATACCGGCCCAACGCCGCTAACTTTCCATTGAGGCTCTGTACGTCTTTCACCGTTCGAGGTGTTTCCATTTTGAGTAGACTTTCCACCTTTTCCAGATTAGCTTGAATTCCGGACCGGGTCACCACATGCCCCAAGAACATTCCCTGAGCTACTCCGAAGGAGCATTTCATAGGGTTCAGTTTCATGTTAATCCTTTGTAATTGTAGCAAAGTTTCTTCAATGTCGACTATCAAATCTTCGTCCGTCTCGCTTTTGATGACCATGTCATCCACATATACTTCTAGGTTTCAACCAATCTGCTTGCGGAATGCTTTGTCTACGAGACGTTGGTACGTGGCCCCCGCATTACGGAGCCCGAACGGCATTTTAACATAACAGAAAGTTCCTCTTTCCGTATGAAATGAAGTTTTCTCTTCATCTTCCTTGGCCATCTGTACCTGATGGTACCCCTTATATGCATCCAAAAATGACTTCCACCTGTATCCCCCCAATGCTTCAATTTTTTGTTCTATCTCCGGAAGGGGATAGCTGTCTTTTGGACATGCCTTATTCAGATCTTTAAAATCGACGCACATACGCATCGACCCGTCACCTTTCTTTACCAACACTGGGTTAGCAATCCATTCGGGGTATTGTGCACTCCGTAACACCCATGCAGATACCAGATCGCTAACCTCTTTGTTTACCACCTCGTTTCTTTCTTTTGCCATGACCCGCTTCGACTGCTTGACGGGACGGAAGGTTGGATTCTCATTTAAACGGTGTTCCGACACCTCCCTCGAGACAACTGTCATATCACTAGGCTCCCAGGCGAATACCTTTTTATGCTTCTTTAATAGGGCTTCTAATTTTCCCCTTAATTCTTTTGGCAGACTTCCCCCAATTCGAACTGTCGTCTCCGGATGCTCTTGGTTAATTACCACATGTACCTCTTCTGCCTCCGTCCAACCATCCTGATACACTGCGCTACTGCATTCGGATGTGGGCATCATCATCCCCCGAATGGTAATGACCCCGTATTCAGAAGGGAATTTGAGGACTCCATGTATAGTTGACGGGATGGCTTGCAGCTGCTACAGTCCGGTTCTTCCTAATATGGCATTGTACCTTGACGGTGCGTCGACCACAATGAATTCTGTCACTATCATTCGGCTATGGTTCGTGTTTTCGTCCGCTAAGACTAGCGGTAAGTGTATCTTTCCTCTGGGGAGCACATACTGTCCTGAAAACCCTATGACCGGAGCCTTGGACGGCTCTAAGAAAGCTTGTACTTCGCTAGGAAATTTTTCGAAACAGTGGCAGTACATTATGTTTGCGGAACTTTCGGTGTCTACGTATATGCGCCGGACCATGACTCTAGCTATTGCCCCAGATATGACCAAAGGCTCTGTTCCTACATAACCTTCCGGAGAAGGTTCGTTATCTCCAAATGTTATCTCCGGATCTCTTTTTTTCTTTCGGGATGAGCAGAGTGCGAGATTTCCTTTCGGAGAATTTTCCTCCAACACAAAAATCTCTGTATCATAGACCACGGCTTTATTCTTTGCCGGCGGTCCATTCTGCGGAACCTCCGGCTTCGGCCTCCCCTTTGCTTCCTTATCTCTCTTTAAACTTTCGCATGCTGTCGTCGCATGACCCATGATTTTATGGAACTCACAGTAAGCGTTTGGGTCTCGAGGGTATCGCTTTCGGAGTGTCCTTCCTTCTCCCGACTCTCTTGCTTCACCGGTCGAAAATACCTCCGGGCGATAAGGTTCATACCTGTTGTTCTGAAATCGACCCCCGCTTCCCCTTCCCTTAAAAGAAGGTCTGTGTGAGTAACTGGGACCGCTCATAATTCTGCCCCGCTCATTCGCACGCTGCGAGCTGCTTGTGGAGCCTCCTTTCTTTTCTTGAGCCTCGAAACGTAGCTTTTCCGCACTCTCCTCCTCTTGCTTTAACACTTTATTAACCATGCGGATCATGTCGTCCGCTTTGCAGAAATCTCTTTTTGACAGTTCTCTGAAAAGTTCTCCTTCTCTCAACCCGTACGTGAAGGCTGCAATTATGAGCGAATCCTCCCTGACCGGCATCTTACGACTCTGCTCATTGAAACGTTTGAAATACGATTTGTTTGATTCTCCTTCCCGTTGTCGGCACGCCATGATGGATTGCGATTTCTGTTGATATTTTTTCTGCTGTATGAAGCTATGACTAAATTGAGCAACCAGTTCCTCAAAACTAGATATGCTCTTCTGGGGGAGACTAGACAACCAATAACGGGCTGATCCTTCCAACGTACCGGCAAAATATAGGCACCATAACCTGGGGTCCATCGGAATCATTCGGACAGCCCACCGAAAGCTGGCTACATGATCATCTGGATCACCCGTACCATCATATGCCTTGACGCGAGGTCTCTTGAGCCCCACCGGGATGAGCGCCTCATTGATTTCATCTGTGAATGGGGATCTAAAATCCTTTCCTCCGGACACTCTCCGAGCCCGCAGCGTCCTTCTCTCCTCTGTCTCCAGACGAGTTTCTTCTCGGGCAACCTCACGATAAATCGGTTGAGGTTGGGCTCGGGTTGGCTCCTCCAAGTATACGTCTTCAGCCGGCTCACTTTCATCACTGGAATAAGTCAAGACCCTTTCTACTCCGGACCTCTCTTTCCCCACTTTTCGCGTACTCTTTTCCATCTCCCTCATTTTCATAAACTTTCGGAAGAGCTCGAATTCTTTCAGTTCTTCAGGTGTTGGGTCTCCCTTGCCTTTTCCTCCGGGAGGGGGGCACGTCGTTACACTCAACGGAGCAGATGATGGCCCTGGGGTGGCCGAACTTTCTATCATCACTCTGGGCGGCGTCGGTGTTGTTTGAGAGGGGGATTTCCCCTCCGTCGTCGATTCCTGGACCATTTTGTTCGGGGTCCCACGGATGGCGCCAAATGTTGCTTCCTGTATTCGCACTCTCCGAATGGATAAGCGTCCTGCAATCAGAGAGCATATCTACGTCAAGTGACCACCGGGATGAAATCCCGGGCGGACCCTCCGAAGATTAAGTCAGTACGTATATAGACGTGAGGTCGTGATGAGTATAATAAATGCTATAACTAATAAATGCGAGGAAGAGATGGAATGAATGTTTTTACCAGAGTGAAGCCGTATTTATGGACGGACGGGAAAAAGGCGGGAAGAACGGGTTCTTCCTTTGGTCCGGCGCACCCCGCGGTCCATTGGATATTAGGCTCAGACGGATGCCTTTATCCATCGTGTCGGAGGGTGTTCCTCTGCAGGAGCCGTCTTCGGGCTCCGTTCGCATTTAATGCGTTCCCTGAAATCCGATCGATGCAGCTTATCGTATGTGGGTAATCCTTCTTGTTTTGTCTCTTTGTTCGAATTGAGTCTGACCACGTCGGTTCGCCATATTGGTCCGGTCGCAGGATGCCACTATGGCTCATTAGGTAGTTTCTTCATATCTTACGAATATAACTATGTAATATTCAATAGTCACAAATCACAATTAAGTAATCAATTATGATAAGGTGGATTATGAATTATGTTGTTTAAACATATTTTTGCTATTTAAATGTGTAACAATCATACAATCGGTTGATTTAATAATTACTCCCTCCGTCCCAAATTACTTGTCCACTAAAAAAAGGGGCACACAGTTTTTAGAAAATATAATTATTGCACTATCCACCAATAGAATCGCATATTTATCCACTTATAATTCATATGATTGGTTGTAATTTGAAATTGACACTTATTTTGAGATAAACTAAAATAGTAAGAGCAGAGGGTGTGGGGTTGTTAAGCTCCCATTATTTCCCTATAACATCGCTATTCCCATACCGCCTCTTCGTTATTTACTCGCCATACAAGTTTCATTGTGGCTATGGCGAATGTTATAGCAATTTTTGCCTGAAAACACCCCCTATAACATGGCTTTAACATACTACACCATACCGGGTGCATGTTATAGCAATGTTATAGCCTAAAAACTCTATAATATTCCTATAACTAACATACCACACCTTGTGCTGTAAGGTGGACAATAAAAATGAGACGGATGGAGTATTAAATTGTGACTATTTTAGTAAATATTGGAAAATGAGTGCGTCTCATAAAATGGCACTAATCAAAGAATAAAATGACACTGATTGATCCCGGGTTACTTCTAAGTTCCCTTTTTTTTTTTGGAAACCAACTAGGCTATACACCAAAAAATGAGGTTCAATTCATTGCAGCAAACATAACTTGTTAATACTGTTAATATAGGCATAATTTTGTGTTTTAACTTGTTTATTATTATTTGAGAATTTCTTAAATTCTCAAAAACAACAGTACTTTTATCTGATTAAAAGAACATGCTCATGATATTTTTATAACATATTTCTTATAAAATATTTGTTGTGTGAATCGTCATCATATGGAAAGCTTGGCTTTTTGCAAGTCTCGGCATGTGAGTAAACAAATTTTGGTGTTGAAGGGCGGATGACTTTGGTTGTCTGCCACCAGCTTCAATCAATCAAGGGATTTGATTGATCCATGTTTCAAGTAATTTGGAAGCGGGCCCATAAGATTATAATATATACATATATTAATGCTTCATCTATCTCATTTTTATTATCAACATTACTATTTATTTTATTCAAAAATAAGTGTAAATTTTAAATTACAACTAATCATATGAATTATAAGTGGGTAAATATGAGATTTTATTACTGGACAGTACAATAATTATATTTTTTTTAAACTATATGCCCTTTGTCTAGTAAACAATTAACTTGAGACGTAGGGAGTATATATATACTGTTATATTCGAATCAATAAATAACATAATATTATAAGTTCAAACTCTGATATAGATAAAAATATATAAGATTAAATTGGGTGGGTGTAAACTGTTAAAAAAAGTAAATAACAGATATTAATATCTTGTATTTATGTATGGCTATGGATTTAAAGAGTTATACTTCCTCCGTATCAAAATAAGTGACACAAATTAGCTTACACATTTTTGAGGTAAAAGATTAAAGTAGATGTTAAAATAGATTAAAGTACATAGTTAGTGGAGAATGAGTCCCACTTTTCTTGAATAAAGTGATATTAATGAGTTTTAAAAGTAAAAGTAAGGGTATAAGGGTAATTTCACTTTATTAAAGTGGATAGTTAGTGGGTATGAGTCCCAATATTTTTACCAAATAAGGAAAGTTTTCAAAGTGTGTCACTTATTTTGATACATCCCAAAATGGAAAGTGTGTCACTTACGGAGGAAGTAATTAATAGTAGAACATTTACAGGACAAAAAAAGTTAAAAGTGAAAGAGTTGGAACATTTTGAATTAAGGATTTGCAAATTATATTGAGTATTGACCGGAACCGTTGAATCGAATTGGACCGGACTGAACAAGACCGAACCGAGATATATAGATTCGGTTGTCGATTCTAATATTTATGCAAAATCGATCCGGTCTGATAGTTCGGTTCAGTCCAAAACCGGAAAATTTTGAAGAAACTTTTGTGCTTCTCGATTCGGTTCCGAGCAGTTATCAGTCCGATTCGGTTCATTTTCGAGTTTAATCGATTTTGCATGAATATAGGTTGCTCAGAACCGATTTGGTATGAATAAGAACAGTACACAAAACCAAAAAACTACCCACACATGTATGGTGAAAGTATTCAAGTTGTTAATCAACGCAACAACCTTTTGGTAATCAATATACAGCTAGACTATTGTTATTAAGATGAACTAACTAATCTGTATTAATATGAAAATAACAAGTTATGAAAGTATACATCATTAATATACACCTATGGCAGTTGAGAGATTTGAATAACCAATAACAAGTTATAAAGACTTTTGACCAA
The DNA here is from genome assembly GCA_963853835.1 of Calendula officinalis. Taxonomy (NCBI): domain Eukaryota; kingdom Viridiplantae; phylum Streptophyta; class Magnoliopsida; order Asterales; family Asteraceae; genus Calendula; species Calendula officinalis. Next base: position 31,369,023 of record OY970821.1, on the reverse strand, counting down.
GTCTCATTATATACATACAAGCACAAATACATACAATCTTGGTACATAAATTCACTGCTATATATGTACACTCACTTTATTGTAGAGTGATGATCTTTAACAAGATATATAATAGAACAAGTTTTCTAGGTTATGTGTTTTAGTTTTCTGAAAAGGTTCAAACATGTCTAATTTGCTACCATTAAAGAGGAACCATCTCCTCGATCTTTTCCCATGGCATACTATGCTTGGCCATTTCTCGCTTCTTTGCGGCCACTCCAATCGTGTCTCCGGATTTCTAACAAAAGAACAAAAATAAAATATTAAACGTTTGGTATGAAAAAAATACACATCCTCGAACGTTGAGACGCGATTTAACTTAGATTATAACTAACAATCAAACAATCCATCTAATTAAAAAAAAATCCTGTTTTTGAATACTTGATCATACCTTAAAGCAATACCCGTCGTATATATCACATATCGGATAATCACTAGGACAGCAATAAGAAGACCCTTTGCAACACACGGCATCGGGGTAACCACAACACCCGTATATTAAACAATAGTTAAGGGACTCAAAGGTGCAACAACATGTCTGCCCTGCACCACAATATGAAAAATCCCCACATTTGCTAGACGGAGGTGGTGGAGGAGATGGCGGTGCTGGCGGCCTAGGTGGCGGCGTGGCGGAAGAGTGCGGGTAAGACGCCTCGAGATTGATCCCGCAAACCCCGTTTTTAATATCAGTATTTCTTTTTATGAAGATCCATCCGTCCAAACCCCAAGATGTACCCCATGAATTTTTTACAATCCAGTAGTCTTCACCCTCTTGTGAAGCATAACCAACAATAAGCACGGCATGATCTATGTCATTCGGGCTGCTTGAGCACTCGCCATTATATATTCCCTATGAAATGTCATTGACAAAAAGTACAAATTATAAACAAAAGATTAATATCTAGTTAAAGAAACTTTACTTTACTTAATTTGTGTTAGTTTTATATAAATTAAAGTGTACCCCAGTGTATAATTGGAAATCATAGGATGAGCCATCTATACCAACTGTAACGGGTTGCTTAGCCACAGCACAAAGAAGTGAACTTTCATTTGGTTCTACATCTGTGTAGCTATCGATTGATGCCGCAATATTATTTTCCTGCACATAATTAAATGAAATAAGAGACAAAAAAAAGGTGTATAAGACGATTTATTATTCGGTAGAGATCTGACAAATATGTGTATTACACAGCTTGGGTAATGGGTCAAATAGGTCAGCTAGTCTTTGAACGGGCCAACAAGAGCCAGGGTACTTTTTACCCTGATTTTTAAACATGATTGTATAAATCACTTAGTGAGTTAAATATATTTTTTAAAAATATAGTATTACAAATAATAATTTGAGTAAATTACACTAATGGTTCCTGTGGTTTACACATTGTTTTGGATTTGGTTCCTAAGTCTCAGTAATTACACTCATGGTCACTGTGGTTTAAACTTCGTATTGGTTTTGGTCCCTAATACTAACTGCCGTTAAAATTTGGTGTTAAATCTATTTTAATGACAATTATACCCTCACCCTTCTTCTCCACCATCTCTATTCTCTCTCTGTAAGACATTGATAACAAATTCACTGAGAGTTACTACCCTAATTCAAACTTACCACATTCAATTCCTGCCGAAAGCCCACGTGCCAAAGGAAATCAACTGGGTTTTTCACCAATTTAATCCCCACTTGGGGTTTTCACCAATTCCATCCTATCTAGAAGAGCAGCGAGGATGAATCTGTCTCACAATTTACTCTCTGTTTGCTTTCTATTTGAACTTTATATGAACTCCTTTTGACAATTTGTCACTAAAGTCAAAATTGGTGTCTGATATTTTGAAACTTTAGACTAGGAATTATGATCAAGTCTTTCTTCTTGACATACCTCAAATTAGTCAAAATGGTGTCTGATGTTTTGGTAAGTAGTGAAAATTGTACGTATGCCTTGCGGGATTTTTCTCCCCAAATTAAGTTATGATCTCACGCTGTGTATTTCCGAGCAGCACCACTGATCGGAAATTAGGGATGTGAGGGATTGAAGTAAATGTAGTTGGAGAATTTGTATTGTTTGAATCGCATCGAGGAAAATTTATAAGCTCCTGTTCTGTGAAATTAGGGTTCATATTCATTGGGTTCATATTCATTGTTTTGGGCTGGAGTGGTAACAATGGAGATGGGGGACGATGAAGATGAAGTGGTTTGGTTGGTGAGGATTGTCATTCTTCTTCTGAATTTAAGTGTTTATCTGATACTGTTTTACAGAAGGGTAATATAGTCATTATAATAAGTTTGAATTTGGGTAGTAACTCTCAGTGAATTTATTGTGTTATCAATGTCTTACAGAGAGAGAATAGAGATGGTGGAGAAGAAGGGTGAGGGTATAACTGTCATTAAAATAAATTTAACACCAAATTTTAACGGCAGTTAGTATTAGGGACCAAAACCAATACGAAGTCCAAACCACGGTACCACGGGTGTAATTTCTGAGACTTAGGGACCAAATCCAAAACTATTGTCAAACCACAGGGACTATCCGTGTAATTTACTCTAATAATTTATTTGCTTAATTTATCAATACACATTGGATGACTTTTGACATGTTCGATCAAATCTTTTTAGTTAAACTTTTTTTACATTACCACTTGAGATATCGGTTATAGATAACACATACATGGATAGGTGAATAACATATCCAAAAGTAAATGGGGTGGTAAATGCCCGCTTTTACTCTCGGGATTATGGATTTTATAAGAACATTACCTTCGAGACGATGCATGTACCAGCATAACCATTGGCACTGATATATGGATAATCAGCTTCAGTATCGATCCCACCGTTTTTGATCACCCACTTAAAAGCGGTATCCATATTTCCACCATCACACCCATAATCATAATTGTCACAATCAACAAGTTCTTGCTCCGAGAGTCTAATAAGGTCGCCCGTTTCCATCGCATGTGCACTCTCTATGGCACCAACTACCGAGAACGCCCAACAACTTCCTGCAGACGAAACCGATAACGAAAATTAGACTCACTGGCTTAAACAATAAAACATAAAACATAAATATAGAAATTAACTCTAAATAATCTTTAAAACAAAATTGTGTGTAGTAGTTTATGTGCTATAAAAATCACTATCCAACATATAATCTACTAATGGTCTCATTTGGGCCAAGAAAAATAGAAGTCTTGGGCTTAATAAAAGGCCCATTTCAAACCGTAAATTGTCAGAAGGATTAAAACTTCCAAATGTCCCTCTTACAAATTTGGCTTAAAAGAACATACTTTGTGAGGACATTTAATTCATTGTCATACTATAAAGAAAAATTATGTGACAATCGAAACTAATTGTATAAGTTAGAAAAAATGCGCCTTAATTGATTACATGGTGCTCATGAGTCATGTGACAAGTAATATTGTGTTGCAAATTACAATGATGGTATATATACAAATAGAAAATTACCACACTGCCCTTGGTCTTTAACTGGATTAACAACTCCTTTCTCCCTCCAATCCAAAGAAGCAGGAGCATCGCAGGAACCAACACCTGCTCTTGTTGTATTCATCTTTTCTCCTTCACCCCTCATCTTTAGTTTATTCAAATTCAACCCCTTAGTTTTTAACAAATACGTCTCTTTGAACTCCTCGTTGCTCAAATCAGCAAACTTGTTCAATCCCACCATGTGCTCTGCTTCTGAATTCCGCTTCGAGTTTTTGTCTAACACATATTTTAAACTCTTGCGGAAATTTGCCAACCTCGTCTCTTCCTCTTGTGCATGCTCGTATATTTTCCCGTGAAAATCTTTCCATTTTTTGAATAGTTCCAAGATTTTTTCTTCATATAAAGGCTCGGTTTCTTGATTGTTGTTAAGTATCGAGAACTCGATCGGGAGACTTGATATTGTGATTGTCGATGAAACATGGATGATCAAGAAAAGAAGAGTGAGTGAGGTTGTTGAGGTGCCCATTTTGATAGTCAATGTAAATCTTTGAAATTATATTGATATGTTTACGAGCTTTTTATACAACACTAACATTTTATCACTAAATTAATTCTTGAATTTTTATTTTATGTGGAAGTCCAGAATGACAATGAGGTATTGAGATGTTGGTGTCTAAGAGTAGTAGATACTGGAAATTAGTGAGGATATTTTCGTCATTTTAGCAGTAAAAAAATATGTCTTGTACCGTTCTCTAGGTCATTTACAATTCAAAAACGTTACGTTTCTTTGTTGGTTGTTTCTTTATACACAACTTTTGTTTATTTGTTGGAAATTTAGATATATCATGAAGGTGATGCATGTTAATTAACTTACTAACTTGCTTTAACCAGTATAAATAGAATTTTGAAATTATTAGTTTGTAGATCTTTCGCTTATAAATATATATTGGAAAATAACAATGACAGCCCTATAGGCTGTCAATAAGACTTCAAGACACGCATAAAAAACTTGTATAATAATCAATAACAACCCCTACATTTTAGAAATCTATTTATTAAAAATATTAAACATTGCATGTTTTTCATGGATATAATATGATCGATTTATTTGCCTGACGACTATAGATACGATCCTTAGACTACCCGTAATGGGTGACCAAACAAAGTTTGGTCACCCATGCCACCTCTGCGCCACATCAGCTTTCTCTCTCCTGATCAAACACATGACCAAACAGCGACCAAACCCTCGTAACGGGTGACCGAATCGGCGACCAATTTTTTTTTTTAATTTTTTTTAAGAATTTTCGTTTTATTTATATATATAAATATAATATGTATTTTATATATAATATATTATTACATTATTAATTATTAATATATATATATATATATATATATATATATATATATATATATATATATATATATATATATATATATATATATATATATATATATATATATATATATATATATGTATATATATATAGTGAAGGATTATATTAAGAACCCTGATTTTAAAAAGAACTCTGAGAACCCTCAATTAACCAATCACAAATTAGTAGTATATTTTTCATTTATTTTATTAAAATAAATTCGATAGGGGTATAATTGGCATATTAGGTTTACAATCGGATTTTTCAAATATGGAAGTTATTTTAAATTCCCTACAATCATGGATCTAGGAGATTTCCCTGTAAATTAAAAACCGTATATGATTGACTAAAAAATCAAAACTTCTCTCTCTTCATCAAAGATTTCATTTCTCTCTCGATGATGGTGGCTCAATTTCACATTTGTTCTAAACCCAGATCAACCCAAGGCAAAACGAGGGTACGCCACCACCACCATTTTTATATTTCTACATGTTCACTTGACTTATAATCATAAATCTCTAAACCATCATCGTTTTTTATTTAAATCCGGCAACCATCACCGTTGCCGCTAACTCCGGTGACTTGTTATTGGGCCGCAGATCTGCGGCGGTTTCCGTCAACTATGGCGGAGGTGTCACGGCGGTTCCCATCATATGCGTCGGCCATTTGGGCAGATCAATGTGCGGCGGTGGTTGGATTTAGGTGTGACGGCTATTACGTTTCGATACTTGTTTTTGGGGGAAAGCTCCAGCAAGGTAATTTTTTTTCTTTGTTTTGTATATTTAATGATCGGATGAGAGCGGAAAAGAATATTCACCGAAAAGTTTTACATCCAACCTCAACTTCCTATATATTCACCAAAAAAAATTACTTATATTTTTTATATGTGATTTCATCATAGTCCCCTACACATTTCTACATCAGTGTTGATAATTAGATGTTTATCCTTATTCAACTTCTTATTTTTTAATTCTGTATTTTTTTAATTTTGTGCACTCAATGTGTTCGATGAAATGCTTATATGTTTAATTGCACTTTTGCATGATGCATTAACACCTATTTGACTCAAGTTCAGATTTTGATTCTTATTTTGAAGCCCTCTTTGACATCGAATTGTGTTTTTTCCTTATAAATTGTAGCAAAACAAAAGTATCTTAAATTTAGCACTACATCATGCATAAATATTTATGGATTAATATGGGTGCAGTTACATTGCGACCTCTAAATAAAGGTAATTCTCTATTAACATTTTTTATATGCATAAACAATTTTTGGTTAACATCTCTGAATAATGTATTCTTGATTAAACATATATGTTTTTTTTATATATTTTGCAGTGGGTAGTATAATGAGCGGTTCTTGTCAACATTGGTGCAAAGCATTCTGCTGAAGGAGGTGATTAAGATTAAGGTGTTATGATCAAGCAATCAAAGTGTTGTTGATGTTGGCATTGGTGTAGATGATTAGGTCTTGTGAGTTAGAGTGTGGTTATGTGTTGTTCTTGATTAGGGTAACACAAATGTTAGTGTTTGGATACATATGTGTTGTACGTGCATGTATGTTATTTAGTATTTTTATGTTTTTATTTAAGTGTATGTTTTAGTTGGATAACATAAATGTCATATTGTACATGTATGTTCTTTGAAATAATTTTTGTCTTTTGTATGGATAAGTTCATGTGTGTTCAAACATGTATATTCAATACAACTATAAAATAACATATATGTAATAATAAATTTCCGAATCTAATGCAAAAAAACGTATACGTAAAAAAACATAAATATACAACCGGCTCGACAATAATAAACAAATAATAAAATAACAATAAATTTTTTAAAATAGTTCCTAAATTTTAGGAAACTTTCAAAAAAGGAAATATTTTTCTTTTTGGTAAAATGTCCTAAATACCCCTGAATAATTAATATAAATTAAATAAATCAAAATTAATTTACTAAATTTTAATTGGTTAATAAGAGTTCTCAGAGTTCTTTTGGAAATCAGGGTTCTCAATATAACTCGACCATATATATATATATATATATATATATATATATATATATATATATATATATATATATATATATATATATATATATATATATATATATATATATATATATATATATACGTATAAGGGAGAAAGAGGAAGAAGAGGTCGACCGGTGAACGGTCGAGTAGTCGACCGATAGGCCTCGGCGACGCGTCGGGCGGGAGGGGGTGTAACGGTGGCGACGCGTCGGGAGTTGATTGCGTGGAGGTCGTGACCGATACCCGGGTCATGCGATACGCATAGTCTTAGCAGAATTCGTCAAACTATATATACTTATATTCTGATCTCCTATAGTGATACAGATTGATCCTGTTGAGTGTTAAGTTTTAAAAAACCCAGGACAATCTAATAAAAAAACCATGTTTTTTCAAAGAATATTCAATATCATGAATTTGGTATTTAAAATCTGTTCAATACAAGAACACGAATTTTGAAAGAAAAAACTTAAGTTTTATAAATTTAGAACTAACTTTTTCCAGAGTCTTAAACAAACATTAAATATGCACTAGACTTTTGAACAGCCGAGAAACACAAACGGGCCGAAAACTTGGCCTAAAATAAAATTAAAAAAAATAATCTAAAAAACTAAACAGGCAAAAAAAAAAAACCTCCAAAAAATAACGTTTTTGGGCCCAAAAGTTCTGTAAAACGCCTACGGCTGTTTATCAGGACGTAGCCCTCATCGATACAGAACTTCTGACTCATCCAATGTCTAAACCGAAGACTCAAAACAAAAATTATGCACATTTAAGTGCAGGCCCTTTTCATGTGGTTTTAAACTTCTAAGGAACAAAAATGTATGTTCTCACATTGGGCCTAAATTGGAAGTTTAAACTTTATTGGGTTGAGTAGATTTGTAAACCTGGACCTGATTCCTTGAAATATATTTTCCCATTTTCGGCTCTAACAACTTCCTGATGAGATTGTTTTAATATATTATGTCGTTAAGAAAACAATTATTTAAATTCTCCTTTATTAAATAATTTTATTTATAATAAAACACTAACGAATATAGAAATGAAAAATCGTGTATAAGAAAAAATCGCAAACAATGATATCTGTTATATTAGAGAATTAATTATGATATACAAGTTTAACGCATATATCATACAATGCAAATTTTGTTAAGTGTACAAGCGTGCATACAATAAAAGTTGTGATATAAAAATAACTAGATTATTTAAAAACTATTTCGTATTATATTGAATTTTATTAAAGCCATTTAATGAGCTTTAAATGTCTCAAAATTTACTCATCTTATCTTACACATCTAAAGTCAGTTATAATCCAAATCAAAAGGTTATAGTGCACGATTGATAATTAGATTAATTTTTTGTTGCTAAAGTAACCAATTTTAAAGGACTTAAATTCTACCCTACCAAATTGGCACATCACGTGGATGGGGTCATCACGATTACTCGTGCCTCGTGGCATGTTTTAGCAACAAACTTCATTTTCTAAATTTTGGAAGCATGTGCACCTTTGAGAGACTGAGATCTTTCTAATCTAATGATTTTTTTTGTAAATGCCCATGATAATTTTAGGAAAATAATAACAGGTTTAAATTTTAGCAATAGTCTTTTATTATTGATAGCACAATCAATGATAACCAAACCTTCATGGTTAAAAGTAAAAATTCGATGATAACCAGTTCTTTTTCGTTTGCTTTTCTAATTGGAGTAAATAAAATTGGAGTAAATTTTGAAACCGTCCAAAAAAAGGTTACAAAAACAATCTGATGGTAGACCCTAGATGGAAAGCGCTAGTAGGATGTGGATGAATAAGTACGCAGATTGCGTTTCTTTTCCTTTGCTTTTGGAAATGGTCAAAAAATTTATCAAACCAAAGGCTAAAACATACCATGATAATAATATGATAGTCAAATCAAATACAAATGAAAAATACTAATGTATCGTTTGTTTTTTTCTAAAACATCTAGAAAAATTTCCTTTAAACATTTTTACTTAATAGCACTTTTGAACCTCAAAAAGTTTATCTGAACACCTCCTGAGTCCCTATTTATCAAATTTAAGTTTGATAAGGTGATTGGCATATATTAGGCATTTGAATTAGTAAAAAAGAAGATGATAACCAGTTTTTTTTTCGTATGCTTTTCTAAATAAGTTATTGAAGTTTAAAATTACTCAAGTTGGTTTGTGTTATTTCCAAAAAGTTGATTATAAACTTAATGCTAAAAATCACAAAATATTAGCCATATTATCTTAAGTAGACATTTTTTAAGTTTTAACCATTTTCTTACTTACTATGATCAACCTTGGTCTCCAATTCAGCCTACTATAGAAAAGTTTATTTCGGATAATTTCAAAATTGGAAATAAATAAGGCACAAAAAAATGACGTGTACGAGAATGATTAATCGACAAGGGTAGTGGATTCAATATGGAAAAAAGGTAAAGCAACCCAAATTTAGGATGCCATTGCCTCACAAAATAATAAAACAAAATATAATCAATCAATCAATCAATAATCATTTCAATGTCGATGGAGAACCAACTCCTTGTTACATGCCCACTTGTTAGTGAAAGTGGCCAAAAGCTTTGTGGGGACTATCATTCCATCAACCTTTGAGGAACTTAAACAACTTATTTAAATCAATTTATTCGATTTAAAGGAAATGTATTTTATATGGTTTTTGTTGATAAAATATATATCAAATAATATGGTTATATGAAAACCAGTTCTTACCTTAGGCGTTCGTGTATATAAATAAAACTAGAATTTTAGTCACGAAGTTAGTCCACTAATGTCAAACACCATGCTTACTAGTTAGTCTATAAATATACTTTCATATATACAGTTTTGAAATCATTATGGTTCTAATATAATATGACAGGCACACTGAGCGCGCATACACATCTAAACATACAATCTAAATTTTATGAGTTTTAAATATCAAATAATAATTAACATGTTTAAATATATTAGCGATATTTTCTAATCTACTCGAGCTCGAACGTATCGAGTTAAGTCATGTCGAGCATAAAGTTAATTAATATATTATACCGGAGTCGAGCTCGGAAGTATCGATTATTTAATTGAGTCGTGCTCGGAAGTGTCTATTATTTAATTGAGTCGAGCACGAACTTGGAAAGACTGATCAACCTCAAGTTGAGTTAGTTGAGTTTTGAGCTTCGAGTTGTGTAATTAGATCGAGCTCGAGTTTGACATCAAGTCTATTCGGCTGGATTAGATCCTACATGTTGTTATAATTATAGAAATTTTGCTTGCCATTCCAAAAAATAGCTAAACTATAATATTTCTTTATGAACAATTTATGAAGAATAAAAAAAACCATAGCATCCCATTACTTGTTATTTCTTGTTTTTCCCCTCTAGTATGTACAAAACTTATAGAAAATTGAAAAGAACAAGAATAACAGGAATTAATTTGCATATGAATATGAAAAATGAATTTGATTTTCTTTTTTCTTAAAAACGGTTGAAAATGAAGAAAAAGGATAAGAAAAACCAACATTAATTCACACATCGCTATTTGTAGCCTCGGAAATGCTTTCTAAATGAGGTCTCCACACACCAACACACCCTTTCCTCCGATCCTTCACCTTTTCCGACATAATCTCGGTCAAGTAGCGATCAGATAGAACAAGATTCGTCAATAAATTACTACTTTCATTGTTGTTGGCAACATTATTATTCCGTACAACATTCTTTTTCTTCCTTGTAGTTGAAGATAACTGCTTGGAACGTGCCTTCTCGGGCAAGGAAGAAGGCGGAACCGGCATAAGAAAGTAAATCTTGCCTCGTTTTAGCTCGGCTTCGGGTGACAAGATGATGATCTTGGGACAATTGACGGTGCCGTCATCGGTATAAGACGGAGAAGAGGGTTTTTTAAGCACATGTCTCGGGTGTAGTTTCATGATCTCGGCTGCTCGAACCGTGCCACTTAATTCCTCCACGTGTCCATTTGAGTGTACGATTCGGATTACATCAAGTGCCCCACATGGAAGAATGCATGAAATACAACATCTAATGGTGTTCTTCATCTCTCTCCTTCAACTATGCTTCTTTCATGGAGAAAAGGAGATGTATTGGAGGAGAAAGAGAGAGCCTATTTTGGGGAGGCCAATGAGGATGTAAATATAATAGTTCTTGTTACCAAATGATGATAATATTATATAGTGCTAGCTTTTCAAAGTGGGCACTCTAAATTATCTACTTAATTATTCCATCATTTTTTATGAAAAAGAATTAAAATTGTTCATTTCTAAATATTTTAACAAATAGGAATATTAATATCAAATTCAATGGTTCAAAAAGATCTAGTTACTTGCATAGAATATTGGCACTCTTTTTTTGTTAGTGTTAACTCAAGTTGTGTGTATTCTTGTTGCAAATTTGATACCAAGTTTTTGTGTTATTGATAAACCGGTTGCCTTAAATGTTTACATGTGTAAATATTTTATTACTATTTTTTTGCATAGTGGATAAACAGGTTGCTTAATTTCATCACAATATATACTACACAACAATAACGATACTAATTAATCTCTTTAAAGAAGAACACGTGAGAGGTAGGATGTAAACAGTCATACATTTATTTGTCCTTATAGAGACTGTATCGAGAGAGGATTTTGTCAAATTGCAGGTGGGAGAATGCTTTTAGATAGACTAATAAACAAAGCTTTAAGCTAAATGTAATGGATATCAAGATTCATTAGCGACAACCTACGTGCATATTCTTTATTCATTACCAAATGATTTCATATTTTCTTTCCTTTTCTCTTTGTTGGTTTTGTTTGAAATGAAATATGTGTGATGAATAATTGCACCTCATTCTGTACTTTTGCTTTTGGAACCATCATTGAGGGTTTTCTTTGCTACTGTCACCATTCGGTTCAATAATGTTATGTTTTGGGTATGGAGTGGAAAGTGTTGGACTCTCATGGGTGTCTCATGCTAGTCCATGATTAAATTTTCCATGTAAGCATAATGTGGGGCCCTTATTATCTAAGGGTTAGTTTAAAACACGTGGATAATTATAAGATGACACGTGGTAGCACTTGGTGCACCATGATCAATGTGTTAAGTGAAAGTGGGTGAGAAGGGCATTTAGTGTAGGGTCCTTGATTGGAGGAGGGCAAATGGTTGGGTGAAAGGAAATGTTGAAATGTGTCAAAATTGAGTTAGAGGAATGGGGATATCACCCTATGAGAAGAGTGTATGTATGGTCTTTTTGAATATCTTAAAGGAAGGTCATGAGGGTTGGAAAGTGAAGTTGGATGAATAAAACTTAGCTTTGCTTTTATTTTCTTTATTTATAGTTGAAGGGAGATGGTTCTTACATTATATAAATTAATTCATGTACAACTTTGTACGATATTTAAAGTAGATTATATAAACCAACAGAATAATTGTGTGGATCATTTTCTATAATTCTAAGATTTTTGTGTTGTACACATATGTTACCTTTATTATTTGTTTAATTTAAATTGATCGAAGTACCACTAGTGGATAGGATACATTTATTGTACATTGTGTCATACTATTATGTTAGGTTTCTAGTAACCTTGATGATCCCGAACTACGTGATTGAAATCTTTATCAATATAGCTATTAAACTATAATTAAATTTAATGAACCATGAGCTAGCTCTATGATCTACTTAAATATAACTATTGTATAAATGTACCTTAAGCCACAATAATCACATGTACCTCAAAGGTTCCAGTATTTTGTTCGAATCGTTAGCAATTTTAAGTTTATCGTGTTATAAAGTATTTTAAATTGTTTAGGTATACCTAGGGTGGTCTAATACGTCGATTCATATATATCATCCTGCTAGATCAATTGCAATACACATTATAAAAGAACAATGCGGAATGGATCCATAATGCAACAATGCAGATCGTAAGGCCGAACAAGATACAAATAAAAGAAGGATACTGACATGTTCACTCAGCTTTCATAGGCAACCTTCAACACTTTTATAAAATTTATAAACCTAGTAAAAATAAAGTAATTACTTCAGTATCTCCAAAAATAAACATTTAGAAAGTCATTTAAAAAAAATGAGTAAATTATATGGATGGTTCCTGTGGTTTGCCACTTATTATAACCACAGTCCCTGAACTTCGTTTATTATACTGGAAGTCCCTGATGTATGCATTATGTTACAATGGACATCCCTCAGCCTAACAGCCGTCTAATTTGGCCGTTAAGTTGTCCATGTGCTAGGCACATGATGGGCAAAAAGGTAAATTCACAACTCTTTTTCCCTAAATACCCAATATGCTTATTATCGGCGAGAAGAAAAAGTAGGGAAAGAAGAAAAGGGAAACCCCAACACATGGTGAAGAAGAAGAAGAAGCAGGAAAGGATATCGAGAACAACAAAGATCTGGTACAACAAAAATCTGGTAAAGAAAGAGGAAGGCGAAACAATGGAAGGAGAGTAAGCAGATCCCTAAATCGAAGATCTGAAACAATGGAAGGAGAGTAAGCAGATCCCTAAATCGAAGATCTGAATCATCGGCCAACTTAATTTCAAGGGCACTGCCGCCAGCAGTGGTAGTAATCGGCCGGAGAAGATGGTGTCTGTACGTGCCACCGAATCGATGCATAATCTCTTCATCTTCTTCACCATGTTCATCAGGTTTGAACCCTAGCTGTACAACTCTTGATCGACAACTTCTTCTCATCATCATCATCAACTTCTTCTAACCCTTGCACAACCCTTGTACAACCCTTCATTTTTCCTATTATGAAATTCAGATTTGATTGGAATAGTTGATGCTTTTCTAACTGGATTGTGGCTCACTTTGAGATTTGAAAATAAATGTATGTTGATAGGAGATGTTAATTCATGTCAGCTAATAGATAATAATATCAATTAACGATGCACCACCATTTGCCCGCCACCTCCCCTGTCACCGGGCCAGAACCACCTCCCGCCACCACACATAACATCTTCTCCGACGATCAAATTTAAATCTAAGTTTCATGTATTTGTGCAGGTATAAAGGTATGGTGGTGGTGAAAATAAAGTGATTAAAAGGGTTGTAAATCTAGAGTTTGAGAAAGGGTATCTGCCATATCTGAGATTCTGAATTTGGGGTTGGAGAAAAGTGTTCTTGCACAGGGAGAAAGTCTAAGGAAGAAGATTTGTAAATTTACCAATTTGCCCATCATGTGCCTAGCACATGGACAACTTAACGACCAAATTAGACGGTTGTTAGGCCGAGGGACGTCCAGTATAACAAAGTGCATATATTAGGGACTTCCAGTGTAATAAACGAAGTTTAGAGACTATAGATATAATAAGTGACAAACCACACAGAGCATCCGTATAATTTACTCTAAGAAAAATACATGTAAACAACACCTTCTATGTTCCAACCCTTGCAAAGTAGGCTTGGAGATTCATTATCGGTAGCTAAGAAAACGTGTCACGATGATAATAGCTTAACATTTATTATTGCACTTTATGTTACATATAAATAGATTTACTCTATAGGAGTAAGACATGTGTATCAATGTATCATCCACATCGATTGGGTTTTTCTTTTTCTTTCTTTCTCATTGATGATGCTTGGATAATATACTTTTTATAAGCATAAAATATTTAAATAAGTTACATATTTAAATTAACAAAACTTGTTTAAAGAATAGTTTATGAGAAAATATACTTTTATGCATAATAATGGTGGAGTCAAATCTCATGAAAATAGTGCAATCGAAGTCTCATACCGTGTTTTAGATATTACAAATATATTGAAATAACTAGTTTTGCATTATTAGACTGTTATTTAATGATTGATTTTAGTTTTAATAGCGACACTCTTCAGTTTAAGGTAAGGAATTGTCTGTTGCTGAAGTATATAACGTTTATTGTTAAAGTTTCGAGCTGAATTCTCACAATAAAAAATCGATAATTTTATCTTCTAATGCTGTCAAAAACTTGGCTTTTAAAACCTAAAGTCACTTTTTTATTTATTAAGAACTACAAGATTGCAAATCTATATATATAATAAAGGAGAGTTTTTTTTGAATTCTTGCCCCATTAATAAAGCCACTTGGCATCTTCAAAAAAAATCACCTCATAATGACATGAAAGTCCATGTCACTATGCTCTTTATGTGTGCATGAGTATATGCCAGGATCCCCCATTTAAGACTTTCGGTAATACATAATATTAATTATGAGAATATTATATTCATGGTAACAATTATGAGAAACGTATAAAAGAGAGTTTTTCTTTCCAAATCACGGTAAGTTAGTAATCATTTCGTATTAAATTCCGTATTAAAGTATTGCTATTTATGTTTACTTTTATTAACGGCGGCGCCATTTATGCTTATTACCAAGCATATTTGTTGCTAAATGTTCGAAATCTATATCTTTATATATAATAAACAAAGTTTTTTTTTTTAATTTGTGCCACATAGACAAATGCACTTGGCACTTCTAGGCCACCTCATGAAGTCCACTTGGCACAACCTCCTTCCTTTCTGCATAATGCTAAACATAATTCGAGCAGTTATAAAATGCTATTTATTTTCCTGTTTTGATTATTCAACATATGTGTTAAATGGATTTAAGGCCATAAATGGATTTTCATAAAAATCTCCATAATTGAATTTAAAACATCCATAATTACAATTTCAGTTACATATATGTTGAAGGAGGAAGGACGGGTTCTGATATTGTGCCATATATGTTGAAGAGATCCATACTTGCCTCATACGGGTTTCTTCAATTGCTTGAGGTACTCCTTGCTTTATCAGCATTAGAAACCATTTTTTATTAGTTTTTCTAAAACATTTAGGTTTGAGGTAAACGACAGGGTACATATTTTCCATTCAGTAATTCACACAGATTGGAGGGAAGGTGTCGATGAAGCTTATGGTAAAATCTTTCGGTGAAGTTTATGACAGTTTTGATTATATTGATTTGTAAGAAAACTTACTAAGAGGCATCTACGCATATGGTCAAATCTCATCTTAAATTCTTTTCTTTTTTCATTTTTTACATGAGCATTTCATGGCTTCGCTGTCAAGACTTAAAAGTTGTTGGAAGAATGACGAGCGCCGGTAAATGGATTCATATTTACATTTATGTGTTCTGTTTATCAACCAAAATACATGTATATGCATTTTAATGTGTCAATTTGGTTATGAGTGTATCAATATGGGTTCAAATTGTTAAAATTTAATAAAAGTGTAATTTATAACGTACACAAAATCATAAATCGTATCTGAAAAGAATAGATTATTATTGAAATAAGATAAGTTTTGTAATCATGTTCGATACCAATAATTAAAAAATGGAGAAAAACTTATTTGGGCCAACGTGGACATCTTCCCACCTATGAATATAATATGTCGTCTGAATTGGTTTTTTCAGCTGTAAAAATAGACAAGAAATAGCTGACCAGGTGAAGGACATATTTAGGAACATTGAGTAGGAATTGTGACTTGTAAAGTCAAGGTACCACAACAACTTTTTTTTTTATCTTTAATCCAGATAAATATCCATCTTCGACCCATTTGTAAGTAAAGTTGTCAAATTGAGTTTGTAAAAAGGTTGTTTCATCTCAAGATTGGTCAGAAGTTTAAGATTGCAAAATTATTTAGTGCTTAACCTCACAGTCAAGAAGTTATTCAAGATTTGTATAAAACTTAGTTAGTTCTACCATTCATCGTACTGATTTTATATATTTTATGCAGGTGATTATGCCAATATAGATAAAATGAAAGTTTTAGGGGGTTAAACAATTTCTATGGCATTGGCTGGTATAATCGTGCGTCTAATTGTCCCATTTCATCTTTTACATACACTGACTTTTGTAGTCAAACAACATAAATCTCAAATTCATATTTAAATGTAATTCTTCATGATGCATTTGTGCACATTCATTCAACTATATCTTATTTATTTTTTTTGTAACATTGACATGCATTCTTGATTGATAAAGTGATACAAATTGATGGTCTTGGTATGAAAAACTTCATGATATACGATTGTAACTTTTCATTCTTCGTTTAACGGTCGATTCCAAAGAACACGAAAACAAATTTTGTTCCACAAATCAATTCTCTTCTTTTATTTTATGATAATGCATAATATCCTCCGGGAATTAATATGTTGTTACTTCTTTAAATTTTTTATTATACTGACTGATTTTGTGAAGATTTTTTACGTTACCAAAATCTTAATCAATATAATTTATGTTCTTTATGAAAATATTTGTTTTAACTACAAAAATAATTTAAAGTACCAGGTTTGGATTGAATAAGGTATTCTTTAGGAAGTAAAAGATTATGAAATATTATGAAAATTTTTATAAGTCACCCGTGATTTATCACGGATTATAGGCTAGTAAAGAAGTTAAAAAAAGTTTTTGAATGTGTAAAAACGTGTTGTAAGTTTTTATTGCAATTTTCTTAACTTAATTACTAGAAACCAATCTCATAACCTCATGTATATAACAAAACGCCTTAAGTCTAACAACATGCTACGTGTACATCCTCATGAGGTGACACATGTCACCTTGTTTGATATATGTATATTAAGATAAATTGAAGGAATAAGACATGGGTGAAAGGGAAAAGAAAATGGTATGAAGAAAAAAGAGAGAGGAATAAAAAGCACAAGTATCACCATCCTTAAAAAAATGGGAAACGGACAAAAACAAAACAATCAAAAAAGCACATGGCTTCTAAAAGCGAGAAGTAATTAAAACAATATTGCTGTTGTTAATAAGTTCACACCGTTATGAATTATGCCGAACATAGAGTCTAACATAGAGTCTAACAGATTTAAACGTTTAGATGAGCTAGACGTGAATGCACTTGAAGGTCCATGCACAATGGAAGAGTTAAAGATTGTGGTTTGGAGTTGTGGTAGTGAAAAAACTCCGGGACCGGACGGTTTCAGCTTCAAATTTGTAAAGAAATTCTGGGAATTGGTAAAAGATGACATCTTTGAATCCGTGAATGATTTTTTAGTGACGGGGCAGATCCAAGCAGGGTGTAACGCTAGTTTTATAACTTTGATCCCCAAGGTTAGTAACCCGACGTTGGTGAAAGACTACCGACCTATTTCTCTTATAGGTTTACAATATAAAATAATCGCTAAGCTTTTAGCACGAAGACTAGCTACCGTGGTTGATAAATTGGTGAGTAATGTTCAATCTGCATTTATAAAAGGTAGACAAATTCTAGATGGTCCTTTAATGGTAAATGAGATAATTGATTGGTATAGGAAGGAAAAAAAGAAGCTCCTTATTTTCAAAGTCGATTTTGAGAAGGCGTATGATTCGTTGAGCTGGGAGTATATTGACTATATTATGTCGAAAATGGGGTTTGGTAATAAGTGGCGGAATTTGATAAAATCTTGTCTTTCTTCAGCTTCCCTGTCAGTTTTAGTAAACGGTAGCCCTACGGAAGAATTTTCTATGCATAGGGGTTTACGTCAAGGTGATCCGCTTTCACCATTCCTTTTCATCCTAGCAATGGAGGGTTTGCATTTGTCTCTAGAAAAGGCTAAGGAACAAAACAGATTCAAAGGGGTGAATATTGGAATTGTTGGTTTAAATATTTCGCATTTTTTCTTTGCGGATGACGTTATTATTGTTACAGATTGGAAAGGAGGAGATTTAAACGGTATGTTGCAGACTCTGAATGATTTTTATAATGAATCCGGGTTGCAAATTAATGTGCACAAATCCAACTTGTATGGAGTCGGGGTGGGTACAGACGAAATTGAGGAGATGGCCCGTCGTACGCGATGTGCTGCGGGTACGATTCCATTTATGTACCTTGGTCTGTTGACGGCAGGCAATATGAAAAAGACGTCAAGTTGGGATCATATTCTGGAAATGTTTAAGAAAAGACTTTCAAATTGGAAAGTGAAAATGTTATCTTTTGGTGGTCGGTTGACACTTCTAAAATCCGTTTTGGGTAGTGTGGGGATTTTTTGGATGTCAATCTTTAAAGTGCCAGAATATATTATATCTATAATTGAGAAAATGCGGGCTCGGTTTTTCTGGGGAAGTAATGATATAGAAAGAAAGATGAATTGGGTTTCATGGAATAACATTTTGGCTTCTAAGGAAAATGGGGGGCTTGGTGTTGCTAGTTTAAAGGCCCTTAATTTAGCTCTTTTGCTAAAATGGAGATGGAGATTCTTAAGAGAAGAAGAGTCCCTATGGTGTAAGGTGATAAAAGCTATTCATGGTGAAGATGGTGGAGTGTTAAGACAAAGACAAATGAGGCTTGGAAACGGTACATGGCATCGAATTATTGGCTCTTTAAATTTTTTACACGATAAGCGTATTATTGAATATAAAGATATGAGATTTGAGTTAGTAAGTGGTGATAAAATAAAGTTTTGGACGGATGTATGGATAAATGAACAACCTTTATGTGAGCTATTTAATCGTCTGTTCAGATTAGACATGGAAAATAATAAATTTATTGTAGAAAAAAGGCATGACGGTAATTGGTTGTGGACTTGGAGAAGGTTGTTGAGGGGTGGTATAGAATCTGCCCAATTTGAAAATTTATATGACACGCTTGCAAATATAGTTTTTGGAGAGGGGTCGGATAAATTGAGGTGGGTTCCCGATCCAAGTAATGACTTTTCGGTGTCTTTTGCTCGGAAAATTATAGACAAGGCACTTCACCCGGGGTTAAATTTAGTTACGAGATGGGTTAGTCAAGTGCCCATAAAAATTAACGTCTTTATGTGGCGAGTGTCTTTGGACCGTCTACCGACTAGACAAAATTTATCTAGAAGGGGTATGGAGATTGAATCAATTTTATGTCCTATTTGTCAAATGGGGATGGAAACAATAAACCATATTATGTTCTTG
Organism: Calendula officinalis; assembly: GCA_963853835.1. Lineage (NCBI taxonomy): Eukaryota > Viridiplantae > Streptophyta > Magnoliopsida > Asterales > Asteraceae > Calendula > Calendula officinalis. Next base: position 31,349,275 of record OY970821.1, on the reverse strand, counting down.
TGCTTAATCACCAAGCAGGTTTGGAACTCGATATATAGGTGGTGCGGTTTAAGTAATTTCGGTGGGGGCTCCTTAACTGAATGGCGGGATTGGTGCTCGTCCGTAACAAAAAGCAAAGATCAGGAGTTGAAGTTAAATGTTATAGGAATTGCAAGTTGTTGGATGATGTGGAGGTTTAGGAACTCTTTACTATTTGAAGTTGGTAGTATCCGTAAAGGAGATCTTGTCGATTATATTGTTCTTTTTTCTTTTAACTGGTTAACCCAACGAGATCAAAAATATAAGATTTCGTGGGTTGATTGGCTTAGGAACCCTTTGATGTAAGTGCTAGCTTCTTGCTAGCTTTCGTGTTTTATTTATATAGTTTTGTTGGGGGTCTTCGGGAGGGTGATGGCAATGCCGAAGCTCGATCCGTTGCTCCCTTTTGCTATTCAAAAAAAAAAAAAAAAAACGTTATGAATTATGAATCGAAACACATGAGTTACTGTTTGGTAAGTTTCCTAATAATTCAGTTAAAATAACAACCTCTTAATCGGACAGATTCAAAGCATTTAATAAGACCTCTTAATCAGTATCTAGTATCTGAATAAAAAATTAAACATGTTCTGTCTCTTAATCAGACGGACATAAGGGGAGAGTACGAGTTTCATTATTTTTCAATAACAATATCTTACTCAATAACAATCCAGTCTGAATGAGAGTGCGAGTTTCATTATTTTTCAATAAAATTATGTTAATTTTTTAAATATTAAAGTAAATGTAGAAATGTTATTTTAGTAGAGTAAAAGGAGATAGGTGTATGCCCCATTATGATTTACCGAATAAAGTTAATTATCAAAGTACATGTTACTTATTTTGAACTTATCAAAATAAGAAGTGTACTTAAAATGGAAGTCGATTATGTTTAAATTAAGGGTTTTGATAATGATAGCTATTAAGACTGTTATTAAGTGCATGAAAAGTTGTACATTAGTTTATGGTGATGTAATTTCTAAAATGCAAGAGTTGGTTACGGATGAATGTGCAAGTTTTTATGCATGTCTTATGACAGCCCTTAAGGCTGTCATTATCAAAACCCTTAAATTAATAATCACTATTAATAATAGTTAAAGTTATAACTGATTAGGTTTCAGTTGGAGGCCCAATTCTGGTTATTCATAATTTGAATCAATGAAGCCCATCAAATATTAGACGTGAGTAATTGACCCGTTGTATTCGATTAATGAGTTTAAATAACTCAAAAATTTGGGATGCGTATGCGTAATTACACAGATTTATTAACCATAACAAGCATCCAACTTTTAGGGATCAAATCAATAATATCTCAACGTCATTCTCATTTTTCGTAAATAAGGCGCATTAGAGTCGAACCTTAAACGTATATACGGATAAGTACACATATGTCAATCCCGATATCCATGGTGGAATATAAATTGGGGGATAAACGTTGTTACAAAATTAATACATGAGTTATTTTAAAAAACGTGTTTTCTAATGGATAAAAATGGTAGGGTATATTAATGAACTCATATTTTCCTTCGTTGATTTTACATCCTCCTAAATATGTAAATCTTAGGTTTAATTAATGAATATTAGTTGTAATTTTTTTTTTACTTTTTTTAGGAAATTTTTTTAATACATCTTAGTAAAAGATAAACATAGATACGATGATTTTAATAACGACAACTTTAAATATCATGTAAATGTTAGAAATTTTTTTTAAAATTGTTGATAATGACAACTCTAAAAGTTATTTTTAAAAATATATAAATTTTTTAAATTGTTAGTATTAATAATATCCTCCAAAATATGGTAATGATAGATAGATATCGCTTTTAAAAATATGTTGTTCGGATATCATCAAATTTATTCACAAAATTATGATTTTAACATATCTCTCTATCATTACCATATATAACATACAACTTGAAGTCTTGAACACCAGTAACAAACTCCGTACACCGCCATTTACATGTGTATATAATATAATTGATGAAATAGGAATTTCATTAATCTATCGAGTAAATTACACGGAATGTCCCTGTGGTTTACCACTTATTACATCCACAGTTCCTGAACTTCGTTTATTACACTAGACGTCCCTGGTGTATACAGTTTGTTACACCCATGGTCCCTGTTGCCCTTAACTTTTTCTAAATGACGAAAATACCCTTTTGGTCTTCTGTAATAAAGCGAATAAAAGGGACTGTGAATGTAATAAGTGATAAACCACAGGGACCATTTGTGAAATTTACTCTATTAATTGATTTTTTTTCTTTTCTCTCTTTAATTCATATTCTTCCGCCACATTAAGACTCACCACTCGCCTCTATCTCTTTGAATTCAAACCTTAATCAATAACCATTATCGTCGCATAAATCAACCCCTGCCTCTGGTTGCCTTCTCCAGTTGTTCCGCCGTCGATGACTTTTATCGACCTGGGTGTGCAAAACACCGACTCATTTGGCGACGTGCATCAATTGTCTGAATCACCGCGTGTGCAACCCACCAAATCCTCTGGTGACGTGCATCAATTATCTGATTCAATTCGGGTCGATAGAACGTCATCGAATCGGAACAATTGAAGAAGGAAACCAGAGGCAAGGGTTGGTGATGGATCGAATTTTCTGGGGGTTTGGTGGCGCGAAGATAATGTTTATTGATTGATGTTTGAATTCAAAGAGATAGGTGGGTGGTGGGTCTGAATGTGGCGGAAGAACATGAATTAAAGAGAGAGAAGAAAAAAATCAATTAATATAGTAAATTTCACGGATGGTCCCTGTGGTTTATAACCTATTACATTCACAGTCCCTTATCTTCGCTTTATTACAAAAGGCCAAAAGGGTATTTTCATCATTTAGAAGAAGTTAAGGGCAGTAGGGACCATGTGTGTAACAAAGTGTATACATCAGGGACCTTCAGTGTAATAAACGAAGTTTAGGGACTGTGGGTGTGATAAGTGGAAACCACAGGGACCTTCCGTGTAATTTACTCTTAATCTATCTATTTCCCACAACAGCCGCAAATCTCACGTCTAATTTTTTATCGACAGCAAGTATCAAAGGTGTTTACAGACGCAAATTTTATAATTTTAATATTGTTTTCATAGGTTTTTAATTTCTAGAAAAAATATTGTGTTCGATCTAGCCTTTTTCTTAAGCTAATCTGTGTTCATATAAATATCACCAGATTGAAAATATGGAATACCAAAGTGTCGCTTTTTACCCGCCTCCGTTCATGATGGTTCCTTTCCATCATTATCACCATCACCATGTTCATTATGATGAAGTGTTACACACACAAGAAAACATGGAGGTTACAAAGGAAGCAGTTGAAAGTGTACTAAGAAACCCGAATGTAAGTAGAGAACTCAAGAATACGATGACCATGAGATTCAAGTTAATGTTTCCAGGGGAAAATATTATGAACATGTCCGATGAAAGTTCAGAGGGGAATAATATTCCTGAACTAGTATTAAACCCGAATAATGTCCGTACAGAAATCATTGATGTCAAGAAGGATCAGGTGATGATGAGATCCATTTGGATGTTTCCGGAGGGTAGTATGTTGAAGCTAAACACGGATGGAAGTTCAAAGGGGAATCCCAGTCCATCAAGTTTTGGGGGTTTGATAAGAGACGGTAAATGAAATTGGTTGTGTGGGTACATTGGGAAAATGAATAGAAGATCGTGTAGGAGTCTTGAGGCAGAAATTGTGAGCGTATATAGAGGGTTGCTTTTAATCAAATACAAGAATCTCTCAAATATTCTCGTTGAAACAGATTGTGAAGCCCTTCTAAGACTTAGAGGCCGATTTCTTGATAACATGATACCTGCAATGAAGGCTATTGTGGAAGCTATAGAGAAGATATTAGTTGAGTTAAAGTGTTGCATCGTTCATACAAGAAGAGACGGAAATCATTGTGCGGATCAGCTGACTAAACTAGGCGGTGAACAATCGGAAGAGTTCATTGTGCTCGAGGAACCACCGGAGTTATTGATACCATATTTGTTACGAGACGCTGACGCTGCTACAGATTTTGAAAGGGATCGTCAATTATCGATATATGAGATGTAGTTTAATTAGTTACAAGTAATGTACATGATACTTTACATTTCATGTTAAGAATGTTTTTTTTTTTATCAATTTTATGTAAGTTGTTACCATTAAAGTGCGGTTGCTTTTGTAATGACACCAATTGATTTCTCATCTTTAATGCCAGACTATTTTTTTTATAACCATCATTCATTAAAAATAAATAAATAGGAACAACGAGTCACCTAGTAATTTGTTATCTAAGAAAACAAAATAAATAAACAATATCTGCTAATCAACCAAACCAACAAAAACCATGTCAAGATCGATTAACCCATAAGGATTAATTAATCACAGATCTACAAACTATTAGAAGTTGCAGCGGATCAACACTTATAGTTTAATTGATTAAGAACAATGAATAATGTTAATGAATAAGAATGTAAATAAGAACACAGTGATTCATAAAAAGCTTCAATGTATATTAATTTGATCGATCAATACACACGTATGTTTACAATTCATAAGGAACTATATATACTAGTCCTTGAAGCCTAAATTAATAACCTAGTTATTCTAGGAATCGATTACAACTGAATTACATAAAGATATACATCCTATAACAAACTAAGCTAGAATCTCGGACTCGATCAGCACCATAAATAGAATCAGTAGTAATTGTTGATCGTCAGTAGTATTCATCATCAGTAGTAACGTCCAAGTTTAGCATCAGTAGTATATAGCATTTCTGCCCCATCAGTACTAACTTCATTCTTCATTGATCAGTACCAACTGCAGCATCAGTAATAAAATGATATCTTTGTTTTATATCCCAACAATCTCCCCCTAAACTTATTAATTCGCTTTGAATTAATCAAGTTTCTTTTTGCTCTTCATTTTTCTTAGCTTGTTCTTCTAATTGTTTAGCTCTTCGTTGTCTGCCTTCAAGTGTTCTTTGATTTTGCAGCTTTCTCTAAGCAATGATATACTTGCTGTTTCTCTTGATAAAATAGTTAAGCTTGTTATGGAACATTACAGCATCACGGGGTTTCATCATTGAGTTTGTGTATAGCTGATACATTGTCTCTTCAGAATGAGGATATTCCTTTTCATATAAGTACAACTCACAATTTTTGCTTGATCTTTCAAAGAAATACATATTCACTGTGGGTAATACATTCCAAGCATACACATTTTCTGTGTTTGAAAAGATTTCAGGATAGTTGTCTAGATAAAATGCAGCATCTATCATTTTAGTTAAGTATCCAGCTCCTGAATTCTTCCATGACTTCTTAGTCATTCTTGGTTTGCCTATGATTAGGACTTTAATGATATCAGCTCTACTACAAGACATAACCAATGGTTTCCAACCAGTAAATCTTTGAACTGATTTGTCTTGTCTAATGATCTCAATAGCATCACCAACCATCCTCCAATTTATGATTGGATTATCTTCAATAGGAGCAACAGGAGTGTCAAATACCTGTATTTCCTGTTTCTTTTTCTTCCTTTGCTCTGTTTCAACTTCCTCTCTTTTTCTTTTCTCAGGAGGTATTGAAGATTCTCCAGTTGTTGGATCTCTGGTGAGGACTGTCATGGGATCTATTTCAATTAACACTTTTTCTTTTTCAGCTTCAACTTCTAATTCAGCTAATTCTTTCTTCTTGGCAGTACAATATTTATCTACTATTGTAATCATCTTCATTCTACCAAAAGATTTTGCACTATGCCCCTTTGATTTCAAAAAATCAATCATATTCTTTTTCTGCTCAAATATGTCATCTGGTAGTTCACCTTTTACTCTTTTACATTCAGCTACCAGGTCTTCAAGACAATTTAAGTGTTCTTCTTCTATCTTTCCATGTCTTTCAAATTCAGCTTTTTGACCTTCTACCAGGACTCCTTCTATTTGAGGGATTTGTTCTTCAGTTTCTTGACTTTCAGGATTTTTCAACTTTTCCTCTTCAGCCTTTCTCTTGTCTTCAAGAGCTTGAGTCTTAGCAACTTTTCTTGTATATCTGATCTTCTTTACTTTTAATTTGTCTAGTCTGTCTTTTCTTACAAGATTCATCTTGTTTACCATATAATGGCCTAGAGCTCTGTTTGGATAGTCATCATTAAAGATTTCTTTTCCTTTTCCAATACAGATTGAAAGTTTAGGTGGAATATATTTCATATCAGGGACTTCTGGTAATATTATTGATGGAGAGAATAGATGAATTTCATTTTGAGGAAGTATCTTGGGGTGTGGAGGAAGTTCACATTCATCTACTTCATACCAGTTCACATTGTCATCAATATCAGGCATGACAAGTGGTTGTTCTGGTGTTTTAGGTTTTGATACAATAATGATCTTTTCTCTTTCAATAAGTTCTGGAATTTCTTCATCTACTTCTTCAGTAGTAACCAAGGTGGTTGCTACTGGTGTGATTGCTATTGTTTCTACTATTGTAATTGCTACTGGTGTATTTTCAGGTTCATACAACACAACTTGTTGTTCTTCATTTACTACTGGTGAGGTTGTTATTGGAGTTACTACTGCTAGGGCATCAGTAGTATCCATAAACTCTTCTTCTGGTGTTTTTATTACTGAAGTTTCTTTTTCTTCAATGGGATCAGTAGTAACAACCTCTTGATCCTTGTCTTCTTCAATTTCCATTGGATCAGTAGTTTCAATTATTTCAGTAGTAACTGATGAGTTTATTTGTTCTGCAGTTTGTGATTGGTTTGCAGACACAAATACATCATCATCCAGATTTTCCATTTCTTTGTACAGGTTCTCACCAACACTTTGACCTGTTTCACCATGGACATCTTTTAAGTTTAGAAGGGCTGCTGCTGCAATTGTTTGATCAATCATTCCTTGAATTTGATCTTTCTCCCCTTAGTGATCTCAACTTGTTGAGCTTCACTACTTGCAATCTTTCTTTGTAATTTCCTGATCAAATTTGATTGCCTTTGAAGCCTGTGTTCAAACCTCTTCTATCTTTTGTTCAAAGTGTTTATGTAATGCTTCATGTAGGTCATGGTTTTTCCTTGATTGTTCAATAGAGTCAGACAATGTTGTACAGTGGTTTTAAGGTTTTCCTTCCTATCCGTCAATTTTGTGGTTTTAATACTGCCCTCAGCCCCTTTGGGTGGATCATTGGGCTCATTAGGTACATTGGCTTTGAGGTTTTCCATCCTATCCGTCAATTCAGGTTGTTCAGTTCTACCCTTATCACTTCTTGGTGATAAATTGTGTTGTTTGGACACTCTCTTCTTCCTAGAAGAAGCAGTAGTGCCCCCCTTGTGGTTTCTTGGCACCGGGGTCCTCTTAGTAACTCCTCAAATTCTGAGTCATCACTAAGAGTTGCCGAGGTCTGGGTCCTAATGATGTTCTCACTAGCCTGTGCACCCACCTTTGGGGCATCAGTAGTGAGAGCCCTTTCCTCATGTCCTCTCTCCTCCTTGGAGGACAACTCTTAGAGTCTGGGGTCTGACTCAATTTGTCCCCTGGTGTCCTTTAAGGAAGTTTTCTTCCTTTTATAGATTTTGGAAATTTAAACCTTTTTCTCATATTTGCATAAACTTTTTTGTTTGGGAACAATGGAGTATCTTTACCAGAAAAATTAAACCTTTTTCTCATATTTGCATAAACTTTTTTGTTTAATTCTGGTGTTACAAAAATGTTTTTGGGAATTGAAAGATTTTGTAATTCACAGTTTATTATATGAGTTAGGAATCTTGGATACATTAAAAATTTTGAGGATGATAAGTTTCCAAGCATTCCTTCAAAAATCATATTAGAAAAATTGAAGACTTGTCCTGTGCTCAGACAAACAATAGCAGAAGCTATTGACTTGTTGAACTCATTCCAAGTGCTTCTTTTTGGAGAGATGCAGTGTTGAATAGTATGAACTAAGAACTTCCATTGGGGTGAAAGAAGACCCTTTTGAAAAGTTACAATATTTAGTCTTCCTTCATACCCCATTTTTTGTAAAACTTCAACCAGATCCTCCTTTGGTAAAGAGAACATACCTGACTCATCATTGAGTTGAAGATGGTGTCTGATTGTTTGTTCAGTTAGAATAATAGACTTTCCATCTACTGTTGATTTGATCTTAAATATTGTTGACTCTTCAATTCTTTCATCATTGGACCAGAAATCAACCAAGTGTTGTTGATATGCTCTTGGATTGATGGTGAGAGCAAATTTTATATATGAGTTCTTTAAGAACATTACAATAGGACGAAAATCCTTTGTACTATCTGGATTTCTCAAGAACGCACACATATTGTGGAATTCAGAAAATTTGAGATCAGTTGTGACTTCGAGTGATTTTAGGGTTGCCATTCTGCTTGATTTTGATCTGTTGTTATGAATCTTTCAGAGAGAGTGATCGTTTTGGCACGAATTTCACTTTGGTGAAAGGAATTGAGTTGTTACTGATGCAGGGTTTTGATCGGATTTTGCAGAGGTTTAGGGTTTAGCGTAGGATTTACCGAATCGAGGAGAAGATAATGCTAAACTAATCTCAGTTTGCTATTTATATTTTTCGATTTAACCTGCAAAAAGACCAGAATATCCTTCGAATAATAACACAACGACTATTTTCATGAGGGTCAGTAACGTAATTTATGTATTTTCCAGATAACGGTCTACCATCAGTAACTAAGTGTCAGTAGTAGAAACATCAGTAGTAACCATTGTTTTCATACTTGACCTAATTCTACTGAGAAACCCTATCAGTACTAAAGTATAGTAGAAGCATACAATCAGTATTAATAAATAACCAGTAGTAAAAAAAATTAAAATTGTACAAAACACTTTACACATGTTTTTCCTTTTAGACTTAACTTATTAAAATCATTCCAATACTGCTAACCAAAAAGCTGAATCTTCCTACATCAAATGCTTTTGTAAAAAGATCTGCCAATTGATTATCAGTATGAATTTTCTCTACTTTAATTAACTTCTTTTCATTGCAGTCCCTTATAAAGTGAAATCTAATTTCAATGTGTTTTGTTTTAGAGTGTTTTACTGGATTATTTACAATACTGATAGCACTTTGATTATCTATAAAAATTGGAGTTTTAAGGATAGAGATACCAAAGTCAAGTAGTTGATTTTGAATCCATAGTACTTGAGCACAGCAAGCAGATGCAGCTACATATTCTGCTTCAGATGTTGATGTTGAAACATTGGTTTGCTTCTTGCATTGCCATGACACCAATCTTGATCCAAAGAACTGACATCCACCAGTAGTAGATTTCCTATCTTGACATTCACCACCATAGTCACTATCAGTGTAAGCTATTAGTTCAAATGGTGATGCATGTGGATACTAAAGACCAAGAGAGGGTTTTCCCTTCAAGTATCTAAAGATTCTTTTAACAGCTTGTAAGTGTAATTCCTTAGGTCTTGCTTGATACCTGGCACAGACACAAACACTATACATAATGTCAGGTCTTGATGCAGTTAAGTACATTAATGAACCTATCATAGATCTGTAAAGGTGTTCATCTACATCCTCCCCCTCAACATCAGGATGTAGGTGTTTGTGAGTTTCCGTTGGAGTGCTTGCACTTTTGCTGTCTTTCATTGAAAATTTCTCTAAGATGTCTCTAACATATTTAGATTGATTGATCAAGATACCATCTGATCTTTGATTGATTTGGAGTCCAAGAAAGAAGTTCATTGGACCCATTGAGCTCATCTTGAACTTGATCTGCATTAGTTCTTCAAATTCTTTGCATAGATGATCATTTGTTGATCCAAAGATGATATCATCTACATATATTTGAACCAGTAGTATATCATCTTTGACTTTTCTTGTGAACAGTGTTTTGTCAATGACACCTCTCTTAAAGTTGTTCTTCAGTAAATATGAGGACAATGTGTCATACCAAGCTCTTGGTGCCTGATGGAGGCCATATAGAGCTTTGTCAAGCTTGTACACATAGTCATCATGTTCTGGATCTTCAAAACCTGGCGGTTGGCATACATACACTTCTTCTTCAATTTTCCCATAAAGGAATGCACTTTTTACATCCATTTGGTATACCTTGAATTTCTTATATGAAGCATATGCCAGAAATATTCTTATGGCTTCAATTCTGGCAACAAGAGCATATACTTCATCATAATCAATTCCTTCTTCTTGTGTGTATCCTTGGGCTACAAGTCTTGCTTTGTTTTTGATCACTATACCCCTTTCATATTTCTTATTTCTGAAGATCCATCTTGTGCCAATAGGTCTTTTTCCTTTTGGTAGAGGAACAAGAGTCCATACAGCTTGCAGTTTGAACTGAAGGAGTTCTTCTTGCATTGCTATGATCCAATTTGAATCTTTCATAGCTTGTTGAATCTTCTTAGGTTCTTCCTGTGACAGAAAACATTCATACATGCATTCATTAGATATTAAACTTATGTTACAAACATTTGAATTTAATGAGGAATTAAATTTGCTTCTTGTCTGCATGTTTGAATTAACATCACTTAGGACTAGGTCCAAAGGATGATTCTTTTCAGTTCTGGTTCCAGGGATTTTGTCAACAGAGATTTGAGAGTCTAGATTTGACTCATTTGATTCAGGAATTTGTGCATCTGTCCATGTTTCTTCTTGATTGTTTGCATTTTGTGGAGTTTCATCATTACTACTGGTGTCAGTAGTAACGTTCTCTTTATTAACTTCAGGAGGATCATTGTTGTTACTGGCATCAGTATTGAGTAAATCATCATTACAACTCTGAGGTTCAGAGTTACTACTGGGATCAGTAGTATCTTCAGAATTTGTGTTATTACTGGTATCAATGAAATTAGGGTTACCAGAGTTACTACTGTCCTCAGTGTCAACTGTGGGAACAATATCAACTAAGATATATTTCATGATTTCTTGCCTTCCACTTGATGATGGTCCTGCTAGTGGGTTTTGATTGTTTGAATTTCCTGTATTAAACTCATAATTGACATCAAAAGATTTAGTTAGCTTATCAATATTAAACAACCAATCTGGACCATTTCCTTGTTCATTCATCAGGTTTTCATTAAAGGATACATTTACACTTTATTCAATGATCCTTAGCCTTTTGTTGAACACTCTGTAAGATTTGCTTTGAGTTGAGTATCCTACAAATATTCCATCATCTGCTTTGCAGTCAAATTTACCAATTTGTTCTCTTGTAATTAAAATAGTACAAGGACAACCAAATGATTTTAAGAAACTTATTGATGGTTTTCTTTTATTGAAAAGTTCATATGGTGTTTTAAAGTGAGGCTTAACTATTAATACTCTGTTCTGAACATAACAAGCAGTATTAACAGCTTCAGCCCAAAAAGTTATTGGTAATTTTGAATCTGCAAGCATAGATCTGGCTGCTTCAATGATAGTTCTATTTCTTCTTTCAGCTACACCATTTTGTTGTGGAGTTCTTGGTGAGCTGTACTGCCTGTCAATGCCTTTAAGATCACAAAAGTCAATTAGTTAGTATTTTTAAACTCAGTTCCATTATCACATCTAATTGCTTTCACTTTGAGATCTCTTGTATTTTCCAGCTTTATAATCAGATTTTTGATCATTTCACTTGTTTCATCTTTGGTCCTAAGAAAGAAGACCCAAGTATATCTGGAAAAATCATCAGTAATAACAAGGCAGTATTGTTTCTTTCCAATGCTCATTACATTTGTAGGTCCAAAAAGGTCCATATGTAAGAGCTGCAAAGGTTTAGAAATTGAGTTAATTGCTTTGGTCTTATGAGAAGTCTTGTGTTGTTTACCTTTTAGGCAGGCAACACAATGATGATCACACATAAATTCTTTTTGTGGTAGACCAACTACCAAATTCTTTTTAACTAAATTGTTCATATTTTTAAAATTTGTGTGACACATCCTTCTATGCCATAGTTCTGATTCATTTGTGTTTGCCTTAGATATAAAACAGTTGATCTCATTTGATGAAATGAGTTCTCCCCCTATATCCAGGCAATACACATTGTTTCTCCTTGGTGTTCTTAAAACAACAAATTTTTCATCTAAAATAAAATCAGGAGAAAGAATGATGCACTCAACATCTGTAAAAACAATTTTGTTCTTCTTATCACAGACTTGTGAGACACTAACCAGATTGTATTTAAGCTCAGCAGCATAAAAGACATCATCAAAAGTGATCTTACCATTTGATACTGTACCTTTACCTGTAATTTTACCTCCTCTAGGATTTTCTCCAAAAGCAACATACCCTCCTTCAAAAGACTTGAAATCTCTAAGTATTTGAAGATTTCCAGTCATGTGTCTAGAGCATCCACTATCAATATGCCATGTTCTACCTTCTTCAGGGATCTGGACACTCTGCACATAAAGTAAAAGGATTAGTTAATTTTGGGAACCCAAGCTTGCTTTGTTTTGGGTTCATCCTTTGAAAAGTAAGTCTTTTTAACTGAATGAGTCTTATATGCAGTTTTGTACTTAGTACTGATGTTATTAGTTACTTCTGATCTAGTGTTTATACCCGTAGTTTTTGGCTTTTAAAAATTTTACTACTGATGGACCAGTAGTGTTTGGGTAATATGAGTTTTGAGCATAATCAGTAGTGTTCTTGTAGTTATACCAGACAACATTATAATTAGGGTTTTTACCAGTAGTAAACCTGGAATAGTTTCTACTGATATTTGAAAACTTTGACTATTGAGGAAACTGATTTTGTTTTCCATTGTTTTTGAAATAATTACTTTTGTTTGGACTTTTATACCTGGTATTTTGCACAAATCGTGGTGCAGTTCTTCCAAATTTATGAGTGTCAGCACATGGTTTATTGAATTCCTTTTGGTTTGGTTTTTTAGATTCCTTTTCTTTTGTTTCTTTAGTTTGTTTTAGTTTTAAGGCTTTTTCTTTTTCTTTGTTGATTTTGAATTCTTTAAATTCTTGATTGTTAATAGGATTGAAGTGACAATTTTTAGCTATGTGGTTAACCTTGTTACAAATTAAACATGATAATTTTGTTGTTTTAGCACTTTCAGGTTTTCTTTGTTCTTTTAACTGATTTATGTTTCTTTGATTTCCTCTTCTTAGAATTGTAGGTATATTTTCTGAATTGTATTTTGGAGATTCAGTTTGACTTTGGGTTGTATGAAAACTTGTATCATTTGATTCAGTTGTTTGATCATCATCAGAAGATTCATTTGATTCATTGCTGGTTTCAGTTTCAGTTTGACTTTCAATTTTTAAATCATTTAAAACTCTTTTTGTACTTGATTTAAGTGGAGGAATAAAATTTGTTGGCGGTGGAACTGCATGATATCCCACTCCATGAACAACCTTTTCTGTGGTTTGATTATTAGTTAATTCATTAACAATTTTAGAACTTCTTTCAAATTTCTTAATAGTTAGTTTGTTTTGTTCTAATTCCATTTTACATTCTTCTAATTTGATCAAAGTTTCTTTTAGTTTCAATTTAATATATTCTTTTTCATAAGTAGTTTGTAACAATTCATCTTTTATTTTTTGATCAGTTATTTTATAAATTTTAATTTGATTTTCTAAATCAGCTATACATCCATTATATTCAATTCTTCTATTTCTGTTTAGTATCATCTCTTCAAGTGTTTCTTTATTAAGTTTTTCTAATTCTTTATATGCTTTAATACATTCAGGAGTACAAGATTTAGAATTTACCTCAGTAGTAGAAGGATCAGTAGTAAAGGCCATGAGAGCTTGATTCTGTGCATGTTCTTCAGCTTGAAAGCTCTAGTCATACCATTGTCCTTCTTGAGATACTAAAGCAGTTGAATTTGAGGTACTGTTTTTGTTGTAGTTTGATCTTTGGTCTTTGTTTGGGCATTCTCTGGCAAAGTGACCTAGATTGCTACAGTTGTAGCACTTGACCTTGGTTTTGTCAAATCCAGCACGATCACCTTTGTTGTAAGAGAGATTTTGTCTTCCAGTTCTTTTAAGAAACCTTTTGGTTCTTAAGCTTAGCATAGCCATCTGCCACTTGATGTCCATCTCTTCCAAATCATCAGGATTGAGTTGTTCTAAATCCTCACTAATCAATGCAGTATGCACATGACTAGTGAAGAAAGATTCTCTTGCTATATCTTCAATCCCTGTATTCTTTGTATTGTCCTTTCCTGTTCCTGTACTAGACACAAAAGCAGCATTGTTTGAAGGTAAATTAGGAGTTTTAGTACTTACCTCTGATTCAAACACTCTTAGTTCATTGTAGAGTTCATCAAGTTCTTTCTCTTCTAGTGCATCTCCTTGTCTATATATCACAGTATACATAGACCATTCTTCACCTAGAGACCTGAGGAACTTCCTGTTGACATCATCATTGCCTGGTTGGTAACCAACTTGATTCAGTTCACCAATGAGTTTGTGAACCTATCAAATACTTGAGACAATGATTCATTCTTTTGTCCTTTGAAGTTTTCAAAGTCTTATTTCAGAACAGACTTCATGTTTCTCTTTGTGCTCTTTGTACCCACAAACCTCTTTTTCCAGAGCCTGTCATAACTTCTTTGCATCATCGTATTCAACAAAGAGATGTTGATAGTCATTGGGAATGGCAAGCAACAGAGTGCTGAAGGCTTTGAGCTCAATCCCTCTGTCCTTCTTCTCTTTCTCACTCTTGAGTTTGTCAGATTCAGTTGAAGTGGTGGCTATTTGAGTTTGAATAGTCTTGTTGCCTTCAAGAACCACTTCCCACATGGAATAATCTGTAACCAGCATGTATTGCTTGATTCTGTTTTTCCACATCCCAAAGTTGTTGGGAGTGAGAATTGGAATCTTGTTTGCTTGAGTACTTTCATTGTTATCAGACATTATTAACAATTTTGAGATCGAAAGTATGAAACTTTTTGCTGTTCTTAATTCGTAGATCTAGAACCGTAATGCTCTGATACCACTTGTCAGTATCGGTTAACCCAGAAGGATTAATTAATCACAGATCTACAAACTATTAGAAGTTGCAGCGGATCAACACTTATAGTTTAATTGATTAAGAACAATGAATAATGTTAATGAATAAGAATGTAAATAAGAACACAGTGATTCATAAAAAGCTTCAATGTATATTAATTTGATCGATCAATACACACGTATGTTTACAATTCATAAGGAACTATATATACTAGTCCTTGAAGCCTAAATTAATAACCTAGTTATTCTAGGAATCGATTACAATTGAATTACATAAAGATATACATCCTATAACAAACTAAGCTAGAATCTCGGACTCAATCAGCACCATAAATAGAATCAGTAGTAATTGCTGATCGTCAATAGTATTCATCATCAGTAGTAACGTCCAAGTTTAACATCAGTAGTTTATAGCATTTCTGCCCCATCAGTACTAACTTCATTCTTCATTGATTAATATCAACTGCAGCATCAGTAATAAAATGATATCTTTGTTTTATATCACAACAAACCCGCCACGTTGGATCCATTCGTCCTGTACCTAGAATTTGCAATAATTTTATAACAACAATGAAGATCACGTTTCTACTTTCCCATTTTTATATGATTCTTTCACTGTCTGTTAATATCAAATACACCAATGTTTACTACCATTATCCAATAAAAATTTGGTTGCAAACACCTAACACCATATCGAAATTAATAGCAAGTGGTTTAAATCTCGTTCATGGATTCCAGTAACTTTCCAAGATCCCAAAAACTGGTGGACTTGTGTCAAAGTTTTCGTCAATCTGAGTCTTTTACCCCTCCTTCAAATGCTGAATCCAACAAATCTGAAAAGTTGGAAACACCCAACCGAGCTGCAGTTCTGATTTGTTTATTTGATGAAGGAGATGATATATACGTTATCCTAACTAAAAGATCGTCGAAACTGTCTTCTTACTCCGGTAAAGAAAGTAATGCACTTTAGGTGTTTGATAAAATACCTGAATGAATTTTGTGATGTATTTTTTGCAGGAGAAGTGTCTTTACCTGGAGGTAGAACCGATGAAGATGATAAGGATGATATTCGAACGGCATTAAGGGAAGCAGAGGAGGAAATTGGTTTGGATCCTGCACTTGTTGATGTCGTTACTGTTCTTGAACCCTTTGTAACCAGGGTAAAAAAATTATTCATTATCCAATTTGAACAACATACTGAAATTAACTCCAAAATTGTGTATTTTTGAAATGTTTTTAAGTTATGATTGTAATGGCAGAGGAATGTTGCTGTAGTTCCAGTGATCGGTATACTTTGGAATAAGCAAGCATTTAGTCCAGTTCCAAATGCTGAAGAAGTTGACTCAATATTCTATGCTCCTTTTGAAATGTTTCTCAAGGTTCCTTAATTTTCTTCATTGTAATATGTTAGTTTTTGTAAACAGATGTTATTCTTAAAAATGGGATTTTGTTGATCCAGAACGATAACAGACGTGAGGAGGAAAGGGAATTTGAAGGAGAGAAATACTTGCTTCATTATTTCGATTACAAAACAAATAACAAAGAATATGTGATATGGGCTCTAACCGCTGGGATCTTGATAATAGCTGCATCACTAGTTTTCCAAAGGCCGCCTGAATTTCAACCAAAAATGCCTAAATTTTGGAACAGAAACTACAGTAGACGCTAATGTTCCTAGAATCAAAGTGCCAAAATCAATAAACTCCCATTTGTAAGCACTGTCAATGTGTATTGACAATGTAGAGTTAGAGTTATTGTATTTCATGAGTGAGGAATGCATTGTAACTTTATTATTTATCTTTCAACCACTAAACTGTAACTTTATGTGTATTTCTTACTCTATTTATAAAATAATCAATAAACATGACATATGTTGTACGTTTGCTAGCCTCTTGCTAGTTTTTTTATTTATAAAAAGTTCTTTCTTAGGATTCCCGAAGGTGGTGATCGTCCTTTTTTCTTCCTCTTTTGCCGTTGAAATAAAACAACTAAATTAGGTGCAATAAAGCTAAATTTTTTTTATAAAAACTTGCACTTTTCTTTATAATTCACATGTAAAAAAAATAAATCATTCATTTCCCATTCATTTTATTTAATTTAGTTAATCTTAGGTGCAGATTCTATGAAGATCCCGGTGGTCAATTCATCCGTATATTTATTTGTTTATCAATTAATTCAGTCACTTGGGGGCTGGGGCTAAAATCATGCTCATGGCTTCCAATAACCTTACAAAATCACAGATATTACTAGATTTCTGTCAACGATTTCGTCAATCCAAGTCCGTTTCCTCTTTTTCGATCGCTGAATCTAACCAATCTCAGATATCGAAAAGACCCAACCGAGCTGCAGTTCTGGTATGTCTATTCGCGGAAGAAGACGATATATATGTTATTCTAACCAGACGATCATCCAAATTGTCGTCTTTCTCTGGTAAATTCGTGCACTTTAGATAATTGATGTTGAATTATCCACTTTCGGTTTCTGATGAATGAAGCTGAACTTTGCACATTAGCTGTTTGATAAAATGTCCGAATGAAATTGAATTGAATTTGGTTGTAGGACAAGTATCTTTTCCAGGAGGTAGAAGAGATGAAAACGATACAGATGATATTCAAACTGCATTGAGGGAAGCTAATGAGGAAATTGGATTGGATCCTGCACTTGTGGATGTTGTTACTGTTCTTCACCCCTTAGGAGCCAAGGTAAAAATAATCTGTTCCAAAAATTGAAATTTAGCACAAAAATTGCCTTTTTTGTCAAATGAATCCAACTATTTAGTTGTTGTGCTGCTCTAATTTCAACATTTTGTCAATTTGGTCCATAATTACAGGGGTACATTACTGTAGTTCCAGTAATCGGTATACTACGGGATAAACAAGCATTTAATCCAATTCCAAATGTTGAAGAAGTTGAATCAATATTCTATGCACCTCTTGAAATGTTTCTCAAGGTTTGTTAATTTTCTTATATTTCTTAAACTTATTCGCATTAACTGAATTAAATTAAAAAAATGGAGTTTTGTTGATCCAGAACGAAAACAGACGACAAGAGGAGAGAGATTTTCAAGGAGACAAATACTTGTTTCATTATTTTGATTTCAAAACAAATAACAATGTGTATGTTATATGGGCTCTAACTGCTGGGATCTTGATGGAAGTTGCATCAATAGTTTACCAACGACCACCCGATTTTGAACCAAAAATGCCAAAATTCTGGAACAGAAACAGCAGATTCTAACATTATTGGAATCAAACTGTCAAAATGAATGTATTCATTTCATATTCCATACACTCAACTAAGTACACTAATAGGGTCTACGGAAAAATCTGTGTTTGAAAATAATTTTTCACCAACTTTGAACCGATGTAATTATATGTATATTTGTTATATATAAATGATGATTTTGTAAATTTGCATTCTCCTTGAAAAGAGCTACGCAATGAGCTAAGATATGTCCAAAATAGATTTGTGGTAAGTAAATTCATTAACTGATTTATTGCATATCAAAACTTACATGTAACATCATCATGTGAATCGAAAATCATCATAATTCACAAATACAAAAAATTAATTTATTCAACTAAAAACTTCGTAGAATTTCTCAATAACAAGTAAACCCGAATCAATCGATTCCAATGGATCTTTCCTTAATCTGTGTCTCAAACAATTCGGTATGACAACCGCAATATCTTCAGATGTAACTTGATCTCTACCCTTCAAAGCAGCCAAAGCTTTTGCAGCCCGATTCGTTACAATATCACCTCTCAACCCATCAACATTCAATTCAGCACAAACTTTTGAAATCTTCACACGAAGATCATGGTCGATTTTCACAGACGAAAGACAGTTTCTAGCTGCTGAGATCTGATCTTGAAGTTTTTCTTGATCTGTTTTATACGTCTCGCGGAAATCTTTCGGGTTTTTATCGAAACGGGCCCGTTCTTCAACGATCTTGACCCTAAGTTCAGCATCACGAACCGTGCCCACTTGAGCATGCATCCCGAATCGGTCAAGTAACTGTGGCCTAAGTTCACCTTCTTCCGGGTTACCCGACCCGATTAGAATGAAACGGGCTGGATGAGATATGGAAATACCTTCTCGTTCAACCGTGTTCCAGCCCGATGCAGCTGAATCGAGAAGAACATCGACTAAATGATCGTCTAACAAATTAACTTCATCAACGTATAAAATTCCTCGATTTGCTTTTGCTAATAAACCCGGTTCAAATGCTTTGACTCCTTCTGTTAGGGCTTTTTCTATATCGATTGTTCCACAGACACGGTCTTCTGTTGCTCCTAATGGTAAGTCAACCATGTTGATTTTGGTTTTTATGGTTGGAAGTTTTTCACCTTTTATTAGTTTTTCTCTGACTTCCATGCCCATTGATTCTGGGTCTTCAGGGTCTGAGTTGAACGGGTCGGAAGCAACGACTGTGATTTCGGGGAGTAGATCTACTAACGATCTAACGGTTGTGGATTTACCCGTTCCTCTGTCGCCCATGATCATCACCCCACCAATTTTCGGGTCAATGACGTTTAGTAAAAGGCATAGTTTCATCTCATCTTGACCAACTATTGCAGCAAACGGGTAAACGGGCCTCTGGTTTTCCTTTGACAACTTTTGGGCCTGTTAAAACCGTTAATTTATGGAATGATTTATTTTGATTACGATTTTGAGTGATAAAAATATAAAATGAATGTGGATAAGAGTTGTACTTGTTCTTGGGCTGGGCTGATTTCAGTTGCAACGTTTGAGATTGAAAAATGAGATCTTCCTTTTTTTACTGGAACTCCAATACCCCCATAAAACCTCTTATCTTGATTATGGCCTGCAATAATATTAAAACCCACAATTATAATTTATTGATTCCATGAAGACCTCTAAATTATACAACTCAATAATTCCTCTTTTGTGGCAAATCTTTCAAATTAAAGAGAGAAAAACAATGACATTTGAAGACCTAAATGAAGAAACTCCAACAGAATCACAAACTCGTCTCTTAATTTCGTATAAATCCTATGGACTCTAAAGATTATGAACTAATAAATGTAACGTTTTTTATTTAATTTATGTAACACTAATCCATTCCAGGTATTGAGGGACGGAATCCCTGATGTTGGTCACTATATGTTAATATAATAGCAAATTAAGAAAAATTATCAAAAAGTACGCATCAATCCATCTTAAAAGGCCAATAATGAGAAGTTTACTAGTCTCTAACAAAGGAAATCATAAGAAATACTAACAACATTCAAAATTTGTTTACACGGCCTTCCTTCAAGAAATTCCCCAATTTCACCATTAATTCGCAGAAACAAACTTCTACTTCATGAAAAGAATAGAAAAGGTAAACGTAGAAACCTGGATTAAAAGATAGAGCACGAATTGACGCCTTTGAGGAGGAAGAAGAAGAAATTGATCGAGAGCTGAGTAATGCTGTTGCAGAAGAAGTTGTTCCGAGTAATCCAGCCATGGCTGTTGAGCTTTTAGATGAATTCTAAATTTCTAATGGCATTGATGAATTGATGAGAGTGTGTTTGTCTACTGGTATCATAAGACTTTATATGGATAAGAAGATAGATTTCACTTGTTGGTGATTTTGGTTTCGTGGCTCCATATAATCATGGGGATTGAACTTACGGAAAGAATTCGGTTTCTAGCCGTCGGATGATAGTGAAAAAACCAAAACAAAATTCAAAATAAATGTTATACTTTTCATAAATAAATGGTTCAAAATAAATGTTATATTTTAAAAAATTACCTTATTTGATAAAAAATAATAGGACCCATACCATTAATTATCTACTTTAACAATGTGAAATGACTCATTTAAGATTATTTTTTATTTTTAAACATCATTAACACCACTTTATATAAAAAGTGTGGGATCTGTTATCCACTAACCATTCAATTAATAGAATTTAATCATTGTTATGATATTTTATCCCAAAAATCGTGAAACCCAAAGTGTAGCACTTATTTTGAATCGGAGGAAGTAAAAGAGTAATTGTTTAGGAAAGCCTTTTAAGTTGTTCAAAAAAAAAAAAACCTTTTAAAATTGAATTTCTTTTTACGTCACCTAATTTACATTTATTTGTGCATGATATGAGACTTAATTTCATAATCTATTTTTTTCCAAACTACACCTTTTCTATTTTTTTTATTTACTAAATTGAGTTATTTAAGAAATCAGGCGAGTATTTGCCATTTAAGATAATAAAATCGAACTAAACTGAACACAATTAAAATTAAACCGAGAGTATGATTTTTAGTTGGTTTTATAAGTTTATGAAGTTTGGTTTTGATACGACGCTCGAATAAGGGTGAATATTTGATGTGAAAAAACCAAAGTAAACTAACGCTAATTAATAAAATATTTAGATCAAGTAAAAGATAAAATTACACATATGCCTTATTTCCTCTTTAAACCTACCTCTCTTCATTTACTTCCTGCAACCTCCCGCCATCTCCCATCTTCTTCTCTGCAACTCTCTCCCGATCTGCACCATTCGCCGTCTGCAAGGGCAGCTCTCCGATCTACAACCGGATTTTTCAATCCCGGCAGCTCTCCAATCTACATCGCCACCAGCCGCCTACCACCGCCATTATTCAAGCTGCTGTTCTGACTGGTGCTCAGGTTCGATCAATTTGGGGCTTTTTTCGCTCGAATTGTTGTTTTTGTCCTGTGAAACACTATTGATTGTAGCTCTAGGTCCAACTTTTAGTTTGACTGTAGACTGTAGTGTCCATGATCTGTCTAAATAGTATATAATGTTATACATACATGCAGGTGTAATTTCATTATACTGATCTTTAAAAAGCTGTAATGTAAGTTGAATATTAGGACTTCTGGAGGCTAATTTTAACCCCAATTTGTGTGTTTGGACATTTCATGTGCTATTGATAGTTTAAAAACTGAAGTAGCCTAAACATCGTTTTTGTGTAATTACTGGGGAATTGATTCATTTCCATTGAGTATTGCATCATTTATTGATATGAAATTCATACTGTCATCTGTATGAATATGCTGTTTTTACCGTCATTCTGGCAGCCTGTTTCTCATCATATCCTTACAAATCCACACACACACACTTTAGATATAAATTTGACATTTTTTTCATCTAAATTATAATATCTGCAGACTGAAGGAGGTGACTCAGGTCATTATATTAGTTAAGGGGACATGAATAATTCATGGAGGCAAAAAGAGCTTGTATTTCTACTTTTTTATGCAGCTATCTTTTATATTATCATCATTCGTTATTCCCTCCAGCTGTCCCATGGTACTCTCTGTTCTTTGTAATTAGATATAGATATATGTATCTATATACCTTTTATTCATAATTCATCTTAAATTTTTACATATTGGTATAACAGATAATTACAACAAGCTTTACGGTTTACGACCTGGATTGATGTCAAATCTTCTTAACGTATGTTTTCTTTGTTGACTGAGTCTGTAATTATTTTACAGCATTTTAATTGAGAGAAATATTAATATATATCCTTTCTTCTGTTTCTTTTCTTTTTCAGGATGTCTCTGATGCGCAATGGAGAAATTTTAGAAGCAATTTGCCGATTCTTACATTAGTTTTTGGACTTTTTACATTGATTGCTAACATTTTGAGGAAATGTTATCATTTAAAGGCAGATGGGATGTCTATTGTTTGGCTTTTGATTTCATTGGCATATTTGTCATATCTACATGGAGCATTGTATGTTCTCTATTTATTTTTACTTTTTATCCCAAAAAGAAAATTCCAAAATCATACTTTACAAATTTAATATAAGAATTATTTTAGTCTACAAGTTTCATTTTCATTTCAATTTTTTGAAGTTGGAAAAGTAATTCATTTGACACTTAAAAAGTCAAATTTGGTAATTTTTTGGATGGTTTTGACCTTTGACTAACATATTTCATCCCAATGCAGCATCATTTTTATCATGTTAATCACATCAGCCAATTTCTTATTAGTTAAGGTAAAAATAAGTTAAAACTGTTATTTATCATTTACCTTAAACTTGTGTTATGGTTTATTAATCTTTTTACTGCAGATATTTGGACGAACAAAATACTTTCCATTTGTACTTTGGGTGTTCAACCTATCATTTCTTCTTTGTAACCGTATTTATGATGGATACTCATTCACCATTTTCGGGTTAGTTTTTCTTAATTAGCTATTAATTCAGATCACTATGTGTTATAAGTTTATAAATTATAATGCGTTAATCTATTTTCTAATTGCAGAGACCGTTGGGCTTATTTGGATAAATTTAGGGGTACCTTCAGATGGCAAATCTGCTTTAACTTTGGTAGATATTATTATTATTAATACATCTGCTTTAATTTTACCAAAAATGTATATAGATATTTTAATATAAAAAATTATTTATTGCAGTTATTTTGCGCATGATAAGCTTTGGGTATGACTACCATTGGTCAGATGATAATGCTTATGTTGATCAGGAGGTATATCTGTTTCCATTTTCTAAAATAATAATAAATAAATAATAAACTTTCCACAATAATTTGTTTTTAAAGTATGGTTTTTTCTGGTAATTGCAGAAGCACAATCGACAATGCACTACCTGTTCTTCAGGAAAAACATGCTATAGAATGTTACAGGCAAGTAAATTATTTTTATATAAATATTATTTTGTAATAAGTATAATATTTCTTTTTACAGGAGAAAAGTGTAGGGATGGACAAGTTTTCGTATAGTGTATACTTATGTTATTTGCTATATGCACCTTTATATATTGCTGGACCAATTATAAGCTTCAACGCATTTGCTTCCCAGGTTTTGTATCCTTGTATTCTTCATTAACATTTAATTATAGTAATTAATAATTAATAATTATGTAGTTTGAATAATAAAAGTAATTTTGAGTGACAGCTGGATACACCTCAGAAGAATTATACACTCAAACAAGTGGCTTTTTATGGTTTTCGTTGGGTCCTTAGCTCGTTTCTTATGGAAATAATGACACACTTTTTCTATTACAACGCATTTGCCATTAGGTCAGTTCATAAGTTAATATAATGTCCGTAATATTCTTTTTATTATTTTTAATTATTTTTAATCTTTGATTTGTTTCTGTATTGTGTGTTTAGTGGAATATGGAAACAGTTATCACCTATGGAGGTCTTCATTGTTGGATATGGGGTGAGAGCTAATGGTACTTGATTTCACAATCTCATTTAATCATCTATCTATCTACAATTTGAAAATTCACAAATAAATAATATTTAAAATTTAGACACTAAAATAGATATTCTTATTACAATCAAAATTACATTAATATCAAATAGCTAAACCTTTTATTATATGCTATTATATGGATTTTATTATGTTAACATTTTGGTCAATTTTCATTTGCAATACCATACATTAATATATAATAGGGTAAATACCATAAATTGTCCCTGTGGTCTTGGGTTTTCTGGCATTTTGTCCCTAAACTTTTTTTTCTTCAAATTTTTTGTCCTTGTACTCTTTAAAATTCTGGTTTATCGTCCTTCCGTCCAAATTTAGCTGTTAAGTAACCCCACATGCTAAACATGTGAGGGTATTTTGGTCTCTTCCACACCTTTCTTCTTCATCATCATAACACAAGAACCCTAATCCCCAATTTTGGTATTTACCCTTGATAATATTCCGGTGACGGACTTCCGTTAGGGCACGTATTTCATTCTCGAAGCTCCGCTTGTTTGTTGCCGGAGCATTGCCGGAGTCTAGCTTATTGAGGCGTTTCACCGCCACGATCTGTCCGGTTGGTAACTTCGCTTTGTACACACTCCCGAATCCTCCTCTTCCGATGCAGTACTTCTCGTTGAAGTTTCCGGTGGCTTTGACGATGTCTCCGAAGGTAAATCTGCTGTCTCTTTCCCATATAACCTGTTCGGAGCTTCCAATCGTGGTGCTACTTCTGATTTCTTCATCTCCGCATTCAAACCTCTGAAATTGCAGCCATGGCGGATTAGTCCTCTTGCTCCGATTGTAAACAGATCTGAGCCTCCTTTTTAACATCTCTTGCACATAAAACAATTATTTTACATAAATTACTCACTTTGATTTTTTAAAGGATATCTATTACGTAGTACGTATTATTATTGAATATATGTTCGTTTTGTGATTTGACAAAAAATTATGAAAATTGCATTAGCATCACCGGCGATTTTCAGATCTGTGGTGTTGCACGCCACCACCGGCGGATCTGTGGTGTTGCACGCCACCACCGGCGGTTCAGATCCGGCGGTTCAGATCCGGCGATTTTCAGATCGAAGGTGCGATTTTACAGTTTGTTCATGGTGATTTGCAAGGAAGAAGAAGTTAGAATTAGGGGTAATTTGGTAAAAAGGACAAAATTTTCGTTAGTTAACGGAGGATTTTGGACGGAAGGACGATAAACTAGAATTTTAAAGAGTACAAGGACAAAAAATTTGAAAAAAAAAGTTTAGGGACAAAATGCCAGAAAACCCAAGACCACAGGGACAATTTATGGTATTTACCCTATATAATATCTTAACAATTGTTTTTTTTAATTACCTTAATATAATAGAAACTAAATATTTCATATATTTTTTTATCAACTATTACTAAAGGAGGTCAATAATCTAGTCTAGTATAACATTAAATATAGCACTTTTTAATTACTATATTTTAATAAATTATAACAATTATTCTCTTTGTAACAGGTTCTAAACTTCATGTGGCTCAAATTTTTCCTAATCTGGCGTTACTTCCGGTTTTGGGCATTGGTAAATCTATTTAAGATTCATAAAACATTTAATTATTTATTTTTAATTTTATAATAGATAATTATTTGGTTATATGGAAGTATAGGCAAGTGGAATCGAAGCCCCTGAGAATATGCCACGTTGTGTAAATAACTGTTACAACTTAGAAAGCTTTTGGAAAAATTGGCATGCTTCCTTTAACAAATGGCTAGTCAGGTACAAGTTTTAATTGTTTTTTCCTTCTTTTTATATAAAAAAAGATATAATTTTTAATTTTTTGAAAATTGGTATAGGTACATGTACATTCCCCTTGGGGGATCTGGAAGGAAGCTTTTGAATGTATGGGTTGTATTCACATTTGTTGCCATATGGCACGATCTCGAATGGTACATTTTAATTTGCCTTAATTTCTTTTATTATCGGGTCAAAATTTAAACAAAATGTTTATTATATGTACAGGAAGCTTCTTTCATGGGCATGGTTGACATGCATATTCTTTATTCCTGAAATGATTGTGAAATCAGCAGTAACTAGTTACAAGGTGATCTTATATGAGTTCTGAAATTAACTATAAGGTTTGACTATTTGTCAAATGTTTGACTATTTAAAGTCTTGTTTACTTTTTCAGGTTGATAACGTATTTAAGGAGTTTATTATGCGTGAGCTTAGTGCAGTTGCTGGTGCAATCACAATCACGTGTCTCATGGTCTGTATCTAAAATTAAATTATTTTAATTAAAGTTGATATCAAAAGCTACAAATATGAAATTGTTGTATTTGACAGGTGGCTAACCTTGTTGGGTTTGTGATTGGACCATCAGGCATAAGTTGGTTAAAATCTGTGTTTCTTCAAACCGAAGGTTCCCCTTTTTTTTAACTCTAGTTAATATGCACATATCGCTATGATGGCGAACTGACGAAATATTGTAATTTTTTCAGGACTACCTACTCTGTTTGGCTTGCTTGTAACATTTTATGTTGGCACAAAGGTAAACAACCATCAATAATAATTAATTTCATTTGTGATGCTGGAAGGCTATTTTAGTCATTTTACAAGTGTCTAGGGTCGATTATTGCTTGAAGTTGTTGAACTGAAAGCTTCATTTGATTGCAGCTTATGTTCCATGTATCTGATTCCAAGCAAAGGACACATCAAAGTTAAATAAGACATGCGTGGTTCGTATATACATGATCACTATAGAAAGCTATGGTGCTGTTCTACAATGGCGGTTTCATTTGATACTTTCTTCACGTCTTGTAGTTTTCTCAAATTTTTTAATATAATATATTTTTTTTTTGTTATTTTCAAGAAAAATATAATTTTTTGTTAGTGAAAGTTGGGGCTTATTTTTAATAGTCTTCATTGCTCCCTCTCCACAGTAAACATTGCATTTACGTATACAGAAATTGTGCTCTTTCATAAACCACATTTATTATCACAAACAAATGTATGGAGGTATTAGGAATTTCAAAAGTTAAATACAAAGATAAACGCTATGAGATCTATATTAAAGTGAAACGTATTTTAGTACATGGTTACAAATTGGTCAATTATGATGCTAGCAATGTATTTTTTAAAAACATTCCAAAAAGGATAAAGTACTTTTAAAAACAATACTAAATAGAATTATATGCCATTAACTTTTTTTATTCTTAAGGTATGTTTGGCTCAAACTTTAGCTTTTTGTATTGGGGAAAAAAAACTTTTGTTAAAATAAAAATTATATTTAAATGTAAAAGCTTTTTATTATAAAGTAATAACTTAAAAACGAAAAATTAACTAAAATAAATTTTCAAAAGGAGTGAGAACTTTTGAAATTACAACTTACAAATATTAAGCTTAAAAATCACATTGCTATCATAAAGTTACAGCTCATCACCTATAAAAGCCTACCGGTTCAATCATTCTAGCGCCAAATCAGACGAACGCAAAACAAAAGCACGAACAGTCCAGGTTTCTTCTCTCAGTTATCTCTTGTATTAATTGTATGCTGATCATTTCTGTTAATAGCTAGTTGAATCTGATTGACTTCGTCTTACGCTTCTGCTAGAATCGTTAAATCGTGAAAAATCGCAAATTATAGAGTAGATGTCGAGAGCATTTAGGCACATTAGCGATGCTTGAATGCAAACTTGTATCTCGATGTTAAGCAATTAGACATGCAATCTGTGATTATTCTTATTTGTTAATATTAATCGCTACATTTGTAGTTCAATTGAAATCCTGTATGATTCAATCGTTGATGCTGTTTAGTTTCGCTATATAATTCGACAAGTAGCCTATCACGTCAGCTTGATTTCTAGAGTTTCTGTTTCCAATTCATCTGTTATATTGTTTACGGTAATTATAAGTTGATGTTGAATCGTTTGTAATTGACTTTCGCATTATAGTTACAAGTAATTAATTGACTGTTGCAGTTAAGGCCTGATAGCAATGATTTTTTTTCTATCTTGAGAAAAACAAATATGACGAGAATTTTTTGGAAATAATGTTGTTAATTACTGAGTTAATATAATGTTCTTGTTAATTGATTACGTCCTACGCTTCTGCTAGAATCGTTAAGTTGTGAAAATCGCAACAGGGAGCATTTAGGCACATTAGCAATGCTTGAATGCAAACTTGAATGATGTTAAGCAATTAGACATGCATCTGTCATTATTCTTATAATTCATATTAATCGCTACATTGGTACTTTGGTAGTTCAATTGAAAGAGATTTTTTTGGATATAGTGTTGTTAATTACTGAGTTAATTTTTTGTTCTCGTGAATTTTCTTTTCCGTCAGTTTCTATCATTTTGTATTGCATAAATTTATTCTAGAACTGCAACACTTCCATCTGTGTAATTTTTTGTTGAACTAAATAACATATCATCAATCCGTTACGCAGATGGCAGAATCAAAGAAAACAGCAAATCCTGTCAAATCAAAAGAGAAAAGTTCAATGCTAGGTAATTTCTTTAAGAAGTCGCTGACCTTTCTTTTATGAATTAGTTGATAATCTGAAATATTTTCCTTTTTACATTTTTAATATATATTTGACATGAATTTTATAATTTATCTACACATTAATCTCTAACTAAGCATCTGTTGTCATACAAATTGTTGGTATAAATGAGGGACTCGGTAATATTTTGGTTCAATTGCAGATATAGACATTGACAAAGACTTTATGGGCTCATGGAAGTCAATGTCCATGGGAGACGATGGAATGGATTTTGACTTTGGTCCAACCACTGAAGGCAAGAAAAAGGCTTTTAATTTTGACAAAATGTAAGTACTACAAAACCTCAAAATTGCACATTTACTTGAATTATTGCTTTGAAGTTATTAATTTTCGCTAACCTCAAAACCTCAAAATTCCATTATGTAACTTCTCTTACAGGGATATGGATTTCAATCTTGATGCTGACTTTGGAAAATTACCATCTTTCAAGATGGACATGACTTCTCTTGATGTATCATCCCCTGCAAAGAAATCTGGAAAATCAAACGAAAAATCCAAAGAAGCAGCTTCTGGTGGAGAGAAAAAATTAAAAATGGATAGCTTTCAATTTGATTTTGATTTTGATGGGTTAGTTTATATAGTCATATTCGAGTATTTTCCATATCAAATAATAATATGTCAATTGCAGGTTTGGAGGTTTAGATTTTGATTCAAAAAAGTCAAAATCAGATGAAAAGTCTAATAAATCTGAAGATAAGAAAAATATATTTAGCACAATTGTTAGTGAAAGTTCTGGAGATATTTTCACTAAAGATATTGGTGCATCGAAGGATGATGATATATCATCAAAGCATCCAACATCAAAAGGTGTTGACTTTTCAAAGATTGATACTCAAATGGATAACATTAAGGATCCTGGTCACATAAAATCTGTTATAGATGACAGCTGTCCTCCAAAACCTGCAAATTTCAAAGAACAAGATATACAACAAACAATTTCACCTGAGAAAATAACTTCATGTAGCCTTCAGGAACCTATACAAGAATCTCCAGAATTTCATGCTCATGAAGCTAAGCACAATGTGCAAATTCATTCTTTATCTGATAATATTTCTACTGAAAGTACTCATTCAGAAATGCAAGAAGAAGAATCTAGAACAATGGTTAAAACAGTGGGCCTGAGCACAGATGATGAACAAAATGAAAATGTGGGCCCTGTGACTGAATTGGTTCCTGCAGAAAGTGAAAAAGGTGAAATGTGTGAAACAAGTGATGATAATGTAGTTAGTGGACAAATTGATGGTGATGATACAACTAAAGATGATTCACATCTTGAAAGTCATGTGCCACCTGTCAATGTCATAGATAATTTGGGCCATGAGGAAACGGTTGATAACAGGAATAAAGATTCATTTGCACAAATTCATCCGGACTCACAAAACAGGTTAGATAAAGTTTAAATTATGAACTAATGATACATTGATCCCAAATATGTTGCTGATTTTATGCAGTGGGACCACAATGGTGTCAGAGAAAGAAAAAGATAATATTCCTTTTCGATCAAAATATTTCAAGAAACAAAATGGAAATGAATCTGAATTACATCACTCATCAGTCACTTCAACAAAACTCATCTCAGTTAGTAATAAACAAACGAGCAACTTAACTAATAATCCTGTACCAGAAAGAAGGTTAGACATTATGTTAATTTACGTAATTTTTTCAAATATTATAGTATAAAAAAGAAAATAAAACCAACTTTTCGTATAGGGAATTTGGTAGCAAATTTACTGGTATAACAAGGTCACTACCGAAAGTCATAAATAGAGACATACCTGTTCGTACTGAAAACACAGAGACAGATCATGCTAAAGGGGTTGAAAATGAAAATACTCGGTGAGGATTTAGTATTTAGAACTGTAATTAATATTAAATCGGTTTAATTTGCATCACTTATGGTTAAATGTTAATTACAGGGAGTGCTTGAATGCTAATAATTCAAAAGCCAGAAAGGAACCAATGTTGACTGTGGTCAAACTTGATATTGGTCAAAAGAAGGAGGAAACTGTTCCAAAAGGAAGTCACCAAATCACTGAACATATTAATAATAACGCTCTCAGGTTTCGTATCTATATTTACATGTTTTTATTCTATAAAACTTAACATGAACAAATAGTCAAATATTTCAGGTCAAATAAAAATCTCTCACAAAATACCATAAATTCTGGGCTACAAGTTACAAATGTGACATCTACTCGTAACACAAGCAAAATTATTGTGGAAAAGAAAAATAAAACTGAGATGAAGACCCCTGAAATTTCTACTCTAAAAGTTTCTAGACAGTTTGTTAAATTTGAACCTTTTCTTTGATTATCAGACATATTTAATAATAATTGTAATTGTAAATAATTACTATCTGTATTTTAATGTAGACCTACAGAACCCAAGTTAAAGCCACTGAATTCCTTGTTACTGAAGGGATTAACATTAACATCCATGAAAACAAAGGAAAAAGGTCCAGAATTGCAAACTGTTGACACAAAGAAAAAAACACCATTTACTCCTTCTCTGAAGCGTAAAGCAGAGGTTGATATACAATTGATTTTGTTGTACATTGTGCATTGAGTGTGGTACATACACGAGTTTAACATGATTATTTATTTAGGAATCTGCTGAAATACCAAGATCAACTCCAATAAAACGTTTCTCTGCATCACCCAGGTCAGATTATGCTAGTAACTTTATATCTATCTATCTATATATCTATATGTATCTATATGTCTGAATGTCATCTTTCATTAAAAACAGAAACAATATCAGATCATCACCAGCAATAGTAGGTGACAAACAGGTACTTATGCTAGAAACATTTGTGAACTATTCCCAAAAAAGCATGAGATTTTAGTTTACAATTTTTGGTTTTTTAATTATAGGTTCGCAACGATACAAATATGGCAAACGTGAAGTCGCCTAGGGTTGAATTTTCACAAATAGAAATGGACATATCTTCTGAAATTGAAAATGATGGCATTTTTCAAAAGGCTGAGGCATGTTCAAAGGAACTTGAAGATGTAAGTATGCACTATTGTATTATATTATATTATGTTAATCATTATTTACCAGTTATAATTAATGGCAGATATATTTTTTTCAATACAGATCTGTAACATGTTGAAAAAGAAACACGAGGAAGCGAAAGATATACTGGTTCGAGCTATTGTTAATAACAATAATCTCCTGATGCTTAACCATCCAATCTATCAAGATAAAATATCCTTTTATAAAATTTATATCAATTACTTTTATCTGTTTATCAAATGCAATTGACTTCATCTGATTGTTAAATTAATCCTTAACATATTCAATACATTCGCATGGTTCAGAAATTTGCCAGTTTGCTTATAAACAAGTAGCTTGAAGCCCAAAACATTTCATATAAGGTAACTTTCTTGAACCTATTGAAGAAACTAATAAACAGGCAAAAATGTGCTTTTATTTTTATTTTTTTACTTTTAATTCCTTGTTATACAGCACGAGTGCCTGTTTTCTTTTGGTACAAGATTTATGAAGACTTCAGGTATACATATTCTCGTTCTTTCTCCTGCGTTGTAAGCAATGGAAGTGATTTTAACACCACATAAATCACTTCAAAAACCATAATGTACATCTGTTATAGCAAATTGTACAATATAGTAAAGCAATATAGCAAACAACCTAGCTAAGCAGCTAAATAAGTATAGTTAAAATCGAGAAAACATAATGTGGTAGATCAACTGTAATTCATTAGACTTTTGTTTGAAAATGCATTCAAATTTATATTTCATGGATGCTTTTTAGTTGAGCTTGTTACTTTCTGAAAAACAAATCAATATCAAATAACAGAAAATAAATTTAACAATTTTAAAACAGGATTCATCAGACGAACAATCAACAATGTATTATGTTGTCAAAGGTCAGCCAACCGGCCATGTTTTTAGATTCTTATACATGAGTTTGTTAAATAACAAAGAAAAACGGTACTACATATATTCCATGTTACCAAACTTCTCCATTTCTCCTCGAAAGCCAACAACCGCATGCTGACGTAGATACAAGAGCACCTTAAACCCATCTTTCTTCCCCTGGCTAGCATCCGAATAGGGCAAAAAGAAACACGGTTCAACACTCCCAAGAAGGTTCCTTGACAGGGGTATAACCGTCACTGGACCACCCCAACCAAAGTCAACAGTTGAATGGCCCAAATGCCTCCAGTCAGTAAACGCACTGACGCTTTTTCCAGCATTAATCCCTTTCTCATAATTCAACTCTTGGAAATCGATAAACGAGTGAACATACTCGTTGCTCACGTTTCTCTTGCTCTTTTTTATCAGTTCGGCTGTTTCCCAAATGGGTTTATCCATCAGATCTCCAGCTGTCATCTGTACGTACATCGGAACACAACCGTTGCCCCAGTAGCCACCTGGCAATGGTGGTTTCACTAGCTTCCGTATGTTAATTGCGTATGCAAATTTCACCTTCTCGTCTTTTGGAATTTTCGAGGCTTTCACCCTGTTCAATTTCAATAAATAATTACTCAAAAATATAAATTACATCATCAATTAAATGCAATTTAAATTAGGTACCTTGCTTGCCATAGAAAAGCACCCAAAGCTTCGAAAGTCGTCAAGTTTAAACCGGACTTTTCTTGTAGATAAGTTTTGAACCGGTCCAACCACTCGTCTTTCACGTGAAAGCACTCTCTAACCACCTCTTCGTTCAACTCTGTATATGGCACAAAGTGCTTGTCTAAAGACAAAAAGTCTTCGATTGGAAAGTCCGTCCTGGCCGGTTCTCTAGGCCCTAATAAACTAGACCGGTCCCAAACCGGTTCAACCGTCACCTCATCGGCTCCTCGAGCAAGCTCAGCCACGGCATTAAAGAATAGAGTCGCCCCAAGCCCATCACACAACGCATGGTGCACCGATGCTCCCAGAGTATACCCGCCACAACTAAACCGGGTTATCTGTAAGATCAACAGATTGGTTAACCGGGTTTTCTGATCCGGGTTGGGAACCAATTTTTCAATGAATTCCTCATCGGCGTCGTCAAGGTAGTTGACTGAGCTCAACGGGAAATCAACGTTGGCTGGAATGACTGAAACTCCACTACCGACCGTGCAGTGAAGCTCGAAACGGCCGTCGCTGTTGCTGAGGTGGAGAGAGCCGGTGTATGGATAGTATTTGACGAGGGCGGTGGAGAGAGCGGTGGTGATTACATCAAAGGGATCGGTGTGTTGGTGGTTGTTGACGGCGGCGTAGGCTCGGACATAACGGAATGGGACGTTCATGTTGCGATCGGTATCGAGGTGGGAAAGAGGGAGGATGTGGTCATTGGGGAAGGGTTGGTGAGAGGGGTAGACGGTGGTTGGTGGTGAGGTTTTGACATCCATGACGGTTGTTGGTGGTGGTTAGTAACGTCAGTGAGGTAGGGGTTTAAATTGGTAAACCTTTATAATAACAGGCTGGACAAGCCGACAAGGGACGTGGACATTTAGGCATCATTCGGCAACATATTTATTTTTGCTTTTCTTTTCATCAAATATACGACTTTAATAATCTTTTTTATTATTGATTGGTGGATGACTTATGACTAGATGGTGGTTTATGGAGGCAAGAAGATGGCTGTGTGGGTGGTTGACAGTGATAGTGGTGATGAAGATATCAATTGCAACTTTCTTATTGTAAATAAAAATAATAATCAAACGACATATATTTACTTATAGAAATGATATCCCCTTTCTATAAAACAAATCATTCGGGAAGTGTATAATTAAATCGAAAAGGTAAGAAAATGAATTTATTACTTTTTTCTATTTGTTTGTTGTTTTGGCAAACGATTCAATTCGAAAATGTAATAACTCTGCTATCACCTTATGTCAAAATTATCCCCAATTTATTACAATAATTGCGTTTCTATGTTTTTCTTCTTATTGTGGGGCTATGAGCAGTGTACCATCAGACACATCAAAAATTTTATTATATCAGATGTCACCAAAATAACAACAACATATCACATTTGAAGAAACTACCCATCACACTCACTTAAATGTGGAGGACCTCTAACAGCGTGTTCGTTCGGTTCGTTTATAGGCCTACAAACGAACACCTACAAACGAACACCTACAAACGAACACAAACAAGTTTGTGTTCACTTAGTTAAACAAACGAACACGAACAAAGGCCCGTTCGTTCGTTTACGTTCATGAACATCCGTTTGTGTTCGTTTGTTTACGTTCGTTTGTTAGTTTTCGTTTGAGTTTGTTTATGTTTGTTTGTGTTCGTTTGTGTTTGTTTCGTGTTCGTTTGTATTTGTTTATGTTTGTTTGTTTGTGTTCGTTTGTGTTTGTTTCGTGTACGTTTGTGTTTCTTTATGTTCGTTTATGTTTGTTACCCCCGTTCACGAACCGTTCGTGAACACTAAATTTTCTTAACAAACGAACACGAACACAAAATTCTGTTCGATAAGTGTTGGTGAACCGTTCACGAACACATTTTTTCCTTAACAAAGGAACACGAACAGGATCACATTCGTGTTTGTTCGGATTGACTTTTCAGGGGGTTGGTGGCGCGACAATAAAGGTTGAAGTGTACACACCAGGGACTTCCGGTGTAATAAATGAAGTTCATGGACTAAGGTTGTAATAAGTAGTATACCACAGGAACCTTCCATGTAATTTACTCGGGTTTAAATAAGAGGAAGGGGTGGACAATTACTATACTACCCATCACATGTGGGATTTAACGGCCCTAATAAACGGCCGTCTGCTACAGGGACTACGGGTGCAACGAAATGGCAACACTAAGGACTCCTAGTGTACTTAATGAAGTTTATGGACTGTAACTGTTATAAGTGGTAAAACACAGAAACCTTAGATGTAATTCGCTCTAGTTTTTTAGTGTAGAATCGCCAAAATGAAATAAGGAAGAGATAGCTTTTGATGATTAAGCGTACTTTTGTTATTATTGTTCAAAAGTTGATAAATTGTTTTCAGAAGTTAGTACCTTTTTTAGAAAAGGTGATAAGTTATTTTCAAAATTTAGTACCATTCTACTTCTTAAAATCATCTATTTAAAAAAGAGTCATTTGAAAAACGATTTTTACTTTAGCCAAACTTAGAAGAATGTTTAAGGTAGTCCACCCTTTTTTTTAAAGTCCTAGGGGACAACTATTGACCCTTGGATCATCAAGATCAATGGTCTAGATTACTTCATAAAATTAAGAGGTTTTTAAGCGGAGGGGTATTTTGGTCATTAAGGCTTTGTAACAGAATATGCATGTCTTCCTGCTCTCTCACTCTTTCTCTCTCTCTCTCTCTCTCTTCCTTTCGTTGCCCTCTTTGCTTCTCTCTCTCACACAATAACTTGCATTCCACCATTTTTCTTCGATTTTTCTCTCTAATTTGCTAAATTCGTTTGTTAATCACTGATAAAACATTGTTTATCTGATACATTTGTGAGTTCTATGGCCGATTTACCATCTTCTGTTTCGAGGAATGTTTCCGATCAAAATCCAGCAGTTGCCGAACATGATTCTGGTATTTTAACTTGTATTTTTTTTGTTTATTTAAGTTATTTTATCGATTATGCTCAAATAATTGCTCATTTATGTGATTTTTTCCTATTTCGAACTTTTCTAGGGTTTCTACTTTATAATCCGTCGATTTCATCAGTTGTTGTTCATAAATTGTTGTTTATTTTGTTGTTTTACATTTAAATCTCAAGTTATTTGTTAATTGATTCAGGTTTCTATCGGTTTATTTTAATGAATCTCATGTGTTTCATGGTATGAAGCACATGTGCTTCATGACCTGAAGCACATATGCTTCGCTCTAAATATACACTGGTTTATTCATCAAATCAACTTTTATTGTGAAGCACATGTGCTTCAGGTGATGAAGCACATGTGCTTCGCTGAATTTTTATACTCGTTTTCAAAAACACCTGTTTTTAGTGAAGCACATGTGCTTCATGCCCTGAAGCACATATGCTTCGCTCTAAATATACACTGGTTTATTCATCAAATCAACTTTTATTGTGAAGCACATGTGCTTCAGGTTATGAAGCACACGTGCTTCGCTGAATTTTACACTCGTCGTTTTTCAAAACCACCTGTTTTTAGTGAAGCACATGTGCTTCATGACCCGAAGCACATATGCTTAGCTGTTAATTTACACTTCTTATTTTTCAAATCACCTGTTAATAGTGAAGCACATGTGTTTCAAGTCATGAAGCACATAAATGAGCAATTATTAACAATTGTTTATATTTGTTTTTACAGGGTTAAATGTTGATTTGGATGTGTTGTTTACTGAATTACCAATGTTAAGAGCCAATGAAATTATTTGTAAAAAAAGACCTATTTCAACAAAACAAGTTTCAACTGAATTACAATCAACAGTTCCTAAGAAGCTAAAGATAAAGTTGTCAAAAGGAGCATCAAAACCTTCAACAAGTCCTAAATCTAAGGCATCAACCAAACTTATAACTCTCTTTAAACCTTTAAAAATTACCAAATCAAAGTCCCCTACCAAGCCTTCCACCAAAAAATCCAAAACATCTTCCAAAAAACCAAAAGTCACCAAGTCTGAAAATACTAAAAAACCTTCTTCTGATTTAGTTGTATCTAATACCAACCAACTTCCTTCTATTCGCATTAGGACAACTCCTTCACAGCTCTCTAGAGTTATGCGTTTGTTGTCTCCTTCTCAAAAGGAATGTGTTAGAAATTTTGATTTTGGGACTTTGTTAGAATTTGATATTCAAAGTCTTCTGGGTAAGCTTTGCTATTATGTTGTTGATTCATTTGATCCTGATGCAATGGTTATAAAAACAGAAAAAGGTAATATAGTTGTTGATTCGGATACTGTTCATGATGTGTTTGGTATTCCGAAGGGAGATGTTGGTATTCGTACATTAACATTCAAGTCTGGTTCTGAATTTATGCTTCAATGGGTTAATCAGTTTGCACCAATCACACATATCAGGCCTAGTATGATTTCTGAACAAATTTTAAAATCAAATGATGTTGATGATTTTTTCCAGATGAATATTCTGATGTTGTTTGTGAGTACAATGACATCATGTGAAAGTAATGGACGAATCAAGATGGATATATTGAATTATCTTCCGAAATATTTTGATGTTAGTTCAATTAATTGGTGTGGCTTTGTTATTGATAGCCTTATAATTAGCAAGAAACATTGGAATCGAGATGATGTCCATCAAACTCATTATTGTGGTCCTGCCACTTTTCTAATTGCGAGTATATATATATTTTTTCAAAATTTGTTTCTTTGATTCAATTTATCAAACTTTGATTAATAAAATCATGCTGTTTTCTTATTGTTTTATAGCTTCTATATTGCGACAGAACCAAACTTGATTCAATCCACGTGGTTCGTCAGCGACCAATTTTCAAAAGTTGGAAAGGCATTTTGGAATTGAGAGAGTCAAGAGAACTTGCTTTGGGTTCTTTTGGTTTGCTTGATTTGTCGCCACCATTTCAAATTGACATTGTAGATAATGTTGGTGTTGACACTACAAAGCTTCCTGAAAGCCCTGATCTTGTAACAAAAAATGTATTCATAATCTTTTATAATAACCTTCTTTGAAGCACATGTGCTTCAACTTATAACACATGTGCTTGGAAACTGCTTTTTGAGAAACAGATTGCCAAAACACCTGTAATTTATAACACTTTTCAAAAATTTAAAATGAGCTTCTCTGAATCACATGTGCTTCATGTCATGAAGCACATGTGCTTCATGTTATGAAGCACATGTGCTTCATCTTATGAAACACATATGCTTGGAAACTGCTTTTTATGAAACAGATTATAAAAACACCTGTAATTTATAACACTTTTCAAAAATTTAAAATGAGCTTCTTTGAATCACATGTGCTTCATGTCATGAAGCACATGTGCTTCATGATATGAAGCACCTGTGCTTGGAAACTGCTTTTTGTGAAACAGATTGTCAAAACACTTGTGACTTTAACTTTATTTTTAAAATGTTGTAGGATCTCCTGAACATTCAAAAAGAATTGATTTACCAGATTTTTGAAACAGTGGATGCTCAGTTCCATCAAGGAGATAGAGCTTTAAATTTAGTTAAATCTGAATTTAACAGAGTGTTTGAGCTTAATCTAACTATTATTCCTGAGGTATATCATTTCTAATTCTTTTTAATAATTTTATAAAACTGCTTCAATCTCGTGTTTTTCTAAGTGTATTAATTGATTTTTGCAGACTGAGTTGCCATCTATGGTTGTTGAGAAGGAAGTATTTGAGGCTGTTTCTGAGGTGGGTTGTGATCTGCCAGTTGGGGCCAATGATGTACCTGAGCAAAGTGTTTTGGAAGGTGGCCAATATGAGATAGATGAAAATGATGATATTTTGTCTCAATGGTGGTCTGATAATGTCGAAAAGCTGGTCGAAATTTCCGAAAAGGCTATGGTGCCATTCAAAGAAAAGAGAGTTTCAAAACCGTCACCAGCCTTGAAATCTCCCTATGTTAATAAATAGACTGCCAGTCGTCCTTGTATTACAGTTTCTGAATTTTCAATTGCGACTGAATTATTTGCAGCTATAGAAGATCGAATGTGAGTTTGATGACCCTACTCATTTTATTAAAAGTTACAATCACTTTACTGAAGCACATGTGCTTCATGACCTGAAGCACATGTGCTTCATAATAGGGATTTATGTTGTTTTCTTTTCTTTTTGATAATAGGGAAATTGTTTTCCAAACTCCTGATCATGGTTATAGTGTTACCCGACTAAATCTTGAATCGCTTTCTCCCTCAATTTATCTTGATGCGAATGTTGTTGATATTTGGTCGGTTATTTTAAATTATAAAGAACGTTTCAAATCTAAAGATTCTCCTAGAAGACTGTTTTTTCCAGCCACTATTTTTGTAAGTCTACTTTATTTATTACTTTAATCCTTTTATGGAGTATTAACTATCTTTCTTGTACAGCCAAAAAGTGCTTTCTCAAAAGAGAATAAGCTGCCGAAAGAATCAGTGTACAATATTTTTAAGTCAACTGTCGAATCTTTCCTTCATTATGATCCGTCGTTGTTGTCTTTTCAAAATATTGATCTGGTAATGGTTTTAATTATCAAAACACATGTGTTTCAAGACAATTTGTTTTTGTTATGAAACACTTGTGTTTGGTATCTTTCATCTTTTTGTCTAATTTTGTTTTTGCATTTAACATTACAGGTTTCTTCCGAATTTGTATCGATAACCACTTCTACTGTTTAGTGTTTGACATTAGAAAGAAATCTCGTTTCCATATTATTGACAACAGGCTTGAGGCGA
This sequence comes from Calendula officinalis, assembly GCA_963853835.1. NCBI lineage: Eukaryota > Viridiplantae > Streptophyta > Magnoliopsida > Asterales > Asteraceae > Calendula > Calendula officinalis. The sequence continues at coordinate 31,309,295 of OY970821.1, read as the reverse complement.
AAGTTACTTCAAAATACAAGGATGTTTGCGATATAGTGGTTTGTGTTTCAATAAATATTCATCTATTTTTTCATAAATTTATTATATTTTTGATATATTTTTTTAAAATGCTTTTATATACAGCAATATTGTTTTGCAACACATTTGAAGTCATATAAGCATCCTTATGCTGATTCTGTGGAGCTTTTGAGGTTTAGGAAGCTTGGTATGAGTTGGTGTTCAAACAAGAATAATGTTGATTGTGGTATATTTTTGATGCTTCACATGGAATCATACTTGGGGGAAACTGCTAAATTGTGGAACATGGATATACCAACTAAAATCGAGGAACAAAACTTCATGTTGAGGAAGCTAAGGATGCGTTTTGCATCTAAAATTTTAACTCATGATCTAAATATTCATTCGAAAAAGATCCTTCGTTATGCATCAGAATTCAGGAAAGCTCATACAACAGAAGAGATCAGGAGGCTTGTTTATCTTTCAATTCCTAATAGAGCAGCTCGTGATAAATAATAAAGTTAGCATTTTGTTAGCTGAATCAAGTTTCAAGAATCAAATTTTAGTTTTCATCTATGTGTTTAATATGCAACAATTTAGTTTCTTCTGTTGTTTGGATTTTATTTTGTATTTTTATCATGTTATTTGGATGCTTTTGATTTCAGGAATTTAATTGAGATTTGATTTTATCATGTTATTATGAAGCACATGTGCTTCATATTATGAAGCACATGTGCTTCATGACATAAAGCACATGTGCTTCACATTTTATTAAAAGTTACAATCACTTTACAGAAGCACATGTGCTTGACCTTTTATGAAGCACATGTGCTTGACCTTTTAATACATGAAGCACATGCTTACCTATGAAGCACATGTGCTTCATAACATGATGCACATGTGTTTCAAATGGTGAAGCACATGTGCTTCACTTAACACAAGGATTCCATATTCTCATATTACTGATGAGCATATTACTCAAATCACATGTGTTTCAAAATACCAACGAACATTAACTACAAATTTATTTTGAATCACATGTCATTTTGAAGCACATTTGTTCAAGTCATGAAACACATTTGCTTCATGAACTGAAGCACGTGTGCTTCATAACATGAAGCACATGTGCTTCATGACATAAAGCACATGTGCTTCACATTTTATTAAAAGTTACAATATCTTTACAGAAGCACATGTGCTTTACCTTTTATGAAGCACATGTGCTTGACCTTTTATAACATGAAGCACATGCTTACCTATGAAGCACATGTGCTTCATAACATGATGCACATGTGTTTCAAATGGTGAAGCACATGTGCTTCACTTAACCCAAGGATTCCAGATTCTCATATTACTGATGAGCATATTACTCGCATCACATGTGTTTCAAAATACCAACGAACATTAACTACAAATTTATTTTGAATCACATGTCATTTTGAAGCACATTTGTTAAAGTCATGAAACACATTTGCTTCATGAACTGAAGCACATGTGCTTCATAACATGAAGCACATGTGCTTCATGTTGAAAAACACATGTGCTTCTATAAAATAAAGGGTTTCAAAAAGTAATAACCTGTTATTAAATGATTTTATGTTCCTTTTTATATTGTTTTTTTAGAAGATATTTTAAATTAAAAATAATTTAATTTTTTTCACAGTCCCAAAGCATAATTATTACATTTTATCTAATTTAAATTGTTTTTTTTGGGCGGAGGGGTTTTTTGGTAATTTACTCGTGTACGTGACATAACAGTTAGCATCTTGTCAAAAAAAAAAACTTCCCGCTCTCTCTCTCTAACTCCTCCACTCTCCTTCTCTCTCTCACACAACCGATCAAAAACCATTCATTTTTTCTCTCTTTTTCTTCGATTTTTCTCATAATCGGTTAACGTTTTTCATCAAAAATCTTATTTTGATCATACTTCAATGGCCGACGCAACATCTAGTTCTGAGAAAACCATTTCCGATACAAATCGACCTGAAAGAGGACAAAAATCAGGTAAATTTTAGGGTTTTTTGTTATTTTTTAATTTTTTTTTGTTTATGCAAAAATCCGTTGATTCATTTTGTTATCTGTTGATTTGTGCTATATATCGTTGTTTTCTTCCAAAAAGATTAGATTTTTCGAAGTATTTTCATATTTTCTGTGGGTTATGAAAACATATGTGCTTCAGTGGTACGAAACACATATGTTTTGTTGTAAAATGTACGGTTACGAAGCCCATGTGCTTCTAGTAACGAAACACATGTTTTTCTTATCCCTGAAGCACATGTGTTTTCAAGTTTCCAAATTCAGATTGTTATTCATGACTTGAACACATGTGCTTTAGGTCATGAAGCACATGTGTTTGTAAGCTACAAGCACATGTGCTTCAGGTAATGAAACACATGTGTTTCGTTGTAGCTACAAGCACATGTGCTTCATAACTTCAGGCACATGTGCTTCATAACTTCAAGCACATGTGCTTTTCAATTTAAAACACATTTTGAATTTTTTTTTAGTTAATCAATTTCTGTTTTCATAGGTTATGATTATGATATGTATTTATCAGAGTTCCTTAACAAACAAAAAGAATTAAAGAAAAAAGGAAAGAAGAGATCTGTAGACATTGTTCAATCTATAGATGAAATCGAATCAAAGGCTTCAAAGATATCAAAGATAAAAACATTTAAATCAATTCGTGTTCAGACAACTCCGAAGCAGTTTTCAGAGGTCATGAAATCAGGGTTATCTGAATCCCAAAAGAAATGTATACATTCAATTGGATTTGGATCTTTAATTGGTTTTGATTTAAATCAACTTCCTGGGAAGTTAGGATACTTTGTAGTTGATAAGTTTAATCACGTTCAGATGCAAATTGAAACAGATAAGGGGGCGATTAAAGTTGATGCCCAATCAGTAAATGATGTGTTTGGTATACCTAATGGTGGTACCAATATTAATGATCTTGATATAATTACCGATACTTCTTTTCTGAAACAATGGATGGGTCAGTTTGAAAATCCTGATCACATTAGACCATCTCACATTGTTGAGAAAATTAGGAATTCTGAGGTAGCTGATGATCTGTTCAAATTTAATTTTCTTATGCTGTTTTGTGCAACAATGGTTTCTTGTGAACCAAATGGAAAAGTGAAGCTTGATATTCTTAATCGTGTTGCAAGAGATTCTGATATCGGTAAACTTGATTGGTGTTTATTTTTGTTGGACAATCTGAGAATTAGTAAGAATCATTGGCACCGGGATAATGTTAGCAAAACTCTTTATTCTGGTCCCGTTACTTTTTTGATTGTGAGTATATATATATATATATATATATATATATATATATATATATATATATATATATATATATATATATATATATAGTGTCCGATTCAGCGCAGAACCGTTTAGAGCTGCAGAACCGCAGAACCCAATCTTAGACCTTTAAATTTTAAAATCAACGGTTAAGATTGATCGTTCTATTTTTGTAAACAAAACAAATCATATTTAAAGTAAATAATAAATAAAAGGGTAAATTGGGTATTGTACAACAATTGTTTTTTTAATTACTTTTAAATTCGTCCTTCTCTCCTAATTTCTCTCATACACATCTCTCTTTTAGAAACCGTCTCCTCCCCTGCTTTCTCTCATCTCCCTCTATCTCCAATAACCCTAGCCTCCCATCTTACCCCTCCTTCTCAAATCTGGCGACCTCCACCATTAAGACATCAGTACAATCGAGAAAACTTTGCAGAATGTATTTTAGGGTTTGAATACGACCCGGATTTGCAGAAATTAGGGTTCTTGACAATCATGTGATGGTTGTTTGAAACCCTCGAACAGAAGACTTATGTTCTTTGTCATTTCACTAAAATCGCCAGGTAATCATCACCATCATCACAATAATCGCTAGGTAAACTCGAATTCATGATCTTGTTACTTATCAGACTTGTAATCAAAATTCGATTGCCTAGATTAATTTCTTTATCCTATTTGTTTGTAAGATCCTAATTGCAACAATGATATCCTCATTTGGTGTATTTTGGGGGTCGATAGTTGGAATGAAAAAGAATGCAATTTCCCCATCCTCTGTAACCTCGATTACATTGGTGATAAGTTATAATTCATTTAAATTTTCTAACCACTCACTGGAGAACATATCCAGGCATCTTTTTTTTTTTAAACTAAAACTAAAAGTAACTAATTTGAATTTGATTTATTTAATTTTGTGAATATTTAAGTGATTTTGTTTCCGACGGATACCGTAACTATGTTGTCTGAAGCTATTGAGTACATCAAATTCTTACATGAACAAATTAGTGTAAGTCTAACCCGTTACTTTGATTTTTTAACAGATTCAGATTTTCAATTTATATTAAAAAAATTACTTATATGTTGATAAGTGAAAGGAATTGATGTTAATGTTGATCAGATATATTACATTTTGACTTTAATTATGCTAATTTTGATATGGTTTTCTTCTGAAACCCTTATCGAATTTCCTTTTTCGAACAATATTAATGGTTGTTTTCACCTTTTTAGCTGTTGTATAGCAAAATTAGAATGTAATCATTTTGGTGAAGTTGATTTCTTATATTACTTGACATCGGTGTATATCGTGTTCAGTGTACTAAATGTATTATGTTGCATGTTCAATAGAATATGTGTATTTTGTCAATAGAATACGTGTATTATGTTGATTTATTATTGTGTGTATTTCATCTAATGTATGTCATTGTTTTGTTTTAGATGAAGTAGACGAGGAACAGATTAATCTTAATCGGAAAGGGAAAGCTAAGGTTGGTGAATCATCTAACCTCGGAACAAATTAATCTTAATTGGAAGAGGAACAACATCAACTGTTATGAATCATTCAAAGTATATGAAACGTATTTGTGTATTATAATCTTACACTTATGCTGACTACATCAAATGTTGTGAATTTTTTTATTTACACTAATGTCGTATGACATTCAATGTCATAATCAGACAATGTATACTAATCATGCAATGTATAGTCACTAATGTCGTGAACATCAGATGTTTTTTTTTATTTTCCCTATCACGCATGTACAAAAACTAACATCACATCCTTTACATCCGATGTTTAACTGATAAATATATATATATATATATATATATATATTCCTACATGGATACTACATGTCTCAATATCAAAATATTCAATAAGAAAAAAATAAATCCCTTAACGTACCCAGATGTTCAGCACAATCTTCTGGAATATTTAGTGATGTTCGTTGTTGATTATAATCGTCACACCCATAATTTCAGGAAACCAACACACATTTATTTAGTTTCCATACATAATTGATTTTTGCTGAATTACTTAAATGCCCTTTTCGTTTAAATATAATAAATAAATAATAATTACATTTTGCTGCATTATGATTGGCCGAAATATGGTTCTGTAGTTCTGCAGCTTTAAATGGTTCTGCATTGAATTGCACCCTATATATATATATATATATATATATATATATATATATATATATATATATATATATATATATATATATATATATATATATATATATATATATATATATATTTGATATAGTTTATCAAACTTGTTTTTTAATATTTATTTTTTTTTTTGTTATTATTGTGTAGCTTCTCTATTGTGATCGAACAAGATTTGATGCTGTTCAAGTTCCTCGTGAACGGCCAATATGTAAAAACTGGATTTATTTTTTGAGCAAGAGGGAAGTCAAAGAAGTTGATGCTGGAGGTTTTGGAATGCTAGAGTTGTTACCACCTCTTGGAATTGAATCTGATGATGCAGAAGGATCCATCAATCCTGATAATGTAAATAATCCTGATGAGGAGGAGATGGTATCAAAGAAGGTATACATTTCACATTTTATTAAAATTTTCAATCACTTTACTGAAGCACATGTGCTTGACCTTATGAAGCACATGTGCTTCACAAGTTGAAGCACATGTGCTTTGTTACTGCTTTTATAAAACATGTGATTTGTAACACATATTTTCCAAGCACATGTGTTTCAAGTCATGAAGTACATGTGCTTGCCTGTAAATATACACTATTTTTCAAAACGAACTGATATTAGTGAAGCACATGTGTTTCATGTTATGAAGCAAATGTGCTTCACCATTTGAAACACATTTGCTTCACAATTAAATCAAGTTTTTAAAAAAAAAAACATTATTCAACTGTTTTAAAAACATTCTTCATAAATTGGTTTAAAACATTAAGCACATGTGCTTGAAAACTCCATTCTAAAAACATATTTTCCAAGCACATGTGCTTCATTCTCTGATTCTAATTTCATTTTTTATATGTTTTAGGATTTTATGGAACAACAAAGGGATTTGGTTTATGAGATTTTTGAAAGAGTTGATGATGAGTTCCCGCAAGGGGACAGAGCTTTAAATTTGGTTAAATATGAATTTAACAGAGTATTTAACCTTGAATTACCTATTTACTATCAGGTATTATCATTTACTAATTCTTTTTTAATTTTTTTTTTTATAAACCTGCTTCAATCAAGTGTGTTTCTAAGTGTATTAATTGTGTTCTTTTAGACACAAAATGATCCTGAGGTGCAGGTTACAGCTGATTTTGATACTGATGTTGAGATGGCAGCAGCAGATGAGATTGTGAAAGAGGATGTGAAGATTGGAGACGAGTTTGTGTCAAAGTGGTGGTCCAAAAATAGCGATGTTTTGAGTTTAGATTCTTCAGCCATTGTGCTTGAAAAGACAACTATGAGGTCGCAATTTATTAATAAAAAAACTCTTGGTTTTCCACTGATCTCTGGTGGTGAATTTGCTATTGCAGCAGATCTGTTTTCATGTCAAAAAGAATGAATGTGAGTTTTTAAATTTACATGTGGTTTAAAAGTTTTTTATAAAGACTGTTTTTCAAAACCAACTGTTATTAGTGAAGCACATGTGCTTCAAGTCATCAAACACATGTGCTTCATGTTATGAAGCACATGTGCTTGGCTTTATGAAACACATGTGCTTCATAAGGTCAAGCACATGTGCTTCATGTCATGAAGCAAATATGTATGAATCACGGAACACATGTGCTTGGACTTATGAAGCACATTTGAGTTTACCTTGTGAAAAACATGTGTTTGGAAACATTAAATTCCATTTTATTTTTTATTTTTTTTAAGTGACTGAACTAAAATTGTGTTGTTTTTCTTTATGTCATTATAGGGATTTTGTTTTCGAAGGAAATGATGGTTATGGTATCGGTACAAGGTTGGGTTTGGAAACCCTTTGTCCAGGTTTGTATGTGGAGGCAACTGTTGTTGATTTGTGGGCAGTGATTATGAATCATGAAGAGAAACTTAAGAGTCCTTTTGCTTTGAAGAGACTTTTTGCACCAGCATCAGTTTTTGTAAGTTTATTTTGTTAATTCTGTATATTTATATTCTGAGTGTTAACTATCTTTCATGAACAACAATCACATTACTTTTCTGAACATAATAATGAATCAAGAGAAAGCATATTCAATTCTTTTGAATCATTTCTCTCTGAATTTTTGGGTAATGATGCTGATGTTTTGTCAATGAAGGCTTATGATATGGTAATGGAACTTTTTTTTTTCCTTCTGTGTTTTTAAGTTACAAAGATTTTTCAAGTGTGAAGCACATGTGTGTCAAATCATGAAGCACATGTGCTTCTCTTATGGAAGCACTTTTATCTTGTGAAACACATGTGCTTCTCAACTTGAAGCACATGTGTTTCATGACCTGAAGCACATGTGCTTCACAACTTGAAGCACATGTGCTTCAGGGTACGAAAACCACTTTTATCTTGTTATATTTCTTGACTCTTAAATGTATTACAGGTGTTCTTCCCGATTCTTGCACATGAGCACTTTTATGTCTTAGTGTTTGACATTAGATCTGAACCTGCATTATACATTTTGGACAACCGGACTGGAGGAGTGTTTGAAACAAAGTATGGAAAGGCTCTAAGATTGGTGGTAAGTTTTAAACAAATATTCATATATTTTTTCATATAATTATTATTTTTTGATATATTTTAAAAAATCCTTTTTATATACAGCAATATTGTATGATGAAGCATTTAGAAAAATACGAGCATCCAGCATCTGCAATTGTTGAGAATTTAAAGGCGAAGAAACTGATAATGAATTGGTCATCGGAAAAGAATTTTGTAGATTGTGGTCCATTTGAAATGTTCCACATGGAATCTTTCACCGGTAATATACAAAATTATTGGAATTCTGAAATACCAAGGGAAGACGATGATCAAAATTTGATGCTAAAAAAAGCTCAGAATGCGGTTTGCATCCAAAATCATCACTCATGAGCTCAACATTCATGCTGATGAGATGATTGAGCAAGCATTTGAATTCTTCAATACTCACTCATTGGAAGAAATGAAAAAAATGATCGTCCAAGCACTTTCGAACAGGAAAGAACATAATAAATAGTGTTGTTTAATATTCAATCAAGTCTTGTTATGATACAATTTAATTTCTAGGTTTTTTATTTTCGTTTGCTAATATCTAATTATGTTTTTTTGTTTAAGAAACAATTTACTTATGTTATGTTTTTTGTAGATATACACTCTTTTATTTTTTAAAACCATCTTCTATTAGTGAAGCACAAGTGCTTCACAACATGAAGCACATGACCTTCACAACTTGAAGCACATGTGCTTCACAACTTGAAGCACATGCGCTTCAAGTCATGAAACACATGTGTTTGGCTGTGGATATACACTCCTTTATGTGCTTGGACTAATGAAGCACATGTGCTTGACCTTATGAAGCACATGTGCTTCACCACTTGAAAAACTTGTGATTGATAAATCAAATTTTTTTTTAAATGATGTTCTTCTATTAGTGAAGCACATGTGCTTCACAATTTGAAGCACATGTGCTTCACAACTTGAAGCACATGCGCTTCAAGTCATAAAACACATGTGTTTGGCTGTCGATATACACTCCTTTATGTGCTTGGACTAATGAAGCACATGTGCTTGACCATATGAAGCACATGTGCTTCACCACTTGAAAAACTTGTGATTGATAAATCAATTTTTTTTAAATGATGTTCTTCTGTTAGTGAAGCACATGACCTTCACAACTTGAAGCACAAGTGCTTCACAACTTGAAGCACATGCGCTTCAAGTCATGAAACACATGTGTTTGGCTGTCGATATACACTCCTTTATGTGCTTGGACTAATGAAGGACATGTGCTTGACCTTATGAAGCACATGTGCTTCACCACTTGAAAAACTTGTGATTGATAAATCAATTTTTTTTAAATGATGTTCTTCTATTAGTGAAGCACATGTGCTTCACAACTTGAAGCACATGTGCTTCACAACTTGAAGCACATGCGCTTCAAGTCATGAAACACGTGTATTTGGCTGTCGATATACACTCCTTGATGTGCTTGGACTAATGAAGCACATGTGCTTGACCTTATGAAGCACATGTGCTTCACCACTTGAAAAACTTGTGATTGATAAATCAATTTTTTTTTAATTGATGTTCTTCTATTAGTGAAGCACATGTGCTTCACAACTTGAAGCACATGTGCTTTACTAATAAGAAAAACAATAAAAACAATTGACGAACATATCATATGAAGCACATGTGGCTTTATTAGGCCAAGCACATATGCTTTTGTTCATAAACACAAGTAATAACATCCAAATCAAGTCTTACATTTTCTTATATCTATTTTGTAAATGATGAAAAAAAAGAAAAATCACAGAAAAAAAATAAAAACAAGGAACGAACATATCATATGAAGCACATGTGCTTTTGTTCATTAACACAAGTAATAACATCCAAATCAAGTTTTACATTTTTCTTCTATCTATTTTGCTTCACTCTTTGTTCACAGTCGCTTCAGAATTTAAAATATCATGTTGTTGTTGTTCTTTTTGTTTTTTTATGCTCTCATGATATTTTCCACATGTTCTAGTATTGTGATTTGTCATTTTACAATTACTGCAAATATTTTTCTTCTTGTTGCGTTCTTTAATTCCCTTCTCTTTTCCACTCATTACCCGTTATATCTTCCACATCCTTTGTATGTGCCAACATCTGGGTTTCCTATTCCGGTAATAACTTGCTCTGGAACACGATACATATCCCCCATAATAACCTTTTTGGTTTTTTGAGGTTTATTTGGCATATCATTTTCAATTTTAGTCTTTAACACTTCAAGTTTTTCAAGATATTCTTTAAGCTTTTCTTCATTAGGACTAAGTAGCTGAACACAATCTTCGAAAATAGATGTCATTTCATTAACCACTTTCTGAACTCGAATATTTTCATTACCATATCTGTTTCTTCTTGCTCTTAACTCGGGTGGTATTATGTTTCTTCTCCATCGTCTCATTATGTATTGATTAGGGATTTTATCTATATTACTATTCTTCAAAACCCAAAAATAATGTCGGCATAAAAGTCCAAATCGGAGATAGTGTCTACATGTACACACTAATAATCCGTCTTTCTGATTATGAAGCACCTTTTGGAAACAAAAAACAGTTTCTATGTTAGTAAGTTAAACATCACATGTGCTTCAACTTGTGAAGCACATGTGCTTTTATGAACACTTTTTAAAATTTAAAATCAGGTTCTTTGTAACACATGTGCTTCACCTTTCAAGCACATGTGCTTCATAACATGAAACACATGTGCTTCAAATGGTGAAGCACATGTGCTTGGAAACTGCTTTATGAAATAGATTGTTAAGCACATGTGATTTATAACAATTTTTTTAATAGAAACACATGTGCTTCAGGTAATGAAGCACATATGCTTTTAACCTTTTTTGAAACACATGTGTTTTCAAATGTTGAAGCACATGTGTTTCTGTTAAAAAAATTAATATATGTTAATTTAGTTGTACCTTGTATTGAAGATCAACTTCTTTTCCTTTGAGGTTTCGTTAACAATAAAAATCTGACAATCCTCCTCCGTATTCATTTTTTCCAAAGAACAATTATATACAGCTGCTTCTATCTCCTTCTGAATGATATCAAATACTGTATTTGTGTATAATTTTGATGCATGCTCTTCAATTTTCAGTTTCGTACACAACTTTCTAGTTGTTCGGATTGTCTTGCAATCCAATTCTTCTTGTTTCGATCTTTGTCTTAACATTGCCGAATCAAAGCTTCCCATAAAATTTATCAGATTTGTTCCTTGTTTCATGAAGTTTGAAAAAAAGGCATTCTCACTTTCTGATCTTGAAGTTGTTCTCATCAATCCAAACATTTCAGTTTCAATGAAATATGCCAGAATCCAAGTTGATCTAATCTCAAACATATGTTTGAACCAACTATTATTTTGTAAAGCAAAATCATTCATCAACTTTTCCCATTTTTCCTCAAATTTATCAGGTTCAATGTACATGTTCCAAACAATTTTATCAAATCTGCTCTTGAAATCTCTTTCCACTTCTTGTTCAATTCCAGGAATTGCCTCATGTACTTATATTCAAATTTCAAGGGACCATATTTTATTAAGAATCACATGTGTTTGCCTTTTGAAGCACATGTGTTTCACTAAAAAGAATAGGTACTAAAAACATTGAAACATACAAAAACAACGAATCCCATGTGTTTCTAATAGTGAAACACATGTGCTTCACTGTTTCATAAAGTAGTTTCAAGCACATGTGCTTCACTATTTGAAACACATGTGTTTCAAAGAAGGTGATTATAAATTTTTAGTTAATAACTTTGCTGGCAACTTTTGTGCAATATGCCACATGCATAGTCGATGTTTAGTAGTCCTAAATACATTCTCAATAGCTTTCTTCATAGATTTATCCTGATCCGTTACTATCATAATTGGCTCTTTTTCAAAAGTCTTCAAGAATGAGTTTAGCAGCCACGTATAAGTCTCTGCTGTTTCATCTTTTATCAATGCCGCAGCAAAAGTCACACACCTACGATGGTTATCTATTCCAGTGAAGGGCACAAACATGAGGTTGTACCTATAAATCACATGTCAATTAGTGAGTCAGGCTTCTATCATTTTAATTAGAAATCACATATGCTTCCAGTAAAGAAACACATGTGCTTCATGACTTGAAGCACATGTGCTTGGCTATTCATAACACTTCTTTATTTTTCAAATCAACTGTTAGTAGTGAAGCATATGTGCTTCTGACAACAAAACACATGTGCTTCATTACCTGAAGCACATGTGCTTGGCTGTTCATATACAATCCTTTATTTTCCAAAAGAACTGTTAGTAGTGAAGCACATGTGCTTCATGACCTGAAGCACATGTGCTTTACGACATGAAGCACATGTGCTTGGCTGTTCATATACACTCCTTTTATTTTTCAAAAGAACTGTTAGTAGTGAAGCACATGTGCTTCCAGCAACGAAGCACATGTGCTTCAATACCTGAAGCACATGTGCTTGGTTTTACATTGAAACTCCTTTATTTTCAAAAAGAAACTGTTAGTAGTGAAGCACATGTGCTTCCAGCAACGAAGCACATGTGCTTTATGACATGAATACATGTGTACCTGTTTGTTCTATATGTAGCATCAAATGACATGAGATCACTAAATTCCTTGTAGTTACACTTTGCTACTTCATCTGCCCAAAATATTGAGTGTAATTGGCTATTTTCAAGCTTGTACTCAAATGAGAAACCAGGTGCATATTTCTTCCTTTCTTCCATCTTATTTACAAGCATTTGAGCATCACTTTCATTTATAAAGACATTTAAATCCCTCTTCCAGTTTCTGAAATCATCAACTGTTCCGTTGACATTCTGTTCACATCCCTTCATATTACTATAAAGAAGATGTGCTTTCGTTGGACCTATGTTTGCATTTGCAGCATTGAATACAAATAGTTGTTCAGCATACTTCAAGTTTCTATTTTTCCTAGATAAATGCATATACTCTGGAGGAATCAACTCATGATTGTGTTTATCCTCGAAGTCAACAAGTTCATAATTTGCTAATCGATCATTCCAGAGAAACCTAACTTGAGCCATGCATCCTGTTTTTCTTGTGTGTGTTTTTCTAATTCTTGTAAGATTTTCTTCTCCGTTGAGGGTGTCATTAGTCACATTCCTTGGTAAACCATATCTGTTGCACCAAACATATCTATCTTTTATTAAACCTGACCTTGTCCTTTTCTGTGTTGACCTAACTATGTCAAATCCTCCATTGTTTGCATAATTTCTATACATTTCAATACACTCTTCAGCTGTTTTAAACCTTTGCCCTTTAATTGGTAGTAATCCGTCATCAACAATTGGAACATAATATATAGATCCTCCTGGTGTATCCATGTATAATACTTTAACAGGTTTCGGACTGATATTCACGCCTGAAGCTGCATATTGATATAATAAATCAGAATACATAATCACATGTGTTTTTAAACTACATACTTTTTTCTATGTTGACCTATCTAGGAAGCACATGTGCTTCAGGTCATGAAGCACATGTGCTTCACTACTAACAGTTCTTTTTGAAAATAAAGGAAGTTCATTGTAAAACCAAGCACATGTGCTTTAGGTAATGAAGCACATGTGCTTCGTTACTAATAGTTGTTTCGGAAAACAAAGGAGTGTTATGAACAGCCAAGCACATGTGCTTCAGGTCACGAAGCACATGTGCTTCGTTGCTGGAAGCACATGTGCTTCACTACTAATAGTTGTTTCGGAAAACAAAGGAGTGTTATGAACAGCCAAGCACATGTGCTTCGTGACCTGAAGCACATGTGCTTCGTTGCTGGAAGCACATGTGCTTCACTACTAATAGTTGTTTCGGAAAACAAAGGAGTGTTATGAACAGCCAAGCACATGTGCTTCAGGTAATGAAGCACATATGCTTCGTAACCTGAAGCACATGTGCTTCACTACTAACAGATCGCAGTCAAACAAATGTGCAGCTTTCAAACACATGTGCTTGTAAACTTGAAGCATGTGCTTCGGTTAACAACCACACAAGTTCGCATTTAAACAATTCGCAGTTTACAAACACATGTGCTTGTAAACTTGAAGCACATATGGTTTTTGTAAGTTATTATCTGTTTCATAAAACTTGAATTGTAATTTCTTACCTGAATCATCATTTTTTTTCTGTGTTTCGTTGCTATTCACAGATTCTGTATTTAAATTCATTGATAACGTCGGATTTTCAGATCTGCGATTGATTAGAGTGAATATATTTGAAAATTGATTTTGATTAGGGCTCGAATTCCAGAAAAACGTTGTTGAATGTTTGTGATTCAATTGCCGCAATCGGTTCGATGATTTGTTGCGTTAGTGATCGCTGGAAATCGCAGGTGTTTGTGCCTTAGAAATCGCCGGAGATCAAAATCGATTGCGTAAAATTGGATCTGAGGGTTTTTTGCTGGAGGAGATGATGTATAATTTCATAATGACCATAATACCCCTGCGCGTGTAATTGATGGGTTAATCTTGATCATTGATTGTGTTTCATCCGATGGCTGTAGATTGTCCCTTGGGACTTTAAAATTTCAAGGGACTTCCCTGAATGCAACTCTCCAAACTTAATACTTCCTTCGTTTTAAAATAAGTGGTACACTTTCCATTTTGAGGTGTTTCAAAATAAGTGATACACTTTAAAAACTTACCATATTTGGTAAAAGGTAGTGGGGACCACACTCACTAACTATCTATTTTAATAAAATGAAAAGACACATGTACCTTTACTTTTACTTTTAAACATCATTAAATTCACTTTAATCAATATATGGGGGACCCATCCTCCACTAACTATCAAATTTAATCTAATTAATCTTCATTATCATATTTTGCCTTAAAAACCGTGAACACTAATTTATATCACTTATTTTGAAACGGAGGAAGTAATTTTTTAGGCTGGAAGGTATGTGACAAATTCAAGAGGGCGTGGGGGTGTGAGGTGGCTGCAACGGCGTGGGGTTTTTGGAGGAACACCGCCCCGCCTCCATGGCGTGGGGGTAGGCGTGGTGGAGAAAGGGTGCAGGAAACGGGAGGCCACGGCTGTTGGGGGTTACTTTTTGATAAATGGTGGTTTGTGATTGGCCAATGGATATTTTCTTTTCTTTTTTATTTAAAATTAAATTGAATAAAATGGTGTGGTGTGGTGTGGTGGGTATTTCCTAAAGATGATGTGGTGTGGTAGTGATGTGGTTGCTGAGGTGGCGATAATGTGGCAGGCAAATTAGGTACCACATGTGGTACCCATACCGTATACCCTTAGAAAAGCCAATTAGACAATAAAGTATTTTTAAAGCTTTTCTAAACATCTCTAAATACCAATTGAGAAACTATAGATTAAAGTAATTAATTAATTTAAAATTAAAACAATAGATCAATCAACTTATTTTATTTAAAGTTAATCTAAATAGTTTTAAGATTAAATTTCCTCATATGAATTATTATCGCAGGGCATAGAGGGGAGGTCATAAGACTGTGCGTAATGGATGACAAAACTAAGTTTGGTCACCCTTGCCACCTCTGCGCCACATCAGCCCGACCAAACACATAAAAAATCTCGACCAAACACACGTAATCAGGCTACCAAATCATTCTCCTTTGGAAAAACCTTTCCCCCTTTGAAATTTGATCGGTCGTCTGGACGACCGATACACCCTTAGGTCGCCACATCGGACGACCAAAGCTTACGACCTTGGCGTTACGGGTGGTCTAAGCATCTATACAGTAAAATAGATTTTCGACAGAATGCAAAAGACATATCTATATGATCTTGTTATTTTGTTTCAATAACACTGTTTGATTTTCTAATGTAACTTTACCTTCACTTTTGCAAAAAAAACTTTTTTTATTGTAACGCATTTTATTATATTGTAACACTACTTTAATGTAACAGTTCAATCTAATATTTCATATTTGTAACGCCAACGAAGAATTAAATTTAATAGTTGATTAAATTAAAAAGTACGTATAATCTTTTTTTTTTTAACAGCAAAAAGGAAAATCTTGGCGGGATGATCGATCACCTGATTCAAGCATGTAACCTTAATATTATAAGCAAGATGATCGATCAACAAGTAGAAAAAGGACGTCGGGTGTTACAAATTGAATACACCAGGGACTTCCAGTGTAATAAAAGAAGTTTTGGGACCGTGGCTGTAATAAATGGCAAACCACATGGACCTTCCGTGTAATTTACTCTTTAGACTGTGCGTAATGGGTGACCAAACCCAGTTTGGTCACCCCTGCCACCTCTGCGCCACATCAGCTTTCTCTCTCCTGATCAAACACATGACCAGACAGCGACCAAAATGCCCGTAATGGGTGACTGTTCGGATTTAATTTTTTTTTTAATTTAAATTAAAAACAAATACATTAATAAAAAAAACATTACATAAATAATTAAAAAAAAGACATAAATAAAAAAACATTACATTAATACTAAAAAAAAAACAAACTAAAAGTCCAAATTATATTTGGCCCTGATTTTCGCCTTCCTTGCCAAAACTCACTCAAGATTTTTGCCGGTGAGGTGATCATGCGACTTATTGTAGAATTTCATGTGCATGAGCTCTTGGTTATCTTTTTGCATCTCCATGAAATCAGATATGTTTGCTTTGCGGAAGTCAAAAAATTCGTCTGTGGCGTCTTTCCAATGCCCGACTAATTCCTGAGCCGATGATGGGGGGGGGGGGCACCGTATTCTGAACTTTGAGCAGCTGATGACTATGCCGCTGCTTTCTTCTTCGCCTTGTCCCGCCCCATTGGTCGAGGGGGTGCAACTTCCACTTCTTCATCATACTGATCCTCTTCTTCACCAACCCCTTAACCTTGAGCAGCTGATGATGACGAAGTCCTTGATTTTTTCCACTAGCCTTCGCGAACATCGTCAACTGTGCTGGGTATTCAACCTCCTTCCACTTTGGATGGTCCTTCAACAATCTCCAGCACTCTACCTCTGTGAACTTCCCTGCATGTTGAGCACTAAATTCACCACAAGCTCGCTCGTACAAAATTTGCTCGTTCGCCCCACTTGGGTTTCTTCGTACGAGGTTGTCATAAATATAACAAAAGTTTGCAATTTTAGGACGAAGCCTATTCTTCCACTTGCAGTTTAGTGAGTCACATGTTCGGGTCGTCCCACCCATTTCGCTCGCAATGCGAACTAACACATCCTGCCAAATTCAACATTTAACCCTGAAGTTCGACTTAATGACATTTTCGGAAGTGTCGATCCAAGCCTTGCATAAGCCTATCTCTTCAGGCTTCGTCCATGTCGCGCTTCCGCCGGTCACCCCCTTTGTCGGTGGTTGACGCCTTTTTGGTACCTTCTTTTTTGTTGGCGCTACAACGGGCTCGGGCTCGTCGGAAGACTCGACGTCGAGGGGCGCGGCGGGAGTTGCGGGGGAACCACTTTGTGTTCGTGGTTGGTAGTCGTATTGGTCGAGCCCGACGAAAGGATCAAAACTTTGGTGGTCGTATTGCTCCCCACCAAAATAATTTTGATAACCTTTTTGTGGTGGTTGTTGATATTGTGGTGGTTGTTGTTGTTGTGGAGGGTATGGTCGGTATGGTTGTGGGTAGTAGGGGGTAGCAAATGGATTATTTTGATAACCTTGTGGGATTGGTTGAGTTGTTTGGTGTACGAAACTTGGTGGTTAAAAGTTGATCGAGGGTGATTGAGAGGGTGTGGGAGTGTTTGCCTGGCGTCGAGATTTTGGAGCCTTGCCTTTGTTCTTGGAGGAAGACATTTTTGGAGAGGGTGATTGAGAGAATTGAGTGTGTGTTTGAGTTTAGGAAGAAATGAGAGTTGTGAATTATTTGGTAAAAGAATTGGATATTTATAGGGTAAAAAATGGGGTATAATTTAAATTTGAAGGGGGTAATATTTAGCCGTTGGTGGGGAGGAGGAGCGTGCACGGGTCGAGTTTGAACGGTCGACTAGTCGACCGTTGGAGGGGGGCGACGTGTCGGGGTGGGTTGGGCGTAACGGGCGGGACGCGTCGGGGTCGTCCGAGGTAGAGGTCGCGACCGGAATTTTGGTCGTGCGATACGCATGGTCTTAGAAGGGGAAGAGAAATTATGATTTTTCCCATCATGTGAGGTGCACATGGGCTATTTAACGGAAGTTTTAGACGTCCGTTTGACAGAGGGACGTTGGGTGTAACAAATTGAATACACCAGAGACTTCCAGTGTAATAAACAAAGACTAGAGACTGTAGTTGTAACAAGTGACAAACCACATAGACCTTTGTGTAATTTACTCTATTTATTACTGTCTTAACCATTTCAATCATAACCCCCTTTTGAATAAAAGAAAACCTAGACCACAAACAATAAATTCATCGCGAGAAGCTGTCAGAATTCAAGAACATGACCAACATTGTGATTAATCGTGAATCATCCTTATGAAAAGCATATGACATAGATATATAATGCATATTTGTAATGAAAGAAGGTACTTTTATTAGAGACTTTGACCGAAAAAAGAAACATTACAATCAACACAAGCAATCCAACAATATATCAAATATGGCATACTACTCAATCGGAGAAGCTCGCGCAAATAAGCCAAAAGCCGGATTTATGACGGTAAACCCGCCATCAAGTACTAGATTGTGCCCGCTCATGTACCTAGCCTCATCGCTAGCTAGAAAAAGAGCAGCATCGGCAACATCATCTTGACTAAGAGCAACCCCTTTGAGATTTGAATAAACGTTTGTGTATTTCTCCGGATGATCATTTATAAGATTAGTAGTTGATGGTGCCGGTATAAAATGAGGCGATAAGCAATTAACCCGAATCCCATATTGCCCAAGCTCAGCCGCCGTGTTTTTAGTGAGTCCCACAATTGCGTGTTTTGAACTCGAATAAGAATGAGAAATGATCCCACCAACGACCCCGGAGATACTGCCCAATGTGATGATGTTGCCACTACGAGCCGGGATCATAGCTCGAGCCGCGTGCTTGGTTCCTAGGAACACGCCGGTTACATTCACCTTCATGATTCGTTCAAAAGTGGACACGTCATTATCGAGTATGTTGGGCTTTACATCGTCGACAATGGCGGCATTGTTGATCATTATGTCTAACTTACCGTATTTGGCAAGTGTTATGTTTATGGCGTTTTCAACGTCGGATTCAATAGTGACGTCACAGTGCACAAATGTAGCGTTTTCAAGACCGATATCTTCGCATACGGCTTTACCCAAGTCGTCTTGAATATCAGCAATTACGATTTTGGCTCCGTGTTTTACAAATAGCCTTGCCATTGTTTCTCCAATCCCTTGAGCTCCGCCTGTGATAACCGCTACCTTCGTTGTTAACCTAAAGACAAATTAAGTACATTTAATTACAAGAACATATATTAATAGGAATTATTCTGTCATTTCCTTTCTTTGTTCATTATCTACTCTTTATTGAGCCGGGTCAAATTTGTTGGTTAGTCTAGTTAATCTAATAAAATTTGTAATTGGGACAATTTATGGTGACATAAAACTGTATGTCGCAAATTGTGACGGATCTGCGATAGGAATGGGGATAAAATTCAAGTCTAACATTTGACGCGGTTTGAATAAAACAAAATCCGTCGCGATAATTTCATTAGATATAAATAGAAACCATAAAAACTCAAATTAACTAATTAGAAACTTCATAAGAATCAGGTTTTCAATGCCTTATAAGTTGGGTATATAATATTACATATATTGATTCGATATATTTACCTGGGGACAAATTGAGAAATATTTCCCATGCTTTCCTGTTTATAAGCAATAGACCGGGTGTCGGTGCTACAAACTTGGGAGGAGATGATGCTTTGTACGATATGCAATGACTTGAAACTTGATTCCTTTATATAGAACATTTTTCTGTAGTGTAAGGTATATACTTTGTTATTTTATTCTGCAAAATTAATTAATTGGCCTAACTACATTGCATATACACGTTCATATGAGAGAATAAAATAAACGTGCTAATATTTTTTTATTACAAAAAAAAGTCAAATTGAATAGAAGGCTAAGGCACTATTAGACAATTTTATTGTACAACTATAGAGTATTGATTAAAAGAAAATCCAGAATTCTAATACCGGACCAGAAGGATGAACGACAAATAACCTGTTACGCGCCATTGTCATGGGGTTCCAAGGAAAGCCGGAGTTCTTGGACGAAACCACATGGAACACTTGAAGACTTGGCATGTAAGAACGAACGACAACAGAACATTTGGTGGACTTAGTGTCAGGATCGATTAACTATATAGAAGTTAATAAACACTTTAGATCTAATTGAATATAGAAGTTGCAGCGGATCAACACTATATCAATGTAATTAAGAACGATGAACTGTAAATAATATGCGAAAGTATTAAGAACACAGTTTCACAAAAAGCTTCAATGTATATTATTGAGTTAACAATACACACGTACGTTTACAATTCATAAGGAACTATATATAATAGTCCTTGAAGCTAAACTATTTACCCTAGTTATTCTAGGACTTGATTTACATCGAATAATTAAAATATACATTGATTTACATTCTATAACTATCTCTACGAAGATCTCGGAATTGATATGTTCCATAAACGCGTATCAGTAGTAAAACTCATCACCAGTAGTAAATATGTAATATCAGTAGTAAGTCTGGTGATCAGTAGTAAGTCCAGAAACCATCGTCAGTAGTAACTACTAAGATCAGTAGTATCTTCAATCTTTGCATGATCAGTAGTAACTAAGTTATAGTATACACCAGTATCAACTTCATCAGTAGTAACATGTTCTGCCCCATCAGTACTAAGTATGATAAGTACTAACTGCAGCATCAATATCAAGTTGATCTGTGTTTTACTCCAACAATCTCCCCCTAAACTTATTGATTATCTTTTTAATCAATTAAGTTTCTTTTGTTCTTCCTCTTCTTTTCTTCTCCTCTCTAGGGTTCTTTGATTTTGAGCGTTTCTTTGAGCTATGATGTACTTGCTGTTTCTTTTTGTAAAATAATTCAATTTGTTCTGAAACATTACTTCATCATATGGCTTCATCATAGTATTTGTGAATATCTGATACATTGTCTTCTCAGAGTGTGGATATTCTTTTTCATACAAGTACAGCTCACATACTTTGTTAGATTTTTCAAAGAAGTACATTTGAGCAGTTGGAATAACATTCCAATGATAAACATTTCCTTCACTGGTAAATTGTTCTGGATAGTTGTCTGGATAGAATGCAGCATCTATCATAGTTGTTAAGTATCCAGCTCCAGATTCTTTCCATGATTTCTTTCTCATTCTTGGTTTTCCAATGATCAGTAGTTTAATAACATCACTTCTTGAACAGGGCATGATCAATGGTAACCATCCAGTGAATCTCTGTACAATTTTGTCTTCCCTTATGATCTCTATCACATTATTATTCAAAATTCTCCAGTTTATGATAGTATTATTTTGTAAGGGAGCAATTGGTAGATCAAGAACTGGAATTACTTGCTCTGTTTTTGACTTCTTTTGAGCACTTTGTTCTTGAGAGACCATCTTTCTTTTCTTTGTTGATGGCTCACCAGTAGTTGAGATACTATCCTTCTTGAATAAACTTGGACTAATTGGGATTAAAGTTTTGATTGGACTTAAGGCTTTGGATTTCTTTTCTTCTTCTGCTTCTTGTTCAGCCAAGTCTTTCTTCTTTGCAGTACAATATTTGTCTATAATAGTAATCATCTTCATTCTTCCAAAAGATTTTGCACTATGCCCTTTTGTCTTTAGAAAGTCTATCATAAGAGTCTTCTGTTCAAAGATATCATCTGGTAGATCACCTTTTGTTCTTTTACATTCTGCTACAAGATCTTCAAGACAGTTTAGATGTTCTTCTTCTACTTTTCTAAGCCTTTTGAATTCTGCTTCTTGGGCTCCTATCTGAACATCTTTAATTTGAACAGGTGTTTGAACAGGAATTTCTCTTTTATCCTTCTTCTGTTCAAGAGCTTGATACTTAGCTACCTTCTCCAAATATCTCTTTTGCTTCACCTTCCATTTAGACTGTTTATCAGCTCTAACCAGATTTATCTTGTTTACCATGTAATGACCAAGAGCTCTGTTGGGGTAATCTTCATCATATATTTCTTTAACCTTTCTAATATGTGCTGAAGGTGGAGGTGGAATATATTTCATATCAGGCACGCCACTGATTATTATAGAAGGAGAAAATAACCTAAGTTCATTTTGTTGAAGTATTTTTGGATGTGGAGGAAGTGAGCACTCATCAACCTCAAACCAATTCACATTATCATCAATGTCAGGTATGATAAGTGGTTGAGCAGGTGTAGGTGGTTTGGTGATGATTTCAAATCTTTCTCTTTCAATTAGTTCTGGTAGTTGTAGTTCTTCCTCTTCAGTAGTGACTATAGTAGTTACTACTGGTGTAACTTCAGCAGTTACTACTGATAGGGCATCAGTAGTATTTGCTGCCTTTAATTCTTCTTCTTGATTTACTACTGCTATTATATCAGTATTAGGAGTTACTACTGGTATTTCCTTTTCAACTTGTTCTTCCATTGTAGCAGTAGTAACAGGCTCATCTTCAGTAACCATCATTTGTGGGCCTTCTTCAACTTCTGTTTCTTTTAAATTTAGGAGAGAAGATGCTGCTGCTGCAATTGATTCATCAATCATAGTTTGTATGTTGTCCTTCTCCCCCTTAGTGAGCTCAACTGGTGGAGCCTCACTATCACCAATCTTTTTCTTCAACTTTCTGATGATTTTGGTTTGTTGATGAAGCCTGTGCTCATATAATCTCATTCTTTTGTTGATGGTATTGACATGCCTTTTCATTGCAGCCATCGTTTTTCCTTGGTTTGTTAGATATTCAAGACAATTTTGTACTGTGGATTCAAGAGAATCCACTTTTTCCGTCAATTGGGTGATTTTAATACTGCCCTCACTCCATCTAGCAAGATCATCGGGCTCACTAACAGGTACATTGGCTTCGAGGTTTTCCATCCTATCTGTCAAATCCATAGGTCTGCCCTCATCACTTCTTGGTGATTCATTGGGTCTTTTAGACATCCTCTTCTTCCTAGAAGAAGCAGAGATGCCCCCCCTTGTGGTTTCTTGGCACCGGGGTCCTTTGAGTAACTCCTCAAATGAGTCATCACTCAAAGTTGCCGAGGTCTGGGTCCTAATTATGTTTTCACTGTCCTGTGCACCCACCTTTGGGGCATCAGTAGTGAAAGCCCTCGCCTCATGTCCTCTCTCCTCCTTGGAGGACAACTCTTGGAGCCTGGGGTTTGACTCAATGTGTCCCCTGGTGTCCTTAAAGATTTCTTTCTTTTATAAAGTGTGGAAATATTTTTGGTTTTATCTGGTAGGTCTTCCACAGAGTGAAGAGTAGCACTCTGCAGATTTAAATCAAGTTCCTGGGACACATTCAGGACTTCTGTTTGGGCTGGTGATTGAGTGGCTAATTGAAGTGGTGTTTGGGCTGTATTTGGGGGTGATAGAGTGGGTTGAGGTTCAACTTGGTGTGTAGCAATGGTTGAACCCTCTCCAATTTGGGGATGATCTTTGATCATATTAGGAAACAAAGGGGTTTCCTTACCCGAAAATTTAAATTGTTTTCTCATATTTGAGAAAACTTTCTTGTTCAACTCTGGTAGTATGAAAATGTTTTTAGGAGTTGACAAGTTTTGTAATTCACAATTTATGATATGTTGTAGAAATCTGGGATACATTAAAAATTTGGTAGAACTTAGATTTCCCAACATACCCTCAAAAATCATTTGAGAAAAATTAAAGACTTGGTCTGTGCATAAGCAGACAACAGCAGATGCTATTGCCTTATTAAACTCATTCCAAGTACTTCTTTTTGGAGAAATACAATGCTGAATAGTGTGAACTAAGAATTTCCATTGTGGGGAGAGAAGACCCTTTTGAAATGTTACTATGTTGAGTCTTCCCTCATAACCCATTTTTTGTAAAATTTCAGCAATGTATTCCTTCGGAAGAGTAGACATACCTGTATCATCATGAAGTTGTAGATGGTGTCTGATTGATTGTTCTGTTACTGTGATATGCTTGCCATCTACTTGTGATTTGATCATTGATACAGTTGTTCCTTCCGTTTGCTCAGCATTGGTCCAGAAATCCACCAAGTGTTGTTGATATGATTTTGGTTTTACCGTTAATGCAAACTGTATATAGGAATTTCTCAAGAATTTTACGATCGGTCGAAAATCTTTTGTGCCGTCGGGATTCTTTAGAAAGGCACACATGTGTGAAATTCTGAGTATTTAAGATCGGTTTGCACATCCAGTGATTGTAGAGTTGCCATTTGATGTTGATTTTGAGAAAAAGATGAATGAATTTCGTTTCTGATGAAGGGTTTTTGATCGTAAACTAGGGTTTATCGAGAGAATTTAGAGAATCGAAGTGAAGATAATGCTAAACTAATCGACTGCCGCCTTTTATATCTTTCGATTTAACCTGCAAAACTACTTAAATGTCCTTCGAATCATAACATAACGGTTATTTTCATGGGGGTTAGTTTGGTAATTGTGTTTCTGAAAGACCAGTAGTATTTGATAAATAAGATATCAGTAGTAAAACGTCAGTAGTATCTACTAACATCAGTAGTGACTAAGGATTTTGACATCAGTAGTAACTATAGACATCAGTAGTAACCATTAACACACAAGACCAGTAGTATATGTGAACACCAGTAGTACTGACTTACCAGTAGTATTTGTGTAAACCTAATACACACCAGTAGTATTTAAATACCAGTAGTATTTTGTGCACATGCCTACACACCAGTAGTACAGATATACTAGTAATAAAACACTTAAGTAAATAAGTAATATTTTACAACAATAACTTTACATATGATTTTAAGTGAGATTTTAAGTTATCAAAATCATTCCAATACTGCTAACCAAGAAGTTGAATCTTCCTACATCAAATGCTTTTGTAAAAAGATCTGCTAATTGATCATCAGTATGGATTTTAACTACTTTGATTAATTTCTTTTCATTACAATCTCTTATAAAGTGAAATCTTATTTCAATGTGTTTAGTTTTTGAGTGTTTTACTGGATTGTTCACAATACTAATAGCACTTTGATTATCAATAAAAATTGAAGTTTTAAGGATAGAGATACCAAAGTCTAGAAGCTGGTTTTGAATCCATAGTACTTGAGCACAGCAAGCAGATGCAGCTACATACTCTGCTTCAGCAGTTGATGTTGATACATTTGTTTGCTTCTTACATTGCCATGACACCAGTCTTGATCCAAAGAATTGACATCCACCAGTAGTGGACTTTCTATCTTGACATTCACCTCCATAGTCACTATCTGTGTATGCTATGAGTTCAAAGGGTGAATCATGTGGATACCATAGACCTAGTGATGGTTTGCCTTTCAAGTATCTGAATATTCTTTTAACAGCCTGCAAGTGTAGTTCTTTGGGTCTTGCTTGATATCTTGCACACACACAAACACTATACATAATGTCAGGTCTTGATGCAGTTAAGTACATCAAAGAGCCTATCATTGATCTATATAAGTGTTCATCTACATCCTCCCCCTCAACATCAGGATGTAGGTGTTTGTGTGTTTCCATTGGTGTACTAGCACTTTTACTGTCTTTCAAATCAAACTTTTCCAAGATGTCTTTGACATATTTTGATTGATTTACCAAGATGCCATCTGTTCTTTGATTGACTTGGAGTCCAAGGAAGAAGTTCATTGGACCCATAGAGCTCATCTTGAATTTAATTTGCATCAGTTCTTCAAATTCTTTGCATAGTAAATCATTGGTTGAACCAAAGATGATATCATCTACATAGATTTGTACCAGTAGAATATCATCTTTGACTTTCTTTGTAAACAAAGTTTTGTCAATGGCTCCTCTTTTAAAATTGTTCTTCAATAGGTATGATGATAATGTGTCATACCATGCTCTTGGTGCCTGATGTAGGCCATATAGAGCTTTATCCAATTTGAACACATAATCACCATGTTTTGGATCTTCAAAACCTGGAGGTTGGCAAACATAGACTTCTTCTTCAATCTTCCCATATAGGAATGCACTCTTTACATCCATTTGATAGACTTTGAACTTTTTGAATGAAGCATATGCTAGAAATATTCTTATAGCTTCAATTCTAGCAACAGGAGCATATACTTCATCATAGTCTATTCCTTCTTCTTGAGTGTATCCTTGGGCTACAAGTCTGGCTTTGTTTTTGATCACTATACCTCTTTCATCTTTCTTGTTTCTAAAGATCCATCTTGTTCCAATGGCTCTTTTTCCTTTGGGTAGAGGTACAAGTGTCCAAACAGCTTGTAACTTGAATTGAAGGAGTTCTTCTTGCATTGCCTCAATCCAGTTTGAGTCCTTCATTGCTTGTTGGATCTTCTTTGGTTCATCCTGAGACAGAAAGCATTCAAACATACATTCATTAGCAATTAGACTTATATTACACATATTTGCAGTTAAGCTTTTGTTTAATTTGCTTCTTGTTTGTAGTGGTGAGTTAACATCACTTAGAACAAGGTCTAATGGATGGTTCTTCTGAGTCCTTGTAGTTGTAGCTTTATCAACTACTAGTTGATTGTCAAGATTTGACTCATTTGTCTCAGGCAGTTGTTCATCTTGTGATCCTTCATTGTCATTGAAGTTTGGTTCATCATCATCTTGGTCAGAGTTACTACTGCTATTGTCTTCATTGAGATCAGTAGTATTATTGTTGTTACTGGTATCAGTAGTGTCTTGAGAATCTAGGTTAATGTTGGGACCAGTAGTATTTTGAGTACTATTACTGGTATCAGTAGTATTTGAATTACTACTGTCCTCATTCTCAGAGTTACTACTGGTTCCAGAACTTGAGTTATTACTGACATCAGTATTAACTACTGGAGCAGTATTAACTACAATGTATCTCATTTCCTCTTGACTGTGACAATTTGAATTACCTGCATTGAAATTCATGTTAGAATTAAAGGATTTGGTTAGATTGTCTATATCAAATAGCCAATCTGGACCATTTCCTTGTTCATTAGGCACATTTTCATTAAAGGATACATTGATGCTTTCTTCAATTATCCTTAGTCTTTTGTTGAATACTCTATATGATTTGCTTTGAGTAGAATATCCCACAAAGATTCCATCATCAGCTTTGCAGTCAAACTTACCAATTTGTTCTCTTGTAATCAAAATAGTACAAGGACAACCAAATGATTTCAAGAAACTTATAGAAGGTTTTCTTTTGTTAAAAAGTTCATATGGTGATTTAAAATGTGGCTTCACTATTAATACTCTGTTTTGAACATAACAAGCAGTATTAACAGCTTCTGCCCAAAAAGTAATTGGTAATTTTGAATCTGCAAGCATTGATCTTGCTGCTTCAATGATGGTTCTATTTCTTCTTTCAGCTACACCATTTTGTTGTGGAGTTCTAGGTGAGCTTTATTGCCTGTCAATACCTTTAAGATCACAAAAGTTAATTAAATTAGCATTTTTAAATTCTGTGCCATTATCACATCTTATGGCTTTAACTTTTTGATCAGATGAGTTTTCCAGTTTGACAATTAAGTTCTTTATGAGTTCACTTTGTTGCAAATAACACATTTTAATTTATTATCTTGAGCCTTTATGATTTTTCTTTGTTCTAAGAGTTGGTTCCTATTTCTTTGGTTTCCCCTTTTTAGAATTTTGGGTATATTTTCTGCATTATATTTAGGAGATTCATTTGGACTTTGAGCTGTGTGAAAGCTTGTATCAATTGATTTTGGTGATTCAGTTTGAGAGATTGTATATTCAATTGATTGATCATCATCAGAAGAATCATTTGATTCAGATGTTTCATTATGTGGTTCAGTTTGATTTTCAGTTTTTAATTCATTAATGATTCTTTCTGAACTGTTTTTAAGTGGAGGAATGAATTTATGTGGAGGTGGTACAGCATGATATCCCACCCCGTGAACAACCTTTTCTGTAGTTTGATTATTAGTTAATTCATCAAGAATTTTAGTGCTTCTTTCAAACTTTTTAATTGTTAATTTATTTTGTTCAATTTAAAGCTGACATTCTTCTAATTTACTTGTTAGTTCTTTATTTTTTGTTTCATAGAATTCTTTCTCATCCACAGCCTGAAGCAATTCTTCCTTTATCCTTTGATCAATCATCTTGTACACCTTTATTTAATGTTCTTGATCAGCAATCACACTATCAAACTCATGATTTCTTCTCACTGCTTTTGCTAAATCTTCATTTAATTTAGTGTTTTCTTTTTCTAAGTTTTTAACAATTTTAGCACATTCAGAAGTACGAGGTTTAGGTTTTACCTCAGTTTTGTTGTCAGTAAAGGCCATGAGAGCTTGATTTTGAGTGTGCTCTTCTGCTTGGAAGCTCCAGTCATATCCTTGTCCTTGTTGTGAGACAAGATCAGTTGATTTTGATCTTTTGTCTGGCTGAGGACATTCTTTTGCAAAGTGACCAAGGTTGTTACAGTTGTAACATTTGACTTTAGTTTTGTCAAATCCAGCTTTGTCACCTCTGTTGAAGTTGAGGCTTGTCCTACCAGTTCTTTTTAAGAATCTTTTTGTCCTTAGGCTCAGCATAGCCATCTGCCATTTAAGATCCATCTCCTCAAGATCATCTGGATTCAATTGTTCCAAGTCATCACTAATCAATGCAGTATGCACATGACTGGTGAAGAAGGATTCTCTTGCAGCATCCTCAGAATCTGCAGCCTTTCCTGTGAAGGTTTCCTGACCTTGACCTGTACTAGAGACAAATGCAGAATTATTAGAAGAAATAGAAGGGTTCTTTTGGTTTACCTCAGTTTCAAATACTCTGAGATCATTGTAGAGTTCATCCAACTCTTTTTCTTCTAGTGCATCTCTCTGTCTATATACCACTGTGTACATGGCCCATTCTTCACTAAGAGACCTTAGGAACTTCATGTTGACATCTTCTTGATCCATCTTAACCCCAACCTGGTTAAGTTCACCAATTAATTTGTTGAATCTGTCAAACACTTGAGTGAGTGTTTCATTGGGCTTTCCTTTGAAATTTTCAAAGTCTTGTTTGAGAACAGACTTCATGTTCCTCTTGGTGCTCTTAGTCCCAACAAATCTCTTCTCCAGTGCTTCCCAAAGCACCTTTGCATCATCATACTCAACAAAGAGATGTTGATAGTCATTAGGAATGGCCAGTAGGAGAGTGCTTAGAGTTTTGAGTTCGATTCCTTTATCTTTCTTCTCCTTCTCACATTTAAGTTTATCTGCCTCAGTTGCAGAGCTGCTTGCTATACCAGGACCAGTTTTGTTTCCTTCAAGGACAACTTCCCACATGGAATAATCTGTAATAAGCATGTATTGCTTAATACGATTCTTCCACATCCCAAAGTTATTGGGAGTGAGAATAGGGATTTTGTTGGCCTGAGTGCTTTCATTGTTATCCGTCATGATTAACAATGTGTGTTTTAAAGATTAAAACTTTTTGTTGTTCTTAACAAATAGTAGATCTAGAACCAATATGCTCTGATACCACTTGTCAGGATCGATTAACTATAGAGAAGTTAATAAACAATTTAGATCTAATTGAATATAGAAGTTGCAGCGGATCAACACTATATCAATGTAATTAAGAACGATGAACTGTAAATAATATGCGAAAGTATTAAGAACACAGTTTCACAAAAAGCTTCAATGTATATTATTGAGTTAACAATACACACGTACGTTTACAATTCGTAAGGAACTATATATAATAGTCCTTGAAGCTAAACTATTTACCCTAGTTATTCTAGGACTTGATTTACATCGAATAATTAAAATATACATTGATTTACATTCTATAACTATCTCTACGAAGATCTCGGACTTGATATGTTCCATAAACGCGTATCAGTAGTAAAACTCATCACCAGTAGTAAATATGTAATATCAGTAGTAAGTCTGGTGATCAGTAGTAAGTCCAGAAACCATCGTCAGTAGTAACTACTAAGATCAGTAGTATCTTCAATCTTTGCATGATCAGTAGTAACTAAGTTATAGTATACACCAGTATCAACTTCATCAGTAGTAACATGTTCTGCCCCATCAGTACTAAGTATGATAAGTACTAACTGCAGCATCAGTATCAAGTTGATCTGTGTTTTACTCCAACACTTAGTATCGTATGTGTTGGAAATATCAATAAAAATATTGCAAGTTGGCAATTTTTCTCTATCCGTCAACTTTCAGGTTCGGTTTTGTTCATTCTGATTATTTGATTATACTAACATTTGTTACAGATTATAAAATATTCAACAGTATGAAGGTTTAGGAATGAAGACATAGTTTGAGTTTAGTAAAACATGACTAGCTTCATATCATACTAAACTGGAGGACTTATTGGTGTACCACCAAGGATCTGAACGCTTGTAGCTGAACCAACACATCCGATCCATGATGTCTACATCCGGATCCGAATAAGGCCCGATCCAGTCCAGCACATACGTGATCCGTATCAACTGGATCCGAATGTAAAAGGAATAATTAGATAATAGAAGGAACCAATGACACCGCAAGAGAATGCTTGATAAGTAGAACGAAGTCTAGCAAGGTGCATCCTATTACCCATTGCCAACCCTACATAATATATTTTACTGAATACGTGATGGTCAGTTTTGAATCTAAAAACAAATTAGAGTGATGCTAAACGTCAATATAGACAATCAATAATTAGTAAATATATGGTATAGCAGTTAACATGGTGACACAATTTTTCGCGATACTATAACTAAAAAGACATCCCTTGATTTTAAAAATTCGAACTTTTTTAAATGGTACAAGTAACTTTCTATTGTTTATAACATATCTTATAAGTGGGTAAACTTCTAACTATTTTTTTAAAGTCAAATAATATCAATAACATACATCTTATATATAATTTATATATCTTAAATGAGATTTGAATAATTAGAACTCATAATCTCTTGGTTGAAAGACTACTTACATACTAAGAGACAAAGTGTCATTTGATTTTAACCAATTCATTTTTATATATTGTCATTAAAACAAGTGTCATTTGAAAGACTACTTACATATGTAATGTCTCATACATGTATCGGACTAAACTTGAATCTAGCTACTGGTTGATGGATCATTCATATACCATTAGTCTACAAGCTTTTTTGTATGCCTTCTAGAGTTCTAGATATATAGTAATCTATGATTAATGTATTCGATCATGTACTATTTTATTATACCACATATATAAAACAAGCATGAACTTATACGACACAACAATGTGAAGAAGCTTAATATATTCCTACTTGTAAGATTCCCCTAATATTTTATTTAAACATTACATGCTTAAATTATTAATTTTTAATTATTATTTTTTTACCAAAAAAGGGAAAATCCTTAAACAGAGTTTCGACATTCTCATTACTCCGCCTAAAGACACCCATAAATATATATATATATATATATATATATATATATATATATATATATATATATATATATAAACATCACATGCTTAAATTGATCATATATAAGTGCAATTTCTATGTATTAAATTTGTAATGACGAAACTTGAACTTACAACCTCCTATCCGAAGCCAAGCTTCTCCTGTAAGACTCTATCGCCTTAATTCTTTTGTTGAGGTTCTAGCACCTAATTAATGGTTCATTCACATATTGTATATGAGTCATAAAATATGCGTTCCAATCTTCATATGTAGATATATTTGATTGATCTATTTAGGTACTCTTTTTATTTTTCATATCTCATACTTCCTTTGATTCAAAATAAGTGATACACTTTGAATTTTATAGTTTTTGAGGCAAAACATTATAATGGTGGTTAAATTAGATTAATTGGATAGTTAGTGGAGAATGAGTCTCACATTTTTTAAATAAAGTGAGGTTAATGATATTTAAAAGTAAAAAAAAAAACAAGGGTAAGAGGGTCCGGTGCAACAACGAGGACCCCTCCCTCGCCGGATTCGAAAGTGCCACATAGGCTCGCCATTGCACCCTTCGCTACGTTAGTGAGGGGTTGCGCCGGAGGTTCGGCGGATGAGAGATAATTTGTTTGTGAGGGGTATTTTGTGAGTGAAGGGTACTTTGGTGGGTCCCAAAGGAATATTATTGGTTAGTGATGGAAGATGGGGTATTTGGAGTTTTAAATGTGAAATGTGAAATAAAGATGTGGCGCAGATGTGACATTCCGACTTATGTTACCATACCTGATGCTCTAAAAAGGTCATTTAACTTTTTTAAAGTAGATACCCACAATTGTTTGCCATATAAGGTAATTTTTCAAAATGTATCAATTATTTTAAATCACCTAAAAATAAAAGTGTATCAAATACAGTATATAAAATACAATACGAACTTATAGGACACATCAATGTGAATAACTTAATATATTCGTAATTGTAATATTCCTCTAATATTGAAAACATCACATGCTTAAATGAATTATATAACCGTGACTTTTATGTATTAAACTAATAGATTTTACCTCGCGCTCACCACGCAAGGTAAGTTGTTAGGACCAAAATTGTAATAAGGTTAGGACTAATATTGTAATGGTTTTGACATTTAAGTCCGGTAGTTAACATTAACCTTGTTAAGTGGTAGGAGTATATAAGGTTGTATCTTTGACTTTCAAGTCAAGCTTTCCCACACTTTACAAATATACAATTTAGAAAGCTGTTCATCCATCTCGTTCTCTCTCTTTTACACACACTAACACCAAGAACACACACTCACTCAAATCTTCAATTTCTCTCTTGAATCTTCATGAATTAGCTCAATCTAAGTGTAATAAGATCTATCAAGTGGTATCAGAGCAAAATCTCTATTAGAGAAGATCCAAATCGAGCTACAATGATCAAGATCTGAGAAAATAGAATAAAAAGTTCTTTCGTTCATGAAAATTAAATGTTATAATTTTTTGTTCCAAATCGATGGATTGAGTGCAGAATAGTGTGTCTCCATTGTTTCTAAGAAGAATAGAATCGAATTCAGATCAATTCCATCAACAATCGATCTTCAATTTGATGATTTTAGAGAAAAAGTGAAAAAGTGAAAAAGTTGCTGAAAATCGAAGAATCGAAGCTTTGTTGTTATGGATTGATGAAGATGATCGGATCAAAGTGTTAGCAATTGGATTTCGAACATTTAGCAAAAAGAATCATTCAAATCGATGAAGAATTAAGCAAAATCGGATTAGAAAGGTGAAGTATTTGATACATACTGTTCGTTCAGCTTCATCAACGAAGAACAAGTTCGGCACATTGAATAAGTTCGGCCCGAGGTATTAGTTTAAGTTCGGCCCGAAGTTTTGGGCTTGTAGAAGTTCGGCCCGAGCTTTTGGAGTAGAAGTTCGGCCCGAGTTTCATTTTACTAGTACTTCGGCCCATTTAGAAGTTCAGCCCATTTCGAGTTTCATTAAAAGTAATTCGGCCCGAACTACATTTAGAAGTTCGGGCCACTTCAAATTACAAGTTCGATTTTCACCTAGTTCGATCAAAGATTTTCACCAACTTCGATCAACAAGAACTTCGGATATAGTTCTACAAGTCTTCAAGTCTTCGGCTTCAATCAAAAGAACAAACAATCAAGATCCAAAATCCATCACGGTTAAAACAATCACAAACCTAATCAATGGTCAATCTTTAATTCGTGTCTACTTAGCAATCAATTTCCGATCTTATTCCAATCAACGTGATATGTTCGGCTCTACAAAATCAAAAATCAAAATCTAATTGATCAATTAGACAGACTACATCACAGATTCGATCGGAACAACACAATTGATCATCTTTAAAGACTGCAAACTGGATTTAATCGATCAAGCAAACTGATTTTCTAAGACTTCTGCTCTTAATTCGGCTCTTGTCGTACGAGTTAACCAATTGCAAATATAAAGAAAATAGTTAAGCCCAACAACCATATTGTAAAAGCCCAACAACCATATCAATTCATATTGTTCAGCCTAATATTCAAACCCTAAACCGATATACACAAACAGTATTTGTACAAATTACAAATCAATTTAAAATGACATCAAGAGATGCTCTGTCGATCGGAACCGATCTCAAACCTCCGGTTTTATACCGAGGTGAATACGCGCAATGGAAGAAACGGTTCCTCCATTTTATCAAAAATCAAGAACTGGAAACTGAAATACGTGACTCACTCGAAAATGGTGTAGCGGTATTCTACGAAGACGTAATAGCTGCACCAAATGCAACACCGCCAGTTCTTGGAGGTCGAACTCCGCTTCCTCAATCAAGATACAATGCTCAACAAAAACAACGAGCTAAAGCAGATCTCCAATCCTTTTCATTCGTACTTCAGAGTTTACCGAACGAGATTTATAACAGCTTAGACAGTTTGGAAACCGGTAAAGAGATATGGGATGAAATTCGAAAGCAAATGGAAGGCACCGTTTTAGGGAATAAAGCCAAGATGGTAACCACTCTGAATGCATACCAATCATTTAAAGCTTCCACCGGGGAAGAATTAGAGAGTACATATCATCGGTATTGCAACTTGTTGAATGAACTTCGAAGGAATAATTTGAAAAAGGAAAATTTGGAGATCAACATCAAGTTCATCAACAGTCTACTGCCAGAGTGGGCCACATTTGGAAATAGTGCCATGCAACATAAAGATCTAAGCTCAATAGATGTGCATGAATTGTATGAATATTTACTTCAAAATGCTCCAATGGTGAAAGATATAGTCAAAACCAAACAGGAAAATGCAAACACTCTTGATACTCTTGCTCTTCTTACAAGACAATACCAGTCGAATTCATCTGGTAAACTGAAAGAAAAATCAGAAGAACATGTTAAAGATACAAAAGAAGAAATGGAGACAGAATTAGAACAACTGTTGCAAGCTATGTCTTTCATCTCGCGATATGAGAAGAAGTATTACTCAACTCCTACAAACAATAATCAGAGATCTTCATCCACTTTCAAGTCTGCACCATCTGCGTCAAACACATCTGACAAACCCACAATAACCTTTGGATCCGACAAAGAAATGTTATAACTGTTGACTTCCTGGTCATTGCTCCCGAGACTGTAAGAAACCTAAAGTTCGGGATTCTGAATACTTTAAGCGCAAAATGTTAATGGCCAAGCAGATTGAATCAGGCAAGGTATTATTAGCAGAAGATCTTCAATGGATGGAAGACTCAGAGCCTGAGGATGAAGAGCATTCGGCAAATCTATGCTTTATGGCACGTGAAAATGCTGAGATTTCTGAACGTTTATCTGATGATGCCAACAAAGAAATAGAGGTAATTAATTCTTTCTTATCTCATTCTTCACATTTAATTGATTCTGAAAATTGTTTTGTAACAAACTAGAATTCTGAAATTGAATCTTTAAAACAAAACCTTTTGAATGAAAAAGAATTAAATACTTAATTTCAACCAAATTTAGCTGATTTAGAAAATGAAAATGAACAAATTGTTCATCATAATACACAACTTGTTCATTTTATTAAACAAAATAAAAATTTTGAGAAAAAGAATCTGACGTTACAAACACAATTATCAGAATTAACTGTTAAATATGAGACTGATATTCAACATTTGTCTCATACTATTTCTGAAAAAGAAATTGAAATAACTAATCTTAAACGCACACAAAGTTCCACACATAATGCAGAAAATGATAAATATTACAAGCTATACATTGAAGCATGGAATGAAATCAAATTACTAAAAATTGGTTAGAACATAAACAAAAAGAATTTGATGATAATGAAAATCAATTTACATCCTTAAACACACAAATAAAAGAATTATCAGAAACTCTTCATGAAAATGACTTACAAACATCACAAAAATTAAATAACAAACAAAATGTCATTAATCAACTTCAAAATGATAAAATTCAACTTTCTTCCCACGTCAAAAATCTTGAAGAAATAATTGCTAAACGAGGACAAACTGATCAAACTATTCACTTGAACAAGCCTAAAGATTTCAAATATTTTAATTCACGAGAAGGTCTGGGGGCTAACAATCCTGAATATCTGAAGATGGCTTGTAATGTGCTTCCAACACTGTATGATTCCAAATACATACATGTTGATGTTTGGCAGAGTTTCCTTCGCATGACAGATGAGGAAGAAGAAATTGAAGCGTTCAACAGAGCTAAATCGGAGAATGCACAAATTAGTTTCAATTACAATGAATTAAATAAAACTTATGAAACTAAAAAGGCAAATTTTAAAAATGATGAATATTTTCCAATTATTACACCTGCAGAATTTGAGATTAAGGATAATGCGGTACTTCAATAAAAAGTAACCCGTAAAGTTTACATTCCTTCTCTAATTCTAAAAAAGAAAATTTATCAATTGGAAACCGAAATAGATGAAACCCAAAAGGCATTTGACAAAGAAAAATCTGCTTTACAATCAAAAATTCATGATTTAGAAGATAAAATTGTTGAAATAAAATCTGTTTCAAGTCACAGTGCTTCTCCAAAACCAACATCAGTCAATGACAATTTCTCTACTCCTAAAAATCCAACTATTTTGAAAAGAAATTCTAATTCCAATGCTTTAAATTTTTTAGATAAAAAATTAAATTCCAAGCTTAAGACGCCGATGAAAGACAGGATGAAAGAAGTTGAGCAGTCCTAGAAGTGTAAGTCGTCTAAGTCTAGTATGCTTAAGTCTGATGAACTTAAGAAGTCTAGATCTTCTTCGTTTTTAGTTTCTTCTTTTTCAAATTCCAATAAATGTAATAACCCAACCACATTTATTTCTCCTGCTACTAGTTATGGAAGTGTCTATGATTCAGCAATTTATCGTCCTGTTAATCACGCTGTTAATGGTGTAAATTTTGTTGTTAAAACAGATAAAAATGGAAACAAAGTTTATTTTGATAGAAAAACTAATAAACGAATTTCTCAATATGATACACGATATTTTGTAAGAAAAGATGCTCCATGTGGTATTCGTCATGATGTACTTCATAAAAATGGTTCAATCATTCATTCATGCAAAATTTGTTATCCAGAACCATGCAAAACCATTCTTGCTGGATCTCAAACACCTCTACCTACACGTTCTTCTCCTATTTCTTCAAAATCTGTTTATCGTGTAATTTCTGCAAATAAATCTCCAAAATCAGGTAATCAATTAGTTTCTCCACATAATTCGCCAAAATCCATTTCTCGCATAGTTTCTAAATCGCCAAAAACACCAAATTCGTCATTCTCGCCAAAATCTCCGAAATCATTTTATCGTACTGTGAATGTGCCTAAATCGTTCAAAACAGTCTATCGCATTGTGTCTCCACCGAAATCGTCAAAATCCGGTTCTTCGACTTCCTCTCCACAGCAATCCAAATTTGTTAAATATACATGGATCAAAAATGAAAAATCAAAATGGATTTTACATTCTCCAGATAAAACTTTTAAATGGTCTATCAAATTAACACATTCAGAACTGCCTCCTTGCAGTTCTCCAAATCTCTAAATTCAAATCATTTCAACTAATTCTTCATAAACAATGTTTTACTAATCGTATAGGACCCATATCTGATTGGGTACCTTTTTGTTTTAATTGTTTTATGTAGAATTTATGGTATCTTGATTCTGGTTGTTCAAGACATATGACCGGAAATAAGAAGTTATTAACAAATTTTAGAGACAAATATTTGGGTACTGTTAGGTTTGGTAATGACCATTTAGCTGCTATTATGGGTATTGGAGATATCATTCGACACAATTTAATCATAAGAAATGTGACCTATGTTGAAGATCTCGCTCATAATCTTTTTAGTATCGGTCAATTTTGCGATAAAACATTAGAAGTTAATTTTTGTACAAAGAAATGTGCTGTTCGTACATATGATGGAGAAGAACTTCTTACTGGAACTCGAGAGACAAATCTGTTTACTATCAATCTATAGGATGTAGTTCCACTTGAAGAAGTCTGCTTAATGTCAACAGCATCGTCAGATGAATCTTGGTTATGGCACCGTCGCCTCTCTCATCTTAACTTCAAAACCATCAATAAGTTAGTGAAAGGTGGACATGTATCTGGTCTTCCAGATCTTAAATTTGAAAAAGATCATCTATGTTCTTCGTGCGAGATGGGTAAAATGACAAATAAGCCTCATAAGTCTAAACCAGTTCAAAGTACTTCAAAACCGCTTGAATTACTTCACATGGACTTATGTGGACCTATGAGCGTTCAATCTTTAGCAGGCAAATGGTATGTGTTGGTTATTGTTGATGATTATTCTCGATACACATGGGTTCATTTCTTGCGTACAAAAGATGAAGCAACTAATATCATCATTTCCTTCATCAAGAAAACTCAAACCAATTTAGATTTAAAAGTACATACCATTCGCACTGATAATGGAACTGAATTTAAAAATCAAGTTTTAGATTCTTTTCTTGACTCAGTTGGTATAACTCATCAATTTTCCGCTGCCAGAACACCTCAACAAAATGGGGTTGTTGAACGAAGAAATCGAACTCTCGTTGAAGCTGCTCGTACAATGCTTTCATATTCTAAACTCCCATTATCTCTTTGGGCAGAAGCCATCAGTACAGCATGCTTCACTCAAAATCGTTCAATCATCAACAAAGCATACAACAAGACTCCATATGAACTGATCAATAACCGCATTCCAAATATTAAATTTTTACATATTTTTGGGAGTCGGTGTTTTCTCTTGAATGATAAAGATAAGTTGAATAAATTTGATGAAAAAACTGATGAAGGAATCTTTGTGGGATATTCAAGAGAATCCGCTTCTTATAGAGTTTATAATCGGTCGAAAAGGATGATTAGAGAAAGTGTTAACGTTAATTTTGATGAAACCTTTCCTATCGATTCGTTAACTTCAACTGTTGAAATTCCTTCACCTTCGTCGTCGCCTTCTACCTCTGAAAATGATTTAGATATCTTATTTCGATATTTTTATGATGATTATCATAATATACGACATACTATCCTTGAGGAGGCTGGCATTCCATTTCCAACAGTAGCTGAAGTTCAATCTATTTCTGTACCTGATATTCAACCTTCAAGTTCATCGGATTCTCCTTCACTTACTTCTGCTACTCCACATAATGATTCTTCTCAATCACCTTCTGTTCCACAAAATGACATCACATCATCTCCGGAAAATTCTTCACTTTTGCCACATCAATCGTCTCCGGACAATGCCACACCCACGAATAATCAATCATCACCTTATGGTCAACCTGCTACTTCTTTAGATTTATCTTTAGTACCAGCTCAACCTCCACCTTTGGTGATTGATTTTTCAAAATTCAACGTTAAATGGGTTGATCCTCCACCGTCTACATCACCTACTAAAACTGCGATAATTCCTCATCCTGAATTCACTGATACCTCAAATATCAATCCAGGTCAACTTCCACTTCCTTATTCTCTTAAATGGACAAGAGAGCATCCTTTACATCAGATAATCGGTGCTCCTGAATCTTCTGTTCAAACCCGACGAGCTACTGCTGATGAATGTCAGTTTACTGCATTTTTAAGCTCAAATGAACCAAAGAAGGTTAGTGAAGCTCTCTCAGACCCAGACTGGATTATTGCTATGCAAGAAGAAATAAATCAATTTGAACGATTAAAAGTCTGGCGTCTTGTTCCAAAACCTCCTGGTAAATCTGTTATTGGTACAAAGTGGATTTTCAAAAACAAGAAGGATGAAAATGGAATTGTAATTCGGAACAAAGCACGTCTAGTTGCCAAAGGGTATGCTCAGCAGGAAGGCATTGATTTTGAAGAAACTTTTGCTCCTGTTGCCCGAATAGAAGCCATTCGAATATTCTTGGCATATGCAGCACATAAAAACTTTACTATCTATCAAATGGATGTAAAAACTGCATTTTTAAATGGCATTCTCAAAGAAGAAGTGTTCGTTCATCAACCTGAAGGTTTTGTAGATCCACACATGCCTAATCATGTTTATATTCTCGACAAAGCTTTGTACGGTTTAAAACAAGCTCCTAGGGCGTGGTATGATGTCTTATCAAAATTCTTAGTTGAGTCTGGGTTTTCTAAAGGAAAAGTCGACACAACTCTATTCATCAAACGTCAAGGGGAAGACATTGTTCTTATTCAAATTTATGTCGACGATATAATTTTTGGTTCTACAAATCCCAAATATTGCAAGAAGTTCTCTGCTCTTATGGTCGAACGATTTGAGATGAGCATGATGGGTGAAATGAATTTCTTTCTTGGTCTTCAAGTTCGCCAATTACCGACCGGGATTTTCATCAATCAATCCAAATATATCACTAATTTATTGAAGAAATATCTTATGGATGATTGTAAACCAATTTCGACGCCGATGTCGCCTGGTTCTAAATTGCATGCTGATCCGGATGGCAAACTTGTTGATGTTACCCATTTTCGAGGGATGATCGGATCCTTGTTATATCTGACTTCGAGTCGACCAGACATTATGTTCTCTACTTGCATATGTGCTAGGTATCAGGCAGCTCCTAAAGAATCTCATCTTCAAGCGGTCAAACGAATATTTCGTCATCTAAAGGGCACTCGAGATCTTGGTCTCTGGTATCCTAAAGAAATTTCTTTTGACTTGACTGCATTTTCTGATGCTGACCATGCTGGATGCATGTTGGATCGAAAGAGTACGTCTGGGAGCGTTCAATTTCTGGGAGATAAACTGGTGAGCTGGTCTTCACGGAAGCAAAATTGCGTGTCTCTTTCAACTGCAGAGGCAGAATATGCTGCTGCTGCGAGCTGCTTATCCCCGGTAATTTGGATGCAATCCCAATTAAAAGATTACGGCTTTTCATACAGTCGTATTCCTTTATATTGTGATTCTCGAAGTGCAATTGCAATTTCATGCAATCCTGTTCAACATTCCAAAACTAAACATATCGATCTTCGATATCATTTTATAAAAGATCATGTTGAACACGGTAATGTGGAATTGTATTTTGTTTATACTGATTATCAATTAGCTGATTTGTTTACCAAGGCTTTAGACGAAAAATGTTTTAATTTTCTTGTGTCTAAACTTGGTATGCTAAATCTAAAATCTTAAACTGTTTTATTTTTCACAAAACAGTGACTTATATACACTTCAGTATATGACTCGAGCTTTATCAAATGACTTATACATAAATCAGTGTATAACCCGTTCTTAACCAAAATGGCTTTCAAGTAAATCAGCTTGAAACCCGTTCCTCAATGATTTCATTGGTTGAGGGGGAGCAAATAGCTCTTAATTGGTTGAGGGGGAGAAAATCAATATTCACTTGTTAAGGGGGAGAAAATTGACATTCATTCGTCATGGGGGAGCATTTTTATGAAACTTCATCGGTAAAGGGGGGGCATACTCTTTGTTGACCCATTTTCATTCATCATTCAACTTTTTCAGAAACTCAATCTCAATATTTTCAAAATTTGTTCAATTGAGTTTCATTATTTTAGTTCAAAAATGTTTCCTCACTTATATGTTGTCTACGTAGGATACAAATTTTTGTCAAATTCGTCGATCTCTCTACTAGTTTCGATTAGTATTGATTGCATCTGTATATGACATACTTTTGTCTCTTGCGTTGATGACATCATCTCCTCAGTTTTGTTTTCAAACTTGAACTCAATATCTTTCAAAATCTATTTGAGTTTCGTTGTTGTCATACCGTTGGCACAACTTCACACTATATTCAAATTTTTTTACTTAAACTCATATGTTACCAATGTAGGATACAAACTGTTGTCAAATTCGTCGATCTCTTTACTACTTTCGTTAGTAAAGATTGCATCTGTTTATGACATCTTTTTGTCTTTTGCATTGTTGACATCACATTCTCATTTTTCATATTTCTGTGAAACTCAAATTTTTCTACAAAATTCAACATTTTGAGTTTCGTTGTT
Organism: Calendula officinalis; assembly: GCA_963853835.1. Lineage (NCBI taxonomy): Eukaryota > Viridiplantae > Streptophyta > Magnoliopsida > Asterales > Asteraceae > Calendula > Calendula officinalis. The sequence continues at coordinate 31,267,405 of OY970821.1, read as the reverse complement.
GCTACAACTTTAGCACAACTCAATCTTAACTGATAAATTTTTTTACTCAACATCATGTGTTAGTTACGTAGGATATAAGTTTTTGACAAATTCGTCGATCTCTTTACTAATCTAATTAGTAAAGATTGCATCTGTTTATGTCAAACTCTTTTGTCTTGCGTTATTGACCTCACTTTCTCTTACAGAGTTGACATTTTATGCTCAACATCTGTTTATTCCTCACAAAATTTTTTACTCATACTTTGTGCTCACAATGATGTGTTCACAACGTAGGATATAAATTTTGGTCAAATTCGTCGATCTCTTTACTAATCTCATTAGTAAAGATTGCATCTGTTTATGACCAACTTTTTTCTCTTGCGTTGCTGACATACTTTTTCAAATCATTTTTCTGATTTTGCACAATTTTTAAAATTTTCACGTATCTGTTTGTAACACTCAACACAAGTTGTTGTTAAATTCGCCGATCTCTTTACTAATTTCGATTAGTGCTGATTGCATCTGTTTATAATAATTTCTTGGATTGATTGTTCTTACCACTTTTCAAACATTTTTTAATACAAACATATATCAATGGAGAATGTATTTTACTTTTTCTCCAAATTGTTCAGATTAACTTCTGAATTATTCATATGCTCTCACACACAAAATCGTCTTTGTGCACTGATCATTGATCCACTTCAAATTGATTTCTTTTAAACCTCAAATCTTTGCTTAACAATGTCTTCAATCATCCTGTCTATCAAATTCGTCGATCTCTTTACTGAAGTTGTTCAGTAAAGATTGCATCTGTTTATGACTTCAGGTGATTCTTGACACTGTTATTCTCTATTTTTAAATATATTTCTCAAAGATTCTGGAAAATCAATTCTAGCTGGATACTTCATGAGTACTACATGTTACTGGTTCTCGATTCTGAAATGCACCGTACAACTATCCTATCTTGGCTCTTGTATTATAAAGACATACAATTTCCTCTCTCCGTTTTCACAACGCATTTATTCTTCATTAACATGAGGCTCCTTTTCATGATCCTCATGAGGGGGAGAAATGAGCAAGATATAAATGAGCAAGACATGTACACCTTTAAGAAGAACCACAAACATCTCATCAACGAAGAAAATTCATGTCTAATGTACTCAAATTATCGGTAAAATCAGATATAGTATATATCAAGAAATTCAGAGGAAGAGAAAGTGATTAACGAAGTTTAAAAAGAAAGACAAGTGAAGAAGAAGAAGAAGAAGAAGAAGAAATCGACATATCTACAGAAATCTCTCTCAAAAATCTCAACCATTACATTACAAACTCAACCATTTCAACCAGAAACTTAATCGAATAAATCTTTCTATTCAAACCACAAATCCACATCCATTTTCATCTGAATCTTAACCGTTTAAACCTTTCTCGTCAAATTCCATAAACAACCACATACATTCAAAAGTTTAACCGTTTAAATTATTCTTTTCAAAATTTCATAACATTCATTATCCGTACAAAAGCTTAACTGTACAAATCTTTTGTTCCATACAAATACAAATTATCCACATTCATCCAAATCCTAAAAGTACATATCATTCTTTCATACATACAAAACTTACATACATACATATCCAAACCTTTTAACATTCAGATTATTCTTACCAAATTAAACACAGACATCCAAAACTTTGACTGTCAAATCATTCAAAAACATTATCATTATATCCTCATCATCTACCACAAACTTCCAAAAACAACCTCTCCATTATCTGAAAACCCAGTCAGATCCTTACTTAACTAATATTCCCTTTTCCAAAATTTACAAATCTTTAGTAAATCAGTTATAGGATTTCTTCACTCAAAAAGTTTCAGCGAAAAATATATACACTTTGAGTATGTTAATCTTCCAGATTTCTGAAATGTTTTATTCTTGAAGTTCAGAAAAATATTTTCTCGCCAAAGACAGATTATGAGAAGAATCTGGAGTCTGAAGACTGGGATGACGTCTTAAAGATCAAAAAGGGGGAGATTGTTAGGACCAAAATTGTAATAAGGTTAGGACTAATATTGTAATGGTTTTGACCTTTAAGTCAGTTAGTTAACATTAACCTTGTTAAGTGGTAGGAGTATATAAGGTTGTATCTTTGACTTTCAAGTCAAGCTTTCCCACACTTTACAGATATACAATTTAGAAAGTTGTTCATCCATCTCGTTCTCTCTCTTTTACACACACTAACACCTAGAACACACACTCACTCAAATCTTCAATTTCTCTCTTGAATCTTCATGAATTAGCTCAATCTAAGTGTAATAAGATCTATCATAAGTTCTCCTAAAACGGAATTTGAACCCTTATCGGGGCCGAATATGATACCTCCGGGAAAAGCCCTTTCTCAAACCCACGTGGATGAGGTTGATGGTTCGTGGGTGGAAGCTGATTCCTTCTCCGATGACAAATCCAGATATTGTTGCCAATTAGTAGAGCTAGGAGATGTGACTTCTTGGTCACAATTAGCTTCCGAATTCGCCCCAGTAGGTAACATCATATTAGCGCTGAAAGGCGCGGCTTCGCCACTTAGGAGGGTCCTTATAGAAAACACAATAGCAAAGGCTAGACTACCGGAGCAGCCCCACTTAAATAATGCAAAAGAGGTTTTTATATAAAACTCGAAATAATGTTTATTAATATTTATACAACACTTAAAAGTTAGAATATTATTTATATCAAAATTTATATAGATTCCAAAATGTTTCATTTTTAATATATTTCTGATGGCATAACAACATTTCATACTTTTATATGACTTTTGTTATATAAAACAAAATGTTATATTTTTTTGGATATTATAAATATTTTAAGGGGTTAAAATTGCATATTTTCAATAATAAAGGTGTGTATTAGAAATATGAGTAAAGAAAGTGATGTAGACTCAAAAACGATAGTACACAAGCAAACGTACGTTGATTCAAATATAACCGTGTATTTTAGGTCTTCAAAACATGTTCAACTAAAGAACACAATTTTTAGAGAGAAAAATCAAATTTCATAAAACTTCAACTGATCATTTCATTCATACAAAATTACAAATACATTTTAAATATGAAATAGAATTTCGAATGAGTCAAAAAAGACAAATGAGTCATAAACTAAAGTCTAACATAATAAGAAAAAAAAAACATAAAAATGCATATAAGTGTCCAAAAACAGTGTTTTTGGGCTGAAAAGTTCGGTAAACAGCCTACGAGTGTTTACCATGATGTAGTCATCGTCGCAAACTTCAATTTGGAAACTCGTTGGTCTGAAACAGAGACTTGAAGTAAAAAATCATGCCCTTTTAAATGGAGCCTTTTCTTAATAGATCATGCGCTTCAAAAAGAAAAACAAATTCGCTTATAATTGGGCTGTCAATAAGCAACTGTAAACAAAGAAAATGCTACATGAAGGTCTCGAGCGGCATAAGTAAGAAAGTCAACAAAGGCGATTTCTAGTAAAAGAAGAAAAGAAATTGTGTTCGTCCTGCTCGAGAAACCATCTAGTCATCCAAGAGCATAAATTTGTTAGGATGAAAAAAAACTATTTCAACACCAGGTTCTGGATGAAAAAAATAGTGCATTGACTATTTGAAAGCACGTGTCATAAACTTTAAGGTCTTTCTAAATATTAACATGTCACTAAATCCATCATTACTGTTACATCACCTCATCCTCACTGATTAGTTACTAAAATGGTCGTGCCAACAACAACTTATCACTAACACATTACCAACTCATCCCCACATAAAAAGATACTAAAATATTACCCCAAACACCCCCAACCCCTGCTGACGCCACCCTCCAAGTCGCAGAGGAGACATGTTCTACCGATAAGGGCTTGTAACGGGACCGTGCCAACGGTGTTACCCCTGACGTGAACAATTTGGTGGTATCTACCGACGCCTGATGACACGGGTCTAACCTTTTTTTTGTGACATATGATATCTTTTAACAGTAAACTTTAATCTACTCTTTAATCAAGGTTGGTTCATGTTTTAGTGATGTTCTGTTTCTCTCCAAAGATTTGTTGCCCAATCTTTTTATAAGAACGAGGTTTTATTGTGCCCGGGCTGCGCCCCGGGGTAATATCACTCTTATAATTTAGATCGGATTTGTTTTATATTATTTATATTAATTTTTGCCGATAAAAAACACAATTTTATAGCTGTTTTTATTTATTTATTTATTACTTTTAGCATGTATATATCGAATTAATTGATCGATAAAATACTCCAATTAGGTCACATATATATGATTTAGTTATGCTTAAAGAATCCGTTGTGGTTATTTTGTCAACCTTAGATATTATTTTTTTCATATTTTACCTGGCACTCATAATATATAATTTGATTGGTTTAAAGATATGTTAAAGAACTCTAAATTAATCAATGAATATATAAAATTTTATTTTATTTTATCTCAATAATCATTTTTCCACAACAAATTTTATTAATTTTTTACCTATAAATCTAAATATTTTAATATAAACCATAATATATAATTTGATTGGTATCACGTCAATGTGTGTTCTGTTTATGTGAATTGATGCTATTATGCCGTTGAATGTTGTAAAAAGAAGGAAACAAAAAAGTTTGGTTGGTAGAATGCCTTGAACACACATTAAAATAAAGCGTGAGCCTTACATTTGGATTCTAACCAGTGTGGCAGTTCAAGTTTTGGTAGCTTTTTAACATTTCTAGTATTTATAATTACATTAATATACTTGGCTTATAAATGATTGTATATATAGATAATTAGACATATTAATATTTGAAGAGAAATAAAGTTTCAAAAGTATCAAAGAGATTTGTGGGTTGGTTATTCAAGACCGCATCATTATTGGGCCAAAAAACAGGGGTTGTAAATTCCAATTTGATACGTACGGCGTACCCGAGAATAGCTAGTTTGGTTCCAGTCTATATAGGCTAAGATCGGAACGAGTCGACAGGAATTACCTTCTATATAAATGGGTTGTTCATATATAGATGAATGGTTGAAGTTTAATCGATGACAACTTAAAGAAAAGAATTAAAATAAAATTAAACAAGGGTATTTTGACCTTTTAGGTGAAAACGAACGAATAAAAACAGAAATTCAAAAAGTAGGGGAACAAATCTCGATAAAAAGTTTCTCTATTAAATATTAAGAGTCGATAAATAAACTACATTTAATATATACAACCAAATCATGTTTTTTAATTCGAACATACATGTAATTTTTTTTATTTATGGTGAAATGATATACTTTTAGTGGAAACTTCCATAGGAAAAAAAAAAGTTGCAATTAACAAAGTAATATGAGAACATGTGACTACCATTTAGCCAAATTAAAGTGGAACAAGTTGATTAATTAACACATGCATCAGATAATACTACTCGATGGCAGAAGCTCGTGCAAATAGGCCAAAAGCCGGATTTATCACGGTAAACCCTCCATCAAGTACTAGATTATGCCCACTCATGTATTTGGCATCGTCACTAGCTAGAAAAAGAGCAGCGTTTGCCACGTCATCTTCCACAAGAGCAACCCCTTTAAGGTTTGAATAAACTTTCGAGTATTTATCCGGATGGTCACCCGTGAGATTACTTGTCATAGGTGAAGGAATAAAATGAGGTGATAAGCAATTAACACGAATCCCATATTGCCCAAGCTCAGCCGCAGTGTTTTTTGTGAGCCCCACAATTGCGTGTTTTGAAGTCGAATAAGAATGAGAAACGATCCCACCAACGACCCCAGATATACTGCCCAGTGTGATGATGTTGCCACTACGAGCTGGGATCATAGCTCGAGCCGCGTGCTTGGTTCCTAGGAACACACCGGTTACATTCACCTTCATGATTCGGTCAAAAGTGGACACGTCGTTATCGAGTATGTTGGGCTTTACATGGTCAACAATGGCTGCGTTGTTGATCATTATGTCTAACTTACCATATTTGGCAAGTGTTATGTTTATGGCATTTTCGACGTCGGATTCAATAGTCACGTCACAGTGCACAAATGTAGCGTTTTCTAGACCCATATCTTCACATACAAATTGGCCTAACTCGTTTTGGATATCAGCAATTACGACTTTGGCTCCATGTTTGACAAATAGCCTTGCTGTCACCTCGCCGATCCCCTGAGCTCCACCGGTTATAAGTGCAACTTTCATTGTCAACCTAAAGAAAAAAAAAATCATATAATTAGTATAGTGGACCTAGTGGTGTTAAAGTCTCGTCATCTGTTTGCAATTAATTCGTTGAAAATATCTTTTGGAACAGTATGTGATTGTTCCAACAGAAAAAACTTTGATGGAGCGGTCTAATAGCCGTCCCAAAACAATCATTTTTTGGAATCACATAAACTAACTTATTATATATGCGCATTACGTTTGGTGATTTCAAATCTATTCATAGTGATAATGTTAATTGGAATTATAAAGTTAGGGTTACCTTGGGATAACTTGCGAAATATTTGCCATGGTTTTTGGATGATAAGCAAATAAGGTCTAGATATTGTATCAAGCTGATGGTACGATTTTGGGAAGAAATATTGATTTGTACGATGAGTCAAAAACTTTGATGCCTTTAAATAGAAAACAGTTTAGGTGTAAGGATATTTTGTTGTTTTAATCTTTTTTCATTAATTTTAATTAGAAAGTTTTATTTTGCTTCAAGTTGTAAATATTTTGAAGGTTTAATTATTATTTGCTACTTGTAACTACTTTTAGTTTAGTCTTATTTTAATCAATTTGTCTGACAATATTGCATGCGTCCATAACGTATTTTGTTGAAAAAGAAATTGTATTATTTTAATATAATTATTATTATTATTAGGACAAATTTCACAATAGTGTAATGAACAAATATTATTGATATATTATTTGTGTCTATTTTATATTATTACTCATTATAATATGAGAGCATTCATTATCTTTCCTCATACCATCCATTGATTTTCATATCTGTTTTGATCAAGAGAGTACTAGACACATAAGTATGTTCATATGATAAGCAAGTGTGGTTGATACAAAGGATCCTAAAGAGTTCCTAATAAGGAACTTAAGATCGTTATTTGTACATGATATGTAAAAGTAAATGTTCATTTTTTATTTGAAAAGGTTATGCGCGCATTCCTTTTTCGTAGTAAATATATGTAAATATTAAATATCAATATTTTTTCTCTAGTAGAGTTCCTAATAAGGAAACTTAAGATTGTTAATTTGTACATGATTTGTAAGAGTAAATATTCATTTTGAAAAGGTAATGCATTCCTTTTTCGTGACAAAAATATACATTTTTACTCCCATTAACGATTACACTTTTTTATAACATAACTAGGTTATGACCCGTGAAAAATCACGGGCTGTTAATAATTTTACTGAACGTAATTTTTATAAATAAAAATAAACTTTTAATTGTATGATTGTTACATATACAATAAAAAAATTATAAAAAATATATATAATGTAAATATTGAAATTTAATCATTAGTAAAGTTATACACTAATACACATTAAAGATCTATGATTAAAACTTAAAATAATGTATTTAATACCAAATATTGTAATTCTAAAATAAATAATAAAAATTCTGAAATATAAAATAAAAAATAAAAAAATTTATACTTTTTTTAAAATGACCAAAATACCCCTCAATGCATAAAATATGTGATTAATCTTGACCATTAGATCTTATTGATCAATGTTTGAGATTTATTCCTCAGCACTTCGTAAAAATGATAGACCTCCTTGAACGTTCTGTATTTAATACCAAATATTGTATTTAATAAGACTTAAAGACCTACGGTTGTCAACTATAATAATATCATATGTGTTTCTTGTTGGGATCTATGTTTGATTAAACATAATTTATTTTAGGATTGATTTTCTAAATTTCCAAACAAAATTACTTAAAAAATTAAAACCCTAGTGCCGCCGGCGAATTTTTGAGAGAGTTTCTCCGGCAATTCCCGGGGTGGGGGGGCAGGGTTCGGTGTCGCCAGATTGATCGTGATAACATGGGACGATTTAAGCAACATACGGACGCAGATGGATGGGTATGGAAAATAAGTTCGCAAGATAAATCAAAAACCCGATCGATCGACAATCCTTTTCAAAGGTCTGTCGAACAAGTAGCAAAATCATTTTTTATTACTAATTTTCCGCACGAGATGACGGAGAATGGGCTGTGGAAGTGGGGTACTCGGTTTGGTCGAGTTGTTGATGCATTTATCCCAAAGAAGAAGACGAAATTCGGTAAGCGGTTCGGGTTCATTCGTTTTCTGGGAATTAATAATGCGGAAGAATTTGATTAATATTTATCAAAACAATGGATAGATTCATATCACATATATGTATCTGTCGCAAGGTTTGATCGGCAGAAACCACGCCCGACACAGGATCGTATTTTTAAACCCATGCACAATGTAAACCCTAATAGATCCTATGCTAGTGTATTGGGTGGTAACGGTGGTAACCAGGCCGACTCAAGTAAGTCGGGGTCTGGTGATAAGGTTTCGATGATGAAATCTATTGTGTTGAAGGACACGAGTTGATCAAGATAGCAGATTCAGAGTTGGTTGTCCTAGCTAAAACCAATTCTATTGAATCGATTCCTATTCTATACGAAGTACTTGAGAATGAAGGATTCACTGGTGTTGAGATACATCATGTAGGAGGTTTTTGGGTCTCGATCGATTTTAAATACGCCAAAGCATGTTCTAGATTTAAATCATATGATTTATCTCACATTTTCGCTCATATTAAACAGGTTCAATCCAATTTTGTTATCGATGAACGTATTGTTTGGATTGAAATAGACGGTTTACCTCTCTGTGCATGGGATTCGGATATTTATAAAAGGATAGCTAGGGGGTTTATGTGGAAAATTTTTATTCTTTGATGAATTTGATGATAACCCAGTAGGGGGAAGATATGTATCAGTACGGATCATACAACGAGTATTTTTGAAAATATTAAGGTCATGGTTTATGACATGGAATACGAGGTAAGGGTTAGAGAAACCGGAATGTGGAAGGTAAAGATTATTAAAAATCAAGATGGGTCTGACTCGGAAATCAGTTTAGACAATGGAGTAGAAGATGAATTAATTGAGCAACTTATTCATGAAGTTAATGAGCAGAATATGGATAAGGAGGAAAATTCGAGTGACAAAAACAATACGTTAGAGGAGGGCAGTCAAGGGGAAAGAGAGGATAATGTTGAGGATGTCGAGGGTGATGACCACAGTGTCCACAATGTGGACAATTCTTACCCTGAAATACGTTCGGTGCATGACAGTCCGGTGCACGTAGGTACGGTTCATGACAGTTTGTTCAATGATAGTCCGGTGAAGGAAGGTTTCAAAGATAAGGCGGGTGTTGATTTGTTTAATAACCCGACTACGATATCGAGTCCGGTAAGCTGCCCACCAGGTTATGAAGGATGTCAAAGAAGGAAGGTTGGTGGAGAAACAGTGGAATTTGCTAAGTTATTTGGGCGCACGGAGAAGAATAGGTCCAACCTGTTTACGGTTGAGAAGTCACGTGTATCGTTTGGTATTAATGATAATTCTTTCAATTAATATTCGTGGAACAGGAGACGTGGAGAAGAGGAAATGGTTAAAAAAGTTATGTTATTAGAACGGGGTAGAGTTTTTAGGGATTCAAGAATCTCTTATGACTCGGGCGGATTTATTTAAAATTAAAGCGATGTGGGGCAATTTTCATTTTGATTTCGCGGCTAGTTCGACGCAAGGTCATTTGGGAGGTATTATTTCTATTTGGGATCCTGCTATTTTTGTTAAATCTAAGATTCATTGTGGCATTAATTTTGTAATAGTAGAAGGAAAGTGGGGGGGGGGAAGTAGTAGTAATACTATTATGATTAACGTTTATGCCCCTCAAAACGTTGATGCAAGAAGAGAGTTATGGCGTGAAATTCTTGATTATATTCGTAATCAGGAAGGTGATATTATTGTATTTGGGGATTTTAATGAGGTTAGATACGATCATGAAAGATGCGGGTCTATTTTTAATGCGGTGGGGGCTTCTTATTTTAATGATTTTATTGACCAAGCGGGGTTAATTGATATTCCTATCGGTGGTAGAAAGTTCACGTGGATGAACAAAAAAGCTACCAAAATGAGTAAATTGGATAGGTTCATGGTGTCGGATAATCTTTTTATGTTACAACCAAATTTACGGGTTGTGGCCGTGGAACGAAATTTAACGGACCATATTCCGATTTTATTTCATTCTCAAAGTGTTGATTTTGGCCCAACTCCTTTCCGGTTATCACATTCGTGGCTTGAAGTAGCGGAATTTAATGAGGTTATTAAAAAGGCGTGTCTAGAATTCCAGGGGAGGGGGAGGTCGGATATTATTAAGCTTAAAAACAAGTTTAAGTTCATAAAAGATCATTGTAAAAAGTGGCTTGTGGATTACCGTGAATCGTCTACGGGAAGATATAGTCGGTTACGGTTTTTATTAGACGAAGTTGATAAGAAGATTGATGAATCTTCAGCCTCAAATGAAGAGATAGAACAAAGGCTTGTGTGGATTCTTGAACTTAATGAGTTAGATAGACGTAAAAATATTGATTTAATTCAAAAAGCAAAACCTAAGTGGATTCTTGAAGGTGATGAGAATTCCTCTTTTCTTCACGGGTTGTTAAATCATCGGCGGAGAGGTAAAATGATTCAAGGGGTGATGGTTGACTGGGCGTGGTCAACCAATCCGAAAGAGGTCAAACACGAGTTTTTTAATTACTTCAAAGATAAATTTCAAAAGGTGGAGGTTCGTGTTCCATCTTTGACGAGGGATCAATTTAAACAAATGTCCGAAGAGGAGGTTGTAATTCTTGAAAGATTGTGCTCTATGGAAGAACTTAAAGAAGTAGTGTGGAGTTGTGGAAGTGAGAAAGCCCCGGGGCCGGACGGTATGTCTTTCAAATTTATAAAAAAGTTTTGGGATTTATTTAAAGATGATTTGTTTAAAGCTGTAAATGAATTCTTAGAGAATGGAATTTTACCGATTGGTAGTAACGCTTCTTTTATCACCCTTATCCCTAAAATGCCGAATCCAATCCAAGTGAAAGATTTTCGCCCAATTTCTCTTATTGGAATACAATATAAAGTTATTTCCAAATTGCTAGCTTTACGTTTAGCAAAAGTTGTCGATAATTTAGTGAGTAATGTTCAATCCGCTTTTATTAAAGGAAGACAAATTTTAGATGGCCCTATGATGATTAGTGAGATAATATAGTGGTACAAATTCAAAAAAAAGAATTTACTTCTTTTTAAAGTGGACTTTGAAAAAGCTTACGATACATTAAGTTGGGAATTTCTTGATTTTATAATGATAAGTATGGGTTTCGGGTTGAGGTGGAGGGAATGGATAAAAGGTTGCTTGTCCACGGCTAGAATGTCGGTTCTAGTGAATGGGAGTCCGACGGAGGAATTTGATATGTTTCGGGGGCTCCGTCAAGGAGATCCTTTATCTCCGTTTCTTTTTATTTTGGCTATGGAAGGTCTTAATGTCTTGATTAATCAAGCGGTTCTTGGAGGTAGAATTAACGGGGCTAATATTGGTCATGGTAATCTTATTATTTCTCACTTGTTTTATGCAGATGATGTCATGTTTGTGTCTGATTGGAGTCATGAAAATCTTGCGGGTATTGTTGAGGTTCTTAATGATTTTTATGAACAATCGGGATTGAAAATTAATATGGCAAAATCTCAAGTTTATGGTATAGGGGTGGACTCGAACCAGATTAATGACTTGTGTATGGCGAGTGGTTGTTCTCAAGGCGAGGTACCTTTTGTTTATCTAGGTATACGGATTGGTGGTCGAGCAAATTCGGTTCATTTTTGGGACACTATTTATGACCGAATGCGTAAAAAATTATCAACATGGAAGGCGAATATGTTATCTATTGGCGGTCATTTAACCCTGATTAAATCGGTGTTAGGTAGTTTGGGGATTTATTGGTTGTCAGTGTATCGAGCTCCTGGTACAGTTTTAAAAAAAAAAATGGAACGGTTACGGGCTAATTTTTTGTGGGGTGGTGAAGAAAATGATAGAAAAATGTCTTGGGTTAAATGGTCCACATGTTTGTCTTCTAAAGACAAAGGTGGGTTAGGGATTACGAGCCTTGATGCGCTTAATTTGGCTCTTCTTCTTAAATGGAAGTGGCGGTTTTATAAAGAGAAGGAGGCTTTATGGTGTCGTGTTATTACGGCAATTTACGGTGATAATGGAGGTTTTGATGTTCATAATCGTATGAGGTTTCAGAATGGTATGTGGTTTAATATCACCGGTTCAATTAATTATTTACATGATAATAATTATATTGCCAAACATGTCTTTTATTTTAAACCGAGAAATGGGGAATCGATTAAATTTTGGCTCGATGTTTGGCGGGGGGATTTACCTTTCTCACAACGGTTTAATCGTCTGTTTAGATTGGAGTTGAATACGTTCTGTTTGGTGAAAGATAGATGGGAGAATGAAAGTTGGTGTTTTAATTGGAGAAGACCGATAAGAGGAGGGTTGGAACAAGAACAACTAGATAACCTTGTTGAGTTAATTAGTGATTGTAGGTTATCGGAAGGCAATGATTATTTATGTAATCGGTTGGATGAGAGTGGTGGTTTCACGGTCGGTTTGGCAAGGAATTTTATTAATGATCGTATGTTTATTGGTGCGGACCCAATTTTTAAGTGGTGTAGATCTGTTCCGATCAAAGTTAACATTTTTATGTGGAGAATGATGTTAGATCGGTTGCCTACTAGGTTAAATCTTTCTCGTAGGGGAATGGAGATTGATTCTATTTTATGCCCGATTTGTGATAATCGGGTCGAATCTATAGACCATGTTATGTTTTCTTTTTGTTTGGCTAAACAGGTGTGGAGCTCGGTTTTCAAGTGGTGCGATATGGGTGATTGGTATTGTGATTCCGGAGCTCAATGGTGGCAAAAGTGTGCGGATATCATTAATGTGAACAACCGAAGATTGAAGATGATGGTAATTGGATACACGACGTGTTGGCACATATGGAAGTTTCGTAATTCTTTACTTTTTGATAGGGGTAGAATAAAAAAATCGGATATTTTCGATAGTATAATTAGGGTGTTTTCTTATTCTTGGATCGTCCATCGAAGTCCTAAAATTAAGGCTTCATGGGACGATTGGTTGAAAGTTCCTTTGTAATTTTACTTTTTGTCTAGCGATTTGCTAGATTCTCGTGTTTATAAATTTCGTTGGAGGTCCTCGGGGGGTGATGGCAATGCCGAAGCTCGATCCGTTGCCTTCTTTTTGCTGTGCAAAAAAAAAATATATGTTTCTTGTTTGTAGCCTTGAAATTATTGTGATGTGTAAACCTAGTTGTTACCTCCTCAACAAAGCTCAACAATTGCGGCAATAAGATACACGTAAATTGTAATGACAATTATAAGCCTACAAATAACATTTCGTATTTATGAACATATTTTTAAGTGAACATTTCATCAAGCACTTGGTTTGCATCAACTTCCGCAAGAAAAGTACAAAAAATCTGCAAAAAGGAAACTCTAAAACGTCACTAAAATTGTAATATAACAACTTAGTATGTTATGACCCGTGAAAAATCACGGGTTGCCAATAATTATACTGAATGTAATTTTTATAGAATATAAAAATTTATCGTTAATTGCATATATGATTATTACTCAACGATTATAAAAAATATAATGCTAATAAAACGCAAATTATGGAATTTATAGTAAAATATCTCACAACAGATGCGGATTATGTAGCTAATAAAACGCAAATTATGGAAAAGGGGAAATTATATAAACATGAGAAAATTTAAAATTATGTAATAATAAAATTATAAAATTATAAAAAATTTGGAATAACGATTAAGAAACAGTTTCTTGTACAAAATAAACATTTCCTTGAATACAATTAAATCTTTTTTATTCTTAGACCACCATCTTTATAACTTAGATTGAATTTCTAACAAAGTAAGTATGTATTGCAACAGTTGACCATTGTTACATGCAGGAAATTCAACTCATATTAAATTGAATTGTTTTTTAGTTAAGAACTTAAATAATTAAACATTTATATACATAAAAAATAGTACAAACAATTGTAAAAAATTGGTCAAACAATGGATAATTGATTAAAAAGAAACATAAAATAAAGATTGCGGATTTGTAGTCTATATACACCTGTCGCATAGAATATGAGATATTATTTTGAATCAAACACCCGATGGTGCATTTTATAAAATCATTTTAAGATATCTTTAAAAAAAACAAAAACGGTTTCTGGATGTTTAAAAAAACGTAATTTTTTTAAATAAATTATTTGGTTTCACCTCCTGCTTAAATTTTTTTTGTTATGGATTACCGTATTTATTCCTAAAAAATTGTTGATAAATAAGGAATAACTAAAATTACTTAAAATTTTGAATTATTTGTTTATTATTACGAATTACATAAACAATATGTTTATGCTATATTTAGTACCGATTTGAGAATGCAGATGAAATACGACCCTTGCTTACGTGGCTCCCAACAACGTTTATCACTTATCCATACAATTTTTGTAGGGAATTGAATGTAGGTAAGGTGTTCAGCTTGTTTATAAATGCGGTTACACTCCATCCAAGATAAGAACATCGAAGAAGCAACTGACGGTTTATTTAGAACATTGTCCATATGATCAGTTTGACCGTAAACAACACTCTGTTTACCAGGAAGATGGAAAGGAAGTCTGACAACAGAGGGAGTCCTGTAATGGACGTCATACCCAAAAATTCTCCATGTCGCTTCACAAGCATATAAATACCTACAATCGTAAAATTCTTTAATTTTATCTACTGATTCTTTATTTACGCATTCATTGTTTGTTTATACAACTTCAAGAATAGCTCTATCAGGACCTTTGTTAATATATTTAAACAAATATTTTATTGACCCGGATTGATTACACCACTCAACATTAATGTGTGCTTGGTATCGGTTCAAAAGATAGGGGTTGTAAGCAACTACACTTCTGTTACCCAATTTCACTCCCGATTTCTCAACAAAAGCTCCATTATCTCGCCTTCTATACAGAGGGTAACCGTTGCCATCGGCGGATGTTTGATTGTTGGATTTTTTTGGAAAATTCTTTGAACATCTATTGTCTACCATACACGGGCAATGTATGTTTTCACCACCACACGCGTCGTGAATCATAAACTCGCTTAAAAGAGAATACAAATCTGGATGATCATGAACATTAGGAATCTCTGCCGAAATGAAAGGATCAATATTTTCAACTGTATGAAGCTTTGCATCAGAATGTAAAAAAACACATATATGACTATGAGGCAATCCACGTTTTTGAAACTCGATTGTATACACAACTGCATTATAAAGATATTACCATTAATACAAAAATTTTTAGGTGAATTACAAAAGTCTTAAATAATAAAATATAAAGATATTTGAAATAGCGTACCAGCTTGAGTCTTTCCAAAACACTCCTTCCCTTTTATATCTTTAATTAAGGCATCGAGCTTGATTTTAAATAATCTACATAGTATATCAGGCCTGTCTTCTGGACGTAGTGTTGTGTCCTTAATAAATCTCTTAACTTCTGGCCACTTAGGGTTGCATGTTACCGTTATGAAAAAATCAGGATACCCATACCAGCTACAGAGGGACATGGCATCTAAATAATTTTGCCTCATATAACGTGCACCACCTGTAAAAAAAAGAAGGCAATATAACACGTTTACCGATGCTATCCATATTTTTATTACCTTGGTTGTTTTGATTTAGTATATTTTCGAAAGTATCACACCTAAGATCATCTTGTTTATTCCGTATGTAATTTAATCTCTCGGTCTCAATCATAGAAAGGCCATCAACCAAAAATTTCTGTGACAATCTTCTTGAATTAAGAATTAATAAAAAAATGTGATCACGTTCTTGAATACTATACGCGAACCATTCACGCATTGTACATTTAGCCCATGTTAATTTCGTCGTATCAGTAACATGTCTATGAGGAATGTCTATTCTGCATCCATCTTCACCAAATGGAAGTATTAGTGGATATTGAAGTGCAATATAAGAAGCATGTGTCTCGTTAACACGTTGAAGAGACCCATCTTTAGTTTGAACAATAATGTCCAAACTTTTGTTTGCATCACCGATGTCACCTACAATTAAGGCGGCCACTTCGAAGCGGTCGGTAAATTGTATGTTCTTCCATCTTGTACTCTGTTCCCTATAATTCGTAATTTGAGATCTAAGTCAGGGTAACATTTAAATGTTTCTCTTACCATCCTATAAACCTGAACTAAAATATTCTTTTCATCTAAAATCTGTTTAACTTCTTGAATAATAGATAGCTCCATTGTTGAATCCTTTGTTGAATAACTGTTTTTAGATCAAGTAAATATGAACTCAAGTCAATAATGATCATATAAATATGTAATTACAAATCAGTTTAATGTTTGATGTAAAAAAATATATAAGTAAAAATTATAAATTAATAATAATAATAAGAATACGTGAACGGTATCCAACGAAATAGAAACTTAAATAGAGACAGGGTTTATATAGGCTGGGGGTTTTAATTAATTTAGTAATTTAAATTAAGAAAAATCGATTTTGTTTAAATGGTAGATAATGTTAATCCCCAAAATTATGTAGAGGTTTAAATTTTAAAAATTGTAACGGTATATGTTCCTATAATACCGTGTATAATTTATTTAAAGGCAGAAAGTTTAAAAATGGTGCAGATGTTTTCATTTTAATTTATATTCGATATTTTTTTATTTAAAATGCAGATTTGATTGGGGTTAATTGTTGCCGAAGTTAAAGGAATCTAATGATACAAAATTAAAAAAACGAAATAGAAACTTAAATTTAAAAAAACGAAATATTTTGGCATTAAAAAGATTCCTAAATTTAAAAAATCTAAATATCTAGATTTTTATTAGTTTTTTTTAACATATTTTTACAACTCTGATTTTTAAAACTCTGATTTTTTAAACATATTTACAGAAATTTTTTTATTATCTCGTATTCCAATATGCAGTTTTGAAATTTGGTTATTTGCGTACGAAATTAATTCCATTAAATATTTAGTTAAGGGTCGATTATAAAACTGGAAATACCGAAAATCTTTCAATATGTAGATTCCCAAAACGGGTTAATCCCATCCGAAATTCATGTAGTAAATTATTTATTTCGTATTTAAAATGCAGTTTGTTAGTTTGGTTATTAGGATCCGATATTTATGCTTATAAGTATTTAATTAATGGTCGATTAAAAAATTGGAAATTTTTAGAAATTGCCATGTGTCATTCTGCCTCCTAAGAGGTGCCACGTGGCCATCTAAAAACCTTATTTTATTATATAATAGATTTAATGGAAATTTAAATCTGAAGTTCCGGATTAATTAATTTATTGAATAAAATAAAATAAAATATATAAATTTTCTAAATACAATAACAGAAACATATGGGTCGAGGAAGGTGTTTATATAGAAGAATATAAATATTTTTTGAATTTTTTTAATTTGTTAATTAATTCTAAAACTAAATTATTCATTTAATATGATTGTTATATATAATGCAATCTTAAATCAATATTAGACGTCAACCCTATTTTATTTATATAATAATAAAGCATTTGTTAAAATTTTAATTCTGTATTTATGAAATAAATAATTTAGGAAAATTCAAACTCTCTCTATTTTTAAGGAAAGTTGTTAAAATTTCATAACTCTATAATTTAGGAAATAAATAGTATTTTATTAATTCAAAAGATTTTTTTTTTAAATGTATAGACCGGATTCTATGGAGATTTAAATTTAAAATTTAAAATTGGTTGGAATAAAATGTATAGACCGGATTTGTTTTTGGCTGAAATTAAAGGATTAGAATATTTAAAATGAAAATTGATTTGTTTAAGGCATAATTTACTTATCTAAGGCAAATAAAGTTATTTAATTGCCTTGAAAAATTCTAATTTGCCTTATATGAATTATAAATTGCATTGAACAAATCATTTCCCATTTAAAATTTGTTGAAATAAAATGCTTGAAATGTAATAAAATGTCACGTGTAATCCTGGGTTCTAAGAGGTGTCAGGTGACCACCTAAAAACCTTGTTTTGTTATAATAATAGATTGAATTACTCCTATTGATTGGAGATCGTAGTAACGGGCTACTTATAATTTTTACTTAACAAAATGTATATGTACTCCTATATATGTGAAAAGGATCTTCATTTCCTTATTTCGATCAATTTATATTATATCTTTTTTATGAAATTCGCGCTTATTAATATTAGTAGTAGTATTAACCATACTTTTGTATGGCACTACTATATGAGATATCGTGTATGATTTAGAAAAGTCTTCATAACATTTTGTATAACATAGGCCAAAGTTGTTGGGTGGTAGAGAATTGAAGACGAGGAGGGCAATGGGTCCCAACTTTAGAATGGGAAAAAATAAATAGTTAAGGCAAAATAAAACGAAGAAGAAAAAGATTAACGTTAATATTACAATTCAAATCAGATTTAATAATTAAAATATTAAAAGAATGGGTACTAAGATATTTGAGGGACGATACTGGGAAAAAATCGAAACCACAAAGAGGGGCGTTTTAATTTAATTCATTTTAGGAACGAAAGGTGCAAATTTTTCAAATCACATGAATGAAATATGTAATTTACTCGAATTATTAGAATGTATCTGGTATAAGAATTACCAGTACATGATAAAATTGATCAATCAACCAAATAAAAGATTTTCTTATTAGGAGATCGTAAAGCATAAGCCATGGTACCAAGTTTTTAGTCATCTAAATTAAGTTATATATAAATGTTTATTTAAGATGGTTCTATGTATTATAATGGAAAGTCACATCTGATAATTTAATCTTGTCATATATACATGTTTTTATTGTTGTCTTACAAAAAGAGTGTGAACGTACTCATAACAACCAAATTTATTCGCTTCAAGTTGTGAATATTTTGATGGTTTGAATATTATTTTGCTACTTGTGTATATTCCATTCATTCTTGTAACATCACATCCCTAATAAACAATCGATCATATGTAACTTAATTATGCATTATATTATTCCTCAAATAATCGACTTGCTAAAACCGACTATCCTATATTAGTTTAGTTCAACTTGCTAGATAAGATGACTAGAAAAAGAAAAAAATTAGGAAGAAAATTATATTAAAAGTAATGATATTTTGGTCAATTTAAGTTAGTATGGACGAAAAATGACTAAAGATGGATCACAAAAAAAAAGTTTAGAAATAAAGTAGCAAAATTTAAAGAGAAATGGTATTTGTGCCTATAATTTGTGTCTACCCGTAAGTCTATTTACTTCTAAACTTGACATGTGTTATCCATTAATTATTTCTCTTCATATCATCACTTGATTTTGACACTTTTCATGATCAAATTGGTAGGTACATGTGTAGGCACATTCAGTAGGCACAAATACCATTACTCAAATTTAAAATACCAAATGCATAAATTCTGTAATTTACTCTAGTTATAAGACTGGGCTTATTGCATGACCGATCGAATGGTCACGACCGCCACCTCACCTCCGGCGACGCGTCCCTCCCCCTTACACGGAATTCGGTCGCGACCGTTCGCTGGCCGAAAGGTCGACTCCACGACCGTTCGTCTTGCCCTCTTTCATTTCTATATACACACACACACACATATATATATTAATAATTTAATAATATATTATATATAAAATAAGTAATATAGATATATATATATATATATATATATATATATATATATATATAGTAATAATCTGAAAAAAAAAAAAAAAAAAAAAAAATTGGTCGCCAATTCGGTCGCTCATTACGGGCTATAGGTCGCTGTCTGGTCATGTGTTTGATCAGGAGAGAGAAAGCTGATGTGACGCAGAGGTGGCAGGGGTGACCAAACATTACGGGTAGTCTAAGATACCCCTAAATTTGAATTAATTGTTCCTATTATACCCTTAATAAATAAATTAATTAATTAAAAAGATTAATGTGCATTTGGTTACATCTGCAATTAAATACGGTTACATCTGCCTCTTCGTTTGCACTTGGCCATAATTTCAAAATGTATCGAGATATGTTGTAAACTGCCAATTGGTTCACTTCTCGCTTCACGCAATTTCAATCTATATTATCAGTTTCAGACAGATTGATTTGCGAAGTGATCACCAGATATCAGGTAGATTTCAATTGGTTCACTTCTCGCTACCTAAATATCAGTTAGATGCCATATTTGCAAATTCTGACCAAAAACCTGCCGCAGTATTGTAATACGACAAAAATGTCATTAACGTAAAAGGTTTTGTCACATCTCTAGAGCTATAAAATAGCAACAATGCCCCTGGATCTTTCAAACGGATTTTGGGAAGATAATTGTGTTAATTTTGGGTCATTTTTGTGTCATTATACAACTATTAGAAGTACTACTCGCGCAGTGCGTCGGCAAGTATCGTGTAATAATATTTTGCAATGATTAATTAGTGGGTGGTAGTGACGCTAGTGATGGTGGTGGTATTAATTTAAACATTTTAAAGTTTAAAAGATTAACAAAGATAATTATAGTGACTATATGATCTAGTAGTTCAGTTGTCTTGGGACAATTTAATACTCGTAATCGTCATGCAAAATTTTGGGGGTTTTTTTCTTAAGTTTTGGTGCTTTTTGTTATTTGGGGTTTTCCAGCTTCTTTACTAGTTCTTTAAATGAAATTTTCTGCTGTATTTGCAAACTTGTATCCAAACGAGCATATATGTCTCCGCACGTTGTTGCGGGCTTTATAATATCACTTTTTATTTTATTTAAATGTCAAACTAAAAAATTTGCAGTCTTGCGTTTGTTGAATATTAGGGTGTAAGAGTATGTTTTATTCTATTCAACTAAGATTTTAACCGATCTACAAATATTGTATTACATATATAACATTATAGATCTTTGAATTTTTAAATGATATTTATAAATGTTTAAAGGACTTTTAAATTTAGTCTTTTGAATAATTTTCATAAATGTTTTAGTAATTCCAATAAAACTGACAAACTTATACTCGTATCAATGTTAAGTATAAATTTGAAAATGTATAAGTAGTAGTAATAATATTAAAATTGAAGGTGTTTAGGGATTCAATTCCATTTTAAAAAACTTTAACAAAAAAGGTTAAGAAAATGCTTTTAAAAAAGAAAGTAAAGAAAAAGCTTTTAAAAAAGGAGGTTGAAAAAGCATTGACTGGGATAGAACCCTGGTTGCCAAGAAGGTAGCAACTTCCAACTTGTGCACTTAACCACTATGTCAAACTACTCTTTTGTTAACAATTTCACATAGTGAATACAGACTTTTATTCTTATCTTTATGAACAGTACTTTTAGAATGAGAATCTATATCTCTATTAAATGAAAGGATTTCAAATCCACTTTTTTCCTTTTAATCCAAGTAGATTGCTGACATGTAATCACATGTCACCCTTTGGCTGTCACCTGTTCTATCTATCAGCATATACCCCACTTTTTCCTTATCAAACTGCACATCCACGTATGCAATAGCCACCTGACTCATCATGCCACGTTCGCCAGCCACGTCTGAATCGCACTATGCAACGAGTTATTGTACTTATATACAATTGCCATTGTGCTAAATGGAACTATAAACAGTAAATTTGTTCTAACATGCGCATGTGCATAAAATATTTATATAAAATGGTTATGGTTATGGAGAATTAGAGAATAGAGATGATAAAGTAAAAAAGTCAATATTGGTGGAGTGTTATTCTTACTGGCAACATATCCTCTTCTTTTTATCTAAAAAATAAAGCTTGTAAATAAAAAAACGTAAAAAAATTAAGTCTTCAATGGTGTCCTTTTTATAAGCTTTATTTTTTAGTTTATACATTTTCTGATATAAAACTAAATAACTTTGTAAGATTATTTATTTTCTACTTTTTTCTTGGACAATAAAAAAGGTAAAATTATGAAGCATCGCTCATAATCTTTTATAAATTATTAATAAGAAAAATGAAACATCATAAAAAAGAAATTTTACTATATGTGATTAAGAAATCTTATTATATGTAATAAAGTGAACGTTTTAAAATCCCGCTGCAGAGCGCGGGCTTAATAATGCTCGTTTTAGGAACAGTTACTGATTCATCGCTTAATTTAAGGAGATAAACGTTTTTAGGGTTCTATCTCCATAACCGCATTTTTCAATCCCCACATCTAAACTCGCTTGTGAGTTTTCATCTCTCAGTTTCTAATATTCCATCTCCAAACCGCTTGGATTCATATTACAGCCTTCAACCGTAAATTACATCTCTGCATTTTTCTCCAAAATGGGTCGTGTGCGTGGGTGTTCTCTTCAACCGATTCGGCCTCTCTTCAGATTGATAAAAATTCCGTTTTTTGGGTTTTATTGAAAGGTATGTGATGAGTGAGATATTTAGAAGTTATTATTAACTATATTCAACTTCAAAAATCGGTCAAAAGTTTTCATCTTTGTCGTTTGATTTGCCTTTAATGTGCTATCCAGTTGATTCTCAAGAATATGGTAATGACAATGCACGGCTATTATTTTCAAAATATTAAAGTTTTCTAGCGGCCACCTGCCAAGTGTTCGATGAAATGTCACGGCTATGACTTCAGTCTCCGTTTTGACAGTTTGTTCATTACAATTCTAATATGCAAAAGAGGTATATTTCGAATAATTGTAATACGAATCTATCAGATAGGCAAGCAAAAATCTCAATATCATTCGATTTCATGTTTTTATTCTTCAAATCCATCTAATATCTATGAATATAATAACTACAGGAGAAATTTCAACTTCTCGTCAAGAGATGAGGGGGCGTCAGATACAATAGCTGCTAAAAATTCAAGGTGTTTTTCAAGATTTAATTTTCATTTTTGAATTGAGCTCTTTGGCTAAACATATTTTTTTTTCTTGATTTCATATTTTTAGGCTACAAACTCAAGGTGATATTCAATATTTAATGGTTCTTTTGGTTTATAATAAAAAAATACGCTGAAAAAAACAGGGGACGTGATGTCTTTTGGTTAATTTTAACATGTTTTTCACCCCAACTTATCTGAAAAACACTAAGTTTTGATGATGAAATAATTGATCGAATCAAATGTCGACTAAATCGACACATTATTTATAGTTTGTTATTAGATTAAAGCCACACATGGAACAATTGAGATGTTTCCCTTTCTTTAGAAAAATGTCAGTTTGATTGTGGGGATTAAAATAGATTACTATGGGTTTTTTTTATTGTCTCTTTTTATCCTATATTTGCACTTACTCAATTTGCTTTTTCATAAGTGTTCCCTAACTGGACATGATGAAGAAAGAATGGCAATGGCTCACTTCATTTTTAACATCTCAATCGCTGCTCGGATTTCTATTGGGTGATATGTCATTTTAGTTCTTCAATCTCTGTTATAACACAAATACAGTGAAGGCTATCCATGTGCTACAAACTATGGTGGATACGAGTAAGCAAAACACCTTATATTTCAACTACTACTTTATCATCAACTATTCAGTTTCATATTTAATTTCATGCTAACTATAAATTAGTTCAAATGCTTCAATCTAATTTTAAGAAAATAATTATTTTTTCTAGGTACATTGCATGGCAGAAACCTTGTGACAAAAACATGCTTTGGCAGCATTTCAGTTGTACCATACGAAATCAAGAGGTAATTTGTCTAAAATATAAACCGGAAGCTTGTGGTTCATTAATATAATATTATAATATCATAACAAATTGTCTACCAAGCAGTGAATGTGTAGTCCAACTAACTTTCAGATTTACACTTTATTATTAAAAACATTTTAAACTTCTTAATGGTTCGATTGTGTTTTATTTATAACGGTTCAAATGGGTGAAATAGAAAATTTGTTTATAAGGAATAGCTCAAACGGGTTGAAAGTTGCCCAAAGTGTCATTTTATATTTAGCTTATATTCAAACACTAATTATTTACTAAAATAAAGAAACATAAATTTGGACAGGTTGTGAAGAACTAAATGATTTGCAAACCATTGATTCACATTGTTTTACACAACCGTTTAATGAATCGAATAAGAAATTAGGGCTTGCTCCAGGTGGTATTGTTGTTTCTAGAAAAGAATCGAATGATGCAATATTTGCATAAAGTGGTTGAAATGGATAGTTATTGTGATATGGTCAAAATAACATGGGTTGACCCAAAAGGTCATAACTCTTTTTATCCTATATTTTAATTATTTTTGTATATATATATATATATATATATATATATATATATATATAGTCAAAAATGAAATGTGTGTGCGGGCTTGACTTTGTTAACAATACGAAGAACATGGAGAGATTTACAGATCAAGTGAGGCAATAACCATTGATGCAGCGGTAATTATATTCTCGCGTTAATTTTGTTTTTTTCCATTGTGATTATGCTTATGTAATGTGAATTGTTTATCCAGTTTGACAAGATTTGAGAACCAAAGATTGCAATTCTTGATCATCAAAAGAAACTCAAGAGTGTCATTAGCAAACATGGTGTTTGAATCATGTGTGTGGCATTTAAGCATATATGTATTCGTGGATTTTCTGATGAGAATGTGATCGGAGAAGTTGGTCATGTTATAGTGTATATTGGTATTTTAGGTGATAATACTTGTGTGGTACTGGAAACTTATTGAATAACATGTAATTTTTTATACTCATTTTTAGTTCAATTTTAACGTCAAACAATTCCAATTTGTTATCAACCAGAGTGTGGTACTTGGTATACCGTATACTCATGTTGATTCTTCTTTCATGTGTGTGTATGCGTGTTATTGTTCCTCTTCAACAATGACCCACTATAGTTTATGATAATTTGACCGTTTTTTATAGCCATGTAATAAAGTTGTTGAACTTTAAGTTGAATTCAAGGCTTTAATCAAATTATAGAGCTGAATAAAATCATGTGTAAACAAGATGCTTTACCAACTGAGTTACAACTTGTAATAAATATTTTTCTTATGTATATAATTTCTTAAGGGGTCTTAGTAATTTACAATATTTAATGTTGCAAACCTACACCAATATATAATTTCTATAATTCTCAATTTTCTTAACATTTTTTATAGTTATATCAATCTTATAGGCCACCCGTGATTTATCACGGTTTATAGGCTAGTTGTATTATTAAGAAAAGGCTTTTAAAAAAGAAGGTTAAAAAGAAAGTAAAGAAAAAGCTTTTAAAAAAGGAGGTTGAAAAAGCATTAACTGGGGATATAACCCTAGTTGCCAAGAAGGTAGCAACTTCCAACTTGTGCACTTAACCACTCTGCCAAACTACTCTTTTGTTAACAATTTCACATAGTGAATATATATTACAGACTTTTATTCTTATCTTTATGAATAGTACTTTTAGAATGAGAATTGTATTATACGAGGATTTAGTTCACCGCGCGTTGCTGCGGATTACAAACGTGCAATTTTTACTGCGAGATTAAGGTTTAGTTTTTATTCGATTTAGTATTATTTTTTTGAACTTTCGAACAAAAAAAACATACAACCATATATATTATAACTGCAACAATATTATTTTAGGTAGTTTTTTCAAAATTTTAAATTAATATAAAATAGGTAGTAGTTATTAGTTAATCATTTATATTGTGTTTGATTTATGTTACTTATATTAATTTTGTTATTAAAGAAAGTTTATATGAATATTTATTTTCTTAATAATTGATATGTCTAAATTGAGATTAAACAACATTATGTTTTTATTAAGTATTTAGAAATGAGTTAAGTTAGTACTAATTTTTAATAAGTTAAACATCTTGTTTTGTAAAAAAATATATTATATATTATACTTTCAAACTTTATAAAAGTTGTTTCGTCGCACTTCGTTGTAAATTGTTATTCTTTATTCACATAATTCTTGAACGCTTGTAATAGTAAAAAATGAATAAATAATTATTAGATGGTTATATTAGAAGTGTGAGTTAAAAATATTTGGAGTTTGAAATATAATTATTGAAAGCTAATTGAAGGTTTTATTAAAAAAAGTTATCAAGTTGTTATGCATTTTAGAAAGTATAAGGATTGTTTTGTAACTTCAAATAACAAAACATCAAAAGAATAAAAGAAGAGTATGCAAAGAATAGAATTTGATTTTAGAAAAAATAAAAAAGAACAGAATTTAGTTTAAAAGACAGTTTTTAAGTTGCTAAATATACCCACTCCAACTTTTTTTTACTCTTATTTTCCAAATGAAAAATATTTGACAAAAAATTAAAAGTCACTATTATTATATTATTCCCCATAACCCCGTTTCCCTTCACTCTTCCGTTCCGTAGCTTGGTTAATGAACAGTAAATGAGAATGGGAAATGTATTAAAGGTACAATAGTAATTTGACAAAAGCGAAACCAATTAAATTAATAATCTGGTAACTGTAACAGGCTGCAAATTAAGGGTTACAAAGGCTCAGAAAGCCTTTATCATCACTTGTACCAGAACACCACCCCAATGGGCTACAAATGGGCTGTAAATTTCATGAAAACGAATCCCAGAAAATCTTGGTTTTTTGACCGTGATGATGATCTTTTAAACCAGGTAACAGCACAAGATATTTCACCAATGGTTCGTTGTCGACAAAATACTACTCACTATTATATTCCTAATCAACAATGGTGATTATGGTTTGGCAAAATAACAGTAGCTGTAGTTGATTAAATACTAGTATATTACATTTTTACCCCTCTAAAACTAAAATATAAACTCACAATCACGACCAAACTTTAATGATTTAAGTATTTATTTTCAAAAAATATATTTATGAATTATTATTTCATTCCAAAAGCTTACAAAAAGTATGTAAATCAACCTGGTCAAGGGGCGGAACTACCATTACCCAAGGGGGACTAAAGCCCTATATGGACCAAAATGTTACACTAAGCTTTTTTTTTTTATAAATAATTTGGCACATTATTTAGTTCATACATGGTTAAAACTTACATCCTCGACACAAAATAGCTAGGACAGCAACTTATTTTTTCATATTGATTTACAGGTAAAAAATTTATTAGTTGGTCTTAACGTATGCATAAATCGAACACCAAAAAATCTCAATATAGTATGTTCTTTATAAAAATTTTGTTAAGATATCCCTTTTTTTTTTAATCAAGATTAACAATATTTTATTATTTTTCTCAACGTAATATTTTTTTTTTTGACAATTTTTATTCTCCAGATAGTATTTGTTGGTGCTTGTTTTTACTAAGTATAAGTTGCTTTTAATATTATTATTTTTGCTTAAGATGTTTTTTGATGTTGTTTTTAAATATGACGATTGGTTGCTTAAAGCCTTTTTGGATCCGCCATTGACGTATTATACAATATCATATCCAAATTTTCAAAAAATAATAATCTCCTAATAATAAATTGAATAAAAGGTCTACCATACAAATGTGTTGTTTGGGGAGGATTGTTTGTGGTCCTAGGGTTAGGGATTGCAATAATATATGGTTGGCTAGTTGGCTCTTGGGGATATCAAAATTGAAGCTCCCATTTTCATTAAGCGCACAGCTGTCAAAAACTGGCACGGCATTAAAAAAATACACGAAATGATACGAAATTGGGACGAAATCGAAATTTGAATTCGTGTTCGTGTCGTTTTCGTGTCATGCAAAACAAACATGAAATCGTGTCGTGTTCGTGTTCAGAGATTAACACGAAATTGACACGATAGTTATAATTTTGAGAACATTTAGAAATTTATGTTATATTTTTATCATGTTTTTGTCGTGTTTGTCATGTTTTTAGCATTTATTAAGTAAGAAATTCGATATTTTTGTTACTTATATTGTGTTGTTGTGTTTGTCGTGTTTATCGTTTTTTTATCGGGCCGTGTTCGTGTTGGCAAAATAAAAATACGACTTCGTGTGGTGTAGTTTTCGTGTTGAGAATTCAAATTCGTGTCGTGTCGTGTTACCTAAAAATACGAAACGTTAGGCACGATTTGACAGTCTTTAAGTGTGTGATATTTCAAACGATGTGTGTGGGGGGTCTTCGTTTTAAATTAGTGGGGTCTTCCAATTCCCATCCCGACCTTAATTAATGACCTCGCTCACTTCGCAAATCGTTCAAATATATCAAAGAAAGCAAATAAGAGTTTTGATGCAGTTATCAAATTGGTTGTGTGAACGTTCTAAGGATTATGAAACTCTTATATCTTTGGGGATTATAGCCCAACACATGTAGTCTACTTAATTCATAAGGGAAGCTATTTCCTCGTTAATGAACATAAATATAAATGAACTTTAAACTTTAATAGTATAATGCTCCAAAATGATTGAATTATTATTTTTTAGCTGCAGATTGAATTATGTATGTTGGTCCCCTCACCCGACAACGCAAAATATCAAGTCTCAACCGACAACCACATGGTTTTAATACAGATTTATGTAGAGGTGGCCGGTGGGTATGAAAGTGGTTTTTTTTTTAACTAAAATTAAACGCTGAACTTTGATTTTTAAGAATTGAAAACTGTTTGGTTTCTTTTTCTTTTCTTTATTTGAATTTTCATTTGTTCCGGTTTCAGTTTTCTTTTTTTTTTTTAAAAAATTTTCGAATTTCTTAACTTAAAAGTTATGATCTAAATATTCAAACTATAATTCATTTTATATATAAATAAACAAACAACTAGTAATTTTTCATATGATATAAAGACCAACCCACGTGTAAAATTTCAAATGATATTTTTTTTTTTGAACAGCAAAATGCTATCACCCCCAAGGATCTCCACACTAACATAAAACACTTGAGTCTAGCAAAAAGCTTTTAAAAAGATAATAATATTTTTACAAAGTTTGAAATATATATAATGACGAGGCAGTTTTATGGTTTAGTACTTAACTGGGATAAAAACCGTCCAAAAAATTCGATTTTTCCAAAAATAAACCGTTCACATCGGTTTCTTTGCTACTTTATTTTATTTTGTTTTTTTCGATTTCAATTTGATTTTTCTACTCACCCCTGATACTTTCACAAGGGACCTTGACCATGTAATATTTTCTTATTTTAATTAAGGATTTTGATAATAACAGTTCTAAGGGCTGTCATAAGACATGCATAAAAAATTTGTATATTCATCTGTAACTGGATCCTGAATTTTTTAAATTATTTATCCATACCATTTTTAATACCAAAACCCTTTAATTAATTATTACCATAGGTCCGTAAACTTATAGATAGATTTTTATCGGACGTAGTGTACAATTTTACTATCAAATTAACTAGTACGAGTAATATTTAATAACCAAAGGGCCTTCGGTCTAGCGGTATGGTGTTTGTCTCTCAATCTTGAGGTCAGGAATTCAAGTCATGTCGTGGACATATGTAGTAATTAGGAGTATATTAGATTTGTCATTAAAAAAAGTAATATTTAATAAAATAATAGGGTTCTTTTGAGTTACCCCATAAAACACAACTTAAAGATTACAGGGATGTGTTTCATTGTTTGTATCAATTAATAGTTTAATTAGGTGATACAATTCATGAGTAAATATATACATAATTAATCAACCTGAGTTTGATTTTATATTGGGTTCAATCCTAAATTCTAATCTTATAAATAGCGTCTTGGGGTGAAAGTAAATTTGGCGCATATCTCTCCCCTTTCCCCCAAGTTCGGCCATCCTCTCAGCTTCTTGTTCGATTTTCTTGATCGAGTTGGGCTGCTAGAGGTGTTAGCCGGTGTTGCGTCCTGACTTCGAGACACTCCGGAACGATTGGTTCCTGCGTCAGGTGCCTGAAATCACGAAACAACCCTAAGTCAGATGCCCTCTGGAAGACGTTTCCGAGAGGACACTCCGATGCTTAAGTAAGTTAATATGGTCAACGTGATGTCTGATGCGAATCGGGAATAAGGAATTATAGGTGAGAGTAATAAATGATAAGTATTGAATGCCTCCTTAACCGAGGTTTACCTTCTATTTATGGGGTTGCACGTTTGAGCGGGAATAAGGAATTATAGGTGAGAGTAATAAAGGAAGACAGGTTTTAGGAGCGGGAAAATAAGATACGGCCATTGGTCCGTATCTTCCATTACCCTTCGGTCCGCCGCCTACTACCTGCTTGTATCCACCGGACCATGGCATCGGTCAGCGTCAGACCTTACCTCCATTAAATGCGAGCATGGCTAGAGGATAGCTTTCCCTTAAAACCCGGACACGCTTAATCGAAGGTCTTTGGAACTTGTATTTTAATGATGACAACGTTACGCAACTAGTTCCGGACCGTATGCGAACCGTCCGTCCTTCCGGGCGTCCGGTGTCCGTATACTAGAGGATTCGTACCAAACCTCATTAAGTCCCTCAGATTAGGAGCGACTTAAATTTTTGAATTTAAATTGGTTCTAATTTGACTTCGTGCCTGCCCTTCTTTTCTGTAATGCCTTTAAGGAACTCGAACCGATCTTTCAGAAAGTTACCGTTAGGTTTTTTGCTAGGATATGACCGTTACCCGTCATGTCACACCCCGTGTCTTTTGGTACTCCTATTTATGACTTTTTACCACCGCTTACTTCTCTACTGCTTTTTCTAATCTCTCAAAATGCTTTCCCTACTTACCTTCTTCCCCCCTTGTCTTTGTTCTTAATCCATCGTCAGTTATGAAGAAAGATAGGCAAACCCGTGAAAAAACCGATAAAGCTGCCAAAGAGAAAAGAATTGCACTCAATACCTTCTGCAATTTACAGTCTAGCGATCTTTCCTCGATCATCCGTGATTATCACATCGACCCCGTTTCGATCTTCGAATCCCTAATGTTGATGACACCATAAAGTTTGCTCCAGAGGGTTACGAACCTGTATACCTACAGTATCTGCAGGGAGGGCTTCGCTTTCCTGTTGATGATTTCATCTTAACTCTTCTTCAAGATCTTGGTATTCATATTGTCCAACTCGTGCCGAACTCCTTCCGCAAGTTTATTGGCTTTATTATGCTTTCCCGGGGACTGGACATCCCCCATTCTGCGAAACTGTTTCGTTATTTCTACATCGTAACTGGTCGTGGTGACTGGGAAATCTTCGCTCTTCCCCCTGGCCAGAGCGATCGGATCTCTGGTCTGAGGGACTCGATCCATGACTGGAAGTTTCAATTCGTGTTTGTCAACCGTTCCGCCTTCCGTGACGTTAGGTTATCCTGGGGGAAGGTCGTCGGGTGTCCGTCCGATCCTCTTCCTGATTTGTCTGACCAGGAATCAGAGTACATCACAAGTCTTACTGCCGCTCAGGTAGATTGGGAGGATCCGGATGAGATCCTTCTCGGGATGGCCGATTTGAGCCCTTTTTATGCCTCCCGGAGGATTCATCCGGTGTGGAAATTAAATGGAGAACCCATTCCTCTTCTTCATCGTTTACAGATGCCCAAAGGGTCGTACCTCGAGAGTGCCGTGTCAGTGGATGACGGAGGCGTAGCCCCAATGAAGGTTCCTGTTATCGAAGAAGTTAGCTCTGAAGAAACCACTTCTCTTGATCCTGCAGAAAAGGATGTTGCTGTTGGCTTAAGTGCAGGGGAAATTAGTTCCCCAATTTCTTCTTTTGGCCTTGATTTTATGATCGAGGGTACGATGATACATGATTCACAGACTGAAGTCACCGCTCCTACAAAGGTTCGCTCCATTGATGTTTTAACCTCTTCTTCCAAAGGGCTTCGAAGAAAAAGGAGACGGGAGGACGTTCCGTCTTCTCTTCAGAAGCAATCTTGGATTCACCCGAAAGGTAAGGAAAAGCCTCCACCCTTATTTTTCTTTTTTTTTTATTATTTACCTTGCTTCCCTAACTCGTAGCTTTCATATCTCTCAGTCTCAGCCGAACAAGCTTTATCATTACCCCCACCAGTATCATTTGTTCCTCCTACATTGGCGATCCCCACAATTGCTTCCACCAGTGCTCCTCTGTCTTCTTCTTCAGGAGGGCCCGTCGTTCTCCGGAGGATGGCTCCTGCCCGTCCTAGCTCTTCTGCTGTTTCTAGGTTCGGCAGTCGGTTATTTAGCTCTGCCACCCAATCTGTAGCTCCGGACCCGGGTTCGGTATTCCCTCATTCTGCCAAGAGTCAATCAAACATTCCTATCTCCGCACCTTCAGGTATAAACCCTCTTTTTTGTTTTTTGCTTCGATAAGCTATAAAAATTGTTTTGACCCTCTTGTTTGCTTTATAACAGGTTTTGCTCAATTCGCCAGTTCTTCCGCCGTTGTAACCACCACATTGCCCGTCAAACAATCAAAGGAAATTACCAAAAGGCCCCCAATAGCCTCGTCCTCCACCCCTTCGGCTTTACGACTGCTCCTACTCCGAAGCAAGTCATTATTTCTCAGGCTCCTTTTACAGGAGAAGCTATGGAGCTTACCCCTGATGACGCTATCTTGAGAGCCAAGGCCGGCTTACTGAGCACTATTGAGCTTCTAACTGATCTTCAAAACCAAAAAGCTCGCCAGGAACAAGTTTCTCAAAATCAATATGCAGAATTCACTCGGATGTCCGGCCTTATTAAGACTGTCAAGGACCTTCATGAAAAGGAGAAGTTTGAGAAAAACCAGCTTGAGGGCTCCGTAAGACAACTTTCTTCCGAGCGGGATGGGCTTGACCGTTCGTTGAGGGCTAAAGAGGTGGAGCTTGCAGATCTTAAAAACCAAAATGATTCCTCGGCTCTCCGAATCGCCGAGCTAGAAGCTTCCTTGGTTGAGAAAGACTCTCAGTTGATAGATGCTAAGCAGTGCCTGGCTGTAATGGAGGTAGAGAACAAACGTTTGTAAGAGTAGGTACGTGGTGGGGGAGAAAACATGTTGTGGGTGCTCCAGAAAGGGTTTCTTGGGGCTTTTGAGACGTTGCTCTCGTCCGATGAGTTTGTTAATCGGAATACCGGCCTGCAGGAGGAGACCTTGAAGTTTGGTCGCTACCAAGGTTACGTGGATACCCGAGAGGCATATCCTGATCTTTTGGGTCATGCTAAGCTGGTACACGATCACTCCGGAGCTCAGGAGAGCATTATGAATTTGTTTGAAAGGCCGGTCGCCCCGGATTATGAGTTGGTCCGTTCGTTTGAAGATGGGGCTATTGATTTGGAAGGCTTGAAGCTGCTTGTTGCTAAGCTTCCGGTTGGGACGGAGGGTGTGGGGGAAAGTTCGATTCGTCCCCCTTAGTGTTGTTAGTTGATGTACTTGTTTTAGGTTACGTTGGTTTTTTTGATGTTAAATGCCTTTGGATCCGTATTGTAACCCTTGCATGTTTTTAATATAACTGTATTTCCTTTATGTACGCGTTTTCTTTTCTGCACGTTATTTCGTAGGTTTTTTTTTTGTTACTTGCTTAAAAAGGCGTCCCTAATTAAGGAAGCCACAAACGTTCGAACCTTTCCTTGTTACGTTCTACTTCCGGTTTTCGTCCGGAGTGGGCCTATGGTAACCTTCCGGTACTCAACATAAGCCCTTCATAGCTATGAATGTTCGTTCGTAAGTTCGTCGTATATTTTGTGTGCTGTGTGTGTATGCATTTTTACCTAAAAAGGAAATCATGACAAAATATTCTGCTTCGGCAGATTCATTCGATTGTTTTGTTACAACACTAATTCCCCAATCCTATGGATATAAGTGGGAAATTTTTTTTTTTTATTACAAAATAAAGAGAAATTCGAGAGGATTCTTAAAGTACATTCGATTACTCAGAAATAGAACTTTCGCAAGTTCCCCATGTTCCACGTTCGCGGGATCGGTCTTCCGTCCATGGATTCCAGCATGTACGAGCCGTTTCGTCTTGCTTCCTTAACGCGATACGGACCTTCCCAATTTGGACATAACTTACCTGGCTTTATCTGCAGGCTTGCCTCGTTCTTCCGGAGCACCAAATCCCCTACCTTACATGCCATCCCTCGAACTTTCTTGTTATAGTGTTTTTCTGTTAGCAACTTATATGCAGCTTGCCGGACGGCCGCGTTTTCTAGACGTTCCTCTACCAGATCCAGGTTATGCCGAAGAGCTTCTTCATTCTCTTCGAATCGAAAGTTATCTACCCTTGGGGAAGTTAATACCATCTCCGGAGGGATTATTGCCTCCGAGCCATATACCAAGCTGTACGGGGTTTCCCCTGTGGCGCTCCTAGCCGTCATCCGATACGCCCATAAAATGCTCTGCAACTCGTCCACCCATCGTCCTTCTGCCCTGCCTAGACGCTTCTTGATTCCTTTTACTATCGTTCTGTTCGTAACCTCCGTCTGGCCATTAGCTTGTGGATGCGCCACAGACGTAAAGTTCTGGTTAATGGACATTTTGGTACACCATTCCTTGAAAGGGTTGTTAGCGAATTGCTTCCCGTTATCACTGACGATAGTATGGGGGAGGCCGAACCTGCATACGATTTGTTGCCATACAAATTTCACAACGTTAGCACCTGATATGCATGCCAGTGCCTTTGCCTCCACCCATTTGGTGAAATAATCGACAGCCACGACCAGGAACTGGACTCCTCCGACTGCTTTTGGGAAAGGACCTACAATATCTATTCCCCATTGGCAGAATGGCCAAGGGCTTGTGAAGCTCGTTAGACTTACCGTAGGTCTTTTGGGGATATCCGAGTATATCTGACACTGCTTGCATTTCTTGATATATTCTTTAGTGTCTGCGGACATACTCGGCCAAAAATACCCCATTCGGAAGAGTTCCTGTGTAAGCACTTTTGGTCTGGAGTGTGAACCGCATAAACCCTCATGAACATCTTTAACGGCCAAGGCCCCCCCTCCGTCTTGCTCAGACACTTCATCCAAGGAGTCGAATACCCTTTCCTGTATAAGGTTCCCTCCATGATAGTATACCTTCCTGCATTGATTCGAATCCTTCTGGCCTCCTTCCTATCATCCGGAAGAGTTCCTTCCTGAAGATACTTCCGTATTCCGAAGGTCCAGCATCCTTCTTCCGGATCGATCTGCATGGCTTCATTATGCCTTTCTTAAATGCTTCTCTTCGCGAGAACCTCGACCAACACCTTTTTTGTTAGGTGGAAAAATAACACGGACGCGAGCTTGCTCAAAGCATCCGCCTCTTTGTTTTTTGTTCTGGGAACCTGAGTTATCTCGAACCCTTCAAACCCTGAAACCGCCTCTTTGGCTTTCATCAAATACCTTTTCATGTGGGCTTCTTTAGCTTCATACAACCCCTTGATTTGGTTTACCACCAGCATCGAATCTGCGAAAGCTTTCACCTTATTAACTCCCAGGCTTTTTGCTAAACTTAATCCGGCTAGTAACGCTTCGTATTCGGCTTCATTATTGGAACACTTGAAGTCGAATCGCAAAGCATACGTTACCTTCTCATCGTTTGGGCCCTTCAAAACTACTCCGGCCCCACAACCTTCCACACTTGATGCCCCGTCTATGTACATGTGCCAATATGGGTCAAACGGATCATTGATAGATGAAGAAATCACACCTTCCGCCAAGGACACACTATCCTCCTCTGGCATTTCTACCAAAAAAATCTGCCAACGCTTGGCCTTTTATGCTCTGTCTGGGGCGAAAGGTGATGTCGTGTTCCCCTAACTCTATTGCCCATTTCGCCAATCGACCTGAACGCTCTGGACATAACAGGATGGTCTTAATGGGCTGATTTGTTAGCACCGTAATTGGGTGAGCCTGGAAGTACCTCTTCAGTCGTCTGGCGGAGTATACGAGGGCCAATATCAATTTTTCGATCATCGAGTAGTTCAACTCTGCATTTTGCAAAGCGCGGCTGACGAAGTAGATGGGCACTTGCTTCTTTTCTCGTTCGGCTATGAGCACGGAGCTGATTGCCTCGGTTTTCGTCGATAGATAAACGATCAAAGGCTCTCCGTCCACCGGGCTAGTCATGGCGGGAATGGTTCTCAGATGTTGTTTCAAATTGACGAAAGCTTTTTCGGCTTCGTCCGTCCATTCCACCATTCCCTTCTTTGTGCATCCGTGCAGAGCTCTGAAGAATGGGATAGATTTTTCTGCTGATTTAGCCAAGTATCGACCCAATGCCGCTAGATTCCCGTTGAGGCTTTGGATGTCTTTCACCGTACGCGGTGTTTTCATTTTTAACAAGCTTTCCACCTTCTCCGGATTGGCCCGGATTCCGGACGTGGTTACAATGTGGCCTAAGAATTTCCCTTCGTCCATCCCAAAGGAGCACTTCTTGGGATTGAGTTTCATATTAATTTTCTGCAGCTGTACCAACGTTTCCTCCACATCTCCCAGCAGGTCATCACTCGTCTTGCTCTTGATGACCATATCATCCACATATACCTCCAAATTCCTGCCGATTTGATTTTGGAAAGCCTTGTCTACCAATCATTGATAGGTGGCTCCGGCGTTACGCAAGCCGAACGGCATCTTGACATAACAGAAAGTTCCTTTTTCTGTGTGGAAAGAAGTTTTTTCTTCATCTTCTTGGGCCATTTGAACTTGGTGATATCCCTTATAGGCGTCTAAAAACGACTTCCATTGGTATCCCCCCAGAGATTCCACCTTTTGCTCAATCTCCGGAAGTGGATAGCTGTCCTTCGGGCATGCCTTGTTGAGGTCTTTGAAATCTACGCACATACGCATCGATCCGTCGCCTTTCTTCACCAGAACGGGATTTGCTATCCACTCCGGATATTGGGTGCTCCGCAAGACCCCAGCGGCCACTAAGTCAATCACTTCTTTGTTAACCACTTCGTTTCGGTGTTTGGCCATGACCCGCTTCGATTGCTTAACTAGGCTAGCCTATGTTCCGCCACTTCCCTCGAGACACCGGTCATATCCTTTGGTTCCCATGCGAACACATTCTTGTGTTTCCTTAACAGATCTCCCAATTGTTCCTGTAACTCTGGGGGCAACTTTCCTCCGATCCGAACCCTTACGTCCGGATATTTCGAGTGAACTACTAGCTGAATTTCATTCTGTTTCGTCCAACTATCTTGGTGCGTGATGCTATTGCACTCCAGGGGGGGCATTGGCATGCTTCGAACAGTGATCACGCCGCGTTCTGAGGGGAACTTGAGCAAACCATGAATTGTGGACGGAAATGCCTGAAATTGCCATAGCCCAGTTCTCCCCAGGATCGCATTGTATCTCGAAGGTGCATCGATGACCACAAATTCCGCCAGGATGGTTTTACAATCGTTTTTCTCCCAATCGGTCAACATGAAAGGAAGGTGTATCTTCCCTCTAGGACACACCGACTGTCCTGCGAATCCTACGACTGTCCCAAGGGCAGGTTTCAACAGAGACTTGACATCGGAAGGAAACTTATCAAAACAATGACTGTACAAAATGTTAGTTGAGCTTCCTGAGTCGACGTAAACCCGACGAACCATAGCCTTAGCTATCACACCAAAGATGACTAGGGGTTCCTTTCCGACATACCCTTCCGGAACGGGTTCTCCTCTTCCGAACTCCACTATTCCTCGGTACCTTTTCCCCAAGGAGGGGGCCGACGATTCCCCTTCTATAGCAAAGATTTCTGTATGATATGCCACATTCTCTTTTTTGGTTTGTGGCTCGGCGACGGCGACTTCCGCCTTCCCTCCTTGTGATTCCTTATCCCTCTTGTAACTTTCACACGAGGCTGTCGAATGCCCCATGATTTTGTGGAACTCACAGCATTAGGATCTCTGGGGTATCGCTTCCTAGCCCCTCTTACCTCCGGCCTTCGGGTTTCATTAGCAGAGTAAGTTTCTTGCCTCGACGGACCATACCGTTCCATCGGCGATCTTCCTTCTTGAGGCCGCCCCCGGTATGAGGGTTTTCCTCCGTATCCGGACCGGAACCCTCCTCTCGCCCTTACCTCACTTTTGTGGGACTGGATCCGACCATGCATTTCTTCTCTTGTGCCTCGAACCGCAACTTCTCAGCACTCTCTTCCTCCTGCTTCAACACTTTGTTCACGGTGTTGATCATATCGTCCGCCTTTACAAAGTCTTTTTTGGATAGCTCTCGGAACAACTCTCCTTCCCTTAACCCATACGTGAAGGCGGATATGATGAGCGAATCCTCCCGTACTGGCATTTTTCGACTTTGCTCATTAAACCTTTTGAAGTAAGATTTGTTGGACTCTCCCTCTCGCTGTCTGCATGCCATTATGGATTGGGATTTTTGCTGGTATTTCTTTTGCTGAATAAAGTTGTGGCTAAACTGTGCGGCGAGTTCTTCAAAGCTTGCTATGCTCCGCTGTGGTAAGCTGGACAACCAATATCGAGCCGAACCCTCAACGGGTTCCTGCGAATAATAAACACCATAGCTTCTGATCCATAGGTATCATTTTAATGGCCCAACGAAAGCTAGCTATGTGATCGTCCGGGTCACCAGTTCCGTCGTATGCTTTAACTCTAGGTCCCTTGAGGTTCGGGGGAATCGGCATCTCGTTAATGTCATCGGTGAAGGGGGATCGGAAACTCCGAGGCGTTGAAGAACGATGTGGGGTAAGGTCTTCCCCTCTTCCCTCGGGGATCCGTTCCCTCCTCCCTTCCGGGGTTCGATCTTTTCTTTCCTCCGGAGTTCGCTCCCTTCTCCTTTCCGGAGTTCGATCTTTTCTTTCCTCCGGAGTTCGCTTCCTCCTCCTTCCTCTTTCTCGCCTGGATTCTTGGCCCGGGATCCGAGCTGGAGGGCATTCTTCCCTATAAACTTCTTCCGCCGACTCTTCCTCGGTAGTGTCATCGCTAGAATAAGTAAGAGTTCGTCCGACCCCGCTCATTCCTTCTGTCGCCCTTCTCCTACTTTTCTCCAGATTCCGCAGTTTCCGAAACTTGCAAAAGAGATGGAACTCTTTGATTTCCTCCTCCGTTGGTTCATCTTTTCCAGACCCCGAAGGAGGAGGACACACCGCTGTGTTAACAATGGCGGAAGTAGGGAAAGGTGGAGTAGGGAGATCGTCCGTCGAGGGAACCAAGGGTTAATTCTCTCCTCTCGGCGTCGAATCGAAGACATTTCGTTTAGGGTCCCACGGATGGCGCCAAATGTTGCGTCCTGACATTGAGACACTCCGGATCGATTGGTTCATGCGTTAGGTGCCTGAAATCACGAAACAATCCTAAGTCAGATGCCCTCCGGAAGATGTTTCCGGGAGGACACTCCGATGCTTAAGTAAGTTAATATGATCGACGTGATGTCTGATGCGAATCGGGAATAAGGAATTATAGGTGAGAGTAATAAATGATAAGTATTGAATGCCTCCTTAACCGAGGTTTACCTTCTATTTATGGGGTTGCACGTTTGAGCGGGAAAGGAAGACAGGTTTTAGGAGCGGGAAAATAAGATACGGCCTTTGGTCCGTATCTTCCATTACCCTTCGGTCCGCCGCCTACTACCTGCTTGTATCCACCGGACCATGGCATCGGTCAGCGTCAGACCTTACCTCCATTAAATGCGAGCATGGCTCGAGGATAGCTTTCCCTTAAAACCCGGACACGCTTAATCGAAGGTCTTTGGAACTTGTATTTTAATGATGACAACGTTACGCAACTAGTTCCGGACCGTATGCGAACCGTCCGTCCTTCCAGGCGTCCGGTATCCGTATACTAGAGGATTCGTACCAAACCTCATTAGCCGGTAATCAAGAAGATTGTTTGTTTAGATGTAATACAATTAGATAAATTCTCTTTTGTATCCTATTTCATCAGGCATTGTGGTAAGAACAAATTTTTTTGTCTCCAAGTGCAACTAACATAAGCTTTCTGTTCAATTAGTTAGTTACGTTAAGTTATATAACTGAGTGTTTCTAACTAAGTTTTAAACAACGTGACTTAACTAGAGTATAATTTTGTGTCGGCTGTCAATCTTGTTATAACCACATGTGTTACTTGTATGAAAAACTTATCGGTTATAGATTAGAATTAACTCTTTTATGGAGACAGGCTAATTGACCTTAACCGACCAAAAGGAGGCATATTAAATAAATACCAAGCTAAATTCCCAAATTAGGATCCCGTAGTGTTTTTTATTCATCTGAAAGTTAAGGAAAACACAGTATATAATGTTGGAAATAGTGTACAACACATCAAATAAACCGGTATTCCGGTTCAGGTATTTTAGAGTCTTATTCAGGTTGCCCTCGAGGCGTCAACGAACACGAGAAATAAACGAGATATTTAATTAATAGTTTAATTAAATGGATTTGGGCTAAACGGACTAGTGTAGTTAATGGGGATTTAACTAGCTACTGAATTCGGGCTATGCAATGGATCGGATCGGGCTTATTGGTGGCGGGCTTAGACTAATTAGAGTTTGACTCTAAATAGGTTTTGCACAGTATATATAGAGGGTTAAGGGTATAACCTAAACACACTTAATACTTGTTTGTGCAATACATTCGGCCGAACACCCAATTCGACCGAACCACCGCCGCTGCCGATCAACCACCGCCTGCCCGCCGTCCCCGCCGCAGCTCCGTCGCCGCCGTTGCCGGAAAACCGAAAGGGTTTCGGTTTGTGTTTTTTGGTGCTCGTTTTCTCAAGGGTGCTTTGTACTACCTCGTGGTACAGCGTCTCGTTCGTGACCTACCTTGGGTGTGATACGATAGAGGGATTCTTCCTTGATACCTAGCATTGTGGTGTTAATCTGACTCGTACTAGATCACATGGTTTGTCATCTTCACCGAGCAATAACGAAGTAAGTTTTGAATTTATTATTTAATTAGTTATTAAATAATCCAGTTGCATTAGAACTGTAAACCTAACAGTCAAAATAATTTTTCTAAATCGGGTCAATGTTCGGTCAAGTTATTTGTAATTTCCGCGACAAATAAATTGTGGCAAACCCAACATATAACTCCGGATTTTTGCTGTTAAAAAAAAGTATATAACTCCGGAAGTTAGAGAAAATTAAGAGGAACATTTTAAGATTAATTTAAGACAATCCATTAGTTATATATAACTCACATAATGTTTCGGCTTTACTTCCCCACTATATATTATTTGAATATATCAAAACTTATTAAGACGCATTCTATTCCTATTAAGTTAACATCTTACTTTTATAGATTGATGGAGCCAATATATAATGGTTGAAAAGTAAAAACATACTCCCTCCGTCCCACAAAAAAGTTCTCATTTCTCATAATGCTTTTGTCCCACAAAAAAGTTCCCATTTCTCACATGTGGTGGGCTCCACACAATAAAATACTATTATTATTAAGAACCCCATCAATAATATCCACTAATTATCTTTCTCTCTCCAAACCAACCTTATATTTTAATCAAAATAATACCAATGACCCCACCACTAACTATCACCTAAAATCTTGTACCAATGGGAAATGGGAACTTTTTTGTGGGACGGAGGGAGTATTTTTTATATAAAAAATTCTAAAACCAAACTAAGGATATCTTTGAGATCAATCGAATAAAAGTTATATAATAAAACTCAATAATAACTAAATTAACCTAATACTTTTTATAAAAGTACGAGTTTTTTAAATTATTCTGGTAACATGTTCAAGAGATGCATTATTAGTTTTTTCAAACTTTAAGCATGTAAAGCTAAAAAATATAGAGTAATATTAGTTCAAGGGGGTAAAGTGTTGTACTTGCAAAGTTAAGAGGGAAAAACAAAAATGAAGGTAAATAAATTAAAAGTGAAGATATGGAATCGAATCGAACCTTCGTGGCTGGTACATGAAATATTGGTATGCATTTATGTTATATATGCACGTATACATATATGTTTTCACGCATGTATATTATTCATGTATGTATCATAAGTGTTATTTGTGCATATATGTTTTGCAGTAATTTTAATGTTTTTTTAAGTATATATTTGATTTGGGTAAAATATTATTGGTTTGCATATGTATATTTACTAAATTCGATTGGGTTAAAAGGATTTTATAGTGTTTTACACAAAAAAAAAAAAAAGTTTTCTATATAACTCACCTCGGTGCAAGGCTTATGTCATCTTCCATGTGTACGTACAAGCAAGCTTGATTTCTTTTCCTCTATAAATAGATAGGAAGATCTATGAATCACCAACCAAGCTTTCATTGAACTTTGGCAAACGCATTTTCCTGTTCAATTCTCTACATTCCCCAATGGCAAGTTCATCAACCCTAATTTACCTTATTTTAACACTATTATTGACTTATAACCTTTATGTTAATGGATGTTATACGTCTATAATAAGCTTCGGGGACTCACTTTCCGACACCGGAAACCTGAAACAAATTTACATGAAATCCAATGCCGAGACACTCGACTTTATGTATCCCCCTTATGGTGAAACGTTTTTTCATAAACCAACTGGACGTTTCTCTGATGGTCGTCTAATTATTGATTTCGTTGGTAATGTATATAAACATATGTTAATTTCCATGTTAATTTGGACATTTTGCTTATGCTCTTTTAAAATAAGTTCTTTTTTTTTTTTTTGAAGCTGAGAGTCTTGGGCTGCCGTTGATACCACCGTATCTAGGCAGAGATGTGACGGAGTTGGGACAAGGGGTGAATTATGCGGTGGCGGGTTCAACCGCTTTGAATCAGTCGTTTTTTGAAGAAAGAGGAGTGCATCTTTCTAGGCCCAATGCATCTTTGGATTTCCAGTTGGGTTGGTTTAGAGAATCATTATCTTCTATTTGCTCCATTGTTTCTGGTAAAATATACTTCGTCAAATCTACACTCACTTAATTAATATTGAAAAGTGTATATTTAAAAAAATTACAACTATAAAATAGAGATTTCAATATAAATAATAATTTGATTTTAACTAATATTTAATTTAATTTTAAATATAGAAAGTGATTTTTACATCATATCTTTTAATTCATGTACCATAATAATTACTTTAAATATTTATACAGTTTGCAGAATTATTCATATATTGCGCGATGGATGCAAATGTGTGTGAGAATTAATTCTCTATAAATATAGAAAGAATACAATTTACCCTTTATTTTTTATTTTAATTTTCTCTCACCACTCTCAAATAGTCACATGTGCTATTTTTCTGTCCACCATCCGCACCTCCATCACTCAATGGTCTCTTTCTTTATCCCCTCTCACTCAAGTCTCAATCGACATGCCAGAAATTTAACAGCCATAACCATGACTTAGAGGGTGTTTGGTATTGTGATTTGAAGTAGATTATCTGCTTATTACGTTTTGAAAATACAAATAATCTAAAATTAGTGTTTGGCAAAAGGTAGGAAATAATCACTTATTTGCGTTTTGGAGCTTTCAAAATGGAGTTTTGAAAAAGTAGGTTGGTAGCTACTTATTTGCGTTTTGAAAATGAAGTTTTGAATCTTACCTATTAACTAAACAAATAATCAGGTTTGCCAAACACTAAAAACAAATTATCTGATTATTGCGATTTCAAACATCATAATCAAATCCAAACATTATTTTTCAGAATCACGTTTTGTAATCACTGATTATCTGATTATTCATTTTCAAAACACATAATCTATTTTCAATAAGCAATCTCAAACACCCTCTTAATCGATATGCAAGTTATCCGTAGAAAGAGAGGTTTGCCTCTAATTATATGGCATGTTGCTACTTGCTAGTAATACTAACGATCCAAAAATATAATCAAAATCGTTGTGGATGACGATAATATTCGTACGTAGGGTTTTATAATGGTAACAATATAAGACATAAGAGTACAAGATGTTGAGTTATGTTAAACTCGTGATAAAGCATTTTTGCCTTTTCAACAAAGTCAAAATCACCCACCATTTTAATACTCATATAAGTATATAATATCCATGCGGAACACATAAAAAAAACTAAAACTAATTAAAATTTTCCCAAAAATTAAAAAGAACAAAAAAATTAAAATTTCTTTTGGTTGTGCACTAAACAATTGGCGTAAGCTTTAAAATAACTTTACCATAGGTGCCGGTACCCATTTGGCGCCAAAGGCGTTTTAATGACCTTTGGCGCTTGACATAGGGTGCTCTAATGCAATTCGTGTTTTTGCAATCTATATGTTCGATGAAATGCCTAGCAGAGATAAATGGCATGTTCTTCATGAAATTTGTGCAAACGTTATATGATCAT
The DNA here is from genome assembly GCA_963853835.1 of Calendula officinalis. Classification (NCBI taxonomy): domain Eukaryota; kingdom Viridiplantae; phylum Streptophyta; class Magnoliopsida; order Asterales; family Asteraceae; genus Calendula; species Calendula officinalis. The sequence continues at coordinate 31,223,317 of OY970821.1, read as the reverse complement.
GATATATAAAGATATATCTTCAATTGTTAAAAAAATAGTACCTCAAATTTGAATTTTCAGAAAGTTGGATATAATATAATTTGTATTTTCAGAAAGTTGTACAATTTATGTTTTAGGATTAATTTAATTAACATCAATTTGTTGCAGACTGTAAGCAATTAATCGGGAGTTCTTTGATTCTCATGGGAGAGATTGGAGGAAACGACTACAATCATGCATTAGAAGTTGGAAAATCTATGGAGGAGGCCGAGACATATGTCCCATTTGTTATCAAGTCTATCATCTCTGCGGTCAATGTAAATATCTATTCTATACTACTCCCTCCGTCCCTAAATAAAGTTCTCATTTTGCCTTCAAATTTTGTCCCTAAATAAAGTTCCTATTTCTCAAATATAAGGGGCCCACTTAATATAATAATATTATTACCAATACTTTCACCACTAACTATCTCTTAAAACACTTTCTCTCTCCAATCAAACCTTATATTTTAATCAAAAGTAATACCAAATACCCCACCACTAACTATCTCCTAAAATGTTGTGCCCAACACAAATGAGAACTTTATTAAGGGACGGAGGGAGTAATATTAATACATTTAGGCCTTCTAATATTAGAAGACCTTAATCTTACATTTCTATTTTGGGAAACATCTTAACCAACACAAAATAAAAAAATATTGCCTAGTGGATTCGAACCCAAGACCATTTAGGAGTTAGGAGTGTGTGTTAACCACTTCATCTACTTGATACTTTCCTTTATCCCAGCAACTAATATATATAACCTTTAACTTCAACATAGCTAAAATGACCCATATTTAAAAAAACGTCAATTTCGGATTTAAGGAAACTTATGAGATATTCAACATAGCTAAAACGGCTCATATTTAAAAAAAACGACAATTTCGGATTTAAGGAAACTTATGAGATATCTTTATTAATCTTTACAAAATTAAAATTAACATCACCCACCATCCGCACGACCACAACCAGCAGCCACTATCACTACCGTCGTCACCACCCACTACTTGATCGCCGTCAAATTTAGTCACAAGGTATCCACCGCCGCATTGCGTGTAACACCGCAAAATTTAGAAACCATTTTTTTTTCATTTAAAGGTGCGGAAGCATAAGATAATAACTAAGTTTTAAGTTTAGGTTTACAGTCCAAACGTCCCAAATTAATTTCCAAAATAAACATTGTGTAAACGGTGTCACCTAACGAAATGGCTCATACAAAACATATTTTAATTATTTTGGTCAATCATCCCGTCCAAAGCACCGTCCAACCTGAAAAAGAGTCAACGAGTGGAGGGATTAGCACAAAGCTAAGTGAATGAATACAATCTACAATTTCTGTTAAGCACAACAAGCAAGTAATAGCATTTCCACAATCGAAAAGCCACATAACCACAAAATCACTATTTGTTCACTTAATCACTGTTCACTTAATCACTATTTTGTCCAGGGAGATCGGTAGTCCTGCCGGAAGCCTAAAACCATTGTCGGCCAAACAATGGTACCCGATGGCGCTATACCCGATGTCCCGGTAAACCCCCATACGTGTAACACATACAGGTAAGGTCCGAATACCGCGACCAACAATACACTATGCCCAGCCGATATCTGTCCGACGCTGACATCCCTAACGTCAGCCGTAACTTCGCAAACGTATCCTTCCGACACTGACTTATCCCGAATGTGCACATCGTCATGTATAGTAGTCTTCTATCAACTAGGTATACATATCACTATCATATAATTATCATACCACAAATAATTATGCAACCTACAAAAGCAAGTTATAAAAGTTTGCGCTGAAGCACAGTCGAGACATCTTCGCCCTCTGCGAAGATGATCACGTTCCAGTCCCAAAATAGTGGAGCAACACTAACGGATCAGCACTAACGGATCAGCATTAACTGATCAGCACTAACGGATCAGCACTAACTGATCAGCACTAACGGGGTCAGCACTAACTGATCAGCATTAACGGGGTCAGCACTAACTGACCAGCATTAACGGGGTCAGCACTAACTGATCAGCATTAACGGGGTCAGCACTAACTGATCAGCATTAACGGGGTCAGCACTAACGGGGTCAGCACTAACTGATCAGCACTAACGGGGTCAGCACTAACGGGTCAGCACTAACGGGGTCAGCACTAACTGGGCAATACTAACTGATTGCAACCAAATACAAGTTGGAGATTAAATCCACTCACCGTAACCTTCTCCTTGCCACCAACTCAGTAGTCTAATGTCACTGAGTTGTCCTCCCGTTTCCTGTGAATCCAAAAGAATACCGAATTAGTACGTAATTTCACCAAATTATAAACAGTTATCAAGTAAGTTCATAAACTAACTTTTTACCCAATTGACATCTAAATACTTGCCATAATAACTACTCAAGTCATATTCACATCATACTTTCATAATTCAAGTCAACTAACCACATTATACATTTCACATCCAAACGGGTCAAAACCACATATTATTTGATCATTCATGACCATCTACCAATTTATCACAACTAGTTGACCCAAACGGGTCAAAACCCAAATGTAACTACAACACTTCACAAGCTCCATCATTTAGCACACATTCATCACAATTAACAAGTCATAACCAATTAAACAATTCATCAAGTTCATGACAACCAAAAACCCAAGTATTTTACTTCTAAAATTCCTAGTTCATCTTTTCACCCAAATAGCCAAACACTAGTTAGTTTACTTCTCAAAATCCACCAGTACTTAGTTTTAAACATACATAACTTACCAAACATGTTTTCTTAACAAAATAAACAACAATAACCATCAAATACTCAAGAAATCCAAGGTTTGACAAAACTCATCTTTTCGAAACCTCCATTAATGGAGCTTGAAGGTGAGTTTCACAAAAACTTAGTTTCTTCCCATAAATAACCACACAATACATGTAAAAGCTTGAATATACATGTAATCTAACATCTAACATAAGATTCACCTACAAAACTTCAAGAATCATAAACCCTAGTTTGACCAACTTGCATGAAATCACAAACGAACACATATAGGATGAAGCTCACCTCAAGGTCTACTCAAAAATGAGTTTAGAATTTAGATTGAGCAAGAAACACGCCATAGATCTTCAAAAGACACCAAGAACAAGCAAGAAGGTGAAGATGGTTTTTAGAGAGAAGTTAGAGAGAGAAAAAGGCACATGCAATCTTGTTGTGTGTGGTGATATGTAATTGAGAGAAGAGAAGTAGGTTTTGACAGCTCCTTCAAGACGTGGCACAAGGGGAGAACAACAGGTGCACATATCATTTAATAACAGTATCAAAAGGGTATCCGGTCCATAACTAATTTATTTAAAATACCAAACAGACTCCATTTTCAAAAACGAATATATTTTCGGGATTGAAATTCAAAAGTTAATCTAACAATATAAAAACCACATAAACATTTAAACATTTCAGAAATCGGATATTTTAATCCTTTGATTAAAATGTCACAAAAGACAAAACACTAAACATTTCATTTAATAATACTTTATTGCCAAAACTACTAGGCCGAGTTTCAGGATGTTACATTGCGCGGGCCGCTAGTATACTCAAATATACTTCCCTTTGTGTAGATACAAGATAACAATAACTTGTTTATAAATGGTTAACTTAAATATTTATGTCCAAAAATGTAGGAACTTATTGAGCACGGAGCCAAGACACTTGTTGTACCAGGGAACCTACCAATTGGATGCTCTGCTGCTTATTTAACCATTTTTTATGGCTCGAATGAAATGCAATATGAAAATTCAACTGGGTGCATTACACAATTAAACAAGTTTGCTGAGTACCACAACAAACTTCTCAAGAAAGAACTAAATCAGATCCGAGAGTCTCATCCTGAAGTCAACGTCATCTACGCGGACTACTACAACGCCGCAATGCAAATTTTTCTCTCTCCATATAAATATGGTATGTCACGTATCTACATCGATCATGCAGTTATAACAAACGGTACAAATTAAAGCAATAGCCGTGTGTGGTGTTAAAATCACTTACCATAATCACGTTGATTTTGGAATATTGTAGGATTCACAAATGGTGCTTTGAAGGCTTGTTGCGGAGGTGGAGGGCCATTTAACTACAACTCAACGCTAGCGTGTGGTGCGCCATCATCAACTTTATGTGCTCAACCAGATGTATATTTTAACTGGGATGGATTTCACTTGACTGAAGCAGCCTACAACCTTATCTTCAAGAAGGTATTCCAAGGGTCATACACTACGCCTCGTTTCAAATCTGTGTGCCCTAATTCAAGCTTACAACCAGTAGGAGGATTCTCAAGTTCAATGTAACAATTAAGGTGGAATATTATAAGCAAAGGGATTAATTGTATGTAATGGATAAGAAATTATATGGTTTGTTATGTAGATATAAACAATGTATGTTCGATATAGTAGTTTAGGTGTTGTTTTCCAACGGTGCGGTTTATTTTATTTTACTAGAGGCGCTCATTATTTTAAGTCGGGTTTGAGTTTCATTAATTGTTTCTGAAAACTTTGTAACCTCTAGCTTCTAGCTTGTTACTATTTGATATAAATATTTGGTTGCCGTTAAGTAATAATAAATGTGTATGACGTATCTTGTTATTGAAAAAATAATCATATATGGCCACCTAATAAATTAAATTCGTAATTTTTAATAAGGAAAACCTAATTAAAGGGCTACAAAACATACTCCAAAATAAAAACAAATGGTGCGAACTACGTCATATCAAGTCTCTAGAATTGTGATTACTCTAAACTGAGAAAAACCATTTAACTACGTAACATTAGTAGAAGGATCTGTATGCACTTTTATTTTTCCCTTTCAAGATCAAATTTATTGCATATCATATTTCCTTAATCATCTTTAGCTACGTTGCATATCATATTTACTCAATCATCTTTAGCTATGAGATTCATGGGTCACGCTTACCATGGGCCTGCGTTGAAAGTGTGTGGGCTGGGCTGGTCTGGAAGTTGGCTGGGTTGGTTTTAATTTTTAAATATTAGTTCGGGACTTCGGGTTGCTGCCACTCATTAATAAAAAATAGTTCTAAAATTATAATAGAGAAATGGGGCCAACCGCCGATTGATGTGTTATAAAACCACTCTACAGTTATCAATAATACCGCTCCAATTTCTGTTAAATTAGTATTACGTAGGTTAACATTCTAACTGTCATATTAATATTGACATATACATTCATTTCATATTTTTAGATCATATATTATGAATATACAAACAAAATAACCGTTTTTATTCAACTAGCCTCACACCTCTCTTCTCCTATCCTCTTGTGACGCCAAACTCAAACTCTTATCCTACGGATGCAACTGAAGCTTGTGAGCCAACCATTTCAATTAGGGGTGAGCATTTGGACCGAAAAAGCCAAACCGAACCGAGAACCGAACCGAAAACCGACCGAAACCGAACCGAACCGAAAACCGACCGATACCGAACCGAACCGATACTGATAACATGTTATTGGTTTGGTTTCAGATTTGAAAATTCACCATATTCGGTTTTGGTTCCATCGGTTTCGGTTCGGTTCGGTTCGGTCTTCGGAAAATGATGAACATTTGGCCTAAAAAACCGAACCAAAACCGAACCGGACCGATACCGAACCGAACCAAAACCGATAACATGTTATCGGTTCGGTTTCGGTTTTGAAAATTCAACGTTATCGATTTCGTTCTATCGGTTTTGGTTCGGTTCGGTTCGCTTTTTAGACCGAGCTCACCCCTAATTTCAATAAACGAAGCCCACCGATTGAAGACAAACGCTATCAGTTGGCATGGTCTTTTTTTTTTTAATAATCTGTTAGTAAGTTAGTGGTTTGACCCTAGACAATGACATCCATAAGGGTCAGTATGCCTTACCTCTAACCTCCACCTATGAGGAATAAACCCCACCATTTGTCCACGACGGGACTTGAACTCATGACCAATGGGTCATGAGCAATACCTTATCTTTTTCACCAATACCACTAGACTAGTAGTCTTAAGTATCTGTTCGAATGGTCTAATTAAGGTATTGTCTATTCCTCCACTATGTATAATACCAAGAAAATATATAATACCAAGAGACTTGCCTAATTATAAAACTTTTTCTTTACACAAAAAAATTATAAGGCTTTCTTTAATTTGGAATTGTTAATTACAAATGTATGCTTCATTGAACATTATGAGCATTGAGCAGAATATGTTGTGGGTGTCGATAATGCTGATAACGAAAGCTTAGATGTTTTTTCCTTTCAGGTTTCATTTGCCTATACTACATCGTTTTCAAATATAAATTCTTGCTATAATGAAATAACAAGAGTCGCACGGATTTCTTTTGCTTATACGTTTCATTTATGTACATATAAATAGCGTCGCTGATTCATGACAAATATGCAAAAATACACATCATAATTATAGATGAAAAACAACATTTTCTACAAGACATGTTATAATAAATTATTTTCACATTCCCTTATTTAATATGCATTACAATTTACAATAAACCAGGTTAACTATACCACCAAGGTAATCATTAGATGAGTTACTTTAGTCATTTGATTCATTTCTACTAGCAAACAGATTTTCAATTTTAATATTATCATTATGCGTTCTAACAGACGCGTTATTTATACGAACCACTCGTTAATAAAAAGATGATAATAATAGATTATGTTATTTATTGGATGACTAATTGAAACTATAGACGAGAGTGTGAGATTTATGGGTACACATTTTTCAGTGTATGTATTTTATGTATAGAAAATTATATAAATGAGTACTATTGGCAGTCTGTGTCAATTGAACTAGGTCCGCCCTCACCTTTGGCGTGACCCGGTGGGGTCTCTAAGTACTCATCCTCCTCCTTCTCTTTCTCCGCTTTCCTCCGATAAACTCTTCTGGCGTAATAAATCGGGTCTCCTTGTCCCCTTCTCTGTTCGGGAAGTATGGCTTAGCCTTAGGCCGGATAAGCCGGTTGTTGATTGGCACCACCTTGTGTGGTTTTCCCAAAACATTCCCCGTCATGCTTTTCTTCTCTGGGTGACCCTGAAGGATCGCCTCAAAACTCATGACAAAATTCGAGTTTAGGAGGCCACCCAAAAACTGTGTTGCAGCTTCTGTCAGGATTGCCTGGACTCCATCAGCCATCTTTTTTTCAATTGCCCCTTTTCATCTAAAATCTGGCACGAGATGCAGACCCTGATTAATATCATGATGGTTCCTGGCACCTGGATTGATATTATTGCTATGTTCAAGCGGGCTTGCAAGGGCAAGTCCGCTTGGTCCATTATTAGGCGTTTAGTGCTCGCAGGTACGATCTATCACATCTGGATGGAGAGAAATAACAAGATCTTCAAGAACAAGAGAAGACCTTATGAGACCATTGCTATAACTATCACCGATGATGTTCGTACTCGTCTTTTGAGTTTAAAGTTCAAGCCCTCCACCAATGTCAGTGAAGCTAAAACTATTTGGAGGCTGTCGATGAAGAATGAAGACAAAGCCACCTAGCACCCGCCGTGACTCGGGTTCCAGGTTTGTTTCGGGCTAGTTTTTGTTGTCTGTTTTGTTTTGTCAAGTTATGTTTTGTTATGTTTTTTCATGTTTAGCCTGTTTAGGTTGTTCAGTACCCGGGGCCTATCCCGTGGACTGTTTCTGTTTCCATAGGTGGGAAGTCCCCAGCCTGCTATTGTATTAATTTTTTTTTATTAATAAAATTTACCGGAGGTGCGGCCCTCCTTTACCAAAAATTAAGAGCGATTTAATTTACTACTTTCTATAAAATTTCTGAATATCCTGGTTTTATACTTTAAATTTTAAATAGACTATTTTAAAATAATATGCTAATCATTTCAACGATGGGAGGGGTGATCAATCTTGATCATAGTCATTGTCGTAATCAGTTTTGATAACTCTACTTTGATTGATTAGAACTAAGAAATTGCACCAACATATACATGAACTTTTTTTCTTCGAATAACGCACCGGGTCCATATGTCTTTACAATTAAACTTATTAAACAAAAGAGACTTATGGAAAATGATATTTTTGCTTTTAAAGAAGGGTTTTGCTAATATGTGTCCGTTGGGCATAGTTAGTGAACGTTTAATAAATCAAAGTTACCTTAATTAGAGTAAAATGATATTGATGAGTCATTAATTCATTTGTTTTATACTTATTTAACCCTTACTATAATAAAAAATGAAGATTTAATACATTAAATTAAGGGTGCGCAAAAATTATCCACTATTGTTGTGCCTTACTCGAGTAGGGATGGCAAAAACCTCCGAACCCGACGGGGAAACCCGAAAGCGAATGTTTTCGGATCGGGTCGGGTCTAAGTGTTTAGGGTTCGGGTTCGGATTTTTTTCGGAGATTTTATCGGGTTCGGGTCAAGGTATCCCCCGCCCCGATATATATAAATTATTATTTTTTAAATTATTTTAAACATTAAATATATACTCCATCCGGCCCAAAATTATCATCACATAAAAAATCATATCGTTTAAGAAAAGTGTCTTCCTTTATTACAATGTTTAGCCAATGAAATTTCATCTTTACCACTTAACTATTTTTTGATTGCTAAAATTTTCAAGTTGACAATAATTTTAGAACAACCCAAAAAGGAAAGGTGGGCAATAAAATTGGGACGGAGAGAGTAATATATAAGTGTTATCGCGGATTTTCTCGGGTTTGGTTCGGGTTCCGGGGCATATTTCGGGGGCGGGTCGGGTTTGGGGTTTGTAAAATCCCCGACGGGGAAAACCCGGAAAAACAATCGTCGGGGATCGAGGGTTCAGGTTCCGTTTTTTATTTCGGGTTCGGGTATGCCATAACCCGCCATGATCGCGACCTGTTGCCATTCCTATACTCTTGAGTAATAAATGTTGCCATGTTGGGCCACACATTTCTGTTGGGCTGGATAAAAAGAGTAGTGTTGAGTCCACTAATACGTATTGTCAGGCCCATAATAAAGTGTAGCTGGCTACCTAACAAGATGCTTTTCGTGCGGGGTAATCATGTAAATCTACATACTTAATTGCACAGGTCGTGCACCACATGGCAAATGAATTAATTATAGACGGATCACCAATCTTACTTTTTAAATCCCCTAAAAAGGTATTTCTGAGCTCAAAAATGGCCGATCCCTTTTCATCAAACATTTCCTTGTTCTTCATCATTTTGCAGCTATTATCCACTTTTAGCTTGTATGCAAACGGATGTTATACCTCGATCATTAGCTTCGGTGACTCGTTAGCTGACACTGGTAACCTTAAACTACTTCCCTCTAAGCCGAATCAAAAGCCATGGCATTTCTTCTTTCCCCCTTATGGTGAAACATTTTTTCATACGCCCACTGGTCGTTGCTCCAATGGCCGCCTCATCATCGATTTCGTTGGTAATTTTCATTGCTTTATACTTAGTTATTATCTAATTGTTCGATATGCGTGTAGCGCCCCAGTAAAAAAGTTTTTATGCTTGATAGAATGAGTACAAAGTTAGCATGTATTAGTATTATGTATATATTAGTGATACCATGAAAACTGATACTTCGTATAAAAAGTTTCTGCAAATTACTTTTACTTTGTAGTTTTAATTTTTATTAAAAAAAAAAGATTAAAACTTTATAACACGCACTTTTGTATAACTATATATAGCTTTTTACCGACAATATTTTACCCATATATTTTTATGGTGTATAAATTTTTTTATTAAGGGCATGTTTGGATAAGCTTTTTGATGTCTAAAAGTGTTTTTAGCTAAAAGTACTTATTAACTTTTTGGTTTTGAAAAGTAATTTTAAAAGATAGTGTTTGTTTTAGCTTATTGACTTATTAGCTTTTTTAAAGTGAAAAGTTGATAAGTTATTTGAAAAGTTAGGGGTTCCTTACTTTTGCAAAACTCCTTTTCAAGGCTTTTTGAAAAGTCACTTAAAAAGGACTTGTAACCTTAGCCAAACAACTTACTAACTTATTGATTTTTTAAAAAAACTAATAAGTCAATAAATCTTTTTTATAAGCTTTCAATTTGACAGGGTTTCAATTTCTAGTAAGATTTTTTTTTAGCTTTTAATGACCATTTTAAAAGTGTCACTGGCCCTGCTTGATCCACCCAATTAATAAAGGGCCAAGATAAAGTCAGAGTCTCAGAGACGATAAATTCATCGGTGGGGACTACTTAATTATTAGCTACAGTATATAACAATTAACGAATAGTGGCACACTGCTGTCTTTTAATTTTGTTTATATTTAACCACTATTGTTTTAACACGTGTTCATTTCTAGTTGCCCTCAAATAAATTTTCACATGTATTTTTTCATTTTGTTAGAAAGTTACTGCTGAATTTTATAAACTTAATTACAGGCCCCTTCATTTTGAGAAGATAACTTAATAGTTTCAAAACTTTTATTTTTACTTTTATTTATATAATAGTACTATTAATATTATTATTAACAACTTTTTATACAAATTTAGTTTCAATTTTTATTTATATATAATTAGTATTATTATTAACAACTCTTTATACAAATTTAGTTTCAACGACTAAATATACAATATAACAAATTATGTATGATCTTATATTTACCATAAAAATTTTCTTTTTGGCGTGAATAACGCATACTCATACACAAAGTGAAACTAAGACTACCCTCATTAGTAGAATAAGGTTGGGGTCACCTAATATAATATTTAGAAAAAATGAGAGAGGACCACCAAAAGGGGTGACCTAGGTTGGTGGAGAGGACTAGGTCACCAACAAGGATCACCCCATTTTTATTATTATTATATGTTTTATTAATGATGTGGAATGTTATGATTGGTTGGTTTGAATGAGTTGGGTTAGATTGTTAATGCGTGTGAAAAATAATGTTGGATTGAGTTGTGTAGATAGAAGAGAGAGAAATTATTTTATATTGAGAAAGTTGGGTTGAGTTGGGTTGCTAAGGGGGATAGTCTAAAGGAAAGTGCCACACACACCTCTTTCTTTTTCTTTTCCTTTTTAATTTTAATTTTTTTTACAACAAACAACCTTTGACATTTGTGGCTGGCAGGATGCTCAATTTTTTTTCATTTTTAAAATAAGCCGTCTTATTTGACTTTGTTTTTTTAATCTCAGACTTTAACATTTTTTTATATTTAAGTTCTAAATACTTGCATTTTAACCCCCTTTATTTTAACATGTTAAATTTTGACCAAAAATTACAATGAGTAGGAATATTAGTAATACTTCCTCCGATTCAAAATAAGTGCAACACTTTCCAAAAAGAGGTGATTCAAAATAAGTGAAACACTTTCCTTATTTGGCATATTTTTATCTATAAAATTACTATTTTATCACTACTTAACTTTATTAAACATCATTAATTTCTCTTTCTTCAATAAAGACAAAAATTACGGTGGGACCCTTTTCACTAATTATCCCTTTAATTTATCATAATCTCCATTAAACTATTTTACTTCAAAATCCGTGAAAATACAAATGTTGCACTTATTTTGAATCGGAGGAAGTATAACATTTACCAATTTATTTTTACAGTTCAAATTATTAATATTATTCAAATTATTGAGAATACGAATTTATGATAGTACGAATACCAATAGACATTACTTTGAGTATTATATAAAAATCTCTCGTGGCAACGCGCGGATAAACACCAGCTAGTTTATAATATGTATGTTACCAAAGTAGTAAATAATAACTCATGTGGGCCTATATATAGTTATTATAGTTTAGAAAACTACTTTACACCCGAGAATGCAAAATAGTGCAAATATAAATTAAAATACTTTTTATATATGAAATGGTTATTTTCTTTGTGAAGCTGAGAGCATGAGACTGCCATTGGTACGGCCATTTGCGAGTGCTAAAGGGAGCCTTGTGACGGAATTGCGACCAGGAGTGAACTATGCCGTCGCTGGTGCCACTGCGTTGGATTATTCATTTCTTGCGACAAAAGGGGTAATTAATCCGATGACAAATGCATCTTTACGAGTTCAGTTGGAGTGGTTCAAACAATCATTTCAATCTTTTTGTGCCAATGTTCCAGGTAATATTACCAACCAACAAAATGATCATTTTTAAGCATGGTCTGGTTGCCACAAACATAAGAGATCTAACGTGTAGCATGGGGTGATCCGTGCAATCAATCAAAAATTTCTGAAGAGTATAAAAAAGTTAATTTTTCTTTTCTAGTGTAGATATACTACCCCTACGAAAAAAATCTACAACTAGTGATATCCCACATATTTTTTTGATCCGCCATTGTCCACCAACATTAAATTGGTTCAATCTTTTAGGGTAACAAGGGTAGTAGTGATTGCACTATGTTGCGAATATATATAACTTATATTTTTCTAAAGATTACGGATTTAGTTTCTTTAAAATTTAAATATAATTTAATTTTCAAGTTGAGCAAACTGATTGCATACTTTAGTAACTGTGATACATAAGAAGATATTACATAATTTATAATCAAACTTTTTACATACTATGCTCGTACTTTATTTATCGTATATTTGACGTGATTGTTTTTTTTATCAATAATCTTAACATTGCATTAATTTGTTGTCAGGATCGAATAACTTAATTAAGTTATTAGAAACTCAGATCTACTAACACAAGAAGTTACAGCGGATTAACACTTATGTTATTAGATTAAGAACAATGTAAACTGTAATCGAATGAGAATAAAACGAAGAACACAATTTATCACAAAAAGCTTCAATGTATTAATTTGTTCGATCAATACACGTATGTTTACAATTCATAAGGAACTATATATAATAGTCCTTGAAGCCTAAATTATTAACCTAGTTATTATAGGAATCGATTACAATTGAATTACAAGAAGATATACATTCTATAACTAACTATGCTAGAATCTCGGACACGATCAGCTCTAAATATAACATCAGTAGTAACAATTGATCGTCAGTAGTAACATCATCAGTAGTAATCTTCCAAGATTAGCATCAGTAGTAGACAGTGTTTCTGCCCCATCAGTACTAACTTCATTCTTCATTAATTAGTACCAACTGCAGCATCAGTAATAGAACTTGTATATCTTGTTTACATCCCAACAATCTCCCCCTAAACTTATTAATTCACTTTGAATTAATTAAGTTTCTTCTTCTTCTTTCTTCCTTTGCTCTTCTAAAGCAGCTCGTTTCTCAAGTGTTCTTTGATTTTGTCTTTTCCTTTGAGCTATAATATACTTGCTGTTTCTTTTGATAAAGTAATTAAGTTTTTCTCTAAACATTACCTCATCATACGGTTTCATCATTGTGTTTGTGAATATCTGATACATAGTTTCTTCAGAGTGTGGATATTCTTTTTCAAATAAGTATAGTTCACAGTTCTTGCTTGATCTTTCAAAGAAGTACATATTTACTGTGGGTAACACATTCCAAGCATACACATTTTCTGTGTTTGAAAATATTTCTGGATAGTTATCTGGATAAAATGTAGCATCAATCATTTTGGTTAAGTATCCAGCACCAGAATTCTTCCATGTCTTCTTAGTCATTCTTGGTTTTCCAATAATCAGTACTTTGATTATATCACTTCTTGAACAAGATCTGATCATTGGCTTCCATCAAGTAAATCTCTGGACTTGTCTGTCTTCCCTTATGACTTCAATTACATTATTTTCAATGACTCTCCAATTGATGATTGGATTGTCTTCAAGGGGAGCAACAGGAACTTCAAGAACAGGAACAATTTGTTCTGATTGCTTTGATTTCTTTTTGACATTCTGTTCTTGTTGAAGAGCTTTTCTTTTCTTTGATTGGGGTTTGGAGGTTTCACCAGGAGTTGGTGTCCAGATTGAATGATTGTTGGATCTATAGCAATTAAAGTCTTTGCTTTTTCTTCTTATGCTTGTGTTTCAGCTAATTCTCTCTTTCTGGCAGTACAATATTTATCTACTATTGTAATCATCTTCATTCTGCCAAAAGATTTAGCACCGTGCCCTTTTGATATTAGGAAATCAATCATTTTTCTTTTCTGTTCAACGATTTCCTCTGGTAGATCAGCTTTCTCTTTCTTACATTCAGCAACAAGATCTTCAAGGCAATTTATATGTTCTTCTTCTATTTTTCTTTGTTTTTCAAATTCTGCCTTTTGATCCTCTACCAGAATTCCTTCAATTTGTGGAATAGGTACTTCAACTTCTTGAATTCTTTGAGTTTTCAATCTTTCTTTTTCAGCCTTTTTCTTTTCTTCAAGAGCTCTAGTAATAGCCACTTTCTTTAAGTACCTTATATGGTTTAATTTCCATTTGGCTTGTTTAGCAGATCTCACATGATTAATCTTATTTACCATGTGATGACCTAAGGCTATGTTGGGATAGTCATCATCATAAATGTCTTTTCCCTTTCTAATACAAGCTGGAAGTATAGATGGAGGAGGAGTGTATTTCATATCAGGAATGCCATTAATTACAATTTATGGAGAAAATAATTTAAGTTTATCTTCTGATAGAATCTTTGGATGTGGAGGAAGAGCACATTCATCTACTTCAAACCAGTTCACATTATCATCAATATCAGGTATGATAAGTGGTTGATCAGGTGTTGGAGGTTTTGTGATGACAACAAATCTTTCACGTTCAATAAGCTCTGGAATTTCTTCTTCTTCCTCTTCAGTAGTGGCCAATGTGGTTGCTACTGGTGTAACTGCTACTGGTATAATTTCTTGTTCATGTACTACAATTTGTCTTTCTTCATTTACTACTAGTGAGGTTGCTGTAGGAATTACTACTGCTATGGCAACAGTAGTATCCATGATATCTTCTTGTGTAGCATTCATTACTGGTGTATCACGATCAGTAGTAACAGCCACTTGATCCTTTGCCTCAGTAATAGTCATAGGATCAGTAGTTTCTATAACTTAGTAGCAACTGGAGATTTTATTTGTTCTGCTGTTTGTGATTGATTTGCAGACACAAATATATCCTCATCCATTTCTTTGTACAAGTCTTCACCAATATTTTGACTTGTTTCACCATGAACCTCTTTCAAGTTGAGGAGGGCTGCTGCTGCAATAGATTGATCAATCATTCCTTGAATTTGATCTTTCTCCCCCTTAGTGATCTCAACTTGTTGAGCCTCACTACTTGCAATCTTTCTTTGTAATTGCCTGATTAATTTTGATTGCCTTTGAAGCCTTTGTTCAAACCTCTTCTGCCTTTAGTTCAAGGTATTGATGTAGTGCTTCATGTAGTTCATGATTTTCCCTTGATTGTTAAGTAACTCCAGACAATTTTGTACAGTGATTTTAAGGTTTTCCTTCCTAGCCGTCAATTTAGTGGTTTTAATACTGCCCTCAGCCCCTTTGGGTGGATCATTGGGCTCAATAAGTACATTGGCTTTAAGGTTTTCCATCCTATCCGTCAATTCAATTTGTTCTGTTCTACCTTCATCACTTCTTGGTGATGAAATGGGTTGTTTGGACACTCTCTTCTTCCTAGAAGAAGCAGTAGTGCCCCCCTTGTGGTTTCTTGGCACCGGGGTCCTCTTAGTAATGCCTCAAATTCAGAGTCATCACTTAGAGTTGCCGAGGCCTGGGTCCTATTGATGTTCTCACTAGCCTGTGCACCCACCTTTGGGGCATCAGTAGTGAGAGCCCTTTCCTCATGACCTCTCTCCTCCTGTGAGGTCAACTCTTGGAGTCTGAGGTTTGACTCAATTTGTCCCCTGGTGTCCTTTAAGGAAGTTTTCTTCCTTTTATATTGGATAGAACTTTGTTTGGCTAAGGTCTGGTCTTCCTCAGAGTGAAGAGTAGCACTCTGGGGAGTAATCTCATGTACCTGGGACACTTGCAGGACATCTGTTGGTTCATTTATTTGAGTGGACTCAATGGGTTCTGTTTGGGCTGTATTTGGTGGTGGAGTGGGTTGGGGTTCAATGGGGTGACTTGAACCTGCTCCAGTTGGTGGTTGATCATAGATCATGTTTGAGAATAGTGGAGTGACTTTACCAGAAAATTTAAATTGTTTTCTCATGTTTGCAAAAACCTTTTTGTTTAATTCTGGTGTTACAAAAATGTTTTTGGGAGTGGACAGATTTTGTAATTCACAATTTATGATATGAGTTAAAAATCTTGGATACATTAAAAATTTTGAGGATGACAGATTTCCAAGCATTCCCTCAAATATCATGTTTGTAAAATTAAAGACTTGTCATGTGCTCAGACAAACAACAGCAGATGCTATTGATTTTTTGAACTCATTCCAAGTACTTCTTTTTGGAGAGATACAATGTTGAATAGTGTGTACCAAAAACTTCCATTGAGGTGAAAGAAGACATTTTTGAAAAGTAACTATATCTGGTCTTCCTTCATACCCCAGTTTTTTTAAAGTTTCAACAAGATCTTCCTTTGGTAAAGAGAGCATACCTGACTCATCATGGAGTTGAAGATGTTGTCTAATGGATTGTTCTGTTATGGTGATTGACTTTCCATCCACAATTGATTTGATCATGGACATGGTTGATCCTTCAGTTCTTTCAGCATT
This sequence comes from Calendula officinalis, assembly GCA_963853835.1. Taxonomy (NCBI): domain Eukaryota; kingdom Viridiplantae; phylum Streptophyta; class Magnoliopsida; order Asterales; family Asteraceae; genus Calendula; species Calendula officinalis. The sequence goes on along the minus strand of OY970821.1, from coordinate 31,206,773 downwards.
AGTCCAGAAATCAACTAAGTGTTGTTGATATGCTCAAGGATTGATAGTGAGAGCAAACTTTATATATGAGTTCTTTAGGAACATCACAATAGGACGAAAATCCTTTGTACCATCTAGATTTCTTAAGAAGGCACACATATTGTGGAATTCTGAAAATTTAAGATCAGTAGAGACATTGAGTGATTTTAGGGTTGCCATTGTGCTTGATTTTGATCTTTTGGAGTGAATCTTGCAGAGAGAGTGATCGTTTTGGTAGGAATTTCAAGTGTGTGATCGGAATTAAGTTGTTACTGATGTTGAGTTTTGATCGGATTGTGCAGAGATAAGGGTTTAGCGTAGGGTTTATCAAATCGAGGAGAAGATAATGCTAAACTAATCTCAGTCTGCTATTTATATTTTTCGATTAAACCTGCAAAATGACCAAAATATCCTTCGAATAATAACCTAACGGCTATTTTCATGAGGGTCAGTAATGTAATTGTCGTATTTTACAGATAACGGCCGATCAGTAGTAACTAAGTATCAGTAGTAGAAACATCAGTAGTAACCTTTGTTTCTATACTTGACTCAATTTCTACTGAGAAACCCTATCAGTACTAGATTGTGGTAGTAATAACAAGATCAGTAGTGATGAATAACCAGTAGTAAACAGAAAATTAAAGTTAAAATTTGTACAAAACACTTTACACAGGATTTTCCTTTTAGACTTAACTTATTAAAATCATTCCAATATTGCTAACCAAAAAGTTGAATCTTCCTACATCAAATGCTTTTGTAAAAAGATCTGCTAATTGATCATCATTATGAATTTTATCTACTTTAATTAATTTCTTTTCATTGCAATCCCTTATAAAGTGAAATCTAATTTCAATGTGTTTTGTTTTAGAATGTTTTACTGGATTATTCACAATACTGATTGCACTTTGATTATCTATAAAAATTGGAGTTTTAAGTATAGAGATACCAAAGTCTAGGAGTTAATTTTGAATCCACAGCACTTGAGCACAGCAGGCAGATGCAACTACATACTCTGCTTCAGCAGTTGAAGTTGAAACATTGGTTTGTTTCTTGCATTGCCATGACACCAACCTTGATCCAAAGAATTGACATCCACCAGTAGTAGATTTTCTGTCTTGGCATTCACCACCATAGTCACTATCTGTGTAGGCTATGAGTTCAAATGGTGATGCATGTGGATACCAAAGACCAAGTGAGGGTTTTCCTTTTAGGTATCTGAAGATTCTTTTGACTGCTTGTAAGTGTAACTCTTTTGGTTTTGCTTGATATCTGGCACATACAGAAACACTGTACATAATGTCAGGTCTGGATGCAGTTAAATACATCAAAGATCCTATCATTGATCTGTAAAGGTGCTCATCTACATCCTCCCCCTCAACATCAGGATGTAGGTGTTTGTGAGTTTCCATAGGAGTGCTTGCACTTTTGCTATCTTTCATTGCAAACTTCTCTAAGATATCTCTGACATATTTTGATTGATTGATCAAAATACCATCTGATTTCTGATTGATTTGGAGTCCAAGAAAGAAATTCATTGGACCCATTGAACTCATCTTGAACTTGATCTGCATCAGTTCTTCAAATTCTTTGCACAATTGATCATTTGTTGATCCAAAGATGATATCATCTACATATATTTGGATCCGTAGTATATCATCTTTGACCTTCCTTGTGAATAATGTCTTGTCAATGGCACCTCTCTTGAAATTGTTCTTCAATAGGTATGAGGACAATGTATCATACCAAGCTCTAGGTGCCTGATGAAGGCCATATAGAGCTTTGTCTAGTTTGAACACATAGTCATCATGTTCTGGATCTTCAAAGCCTGGAGGTTGACATACATATACTTCTTCTTCTATTTTTCCATACAGGAAAGCACTTTTTACATCCATTTGGTAGACTTTGATTCTTTTGTATGAAGCATATGCTAGAAAGATTCTGATTGCTTCAATTCTGGCAACTGGTGCATATACTTCATCATAATCAATCACTTCTTCTTGTGTGTAACCTTGGGCTACAAGCCTTACTTTGTTTTTTTTATCACTATACCTCTTTCATCTTTCTTGTTTCTGAAGATCCATCTAGTTCCAATGGGTCTTTTTCCTTTTGGAAGAGAGACAAGTGTCCATACAGCTTGTAGTTTAAATTGAAGAAGTTCTTCTTGCATTGATATGATCCAGTTTGAATCTTTCATAGCTTGTTGAATCTTCTTAGGTTCTTCCTGAGACAGAAAACATTCATACATGCATTCATTAGATATTAGACTGATATTACAAATGTTAGAGTTCAAGGCAGAATTAAATTTGCTTATTGTCTGCATGGATGAATTGACATTACTTAGGACTAGGTCCAAAGGATGATTCTTTTCAGTTCTGGTTCCAGGGATTTTGTCAACAGATAATTGAGAATCTAAGTTTGACTCATTTGATTCAGGAATTTGTGCATCTATCCCTGCTTCTTCTTGATTGTTTGAATTTTGTGAGGATTCATCATTACTACTGGTGTCAGTAGTAACGTTCTCTTCATTAACTTCAGGAGTATCATTGTTGTTACTGGCATCAGTATTAAGTAAATCATTATCACAACTCTGAGGTTCAGAGTTACTACTGGGATCAGTAGTATCTTCAGAATTTGAGTTGTTACTGGTATCATTGAAATTAGGGTTACCAGAGTTACTAATGTCCTCAGTATTAACTGTGGGAGCAGTATCAACTAAGATATATTTCATGATTTCTTGCCTTCCACTTGATGATGGTCCTACTTGTTGGCTTTGATTGTTTGAATTTTCTGTATTAAATTCATAATTGACATCAAAAGATTTGGTTAGATTATCAATATTGAACAACCAATCTGGACCATTTCCTTGTTCATTCATAAGATTTTCATTAAAGGATACATTTACACTTTCTTCAATGATACTCAGCCTTTTGTTAAATACTCTGTAAGATTTGCTTTGAGTTGAGTATCCTAAAAATATTCCATCATCTGCTTTGCAGTCAAATTTACCAATTTGTTCTCTTGTAATTAAAATAGTACAAGGACAACCAAATGATTTTAAGAAACTTATTGATGGTTTTCTTTTATTGAAAAGTTCATATGGTGTTTTAAAATGAGGCTTAACTATTAATACTCTGTTCTGAACATAACATGCAGTATTAACAGCTTCAGCCCAAAAAGTTATTGGTAATTTTGAATCTGCAAGCATAGATCTGGCTGCTTCAATGATAGTTCTATTTCTTCTTTCAGCTACACCATTTTGTTGTGGAGTTCTTGGTGAGCTGTACTGCCTGTCAATACCCTTAAGATCACAAAAGTCAATTAGGTTAGTATTTTTAAATTCAGTTCCATTATCACATCTAATTGCTTTCACTTTGAGATCTCTTGTATTTTCCAGCTTTACAATCAGATTCTTGATTATTTCACTTGTTTCATCTTTGGTCCTGAGAAAGAATACCCAAGTGTATCTGGAAAAGTCATCAGTAATAACAAGACAATATTATTTCTTTCCAATACTCATTACATTTGTAGGTCCAAAAAGGTCCATATGTAAGAGTTGCAAAGGATTAGAAATAGAGTTAATTGATTTGGTCTTATGAGAAGTCTTGTGTTGTTTACCTTTTAGGCAGGCAACACAATGATGATCACACATAAATTCTTTTTGTGGTAGACCAACTACCAAATCCTTTTTGACTAAATTGTTCATATTTTTAAAATTTGTGTGACACATCCTTCTATGCCAAAGTTCTGATTCATTTGTGTTTGCCTTAGATATAAAACAGTTGATCTCATTTGATGAAACGAGTTCTCCCCCTATATCCAGGCAATACACATTGTTTCTCCTTGGTGTTCTTAAAACAACATATTTTTCATCTAAAATAAAATCAGGAGAAAGAATGATGCACTCAACATCTATAAAAAGAATTTTGTTCTTCTTATCACAGACTTGAGACACACTAACCAGATTGTATTTAAGCTCAGCAACATAAAATACATCATCAAAAGTAATTTTACCATTTGATATTGTACCTTTACCTGTAATCTTACCTCCCCTAGGATATTCTCCAAAGGCAACATACCCTCCTTCAAAAGACTTGAAATCTCTAAGTATTTGAAGATTTCTAGTCATGTGTCTAGAGCATCCACTATCAATGTGCCATGTTCTACCTTCTTCAGGGATCTGGATACTCTGCACATAAAGAAAAAGGATTAGTTAATTTTGGGAACCCAAGCTTGTTTTGTCTTAGGTTCATCCTTTGAAGAATAAGATTTTTTAACTGAATGAGTCTTATATGCAGTTTTGTACTTAGTACTGATGTTTTGAGTCACTACTGATCTAGGTTTATACCTGTAGTTTTTAGCTTTTGAAAATTTCACTACTAATGGACCAGTAATGTTTGGGTAATATGAGTTTTGAGCATAATCAGTAGTGTTTTTGTAGTTATACCAGACAGCATTGTAATTAGGGTTTTTACCAGTAGTAAACCTGGAATAGTTTCTACTGATGTTTGAAAACTTTGAAAATTGAGGAAAACGATTTTGTGTTCCATTGTTTTTAAAATAATTGCTTCTGCTTGGACTTTTATACCTGGTATTTTGAACAAATCGTGGTGCAGTTCTTCCAAATTTATGAGTGTCAGCATATGGTTTATTGAATGCCTTTTGTTTTGGTGTTTTAGATTCCTTTTCTTTTGATTCTTTAGTTTGTTTTAATTTTAAGGCTTTTTCCTTTTCTTTGTTGATTTTGAATTCTTTAAATTCTTGATTGTTAATAGGATTGAAGTGACAGTTTTTAGCTATGTGATTAACTTTGTTACAGATTAAGCATGATAATTTTGTTGATTTAGAATTTTCGGGTTTTCTTTGTTCTTTTAATTGATTTAAATTCCTTTGATTTCCCCTTCTCAAAATTGTAGGTATGTTTTCTGAGTTGAATTTTGGGGATTCAGTTTGACTTTGTGTGGTGTGAAAACTAGTATCATTTGATTCAGTTGTTTGATCATCATCAGAAGATTCATTTGATTCATTACTGGTGTCATTTTCAGTTTGACTTTCAATTTTTAAATCATTTAAAATTCTTTTGGTACTAGATTTTAATGGTGGAATAAAATTTGTTGGAGGTGGGACTGCATGATATCCCACTCCATGAATAACTTTTTCTGTAGTTTGATTGCTAGTTAACTCATTGACAATTTTAGAACTTCTTTCAAATTTTTTAATGGTTAGTTTATTCTGTTCTAGTTCCATTTGACATTCTTCAAGTTTGATCAAAGTTTCTTTTAATTTCAATTCAATATGTTCTTTTTCATAAGTAGTTTGTAGCAATTCATCTTTTATCTTTTGATCAGTTATTTTATAGATTTTAATTTGATTTTCTAAATCAGCTATACAACCATTATATTCAATTCTTCTGTTTCTATTTAAAATCATCTCTTCAAGAGTTTCTTTATTTAGTTTTTCTAATTCTTTGTATGATTTAATGCATTCAGGAGTGCAAGATTTAGAATGTACCTCAGTAGCAGAAGGATCAGTAGTAAAGGCCATGAGAGCTTGGTTCTGTGCATGTTCTTCTGCTTGGAAGCTCCAGTCATACCCTTATCCTTCTTGAGATACTAAGGCAGTTGAGTTGGACGTGCTGTTTTTGTTGTAGCTTGATCTTTGATCTTTGCTTGGACATTCTCTGGCAAAGTGACCCAGATTGCTACAGTTGTAACATTTAACCTTGGTTTTGTCAAATCCAGCTCTATCACCTTTGTTGTAAGACAGATTTTGCCTTCCAGTTCTTTTAAGAAACCTCTTTGTTCTTAAACTTAGCATAGCCATCTGCCATTTGATATCCATCTCTTCCAAATCATCATGATTGAGTTGTTCTAAATCCTCACTAATCAATGCAGTATGCACATGACTAGTGAAGAAAGATTCTCTGGCTAAATCTTCTGTTCCTGCATTCTTCATAGTCTCCTGACCTGTTCCTGTATTTGACACAAAAGCAGCATTGTTTGAAGGTAGATTTGGAGTTTTAGTACTTACCTCAGATTCAAAGACTCTTAGTTCATTGTAGAGTTCATCAAGTTCTTTTTCTTCTAGTGCATCTCCTTGTCTATATATCACAGTATACATAGACCATTCTTCACCTAAAGACCTGAGAAACTTTATGTTGACATCATCATTGTCTGGTTTATAACCAACTTGATTCAGTTCACCAATGAGTTTGTTGAACCGATCAAATACTTGAGACAATGATTCATTCTTCTGTCCTTTTAAGTTTTCAAAGTCTTGTTTCAGAACAGACTTCATGTTTCTTTTTGTGCTCTTTGTACCAACAAACCTCTTTTCCAGAGCCTGCCATAATTGTTTTGCATCATCATATTCAACAAAGAGATGTTGATAGTCGTTGGGGATGGCAAGCAAAAGAGTGCTTAGAGCTTTGAGTTCAATTCCTCTGTCTTTCTTCTCCTTTTCACTCTTAAGTTTGTCTGCTTTAGTTGATGAACTTGCTGCTTGAGTCTGAATCGTTTTGTTGCCTTCAACAACAACTTCCCACATGGAATAATCAGTAATAAGCATATACTGCTTAATTCTGTTTTTCCACATCCCAAAGTTGTTGGGAGTGAGAATTGGAACCTTGTTTGCTTGAGTACTTTCATTGTTATCAGACATGATTAACAATTTTAAGATCGAAAGTATGAAACTTTTTGTTGTTCTTAATTCGTAGATCTAGAACCGTAAAGCTCTGATACCACTTGTCAGGATCGAATAACTTAATTAAGTTATTAGAAACTCAGATCTACTAACACAACAAGTTACAGCGGATTAACACTTATGTTATTAGATTAAGAACAATATAAACTGTAATCGAATGAGAATAAAACGAAGAACACAGTTTATCACAAAAAGCTTCAATGTATTAATTTGTTCGATCAATACACGTATGTTTACAATTCATAAGGAACTATATATAATAGTCCTTGAATCCTAAATTATTAACCTTGTTATTCTAGGAATCGATTACAATTGAATTACAAGAAGATATACATTCTATAACTAACTATGCTAGAATCTCGGACACGATCAGCTCTAAATATAACATCAGTAGTAACAATTGATCGTCAGTAGTAACATCATCAGTAGTAATCTTCCAAGATTAGCATCAGTAGTAGATAGTGTTTCTGCCGCATCAGTACTAACTTCATTCTTCATTAATTAGTACCAACTGCAGCATCAGTAATAGAACTTGTATATCTTATTTACATCCCAACATTTATATTTCCCGAATGCTTTCTTTTCTTTTAATATGCTAGTAGATTGATATTTTACATTAGCATTTTAGTCCATCTATATGTCATTATATTAAAAATGTAAATCAAAAATTTATTATTAATACAAATGAATAGATTTGAAATGAAGTAGTTAAAAGTATATTAGTATATTACATAACTTTAAGAATTTAAACTAATAAAAACTTCGTTTAATATATTCAAAAAAATTAAATCATCAATAACTTCTTATTATAATAGCGATAACAATGATAATAACAGCAATAGGCAGCGACTAAAAATCAACTGGGGTGGGCAACTTATATTAACTTCCTTGTTTTTTTTTTCTCTTTATAATTTAAAACCGGTAAACATAAAAAAAATAACAAAAAGACAAACTGGAAAATGAAGGAGTAGACCTGGCAAAATAAGACACGACACGACAACTCGACACGAACCCGACAAGAAATTAGTGGGTTTGGGTTAGAGGTTTCGACACGCTTAAGTAAACAAGTTGACTCGACACGACTCGAAAGTTAAATGGGTTGGGTTAGTGACAATATACACAACTCAAAAGTAACCCGAATCACCCGTTTAAGTATGCATATATTATAATAAATATTATATGTTTAAGTATATTATATGTAAATATTATAACTTAGTAGTTATAGTAAAAAAGATTAGGCTTTATTTCATATCTGAACTTAATATCTAATTAGATTTGAGATTATTGATAATGTATGCCTTAATGTATAAGATCATTTTATTCTAGTTTAATACGAAAACAACAAATCAAGTGCTTAAACACTACAATTTAAATTAACTTAGAGGAAATACTACAATTTGAATTAAGTTAGAGGAAATGATCATATGAAGGATGAAGCGAGTTTTTTTTATTTATGTTTTTGGATATTTTTTTACGTTTTGTTGGATTTTTGTTATATTTTTGTTGGATTTTTATTATGTTTAATCACTATATGCGAATTTTCACCGCTTAAATAGGTTGAGTGGGTTGGGTTGACACGAAATTAACCGTGTCGGGTTTGGGTCAACATTTTGAACCCGTTTATTAAACGTGTCGGGTTTGGGTTTAGGGGTCTCAACACGTTTAAGGTCTCGACACGAACCTGACACGACCCATTTGCCGCCACGTCTACGAAGGAGGCAACCATTAGGATTCGAACACTGGACATTTAGGTAGAAGCCATGTGCCTTTGCCACTTTGGCAGGAAAGAAGATTTGCTTGTAAATGAAAACAGCCATATATATGTATATTTGTATCAGATAAAATTTCAAAGAATCAAAACAAAGTGAATAGTAACTTCCTATCATAATTGTATTATAGGTAGAATATTTAACACTTGGCATTTTCTCTAGAGAAAATTAACAAATACGTATAAAAAGAACAAAAAATTACAAAACACAACCACCTGTTAATAATAGGAATTCATTAATGTACCGCATCTTTTAACTCATACACCATATAGTCAGGGGCGGAATTAGGAACTTCCACCAGCGGTGACACCCTTGTGGTGAAAAAAATACGGTGTTAAGGGGACTGCGACCTCTAGTGGGATCCCAGTAGCAATGTCCTGAAACAAAAACAAATTTAACACCAAAAAATTATATTTCAATTCAATCACCCTTTTTAATTACATACACCAACAAATCTTTAAGAATGAATTTCATAAACTTACGAAAGAATTACTAATTTTATAAACACATTACAAAATCTACAATATACACTTTATGTCTTTTTATTTAGTGCAATTGTCTGGGTTGTCTATGAGTGTGGACTATTAACTAATAGTTAGAGTTTCTTTTAAGATTGATTTGGGATATTGAATATGTTTTTAATCCATAAAAATTTGGGTTTATAAAATTATATTATATTTTATAAAATACCTCTTTTGATTTATAAAAACAAAATCAATTTAAAGTATTGAAAAAGGAAAATAAAAGAAAATGATTTGAAATGTTTGGACTAATTTTTTTTTTTTTTTTTTTTGTTGAAATATATAGGGAAAAAAGAAAAAAGGTTGAGAAAAAAGAAAACCCTTGTAATATAGAGGCTTAGAATGGAAAAAAAAGTAGATTTAAAAAAGTAGCAACAACAAGATTCGAACTCATGACCTCCTTATATACATGCAAGGAGTGCTAGCTAGCTGCACTAGTAGATAGATGCATCTTATTTCGCATTTTCGGATATATATTAATGTATTCAAAATACTATAACAATAAAAAAAGTCCCGAAAATTTACCGTACTGAAATTTTTTCGAGTAGTAGCACGTGCTACCGTGTGCTAATGCCTGAATCCGCCCCTGCATATAGTACAAGTTTTACAGCTGAGTGTATAAGTTGTGGTGTAAAAATACCATAAAAATTGTGGTGTAAAAATCACCCTATATTAATAATCAATATGTGAAACTTAAAAAATGATAGGAACCAGACAAAAGACTCTTGTGCCAAACTAAAAGAATAAATATACCCATCCCCTACCTCATAGGTCACATTCTTGCAAGGCCCATAATAAACTAGGCCCATAAGAAAATAAGACTCCACAATTTTGCTAGGCCCATAACAAGATAAGAGTGCCTTACATATTTTGATGACCAAACATGAACAGTCACTAAATAGAACCCTCTTATATCAATTTCGACATACGTTTTTTGACTCACCGAAATTATGTCTCTTTGATACCAAATTGCTAAGAAATCATGAAGTTTAGTATATGCTAAAATGAAATTTATCCGAGAAAAACCTTCCGATTTGTACTACTCCACAGGACCAATCCAATTGGTACAAACACAACAGCTTCAGAACATCTCAACTACAAAGGGGCCTTTTCTTTTCTTTTCTTTTTTAAAATAAGAAAAGATTAAAACTAACACGCATGATATATACATCTCACATGTCTCCATGAGATTTGAACCCAGAAAACATATAATGATCATAAATATTGCAGACTGTAAACAAATAATTGGAGATTCTTTGATTCTCATGGGTGAAATTGGAGGAAACGACTACAATCATGCATTACTTTCGGGAAAATATCTCGATGAGGTTAAAACATATGTTCCGCTTGTTGTTGGGGTCATCGCCTCAGCAGTCAATGTAAGAACATATATATGTATGTACGTGTGTTTTATAAAAGTTAATTGTAGATTGAACTTGTAATGAGATCGATAAGCTTAATTAACTTCATAATCGTTAATTTGGAAAGCAGGAACTTATTGACCTAGGGGCAAAGACAATACTTATACCAGGAAACCTACCAATTGGATGTTCTGCAGCATATTTAACATTTTACTCTGGCTCTAAAGATATCGAATATGATAATTCAACTGGCTGCTTAATCAGATTAAACAAATTTTCCGAGTACCACAACAAACTTCTCCAAATAGAATTAAACCAAATCCGAGACCGTTATCCAAAAGTCAACATCATCTACGCTGACTACTACAACGCCGCCATGCAAATTTACTTTTCTCCAAACGAATATGGTATGTAACAAATATGTCTTTTTATACCACAGAGAAATTTTCTACCTCTGGTAGAGGTATAACTGTCTACATATGTACCTTTGTTTTTTGTTGTTTTATACATTTTTTAAATAACATTGTAAACGATTTTGGTATGTTATTTATAGGATTTACAAATGGAGCATTGAAGGCGTGTTGTGGAGGGGGCGGTGTATTTAACTATAACGCGTCGGTAGCGTGTGCAGACCCATCATCAAACTTATGTGTGGATCCGCATACGTATGCCAATTGGGATGGATTGCACTTAACAGAAGAAGCATATAAAGTTATTTTCAAGAGCTTATTTCAAGGGCCATACACTACGCCACAATTTAACTCTTTATGCCCTAAATCTATGTTACAAAATACAGAGGAGGGACTATCAAGTTCTATGTAGCAAGTGGTGACAAAAATATGTCAATGTGACATAACCACTGAGTGATATATTAGACTGGTACCAACGCTTGGTCACCTGATTGTCAGTTCTAATTGGTTTGGGGAAATCATTGGCACGCCCCCTTCTGTTCTTGTGTCACTTAAATCTCTTCGATTTGGAGAAGTATCAAACGACGAGATTGTGTGTAATTATGTGTGTATTGGTATTTTGTGTGTGTATTTATGTATAAAATACTAAGTGAAAATGTATTGTTGGCATGAGTGTTTCAACTAACATGATGTTAATTTGACGAAAACTGAAGTCTCGGTTTGTGTCATGTAACATGATTACTGTAATTGTGTATTAGGTGCAAAATGTTTGATAAAAAGGTTTATATAGCTCTTGTAACTTTCAAAAATAAATACATGTACATGTTCTTTGACCTTTTGTCCTTGTTGAACATAAACTCTTTGACAAGTATACATTGTGACAACCCTCGCAATAGACATTTATTGAACTCACTTGTGTTTTAGAACAATCATAATATTCACTTTTGCATTTAAGTCTAACATGAATAATTCATTTTATGTTGTAGTACATATCATTTTTAGACACGTGTCAGTAGTCTACATTTTTGTACAGTTAAAATTATAATTTAGAGAGTTGGTGACTCAACTTAAATTAAAACCGAACCTAAAATTATAATTTTTTTTATATAATTTTAATGATACTTTAGCTCAACCAAATAAACTGAAGATATTGTACCAACCATCAACATGATTAAGCATTCAAGTAACAAAATATACACTCTAAGTTTTATATATTTTATCAGGAGGTGACAACAATTAAATAACATTTTGGTCACTACATGTTACCAAACAAACACAATAAGTAAATTACAAGAATTTAACAAACATCTATCTCATCTTATCTCCTCAAGCTCCATCTCAAATGTGCTTGTGCTCGGTCTTCTACCAACTAATCATCCGAAAAATCCTGAATTCTCTAAGATTCTTATCATCAAGCCATTGACACCCTATTATTAAACTCAAATAAACGTACCACTCGTCATCATTTTCTCCACGTAACACACCATAAACCATTCCATTCTCTCTCGCACCATAAGCAAAAGCAGTAACAAGATAGAAACCTTTTCACTTTTGTTTCCTCTCACATTCGAGGCGGACAATACCATACAGCAAACTTCCGCGATCTCTAAAGCTTTCCGGCGAGCCAGAAATTCAGTAAGTTTCCGGCGATCAAGCTACGTCTCCAGCGATAAGCTCAAAACTATCTTTTTGAAGGTATATTGTTGGAATCAAATATGAACAAAACACAAATTAAGTAACAAGAAACGCTTCTGTGTATATCCCACTTGATTCAGTTTACAATAATAAACTTAACAATGTATTTAAACAAAAGAAAACCCCACACGTTCTAACTCTAACTAAATTCCTAAAATAATGTCATGCACTATCTTACCTTTCACATGTAACCGAAGTGCACTACTTGCACAAAACTCGGTCAACTATTGACTATTATAATTAATATTTTCACTATATTAATTACTTTAACTACTAGATAAAATAAATGATATATGAACCGCACTGTAAGCTATAAACCGTGACCCGGTATAAACGATTAACCCAACATATATTATGTTCCCTTCTCAATATCGTTTTAACATAAACAGTTTGGAGTTTTGAATCTTCCGCTAACTGTGCGTTCCTTGTGTTTTTCCATTGTCGCCGCTGCTACACTTGACGTAACTCAGATAAACAAATATCCGCCGATCAGAAACACGTTTCCGGTGAAGCTTATTCCCTCCGGCCCTCGATCTCACTTCGTCTCTCACGTTCGATATAATCTCTAACCGTTTGTTTTAGTGTAGTTTTGATCACGTAAATCGTACCTGTTAAACGTTGTTTTCGATTCTGTGTTTTATAATTCCGGCGGAAATACACACTAATGTGTGTGTTCTCGTGAGTGTCTACGGACAACACATCATCGCCATCCTTAATTATTTATTTATTATTAAATTCGAAAATGGGTAACATTTGACGTGTTTTAGTGTGTGTATTAAAAACCATATTTTCCGGCTAAAAATGAATATCGCCGGCAGCCTAAGAGCTGCCGGAGTAATTTTCTGCTCACACAAAATCGTAGCAAGTTACTACTTACCAGCTCATTTTGTTTTTTTCTGGTAGCCCAAATACACGAGCCCATATACTATTTCAAGTCCACTGAAAATTTTATTAACTAAAAAGCCTGACATCTTATTCGAAATTCCAGTCCATTTTCTGTCAGCCCAAGTCTGTTTTAAACATTAATATCATATAATTTCATTTATTAAATCAAAGTATCTATTCTCGTTATTTAACTAGTTGATTAATTAAAAACTTACTTGATTTTAATTAAATAGTTGCTGACGCATGACGTTTAATTAAGCGTTCAAAACAGATGGTCATTTTAAAGTCTTAGTTAGTTATTATATTCCTAAATTACTTATTTAAATATTTATTTAAAATGATAATAAAATTTCAAAATTCCTTAGTTACTAAGTCACGTAAATAGTTTTTTAATGAACTAAATTTTATTTATTATTAATTTACTTGACTGTTGTCTAATAGCAATTATTTAAATATAATCTATTTTAATAACTAGCTTTTATATCACAAATCGTTTAATAACTATACCAATGAATAATTATTTTTCAAACTTGTCTAAACTTATCAAACATATTATAATATAATATCTACTCAAAAGAGTAACCAACATATCGCTCAAATCTAATTTCAGTTAGGGAATCATTTGTGCATTATTTAGTTTAGGCGTGTCATTTAGACCGTCACATACTACGTTATTGTCTACAGTTTGGCTAGCATTGCATCGGGTGAGTTCACAACCCCTCTTTTACTACGTTTTAATACTTTTGGGGTGAAAAACATATCAACTATTTTATAAATAATTCTATTATTTATTGTAACGACCGTAATTTTACGTTTTTCATTTCGTGTAATTATTCGGGATTTATGTGAATTTTCGTTATTTATGTTAGTTTTCATTTCGGTTTGTGTTTTATCGAATGATTGAATGTTTGGGACTTGGTATAACCAAGTATGGGTCAAAACTTGGATGGAAACAAGTTTAAAGGCCAAGAATCTGACTGGAACAGCCCTCGCGGCGCGAGGCAGGCGCGAGCCAGACGCGAGAGCGAACAGTAGGTTCAGAGCTCAGTCGCGAGAGACTCGCGCCGATCTCGCGTTGAGATTCGCGGCGCGAGCCAGGCGCGAGCGGGGCGCGAGTTGGGTGTTCCTGCGGCGACCAAGAGGACAACCCGCGTCACCTCGCGGCGCGAGGCAAACGCGAGCGGGGCGCGAGGTCTGTCTGGAGTATATAAAGTTGTGTAGAAGCTAGGGCTCATAACACCTACGAACCCTAGACTTATAGCAGCCGTTTTTGAGAGCATTTGGGCGGTTTTTGGAGCTAAGGAGCTCAAATCTTCATCTTCTTGAAGGATTTAAGCATTAAGGGTAAGAATTCTTGCTTATTTCACTTAGTTACCTTCATTTTGAGCTTGGTATGGGTAACAATGGTGGTTTTGGGAACCCACCATATCATCTTTGGGGAAGATGAACTTTCATGAGTGTAAAACACTCCCTGTGAACTTGTAATCAATGTGTACAAGTTAGATTTGGGATTGATGATGGAAAATCTTGAACTAGGGTTTGAGATTCCACCAAGTTGTATGAACTTGGTGGTTGGGAATGTTTAGATGGACTACTTAGTAGCTAGTTATGGATTATAACTAGACTTTGTATTGATATTGATGTTAGGTCAAGAAGACCTTGAGATTGGAAGTACTTCCTCAATTTGGAAGTAAGGATTGTGTTGTTGAACACAATTGTTGGATAGCATTGCTAAGGTGAGTACATGTGATCTTTTCTGAGTACATAGTAAAAGAGTTTTCATAGTTTAAATGATTAAACAAATTTTTAGTAGTCTTTATTAATTAAATGTTTTAATAAAGAAATAAAGATTGATTTATTAGTAGATGATATGAATTGTTATTGACTTGCTTGGTTACCACTAGTATGTTGAATTTTATGATTTGGAGTATTGACTCAAGTAGTTGAATTGTTATGTGGTAGCTAAACAATTGGATCCTAGATAACCCACACCAGTTGGGGGAGTTAGTGACTACTACTTGGGGCGGTACCACCCTGCGCAAGAGTAGTATGTCGAGAAATAGATAACCCGGAAATCGGGGGAGTTTGAGATAACCCGGAAATCGGGGGAGCAAATAGATAACCCGGAAACGGGGGAGTTTACCTAGATAACCCATATCGGGGGAGTTGTTTCGGGGAGGCCCGTTACGTATGTGTTTGGCTTATGGCAAGCCTTAGAGATTGATTGACTATGTGCAATTTGATAATTTAATGATTATTATTTTATTGCAAATTATTTTCTAACCGGGTCAAAAACCCATGTTTCTCACGAGACAATATTTGTCTCACGTACTACGTTTATTTTGGCTATGTACTCAGGTTCGGGAGCTAGAGAGTAGGCGGCCCGTAGAGATAGCATTTGGATGATTAGCTCGGTGTACTTATTTAATTCCCTAGACTATAGTTTTGATATATTTGTAACACCGGTTTTGATACTTTCCAATTATTCCAAATGTTTTGTTTAATCCACATTTTCGGATATTATGGATTTTTAATGTTAAACTTGTCTATTTAAAAAGTTTTAATTGTTTTGAAAAATCGGTGTGTTACAACTTGGTATCAGAGCATTAGTCTAAGTGAATTAGGTTGGTTACCCACCCTAGACTTAGACTTTGCTTTTGGGACATTATGTTCTATAGGAAGTTAGGTTGACCTTTGAGAACTAGGGTTGACCATTGAGGGAATTGTTTTATATCGAGCTATTCTTATCTCTAATTTTGACTTTTTAGTCAACTATTTGAATTCTAATTGGGTTGACATCTTATTATAGTAAGATGGCTAGAACCAGAAGTGGTCGATTGTTGGATGAGGAACGAGCTTCGAATTTGAATCAAGACGGGAATGGATTGGCCAATTCGGGTATCGGGAATAACCATACTCTGGTAACTATGGAGGCCATTCAAGCCATGCTCACTAATATGAGAAATGTGATGCAACAAGATGTTAACCGGATCATAAACGATCGGTTGAACTTAGGAGGTGATGATGATGAAAGGGAGGAAGAGGAACGTCGCTTTGAGGAGGAGAGGGAGGAAGGTGAAGATTCCCCTCAACTCACTAAGACCAAGTCAACGGGAAACACCAACCCGACCGAGAAATCCTCCAATGGGGAAAGTGGTGAAGAGAGAAAGATTGATCGTGAAGGATGTTCTTACAAGACATTCCTTGCTTGCCGTCCCGACTTCTATCTCGGGAGTACGGAACCGAAAGTGACGGTTCAATGGATTCGAGAGACGGAACGTGTGCTTGAAAGTAGTAAGTGCAAGGAGGAAGATATGGTGACTTATGCCTCACGTTTGCTCAAAGATGATGCTCTTACATGGTGGGACACCGTGTATGAAACCTTAGGCAAGAAAGCCATTTACAAGATGTCGTGGGAGGAGTTCACTAGGAGACTCAAGGAGAAGTATTGTCCCGAAAGGGAGTTAGAGGAGTTGTTGGAAGAGTTCTTGCACTTCAAGAAAGGCAATTTGACCTTGGATGAGTATACCAAGAAGTTCACGGGATACCTCCCGTTCGTGTCAAGTACTTACCCAACCGAACGTAGTCGTGTGGTTCGGTTTGCCAATGGGTTACCATGGGAATATGAACTCGAAGTGAAGAGGGCAATCACTCTTGATGAGGCGATCAATGTCGCCCGAAGTGTCGAAAAAGTTAGCAAGAGAAGAGTGCAAGAGAGATCGATTGGTAATGAGAAGAGGAAGTTTGAAAACTTTTCGGGGCCATCCAAAAAGAGCAAGTTTGCCCCGAGCGGGTCGAAACAAGGAAGTGTTGGCGGATGTAGGAAGTGTGGTAGGGACCACAAAGGAGAATGCAAGGCGGATTCTAATGGTTGTTTCAAATGTGGTCGTTTTGGCCACAAGGCTAGGGATTGCAAGGTTAAAAGCCTTGATGAAGTGGAATGTTTCTCATGTCATGAGAAGGGGCACTATAGTAATGTGTGCCCAAAGAAAGGAACCGAAACATTGGTGTCGACCGCTCACAAGAAACCGGAGCCGTCGAAAGTGAAGGGGCGTGCCTTCCAACTCACACGTGAAGAAGCCAAGGAGACTCATGATGTCGTCTCAGGTACCATATTCATAAACTCCATACCCACTTATGTGTTGATTGATTCGGGTTCTACCTATTCTTTCGTGTCTCATGAATTTGGTGCTAAGTTTAAGGTTCCACTAGAATTACTTGATGAATTGTATGAAATAGAAGTAGCCGATGGGAAAACCTCTATGGTTCAACATGTCTATAGGAATTGTGAGTTAGAAATCGATAACAAGAAGTTTAAGGTTGATTTGATGCCTATGGGAATTAAGGCTTTTGATGTAATTATTGGGATGGATTGGTTGGGAATCCACCAAGCCAAGATTTTATGTGGAAGGAAGTTGGTGTCGATTAAATCTCCCGAAAATGAAAAGGTGTACATCTATGGGGAAAAGAGGCATCGTATGCCAAACTTGTTAACCGCCATTAAGGCAAGAAAATGCTTAGCGAAGGGTTGTGCATCATTTATAGCTTATGTCTTAGATGGGAGAAAAGAAAAGAAGACGGTTGAGAATGTGAAGATTATTCGAGATTTTCCCGAAGTTTTTCCCGATGACTTGCCCGGTTTGCCACCGGAGAGACAAGTCGAGTTTCGTATTGATTTAGTCCCGGGGGTGACGCCAATTGCCCGAGCCCCGTATCGTTTAGCTCCCACCGA
Source organism: Calendula officinalis (assembly GCA_963853835.1). NCBI lineage: Eukaryota > Viridiplantae > Streptophyta > Magnoliopsida > Asterales > Asteraceae > Calendula > Calendula officinalis. The sequence goes on along the minus strand of OY970821.1, from coordinate 31,188,683 downwards.
AATGAGAGAGTTGATGGCCCAACTCCAAGATTTGCTCGATAAAGGTTTTATCCATCCTAGTTCATCACCTTGGGGTGCACCGGTTCTATTTGTGAAGAAGAAAGATGGTTCGATGAGGATGTGCATCGATTACCGAGAGCTTAACAAGATGACGATAAAGAACCGATATCCTTTGCCAAGGATAGATGATTTATTTGATCAACTTCAAGGAGCCGATTATTTCTCCAAGATTGATTTGAGATCGGGCTACCATCAAGTTCGTGTCAAAGAAGGTGATACCGAGAAGACGGCCTTTAGGACCCGTTATGGTCATTATGAATTTTTGGTTATGCCATTCGGTTTGACGAATGCCCCGGCAATTTTTATGGATCTCATGAATAGGGTTTGTAAACTGTTCCTCGATAAATTCCTCATCGTGTTCATTGATGATATTCTTATTTTCTCCAAAACCGAAGAAGAACATGAAGACCATTTGAGGCAAACTCTAGAAGTGTTGAAACGAGAAAAATTGTATGCTAAATTCTCAAAGTGTGAATTTTGGTTACGGGAAGTTCAATTCTTAGGTCATGTGGTATCTCGAAGCGGGATAAAAGTTGACCCGTCTAAGATCGAGGCGGTGAAGAATTGGGAAGCACCGAAGACCCCGACCGAAGTTAGGAGTTTTCTCGTGTTAGCCGGTTACTACCGAAGATTTATTGAAGATTTTTCCCGAGTGGCGGTCCCACTCACTAGACTAACGAGAAAAGATGTAAAGTTCGAATGGGGGAAGAAGCAAGAGGATGCTTTTGCCTTGTTGAAAGAGAAGTTGTGCAATGCACCGGTCCTCACTTTACCCGATGGTATGGAAGACTTCGTGGTGTATAGTGACGCCTCGAATAAAGGTCTCGGTTGCGTTTTGATGCAAAGGGGAAAAGTGATAGCTTATGCTTCAAGACAATTAAAGAATTCGGAAGAAAGGTATACAACACATGATTTAGAATTGGCGGCGATTATTTTTGCCTTAAAGATTTGGAGGCATTACTTGTATGGTACAAGGTGTATCTTGTACACGGATCACAAAAGTCTCAAGTATGTGTTTACACAAAAAGACTTGAATATGAGGCAAAGAAGGTGGATTGAATTGATTAATGACTATGATTGTGAAATCGTCTATCACGAGGGAAAGGCAAATGTGGTAGCCGACGCCTTGAGTAGAAAAGTCTATGGAAAACCGGTTAAGGCTAAGTTAATGCGGATTGATGTAGTATCTAGCTTCATTGAAAGTATAAAAAACGCACAAATAGAAGTGATGGGAAAAGACGAGTATAGACAAGAGAGATTGGGAAAGAACCAAGTGTTTGAGGAAAATGGTCAAGGGTTGAAAACCGCGAATGGTCGAATTTGGGTCCCGAAATTCGGTGGAAACCGAAAAGTATTGTTGAATGATGCTCACAAGTCTAAGTATTCGATTCATCCCGGTAGTACAAAAACTTATCAAGACTTGAAGAAAATTTATTGGTGGCCCGTGATGAAGTCGAGGGTAGCAAAGTTCATATCAAAATGTGCCACGTGTGCACAAGTGAAAGCCGAGCACCAAGTGCCTTATGGTGTTGCACAATCGTTACAAGTGCCGGCCGGGAAATGGAATGACATCACAATGGATTTCATTGTTGGTCTCCCAAAGACTAGTAGAAATCATGATGCTATATGGGTGATTGTTGATAGGTTAACGAAAAGTGCGTTATTCCTAGCTATTAGGGAAACCATGCCACTCGAGAAGTTGGCAAAATTGTATGTTGATGAAGTTGTCCGTTTGCATGGGGTACCATTGTCAATTGTGTCCGATCGGGATGCAAGGTTTACCTCGAGATTTTGGAGATCACTCCAAGAAGAGTTGGGGACAAAGTTGAGGTTGAGCACGGCTTACCATCCGCAAACCGATGGTCAAAGTGAAAGAACGATCCAAACGGTCGAAGATATGTTGAGGTCGTGTGTTTTGGATTTTGGTGGTAAATGGGATGAACATTTACCGTTAGTTGAATTTTCTTATAACAATAGTTATCACTCGACCATTAAGATGCCACCGTTTGAGGCTTTATATGGGAGAAAATGTAGGACGCCTTCTTGTTGGTTAGAGGCGGGTGAGACGAGACTCACGGGTCCCGAGATTGTAAAAATAACAAATGAGAAAATTGGAATAATTCAAAGGAATATGAAAGTGGCACAAGATCGCCAAAAGAGCTATTCGGGTTTGAAAAAGCGACCTTATGATTTAAATGTCGGTGATATGGTGATGTTGAAGGTGTCGCCTTGGAAAGGCGTGATGAGATTTGGAAAGAAGGGCAAATTGAGCCCAAGGTATGTAGGCCCGTTTAGAATCTTGAAACGGGTCGGCTTACAAGCATTTAAGTTAGAACTTCCACCCGAGTTGCAAGGTGTCCATGACACCTTCCATGTTAGTAATTTGAAGAAATTTGTGGGTGAAGTGGAGAATATTATTCCACTCCAAGATTTGCGGGTCGATGCACCCAACCGGTTGATTGAAGAGCCCGAGGCCATACTGGAGGCCCAAACAAAGAAATTGAGGAACAAAGAGATTGAGCTAGTGTTGGTCAAGTGGAAGCATTCCCTTGGGCCAAATTTGACTTGGGAAGTCAAAGATGAGATGAAGAAACGCTACCCAATTTTGTAGATTATGAGACGATTCCGAGGACGGAATCCTCTTAAGGGGTAGATAGTTGTAACGACCGTAATTTTACGTTTTTCATTTCGTGTAATTATTCGGGATTTATGTGAATTTTCGTTATTTATGTTAGTTTTCATTTCGGTTTGTGTTTTATCGAATGATTGAATGTTTGCGACTTGGTATAACCAAGTATGGGTCAAAACTTGGATGGAAACAAGTTTAAAGGCCAAGAATCTGACTGGAACAGCCCTCGCGGCGCGAGGCAGGCGCGAGCCAGACGCGAGAGCGAACAGTAGGTTCAGAGCTCAGTCGCGAGAGACTCGCGCCGATCTCGCGTTGAGATTCGCGGCGCGAGCCAGGCGCGAGCGGGGCGCGAGTTGGGTGTTCCTGCGGCGACCAAGAGGACAACCCGCGTCACCTCGCGGCGCGAGGCAAACGCGGGCGGGGCGCGAGGTCTGTCTGGAGTATATAAAGTTGTGTAGAAGCTAGGGCTCATAACACCTACGAACCCTAGACTTATAGCAGCCGTTTTTGAGAGCATTTGGGCAGTTTTTGGAGCTAAGGAGCTCAAATCTTCATCTTCTTGAAGGATTTAAGCATCAAGGGTAAGAATTCTTGCTTATTTCACTTAGTTACCTTCATTTTGAGCTTGGTATGGGTAACAATGGTGGTTTTGGGAACCCACCATATCATCTTTGGGGAAGATGAACTTTCATGAGTGTAAAACACTCCCTCTGAACTTGTAATCAATGTGTACAAGTTAGATTTGGGATTGATGATGGAAAATCTTGAACTAGGGTTTGAGATTCCACCAAGTTGTATGAACTTGGTGGTTGGGAATGTTTAGATGGACTACTTAGTAGCTAGTTATGGATTATAACTAGACTTTGTATTGATATTGATGTTAGGTCAAGAAGACCTTGAGATTGGAAGTACTTCCTCAATTTGGAAGTAAGGATTGTGTTGTTGAACACAATTGTTGGATAGCATTGCTAAGGTGAGTACATGTGATCTTTTCTGAGTACATAGTAAAAGAGTTTTCATAGTTTAAATGATTAAACAAATTTTTAGTAGTCTTTATTAATTAAATGTTTTAATAAAGAAATAAAGATTGATTTATTAGTAGATGATATGAATTGTTATTGACTTGCTTGGTTACCACTAGTATGTTGAATTTTATGATTTGGAGCATTGACTCAAGTAGTTGAATTGTTATGTGGTAGCTAAACAATTGGATCCTAGATAACCCACACCAGTTGGGGGAGTTAGTGACTACTACTTGGGGCGGTACCACCCTGCGCAAGAGTAGTATGTCGAGAAATAGATAACCCGGAAATCGGGGGAGTTTGAGATAACCCGGAAATCGGGGGAGCAAATAGATAACCCGGAAACGGGGGAGTTTACCTAGATAACCCATATCGGGGGAGTTGTTTCGGGGAGGCCCGTTACGTATGTGTTTGGCTTATGGCAAGCCTTAGAGATTGATTGACTATGTGCAATTTGATAATTTAATGATTATTATTTTATTGCAAATTATTTTCTAACCGGGTCAAAAACCCATGTTTCTCACGAGACAATATTTGTCTCACGTACTACGTTTATTTTGGCTATGTACTCAGGTTCGGGAGCTAGAGAGTAGGCGGCCCGTAGAGATAGCATTTGGATGATTAGCTCGGTGTACTTATTTAATTCCCTAGACTATAGTTTTGATATATTTGTAACACCGGTTTTGATACTTTCCAATTATTCCAAATGTTTTGTTTAATCCACATTTTCGGATATTATGGATTTTTAATGTTAAACTTGTCTATTTAAAAAGTTTTAATTGTTTTGAAAAATCGGTGTGTTACATTTATAATTAGTTATTTATATGTGATGAAACTATTTTTGGAAACTAGACAAAGAATCCTTATGCTTGGACTAAGTTTAGAGGTATATGGAAGTGCGTATATGTTACCTACATAATCATTTGCTAATTGCGACTAGGCCCTGGATATGCAAATAGTACTATTGGCCGAGACTCACCCTCCCACGATTGATCATTTTATCGGTATCTACCGAACCACGAGGAGTGCATATCTAGCACGTATAGAGTTGTTGTTTTGGTTATGGACTTAAGGTCAGCATTTTAACTCAAGGGTTTAGCTAACTTGTTGGGGGATCGCCGTCTATTATGTTTCTACTATTGCTTTTGAGCAAACTATTTTCAACATTTATATCATCATTCGATTTTTGTCAACGATGACATACGAAAAAGTATGGAACTATTTGAACTTATTAAAACCTGTGAATTCACTCAATGATTTTATTGATACTTTTACTTATGTTTTTTAGGTAATTTAGCTTAGGCATTGTATCGCATGCATTGGGAGCTTTCATTTCAAATAAGATGTCACATCTTTATTTCATTTTTTATTAAACTATGTGTTGGATTCAAATGACTTTGTTTACATTAAATTTTTGTGACATTACTTTTATTTTAACATTTATGAAATTTTGAAACTATTTATTATTTACAATAATCATATGCTTTTGTATACTTGTGAAGTCGCACACCCGTTCTTCCGCAAACTAATAAACCATTTTGGCGGGGTGTGACATATATGGACTGTGGTAGTCTCTTTGACAAGTAAATGAGCTCGAACTCAGGGTGCTCGTTGAAATATGGCAAGTAGACTTCCTTTATTATCATTTGTCGTTTTCAAAAAATTAAATATTTGTTGATTTATTTTTGTGATTCTTCCTTGCTCCTTTGTGCGATTATTAATATCAATAATTTTAGGTGATTAAATGGTTGCAATTTCCATATATGTATCTGTACGCGGTTCAAAATAATTGTAATGTAATATTATGTATACGATAATTAAGTTTTGATGACTTTATTCACTTTGTTCGTAGCTCATAAAATAAAAAACTAGAAATCACATATAGTTCATAGTCAAATACCAATTTCTGTATAAAAGATATCTAACCAATCATATAATCTTTTGAAATTTAATATAAATTAAATAATAAAAACGCATTATAAATCGGGAAACTCTTCCTTGTAGGCCTATGCAGGGGCGGATCTAGTATGTAGCACATGGTGGCACGTGCTATTACTCGAAAAATTTCGGTACAGTAAAATTTCGGAACTTTTCTTTTGTTATTGTATTTTGAATACATTAATATATATCCGAAAAGTCAAATAATACATGTATGTTGGCTAGCATAGCTGGCTCACACCTTGTGCAGGTATATTGGAGGTCTAGAGTTCGAATCTTGTCTTTCTTACTTTTAGAAATCAATTTTTCCCCTTTCTTAGCCTCTATACTACAAGTGGTTTTTTTTCTCAGCCCATATATTTCAATTTTTTTTTTCTTTTTAACTCTATATATTTCAAAAAAAGTTCTTTATATCACCACAAGGGTGTTACCACTGGTGGAATTTTCTAGTTCCGCCACTGGGCTTATGGAGTTTATGGACCAAACCCGTATTATAGAATCTAAAGTGATAGTACAACTACTAATTCTCTGCGTTAGTACGCACCCAGCCCAAAATATAATGGAGTGGAAGACCGTCGGCCTGAGAAAAGCGCCGGCAAAGGAGACTGCAACCTCTTTTTTTATCACTAATTTCTCAACAGAACATTCTGAGGCTACTTTATGGAAGGAATTCAAGAAGTACGGTGATATCGTTGACGTGTACATCGCTAAGAGAACGAACAAGTACGGGAAAAGGTTTGGCTTTGTTAGGTTCACCGGAATTCAAGATGCCCAAGCTTTTGAAGTGAACTTGAAGGAAGTTTGGATTGGTAGCTTCCACATCCGTGTCAACATCGCGAGATTCGATCGGGTGATTCCTGGTGGCAATAAGCCGCCAGTGGTCTCGGCACCTCGGGCGTTCTTTGATGGTAGTAAAGCTGATGGAAGATCATATGCAGAGGCGGTTTCTGGGGGTGCGAACAAACCGGTCGTTCCTAAAATCCAAATTGCTTCACCCCCGTCTCATCGAAGTTGGTTATCGTCATGTTTGATTGGTAAGGTTTCTAATATTCACCAACTTTGGAAACTTGGAGATTTGAAGAATGCGGATGGATGCAATGAAATAAACATAAGATACACTGGAGGTTTATCTGTCCTGCTAGAGTTTGCAAACAAGGATATTGCTTCGGAGTTCTTGTCCGGCGCAAAAGAAACTTGGTCAAACTGGTTGTCCTGCCTTTCTTTCTGGACTCCGGAGGTGGTTGTCCCTGATAGAATTGCCTCGGTGTTAATCGTTGGTGTTCCTCTTCAGGCTTGGGCAACGGATGTGTTTCACGAGATCGGTAAGGTTTGTGGCGAGGTTATTATTGATGAAGATTGTGCTGACGATAATATGAACATGGGGTTTGGTCGAATTGGTGTCATTACGTCAGAGCTCAATCTTATTAACAAAGTCGTTTCTGTTACGATTGACGGGAAAGAATTTCAAGTGAGACTTTCTGAAGATCAACATGAATCGAATAGGTTGATCCCGGGCACTTCCACTTTTACTTCTTGGGGTGTTAATTCTGAGAGTGATGTGTATTCGGTTCATCAGAGTGACAATGACACTCTGGAAGATGGTGAAATCCCGTGGGGAGGTTCGCCGGAAAATTCTCCGGTAGCCTCAAAGGAAGATGGTGAAGGGTCGAATGAGTGGTTCGAGGAGAAAGATCAAAAGTCTCATGGGGAAAAGAACTTTGCGCCGGCTTCTTTTGATACTCCCAATTCTATCTATAATAATTGTGTTATTAGGAGAAAAGTTGACTTGGAGCAGGATGGGTCCCTCAAGAGTGATTTCTCGGAGTCCTTAGTTGGGCCTTATTATTATGAAGCCCAGTTTCCCCAATGGAATGATAATCCAATAAACCCATTTGGGCATGAAAATGCTAGCCCAAATAAAGGATCGTTTCCTCTCTTACCTGTTGACAACTTCCGGGTTGAAAGTTCGTCCGATCCAATAGAGGTTAAGGAGACCCAAAATACTGATAACCTAGTTATTGACCCTTCGATTTTTAGGGAGAATATGCTAGGAGAAATGGGAACAGATAACAACATCAATCTTTCGCAGAGTAATGAGAGAATTGACTTAAACGTTCCGGCCCAGGGTGCTTCGGTTGTGTCCGATTCCCAATCCCAGGTTTCCCCTTCTGAGACGTCGATGCAGTCGAACAAAAAGAAAAAGAAGAAATCTAAAAAGTTCAGACCACTTGAATCGTTCTCATCTTCAGACGAAATTAATGATACTATTGATATTGGTAATGTCGTTGGTTTCCAGATGACTGGCTGTGAGAACCAAATAAGAAAAGTGATTGGAGTCAATGGTGCTTCCATGGGTCGTCAATGAAGGTTCTCTCCTTAAATGTAAGGGGTGCAAATTGCATCCTCAAAAAACGATGGGTGAGTGGTATTAAATCGCTAAATAAAGTTAATTTTATTGGTATTCAGGAGTCTATGTGTGAATTAGTTGATAGCTCTCTTGTTCAATCGTATTGGGGTAGGGGAAACTGCGATTTTGAGTATGTGGCCTCGGTTGGTATTTCTGGCGGGATTATCTCTGTTTGGGATCCTTCGTGGTTTGCTCGTTCTGATACGATTAAAGGCGTGGGATTTCTTGCAGTTTATGGTAATTTGATTGGTGCTAATATTCCTTGCGGGTTTATAAATGTTTATGCTCCTCAAGCTTTATCTAAAAAGAGACGATTATGGAGCGATATCAGTAACATCATTGTCAATTTTCCGGACATCATATGGACTATTTTTGGTGATTTTAACGAAGTGAGGCGGGCTTCAGAAAGGTGTGGCTCTAAGTTTTCTTATGCGGGGGCTAAAGTCTTTAATGACTTTATTGCGGAGGCCGGTCTCAATGAGATCAATTTGGGAGGTAGGAGGTACTCCCGTAGTACTCCTGATGGCGGTAAGCTCAGCTTACTTGACAGGTTTCTGGTGACTAATAACTTTTTTGTTAATTGGCCGATCCCGAGTGTAGTTATTCTGCCTAAAGGCCATAGTGATCATTGTCCGCTGCTGTTAAAATCTACCCCGTCAGATTTTGGTCCGTCGTATTTTAAATTCTTTAATTCGTGGCTGAATGACCGGTCGTTGGATGATATTGTCTGCCAGGCTTGGGTTGCTCGTGTTTCCCGTGTGCAGTCTCCCATTAGCCTTTTTTGCCACAAATTGCGTCGGGTCAAGCAGGCCATTAAAAACTGGAGGTGTGTTACCAGCCATAGTAGGGTCGGTCCTATTGGGCTTTTAAAGAAGGTTGCGGCTGATTTGGATGTTAAAGCAGATAACGGCCTGCTTACTGAGGCGGACAAAAGTAGTAGGGTTGCTATTGACCTTCAAATCTGGGATTTGGAGCTTGCCGAAGTCAGAGATCTGAAACAAAAATCTAGAGTCAAATGGTGTATGGAGGGTGACGAGAACTCCAGGTTTTTTCATAATCATATTAACAGCAATAATAGGAAAAACTATATCCACGGGCTTACCTTAAATGGCGTTTGGTCAGGTGATCCTACCTGCATGAAAAGAGGCGTGTTTGATTATTATTCTCTTCTTTTTTCGGAGACTCAGTTGAGCAGACCCAAGTTTTGCAGCAGTAAATTTAAGGTTCTCTCTTCTGATCAAAGAGAGATGCTCGAGGTCAGCTTTTCTCGTCAAGAAATTAAAAACGCTGTGTGGGATTGCGGAGCTGAAAAAGCTCCCGGTCCGGACGGTTTCTCGTTCGGCTTCTTTAAAAAATTCTGGAACGTGATTGAAAGTGATTTGTTAAAGGCAGTTAAATGTTTTGAAGACGGTGGTTATTTTGGCCCGGGTTGTAATTCTGCCTTTTTTACTCTTATTCCAAAGTGTGACATCCCGCTTTGTATTTCCGATTATAGGCCTATAAGCCTAATCAATAGCTTGTATAAAATCATTGCTAAATGTCTTGCAAACCGGTTGAAATTGGTGATTGATTATGTTGTTAGCCGGGAACAATCGGCTTTTATTGGTGGCCGGTTTATTCTCGATGGTCCTTTGATCCTTAGTGAAATTATATCGTTTTGCAAAAAACGGAAAGATAGTCTCTTTATTTTTAAAGCAGACTTTGAAAAGGCATACGATTCCATTAATTGGAGCTTTCTTGACTCGGTGCTTGTTCAAATGGGCTTCGGTGTTAAATGGCGGGGGTGGATTCATTCTTGTTTATCCTCTTCTAAAGCTTCCGTTTTACTAAATGGGTCTCCTACTCAAGAGTTTTCTATTGAAAAGGGTTTGAGGCAAGGTGATCCGATGGCTCCTTTCTTATTTATTATTGCGGTTGAAAGCTTGCATGTTGTCATGCTAGAAGCCTTGGAGAAAGGTGTCTTCCGTGGCATTCCGTTACCTAATAACGGGCCGGTGGTGTCTCACTTGCAATATGCTGATGACACCATTTTCATCGGGGAATGGTCGATGTCTAATGTAAAAAATTTAGCTCGCCTTCTTAGGTGTTTTCATCTTGCTTCCGGTCTCAAGGTAAACATGAATAAAAGCAATATTTTCGGTATTGGGGTCCCGGGGGACGAGGTGTCGTATATGGCTAGTTTAATTCACTGTAGTGTTGGTAATCTCCCTTTTAATTATCTTGGGTTACCTATTGGGGCGTCTATGAACCGTATTGAGCATTGGGATGTTATCATAAATAAATTCCAAAAGAAATTGTCTTCTTGGAAACAAGCTGCTTTGTCAAGTGGAGGAAGATTGACTCTCGTCAAGTCGGTTCTAGGTGCTCTTGGAATTTATTTTTTTTCTCTTTTTAAAGTGCCCGAGAAAATTATTAAGAAGCTAGAATCGATCCGGGCTAACTTCTTTTGGGGCGCTAAACCGGGGCAACGGAAAATCAATTGGGTGAAATGGAGTCGTGTGACTAGTAACAAAGACTTTGGGGGTTTAAATATCGGGAGCCTTAAAGCCCATAATTTGGCCCTGTTGTGTAAATGGTGGTGGCGGTTTTTTCAAGAGCCCGACGCTTTATGGAGAAGAGTTATTGTTGCCATTCACAAGCCGCCTTCAGTGATGAAGGTGTTTAGTAGGGGTCCCGGCGTTTGGAACTCAATTGTCAAAATTAAAGTGGCTTTGGATAAGTTAAATGTTCCCATTGATGCTTGGTTCCAAGTGGCTTTGAACAGTAGTGTTTCTTGGGTGTTAGAATCTGACGGGATTTTTACGGTTGCTTCGGCTAGGAAGATCTTCGATCAGTTGCTGCTGGGTAACGTGGGTCGGGCAGATTCGATTTGGGTTCGGGAGGTCCCTTCAAAGGTCAATATCTTCATGTGGAGGCTGTCTCTTCGACGTCTTCCGACTTGTTTCAATCTCCTTAAACGAGGTGTCATCCTTCCTGTGGCAGTTTGTCTTCAATGTAATAGAGAGATTGAAAGTGAAGAGCATCTATTTTGGTTCTGCTCGGGTGCTAGAGAGGTTTGGACAGATTTTAGCCGATGGTGGAACATCCCGTTAATCCTTTCGTCCTCCTTAGATCAGGTGTTGTTTTGGGGTGATTCCCTTGGTCTTTCTCCCGGGGCTCTTAGCATTTTTTATGCCTCTTTATACACAGTTTTTTGGTGCTTGTGGAAAAGGAGGAATGCCCGTGTTTTCAAGAACAGAGGGGCTGGCTCTTGCTCAGTTATTTCGGAGGCGCAATCCCAATCGTTTTTCTGGATTAAGTTAAGGAGTAGATTGAAGTGGTGTAATCTGGATTGGGGTCTTTGGTGTTCGGATCCTATGTCTCTTTTATCTTTGTAATTTGTTTGCTTTCTTGCTTGTTTGTTTGTTCTTAGCTTCTTGCTAAGAGCTTTTCTTTTATTGAATATATTGCCGTTCAAAAAAAAAACTACTAATTCTCTGCCATGCAAATTGCAAAAATCGTCATTATGGACTACTCCAATATTCACTTGCGAGTAGGGTTTAGAAATCCTCGAGATCTTTCACCTAATCAATTAAATAGTCATTAATGGCTTCCCCTTGATATGTTTCGGTTTTAATTGTATATATAAAAAAATTAAAATAATGTTCGTCACTTGTAAAATGCAAAGTTCATTTGGATCATACAGTAATATTTCATTTCATTAAAGCACACCAAACGGATTCGAAACTACTGCCAAATTTTTTTTGGACAGCTTTCATTAAAAACTAGCAAAAAGCTAGAAAAACCAACACATACAAAATTTAATTAGAAGGAAGAATAAGCCATTCAGGCCAGGTAACTCTAAATTTAGCTCGACGATTACAAATCCAAAGAAACGCTACTTCTTTAATTGACTCGACAAGAAGACTTCTCCGGGTTTCCCCATTATTAAAGGTAATTGTGCTCCTATGACGCCAAAGTATCCACATCACCGTTAGAATCACCGCCTCAACAATCACCTTCGCTTTTGCACTAATAGAACTCGAATCCAAGTTATAAAGTAACTCATCTAGATCATCAACATTAATGTCAATAACTTGTAACCAATTACCAATTGCCCGCCAAACCGACTTTGAAACCTCACAGTTCCAAAAAATGTGATCCGTATCTTCAACCCCATCCCCACACATAACACATTTCATATCATCAAACTGAATACCCTTTACCAATAAATTAACTTTCGTCGGCACTCGGTTAAGGCTTATCTTCCAAAAGAGAATATTTACCTTCCGGAGAACCAACGAACACCATCTAGTTTGTACAACTGACGTCGGTAACATTAAGTTCTCGAGCCACCGCCTCGTGCTTTTCACCTCAAAGTCCTCTGTATTTCCTATCTCCCACTTCCACTTATCCGGATCATTCGACAACACTACCCCTTCTACCACCCGAGCAAGCTTTCGGACCTGCTGCTGCTCCCTTTCACCACGCAACTGCCATCGCCAAACCCCAACGAAGGAGCTATTATGCATACGATCGGCAACCATACAATTTTTATTATCATCAATCAAGCAAATTCTTGGGAACAACGATCCTAAAGTATTCGTGCCTATCCACCAGTCAGACCAAAACCGAGTAAGTCTCCCGTCACCGACCCTTTTTTTCAGGTTTGATAACAAGTTCACACCATTATCTTTAAACCTACAAATCATCTTTAAGATATGCGCCCATGGTGACGGCCCAAAACGATGACAATTCACTAAGTCTAACGCACCATTATCCCCATAAAAAGATCTAATGACCCTCGCCCACAACATATTTCCGTCTTTCACAAATCTCCAAACCCACTTCAACACAAGGGCGATATTAAACGCATATAGACTCCCTATCCCAAGTCCTCCATTCTGAAGAGAAATCAACACCATCTCCCAACTCACCCAATGTATTTTCTTTTTTTGCCTCGGTACCACCCCAAAAGAACGAGGCTCTCAACTTCTCCAAATTGCTGGCAACTATCTTCGGCATAACAAAGAGAGACATATAATATATGCCCAACCCACCCATCACCGATTTCAACAACAAAGATCACCCCCTACCGAAAATGTACTTACTTTCCAACCCGAGAGCTTGCTTTTGAATTTATCAACCAAACTATCCCAATTCTTTTTTTCTAGACATTCACGCCCCGACCGGGAGACCAAGATATATAAAGGGGAACTTACCATGACACACACCAAGCATCTCTGCCACCTGCTTAATTTCCCGATCCGAGACCCCAATGCCATAGAGATTAGACTTGTGCAAATTTAGCTTCAAACCCGAGGCCATATGAAAAAGTGCAAAATAATAAGAAGCTTTTGCATATTGTTCGCCGACCACTCACCCAAAAAAATAGCATCATCGGCATAAAAAAGATGCGAAATAGATAAAGAATCAATGATCTTGACCCCTTTAAAAATATTCTGAGATGTAGCATCTTCCATAGCCACATGAAGACCTTCCATGGTGATAATAAAAAGAGAAGGTGGAGAGGATCACCTTGTCTTAAACCTCTTTTCAAGCTTGAATTCCTTAGATGCATTTCCATTTAAAATAACCGAAGCTCTTGAGGATTTAAGAAGAGCACCTACCCACTTCCGCCACGCCACCGGGAACCGCATAAACTCCATCATCTGATCTAAGAACTCCCAGCTAATAGAATCATATGCCTTTTCAAAATCGATTTTTAACACCATGGCACTCTTTTTCTTTTTTTATACCACTCAATAATTTCATTTACGACCATAGGACCATCCAGAACTTGCCGTCTTTTGATGAAAGCCGATTGTTCCTGGCTCACCACGGAATCCACCACCAAAGCTAACCTGCAAGCCAACAATTTAGCAATAATTTTCGTTTGAACACCAATGAGACTGATCGGCCGATAATCATTCACCGTGAGCGGATTTATTGAAGGGATTTACTACGCACCATGCGACTGATCAATCACTTGGATCGACCACCTAGTACACGAGTTCGAACCTTGCTGACCAAGAACATGAACTTGTTCTTGACCGGTTAAAACTAACTAGCTGATTTAATCCCTAAATGCGGAACTGGGATTAAACCTAATCCTTAAATCCTAAAGGATTGGGATGTTGGAAAAACTAGATTAGGTTAACAAGAAAGAAACCTTGTACGAAGAACTCGAACACACACACATACTTGTGTGTGTTCGTCGACCATCAACCAAAGAACCCTAGGGTTCTTTGGCCGAAATTCGTCCAAGAGGAAGAAGGGAGTAAAGGGTTTCCCAAAACATACCTTGTTGTTTGCTTAAGATTGATCCACTGATGATGAATAAATCGAGCGATCTTCTAGTTGATCTAAGCAATAAACTTGTTCTTCAAAACTTGAAGAACACGAAGAACGAAGAACACCAAACTCGGTGTTCTTGGGAGTGTTCGGCCGAAACCAAAGGGAGGAGGGGCTAAGGTTTCGATTTAGGTGTAAGGGAATATTATGATCAGGTTTAAATGAAACCTTAAGCCTTCTATTTATAATAGAATAAGTTTCATTTAAGTCCTTCTAGTTTAATTAAGATTAATCTCTTAATTAAACTTATCTCTTACACTTTAAACCCTTATAGTTTAACTAGTTATTATTGTTTCACTTAACTACTAAATGTCTAGTATTAACACACTAATAATTCGGTACCCATATACACGAATTATACACTTGTGTTTATACTTCTAATAGTCAATTATATAATAACCTTTATATAATTTATACAACAATATTATCCAATTACTATATGATTTAATAGCTTTAAATCATATCATGGATAATCTATAATTAACACATTGTATATTTACTCAACTAGTAAATGTACAACTATTTGTATTAATTAGTTAGTTAAACTAATCTAGTAATAAGTTAAACTTAACTTAATACTTAACTGATTCATAATGACTATTATGAATCATTCCTCTTCGTAGTATCATTGCTTATCTTGCTCGTATTACATGCACTCACCGGTGTGACCCTTAAGTGTTTCGTAGGCATGGATGTATCATCATAGGTTGACTGACTGTGCACATAATTCCTTCAATAATTCCTTCAGACTCCCACTTGTGCAAGTCTGTAACCTTTGTCTTAATGATATGAGCTACAGTGGCCTTCTAGATGGGCATGTAGGTAACCAACCCCATAAAAACAGCTTACGTAACCCAGGTATGGTTTATGAAAAACTCTTTAATAGCGTCTCCTAGTAAAGAACACTTTGTCTCTACTTCTTGGGCAAACTATGTTAGGCTCATCCCTTGCAGCACGATATTGTGATAACGAATACGAGCATAGTAGAAATTATCAACTCCTGTATTCGAAATCATTTCATGACTTCTTGATTCAAACTGTTGTGATAAACGACAAAGAACGAATCAGTTCGTTTGGGCATGGCCATGCACTTTCCAGTTATCTCATCACGTCAAAGGACCTATAAATATCTCTCCTAAAAAGGAGGTGCAATTACCATCTTGTATATTTCGATTTAAAATACAACTTCCTTTGTACCCAGTATCGCCTCGTATGACAAACGTATTTCAGTATTGTCTAAGTTGAACCAAAGCACATTAGTCATTGTATCCTAAACCAAATACCTCAGGCTTAAGGACAATCCTAGTGAACAATACTTTTGAACTTTTCAACCACGAAGTATTGTCACGGTGGTCAATCCAATATTCGTTGAGCCTCCAACAGAATATCACCGATATTTGGTTTACACAAAACTTGTGTAGCTATCTTCGAAGAACTTCAAATCTACCACCAAATATCGCGATGACGTTAACGTCCCATCGAGGTTCCCACCAAGACGAGTAGTCACGGATTTTGTGTCTTCTTGAATAAATAGACTTTTATTCATGGATCTTGTAAAACATACAAAGTCTGAATAAGAATGATACTAACTCAAGTATTATTCCTCACTGGACATAGATACTGAATTATTACTGGATCATTACTTATTCCTTTCGTTCACGTTGATTACTTAATGATTTTTACACCCTAGATTGTAACTTCATCACTAAACCAATCATTTCTATTAAACTAAAGACATAAGACGAGTATTTAGGAATACTATTACTTTTGTCTTTGCTAGATATTGTTCTTGCAACAATCTAGAACATATTCTAGTCTTGCCTTTTATGTAATTCGGTAAACATAGGAGGATTGGAAATTAACTCCTTAGTTTCTTGAATTCATAAATCATCCTTGTAACTAAAGTCTCTTTTAGTTACATGATTTGTAGATATCTTTACTAGTTAAAGAAATTTCCTTAAATGATTGTGTTATCCACTGAAGTGTTAACAACCTATTAGATATGCAATAATTAATGACAAGACTTGTGATCACGCTATTAGGTTTGCAATAATCTAATCAACGATCATTTATCATTTCTCTTAACTCTTTGGCTTACGACATGGTAAAAACTTGTTGTTAATGTCTTTTACTAACTTACTGAATTCACTAACATCTTTAATGAATTATGTTAGTCTTAGCTCCCACTTACTTTTATGGAACTTAAGCATCTCTTAAACTACTTTGACCTAGTCAATAACTTGTAGTTCAATCTTTTAAGAATTCTATCAATAATTAAGATCATACTTTGGATTTGTGAATATCCAACATTCCTGTTTAGGGAATTATGATCTTTATTGATTACTATATCTAACAAGTATAAAACACTTGAAATGATACTATCAATTCTTAAATACATTAGTACTCTTTTAAGAATCTTATTTAATGCCAAAGTCACTCTTGGATTTGACAAATATCCATTATTCCTATTAGGGAATTATGACTTGATTAAATATTATATTTATTACAAGTATAAAAGACTTGCAATAATACCTTTTAATTCTTAAATACTTTAATATAGTTATGTCCCTTTTTAAGAGTCATTTAATGTCTAAGTCATTTTACTTGGATTATACGAATATCCAATTATTCCTACTAGGGAATTATGACTTCATTAAAACCTTTACTACAAGTGTAAAAGACTTGTAATAATACTCTTTAAAGTCTATCTTGATTATATCCAATATAATCATACTATATTAATACTAATACTTTAAAATTTTCTATCATAAGTAATGACTATTACTTAAGATGTTTTAACTAAGTTCAATAACTATTGAAACTTATGCTTCCATAAAACTTTTAAATACTTTCATTAGAAAAACTTTCTAATTACTAGCATCTAAATACCTTGAGCTATCAAGACATTATTTATACAACAATCAAACAAATATATATAAACATGAAACATAAGTAAATCAAAAATTTGACTTACAATCTAGTCATAAACCTTGACTAGTGTAATTATCACACATGCACACAATATAATTCAACCATGGATTCGATAATTGATTAAAACCAAAAAAAGAAACTTGTTTTAACAAAATAAAATTATCCAAACAATAAAGTAAAGTTGTTCAAAACGAATCCACTGAAAAAAAACTGAATTATAAAAAAAAAAAAAAAAAAACTTAGTGCTCGTGGGATCATCACCATCTCATGCCGGTCACTATCACTTTCCATCTCCTCCTGCAATAAACGATTGCAAAAGTTAGATTACTCGTAACGTACTTTACAAGTATCTAAAATTGATTAAGAAGTGTGGTTGTGTTACCTGAGGAACTTGCGTTTCCTCCACTACCACTTGCACCCTTTGGACAATTTCTTTTCCAATGCCCAGCCTCACCACACTTGAAGCACCGGTTCTCGGTCCTCGCAGTGTTAGGCTTAACCTTCTTGACCTTTTGTTTGACACCTTTACCATTTGGCACTCCTTGGTTAGGATATGTTTTACCCTTTCCTTTACCACCATGCCCATCCTCATCGCTGCCATCAGTTATGCGACCCCTTTTAGAATTGGTCTCTATATTCAACTCAACAGCCTCGAGCATAGATTGTAGCTCGGGAATGGAATTATCCATATTACGTTTTCTGTAGTTGGCTACAAAGAATTTGTAGTCATCGGACAATGAGTTGAGTATCATGTCAATTGCAAACTGCAATGGCATGTGGTGACCAAGTCTAGTAAGGTGATCAACGTGCACTTTCATTCTCATGACATGTGCACCTACTGATGCTCTCTCAGCCATCTTGCAAGAAGCGAACGCCTTACAAGCATAAAACGCTTGTCCTGGTTCGTTTTCTTCATCCTTGGCAGGGGTTTTCAACACGTTTCTTTCTCTGTCAATCCCATCCCTCTCTTGTCTGAGTATGATCTTAAAATCACGCTTCCAATTGAGGAAATTTGACCCAGTCTTTTCTTTCTTTCCTAGAAAGAAACGTCGCGAGAGTTTGTTGTAGGTTATCGTTGTGTTTGTTGCTGCCATCTACAAATCAAACCCAGTTTAATTAGTAATCATCAATAAACATTCTCTAAAATATATTATAAACCCGTAATTAATATTTTAGGCCTAGGATCCATATATCACATTCTCGCTGCAAGGTTTGGGCACTTCCCGACGAGACATGCTATTTCTGGTAGGTAACTTCCTTACCGATCGTATCAAGACTTGACACGATTCCTAGGGGTCGTAGAATCTTTAGACTTATAACTTATTACAACTTTGTACAATCTAATTGTACATTTCTAAGTTAGTAATAAAGTCTAGTATGTTTATTCTACTCAAGTACTTTTTGGGCCGGGACTCCCGATTATCACCAAAGTAGATCAGACCATCTAAGACAGTGCGATGCTCTGCGCCGGGACTCCCGATTATCACAGAACCTTACGCACCCTAACACTCGCAATGATTTGAATCCATATCTAAGGTTCTTTATCCTTACAATATGAATATCGTTTAACAGGTGAGGTGTTCCATTAGGTGGATAGTACTTCGATCTAAGATTTTCTTGGGTTTGTTTAAGTCTTAAAACTAAACTTAAACTTTTATTCCAATCTTAATCCTTGTTTAAAAAAAATGTGTGACTTGTGAATTGAATGGTTCTACAAGACACCTTCTTTAAACATAAGAACTATTCTTTAAAACTTATAGTTTCAAGAATTCACACGATTTTACATGTATACCTAAAACGAGGTGTACAAAACGTTTTACTAGGTTTTGTGAGAAACCTTATTTCTAATAAAAACTTACTTGTTTTTATATTACTTGAAAAACTTATAAAACTTATGTTAAACCTTTTAAAACTTTTACGATTCATGAACTTGAAACATAAACTTAGTTTAACACACCTAGTTTTTCATATGTCTAATAATGAAATTAAACATTTATTTCTTACTTATTAAATTCGACCATAACTTATGCCTTAACGACACACTTACAAACTTTCTGATTTTCTTGTGTAGCTCCCATTAGCTTCAACAACCATGATGAAACTTAAGCTAACACAATCACCGGTTTATACTTGGTGAAACTAATAAACCTATTATATAAAAACTATATATAATAATTCTTTAGTTTGTTTAAACCTTTCTTATATTTAACTTGAACTAGTTAAATATAGGTTCTTGTTATTTATACTTGATCATTAATCTAGTATATTACATACCTTGTAAAATACTTATGTTATACTTGTATAATTATCTAGTTATAATAACTTATAACTTTTATACATCTTAATATATACATATATATATATATATATATATATATATATATATATATATATATATATATATATATATATATATGTAACTTTGTATATTTCTAGTTAATCATATAATTTCAACTTGTACAATTTCTAGTTATAATGAAATCATAACTTTGTGCTTTCTAGTTTTAATTATATTATAACTTATACAATAACTAATTATAATATTATCTTTCAAAGATCAAAATAACATTACCCTTTTTAATTGTTCCATTTTAACTTGTATTTAATGTATATGTTCGTGTATATATGTATATTTAACAAACTTGTAACATTCTAATAAGAATATTACATCTAGCTTATACATGTACATTTTAACTTGAACTAATTAAAATGTGTATAAACTTATTACTTCTTTTAAAATTCAATTTTACCTAATAAATAAAAATTCCGAAAAATTTAAATACATATATATAAACACATAATTAAGCACATCTTGTTAATTTTTAGAACTTAAAAAATTAACATCTTCTTTATCAATTCCCTAAATTAATTAGATGAACCCTAATCTTGCTTTTGATCAATCAAAACTAGGGTTTTGACTTTCTTGATCAAAGACATTATTTTTAATTAAAAGACTAATTTTAATCAATCCTTTTAAACAATAAACTTTGTTTAAATTCTAAGATAGATTATAACTTTTAATAAATTTATTTAAACTCTTTAATTTAAACCTTATAGACAATAAACTTTGTCTAAATTACTAGGTTTAAAGAACTAGCTTTAATAAATCTATCAAAATAATAATTAAACCTATTAGACATAAACTTGTCTAATTAACTAGGTTTTAGATTATTATCCTAATTAATACTTTTAAACTATTAAACTTAAACTAGTTTAATGTTCTAGGGTTCTTTAGGGTTTTCGAAAATCTTAACACTAAGAAACTTTTCCACCAATTAAACTAGGCTAGTTTAACATACTTGGTGTCCAAGTTTCCTCTAGATTCACGAAAATCCTAAGGCTTTTAGGAAAGAATCCTTTTGATCAATTAAACATATCTTGTTTAATATACTTGATCCTAGGGTTCTTTCCAGGTCACGAAAATTCTAGGGTTTATGGAAAGAATCCTTTTGATCAATTAAACATATATTGTTTAATATACTTGATCCTAGGGTTCTTTCTAGGGTTTCGAAAATTTGCTAGGGTTTTCTAGAAACCTTCTTGACCAATTAAACTTAGACTAGTTTAATGTTCTTGGTTTTAGGGTTTCTTCCCTTAATTTCGAAAAACATGAAGAAGAAAGAAGAAAAACTTGAAACAAAAAAAACTTGTAAATTAAAGTAAACAAACAACCTTTGTTAATCTAGTCTAGATTTCTAAACCAACGCTCTGATACCACTGTAGGGATTTACTACGCACCATGCAACTGATCAATCACTTGGATCGACCACCTAGTACACGAGTTCGAACCTTGCTAACCAAGAACATGAACATGTTCTTGACCGGTTAAAACTAAGTAGCTGATTTAATCCCTAAATGCGGAACTGGGATTAAACCTAATCCTTAAATCCTAAAGGATTGGGATGTTGGAAAAACTAGATTAGGTTAACAAGAAAGAAACCTTGTACGAAGAACTCGAACACACACACATACTTGTGTGTGTTCGTCGACCATCAACCAAAGAACCCTAGGGTTCTTTGGCCGAAATTCGTCCAAGAGGAAGAAGGGAGTAAAGGGTTTCCCAAAACATACCTTGTTGTTTGCTTAAGATTGATCCACTGATGATGAACAAATCGAGCGATCTTCTAGTTGATCTAAGCAATAAACTTGTTCTTCAAAACTTGAAGAACACGAAGAACGAAGAACACCAAACTTGGTGTTCTTGGGAGTGTTCGGCCGAAACCAAAGGGAGGAGGGGCTAGGGTTTCGATTTAGGTGTAAGGGAATATTATGATTAGGTTTAAATGAAACCTTAAGCCTTCTATTTATAATAGAATAAGTTTCATTTAAGTCCTTCTAGTTTAATTAAGATTAATCTCTTAATTAAACTTATCTCTTACACTTTAAACCCTTATAGTTTAACTAGTTTATTATTGTTACACTTAACTACTAAATGTCTAGTATTAACACACTAATAATTCGGTACCCATATACACGAATTATACACTTGTGTTTATACTTCTAATAGTTAATTATATAATAACCTTTATATAATTTATACAACAATATTATCCAATTACTATATGATTTAATAGCTTTAAATCATATCATGGATAATCTATAATTAACACATTGTATATTTACTCAACTAGTAAATGTACAACTATTTGTATTAATTAGTTAGTTAAACTAATCTAGTAATAAGTTAAACTTAACTTAATACTTAACTGATTCATAATGACTATTATGAATCATTCCTCTTCGTAGTATCATTGCTTATCTTGCTCGTATTACATGCACTCACCGGTGTGACCCTTAAGTGTTTCGTAGGCATGGATGTATCATCATAGGTTGACTGACTGTGCACATAATTCCTTCAATAATTCCTTCATTTATCACTTTAGGAATTAAAGTGATAAACGAAGAATTGCACCCCGTCGAAATAAAACATGTAACAAAAAACTCAACCACAAAGTTAAAAATATCAGATTTTACAGTTCCAATTTTTTTATAAATGCAAACGTAAAACCGTCGGGGCCCGGGGCTTTATCGTTACCGCAACTCCACACCGCCGCTTTCACCTCCTCCATAGTAACCGAGGCCGAAAGTAAAGAATTTATCTCTTGCGACAGGCTTTTGAACTTGTCACTCCGTCTTGCCACTTTAATAACCTGCACACGCTTAAATTTATTGGCATAATAATTAAAAAAGACATCTTTAACCTCATTTGGCGACGTAATCCAACCGCTATCCTGTTTAACACCCCGAATCAGGGAATGTCTCCTCTTGCTATTAATGATCCCATGAAAATACTTTGTATTTTCATCACCTTCTATACACCACTTGACCTTAGCTTTTTGGGACAAATCTTTCCACTCTTTCGCCTCAAGCTTGTACAGAAGAAGCTTGGCTGCCTGTCTCTCCGCCAACTCCTCTTCCGTCACTGACATATCATCCATTTTTTTCTCGATGTCGTTAACTTGATCCACCAGCTTGCGCCTAGCTTCCGATTGATCAACACTCTTCTTCCGCCACCAGTTTCTACAGTTATCTTTAAGCGTTTTCAGTTTATCTTTGAATTTTATAAACTGACAACTACCCCTGTTATCATCATTTGTTGCCCACGAATTTTTCACCATCTCCTCAAAAGACTCATCATCCATCCAATAGTTGAAGAATTGAAACACTCGTGGCCCATAATCTACCTGTTGTTGAGTCAAGACAATCGGTCTATGATCGGAAACAATATCTGACATAACATCCGTTGATAATTCCGCACAGACCTCATATACCCCTTGAGTAGCAAAAAATCGATCGAGTTTACTCATTTTCTTCCCATCCGAACTAATTCTAGTAAACGCAGAACCCCCATGGGGATTTCAACAAGACTAGTAGATTCAACAAAACTGTTAAAATCCACAACTTCACTGTCGTTTAAACCGCAACCCCATCTTTCCCCTTCTTCCCGAACCGCGTTAAAGTCACCAAATATGATAAAATTACTTTCATTATCACGCATGTAGTTTGCGATAGTTTCCCACAGTCTCCTTTTATCGACAGTACTTTGCGGAGCATACACATTACCCATAATACATTTGAGTTTATTATTCTTCCATTCCCCATGCACAAACAGAACATTTTGAAAACTGACAATATGCGAGCTCGAGAACAACGCGGGGTCCCAAATTAAAATAATACCACCCGAGGTACCCACTGCACTACTTAACGCAAAATCAAACGACATGTTTGCCCACAATTGTTTAACCATAAACCAGTCCACCTTAGACACTCTAGTCTCTTGAACACCAAGAAATGAAATTTTATACTTATTACTAATGACACCAATCCGTTTCCTTTTAACACCGTCCCCTATACCACACGCATTAATGGACATGATATGCATTAATGGACATGATATTCATTAATGACCCTTTCCTTCTCCCGTACTACTTATCATGTGTTCCAGAGATGTTTGAGACCCATCCATATCCAAGCCTATAGCCTGGCCAATATCGATAAACCTATTTAAATCATCAATCAAGGATGTTATTTTTGCTTTCTTTTTCATATATCCGGTCGACTCGCAAGACTGCTCCACATTATTATCTATCTTTTTTTTGTTCCCCGTTGCACTTGGTTGTTTAGAAATGTCAAAAATTTTATAGAACCCTGGCGGCCTCGACAAGAAAGTAGCCGACCCGTCACCTTGTCTGTCTTCACCTTCTTCGTGAGGATTTTGGACCTCATTCCCCATATTTGGTGTTAGATCCGTGACCCCCCACCATGATTCTGCACAAAATGTGTCGAACTATGGTGGTCACTCATCCGACCCGTATCCGGATATCCTTTTGTTTCGTTACCAACTTCATCTGGTTTGACCGTTCCGTCATCCTCCTTTATTATATTATCATCATTCTCACCGTTTTCATCCCGTTCCGCCTCATCTTCCGATATTGACTCATCATCTTAATCGCCCCTACTCTCAGCATCCACACTTCTAAACACCGGTTGCCACAGGGCAATCCAAACAGAAAACTTTTTTTCACCGATCACCACTTCAAATTCCTCATCTAGTCTGCCCCCTAATTTAGTTTTAATACAAACCTTCCCCGTAGAACTCCCTTCTCCCGTCTCCTTATTGACAAACATTACTTCCCCCCAGTTCATAACTATCTTTTTAATAGCCTTTATGGTGCCCGCCAGTAGCGGTAAACCATCAATCTGAACCCAAACTATTTTATCATCTACCACAAAATTCTCATCAACGTGACGAAACTGCGTAAAGTAATAAAGCATATCTTTATGCTCCTTAAACTTGTTGCACGTCACCTGATCCTCAAATTCTAACCATATCCAAGACCCGCCCAAATAATGAAACTCAACATCCGCAAACCCTTCTTTTACACAGACTAACTTAATGGTTTCTATCAAAGAAAGATCCCTAACCTTACCCACCAGAACCGTACCTTCATCATGAATGGCCATGAAATCCGACCTGTCGATATTGATCACCTTCTTCGTATTCACTAAACTGTCTGCTTCTTTACCAGACAGCCGTTTCTGATTACCACTATGCTGCTTCTGGTTACCACTCGTCTTATCTGGCCTAGACTTGAATAGGTCCGAGAACTTCGTAGCATTCTGCCCCTTATGAACCTCTCGAGAAATTGCAACAGAATGGGTCGGATCCCGCGCAGTATTCGAACCAACTGGCCCCGGATGCTGGCTAGGTTTACGATCAAATCTTGAAACCGACGCAAACAGGTGGTACGAACCGTACCATGCAGCGTTTAGGCGATCCAATAACGTTTCCACATTACCAACCCTAATGAACCTAACAAATGCGAACCGTCTTCCAATTGTCGACAGCTTCTTTGGAATAAATGCATCCACAACCATATCGAAAGCTTGCATAGCCTTCCACAGTTCTGTTTTTCCCCAAGCCGCCGGAAAATTCGTTACGTAAAAGGATTTCGCAATCCTTTTTAGATCAAACTCTTCTTGGTGAGATAACGTCCTCTGAACAGCATTCTGCATCGGAGATCTTCCATGTCTAGGCTATTTGGACATTGCGAACCCCAACCCTCCCCCCCTCCCCGCCGGCGGGAAAGATACGACGCATAAAATCAACAAACGGCGGCGAAACCTAACTGACGTCAGCAGTCGCCGCAGAGCGTTTAATTGTATTATTTGATTTGATTTGATTTGTACTGCCAAATTAATTGTATGCCATATAAAAGAATGTCCGAAATTATCTAAAACACACTAGCTACAAACCAAGAGTTACACCATAGTACGTATCTAAGGGGTCGTTTGATATTTGTTAATTAAGTTAGTTGTTGAATGGATCAGAACTTCTGACTGAGTTAATTTTTTTTTCATTTGGACCAGATTAACAAAATGGTTTGGACTGACTCCGAAAGAAACCAAACGGCCCCTAAATCAACTACCTCACCCGTCCTGCTATTATTCACGTCCATTATACAAATATCCGCATTTAAGAAAAAATATATTTATTATACCATGTTACCAATAAAATTTTATTTTTGCCACTTAAATTTTTTTATGTTAGTTGATATTTAAAAATGGATAATTATTTTGGTATGTATTAAAATAGAAAAATTGACAGTAAAACTATAACGGAGAAAATATAAAACAATAGGCTTGTTGTTTCGGATCGGGCAAAATGCATAAAAGGGTAACCTACTTTCTATCAAAGTTTATTTAGGGGTATGTACTTTTATTTTGATCACTAAAGGGTAACCTACTTTCCATCAAAGTTTATTTAAGGGTATGCACTTTTATTTTGATCACTAAAGGGTAACCTACTTTCATAAAGTTATATAAAAAAGTAAAATATGACTTAACCTGTTACCGGTAATCATTTCTTCCATCTGTTTCCCACGTGACTTTTTTAAGGCTTATACAATTAGTTTTGTCTCACAACCTTCAAACTAGGTCAAAATACAGTCGATCAATTCTTCCTTCAAAATCCAAAATCCCGTCTTTCTTTGAATTAATGGTTAAGGTATGTTGATTTATTTTATAATATGATCATTGATTTTGTTATTGTAGTAATTCTTATGATGTAATATTATAAAATGACTACTTCATCTTCTTCCAAAAACCCCACAATTCACATTTTACCATAGAAGATGAAGTAGTAATTCTTATGACATTGAGGTTTTTGGAAGAAGATGAAGTAGCCATTATATAATATTTCGTCCTTAGAATTACTAAGTAACAAAATCAATGGTCATATTATTAAATAAAAGGAAAATGATAATGACAGCCCTTAGGGCTGTCATTAAGAAGACAAAATAACAAAAGACAACCCCCTGAATTTTAGTAATATTACTTTTTTAATCAATGTACAAGCATTTTATGCATGTTAGTGACAGCCCTAAGGGCTGTCATTAACAAAATCCTAAAAAAATCAGCATACCTTAACCATTAATTCAAACAAAGATGAAATTTTGAACTTTGAGGAAGAATTGATCGACTGTAGTTTGAAGGGTGTGAAACAAAACTAATTGTATAAGCCTTAAAAAGTCACATGGGAAACAGATTGAGGAAATGATTACCAGTAACCGGTTTCACAAGTCACATTTTACCTTTTTTTATACATTTATGAAAGTAGGTTACCCTTTAATGATCAAAATAAAAGTACATACCCTTAAATAAACTTTGATGCAAAGTTGGTTACCCTTTAGTGATCAAAATAAAAATACATACCCTTAAATAAACTTTGATGCAAAGTAGATTACCCTTTTATGTATTTTGCCCTTTCGGATCTAACCTTGAATCTTTATTAAATTCCAATACCAAAATAAAGAAAATTGACAAGATGGTTGTAAGTGATAGTATCATAATAGGGGCTGATGATGACATTATAGGTATCTCTTTGTTAACATGTGCATCGATTTTCTATATTAAAAATGGAATTATGGAAGCGTAATAAATTTGAAAGTATGCTGTTAATTCAATATATAAAAGATTAAAAGGCTACAAATGGTGAGTGTGTAATGAGTAATGGTTGGACGGTGAGCCAAAAAAGTCACGGGAACCCCGAGCCCCTGTTTTCGTTGGACGAGTCATGGTTCCACCCCATTCACGGACCCATTAGTCCATCACCAATAAGAACTCATCACTGTGCACCACAATTACTCAAGCGCTTATATATAATTACGCTTATATACTTTAAGGGAATTAAGTTTCCTACCACATTTTTTGATGTGTATACCACAGTTTACAAGTAATACTGCATATTATACAAATAGATAATGCAATTGTTGTGGTAGATGAGTCAAAATATGTGGTATAAAAATCACCACCTATACTTTAATATTTTGTGGTAAATGATTGGGCATATATATAATTATACAAATTATTTTACTATACTTAGTTTAATCTTAACTAAATAGTCATGCGGGCTATAGCAATTTCAAGATCTCACCCGAAAGAATCAAAAGACACCTTTTAAGTTGTGAAAGGATATATATAATCACGAGTTTACAACTCCTTACGACGTAGATAGCACTATTGGTCAATTTCTACGACTGTATTCCCACGTACTTATAACTATAAAACTTTTAAGGGCAATACCTTCATCGAAAGCTGACCACATGTGCTTTTAGGCTGATATCGACTAACATAGTGACTTATTATAGAGTCACGTGAAAATTGAGCTTTAGATAAGGCTCTACATGTGTTACTTATCGATCTTGGTCCCCTTTATAACATTTACAAACATATTTTAACCCGTGACATGAAAATCTTTATTAGAGCTTGGCCCTAAATAATGGGGATTAAACGTGACACTTGCGTCGATCGTCTTCCATCAACGTTATAAAAATTGAGGTTTAAAAAGGAAGAAATAATTGGTTTATTCGGTTTCCATTTGGGGTGTCAATTCACCTTTCTATATGAACAAAAATTAAGGACGTAAATATATCCATCTCATCCATGAAATAAGACAAACATCCACATGGACACACAAAACTGCATGCATGAAAGATATGGGTCTCAAAAGTCATGTGTTGTGATAAAATTATGTCCATTTCACCACTTTCTATAAGCTTTACCAGATGTTTGAAAGTGATGTATCATATGTATGTCCTTGTTTATTTGAAAAATATTAATCGCATCTCCATTACTCCAGCCATGTTCTTTCAACTAACAAACAAATCCTCGAGCACGAAAGGCACAATTATTTGGATACATTTTTACAAACACTCGATTAGTAATCTTAAAAATTTAATCTTGCTCAAGTGGCACTTAATTTTGCCTTTATATGCCATGTCATTCTCCACATGGATATTTCGCGTTTACTTTGTTGCTGACGTGGAACTGTTAAAATTTATTAGCGGAAAAATATATTCATGTCCAAGACCAAATCTATATATTCAGACTCATCAACATATATCATCATTCGTTTGATCTGGAGGTTAGAATAATGATATGTTAAACAATACCCGTTCACGAAATTATCTTCCCCTATATATGGAGCTACACATGATTTGGTTTTGCCACCTCACCCGTTTCAAGCCTTTTGATTGGATGATAATGCCACGTGTAATTCAGTGGTTGGCCATCGATTTGCATGCAATATTACGTAGCTCACAACCTGTCAAAACAGAAATTTAAATCTTCCTATGCGAAAATAACGGGAAACAAATCTTCCCTCTTCAGCATCACAGCCTGTCAAAACAGAAATTTAAATTAGCATTAATCTTGATTTTAAACGACGTTTACTTCAAAAGGCAATTCGATCTAATCTGTTTGTACGGCAAGAGCATGAATTCAGATAAGGATTGCGCTTATTCATTAACAAGATAATTTTGATACTTCGCATAATTGTACAACATCGCCAATTATACACGCTGATAACCCTAATTATCATGTGCCGACTTCAAAATGCAACTCAATTCTTGTCAATTCCACAAATTTTGATGCTCAGGATCGGAAGAATGACCATATGTCATCTTCAGTCTAAATATAAGGGGATTCGTCAATAACAACCGCCGACCGTTCATATGGTAAGTTTCTCGGCCTCCAAACCCTAAGCAGATCTCTTATTCAACCGGAAAAAATGAGTGGATTCTTCAAAACCGCCAACCATTTCCGCCAGAAATTTTATCAATCAATTTGATCATTCAATAATTAGGAATTATTATACATAACGAATTTAAAAGGTATCTTTTTAATTAAAAGCATAGTAGTTGACTTCTGCATAACGATTGTTGCATATATTATGGCCAAAAAATTTGTTGTTGATTTAGATTATCGAATTTGTAGTTGAGTTATTTGAGATACTTAATTATCATATACTTTAAATCACTGTTTGCGGTTAATTGTTTTAACTCTAGGGTATGATAGCATACGCATTGGAGAAAACCATGTATGAAAATTCAGATTTTAAATTGGAAAAAGATTGAAAGGTGTATCAGTAACGAATTATGTGTATCAGTCTGAAACATTATAATCAAACATATTCAGAGGATAACCATATGTGAATTGATAACTTTTTACACTACTATCCCTAATGTAAAAACTTTATTACTTATTAATTTTTAACAATATAATTTTACTATATAATTTGGCAACTGGTGAAAGGTCATGATGATTCTGTCAATGGCTTATGCTTCTCATCAGATGGACATAGTTTGGCAACTGGTAAATTTCTTCACAATATAACTGCACATTTGTAATGTAGCTCCAAGAATTATATTCATGTTTTTGTACTGTTTAATATGTTGTTTGTGCATATATGCAGAGATCTGATGATGGTGTAGTTAGGGTATTCAAATTGGATGATGCTACAAGCAAAAGCTTCAAGTAAGAATCTATGGACAATTTTTTGAAAATGATGAGAAACAAAATAATCGTTCTCTAAAATGTATAACCACGCAAAAAACATCTTTTTTTTGTTACTCATGATGTTTGAATGTCATCAATAATTCAGTTGCAGATATTTTTTGGGATGTATTTGGTTTAAGTTGTGGGATATAATGTCCTACCAACACCAGTAGTCAGTAGACATAGATTTGGTTGTTGACCCATTCATTCTCATTATCACATTACTGGTGGTTGATGACTTGATTGCCAGGTGGCATGTGGAGTATGGTTGAGCATGAAATCAATTATACATTTTTAATTTGGTTGAAAAATCTTGAAACTATATAATGGTTGTGGAATGAGATATTTTGAGATAGATTTGTACATGCTTATAATTTGTGGTTGTGATGAAAATCTGGTTGTTGGTTGTGAGTTTTGGCTTGTGAATGTTTAACTCTGGGGCATTTTCATTGAATGTTGATCTCTTATAGCTCATATAATTTTAAGTATAATCTTATTGGTTGAATGTTTACCGCTTATATTTAATATATTTGGTTGTGGAACATATTTGCTTTTGGTCATGAAGGTGTGTTGCTAATATAGCAGGAAACACGGTGTTTGCTGCTACATGATATTTTATTAAATATGCCACATCAGCAGAAGGGGATAGGGTAATACATGCCTTGCATAATCAGTACAAATTACTAGGGATCAGTATTAATTTCTATATATTATTTTATATAAATTATTAAATTAAATAATTTTACCTGTTGCCAATTTTCCAATTTCTTGACTTTAATGCTTATCAACTGAGCAGGAAGAAAGAGTCGTACAAGCGGAAGAAGCTTTAAGAAAGTCAAAATTGGTCGACCCTAATTTAATCGGCCATTTCACTACTACCTAATTGTTGTCGCCTCCTTCCACAGCCGCTATCACCGATACAGACACATACAAATCGATGAAACCCTAAAAACAAACGGCTTGCATCTTCAGCCTGGATTTTGTCTTCAAAGAAATGGATATGAAAATGGTACGAAATCCCTTTTGTTTCATCGATTATATTTGGGGAAGAAATTAATTCAAGTTCGTACATTGTAGTTATCAGTTTTGTCTACCAATTA
This sequence comes from Calendula officinalis, assembly GCA_963853835.1. Lineage (NCBI taxonomy): Eukaryota > Viridiplantae > Streptophyta > Magnoliopsida > Asterales > Asteraceae > Calendula > Calendula officinalis. The sequence continues at coordinate 31,157,426 of OY970821.1, read as the reverse complement.
GTCAAATTTCGGCCAGGTTTTCTTAGTTATAGCTTCTAACATCCTCATGAGTTGCACATTTCAAATTAGACATTTCTTTAAAACACGATACTGTAACACCCTAAAATTTACAAGATTTTAAAATTTTTTAAATACAAAATTAAAATCAAAGGTCCCATAAACAAAGCTCCGGTATAAATATTTAACATTTAAAAATGTATTTATTGCGGAAATAGTTAAAAATAAAATGAAGTGTTTTAAAATATTAATTGCTGTCCACATCAGTAACGAAACGATACAGCGGTCAACCGTCCACCTTCTCCTTTCCTTTGCTGGTACCTGAAACAATGTGGGGGAAAGTTTGGGTCAGCTGGGGAAGCTGAGTGAATAGTCTCAAAATGTAAACAATTATAACATACAACACATGAGGGCACATCGGTGTACTCCTACTCAGAATCTACTCGATTAATTACTCAGGTTTATTTCTCAGATTTTATTACTCAGATTTTATTACTCAGATTTTATTACTCAGATTTTATTACTCAGATTTTATTACTCAGATTTTATTACTCAGATTTTATTACTCAGATTTTATTACTCAGATTTTATTACTCAGATTTTATTACTCAGATTTTATTACTCAGATTTTATTACTCAGATTTTATTACTCAGATTTTATTACTCAGATTTTATTACTCAGATTTTATTATTCAGATTTTATTACTCAGATTTTAATTTATATAGCGCGCTAGTGTGACTTGGGCCGAGAGATCAACCTCGACCCGCCTCACACCACCTCAACACCTGTACTCTTTGGTGTTGAGTCTAAAAGGCCTGGCACCAGTACTCTTCGGTGCCAAGTCAAAACGTCTGACACCAGTGCTCTTCGGTGTCAAGTCAGATATAAACTCAGACGGGAATAATCCCAAAAACAAGGTCTGGCACCAGTAGTCTTCGGTGCCAAGTCAAAACGTTTGACACCAGTGCTCTTCGGTGTCAAGTCAGATATAACTCAGACGGGAATAATCCCAAAAACTCAGACGGGAGGTCATCCCAAAACTCAGATGTTTGTTATTATGTTTTATTATCTCTTTAACATAATTATCTCAAATTGCCCTAGCAAGTAATAGCACAGAATGACTCTGTGCCGAGCTCAGTTACCCAGGCACAATGTCTCAGATCATGAATAAGTAAACAGCTGCTCAGATACTCAGATAACAGATCAACCTCAGATAACAGATCATGCTCAGATAACAATTAAGGTGCAAGTAATATAACACGTAAGTCATGCATGTATAACGTTAAAACTGAATACACGGTGAGAATACTCACCTCGAGAAACGTAAGCTCCAAAGGGTTCCCGACAATCAGAAGGACAGCACGTTATCTCCTAGACGGTCCTAAAACCAAAAACGAAACCCTGAATTAAAATTCTACCCGAGGGCTTATTTCAGAAAGCTGGCAGCACCCGTCAGTCTCACGGAAACTGCCATAACTCCTAAACGGCTCATTAGATTTTCCCCATCTTTTTACCACGACAACTAGACAATCAGAACTACAATTTACTGTGATACGGTCACTGGCCAAAACAGACTCTAAGTGTCTCAAAACAGCATTGCAAGACAGACCTGCTGCACAGGTCATCTTCCTAACAGCAGCATACTAAATTGACTATAACTTTTAAACCGTAATTCGGATTGACGAGAGGGTTGCGGTGTTGGAAAGCTAACTCAGAAATCAAGGTCCCATCATGGGCCAAAAACTCTAAAGATTAATTTAAGTACCTCAAAAACAGATTAGAACAGTAGGGCAGATTCTGCCAGAAAAGTATTGATTTATACAACTCGTTTTAGCAACCCGACCCGTCACCGAAAAACCCGAGCACTTACAATTCATTACCCGACAGTTTAAAACTCATTTTCTCCAGTTGTAACAGATCCTAACACTGAGTTATCAAAAAATTCATAAGTGGGGAAACCATGAACCCTACGGGTTCGGTTTCCCCTTCGGTTGCAAGATTTCCGTTTTGATTAAACTATCGCGATAACCCAAGCCACCGGGGCAGCCCGAGGTTTGACCTCGATTACCCGGATCACCACCTGTTTACCCACTAGACAACAGTTCACAACTCGAGGGACCTCTAGGACGATCTAGTGGCTCGGGACGGCGATCGGTTAATAAAGACAACATATCAATTACAACAATTCAAGGAACCGGAATGGGTCCAACTTGGGCTCGGAACTAGATTATCAAAACCTGCAGCCCTTGTATCCACCCTATACGGAACGGATCAGTAAACAATCAAAGTAACGACTCTATACTAAGGATCAAAATAGAGTAGTACACGGTATAAGGAAACTACCGAACAGTTTGCGATCTTGGTCCGGCAAGGATTATCCACGGCTCGACAATGGATCAAGAACACGATCAGGAATGCTCCCCCTTCTTGATTCCGATACACAACGAATAGAAGTTCGGATTCCCGCTCACGAATCCAGTCTTCTGCTTGATCGACCGAGTGAATTGGCAGAGATTTTTGGGAGCGTTTTGGGGAACAAGGAGAAAGCTTGTCGGTAGTAGGGTTTGGACGTACACAATCGTGAATAATAAAAAGGAACATGGCTTGGAGGAGGAGTCTTCCAACCGGTTATAACATGCTGGGCCGAGATTAATTCTCATCGTGGGCCTGATTGTCGAGCAAGGAGAAATCTAAGACCGGTTTGCTACTTCAGAGCCCAAACCGAATACCCACACATGAGTCGATCATCATCTATTTCTTTGTCGGGTTTTTGGGCCCTTGGCCTTCGGCCGGTCCTTAGCCCGACACTCGACACACGGCTCATTAACATACTAAGTAGGCTCGAGAAAATTAAACGTCTAGCTATTAAATTATCACACATAAATATATATGACGTCTGATAACGACGAACCATCTAAATATAGGTCGCCCAAATAATATAGAATTAATTATAAATAATAAAATGTGATTAAATAATTAAATTTAATTAATATAAATTTTGGGGCGTTACAGATACAGAAAGGTACGTTGCAAGGAATTGATTTAAAAATGTTGTCTGATTTTTGTTCAAGTAGATATACTCGACAACCCACATGAGAAGATAAAGATTTTCCCGTCCTATTAGTGACACAACTCTAAGTATTTAAGAGAACATAAAATAGGCAGGTTTCATAATATCGGAAGGCGGGAGCTTTTGTGTCCATCCATCAACGTGTCATCGATTAATTTAGAAACCATTTAGGATTCATAGTTCATGCTAATGAAGGTGCTAATTTTGTGTGCAATAATGAATTAAGGAATTGTCTTTCTGGTCAAATCAGTAATTGCTAACTTAAAGGTTTTTGTGTGAGTTTTACGATATACAAGAGTTGTTACTCTGAAGTGTTAGTTATTTCAATTGTTAAAATGCTAATCCATTTCCTCCATTAAAACACATTCTGGTGATGTTGTCATTTTTTCTTTCACAAGAATAATCCACCAATTGGAAGAACATTCGTTTTTAGTTTTTGATTTGATTATTTTTTCATCCATAAGCTTTAATTTTTAACTGTTCGTATGTTGTAGTGGTGTCCATACAAGTATTCTGTCTTTGGGAGTTCAAACAGAATATGGCTGTGTAAATATATGGGGTTACGCATAGGTAACAGTTTTTGTGTATATATTAAATATATATTTCTGGTTTTTAATCAGAAAATATAAAACAATAGTTAAGTTCAATTTTAGAGAAAATATCATATATTTCTGGTCTTTTATGTTGTAGGAAATAAAAGTGCAGATAAAAACACCAGGAAAAAAAAGCAGAAAAACAGTCAGGTTTACTGCTTCTGCACCTGGAAGAAGACCGACCCGACCTGTAGCCGAACCGGACCCGCAGAAAAACACCAGGAATAAACAACAGAAAAACAGTTAGGTTTCCTTATTTTTAGGAATTTTCTGGATTTTTTCTGGAATTTATTGACATTTTCTAGAATTTTTTGGAATTTCTTGAAGTTTTTCGGGTCAAAATGGATTGTTTTCGGGACCTGCAGTTGTTTGGTTATTCTGATCAGGCTGAAATTTTGTGGAACGCCTGGGATTATGAATTCTCATTTTTCAGAATTCTTTGGGATTTTTTTGAATTATTTAGGGAAAATTCTTCACTATCAGAAGGGTATTTTCAGTATTTCTTGTGGTCTGAGCAGCCTGCAATGTTTTATACAGTGTTGGAACAATGGTTTATATTTTCAGGGATTTTATGAGATTTATTGTGATTTTTTCTGGATGCTATTGACCACTTCAAGACTGTCCCTAATTTACTTGAAAAATATTGGGTCAAAATGGACTGTTTTGACAGTTTTTGGCAGTTTGGTTGCTTGGATTAAGCTGATTTTTTGTGGAAGACTTAGGATTATGATTTCCCATTTTTCAGATTGTTTTGGGATTTTTCTGAATTGTTTCTTGAAAACTGACCGAATGGGTTTTTTCTGGAGTGTTTGGTCAGTTTTAGACAGTTGGGGTGGATTTTTGAAGCTGAATTTTTTTGTGGGCCTTAGTTGCATAAATTCCCATTTTTATGGAGTTTCTGGGATTTTTTTGATTTTTTCTGCTATTTTTGCTGTTTGGTGCATATTTTCGGTTTAAAAAGGTAGTAGAAAGGTAGATTCGGAAGGACGGCTGATTGGTGCATATTTGCTGTTCATGGATTTATCAATTATTGAGAGAACAAATAATATAGGTAAAAAGAGATTATCAAATTTTGTACAAACTCATCATTACAGCTATCGATTCTTATGCCATTTTTAAAATTATTAATATTTGTTGGTATTTTTCTATAATATAAATCTTGTAGCATGTCCGCCCAATCGGGCGGGCTATGAAGATAGTATAACTATATGGTTATAAAAAGTGCGCAGGGTTTCTGAAGAAATTTTTTTAATTCGAACTTCCTAGGAAATCCTTCGAAAATGTGTAAGAATTTCGACGAAAAAATCCCTGGGAAAAATATGTAGGAGTAAAAATCTTTATTTTTTCTAGTAATGTATAATAGAGATTTTTAAGTAATTTTTTATATAATATATATAAAAACTGTTATCATAAAGGTAATAAGTGGAAGTATTGTTGGTTTCATGTGATAACCTTATTTTGAAATTTCTGATGTATGATTACAATGGATTTGCATAACATGCACATAAAAGAAAATTAATTTGAAATTTATGAAACAATGTAGCATGTCGGTGTAAAAAAAACACATACCCAATGTAGTTAAATAAGTCATTCATTTATGTAAGATCAAAAAGTTTGAAATCAAAAACACTTCATTTTACACTCTAACTGATATACAAATCTCATCAATATCTCATTTATTCGGCCTAATTGATGAATTGAGCCTCTAATCCCTAAACTAATGAAATATGCTAATAGTGGTGAGCTCGTCGATTAAAAGAAGTCATGATCGACTCCCCCATTGGGAGTGGTCCTATAAAATACTTCATAGTTACTTGTTATAGGTGGGGTTTTATAAGGATGGGGTATAAAGTGGGACAACTAGGGATATATTTAAAGACGAGAGGTTGAGTAGGTCAAAATTTACACTATTTGTAATACTTAATGCAACCAATGTCAATTACGTATCCCGGGGGCCAAAAAGGAAAAAAAAAAATTGTTAATTAAATAAGGGTTTTGCTAATGACAGCCATTAGGGCTGTCAATAACATGCATTAAAATGTTATACTTTTATTACCGGATGAGAGATACCTAAAATACAGGAGGTGGTTGTTAATTAATTTACAACTTTTAATGCGCTTATTGACAGTCCTAAGGGCTAGGGATGGGATATAGAACCAAAAAACCGTACCCGGACCCGTACAGAACCGGAACCGGAACCGTTTGGAACCGGACTGCTAAATATCGGGTCGGGTATCGGGTCCAACTTTTATATGGAATCGGGTCTCGGGTATTTCAGGTCCGGGTACATCGGGTATGGAACAAATCGGGTCTAGACCCGGAACCGAAATTTAATTAACTTTTTCATAACCCTAATTAATATTACCCTATTTAGTTTAATATATAGCTGTCAATGCAAGCCCCAATATGATGCTTCTTTTTCGATCGATCGCAATTTATGTTTCAAAATATTAGAAAGTAGAAACCCTTTGATCTATGAGCAATTGAGAATTTATTTTTTCATAATACGGTTAATACCGTTGGTAGTATTCGATTTATGTTTATTATACGATTTCTATATTTAAAATATTCTAATATTAAATGTATAACTTAATAAATATGATGCTAACACCCGAAACCGGCTCTAATTACTATTTCGGTTCCAATCGGGTCTATACCCGATTTACCCGAACCGTACCCGGAACCGAACCGGAACCGGATTCTATAAAACGGTTCGGTTCTCGGGTCTACTAATTATCTAAAATCGGGTCTCGGGTATTTCGGGTCTGGGTCCATTCGGGTCGGTTCCGGACCCGATTTCATCCCTACTAAGGGCTGTCATTAGCAAAACTCATTAAATAATCAGCGACTACATAACATGATTTTGAAAGTTAATGTTTGTATTTGATTATTCTGTTTAAAATCGCAATAAATCACATAATCAAATTTTAACTGTATGCCAAACCTAATTATTTGTTTAATCAATATGTAAAATGCAAATAGTCATTTTTCAAAATGCAATAATCATCTGCCATGTGCTTTTTCAAAACTATGCTTTGAATGCCCAAAAACATATAATTGATTTTTTTTCAAACTATTTGTCAAACAATCGATTCTAGATTATCTTCATTTTCAAAACGAGATAAACAGATAATCTCGGAAATTTCAAGCACCTCATTGTATTACTAATAATAATAAATAAATAACAGACAAATGAGTCGAGCCAAGCGTTCAGTACTGCTGCTTGTGCAACCAGATCATTGATCTTCATCATCATTAATCAAATTTGAAGGAACGATGACAACCCAAGGAATGTGATTTTGCAAGAGATTACACGATTCATTAACTTTGGCAACATTAGCCTTTAGTTCAGTTTATTGTAACCCACCATTATAAAATACACACACAACATATCTCTTCTCTTCAGTTTTTGGAACTCACCATTACAAAATACACACACAAAATAACACTTTGTGTCACACCATACCAACCGAAGCATAGCCTCTTCTCTTCACCAAACTAAATTTTAAAACTGAAGGCATCAAACCAAAGGGTTGTGCCAACGGTAAGATGCCTTCGGTTTGGGGAAATCATCAACCGAAGGTTGGCGTTGACTGGAGTCTTAACCAGATGACAAGGGAAGGGTTGAAGTGGGACAAAAGGTATTTTAATACGATATTGTGTGTTTATATTCTATAATAACACTGTTAAATACCTGAACAAAAAAAGTTCTGATGAAACAAATGACCAATATCCTAGTGTTAAATAAATAGATTTAGGAGTATATTAAGATTTACGTTAAAAAAAAAAAGTTTTGATGACACGAATATATAAATTAGAATATGAGCTGATGATGATAATCTAACAAAATTAAAAATCTTAGTTTGCTCCATGAGAATGGTCGTATACTCGTATGGGGTAGCAAGCCGACCGTTGGAAACCCCTGCAACCATCCTATTTATTAAATCCATACATATATGCACACAATTTAAGCCCAGATACAAAACCCTCATAAATACCAAACATACTCGCACAGTAGCGTTTCTACCCACTCTCCTTAAAGTCAATAATCTATTTCACATTTTAATTACTCACTCCGTTCTAAAATGATCGTGCACAAATAAGATTCACGCAGTTTAGAAAAATTTATTTATTTAATTATACAACCAAAAAAATTTTATCTTTATCGTCTAATTCTTTTTTAATTGGATGAATTTAAAAATGTACAATGATTTTGAAACATATAAAAAAATGTGGATAATAAAATCGTGATAAAAGGAGTATAATAAATGGTATTAGTTCTTACTAATTATACTGAACTAATCAATATAAATATTTAAATTAAAAGATGAATTAAGAAAAAAAGTTAGTAGTTCCATATATAAATTGGAGATTAATAAAAGATGTTGTGCATGACCTATAGGTCATAGGTTTAAGTCCCGCTATCACAAAAAAAATGAAAAGATTAGGTTTTATTAAAAAAAAAAATCTATATATCAATCATTTTATGGGTAGAACAATAAAATAGAAATATTTAATATAATTATCTTTTCATTTTTAAATAATAATTCCAGCATAAAAAAAGAATATTTATTAAATTGATAGTTATCTAACTTTAAGGTCAAACTTAACTTAATACATTAGTTTAGCTTAAATAGATTATATTTAGGGGAAATTACAGTTTTTGTCCCTAACTTTTTCCCGATTCGGGGTTTTTGTCCCCAAACTTTTTTCTTCTGTTTTTTTATCCTTTATGTTTTTAAAATTCTGCATATTTGTCCTTCCGTCCAATTTTGACCGTTAAGTGACTAAAAATGCAAAAAAATAAGGGTATTTTCGTCTTTTACATTTCTTCATCCCCAACCCCCAACTGATCCATGAACCCTAATCCTAAATCAAGATCAGATTTTTGAATCCATCATCTTCATAAAATCAAAATCAAAATCACCATCGTCTCTTGCCATCCCTTCTCATCTTCCACATACCATCTAAACAAACCAAATCAGAAAACGTAAATCAAACTTAAACCTAAATACCAAACATTATCTTTCTCTCTTGCCATCACCACCGTCTCTCTCTCTAAAGTATCAACATAGAGGTGAGCGTGGTCTAAAAATCGTACCGAACAAAAATCGATAATGGTGATTTTCAGAACTGAACCGATTACACTTTTTCGGTTTTGCTTCTGTTTGGTTTCGGTACATTTTTTCAGCCCAAATGTCCATCCCTATCCGAGAACTAGAACTGAATCGGACTGAAACTGATATGACCGAAACCGAAAATCATGAACTTACATTGGTTTAGTTTCGGTTCGATTCGGTTGGTTTTCGATACGATTCAGTTTTTTTAGTTTTTTTACGTCTTTAACTGTATAAAGTTCCTATATACTATTTGCTAGCTCATTTCTAGTCTTTTATATTAATACTTCCTTTGATTCAAAATAAGTGATACACTTTGATTTCATAGTTTTTGAGGCAAAATATTATAATGAGGGTCAAATTAAATTAATTCGATGGTTAGTTGGGAATGAGTCCCACAATTTTTGAATAAAGTAAGGTTAATGATGTTTAAAAGTAAAAAGTAAGGGTATAAGAGTTATTTCACTTTATAAAGTAGGTAATTAGTGGGTGGAGCCCACTGCTTTTTACCAAATAAGATAAAATTTAAAATATATCACTTATTTTAAATCACCTAAATATGAAAAGTATATCACTTATTTTAAATCGGAGGAAGTATATCGATAGTGGTGGGGGTTTGAAGGTAACGACTGTGTCCAACCTCCCCATACTCCTTCCTTTTGCCATTCGAGAAAACGCTAATTATTACCACTAAATATAATTATGAGAAATGATATTTGTGCGTACAGTTTGTGCTTACTCACTTCTAAACTTGACATGTGTCATCTACTAATTATCTCTATTTAGAGCATCTTCAATGGTAGCTTTTTTAAAAGTTTTTACTATTCAAATAAGCTTTTAAAAGACTTTTTACTATTAGAATATGTAGCTTTTTAAAAGCTTTTTGCAATGACTTTTTTTTCTACTAACATTTTAATGAACTATTTATGTTTGTCTTTTTTAGTCCCTCAATGTTTAATATCTTTTCACATTAAACCTTAGATATATTATTATATATAAATTCTTTACTTTTTTTAATATTTGCAATGTAATGTTTATATCTATTTAAATATTATTGTCAATTATTATAATATTTTTATATGAAATATTTCTAAAAAATATTAAGTTTTATAAGATGTTAAAAAAATGTCAATTTATATATAGGGGGTATTTATGAAACATTTAAAATAGATAAATGTAAATTAGAAATATTATTAAAGAAAAAGCTTTTAGAAAGCTTAACCATTGGATATGTTATTTGGTAATAGCTTTTTGGTTAGTGGAAGGTTGACGTGGTAAAATTAATAAGCTTTTATGAGGTTAACCATTGGGAATGCTCTTATATCAACACTTAATTTTGACACTTGTTGTAACACCGCAAAATTTAGAAACCGTTTTTTTAAGTGTGCGGAAGCATAAAGATAATAATAAGTTTAGGTTTAGGTTTACAAACCAAACGTCCCAAAATAAACTCCAAAACATTAATATTTAAACGGTGTCACTTAACGATACGGCTCAATTTACAAAACATATCCAACTGAGCTTGGTCACTCATTCCGTCCAAAGCACCGATCAACCCGAAAAGAGTCAACGAGGGAGGGATTATCACAAAGCTAAGTGAATGAATTACTCCTACTAACTATGCTAATCACTAAGCACGGAAGTAATTTACATCTCCGACTACTAAGCACGAAAGTAATTTTACATCTCCGACTATTGAGCACGGAAGTAATTTTACATCTCCGACTATTGAGCACGGAAGTAATTTTAATTTTTACATCTCCGACTACTAAAAGCCACATAACCACATAACACTGTTTGTTCAAGAAGCTCGGTGGTGGTCCTGCAGGAACCTAAAACCATCGTCGGGCCAACGACGGTACCCGAAAGCCCGTACCCAACTCCCCGGTAAACCCCTTATGTTTAACGTATACACGTAAGGTCCGAATACCATATGAGTCGATACACTATGCCCAGCGCACTGACTTCTCAAACCTCGGTCACCTAGTTCAAACCGAGTTGTTGCTACCAATCAAGCAAAGTCTCTTCACATATGTGCACATAACCTATTTGACTCAACACTAGCAAATAAGTACTAAACAAGCAAGTTATTAAAGTTCGCGCCGAAGCACAGTCCAAACATCTTCGCGCTCTGCGAAGATGATCACGTTCCAGTCCCAAAATAGCGGAGCAGCACTAAGCACTAACGAATCAGCATTAACTGGTCAGCACTAACGGATCAGCATTAACGGGGTCAGCACTAACAGGGTCAGCACTAACGGATCAGCATTAACGGGGTCAGCACTAACTGATCAGCACTAACGGATCAGCACTAACGGGGTCAGCACTAACTGATCAGCACTAACGGGGTCAGCACTAACGGGGTCAGCACTAACTGATCAGCACTAACGGGGTCAGCACTAACTGATCAACACTAACTGATCAGCATTAACGGTTCAGCACTAACTGATCAGCACTAACTGATCAGCATTAACGGGGTCAGCACTAACTGATCAGCACTAACAGGGTCAGCACTAACGGGGTCAGCACTAACTGATCAGCACTAACGGGGTCAACACTAACTGAACAGCATTAATGGAGTCAGCACTAACTGATCAGCATTAATGGGGTCAGCACTAACCGATCAGCACTAACTGATCAGCATTAACGGGGTTAGCACTAACTGGGTCATCACTAACGGGATCAACACTAACATAGCAATACTAACTGATTGCAACCAAACACAAGTTGGAGATTAAATCCACTCACCGTAACCTTCTCCTTGCCACCAACTCAGTAGTCTAATGTCACTGAGTTGTCCTCCCGTTTCCTGTGAATCCAAAAGAATACCGAATTAGTACATAATTCCACCAAGTTATAAACAATTGTCAAGTAAGTTCATAAACTAACTTTTTACCCAAATGACATCTAAATACTTGCAATATTAACTAATCAAGTCATAATCACATCATACTTTCATAATTCAAGTCAATTGACCACATTATACATTTTACATCCAAACGGGTCAAAACCCAAACATAGTTCTAATACTACTAAATCCCGACTTTTAACCCATATAAACACCACATTTAGCAAGTCATGACTAACTACATAATTTAACCAAATCAACACCTTTCTTGACCAAGTATTTTACCCAAAAATACTAGTTTATCTTTTTGACACAAATCATCCAAACAATAACTAGTTTATTTCACAGAATCCACCAATACTTGACAATGAACAAAAGTAATTTACCAAACATGTTATATTAACATAATAAACAACAATATCCATCAAATCCTTAAGAAATCCAAGGTTTGACAAAACCCATCTTTTCCAAACCTCCATTAATGGAGCTTGAATGTGAGTTTCACCAAAACTTAGTTTCTTCCCACAAATAACCACACAATACATGTAAAAGCTTGAATAAACATGTAATCTAGCATCTAACACAAGATTCACCCACAAACACATGTAGGATGAGGCTCACCTCAAGGCCTACTCAAAAATGAGTTTAGAATTTAGATTGAGCAAGAAACAAGCCCTAGATCTTCAAAAGACACCAAGAACAAGCAAGAAGGTGATATGTAACTGAGAGAAGAGAATGTGGTTTTGACAGCTCCTTCTAAACGTGGCACAAGGGGAAAATAACAGGTGCACATATAATTTAATAATAATATCAAAAAAGGTATCCGGTCCACAGCTAATTTATTTAAAATACCAAACATACTCCATTTTCAAAAACGAATATATTTTCGGGATTGAAATTCAAAAGTTAATCTAACAATATAAAAACCACATAATCATTTAAACATTTCAGAAATCGGATATTTTAACCTCTTGATTAAAATATCACAAAAGACAACACATTAAACAATTCATTTAATAATACTTTAAGGTCAAAACTACTAGATCAGGTTTCAGGATGTTACAACTTGTTATAATTAAATTAATAGATATATGAGTAGTCACATATAATAGACACAAATACCATTACTATGTAATTAATTGATTAGTTTATGGAAAGGTAAAGATAAAGGAAAGTAAAAAAAGTAAATAAGGCAACAGTATATGCGTGACATCTAATTTCAAAATATGCTTGGCGCGTTAGAATTAGAATACTCCTCCGTTAATTAATTTCCATTTATTAAAGTTTCCTAAAATATTTCAAAACCAACAACCTGCAGAGGACCGTTCCTCGTCACTCGTGTCCTCTTTTTTACTTTCTTTTTTCTTTCACTACCTTCCAACAACCAGTCATCTCCCTCTCTCACAAGTAACAGCGACTTCTGTGGAGAACCCTCTTCACTTTCTCTCTCTATCTAATGAAACCATAATTTCACCAATCCATTCTAGACATAGATTTACATCCCAAAATGGGGTCTGGGAAAGTCAAACTAACAATGGGCTTACAAAGATCAACTACGAATTCCAAGCCGGAAGTACAACAACGGCAACATCCGTCTCCATCTCCATCTCCGTCGCATAGCTCCGGTGGCGGTGGGAAAGTACCGCAGAAAGGAGCCATTTTTTCACGGTCATTTGGTGTGTATTTCCCTAGGTCCTCAGCTCAGGTACAACCACGGCCGCCGGACGTGGCGGAGCTCCTACATTTAGTGGAGGAGCTCAGAGAGCGAGAATCACGGTTAAGAACTGAAGTCCTTGAGCAGAAGTTACTCAAGGAGTCCGTCGCCATTCTCCCCATTCTCGAGAACGAGATCTCTAGAAAGGACTCTGAAATCAGTCGGTCTTCGAAGAAAGTCGAGTGCTTGGAAACAGAGAACGAGAGATTGAGGCAAGAGGTCGAAATGCTGCATTTGAAATTAACTGAACAGAAGCAGGAGTTTGAAATTAAAATTAAGGATTTGCAATTGCAAACGCAATCGGAGACTTCCGCTTCGCAACGGTTTCAGTTTCAACAGTTGATGGATATTTCAGGGAAATCTAATATGATCAAGAGCTTGAAACGTGGCCATACGTTCACGAATGTTGCAATAAATCGGAGTTTTAACGATATGGAAAGCAAGTGTTATACAGAATCGAGCTCCAAGGAATCGATACTTATAGAAATTGAGAATTTACCGAGGCTTTCCCGGTGTGATTCATTAGATATGACTTCAGATTCTGTTATTGTTCGCTCACGTGTTCCAAGAGTACCGAAACCGCCTCCACGGCCGTCGACGTCATCCTGTTCGTTATCTTCTTCATCGTTTTCTCCTAATAGTTCACTGAACAGCTCGCCGGAGAGGGCTTTAACAGAGCAACCTCCAGTTGCTCCTCCTCCACCGGTGACAAAACTAGCTCCACCACCACCACCTCCTCCTCCTAGGAACACCAAATCTGCTGCTCCGCCGCCGCCTCCACCTCCGACTAAAGGTTTAAAGCCATTACCGGCGAAGGTGGGGAGAGTACCGGAGGTAGTTGAGTTTTATCACTCTCTCATGCGGAGAGAGTCCCGCCGGGATTCCTGCAACGGATCTTCTTCCGCCGATGTCCCATCGACGGCTAACACACGTGATATGATCGGAGAAATCGAGAACCGGTCTACGCATTTGCTCGCTGTAAGTAGCTATTGGTAGTCTAGAGTACTGTTAATTACTATTACTATTTTGCCCTTCGTCCATCCCTAATCTAACACTACCCTGATAAATGATACTCCCTCCGTCCCTTAATAAAGTTCTGATTTGTGTTGGGCACAATATTTTAGGAGATAGTTAGTGGTGGGGTATTTGATATTACTTTTGATTAAAATATAAGGTTTGATTGGAGAGAGAAAGTGTTTTAAGAGATAGTTAGTGGTGAAAATATTGCTAATAATATTATTATATTAAGTGGGCCCCTTATGTTTGAGAAATGAGAACTTTATTTAGGGACAAAATTTTAAGGCAAAATGGGAACTTTATTTTGGGACGGAGGTAGTATGTTTAGTAAAGATAAGACTGTAGATTAAAAATGTGAAAGCTGAAGGGCAATCTTGACATTCACATCATGAACATCATGCTCCATCCTTTTATGGTTGTAGCTTTTTCTAGGGTATGACTATCATTTAATTGAAGATAGAAAAAATATATTTGTCAAATTTAAAATAACAACTTGTACCCTATGGCCTATGCAACCAAAATAACACCTTTCTCTAGATTTTGCAATTTTGTTTATATTTAATAAAAAAGTAATGATATTGATACCTACAGTTTGTACATATTTATGTGCCTGCTTGATCATAACATGTGATAAAATTAAAGAATAATATTAGGAATGATAATTACTGGATTACACATTTTATTTTTTGAATGAGTAGCAACATGATGGGAAAACAAAAAATAGGCATTAATATCATTTCTCTTAATAAAAATTATACTTCTTGCCCTTGTGCTTAGATCAATATTATAAAATCTGAGTTTTGAATTGAACTGATACAATAAAAAGTACATAAATACCAAAGATTCCTAAAAAATAGAAAACAAACATTATAACAATTTTACAAATTAAAAAACCTATATTCAGATAAAATTAAACAACTTTGACTTCCATATAAATAAAAACTAATACCAAACACTTAACGTTCACAGTTAATCCGCTGGGTTTGAAGTGGTTCATAAGCAAGCTTTTAACCCGGCTTATTGGGCTCGACATGGACTCTGTTTCCATGTCCAAATGACTGGTTCAACACGGGTTTTAAAATATTGGTTTAGATATATACATATTGAATTTAACATAAATATACATGAACTCACATTTATAGGCATAAGTATATTTACTGATTTGAAAAGTATCAGTTTCTAGAAGAGGTAAAATTCAGAACAATAATTTCCATGACTTGTACTTTTGCATCAAATATAGTTCATTACAACAGAGTTTCCATTTCTAACTCCAAAAAAGGACCATTTATTGTTTTCAATTCAAATTGATGATATTCCTTGGTATCTTTGATAGAAAATTTCTTTTAATTTAGCTCTTTTTTAATTTGGTGATCAAAACATTACAGATAAAGACAGATGTAGAAACACAAGGTGATTTTATAAAGTTTTTGATCAAAGAAGTAGAAAATGCATCATTTATAGACATTGAAGATGTTGTGCCTTTTGTTAAATGGCTTGATGATGAACTCTCTTACCTGGTAAACTTCCTTTTTTTCATTAATTAATCATAATCATTAATACACGAATCCAATTAACCGATAACTTAATACCTTTTAAAAAAAATGATTTTAGGTTGATGAGAGAGCAGTTCTTAAACACTTTGAATGGCCAGAACATAAAGCCGATGCATTAAGAGAAGCTGCGTTCGGTTATTCTGATTTAAAAAAGATTGAATCTGAGGTGTCATCGTTTCGTGACGATCCTCGTCAGCATTGTGGTCCCGCTCTCAAGAAAATGCAAGGATTATTTGAGAAGTACGAATCTTTATATTTATTAAAAAGGTTAGTATAAGTTTTTATATTGACGTTTTGTTTGGAATTTGGATATAAACAGATTAGAGCATGGAGTGTATAATTTATCACGAATGAGAGAATCAGCTTCAACACGATACAAAGTATTTCAAATTCCGATGGGTTGGATGCAAGAAACAGGATTTGTAGCTCAGGTTGTTATTTCTTGTTTTTAAAATTCTTTTCTTAATTTTAGTTAATTTTAATTTTATTTCCAACATGTGTGGTCCTTCAAGCGTTGATAGCATTTGGCCCCTGCCCACTATGGCCCACTAGGAAAAGGAACTTAAATCTTGTGTCCATGGGGTTTGTTCAGTCAACAATTAGGCATTACAACATAAAAACATATAATCAGAAAAAATAGATTTTGTTACAAACTGACAAAAGGTTTGCAAAGATTTTGCTCTGTTTACAAGGCCCCTTACCTGCATGCCCACATGGGCGAATAAAACCCCACACTATATTCGAACGTATTTGCTTGGATTCTTTTAGGGTTGCACCTCATGCTTCAAAGCTTGTACATTGTTTATGATTTGAGGGTTTTGATTTTCAAAAAAAGGGCTTGGTCTTTTATGAACCCAAGATTTTACATGTGTCACACTTAGATTTCTTCTTATATTTTCCATCACTTTTTGCCTCCCACATCTGGAACAAATTGTTCCTAGATTTATAAATGGGAAACTGTGTTTGCAAAATCCAAGATCATGTTTCTTGGTATGACCACATGTACCTTATGCATGATCATTTGTACATTGCCCAAAGATTTTGATTTGTTTGATTGCATTTGGCCATAATCATGTCATTTATTTAGTACTTTGCCCTTGTTTTCCAATACTCATTTTTTCAATTTAGAAAATACAAAATTATAACAATACTTTGCATATTTGTAGATAAAACTGGCATCAGTCAAATTAGCAATGAAGTACATGAGAAGAGTATCTGCAGAACTTGAAACAGTCGGTGGTCCAGAAGAAGAAGAATTAATCATTCAAGGTGTACGGTTCGCATTTCGCGTACATCAGGTAAACAAAACTGTTGACAAATGAGTTATTTTGACTTTTGACCAAAAGTCAAGATTTTGATATATTTTCTCTACAGTTTGCTGGGGGATTTGATGTTGAAACAATGAGAGCGTTCCAAGAGTTACGTGACAAAGTAACAACGTGCCATGAACAATGTCAACAGCAGAAACAGTTGTGTAGGTCAACTGCTTGTTAAATATTCTTTATATGTAGCAAACTCAGCTTCAACATTTGTTACCTATTATCTGCCCTTTTTTTGGTGTAAAGAAGGAAAAGGACTGTTTTTGTGTGAATTCATAGTATTTAAGTATTAAATATTAATATCATAATTAAGTTAACGGTTAGGCATCTTTATGTTTCAACTTTCAATCATTTTTTCAGTTGCATTTTTTGCAAGTTTTGATTTATTGATTGTTGCGACAATTTTTGTACTTTATGAAACTGTCATTGTAACAAATTCATTTAAAACAACAAATACGATGCGTAGTAGTATTTACGCTCATTAACTAGATTAACTTCCAAAATGCTAACTAGAGCTCGGATGTAAAGGACTTGGTTGGGCTCGAGCTTGGCTGTAAAGACTTAATTCAACTTGAGCTAATGAATTTTACTAAGATTTATAAAGATTGAGATCGGTTGAAGAAGCTCAAACATGTGTATAAAGATTATTATACTTGCATGTATATGTCAAAAACACGATAAGAACTCGAACTGAGCCATTAAAAAATCGAGCTCAACTTGTTATGTTTTTCGAGCTAGTTATTTGGGGTTGGACTCAAACTTATTAAAAAGCTAGACAAAGCCCACCTCGGGCATGTTTGAGTATGTTTTTTAGAAAATGTTTATTAATTTAAAGATCTTATTCAAACATTGTTACTAGTGAATAGGTAATGTCAACTATCATCCGACCCGATGAATATTCATCCGATTCGGTCCACCGGTGGTGGATATGGATGAAGTTAAATGGGTGAATATCGGATGTGGGGCGGATATGAATGTTTATTGGAGCGGATACGGATTATAATTTTCAATCCATGCGTGAACCCATTTAACCCGAAATTACCTTTGTATATTACAATGTCACATGATTAATAATATATGTCTACATATTTTTAATTCAATAAAATTTATACATAACATAACATTGAATATAACTAAATTTGTAAACATTACAAACCATACTCTAGGCTTCTATATATATTAAGTTATGTTTTCGTTTGTATCTATCAATATTTGGGGGTTAGTTACAAACTATGTTCTATGCCTCGATGAATCAAATGTAGATTCATAATTATGTTTTCGTTTGTATATTCTTTTGGAAGAAATATATACATATTCAAGAAAAATTGCAAATTTATCTATAAAACTATCATACTTTTTTAAGAAAATAAATTTCTTTCGACATCCAACGGATGCCCATTTACCTGCTATAATCCGATGGATGTGGATATGGATGCATGAAATGATTTTAAATGAATATGGATGTGGATATGGACGATGTAAATCTAAATGGATATGGATGTGGACATCGCATCACCCGATCTACATCCGATCCATTGCCATCCCTAGGTGCATGTATCTGAATGTAAAAAATAAGAAAAATGATATTTAGTCTTACCATTTGATCATACTCATAGTCCCACCCACTTGATAAGATGACATGTGTACTTTACTAATTCTCTCTCTTAATATTATCTATTAATTTTGACACATGTTTTTATCTAATGGGTAGGATTATGGATATGACTAAATTTTAGGACTAAATACCATTACTTGAAAAATAATGGGTAAAAAAATTATAATTTTCGTAATATCTTTTAGTCTAACATTATTTAACTTTGGTAATTATAACATTATCTTTGTTTATATCCGTAGATTATAGTACCAAATACATTATTTTCAGTTATATTAATTAATTTAAGGAAAATGATAATGACAGCCCTTAAAGCTGTCATTAAAAAGACAACCTCCTAAATTTTAGAAATAATATTTTTTTAATAAAACCCTTAATTTAATTAACTGACATGTATGATGTTTATTCTTTTTCTTTGTAAAAATCTAAAAACCATTCGTTGATTTGGAATAGTAAAGAGCATTGTATGTATCGACAATTATTCGACATCTTCGCTACTTCAGCTCGAACCAAATGGAGTTCAATTGGGGCAACAAATTGAAAGCCCTAGAATGATGATCAGTAACACTTCTTTTCTGTCAATCAAATTACAATCTCCTCATCGACAAGAACTCAAATTTCCTCCACGATTTCCTCCCCAATTCACAGCTTTTACCTCCTCAACACCACCGATTTCCATGGCCACTGCCGGCGGCGCCAGCGCTTCCACCACAATCCAATCCTCTGTTCCCAACTCTTCTCTTACGCTTCTGTTTGTTGAAATGGGAGTCGGTTACGATCAGCATGGGTTAGTCAAATCAATCTCTCTCGTACCTAATTATTTTAAAAAATTAGGGCTTTACTGATTGATATGAGGTAAAATGAAATTGGAACAGGCAAGATGTTACGAAAGCAGCAATGAAGGCTTGTAGGGACGCTATCTCTTCCAATTCAATTCCTGCATTCCGCAGAGGTACTGATTGCGTGCATTACTAATACTTGTGTGCATCTTTCATCTGATTATGTTAGGGCTTCGTGCTCATTATCATAATTACAAATTAATTGATGATATTTATTTTGGCCATGAAGGATTCTTTATACAAACACTTTTTTATAAACGTTATGCCAGCACTTCTAATTCCTTATGCACTTCAGGTCAACAAAATGAGTAACTTTAGAAATGAAGAAGTGTGTACTTTTGAAATGAGTGGTTTATTTGAACTTATGTACACTGGTAATAGTTATCACACTTCAATTATTTTCTGTACATTACTTAATTTAATAAGAAATCATAGGCACTCATGCTGTGAAGTCGAAAATTGGTCTGTTGGGAATTTTTAATGCAATTAAAGTACTTTTTGGCCTTTAAACTTCTGTAGGGGCCGCATGAAAACTTAGTCCCTAGGCCCCCTAAAATGTACCAATCGACAAAATATTTTATGTGTATTTGCTTTCAAGGTTGATACATTGCTCCATGTGTCCTAAATTAATTGCACATCTCACTAATTACTTAGAATAACTAGATTATTGACCCGCGTAACACGCTGGCACCTTTAATACTAAAGATTACAAATATTAAAAATCTTGTAATTTAAGATTTTTTGGCGTGTTGAAAATTGATTGCTTTCAACTACTTCCGAAGAAGTCGTATTCAAAATAAGTTGTCATATGGATAAGTGTAATGGGTTGCAGTATCCTTATTTATGTGATGTAATGTAGCATGTGCTACATAAAACCTAAATGTGAAGTATCACTGTCACATAAAACCTACTGAATCAGTCTTAATGTAACATTGCAATGCGTTGATAATGATTAGCATCTTAGTATGTTTATGCATGTAATAAGCTGAACGATAAGTTTTAGCGTTTTAATTTACTACTTAATACCCAAAAGGTTAGCATTTAGATTTATTAGAAGTGATTTAGTTTGACTATTAAAAGTCAACTGTTTCTCTCAATCTTGTGCAAAATAGAAGTATTAAATATTAATTATATATTTGACAAACGACACATATGGCCCAAATGTTTGGGCTCATTGCATGCAGCCCAATAACCCCACTAAGTTTATTGTTAATAATTGCAGGGTCCATACCTGGCATTTCATTTGACCAAATGAAACTACAAATAAAACTCGGTGTTCCTCGATCTCTTCAACCTACATTGGATATTGAGAAAGTGAAGTCGGTTTTCCCCTAGTAAGTCTCTTCAACTTCCACTCATAATGTTTTTTGAGGTTGTTGATTCACAAAAACTTGTATTTCATGTTTTTATAGTGGAAAAATCGAGAATGTTGAAGTGGTAGATGGTGGATTGATATGCTCAAGTGGCGTGCATGTCGAAGAAATGGGAGACAAAGATGATAATTGTTACATAGTTAATGCAGCTGTATACGTTGGTTACTAATCACTCTTTATGTTGCATAACATTTTCGTTACAATAAATTGAATATCGTCTAGAATTTGTATTAAAAGTTACTATAATTTTATTAAATCGACATGCTTTTCAGTCGTTTACATATGGCAATATATATGGTTACACATGGAAACAAAACAAGTTACATTAGATAAAAATTATAAAATCAAACACTCTTCTAATGCCAATCTGCCACACTTTCTTTTCTTGCTTATTATGTTGTTCATAAGCTTTACAAATGAACAATTATGTATATAATCAAATCATCTATCGTGCAAATATACCGTATTAATTAAGGAACGAAGCATACATGAGTTGGTTCCATGTATCGGGTAACCCGGGAACACACCAATGGCTACAATCGACACCCGAATCACTATATGATGATGGGTGTGCGTCTTTTCTTAGTTGAGAAAGTGTTGTGATATCGAGCAATGTGACGGGTTTCTTTATGTTGCTTAAGACTTTGTTTAAAACAACTTGGGCTTCGGGTAAGCCCTCTGGGTATGATCCTCCTTCTATCGGTTGCAATTCTCCATAACAGTTTCTTGATGATGATCCCCATTCCTTTCCCCTAGTTTCATAAAATTATTTGGTAAATGTCTTTTTGATTTTCGAAAGATTAATACACGACAATTGTTTAAAAAGCGGTTGACAAGGCGGTTGCATATGAGGTGGCGCCTCAATGACTATGATTGGAACGTATGCCTCGGATGAACGAGGCGGTCTAAGGCGGTTATTTGATTTTTTAGAATTTTTTTTTTTACTTTTTGACTTTTTGCAAAAAATGTGTTGCTTAAAGTAAAAAAGGTGTCCAATTTTATCACAACTGTCAATGGGTCTTGAGTTTGACAAGAAAAAATGCAAAAAAAAAAGATATTTTTTTGCGGATAAAACTTTATCTATGACCTTTTAAACTTCATATTTGGGTTTGATGGGTTGATATTTAGGTTTGTGTGGA
The DNA here is from genome assembly GCA_963853835.1 of Calendula officinalis. Classification (NCBI taxonomy): domain Eukaryota; kingdom Viridiplantae; phylum Streptophyta; class Magnoliopsida; order Asterales; family Asteraceae; genus Calendula; species Calendula officinalis. The sequence goes on along the minus strand of OY970821.1, from coordinate 31,135,234 downwards.
TGTTTGGATTAACTTATTTTTCTAGTTTTGGGCTTGTTGGAAGTTGTCAAGAGATGTACTTACATGTAATGTGTAGGAGATATCCCTTGAAAGAACACTTTAGTCTTTGATGGGTTGACTTTTAGGTCGACCCATTTTCCCCATGTTGACATAGCCTTGTAGAATGCCGCTAGGCGGTCCATATCCTTTGTGATACTCGATCCATCTTGTATGTAATCAAATCTGTCACATAATACAAATAAAACTGTCTTATATTATATAAAGAAATGACAGATTTTATATAATACGACCATAGCTAAAAAGTAAGAAAATATGAAATCATACGGTTGTAATTTTCCGGTGTGTGTCCACCAATGCCACGAGTTGAACACGAGAACATCCATGTCTTTCCATGTATCGCCTCCATTTAGAGAATTCAAGTTCAAAACCCTACCGATGTTTTGTTTCACTATGTCTACCAAATACGGTGTGCGGTACAAGTATATTGTCGCGTTGAAATCCTAAGTATAAAATAATAAAAATAAGTAAATTTTGATGCACTATGATAATACACAAATAACATATTATAAGAAGCGTTTTGGAATTTTAATTGCGAGGGTTTGTTTTTATGTTTGTTTTAATGTTTGCAAGTTGTAAATGCTGAGGCTGTTCACATGTGATGTTACGAGCTACAAAAATCCAAAATTGCACCTCCCGTTGACACATCATTGTGTATGGAATCACTTTTTGTCGCACTTTCTTATCTCCTTCTGGCACTGGGAACATGTTTTTAGAACCCGTGGATCTTTTTTTGTTTTTGTTTTTTAATTACTGAATAAATTTCTATTAAATTTCCATAATTTATCTTCCTATCGAAAAAACGATTTGCGAGTTAAATCTACTAATTCTATTTCATTATTTTATCATGTAATTTGGACATATATATTAGTCAAATAAGGATGAAGATAAAAATTTATTACAAATTAACATCATCTCTCTTCTATCTAATAGAAAACTTTAGGGCTATTTTGCAAAATAAGGAAATTTGTACTATACTTTCTTATGTAACAGTCAAATCATACTAGAAGGAAATTCATTTAGAAATAAAAATATTAAAAGATACATCAAGTATTGTTATATCTAAATTTTAGTGATCTTTTAAAATATGTGGGTAAAATATTTTAGTTATGGATGTTATTGTTATTTTCCCCCCTCAAAAGTGGTGTTAAAAAATATATTCGTATTTTTTTGTGAGTTATTTAGCCGTGATACATTTACTCGAAAAAATCATGTGCAGGATTAACTTGAAAAGAATCATGTGCAGGATTAACTTGAAGAAAAATCATGTGACATATTTCGACGTCTTTAGACCGGTGCCAACGGTACCGCCGGTTGGCACCGCCGGTTTTCCGCCGGTACCGGCACCGTTGGCACGGTCCGTCGGTTTTGCCGCCGGTTGGAGGCGAGCGAGTTTGGAGACGAGAAGAGAGAGAGAGCGTTGGTTGAAGATGAAGACTAGTGAGAGAGAGAGAGGAGAGAGAGAGAGCATGTTATTCTATTCTATTTTCTTTTAATTTTTTTTAAAGTTTTTAGAAAGGGTAATATTTAAAAAAATTCAAAAAAAAATCTAAAAAAATTCAAAAAAAATCTAAAAAATTCAAAAAAAAATTTAAAAAATAAACTTTTTATATAATATCTTTTTTTTTTAATTAATGTAAGTTATTTTTATTAGTTATATGTTTTAATTAGTTGTATATTTTTATTAGAAAAAGAAAAGTAAATGGTGGGGCCCAAATTTGGTGAAGTGACGGAGTGCTGTTGGCATGACTACGTCAGTTTAGTGTTAGTTAGTTTGTATGCTGACGTGACGCTGAGTTGGCAACAACTGACAGAGTCAGTTGCTTATACCATTGGGAGCAGTCTTACTATTTACTGACATAAGTGACACTAGACGACAATTTTGTAATAGTGTCATTCTTGTTTCTAAAAGAGGCTATTTTGGTAATTATAATTTTGGAAAACAACAAAAAGTAGAGATAAAAAGGAATATTATTACGAGACATAAATAAATAGACTTTGATTACCATAAGAATATGGGTAATAATTGTGAAATATTTTTTGCTCACAACGAGCTATTTTATTAAACCCTTTAATTAGGGATAACCAAACTCATAACTAAATCCAAAAAATGAGTTTTATTAATGTATATATATCAGTAACTATAGATAATTATAATGTATAAATAATAACCTCACATAGCTTACTGTCGCCCAAACGAACAAACCGAAAGAAAAGGGGAAGGGGGAAGGGGTCCATGTTTAACCATTGGTAACGTGGCAAGGGAGGCGACTGGGGTTGGGACGACCAACGAGTTTGGTCATCCATCATGAGTAGTCTAACTTCTCATCTAAAAAACATTAAAAAAAAGTTTTAACAATTATTACATTGACCCCTATTTCAAAATTTTATACCATTATTGTTTGTCTTAGTGAACGTGACATGAAAGAGACTTGTCAAACACAAACAAACATACGCAAAATTGTGTATGTAAGTTGACACCCACCGTAACCACCACTTCGCCCACCACCCATGCTTTCTGCAGCAGACGGTGGGGCTTTTGGGCCAACCAAAAGTGGGTCCGTTTATTGGTTAGATAATATATTTTATTTTGAAAACATAATCTCTTTTTATAGCAAAGTCACAGGCCTCTATAATTAAAGCAGTATACAACATAACAACAAATAATTATAAAATTACATTTTACGTAAGATATTAATATCAAGTGATTCTGGATCTTATTTTGCCTTTTATTTATGTTTAACTTTTACTATGTATATTATCATATTATACTACGAATAATGAAAAATAATTTCGGTACAATTGTCGATTTATTTCATAATATTTTTTAAAGAATATAATAGTCTTTCATATACATAGTAATATTTAAAGAATACAATAATCTTTCCTAAAAAGAATAAAAAAAAAGAAAAAGAAAAGGAAACCTGAAAAGCGAGGGAAGTAAGAATGTCTCTGTGCAGAAAAGTGGTTTTGGAATTGGGCACCGACGCATGAAGCAAACAAGCCAACGATTCCCATTGATTCAGACTCAGTGAGTCACCCACAAACATCACTTTTTTCCCTCTCCATTTATTCAACAAATCCACCCCATTAAACCTAGAAGATGTCAATTACAAATATATAAAATTAGTTTCATCCTAAAAAAAAGTTAAGAAAATAATGTCATTTTGGCACCCTATCTATTCTTTTAACTATATGAGGTGCATTAGATTGTGTGTTCTCAATAAATGAGATATAAAAGAACAGAAAATAATTATATTGAATGCAAAAGTGTTACTACTTCTTTAAATATCCTTGCTTTTAATGTGCAATAAATATGGATAATAAGTTTGATGTGAGGTTCTTAAACTTGTTGAATATGAATTCTTATATGTTTCCTTATTGCTAGTTTCTACTATCTTGCTAGTTATTTGTTTGTTTTGAGCCGTTCAAAAAAAAGTTCATAAATTTAAGTTTATACACAAAACAATTGCATTATGCAACCTCTTTTGGGTTTAAATCTAGAGGTAATGAACTATAGACTCTGTGCCTCATCACTTATGTCAATCAAGATATAAAAAAAACAACGAGTTTTTGTTACGGGTTACAAAAAATATCTTGTAAACCCTGAATCGAACTAATTAGTTTAAGCCTTGTCTCCTTTTTAGTAAAATATAAAAAGAAGAAAAGTGTGTTCATGTTAATGAGTTAGTCATTTTGTAACCGCAAAGTTGTGGTCTCAAAATGACTAATCCTAATTGAACCACGGGTTCAAGTATGTGAGAGAGTGATAGAGAGAGAGAAATGCACCTTGGGAGGTCACAAGAATCTGGTTTCCAAGCATACTTGAGATATTGAGTGTCAGAGCGACCATGTTTAAGACAATCAAACTCAGAATCAATGAATGGACAAGTTGAAGCAACATAAAGTGGATATGAAGTGTCTACTACCCATCTCCCTTTGTAAAAATCACACCCTAATAACCCTCTTCCTCTTCCTCTTCCCTTTCTTCCCCTCAATGAACTACTAGCACTAAAATTACTACTACTACTATATGTAGATAATGAGAGTACTTGTGTTTCAGCCAAACTTACAACCACCAACTGCTGCACTTGAAGTAATAGTAGTAGAAGAACAAGGATCTTACTTTGGTACCCAAACCCCATATCTTTATTGGACTTTGGTGTGGAGGCTAATTGATCAAGAAATTGTGTGTACAAAAAGCTGTCTTTATGCCATTTGGTCTCTCATGCCATCACCCCTCGTTCATTTTTATATATGCAAAAAAAAAAAAATCCATGCTTTATATTAAAATTATCTTAAATATACTTTTCATTAAGTAAAACCCATAAACAGTAATCGTGTAACTTTATGTAGTCAAAATGATATTTTAAAACGCTCATTTTTAATGGTTATTAAGTGTGAACTCCATGTGATATAATTGAAGTGCCGGTTTACCTCTAAACATAATTTTGCTCTAATATAAGTTATAACTTAAAAGGTTTTCTTAATTAGCAAGATCTTTAGTAAACAACTGCGGCATAAAAAGTCCTATCGACATTAATAGTGACAGTGTTAAGAATTCTCTTTTTTACAATAAAATTATGTAATAATAAATATTAATAAACCTTTAATTTAGAAACAAATCAAATATTATTGTATTCCCATAAGACAAATAAAGTATTTAATTCCATATTTGAAATACGGCAGCAAAATTACTAAAAAAGACAACCCAAATTTATATTTTTACATGAAAATGTCGTGTAACGTCCCCTTCCACGAAAACGCATTTACTCTATATTGGCTTACATATAAAAAAGGTACTTTGATAATCTTTCATTTTTAAGCTTACATTTTAAATTAAAATATACTCCATAGTATTTATAAACAGATTTTAGTCGGATATTATCAATGTGATTCTCACAAGCTAAGCACTTCCTTGAGCATATCAATACCCTTTCATATGTCATGCTAGCTACGAAGTAGAAATAACTTACGTCTGCTTTTTTAGGAAATTCATTGTAATCCTTGCAATTGAAATTCAATTTCATAACAAATGTATGTTTGGATAGTTTTTGTAAGAAATTTGAATCATATGCTGGGTCAAGCATATTGAGTTAGTGACCCAATACGAACATTGCTTCATTTGCTAGTTGTACATAATTACATTACAATGATTTCAACAAATTTACAAACAAACAGAAAAATGTCGAAATATGGATTTGAATTCTAATTCTAAATTTGGTAGCCAAACTAAGAACAACATTTTATTTCAGCAAAATTTAAGTTCCTTAAAATTCAATTTTTTCAGAATTTAATTCAATCTCAACATATGCATTCTACGAACCAAACACATCATTAATGTTATTAATGATCAGTTTGGGTACAATTATCTGGTAATCGCGCTCACAAATTACTTTTTATATGTCATGAATTCGATTCCTTTTTGGATATACATTACCAGATGACCACTGGAAGGTTCAAGAACTGTCACCGCGATAGTTAAGTCGCGTATATCACGAGTAAAGCTCGGTCACTTTGGAAGAGCCCCTTATAACATAAATATCGTTCTTGATTTGGATACATGAACTCACTTTATCCTTGTGGAAGGTTAGTTTAGATTCTAAATAAATATTCATACAATTAATTTAAATTATGTGTTAAACAAATAACAAAACTTCCATAAATTCAAAGAAATATATATATATATATATATATATATATATATATATATATATATATATATATATATATATATATATATATATATATATATATATATATATATATATATATATATATATATATATATATATATAGGGGAGGGTTCCATTGAGAATTGATATATTAGGTGAGAATGTGAGAATTAGGCAAAAAGACGCGCGGTGACATTTTTATAATTAAGTCCAACTTTTCTGTCCCACACGCGGTGGCATTTTTGTAATTAAGTCCAACTTTTCTTTAATCATCGATGATTAAACTGGGTGTAGTGTTTAATCATCAATTATTAAACTTTTTAGATTGTTTTTAATCATCGATGATTAAACTTGGTGTAGTGTTCAATCATCAATGATTAATAGAATAATTTTGTCTTTAAAATCAAAGATGATGTTTAATCATCGATGATTAAACTTGGTGTAGTGTTCAATCATCAATGATTAATAGAATAATTTTGTCTTTAAAATCAAAGATGCTGTTTAATCATCGATGATTAAACTTGTCTCCGTTTTTTAAATTCTTAGTTCTTTATAAGATGTTGTTTAATCATTGATGATTAGCGTGTCTGCTTTCTTTATTATTTGATTGAATCAAACTTGGTATCGGAGATGCATGAAATTGGTGTGTAATCATCGATGATTAAACTTTATCTGTGTAATAATCATAAGATGCTCTTTAATCATCGATGATTAAACTTAATAATGTGTTTAATCATTAACGATTAAACTTGGGGTTGGGTTTAATCATCGATGATTAAAAACAATCTCAAAAGTTTAATAATTGATGATTAACCAGTACACCCAGTTTAATCATCGATGATTAAAGAAAAGTTGGACTTAATTACAAAAATGTCACCGCGTATGGGACATGAAAGTTGGACTTAATTAGAAAAATGACACCGCGTGCGTGAGGGCTGAAAGGAGATGAGAGGCTGAGATCTATTCTCACATTCTCACCTAATATATTAATTCTTAATGGAACTCACTTTATATATATATATATATATATATATATATATATATATATATATATATATATATATATATATATATATATAGGGTGCGATTCAGTGCAGAACCGTTTAAAGGTGCAGAACTACAGAACCTTATTTCGGCCAATCAGAATGCAAGATTATTAATTTATTATTTATATTTTATAATAACTCTTTGAGGGCATATTAGGAAATTGGCATAATTCGGTTATGTATGGTAACCGTGTAAGGCGTTTAATAGGGTGCTAAAAGTAAGGAAAGTTTGTTGTGCAAATTATTATGACGTAATTAATTCAAATCTTAACATGGCATGTTTTTGTTGTAGATATAATTGGAAAATGTGTCATATAGGTCTAGTAAATAACTGAAACAATTAAAACATCAATGTATGTACCTCTAACACATCTAAATATTGGATGTTTATGACAGTAAATGTAGCAAGATTTGGTTGAGCGTGTTAAAAAATGTAATACATTAAATGTTTATGAATGTTTTTTTGAAGATTTCGAACATGTAGAAAACAGTGGATGTTAAAGCAAATAATGATGTTAAAAAATCATTCGATGCATACTAAATGTATACTAAACAAATGTATATTTTAGAACAAGCATGACAGTTGATGTCTGCAACATGGATGTAATTTATAATACACACGGACCAATCGTAACATTGGATGTTTACGTCATTGGATGTTTAACAACATGTATGTAGTTATTTTATAGTGAAAACATATAATGTGTAGTTCTACATGAATGACATTTGATATTTGCACATTCTACATCTATATACAAAAAAACTAAATAACACCTATGTACAAACATAAGTGCTTCTTTCTAAATCATCCTCTTCATCTTCATCTTTATAGAGTTTTAACTATCTTCATATTCATAACAATCTTTAAAAATCTGGAAAACACAAAATAAGCTCTTATCAAACATAATTTTCAATATATATGTATGTATGTTGAGTGACATTGATGTACCTTATCAATATGCATCCATGAGCAAAACATTGATGTACCGTATCTATATACATGGACGTAATATCGATGGTACTGCAAAAATTAAAAAAAAAATACATAATTCAAGATCAAATTCCTTAGCTATCAAATTAAAAATATTTATTTAGAATTAAAGATCAAATTATAAAATAAATATTATTTCAAATTAGGAATATATCTTCACATGGTCCCTTTTCACTAAGCTAACAATTGACAACAATATCTACGATCATGTGTGAAAAATTACTAAATAATTAGAAGCATGATGTAAATAATATGTTATAATCACAAACTTTTGAGCCCTGCAATACGCTTAGAAAATAAACGATTTCTACAAAATTACAACACAAAGTAGCAATTGTCTATTTTGTTGCTAAAATTATATAGTGAATAGGTAAAGCCATATCACAAAGTTGTACATACGGCTCAAATCATCAAGTGAGATGAAGCCATCATTACCTCTTACCTCTATGCGCGTGGGATTCTTTTACAAATGGAGTTTTACCATTCTTGTAAATACGCTTTGATTTCATACGCTTTGATTTCATGAAATCAACTGCCACAACCATGTTTGCTTCAACCTCTGATTCTGAAGCCACACACGAAGAGAGAGAAGAAGAATTAAGAAATGGGGGCTAGGGTTAGTAATTTAAGAGAGTAAAGAGGAATGAGAGAAGGGGGGACGGTTACTAAAAAGGAAGTATATTTTTTTTGGGTAAAATGCCCATTGTACCCTTTTATTTATTTCTTATTAAAAATATTATGAGTTTTTTTTACAAAATCACACAATTGATCTTAACCGTTAATTTTAAAGTCTAACGACTAAGATTAAGTTCTGCGGTTCTGTACCTTAAATGGGTTCTGCACTGAATTGGACACTATATATATATATATATATATATATATATATATATATATATATATATATATATATATATATATATATATATATATATATATATATATATATATATATATATATATATATATATATATATATATATATATATATATCGGTGTTTCACATGGTTAGAGCCACCAAATTTGATTTATAATATATTTGAGTATTGGCTGGATTCTATTATTGTGTTCGTAACATGAGTAATGAGTGGTGGCGTTTTTAATGGAATATTTTACAAAAAGTGCTTATTTGTGGACAAAGCAATGTTCTGCGAGCGTGTAAAATAATATATAAATGCTAGAACATAATTGGCATATCTAAGATAATTTTAGAAAAGAAGTATAATAAAAGTTAACTTTACTTACAAAATATATTTTGCCCAAAAGTTAGAAGCTGCTAGTATAGTTAGGCCTCTCCCAACCCTTACCCATCACTAAACCCATCACTAGCGTCACGTCATCGCATCCTTACTGACCCGCTACTGACACGTTCGTGCCAACACTACCCATCACTAACCCATCACTAAACCCATCCTTTCCACATCATCATTTCCACATCACCATTTTAATTAATAAAAAAACACATTACATTAATTAAAAAAAATTACATTAAATAAAAAAACAAATTACATTAAATAAAAAAACATTACATTAATTAAAAAAATTACATTAAATTATAAAAAGACATTAAAATTAAAAAAAAAACATTAAAATTTAAAAAAAACATTAAACTTAAAAAAAAAACATTAGACAAAAAAAAACATTAAACTTAAAAAAACATTAAACTTTGGAGAAAAAAAAAAAACCCGGTTGATAACCGGGTTGATAACCGGGTTGAACAGCGCCTTGGTTCGAGAAACCGCCGTGGGTGGAGTGGAACGGCATAAAACCCGAACCCGAACCGGATGCGACGTTGCTCGGGCTGGGCTGGCTAGTCTGTCCAGCATTTGACGAATATGCTGGTGACGGGATACGGGTGTTTAACAAATTTTGGAAGTGATCATTTGACGGGGAGGAGTTCGATCTACGACTCATGATAAAAATCTGGAAAATAGGTAATGAAGGTAATGAAGAAGTGGGAGAAGTGGTGTAAAATTATGAATGGGAGGGTGTTGTATTTATAGGTAAAAAATAGGTTAAAGGAAAAAAAAAAATAATAAAAATTGAATTTTGAATTCAATTTTGGACGCTCCCCGACCCCACACACGCTCCCCGACGCCTTCTCTCTTCCGTCGAAAACACGACGTGTTCGCCACGACGCCGGCCACGACGGCTCGGTGCCAACGCCGTCGTGGCTCGACGCCCCCCGACGCGTCCCCCCGACGTCCCGTTGGCAGCGGTCTTAAACAACATGGATATAACTGTGTACATAAAAAGGGGATTAATTTCTATATCATAATTTTTAATGTTCACACTACAAGTTACAAGTTTTTCAGCTAACCATACAATTGCTTAATGCAATATTTGTGGTATATATATAAAAAATTATGGTGTAAAAATCACTACATGCATAAAAAAGTTGTAGTGGTTACATATACACTAATACACTTACACACATATAGCAATATTCCACAATAATTTACATTAAACACTGATTTTATCATATATTATGAATCTTTTTGCTTGAATTTTAGAATGTATGTAAGTGTTTTGGTGTTTGGACTCTAGTAATAATTGTGAGTTTGGTTACTTGTGTTACATTAATTTACTCTTCAAACTAAATACATTATCAAATTTCGTAGTGGTGAATAGACACACAACCACGAAGTATTAAAATTGATTTTATTAATCCATGTAATACTTAATTATCATGCATAATGTACAAACAATCATTGCATAGTAGACGCGACCTCCATCGGTCGATGGACATTCCAATGGAAGGATTATGGTTACTCTAACGATTACTCCAACATATGGCATGTGATTTGTATTATTCTACCTAGGGGTGAGCATAAAAACCGAAAAACCGAAACCAAACCGTTAAAACCGACAAAACCAAACCGTTAAAACCGAAACCATTTCAAAACCGGCGGTTTGGTTTTAGATTTTGAAAAAACCGATGGATTCGGTTTGGTTTCGGTTTTAACCAAAAACCGCTCCATTAAGAAACCGCCCCGTTAATATTTAATATATTATATATTTATTAAATAGAAATTGACCTATTTAAATATTTGAAAGTCCATCTACCATGGTTCATTAATGTTTATATCGTTATTATATGCTACAAAATACATTTATAATTTGATTTTTGGGCTGGAAGATGGTATTCATTATTGAAATATATTATTAGACATTGAAGTTAATGTTGTAAATTAGATATTGTTACTGAAATTTGTATGTAATTTTGGAAAATGAAGGTACATGAAATTATATATCAATGTTTTAAACGAGGTGGATTCGGTTTTAAAACCGAAACCGAACCATTAAAGGCTAAAAACCGCTAAAACCGAAACCGTTAGAAACCGAAACCATTGGTTTTGAAAATCCTAAAATTGAAATTAGCGGATCGTGTTCGGTTTGAGCCTAAAACCGCCCCAAACTGCCCCATGCACACCCCTAATTCTACCCTAACTAATTGCATGTGGTTTCTAGTACTATAATGTCTTATATATGGCTGTTAATTGTTAATTAATATAATGATTTTATTATTTATAACCAATAATTTGATCTATGCCCCAATTCGGTTGATGGAACTATTTGTTTTTGCTGACAAAAATTTGAATATCACCAGTCATAAAATCTAAAACCGAGGGAACATACTTGCAACCAACAAGTTGATTACTGAACTTTGCCAATCTGGTTAAACATCATGGTCCCTGAGCCTTCATACTGATTAAGACAATATTACCCAATTATTAATCTAAATCGAAAGGCTAAACTGTATTTACAATGCGAAGAGAAAAAATTAAACCGTTCTTTCTCTATTATTAAATTGTTTATGTTCTTCCATGGTGATGATCACTTGTAAATAAATAAATTGTAAATAAATAAATAAATAAATTGTACAAAAATATATTAAATACGGATAAATCGTTTAAAGAACGTAGGAATTGGTTTCGTGTCGTTTGGACACCGAACGAGGAAGTTATGGACGAAACTGGGTCGAGCCAAAGATAAAAAACTGCAGCCTGTGCTACGTGTGAAGTTCGCGACGCGAACCTGGTTCGCGATCCGTGAAGTCGAGGCAGCGAATTGGGCAGTCTGGCGTGAAGTAGTTCCCGACCTAGTAGCGATAGTGAACTTCGCGTGTGTGACAGAGTTAGCGACGCGAACTCTTTACCGATCGGGAACTTTGCCCGACACCAGCATTTAAGACGGGAAAACCTCATTTATTACACACAAAACCCTAGTTTTCTCCTCTCAACTTGTGTGTGCGATTTTTGAGTGTAAAGTGGCGATTGGAGCTTAATCTTCACTAGATCTTGGGGATTCTTGCTCACATTTGAAGATCAAAGGTAAATCTTCAACCCTCTTGTGTTATAAGTCTTAGATTCAAGTAGGGAAGCTTGAATCATAAACCCTAGTTAGGATTTGTACATAAATGGTTAAATAGAAGTAATATAACTTAGATTTGTAGTATTTTAACAAGAAAAATGTATTCATAATATGAATCTATGAAAAGATTATGGAATTAGGGTTTTGATAACTAAAAGGAAAATGGTGCTAGTAGTTGACTAGCCATGGATTATGTAGTTAGTATTGATGATTGATGCAAACCATTGTATTGGTTTTGATAATAGGTTATCGGTTGGAAGGTTTGAGGCATTCAAATCTTGAGAAGTGATATTGGTGTTTAAGGAACACAACATTTGGATAAGCTTGGCTAAGGTGAGTACATGTGAACTTTCAAAACTGAGTACATAGTTAGTAAATGTTTATAATTAAATGTTTTTAGCGAGTCTTTAAGTAATTTAGTTAATTATGTGATTTATGATGAATTGCTTATATGATGATGAATCGATTAATTGAATGAGAAATGATGGAGCTATAGACTCACAATGATAAAAGATAAGTGATGATGATGATGTTGATGTCCCTAGGGCCGTAGTAGATTGGAGGCATTCCGGTTATTACGATACCTTAAGGGTAGTGGTAGATTGGAGGCATTCCGATTACCCAATACCTATGAGTCCCGGTAGATTGGAGGCATTCTGGTTACCGTGGATATGACGGTCTTGATAGATTGGAGGCATTCCGATTATCTTGACATTGTCCAAATGATGAAAGTAATGAAGTGACCCAAACGCACCTAGTAATATTATTTTAAGTTTAAATGATATTATTTGACTAGTTGTTTATCGGGTCTAAAACCCATGTATCTCACGAGGCAATTTTGTCTCACGTACTATGTTTGTGTTTTGCTATGTACTCAGGTTCGGGATCGAAGATCTAGGAGGCCCGTTTAGAAGAGGCCTTGTTGAGATTAGCTCGGTGTTGATGATTAGAGTCCTTATCCTATGGTTAAGATATAATTTGTAACACCGTTTTTGTAAACTCTGATAATCTCGAACAAGAAACCTTTTCATTTTTGTAAAATCAGTATTTGACTCATTACAATGTTATGTATTTTGGATTAAATGTTATTTAAATATTGTTTTGAAAAATTGAGGTGTTACACGGGTGAATCTCAATAATCACATGAGATATATTTTTGTTATTGCTAGTAAGTACTAAACTTGAGATCTACTGAAAATTTCACTCTTTTAGAGACCAAACTTTATCAACTATGACATCACCCTTTGTTAATGTATATAATTAATAGTTGTGATATGATGTAGCATTACTTTCAGTTGAATAATCATCTCGATGCTATTATGTTGATCTTATTCGTTTTCTGTTTTCAATTATCTAGATGATATATAATACATATGTATACCGGATATGAGAACCACCCAACTTGCCTTTCTTAAGGAATCGTTATGAAGTTTGGTACATAATTATTGTGTATTGGGTGTTGAACTGTTGTAACATGATTCTTTTTTTGATCATTTTAGTATAATCATAATTTTATGATATCGATCAATATTTGTTTTTGCTTTTGTTTTTTGATTTTATATGTCTTACATAGTTACCTAGTAATGTAATAAAATTATTTATGATACGACAACAAATTGTTTACGCACATGACATTAATTAATGTAATATATGTTGGTTATATACTTCCTCCGTCCCACAAAAAATTCTCATTTCTCCTTAAAATTGTGTCCCACAAAAAAATCTCATTCCTTAAAATTGTGTCCCACAAAAAACTTTTCATTTCTCCAATTTAAGGGGTACACTTAATAAAATAGAGTAATATTATAACCTATGGTCCCACCACTAATTATATCATAAAATATTTTTTCTCTCCAATCTAACCTTATATTTTAATCAAATATATTAACATTGGCCCCACCACTACTATCTCCTAAAAACTAGTGTCCAAGAGAAATAAAAACTTTTTTGTGGAATGAAGAGAGTATATCTTAGTGAATCGTTTGAGCTTTAAAACAAATAAAAAATTAATTACTTCGTATAAATTAAAATGTGATTACATGCATCAATATCAGCGTTTGAGTGGTTGTTTGGCATTAACGAAATGAAAATGAACTCATAGTTGTCACAATGTTTTACGTGTTTAGGTAAACAAGTTTGATTTTGCTTCCGGTCAACTAATATACAATAGTCAATACTATATACATGTAATGGCATATATTACAAAAATATATCAAATAGATAGAAACAGCTACCACCGATTTAGAAAACAGAATATATAGTGACTTAATGACGTGGCACTGAAATTAGTTATGATTGATATCTTCATTTGCACTATAGCAAATTGGATAAAACAGCCCACTCCACCACCGATACTTGTATTATAATAATCGTATTCATTACAACCTCTTTTTAACATATAATTAAGTCAAATTAGTTGACATAAATCTTGATTTATTTTAAACAACTAATTTTTATTAGAAAATCCGCAAACGCCTTAGCAAGAATAAATGTAAGATGCTAGAGGCAAAAAGTTATAAAACAAGACTAGGATTACAGCTAAATGGTCCAATTGGGATTGATCCTCTTAATCTTATTAGAAATCCATTTACAAAAACTAAGACAAGTTGGTCCACCTAAACACCCCGTCTTAGTTTTTTAGTGTCAATAATCGTTGAATTTCTAAACCACCATATGATCCAAATGGTCGATTTTATCACCGCGTAAAGATCTTTTTTAGAATTCCCAGAAGTTGCGACCTATCGGAAAGATCATGAATCTCAAGAAGATAATTTGGGATAGACAAGGTCATGTTCCACCATTTGAGTACCGAGGCCCATTATCCTTAGTGTTGAAGTTCCACCAAACGTATTCTGTTTTACACCACCATCGCAATGATATGATATACTAATGATGGCTTGGATATAATTGGCATCCATTGTCACTTGTATGTGGTGTACAATTGTATATTAGAAATGGAGATGATGGTGAGAGGATAATGGGTTCAAATGATCAATATTTGATGTTGAGAGGTCATGGTCATGGATGCAAACATTTTTGTATGAATTTTGTGATGGCCCAACTACTCATTGACTAACTCAGTATTAATATGATTTGTATTCGGAAGATGGTTGAAACTTGCCGAGACAAGTAATGGGGCACACAAATGCATGGTCCATTATGTGCCTTAGAGATAATGAACCACAAACAAAAGTACTTGAACACGAGAGGATCCTCCAACAAACATTTACTAGTGTTCCTTCAATTACAATTGATCTATTTCTATCCCCATCACTAATTTTTATTCTTTATTTTAATTACCTAAAATTCAATTTTAGTAACATAACATAAAAGCATCATAAACACAGGGGTAACTAGGTTAATTATTATTATTATTATTATTATTATTATTATTATTATTATTATTATTATTATTATTATTATTATTATTATTATTATTATTATTATTATTATTATTATTATTATTATTATTATAATACTCATTTTACATATCAAAGGGTTTTTTTTTGGTAAATGTAGAATATGTAAAACATTTTGGAAGGAGTTGGTGGTTTTGCAAAAGAACAGGGGACCATTGGTAAAATTATAAAATTTAAACAGCGAAAGTGTTTTAGTGGGGCCGTGGGGGGCAAGAATAAATTCACAAAAAGAAAATGTAGATAAAAGTATTCAAACACGGGTACGTAACTTGCATTTTAACCATTTAAGCCGACGATCCTTGAGGCAAAAGTGATACAAATAGATTCTGCATCTATGTAGAATTACCGTTTATCCTCAATGAATAGTGTAAAACGACGGATATTTGCAAAAATGACGCTAGCTTGTAATGCTATAATGATCGAGACGCCTAAAATTTCAATCAAATAACTAGGGTCTAGGGTGTCCATCGGGTTATCGGGTTGAGTTTTGGCTCTTGTCAGGTCCATCGGGTTTAAGATAAAAAATCATAACCCGAAACCCGACTCGATAAGAATTCGGGTTGACTAGGTTCGGGTTGTTGGGTTGACCAAATCGGGTTTATCGGGTTACACTTGAGTTAGAAATTTTACGTAAAAATGAAAGAAAATAAATCTAATAAATTGAACTTTATATGTTTTGATTTAGCACTCACAATTGGTAATTCATTTTCATTGAATGATTTATAATTACTAATATGTTAATTCATTGATTTGATGGTAAGGATATCTTACATTCTAAAGGGGGGAAAACTTAAACTTCGATCGGGTTTAATCGATTAACCTGAAACCCGACAATGGAAATGAATCCTAACCCGATAAGGAATCGGGTTGGCCGGGCCAGATTTAAAAAAATATGGTATTGTTGGGTTATAATCTATCTATTACTGATGTACAGATACTACTGATCAAGAGTCATTGCTGCTATGACTACTTAATACTGATCGTGTATTTACTACTGATGCTATTGATCTCAAGTCAACTACTGATGATGGCAAATACTACTGACGTCTATTTTTGGTGTTGATCGTATACGAGATTCTAGCATAGTTAGTTAAGGAATGTATATCTTTATGTAATTCAGTTGTAATCGAATCCTAGAATAACTAGGTTAATATTTTAGGTTTCAAGGACTAGTATATATAGTTCCTTATGAATTGTAAACATACGTGTGTATTGATCGATAACATTAATATACATTGAAGCTTTTTGTGATTACAGTGTTCTTATTCGCATTCGCATTCATTAACAGTATTCATTGTTCTTAATCAATTAACATAAGTGTTGATCCGCTGCAACTTCTTATTGTTAGTAGATCTCCGATTAATTAATCTGTTTAGGTTAATCGATCCTGACAAGTGGTATCAGAGCTTTACGGTTCTAGATCTACGAATTAAGAATAGCAAAAAGTTTCATACTTTCGATCTCAAAATTGTTAATCATGACTGATAACAATGAAAGTACTCAAGCAAACAAGATTCCAATTCTCACTCCCAACAACTTTGGGATGTGGAAAAACAGAATCAAGCAATACATGCTGGTTACTGATTATTCCATGTGGGAAGTGGTTCTTGAAGGAAACAAGACTATTCAAACTCAAATAGCCACCACCTCAACTGAAGTTGACAAACTCAAGTGTGAGAAAGAGAAGAAGGACTGAGGGATCGAGCTCAAAGCCTTAAGCACTCTTTTTCTTGCCATTCCCAATGATTATCAACATCTCTTTGTTGAATATGATGATGCAAAGAAGTTATGACAGGCTCTGGAAAAGAGGTATGTTGGTACAAAGAGCACAAAAAGAAACATGAAGTCTGTTCTGAAACAAGACTTTGAAAACTTCAAAGGACAGAAGAATGAATCATTGTCTCAAGTATTTGATAGGTTCAACAAACTTATTGGTGAACTGAATCAAGTTGGTTACAAACCAGACAATGATGATGTCAACAGGAAGTTCCTCAGATCTCTAGGTGAAGAATGGTCTATGTACACTGTGATATATAGACAAGGAGATGCACTAGAAGAGAAAGAACTTGATGAACTCTACAATGAACTAAGAGTGTTTGAATCAGAGGTAAGTAATAAATCTCCTAATTTACCCTCAAATAATGCTGCATTTGTGTCTAGTACAGGAACAGGGATGGACAATACAAAGAATGCATGTATTGAAGATGTAGCAAGAGAATCTTTCTTCACTAGTCATGTGCATACTGCATTGATTAATGAGGATTTAGAACAACTCAATGATGATGATTTGGAAGAGATGGACATCAAGTGGCAGATGGCTATGCTGAGCTTAAGAACAAAAAGGTTTCTTAAAAGAACTGGAAGACAAAATCTGTCTTACAACAAAGGTGATCGTGCTGGATTTGACAAAACCAAGGTCAAATGCTACAACTCTAGCAATCTGGGTCACTTTGCCAGAGAATGTCCAAACAAAGACCAAAGATCAAACTACAACAAAAACAGTACCTCAAATTCAACTGCTTTAGTATCTCAAGAAGGACAAGGGTATGACTGGAGCTTTCAAGCAGAAGAACATGCACAGAATCAAGCTCTCATGGCCTTTACTACTGATCCTTCTACTACTGGGGTAAATTCTAAATCTTGTAATCCTGAATGTATTAAAGCATATAAAGAATTAGAAAAACTTAATAAAGAAACACTTGAAGAGATGATTCTAAACAGAAATAGAAGAATTGAATATAATAGTTGTATAGCTGATTTAGAAAACCAAATTAAAATTTATAAAATAACTGATCAAAAAATAAAAGATGAATTGTTACAAACCACTTATGAAAAAGAACATATTGAATTAAAACTAAAAGAAACTTTGATCAAATTAGAAGAATGTCAAATGGAATTAGAACAGAATAAATTAACTATTAAGAAATTTGAAAGAAGTTCTAAAATTGTTAATGAATTAACTAGTAATCAAACCACAGAAAAAGTTGTTCATGGAGTGGGATATCATGCAGTCCCACCCCAACAAATTTTATTCCCCCTCTTAAATCAAGCACACAAAGAATTTTAAATGATTTAAAAATTGAAAGTCAAACTGAAACTGAAACCAGTAATGAATCAAATGAATCTTCTGATGATGATCAAACAACTAAGTCAACTGATACAAGTTTTCACACAACACAAAGTCAAACTGAATCCCCAAAATACAACTTAGAAAATATACCTACAATTTTAAGAAGGGGAAATCAAAGAAACTTAAATCAGTTAAAAGAACAAAGAAAACCTGAAAGTGCTAAGTCCACAAAATTATCATGTTTAATTTGCAACAAGGTTAACCACATAGCTAAAAACTGTCACTTCAATCCTATTAACAGTCAAGAATTTAAAGAATTTAAAATAAACAAAGAAAAGGAAAAAGCTTTAAAGTTAAAACAAATTGAAGAAACAAAACAAAAGGAATTTAAAAAACCATGTGTTGAAACCCCCAAATTTGGTAGAACTGCACAAAGATTTGTGCAAAATATCAGGTATAAAAGTCCAAAAAGAAGTATTATTTAAAAAATAATTGAAAACAACATCAATTTCCTCAATATTCAAAGTTTTCAAACACTAGTAGAAACTATTCCAGGTTTACTACTGCTAAAAACCCTATTACAATGTTGTCTGGTATAATTACAAAAACACTACTGACCATGCTCAAAACTCAAAATACCCAAACACTACTGGTCCATCAGTAGTAAAATATTCAAAAGCCAAACACTACGGGTATAAACCTAGATCAGTAGCAAACAAGAACACCAGTACTAACCAACAACCTAAGAACAAAACTGCATACGAAGCTCATTCAGTTAGAAAAACTCTCACTTCAAAGGATGAACCCAAGACAAAACAAGCTTGGGTTCCCAAACTTAACTAATCCTTTTACTTTATGTGCAGAGTAACCAGATCCCTGAAGAAGGTAGAACATGACATATTGATAGTGGATGCTCTAGACACATGACTGGAAATCTTTAAATACTTAGAGATTTCAAGTCTTTTGAAGGAGGATATGTTGCTTTTGGAGAAAATCCAAGAGGTGGTAAGATCACAGGTAAAGGTAGAGTATCCAATGGTAAGATTACTTTTGATGATGTATTTTATGTTGCTGAGCTCAAATATAATCTGGTTAGTGTCTCTCAAGTCTGTGATAAGAAGAATAAAATTCTTTTTACAGATGTAGAGTGCATCATTCTTTCTCCTGATTTTATTATTGATGAAAAATTTGTTGTTTTAAGAACACCAAGGAGAAACAATGTGTATTGCCTGGATATTGGGGGAGAACTCATTTCTTCAAATGAGATCAACTGTTTTATATCTAAGGCAAACACAAATGAATCAGAACTCTGGCATTGAAGGATGTGTCACACAAATTTTAAAAATATGAACAATTTAGTTAAAAAGAATTTGGTAATTGGTTTACCACCAAAAGAATTCATGTGTGATCATCACTGTGTTGCATGCCTAAAAGGTAAACAACACAAAACTTCTCATAAGACCAAAGCAATCAATTCTATTTCTAAACCTTTGCAGCTCTTACATATGGACCTTTTTGGACCTACAAATGTAATGAGTATTGGAAAGAAACAATACTACCTTGTTATTACTGATGATTTTTCCAGATATACTTGGGTTTTCTTTCTTAGGACCAAAGATGAAACGAGTGAGATTATAAAAAATCTAATTGTAAAGCTGGAAAATACAAGAGATCTCAAAGTGAAAGCAATTAGATGTGATAATGGCACAGAATTTAAAAATACTAATCTAATTGATTTTTGTGATCTTAAGGGTATTGACAGGCAGTACAGCTCACCAAGAACTCCACAACAAAATGGTGTAGCTGAAAGAAGAAATAGAACCATCATTGAAGCAGCCAGATCCATGCTTGCAGATTCAAAATTACCAATAACATTTTGGGCTGAAGTTGTTAATATTGCCTGTTATGTTCAGAACACAGTATTAATAGTTAAGCCTCACTTTAAAACACCTTATGAACTTTTTAATAAAAGAAAACCATCAATAAGTTTCTTAAAATCATTTGGTTGTCCTTGTACTATTTTAATTACAAGAGAACAAATTGGTAAATTTGACTGCAAAGCAGATGATGGAATATTTGTAGGATACTCAACTCAAAGCAAATCTTACAGAGTATTCAACAAAAGGCTAAGGATCATTGAAGAAAGTGTTAATGTATCCTTTAATGAAAATTTAATGAATGAACAAGGAAATGGTCCAGACTGGTTATTTAACATTGATAATCTAACCAAATCTTTTGATATGAACTATGATTTTTATGCAGGAGATTCAAACAATCAAAATCAACAAGGTGGATCATCATCAGTTAATGGTAGTCAAGACAAGATAAAGTATATTCTGGTTAATACTGATCCCACAGTTAATACTGAGGATAGTAGTAACTCAGATAACCCTAGTATTCCTGAGACCAGTAACAACTTCAACTCACAAGATACTACTGATCCCAGTAGTAACTCAGAACCACAAAATCTTAATGATGAACCAAACAATACTGATGTCAGTAACAACAATGAACTACCAGAATTTAATGAAGGAAATGTTACTACTGACACCAGTAGCAATGAAGAATCCTCTCAAAATCCAAACACTCAAGAAGAAACATGGACAGATGCACAAATCCCTGATTCCAATGAGTCAAATCTTGACAGTCAACTAATTGTTGATAAAGTTCATGGCACAAGAACTGAAAAGAATCATCCTTTGGATCAAGTTCTCAGTGATGTGAACTCAACCATGCAGACAAGAAGCAAATTTAATTCTGCTATAAATTCTAATGTTTGTAACATAAGTCTAATCTCTAATGAATGTATGTATGAATGTTTTCTGTCACAGGAAGAACCAAAGAAGATCCAACAAGCTATGAAAGACTCAAACTGGATCATAGCCATGCAAGAAGAGCTTCTTCAATTCAAACTTCAAGCAGTATGGACTCTTGTACCTCTTCCAAAAGGAAAAAGAGCCAATGGAACAAGATGGATCTTCAGAAACAAGAAAGATGAAAGAGGTATTGTTATCAAGAACAAAGCAAGACTTGTAGCCCAAGGATACACACAAGAAGAAGGTATTGACTATGATGAAGTGTATGCCCCAGTTGCTAGAATTGAAGCAATAAGAATATTTCTGGCATGTGCTTCATACAAAAAGATCAAAGTCTACCAAATTGATGTAAAAAGTGCTTTCCTTTATGGGAAAATCGAAGAAGAATTATATGTCTGTCAACCTCCAGGATTTGAAGATCCAGAACATGGTGACTATGTGTTCAAACTAGACAAATCTCTGTATGGCCTTCATCAGGCACCAAGAGCTTGGTATGACACTTTGTCATCATATTTACTGAAGAATAACTTTAAAAGAAGTGCTATTGATAAAACCTTGTTCACAAGAAAGGTCAAAGAGGATATACTACTGGTACAAATATATGTAGATGATATCATCTTTGGTTCAACAAATGATCTTCTATGCAAAGACTTTGAAGAACTGATGCAGAACAAGTTCAAGATGAGCTCAATGGGTCCAATGAACTTCTTCCTTGGACTCCAAATCAATCAAAAAATAGATGGTATTTTGATCAACCAATCAAAATATGTCAGAGATATTTTAGAGAAATTTGCAATGAAAGACTGAAAAAGTGCAAGCACACCAATGGAAACTCACAAACACCTACATCCTGATGTTGAGGGGGAGGATGTAGATGAGCACCTTTACAGATCTATGATAGGCTCACTAATGTATTTAACTGCATCAAGACCTGACATTATGTATAGTGTTTGTATATGTGCCAGGTATCAAGCAAGACCTAAGGAATTACACTAGCAAGCTATCAAAAGAATTTTTAGATACTTGAAGGGAAAACCCTCACTTGGTCTTTGGTATCCACATGCATCACCATTTGAACTAGTAGCCTACACTGATAGTGATTATGGTGGTGAATGTCAAGATAGGAAATCTACTACGGGTGGATGTCAGTTCTTTGGATCAAGATTGGTGTCATGGCAATGCAAGAAACAAACCAATGTTTCAACATCAACTGCTGAAGCAGAATATGTAGCTACATCTGCTTGCTGTGCTCAAGTACTATGGATTCAAAATCAACTTCTAGACTTTGGTATCTCTATCCTTAAAACTCCAATTTTTATAGATAATCAAAGTGCTATCAGTATTGTGAATAATCCAGTAAAACACTCTAAAACAAAACACATTGAAATTAGATTTCATTTTATTAGAGATTGCAATGAAAAGAAATTAATTAAAGTAGAGAAAATTCATACTGACAATCAATTGGCAGATCTTTTTACAAAAGCATTTGATGTAGGAAGATTAAGCTTTTTGGTTAGCAGTATTGGAATGATTTTAATAAGTTAAGTCTCAAAAGAAAATCATTTGTAAAGTGTTTTGTACAATTTTATTTATTTTCCTACTGGTTATTTATTACTACTGATCGTATGTTTCTACTATAATTTAGTACTGATAGGGTTTCTCAGTAAGAATTAGGTTAAGTATAAAAATAATGGTTACTATTGATGTTTTTACTACTGACACTTAGTTACTACTGATAGACTGCTATCTGAAAAATACACAAATTACAATACTGACCCTCATGAAAATAGCCGTTGGTTTATTATTCGAAGGATATTTTTGTCATTTTGCAGGTTAAATCGAAAAATATAAATAGCAGACTGAGATTAGTTTAGCATTATCTTCTCCTCGATTCGATAAACCCTACGCTAAACCCTAATCTCTGCAAAATCCGATCAAAACCCTGCATCAGTAACAACTCAACTCCTTCCACAAATCTGAAATTCTTGCCAAAATGACCAAACTCTCTCTGAAAATTTCATCACAAAAGATCAGAATCTCTCACATGGCAACCCTAAAATCCCTTACAGTCAAAACCGATCTTAAATTCTCTGAATTTCATAACATGTGTGCTTTCCTAAGAAACCCTGATGGCACAAAGGACTTTCGTCCCATAGTCATGTTTCTGAAAAACTCGCCAATAAAGTTTAATTTAACCATCAATCCCAGGGCTTATGAACAACACCTCATTGATTTCTGGACAAATGCTGAAAGAACTGAAGATTCTAACATGACCAAGATCAAATCAATTGTAGATGGAAAGTCGATCACTATAACTGAACAAACAATCAGACATCATCTTCAACTCAATGATGAGTCAGGTATGTTTTCTTTACCAAAGGAGGATCTTGTTGATATTTTACAAAAGATGGGGTATGAAGGAAGATTAGACATTGTCACATTTCAAAAGGGTCTTCTTTCACCCCAATGGAAATTTTTAGTTCATACCATTCAACACTGCATCTCTCCAAAAAGAAGTACTTGGAATGAGTTCAACAAGTCAATAGCTTCTGCTGTTGTTTGTCTGAGCACAGGACAAGTCTTCAATTTTTCAAATATGATTTTTGAAGGAATGCTTGGAAATTTATCATCCTCTAAATTTCTAATGTATCCAAGATTCCTCACTTATATAATAAACTGTGAACTTCAAAATCTTTCTATTCCTAAAAACATTTTTGTTACACCAGAGTTAAATAAAAAGGTGTATGCAAATATGAGGAAACAATTTAAATTTTCTGGTAAAGATAGTCCATTATTTCCAACCATGATCTATGATCAACCCCCAACTGGAGAAGGTTCAAGTCACCCCATTGAACCCCAACCAACTCCACCACCAAATACAGCCCAAACAGAACCCATTCAGTCCACTCAATTAAATGAACCCACAGATGTCCTGAACGTGTCCCAGGTACATGATATTAATCCCCAGAGTGCTACTCTTCACTATGAG
Source organism: Calendula officinalis (assembly GCA_963853835.1). Lineage (NCBI taxonomy): Eukaryota > Viridiplantae > Streptophyta > Magnoliopsida > Asterales > Asteraceae > Calendula > Calendula officinalis. The sequence goes on along the minus strand of OY970821.1, from coordinate 31,110,800 downwards.
GAAGACCAGACCATGGCCAAACAAAAATCCAAAACCTATAAAAGGAAGAAATCTTCCTTAAAGGACACCAGGGGACAAATTGAGTCACACCCCAGACTCCAAGAGTTGTCCTCCCAGGAGGAGAGAGGACATGAGGAAAGGGCTCTCACTACTGATGCCCCAAAGGTGGGTGCACATGATAGTGAGAACATCAATAGGACCCAGACCTCCGCAACTCTAAGTGATGACTCAGAATTTGAGGCATTACTAAGAGGACCCCGGTGCCAAGAAACCACAAGGGGGGGGGGGGGGCACTACTGCTTCTTCTAGGAAGAAGAGAGTGTCCAAACAACCCAATTTATCACCAAGAAGTGATAAGGGTAGAACTGACCAACCTGAATTGACGGATAGGATGGATAACCTTCAAACCAATGTACCAAATGAGCCCAATGATCCACCCAAATGGGCTGAGGGCAGTATTAAACAAACAAAATTGATGGATAGGAAGGAAAACCTTAAAACCACTGTACAAAATTGTCTGAATTTACTGAACAATCAAGGGAAAACCATAACCTACATGAAGCATTACATTAATACCTTGAACAGAAGACAGAAGAGGTTCGAGCATAGGCTTCAAAAACAATCAAATTTGATCAGGAAACTACAAAATTGCTGATAGTGAGGCTCAACAAGTTGAGATCACTAAGGGGGAGAAAGGTCAAATTCAAGGGATGATTGATCAATCCATAGCAGCAGCAGCCCTTCTAAATTTAAAAGAGGTCCATGGTGAAATAGGTCAAAGTGTTGATGAGAACCTGTATAAAGAAATGGAAAACCTGGATGAGGATGTATTTGTGTCTGCAAATCAGTCACAAACTGCAGAACAAATAAACTCACCAGTTGCTACTGAAGTTATTGAGACTACTGATCCAATGGAAATTGAAGAAAATAAGGATCAAGAGGTTGTTACTACTGAGCCTATTGAAGAAGAAGAAGAATTTATGGATACTACTGATGCCCTAGCAGTAGTAACTCCAATAGCAACCTCACCAGTAGTAAATGAAAATCAACAAGTTGTGGTATATGAATCAAAAAGTACACCAGTAGCAATCACACCAGTAGCAACCACCTTGGTTACTACTGAAGAAGATGATGAAGAAATTCCAGAGGTTCTTGAAAGAGAACAGACCATAATTGTTACAAAACCTAAAACACCAGATCAACCACTTGTCATACCTGACATTGATGACAATGTAAATTGGTATGAAGTTGATGAATGTGAACTTCCCCCACACCCCAAAATACTTCCAGAGGATAAAATTCATCTATTCTCTCCATCAATCATTATTACTGAGGTTCCTGACATGAAATACACTCCACCTACAACCTGTGTTGGAAAAGGTAAAGAGCCATATGATGATGATTATCCAAACAGAGCTTTAGGTCACTACATGGTAAACAAAACGAACCATGTCAGACCTGCTAAACAAGACAAATGGAAGGTGAACAGGATAAGGTACTTAAGAAAAGTGGCTAAAACTCAAGCTCTTGAAGACAAGAAAAAGGCTGAAAAAGAAAGATTAAAAAATCTAGAAAATCAAGAAGCTGAGGTACCAATTCCACAAATAGAAGGAGTCCTTGTAGAGGATCAAAAAGCAGAATTTGAAAGACAAAGAAAGATAGAAGAAGAACACTTAAATTGTCTTGAAGATCTTGTTTCTGAATGTAAGAAAGAAAAAGCTGACCTACCAGAGGAAATTTTTGAACAGAAAAAGAAAATGATTTATTATCTGATCTCTAAAGGGCATAGTGCTAAGTCTTTTGGCAGAATGAAGATGATTACAATAGTGGACAAATATTGTACTGCCAGAAAGAGAGAATTGGCTGAAATAAAAGCAGAAGAAGAAAAAGCAAAGGTTTTAATTGAAATAGATTCCACAATAATACTCTCCAGAACACCAACACCTGGTGAATCTTCAAAACCCCCTTCAAAGAAAAGAAAAGCTCTTCAACAAGAACAAGAAGCAAGAAAGAAATCAAAACAATCAGAACAAATTTTTCCTGTTCTTGATGTTCCTGTTGCTCCCATTGAAGACAATCCAATCATCAATTGGAGAGTTATTGATAATATGATAGAAGTCATAAGGGAAGACAGAAAAGTTCAGAGATTTACTGGATGGAAGCTAATGGTTAGATCTTGTTCCAGAAGTGATATAATCAAAGTATTGATTATTGGAAAACCTAGAATGGCTAAGAAGAAATGGAAGAACTCAGGAGCTGGATACTTAACCAAAATGATTGATGCTGCATTTTATCCAGACAAATATCCTGAAATCTTTACTAATAATGAAAATATTTATGCATGGAATGTACTTCCTACAGTAAATATGTACTTCTTTGAAAGATCAAGCAAAAACTGTGAACTGTACTTATATGAAAAAGAATATCCACATTCTGAAGAAACAATGTATCAGATATTCACAAACACAATGATGAAACCATATGATGTTGTGATGTTTCAAGAAAAACTTAACTATTTTATCAAAAGAAACAGCAAATTCATAATAGCCCAAAGAAAGAAGCAAAATCAGAGAACACTCGAGGCTATTCAAAGAAGAGCAACACAGATAGAAGAAAGGGAAAGAGAAGAATGAAGAAAAGAAGAAACTTGTTCAATTAAAAGTGAATTAACAAGTTTAGGGGAAGATTGTTGGGTTATAATCTATCTATTACTGATGTACAGATAATACTGATCAAGAGTCATTGCTGCTATGACTACTTAATACTGATCGTGTATTTACTACTGATGCTATTGATCTCAAGTCTACTACTGATGATGGCAAATACTACCGACGTCTATTTTTGGTGCTGATCGTATACGAGATTCTAGCATAGTTAGTTAAGGAATGTATATCTTTATGTAATTCAATTGTAATCGAATCCTAGAATAACTGGGTTAATATTTTAGGCTTCAAGGACTAGTATATATAGTTCCTTATGAATTGTAAACATACGTGTGTATTGATCGATAACATTAATATACATTGAAGCTTTTTGTGATTACTGTGTTCTTATTCGCATTCGCATTCATTAACAGTATTCATTTTTCTTAATCAATTAACATAAGTGTTGATCCGCTGCAACTTCTTATTGTTAGTAGATCTCCGATTAATTAATCTGTTTAAATTAATCGATCCTGACAGGTATTAACATAAGATTCGAATACATTCGGGCCAAGTTATCCTTTGTGCACCCCTACTAATAACATATCTACACTACAAAATAAATCTCATTAGTGAGACGTAAAATTGTCAATAAAAGTAACAAAAGTGGCAGTTAAATTAATGATAAAAATAAATTTTTTAATTTTCTTTAAGAAAGTGATTACCTATACATAAAAAGTGTAAGTGACATTTTATGTTTTGTTTGGATTGACGCATTTGGGTTAACATATTGGTGGGTTCATAAATCCCACCTCTAATATAACCCATTTAAATAAATCATTTTGAACGGCACAACAACCCTTATAATGCAAAGCATTTGATTAAATATGTTAGTCGTGTTGACTCATTTACAATTTGAATGAGTATTAAAATGGTATACGATTATAATAGAAGGTGGACATTTAAATATTTGAAGATATATTATACGGAGTAGTATAGAAACATAAACATGAGTTGCCCTAATATACTGTGAAGATATATGAACAAATTTTTAAAAATACATATAACTACTCTTAAAATAGCTGTGATTTTTCAAATATTAAATTTATGATATATTACATATAACTTTTTAATGGAAACTCAATCCTAACACAATCAATTTAAGAAATGTGTCGCTAATCCGTTTGTGACCTAACTCGTTTAGACTCATACACTTATAAGTTTAGTGATGAGTTTGTTAAATTACAGGCTTTTGTGATTATTTTCTTTCATGACCGAAGGATGTTAAAAATTGAAAGGCAATGGTTAAACTTATTTAAAGTTGCATATCGGCTTGTGTGATAAAAGACACCTCGTTTTAACCACTTGTGTTGATGTGAATATGACGCTTTACCCAACATAAGCTTTATCCCTGATAGTTTGATGTGATGGAGTCGTTACGTAACTAAATTATATATAGTTCGTGTATATCTAATTCTGAAGGTCTCCTTAAAAGGAATATCTCTACTTTCAGGTAGAGGTATACATGTCTACATCTTACCTTTCACATACCCCTCATTTGAAAGGATTGAGTATCGTTATTGTTATTGTCTATATCTAATTTCCAAACAATACACTTTTATAAATAAAAACTCAGAAAAAGTTATATACAATAGACATGAAACTATTCATCTATCTAGCTTTTTATATCAAAACGACATATGATACTATTTATCCTTTAGACGCAGATTCTCTGGGTTGTCCTTTATGCAACATCGTCCCGGGATCTATTGAACATATCATATTTTCATGTGATTAGTCGAGAAAAATTCGGAGAAAAGTTTTTGGCAGGTGATCAATTCTGAACATCAACGTGAACGTTTCTCTCATCGACATTGTATTCATAACATTCAACACGGGGAACAATTCAAAAGAGATCGTAAGGGGTATTTTATACACAATAATACGCGTGATTTTGGAATTGGAGAAACAAAGTTTTTAAAATCTTGAGTACAACTCATTTAATTTGTTACTTTAATATACTATTTTACAATTTTATCGGATTCACAAAATTCCGAATCTTCATCCATAAAAAATATGAAATGAAATTTAAATTGTTTTAATGGAACCAATGCCTTATGCCTTGTCAATTTGTCATCATTCTAATAATTAAAATCTTTTTGGTTGCCTGGAAAAAAAAAAAGACAAAAGAAAGGTTGGACGATGGTTTACTTAAGGTCGAGGGCAGGGGTTTAATTGACGCCGTGTTTGTTCGTTTCTTTGCCTGCAGGATTTTTTTAGGAGCAACTGACTTGTAACATGGGCGAAACTTCCACTAGACATTCACGGATGTTAGATAAAACTGACAGTTTAGTTGTTTTTTTCATTTCTTTTCTTTTTGACTTTTAGTTTTAAGTTGGTAAATGTTATACTAGTGTATAGTAATAGATATCAGATGTCCTAAATTCAACTGAGTTTACGTTTATATTTTTTTGGCATATATTTTTTTTCTTCTGAATATTAAGTCCATATTGATTGTTTTTGACCCTTTCCTTTTGTGTTAATTTTCAAGCATCGCTATTTTTTTTTCTAAAATAGTGTTTAGCATGTGCACGAAATGGAAAGTCGTAGGGAGTAGAAGCCAAATTTTGCCTGATGACAACAAACCTAGATGTGTAAGTTTTAACAGTGACAGATATATAACTTTGGGAATCATAAGATATTTTATCCCAAATTTATAAATATATTATTTAATTTTAAAACTTTTTAAAATTATAAAACTAAAACTAAAACTAAAACGATCCGTCAAAAGCTAATCGCAATAGATGAGGGTGCCGACCTAACTCCTAACCATTTTTTTTTTAAAACGCGGCGTAACAAGACTATCTAGGTTCAAGCCATGAGGAGCCACGTTAAGTCATGTTATATTTAAATGTATTATTTAAGTGGCATATTTTTATATATATTTATAAAATTTTGATAATGACAACCTAAGAGTTGTTTAAAATGCATTAAAAATTGTACATTAATCTATGGGTGTCAGGATCGAATAACCAAAACAAGTTATTGTCAATCCAGATCTACTAATAACAAGAACTTGCAGCGGATCAACACTTGTATTAATATATTAAGAACAATAGAATACTGTATTGTCAGGATCGAATAACTATGAACAAGTTAATAAACACCTTAGATCTAATTGATAATAGAAGTTGCAGCGGATCAACACTATATCAATAAATTAAGAACAATGAACTGTAAATAATAAACGAGAATATTAAGAACACAGTTTCACAAAAAGCTTCAATGTATATTACTGATTCACAATACACACGTACGTTTACAATTCGTAAGGAACTATTTATAATAGTCTTTGAAGCCTAACTATTTACCCTAGTTATTCTAGGACTTGATTTACATTCGAATTATATAGATATACATTGAATTACATTCTATAACTATCTCTACGAAGATCTCGGACTTGATTTGCTTCCAAATCGTATATCAGTAGTAACTGCAATCACCAGTAGTAAGTTTTGCAACGTCAGTAGTAAGTAAGGTGATCAGTAGTAAGTCCAGATACATCGTCAGTAGTAACTACTATTGATCAGTAGTATCTTCAATATGTCTTGATCAGTAGTAACTAAGTTATAGATTTCACCAGTATCAACTTCATCAGTATTAAGTAATTCTGCCCCATCAGTACTAAGTATGTCATTCAGTAGTAAACATGATCAGTACTAACTGCAGCATCAGTATTAAGTTGATCTGTGATTTTGTTCCAACAATCTCCCCCTAAACTTATTGATTTCCTTTTAATCACACAAGTTTCTTTTGTCCTTCTTCTTCTTTCTGCCTTTTCTCTAATGTTCTTTTATTCTGTTGATGTCTTTGCTCAATAATGTATTTGCTGTTTCTTTTTGTAAAATAAGTCAACTTGTTCTGAAACATAATAGCATCATATGGTTTCATCATTGTATTTGTGAATATCTGATACATAGTCTTCTCAGAATGTGGATATTCTTTTTCATATAAGTATAGCTCACATACTTTGCCTGATTTTTCAAAAAAATACATATTAGCAGTAGGAATGACATTCCAAGCATAGACATTTCCTGAATCTGTAAACTGTTCTGGGTAGTTGTCTGGATAAAATGCAGCATCTATCAATTTTGTTAAGTATCCAGCACCAGACTCTTTCCATGATTTCTTTGACATTCTTGGTTTTCCAATGATCAAAAGTTTAATGACATCACTTCTTGAACAGGACATGATCAAAGGTAACCATCCAGTAAATCTCTGCACAATTTTATCTTCCCTTATAATCTCTATAATATTGTTCTGCATAACCCTCCAGTTGATAATTGGATTGTTCTGCAAGGGAGCAACATGCACTTCAAGAACAGGAATGGTTTGTGTTTTTGACTTCTTTTGAGTACTCTGTTCTTGAGTAACAGCCTTTCTCTTCTTTGATTGGGGAGTTGATGTGGAAGCAGTAGTTGATGTACTACCATCTTTAATTAAACTTGGACTGATTGGAATTAATTCTTTTGACTTCTTTTCTTCTTCTGCTTCTTGTTCAGCCAAATCCTTCTTCTTAGCAGTGCAATATTTATCTATAATAGTAATCATCTTCATTCTGCCAAGAGACTTTGCAATAAGCCCTTTAGATTTCAAAAATTAAATCATATTGGCCTTCTGTTCAAATACATCATCTGTTAAGTCACTTTTAGTTCTTTTGCATTCAGATACTAAGTATTCAAGGCATTGTATATGTTCTTCTTCAACTTTTCTGAGCCTCTTGAATTCTGCTTTTTGAGCTTCTATCTGAGCATTTTCTACTTGAGCAGGTAATTTTGCTTCTTGAGTTTTCTTCTGTTTATTCTCCTCAAGAGCTTGATACCTCTCCACTTTCTCCAAAAATTTCTTGTGTTTTACCCTCCATCTAGACTGCTTTTCTGATCTAACATGATTAATTTTGTTCACCATTTGGTGACCTAAGGCTCTGTTTGGATAATCTTCATCATAAACTTCCTTTCCTTTTCCAATACATGCAGATGGTGGAGGTGGAGTGTATTTCATATCAGGTACACCCAAGATCAGAAGTTTTGGATAAAACAGATGTAGTTGATCTTCTGATAAGATTTTAGGGTGTGGAGGAAGTGTACATTAATCTACCTCAAACCAATTCACATTATCATCAATGTCAGGTATGATAAGTGGTTGATTAGGAGTTGGTGGTTTGGAGATAATGACATGTCTTTCCCTTTCAATTAACTCTGGGAGTTGCAGTTCTTCCTCTCCAGTAGTAACCAAAGTAGTTACTACTGGTGTGACTTCAGGAGTTACTACTGATAGGGCATTAGTAGTATTTGTTGCTTTTACTTCCTCTTCCTGACTTACTACTGCTATGATATCAGTAGTAGGGTTTACTACTGATACTTCTTTTTTAGTTTGTTCTTCCATGGGAGCAGTAGTTGGCTCATCATCAACAACCATCTTTTCTGGGCCTTCATCAATATTTGTTTGTTTAAGATTGAGGAGAGAAGTTGCTGCTGCTGCAATTGATTCATCAATCATATTCTGAATGTTGTCCTTCTCCCCCTTAGTGAGCTCAACTGGAGGGGCCTCACTATCATCAAGCTTCTTTTTCAATCTTCTTATAATCTTTATTTGTTGATGAAGGCTGTGTTCATAAAACCTCATTCGTTTGTTGATGGTATTTACATGTCTTTTCATGACTGCAATTGTTTTCCCCTGATTTGTGAGATACTTAAGACAATCTTGTACAGTGGATTCAAGAGAATCCACTTTATCCGTCAATTGTTTGGTTTTAATACTGCCCTCACTCCATCTAGCAAGATCATCGGGCTCACGGACTGGTACATTGGCTTTAAGGTTTTCCATCCTTTCCATCAAATCCACAGATCTGCCCTCATCACTTCTTGGTGATTCATTGGGTCTTTTAGACATCCTCTTCTTCCTAGAAGAAGCAAAGATGCCCCCCCTTGTGGTTTCTTGGCACCGGGGTCCTTTAAGTAATTCCTCAAATGAGTCATCACTTAAAGTTGCCGAGGTCTGGGTCTTAGTGATGTTTTCACTGTCCTGTGCACCCACCTTTGGGGCATCAGTAGTGAAAGCCCTCGCCTCATGTCCTCTATCCTCCTTGGAGGACAACTCTTTGCGCCTGGGGTTTGACTCGATTTGTCCCCTGGTGTCCTTGAAAGAAGATTTCTTTCTTTTATAAGTCGTGGAAATATTTTGGGTTTTGTTTGGTAGGTCTTCCACAGAGTGAAGAGTAGCACTCTGCAGATTTATTTCAAGTTCCTGGGACACATTCAGGACTTCTATTTGTGAGGGTGATTGATTGACTATTTGGGGTGGTGTTTGGGCTGTATTTGGGGGTGATGGAGTGGGTTGAGGTTCAATTTGGGTTGTATCTATGATTGAACCCTCTCCAAGTAGTGGTTGATCTTTGATCATATTAGGAAACAAAGGGGTTTCCTTACCCGAAAATTTAAATTGTTTTCTCATATTAGAGAAAACTTTCTTGTTCAACTCAGGAATGATAAAAATATTTATGGGAGTTGACAAGTTTTGTAATTCACAGTTTATGATATGTTGGAGAAATCTGGGATACATTAAAAACTTTGTGGAACTAAGATTTCCCAACATACCTTCAAAAATCATGTAAGAGAAATTAAATATTTGGTCTGTGCATAAACAGACAACAGCAGAGGCTATTGCCTTATTAAACTCATTCCAAGTACTTCGTTTTGGAGAAATACAATGCTGAATAATATGTACAAGAAATTTCCATTGTGGGGAGAGAAGACCTTTTTGAAAAGTTACTATGTTAAGTCTTCCCTCATATCCCATTTTATTTAAAGTTTCAGCAATGAATTCCTTAGGGAGTGTAAACATACCTGCATCATCGTGTAGTTGTAGATGGTGTCGAATGGATTGCTCAGTGATTGTGATCATCTTTCCATCCACCGATGATTTAATCATAGGTGCAGTTGCACCTTCTGTTCTTTCAGCATTGGTCCAAAAATCCACCAAGCGCTGTTGGTATGCTTTCGGTTTCACAGTTAAAGCGAACTTAATGTATGAGTTCTTTAAGAATTGAACGATTGGTCGAAAGTCTTTAGTACCGTCTGGATTGCGTAAAAACGCACACATATTATGGAACTCTGAATATTTGAGATCGGTTTGAACATTGAGAGATTGTAGGGTTGCCATTGTTGTTGATTTGAGAGAAAGACGTACGAATTTTGTTACTGGTGCAGGGTTTTTGATCGAAAGCTAGGGTTTATCGAGAGGATTTAGCAAATCGAAGTAAAGATAATGCTAAACTAATCGACTGCCGCCTTTTATATCTTTCGATTTAACCTGCACAAAGACTAAATTGCCATTCGAATCATAACTTAACGGTTATTTTCACGGGGGTTAGTTTGGTAATTTTGATTCTGAAAGACCAGTAGTAAATGTGATACCAGTAATAGAACGTCAGTAGTATCTACGAACATCAGTAGTGACTAAGGATTTTGACATCAGTAGTAACTATAGACATCAGTAGTAACCACCAACACACAAGACCAGTAGTATTTGTGAATACCAGTAGTACTGACTTACCAGTAGTATTTATGTAACCCTAGTACACACCAGTAGTATTGTCTTACCAGTAGTATTTTGTGCACATTCCTACACACCAGTAATACAGATCTACCAGTAGTAAAACACTTTTAAATAAATAAATAACTTTTTACAACAAAACTTTACACATGATTTTAAGTGAGATTTTAATTTATCAAAATCATTCCAATACTTCTAACCAAGAAGTTGAATCTTCCTACATCAAATGCTTTTGTAAAAAGATCTGCTAATTGATCATCAGTATGAATTTTAACCACTTTGATTAATTTCTTTTCATTACAGTCTCTTATAAAATGAAATCTTATTTCAATGTGTTTAGTTTTAGAGTGTTTTACTGGATTGTTCACAATACTAATAGCACTTTGATTATCAATAAAAATAGGAGTTTTAAGGATAGAGATACCAAAGTCTAGAAGCTGGTTTTGAATCCAGAGTACTTGAGCACAACAAGCAGATGCAGCTACATATTCTGCTTCAGCAGTTGATGTTGATACATTTGTTTGCTTCTTACATTGCCATGACACCAGTCTTGATCCAAAGAATTGACATCCACCAGTAGTGGATTTTCTATCTTGACATTCACCTCCATAGTCACTATCCGTGTAGGCTATGAGTTCAAAGGGTGAATCATGTGGATACCATAGACCAAGTGATGGTTTGCCTTTCAAGTATCTGATTATTCTTTTGACAGCCTGCGAGTGTAGTTCTTTAGGTTTTGCTTGATATCTTGCACACACACAAACACTATACATAATGTCAGGTCTTGATGCAGTTAAGTACATCAAAGATCCTATCATTGATCTGTATAAGTGTTCATCTACATCCTCCCCCTCAACATCAGGATGTAGGTGTTTGTGTGTTTCCATTGGTGTACTTGTACTTTTACAGTCTTTAATATCAAACTTCTCCAAGATGTCCTTGACATATTTTGATTGGTTTATCAAAATACAATCTGTTCTTTGACTGACTTGGAGTCCAAGGAAGAAATTCATTGGACCCATAGAGCTCATCTTGAATTTAATCTGCATCAGTTCTTCAAATTCTTTGCATAGTAAATCATTGGTTGACCCAAAGATGATATCATCTACATAGATTTGTACCAGTAGTATATCATCTTTGACTTTCTTTGTGAACAAAGTTTTGTCAATGGCTCCTATTTTAAAGTTATTCTTCAATAGATATGATGATAATGTGTCATACAATGCTCTTGGTGCCTGATGTAGGCCATACAGAGCTTTATCCAATTTGAACACATAATCACCATGTTTTGGATCTTCAAAACCTGGAGGTTGGCAGACATAGACCTCTTCTTCAATCTTGCCATATAGGAATGCACTCTTCACATCCATTTGATAGACTTTGAACCTTTTGAATGAAGCATATGCTAGGAATATTCTTATTGCTTCAATTCTAGCAACAGGAGCATATACTTCATCATAGTCTATTCCTTCTTCTTGAGTGTATCCTTGGGCTACAAGTCTGGCTTTGTTCTTGATCACTATACCTCTTTCATCTTTCTTGTTTCTAAAGATCCATCTTGTTCCAATGGCTCTTTTTCCTTTGGGTAGAGGTACAAGTGTCCAAACAGCTTGTAACTTGAATTGAAGTAGTTCTTCTTGCATTGCCTCAATCCAGTTTGAGTCCTTTATTGCTTGTTGGATCTTCTTTGGTTCATCCTGAGACAGAGAGCATTCAAACATACATTCATTAGCAATTAAACTTATGTTACACATGTTTGCAGTTAAGCTTTTATTTAATTTGCTTCTTGTTTGCAGTGGTGAGTTAACATCACTTAGAACAAGGTCTAATGGATGGTTCTTCTGAGTCCTTGTAGTTGTAGCTCTATCAACTACTAGTTGATTTTCAAGGTTGGACTCATTTGTCTTAGGTAAGTGCTCCTCTAGTGATCCTTCATTGTCATTGATGTTTGGTTCATCATTATCTTGGTCAGAATTACTACTGCTATTATCTTCATTGAGATCAGTAGTATTGTTGTTATTACTGGTATCAGTAGTATCCTGAGAATTTAGGTTATTGCTAGGACCAGTAGTATTTTGAGTACTATTACTGGTACCAGTAGTATTTGAATTACTACTGTTCTCATTCTCAGAGTTACTACTGGTTCCAGAATTTGAGTTATTACTGTCCTCAGTATTAACTGTAGGAGCAGTATCAACTATTATGTATCTCATCATTTCTTGACCAGTATTAACAGATGATGTTCCTTCCTTTTGAGTGTGACAGGTTGAATCACCTGCATTTAAATCCATGTTAGAATTAAAGGATTTGGTTAGATTGTCTATGTTAAATAGCCAATCTGGACCATTTCCTCGTTCATTAGGAACATTTTCATTAAAGGATACATTGATGCTTTCTTCAATTATCCTTAATCTCTTGTTGAATACTCTGTATGATTTGCTTTGAGTAGAGTATCCCACAAAGATTCCATCATCAGCTTTGCAGTCAAATTTACCAATTTCTTCTCTTGTAATCTGAATAGTACACGGACAACCAAATGATTTTAAAAAACTTATAGAGGGTTTTCTTTTATTAAAAAGTTCATATGGTGTTTTAAAATGTGGCTTCACTATTAACACTCTGTTCTGAACATAACAGACAGTATTAACAGCTTCAGCCCAAAAAGTGATTGGTAACTTTGAATCTGCTAGCATTGATCTTGCTGCTTCTATGATGGTTCTATTTCTTCTTTCAGCTACACCATTTTGTTGTGGAGTTCTAGGTGAGCTGTATTGCCTATCAATACCTTTAAGATCACAAAAGTTAATTAAGTTAGCATTTTTAAATTCTGTGCCATTATCACATCTTATGGCTTTAACTTTTTGATCAGATGTATTCTCCAGTTTAACAATTAAGTTCTTTATGAGTTCACTTGTTTCATCCTTTGTCCTGAGAAAGAAAACCCATGTATATCTGGAAAAGTCATCAGTAATAACAAGACAATATTGTTTCTTTCCAATACTCATTACATTTGTAGGTCCAAATAGGTCCATATGTAAGAGTTGTAAAGGAACAGAAATAGAATTCACAGATTTGGACTTATGAGAAGATTTGTGTTGTTTACCTTTTAGCCATGCAACACAATGATGATCACACATGAATTGTTTTTGAGGTAGTCCAATGACCAAATTTGTTTTTACTAAATTGTTCATGTTTTTGAAATTAGTGTGACACATCCTTCTATGCCATAGTTCTGATTCAGTGGTGTTTGCCTTGTATATAAAACAGTTGACCTCATTTGAAGAAATGAGTTCTCCCCCTATATCCAGGCAATACACATTGTTTCTCCTTGGAGTTCTTAAAACAACATATTTTTCACCTAAAATAAAATCAGGAGAAAGAATGATGCACTTAATGTCTGTGAAAAGAATTTTGTTCTTTTTATCACAAACTTGAGACACACTGACTAGATTGTATTTTAGTTCAGCTACATAAAATACATCATCAAAGGTAATTTTGCCATTAGTAACAGTACCTTTACCTGTAATCTTACCTCCCTTTGGGTTCTCACCAAAGGCCACATATCCTCCATCAAATAACTTGAAATCTTTAAGAATTTGTAGATTTCCAGTCATGTGCCTTGAGCATCCACTATCAATATGGCATGTTCTTCCTTCTTCTGGGATCTGAATGCTCTGCACAAGTAAATAAATGGTTAGTTAAGTTTGGGAACCCAAGCTTTATATGTCTTGGGTTCATCCTTTGAGAAATCAGGTTTAGAACAGTCAACCTTAAACACTTTTGGTACCCATACCTTTTTAGTACTGGTGTTCTGTTTTACTACTGACCTTTTGGATTTGTCTAAATTTACTACTGATCCTGGTCTATACCCATTGTGTTTAGCTTTTGAATACTTACTACTGATGGACCAGTAGTATTTGGGTACTTACCATATCTGGAATGACGAGTAGTGTTTTGAGATTTTGGTTTGGTAGCAGTAGTATTTTTGAAATTAGGGTTGTTACCAGTAGTATTTTTGTACTGGTACCAGACATCATTATAATTAGGGTTAACACCAGTAGTAAAATTGTTACAGTTTTTACTGGTGTTGAAAAATTTAAAATATTGTGGATTTTGATTTGATTTTCCATTGTTCATGAAGTAATTGCTGTTCTGTGGGCTTCCAACTCTTCTGTTTTGCACAAATCTTGGTGCACTTCTTCCAAATCTTGGTGTTTCAGCAATTGGAGTTTTAACTTTATTCACTACTGAAAGGCCAGTAGTATCTTTTAACTTTTGTGTTTTTGCTTTTTCTTTAAAATTTTTAAATTCCTTGAACTCTTTGCAATTTATTGGATTGAAGTGACAATCCTTTGCTAAATGATTTACTTTGTTGCAAATAACACATTTTAATTTGTTATCTTTAGCCTTTATGGTTCTTCTTTGTTCTAAGAGTTGATTACTGTTTCTTTGATTTCCCCTTTTTAAAATTTTTGGTATATTTTCTGCATCATATTTAGGAGAATTTTCTTCACTTTGTGCTGTGTGAAAACTTGTATCAACTGAGTTTGGAGATTCAGTTTGAAGGATTGTAAATTCAATAGAGTTTGTAGTTCTATCATCATCAGAAAAATCATTTGATTCAGATGGTTCAGTATTAGATTCAGTTTCATTTTTTAATTCATTAATTATTCTTTCTGAACTGTTTTTGAGTGGAGGAATGAATTTATATGGAGGTGGTACAGCATGATATCCCACTCCATGAACAACTTTTTCTGTAGTTTGATTATTAGTTAATTCATCTAGAATTTTAGTGCTTCTTTCAAACTTTTTAATTGTCAGTTTATTTTGTTCAATTTCAAGTTGACATTCTTCTAATTTACTTGTTAATTCTTTATTTTTTAATTCATAAAACTCTTTCTCATCTACAGCTTGAAGCAGTTCTTCCTTTATCCTTTGATCAATCATCTGGTACACCTTTATTTGATGTTCTTGATCAGCAATCACACCATCAAATTCATGGTTTCTTCTTACTGCTTTTGCTAAATCTTCATTTAATTTAGTGTTTTCTTTTTCTAAATTTTTAACAATTTTAACACATTCAGAAGTACAAGGTTTAGGTTTTACCTCAGTTTTGCTGTCAGTAAAGGCCATAAGAGCTTGATTTTGAGCATGCTCTTCTGCTTGGAAGCTCCAGTCATAGCCTTGTCCTTGTTGTGAAACAAGAGCAGTTGATTTTGATCTTTTATCTGGCTGGGGATATTCTTTTGCAAAGTGACCAAGATTGTTACAGTTGTAACATTTGACTTTTGTTTTGTCAAATCCAGCTTTGTCACCTTTGTTGTAGTTGAGGTCTGTCCTACCAGTCCTTTTTAAGAATCTTTTGGTTCTTAGGCTCAACATAGCCATCTGCCATTTAAGATCCATCTCCTCAAGATCATCTGGATTCAATTGTTCCTAATCATCACTAATCAGTGCAGTATGCACATGACTTGTGAAGAAGGATTCTCTTGCAGCATCTTGACAATCTGCAGTCTTTCCTGTGGCAGTTTCTTGACCTTGACCTGTACTAGATACAAATGCAGCATTGTTAGAAGAAATAGAAGGGTTCTTTTGATTTACCTCAGTTTCAAATACTCTGAGATCATTGTAGAGTTCATCTAACTCCTTTTCTTCTAGTGCATCTCTCTGTCTGTATATCACTGTATACATGGCCCATTCTTCACTAAGAGACCTTAGGAACTTCATGTTGACATCTTCTTGATCCATCTTAACCCCAACCTGGTTAAGTTCACCAATAAGCTTGTTGAATCTGTCAAACACTTGAGTGAGTGTCTCATTGGGCTTTCCTTTGAAGTTTTCAAAGTCTTGCTTGAGAACAGACTTCATGTTCCTTTTGGTACTCTTGGTGCCAACGAATCTCTTCTCTAATGCTTGCCATAGCACCTTTGCATCATCATATTCAACAAAAAGATGTTGATAGTCATTAGGAATGGCTAGTAAGAGAGTGCTTAGAGTTTTGAGTTCGATGCCTTTGTCTTTCTTCTCCTTCTCACATTTAAGTTTGTCTGCTTCAGTTGCAGAGCTGCTTGCTTGACCAGGACCAGTTTTGTTGCCTTCCATGACAACTTCCCACATGGAGTAATTTGTAATAAGCATGTATTGCTTAATACGATTCTTCCACATCCCAAAGTTATTGGGAGTGAGTATAGGGATTTTGTTGGCTTGAGTGCTTTCATTATTATCAGTCATGATTAATAATGTGTGTGTGTGTTTTAAAGATTAAAACTTTTTGTTGTTCTTGAAATTAGTAGATCTAGAACCAATATGCTCTGATACCACTTGTCAGGATCGAATAACTATGAACAAGTTAATAAACACCTTAGATCTAATTGATAATAGAAGTTGCAGCGGATCAACACTATATCAATAAATTAAGAACAATGAACTGTAAATAATAAACGAGAATATTAAGAACACAGTTTCACAAAAAACTTCAATGTATATTATTGATTCACAATACACACGTATGTTTACAATTCGTAAGGAACTATTTATAATAGTCATTGAAGCCTAACTATTTACCCTAGTTATTCTAGGACTTGATTTACATTCGAATTATATAGATATACATTGAATTACATTCTATAACTATCTCTACGAAGATCTCGGGCTTGATTTGCTTCCAAATCGTATATCAGTAGTAACTGCAATCACCAGTAGTAAGTTTTGCAACGTCAGTAGTAAGTAAGGTGATCAGTAGTAAGTCCAGATACATCGTCAGTAGTAACTACTATTGATCAGTAGTATCTTCAATATGCCTTGATCAGTAGTAATTACTAAGTTATAGATTTCACCAGTATCAACTTCATCAGTATTAAGTAATTCTGCCCCATCAATACTAAGTATAACATTCAGTAGTAAACATGATCAGTACTAACTGCAGCATCAGTATTAAGTTGATCTGTGATTTTGTTCCAACATGTATATTGAACGAACAATGAACAATAATATTAAGAACACAGTGATTCACAAAAAGCTTCAATGTATATTATTGATTCACAATACACACGTACGTTTACAATTCGTAAGGAACTACTTATAGCAGTCCTTGAAGCCTAACTATTTACCCTAGTTATTCTAAGACTTAATTTACATCGAATTATAAAAGATATACATTGAATAACATTCTATAACTAACTCTGCGAAGATCTCGGACTTGATTTGCTTCCAAATACGCGTATCAGTAGTAAATGTGATGATCAGTAGTAACTCTGATAATCAGTAGTAAGTCCAAAACCAACATCAGTAGTAACTACTAATGATCAGTAGTATCTTCTCTTTATGCATGACCAATAGTAAGTTAGTTATAGTCTTCACCAGTATCAACTCATCAGTATCAAGTGTTTCTGCCCCATCAGTAATAACCATAGTCTTCATCAGTAGTAACCATGATCAGTACTAACTGAAACATCAGTAATAAGTTGAACTGTGATTTGTTCTAATAATCTCCCCCTAAACTTATTGATTCTCTTTCAATCAATCAAGTTTCTCTTTCACATCTTCTTCTTCTTTTCTTTTTCTTCCAACAGTTTTGTTCTTCTTTGATCACCTTCTAAAGTCTGTTGGTTTCTTTTATTCCTTTGTGCAATAATACATTTGCTGATCTTTTTCACAAATTCATTTAACTTGTTTTGGAACATCACAGCATCATTAGGTTTACTAAAGTTCATGCACCAAAGTTGATAAAGAGTTTTCTCAGAGTGAGGATACTCTTTTTCATATAGGAATAAATCACACTTCTTACTTGTATATTCAAAGAAGTACATGTTGACTGTTGGTAGCACATTCCAGGCTTGAGTATTCTCTGGATTTGTAAACTTCTCTGAATATTCATCTGGATAGAAAGCAGCATTAATCATTTCTGTAATGTAACATGCAGCTGAATTCTTCCAGGTCTTCTTGGTCATTCTTGGTTTACCAATAATCAACATCTTGATTATGTCACTTCTGGTTAGGGACATGACTAAAGGTTTCCAAGCTCTAAATCTTTGAGTGACCTTATCTTCTCTAACAATCTCAATCACATCATCTATACATCTCCAGTTGATGATTGGATTGCTTTCCAGGGGAGCAATAGGAAGATCATGAACTTGAACTATTTGTAGTTTCTTCTTTGGTTGTTCTAGTTCAGATTGATCAGCCTTCCTTTTTCTTGTAGTTAAAGAGAGTTCACCAGATGTTTCACCAGTTATAGTTTTTCTGTCTTTCAATTCTTTGGAGTTTATCTGTTCAAGCTTTGTGGTGTCCTTCTCTTTAATCTTTTGTTCAAGAAGGTCCTTCTTCTTCTCCACACAGTACTTTTCAATTAAATTGATCAACTTCATTCTTCCAAAGGCCTTTGTGTTGTGACCTCTTGACTTCAAGAATGTGATCATTTCTTTCTTTTTGTCTGCAAATTGTTCTGGCATATCAGCCTTCTGCTCTTTGCATTCTTGTACTTGTGCTTCAAGAAGTTCTATTGTTTCAGATTCAAGTTGCCTTATTTTTTGTATTTCTCTTCGTTGTAATTCTTTTCTGGTTTCTGCAACTTGTTTGGTTTTGACCTTGTGTTGAAATTGTGGCAGTTTTGATATATCAGCTATATCTGCTAATTTTATTTCTGTGAAGGGTTGTCTTAGTATTCTAGCCCATTCTGCTAATTTTCTGTTCTCAATGGCTAGAGAGGCTTCAACCTTTTTCAAATAGTTTGCCCTTTTTACTTTCCACCTATCCTGCTTGGCTGATTTAGCATAATTGATTTTGTTGACCATTTCATGACCTTGTGCTCTGTTAGGTTGGTCTTCATCAGTAATTTCCTTTCCCTTTCCTATGTAATTGTCACTCTTTTTATCTGGTGCAGCTTCAATTCTAAATTTGTGACCATAGGTGTATATTTGTGACATGGGAATTATTTTGGGATGTGGAGGTAGAGTACATTCATCAACTTCTAACCAGTTGATATCATCATCAATGTATTTCACCACCAATTGTGTTGACTTTGTTGTTGGTGATGGTGGAATTATTACTGCAGGCTCTAGTAGTGGTGGCAGCTCAATAATATCATCAGTAGTAGCCAAGGTAGTTACTACTGGTATGTCTTCAGGAATTACTACTGATAGGGAATCAGTAGTGTTTGCTGCCTCTTCTTGATTTACTACTGCTATGACATCAGTAGTAGTAGGAGTTACTACCGATGCTTCTTTTTGAGCTAGTTCCTCCTTAGGAGCAGTAGTAGTAGCCTCATCAGTAATATCCATCATTTCTAGGCTTTCATCATTGACCTGGCCTTCATCAACCTTTGTTTCTTTAAGATTGAGGAGAGAAGTTGTTGCTGCTGCAATAGATTCATCTATCATGCTTTGTATGTTTTCCTTCTCCCCCTTAGTGAGCTCAACTGGTGGAGCATCACTACTATCAACCTTCTTTTTCAGTCTCCTTATTATCTTTGTTTGTTGATGAAGCATGTGCTCATATAATTTCATTCTTTTGTTGATTGTGTTGATATGTTTCTTCATGTAGGTCATGGTTTTTCCTTGATTGGTGAGATATGTAAGACAGTCATGTACAGTGGTTTCAAGGTTTTCCATCCTATCCGTCAATTATTTGTGTTCAATACTGCCCTCACTCCTTCTAGCAAGATCATCGGGCTCACTAACAGGTACATTGGCTTTAAGGTTTTCCATCCTTTCCGTCAAATCAATAGTTTCAGTTCTACCCTCATCACTTCTTGGTGATGAAATGGGTTGTTTGGACACTCTCTTCTTCCTAGAAGAAGCAGTAGTGCCCCCCCATTTGGTTTCTTGGCACCGGGGTCCTCTTAGTGCTTCCTCAAAAGAGTCATCACTAAGAGTTGCCGAGGTCTGGGTCCTATTGATGTTCTCACTGTCCTGTGCACCCACCTCTGGGGCATCAGTAGTGAGAGCCCTTTCCTCATGCCCTCTCTCCTCCTTGGAGGACAACTCTTGGAGCCTGGGGTTTGACTCAATGGGTCCCCTGGTGTCCTTTAAGGAAGATTTCTTCCTTTTATAGTTTTTCTGGAATGATTTGGCTAAAGGTTGGTCTTCTACAGAGTGAAGAGTAGCACTCTGCAGATTTAATTCATGTTCCTGGGACACATTCAGGACATCTAATTGGGTGGATGATTGAGTGACTGTTTGGGGTTGTGTTTGGGCTGCATTTGGGGGTGAAGGAGTGGGTTGAGGTTCAATTTGGGTTGTATCTTTGATTGAACCTTCTCCAATATTTGGTTGATCTTTGATCATGTTAGGAAACAGAGGGGTTTTCTTGCCCGAAAATTTAAATTGTTTTCTCATATTTGAGAAAACTTTCTTGTTCAACTCAGGAGTTATAAAAATATTTTTAGGAGTTGACAAGTTTTGCAATTCACAATTTATTACATGTTGAAGAAATCTGGGATACATTAAAAATTTTGTAGTAGAAAGATTTCCCAACATTCCCTCAAAAATCATATTTGAAAAATTAAAGACTTGGTCTGTGCATAAACAAACAACAGCAGATGCTATTGCTTTATTAAACTCATTCCATGTACTTCTTTTAGGAGAGATACATTGTTGAATAGTATGTACAAGAAATTTCCATTGTGGGGAGAGAAGACCTTTTTGGAAAGTGACAATGTCAAGTCTTCCCTCATATCCCATTTTGTTTAAAATTTCAACAATGTATTCCTTAGGAAGAGAAAACATACCTTCATCGTCGTGCAGTTGTAGATGGTGTCTGATGGATTGTTCAGTTATGGTGATAGCCTTTCCATCCACAGTTGATTTTATCATAGGCACAGTTGCACCTTCGGTTCTTTCAGCATTGGTCCAGAAATCAACCAAGTGTTGTTGATAAGCTTTAGGGTTTACAGTGAGTGCAAATTTTATATAAGACTGTTTCAAGAACATGACGATTGGACGAAAGTCTTTTGTTCCGTCTGGATTCTTTAGATACGCACACATGTTGTGAAACTCTGAGTATTTAAGATTTGTGTTAACATCAAGAGATTGTAGAGTTGCCATTGTCGTCGATGTTTGTGTTTGATCGTTTGATTTGAGAGAAAAAGTATGAATGTTGTTACTGGTGCAGGGTTTATGATCGCGATTTAGGGTTTATCAAGAGGATTTAGCGAATCGATGTGAGGATAATGCTAAACTAATTGACTTCAGCTATTTATATCTTACGTTTTGATCTGCAAAAAGACTAAATTGCCCTTCGAATCATAACACAACGGTTATTTTCATGGGGGTTAGTTTGGTAATTTTGACAATTTAAAGACCAGTAGTAAATTAGATACCAGTAGAAAATGTCAGTAATATCTATGAACATCAGTAGTAACTAAGGATTTTGACATCAGTAGTAACTGTAGACATCAGTAGTAACTAATGAAATTTTAATACTGACCTAATTTACCAACACTAGCAGTAGTAACCACCTTTTTAGAGACCAGTAGTATATGTGAGTACAATTGTTAAGAACCAGTAGTAAAACACTTATTAAAATAAATAACTTTGTACAACAGAAAAACTTTTACACATGATTTTGATTGTGAAATTAATTTATTAAAATCATTCCAATACTGCTAACTAAGAAGCTGAATCTTCCTACATCAAATGCTTTTGTAAAAAGATCTGCTAATTGATTGTCAGTATGAATTTTAACTACTTTAATCAACTTCTTTTCATTACAATCTCTTATAAAGTGAAATCTTATTTCAATGTGTTTAGTTTTAGAGTGTTTTACTGGATTGTTCACAATACTAATAGCACTTTGATTATCAATAAAATTAGGAGTTTTAAGGATAGAAATACCAAAGTCTAGAAGATGGTTTTGAATCCAAAGTACTTGAGCACAACAAGCAGATGCAGCTACATATTCTGCTTCAGCAGTTGATGTGGATACATTTGTTTGTTTCTTACATTGCCATGACACCAGTCTTGATCCAAAGAATTGACATCCACCAGTAATGGACTTTCTATCTTGACATTCACCTCCATAGTCACTATCTGTGTAGGCTATGAGTTCAAATGGTGAGTCATGTGGATACCATAGACCAAGTGATGGTTTGCCTTTCAAGTATCTGATTATTCTTTTGACAGCCTGCAAGTTTAGTTCTTTAGGTCTTGCTTGATATCTTGCACACACACAAACACTGTACATAATGTCAGGTCTTGATGCAGTTAAGTACATTAAAGAGCCTATCATTGATCTATATAAGTGTTCATCTACATCCTCCCCCTCAGCATCAGGATGTAGGTGTTTGTGTATTTCCATTGGTGTACTTGCACTCTTGCAGTCTTTCATGGCAAACTTCTCCAAGATGTCTTTAACATACTTTGATTGGTTTATCAAAATACCATCTGATCTTTGATTCACTTGGAGTCCAAGAAAGAAGTTCATTGGACCCATGGAGCTCATCTTGAATTTGCTTTGCATGAGATCCTCAAACTCTTTACACAATAAATCATTTGTTGATCCAAAAATGATATCATCTACATAGATTTGAACTAGTAGTATATCATTTTTGACCTTTCTTGTGAACAGAGTCTTGTCAATAGCTCCTCTTTTAAAATCATTCTTCAACAAGTATGATGATAATGTATCATACCATGCTCTTGGTGCCTGATGTAGGCCATACAAAGCTTTGTCTAGTTTGAATACATAGTCACCATTTTCTGGATCTTCAAAACCTGGAGGTTGACACACATATACTTCTTCTTCAATTTTCCCATATAGGAACGCACTCTTCACATCCATTTGATAGACTTTAAACTTCTTGTACGAAGCATATGCTAGGAATATTCTGATTGCTTCAATTCTAGCAACAAGAGCATATACTTCATCATAGTCTATTCCTTCTTCTTGAGTGTATCCTTGGGCTACAAGTCTGGCTTTGTTCTTGATCACTATACCTCTTTCATCTTTCTTGTTTCTAAAGATCCATCTTGTTCCAATGGCTCTTTTTCCTTTGGGTAGAGGCACAAGTGTCCAAACAGCTTGTAATTTGAATTGAAGGAGTTCTTCTTGCATTCCCTCAATCCAGTTTGAATCCTGCATTGCTTGTAGAATCTTCTTTGGTTCATCCTGAGATAGAAAACATTCAAACATACATTCATTAGCAATTAAACTTATGTTACACATGTTTGCAGTTAGACTTTTATTTAATTTGCTTCTTGTTTGTAGTTGTGAGTTAACATCACTTAGAATATTGTCTAATGGATGGTTCTTTTGAGTCCTTGAGTTTGTAGCTCTATCAACCACTAGTTGATTTTCAAGATTTGACTCATTTGTCTTAGGGATTTGTTCCTCTTGAGGTTCTTCATTGTTATTGATGTTTGGTTCATCATCATTTGCTGGTTCAGAGTTACTACTGGGATCAGTAGTATTTAAGTTATTACTGGGATCAGTAGTATTTTGAGAATTTAGGTTATTGCTAGGACCAGTAGTATTATGAGTACTATTACTGGTACCAGTAGTATTTGAATTACTACTGTCCTCATTATCTGATTCACTACTGCTTCCAGAATCTGAGTTATTACTGTCCTCAGTATTAACTGTGGGAACAGTATCAACTACTATGTATCTCGTCTCTTCTTGACTAGTATTGAACGATGATGTTTCTTCCTTTTGAGTATGACAATTTGAATCACCTGCATTTAAATTCAAGTTAGTGTTAAAGGATTTGGTTAGATTGTCTATGTTAAATAGCCAATCTGGACCATTTGCTTGTTTATTAGGTATATTCTCATTAAAGGATACATTGATGCTTTCTTCAATAATCCTTAATCTTTTGTTGAACACTCTGTATGATTTGCTTTGAGTAGAGTATCCCACAAAGATTCCATCATCAGCTTTGCAGTCAAACTTACCAATTTGTTCTCTTGTAATCAAAATAGTACAAGGACAACCAAATGATTTTAAGAAACTTATGGAAGGTTTTCTTTTGTTGAAAAGTTCATATGGTGTTTTATGATGTGGCTTAACTATTAATACTCTGTTTTGTACATAACATGCAGTATTAACAGCTTCAGCCCAAAAATAATTGGTAATTTTGAGTCTGCTAACATTGACCTTGCTGCTTCAATGATTGTTCTATTTCTTCTTTCAGCTACATCATTTTGTTGAGGAGTTCTAGGTGAGCTGCATTATCTGTCAATACCTTTAAGATCACAAAAGTTAATTAGGTTAGCATTTTTAAATTCTGTGCCATTATCACATCTTATGGCTTTAACTTTTTGATCAAATGTGTTCTCCAGTTTAACAATTAAGTTCTTGATGAGTTCACTTGTTTCATCTTTTGTCCTGAGAAAGAAAACCCATGTATATCTGGAAAAGTCATCAGTAATAACAAGACAATATTGTTTCTTTCCAATGCTCATTACATTTGTAGGTCCAAAAAGGTCCATATGTAAGAGTTGTAAAGGAACAGAAATAGAATTTACAATTTTAGACTTATGATACGACTTATGTTGTTTACCTTTTAGGCATGCAACACAGTGATGATCACACATGAATTGTTTTTGTGGTAATCCAATTACCAAATTATTTCTTACTAAATTGTTCATGTTTTTAAAGTTTGTGTGACACATCCTTCTATGCCATAGTTCTGATTCAGTAGTGTTTGCCTTGGATATAAAATAGTTGACCTCATTTGAAGAAATGAGTTCTCCCCCTATATCCAGGCAATACACATTATTTCTCCTTGGAGTTCTCAAAACTACATATTTTTCATCTAAAACAAAGTCAGGAGAAAGAATGATGCACTCAATATCTGTGAAAAGAATCTTGTTCTTTTTATCACATACTTGAGACACACTGACTAAATTGTATTTTAGCTCAGCTACATAAAATACATCATCAAAAGTAATTTTACCATTAGTAACTGTACCTTTGCCTGTAATCTTACCTCCCTTTGGGTTCTCACCAAAGGCCACATACCCTCCATCAAATGACTTGAAATCCTTAAGAAATTGCAGATTTCCAGTCATGTGCCTTGAGCATCCACTATCAATGTGCCATGTTCTACCTTCTTCAGGGATCTGAATGCTCTGCACAAGTAGGTAAAAGATTAGTTAAGTTTGGGAACCCAAGCTTTATATGTCTTGGGTTCATCCTTTGAGAAGTAAGATTTAGAGGATTTAATTTTAAATATTTTTGGTACCCATACCTGTTTAGTACTGGTGTTTTGTTTTACTACTGCCCTTTTAGATTTGTTACTGGTATCTGAGTTTACTACTGACCTTGGTTTATACCCATTATATTTAGCTTTTGAATACTTTACTACTGATGGACCAGTAGTGTTTGGGTAATTACCATGTTTAGGATAACCAGTAGTGTTTTTAACATTTGGTTTGGCAGCAGTAGTATTTTTAAAATTAGGGTTTTTACCAGTAGTGTTTTGGTACTGGTACCCAACAACAT
This sequence comes from Calendula officinalis, assembly GCA_963853835.1. NCBI lineage: Eukaryota > Viridiplantae > Streptophyta > Magnoliopsida > Asterales > Asteraceae > Calendula > Calendula officinalis. The sequence continues at coordinate 31,085,103 of OY970821.1, read as the reverse complement.
TATAATTAGGGTTAGGATCAGTAGTAAACCTGTTAAAGTTGCCACTGGTGTTGGAAAAATTAAAATATTGTTTATTTTGATTTGTTTTTCCATTATTTTTGAAATAATTGTTGTTCTTTGGGCTTCCAACTCTTTTATTTTGCACAAACCTTGGTGCATTTCTTCCAAATTTTGGTGTTTTATATTTTTGAGAGTTTGTTTTATTTACTACTGATGGATCAGTAGTATCTTTTAACCTTTGTGTTTTTGCTTTTGCTTTAGAATTTTTAAATTCTTTGAACTCTTTGCAGTTAATTGGATTGAAGTGACAATCCTTTGCTAAATGGTTTACTTTGTTGCAAATAACACATCTTAATTTCTTATCCTTAGCACCTTCAGGTTTTCTTTGATCTAAGAGTTGATTTTTATTTCTTTCATTTCCCCTTCTTAAAATTTTTGGTATATTTTCTGCATCATATTTAGGAGAGTCATCTTGACTTTGTGCTGTGTGAAAACTTGTATCAATTGAGTCTGCAGTTTGATCATCATCAGATGTATCATTTGATTCAGATGTTTCATTACTAGTTTCACAGTTATTTGTCATTTTTAAATCATCTAAAATTCTTTCCGTGTTTGATTTAAGAGGAGGGATAAAATTAATTGGAGGTGGAACAGCATGATATCCCACTCCATGCACAACTTTTTCAGTGGTTTGGTTACTTGTTAATTCATTGACAATTTGAGAACTTCTGTCAAACTTTTTAATGGTTAATTTGTTTTGTTCTAATTCCATTTGATATTCTTCTAGTTTGATCAAAGTTTCTTTTAATTTTAATTCAAGATGTTCTTTTTCATAAGTGGTTTGTAGCAATTTTTCTTTTATCTTTTGATCAGTTATTTTATAAATTTTAATTTGATTTTCAAGATCAGCTATACAACCATTATATTCAATTCTTCTATTTCTGTTTAGAATCATCTCTTCAAGTGTTTCTTTATTAAGTTTTTCTAGATCTTTATATGCTTTAATGCATTCAGGAGTGCAAGATTTAGAATGTACTTTAGTAGGAGAATCAGTGAAAGCCATGAGAGCTTGATTCTGTGCATGTTCCTCTGCTTGAAAGCTCCAATCATAACCTTGTCCTTGTTGTGAAACAAGAGAAGTTGAGTTTGATCTTTTGTCTGGCTGAGGACATTCTTTAGCAAAGTGCCCAAGGTTGTTACAGTTGTAACATTTGACTTTAGTCTTGTCAAATCCAGCCTTGTCACCTTTGTTGTAGTTAAGGTTTGTTCTACCAGTCCTCTTCAAGAACCTTTTGGTTCTCAGGCTCAGCATAGCCATCTGCCATTTTAGATCCATCTCTTCAAGATCATCAGGATTCAATTGTTCCAAATCATCACTAATTAGTGCAGTATGCACATGACTAGTGAAGAAGGATTCTCTTGCAGTATCTTCACAATCTGCAGCCTTTGCAGTTTCCTGACATGTTCCTGTACTAGACACAAAGGCAGCATTGTTTGAAGATAAAGTAGGAGTTTTAGAGCTTACCTCAGATTCAAATACCCTTAGCTCATTGTACAACTCATCCATCACTTTTTCTTCCAGAGCATCACCTTGTCTATATATGACTGTGTACATAGACCATTCTTCTCCAAGAGATCTGAGAAATTTTCTGTTGACATCATCATTGTCTGGTTTCACACCAACTTGATTCAATTCACCAATGAGTTTGTTGAACCTATCAAAGATTTGAGATAGGGATTCATTCTTTTGGCCTTTGAAATTTTCAAAGTCCTGTTTTAGTACAGACTTCATGTTTCTTTTGGTGCTTTTGGTGCCAACGAATCTCTTTTCCAGTGCCTGCCACAACATCTTTGCATCATCATATTCAACAAAGAGATGTTGATAATCATTAGGAATGGCCAGTAGAAGAGTGCTTAGAGCTTTAAGTTCAATTCTTCTGTCTTTCTTCTCCTTTTCACACTTGAGTTTGTCTGCTTCAGTTGCAGAACTTGTTGCTTGATTGTGAACGGTTTTGTTTCCTTCAACAACAACTTCCCACATGGAATAATCAGTAATAAGCATGTATTGCTTAATACGATTCTTCCACATTCCAAAGTTATTGGGAGTGAGTATAGGGATTTTATTTGCTTGAGTACTTTCATTGTTATCAGTCATGATTAACAATCTGTGTGTTTTAAAGATTAAAACTTTTTGTTGTTCTTAAAATTCGTAAATCTAGAACCAATAAGCTCTGATACCACCTGATGAGTTTATTTCAACTCTATAAAATTGATCTTTAGGCTCAAGAATAGTTAGTTCTTGATCTGGAATATACAACTACAAATCATAAACAATGCGGAATTAAATGAACAGATTTGTATTGATATACAAGGTTTTTCATTATTTTCATCACTTTATACAATGATTACTAAAAGCCCCAATTCTACATAAAATATGTAGAACGGTTTTAATCTTCTAACATGATCATAGTTATGACCTTGGGGCTTAGAGTACACACACACACACGTTAAAACGTGGGTTCCAAAAACATCTAATTCTATGTCATTAGGTTTCTTTATATACTAGAAAACCTAAGACTTACAAGGAAAAGATAATAACTAAATCTTTTAAACTAATAAAGATATACTATATCTTTTACATTTATGATTATCTCCTAAATCTTTATTTGAATTTGAACTTCCATATCTTCAATTTAGGTCCTTGTACTTTATAAGTTTTGACACATCAAATCAATAATGAATATTATAGAAATATTCCTAACAATGGGGAAGTAGTTGCTAAAATTAAGGAGGCAGATAGATGGATGTACAAGTTCTTATGCATGTCTTATCAAAACTCATATTTATATTATGAGTTTTGATAATGACAGCCTTAAGGGTTGTAATAAGACATGCATTAGAAACTTATACATCTAACTATAACAAAGTCCTTAATCTTAGGAACCACCCTTATTGTATAATTTAGATACACTTAAAGATTGTTACTATCAAAATTCTTATACTCCCTTCGTCCCGCAAAACACTACCCATTTGCCTTTTGCACAAGTTTTTAGGTAATAGTTAGTGGTGGGGTTATTGATATTACTTTTTATTAAAATATAAGTTTGAGTTTGAGAGAGAAAGATAGTTAGTAGATATTATTGGTGAGGTCTTTAGTAATAATAGTTTTTTATTGTGTGGAGCCCATCAAAATGTGAGAAATGGAAAGTTTCTTGTGGGAAAAAAATTTAGAGGCAAATGAGAAATTTTACGTGGGATGGAGGGAGTATTATATATGTGTCAATACAACTCTCGATAGTAAGTTGGTAACTCAATTTTGAATCTTGCTTCACGATGGGCCATTAGCCCGCCCATTAAGCTCTGCTGGGCTAGCAAATCAATCTGTTATGCACACAACGGAAATCAATATTTACCCAATTTGTCTATTACGTTTACATAAATGAAGCGCTGGAAGATAAGATACAGATGTATAAACGTTATAATTAGAGGGTATCTGGATAAGCACTTGAATATGATCATCGACTTTATTCACTTTTTCAATAACTATATACTTCGTATATTCTATGTCACATTATCATACCACCTCCTTGCTGTTTATATGGAATTAACTATTAAGACGATAAAACAATGTTAACATTGTATATTATATGAGCAGCATATGGTAACATGTTGAATTCAGATTATTGATGTTATTTATGTAGCCATTATGCAGTTATAACCTGACTTTTTTCATTGATAAAAATATACATTGACAATATACAAAGAGTAAATATACAATAATTACATATATAAACACGTGGATTTTCCAAATAACCATATTTCATTCAAGAAACACAACCTGTTAATTAAACCTATGCAGTTGGATACGATGAATCCATAGCTATTCCACATAAACCTTCTTTAGCACTCACATCTCTTTGCATCATTATGTATCCACCATCACCCCAACTAACACCCCACGAGTTTTTAACCAACCAATACTTAACCCCATCATCACTCACTCCATACCCAACCGCCGTAACACCATGGTCTAAATCGGTCCCACAATCGCCACTAAAAACCCCACTCGAATAGAACTGAAAAGCAGACCCACTTGCATCAATGGAGACTGAAATAGGTTGATTAGCAACCGCCTGTAATAAAGCATGTTCGCTGTTGGCTGGAACTACTTCGTATCCACTGATCTTTGCGGCATCAATGGCTTCCTGTTTTGTGTTGCAGGTTCCGTCAGCTGCTTGATATGGGTAAGCTGCTTCGGTGTTGATGCCTTTGTTTTTTATGATGAATTCAAACCCGTCTTCCATTTCGCCACCTTCGCATCCTTGATCTTCGCCACTCGTGTCGCAGTCCACTAGCTCTTGCTCAGATAGTGAAATTAGTTTCCCGGTTTTGAGCTGAGTGATTCCTTCTGTAGCAGCTATAGTTGAAAATGCCCAACAGCTTCCTATATATTAGATCAAGGATAATTATATAGTAATTCATCCGATTCAAAAATATGGGTAACTAATATTGTTTGATCAATAGATCAAACAATATTATATAGTAATTCGTCCGATTCAAAATAAGTGACAATTTTCCATTTTTTGCAGTTTCAAAGTAACCGACACACTTTCATCATTAAACCTATTTGGTAAAAGGTATTGGGCTCATATTTATCCATATTTTTACTTTTTAACATTATTCATCTCATTTCAAAAGGTGTGTGACTCATCCTCATTAGATAAAAAAATTCTCATATCTCTTAGGCACAAGTTTTAAAAAGATAATTAGTGATAGGATCATTGGTAATAATTTTAATTAAAATATAATGTTAGTTTAGAGTTAGAAGATAGTTAGTGATGTGGTCTTTGAGAATAATATTATTTTACTAAGTTGACCCCTCAAATTTGAGAAATTAGAATTTTTTTGTGGTACAAAATTTTAAGAATAAATGAGAACTTTTTTATCGGATGGAAGAAGTAAATACTATACATTTAAGTGTAGCCCGAGTGTTCATCACATCGTTATACTGTATGTTAAACCATGATTAGATAATAAATTAACTTACCACATTGGCCTTGATCTTTAACAGGGGTGACAGCGCCTTTCTTTCTCCAGTCCATGCTTGGTGGCACGGCAGTCACGTTTTGGTACCTAAATGGTGTTAAGGTTCTTTTGTTTGATGAAAACTTGTATCCATTACGAGCAGCTGTGAACTCTTGGTTTGTTTGGTCTGCAAATTCGTTAACACCCATTTTGTAAGGCTTGTTTCCACCACTGTTGAAGGTTTCTATGAATTTGACATTATCCTTGAAAATGTTAAACCGCATTTCCCTCTCTACATCGTCTTTGTACACACGCCCATAACGAGCCATCCAAATTTCGTGTTTTTGTAACATTGATAAGTCACTTAACATGCGGCAGGTGACCTGAGAAGACCACATCGCTATAACAAGAAGAGAGGCAAGAATAAGCATTCTTTTGACATATGAACCCATTGGTTACAGGGTTGTTGGCTTCAAGATAATTTTTGAAGAACCTTTGTCTGAGTGAGGTGCCTTTCAATGCACAATTTAATGAGATATATATAGGAAGAGACTATGATTAATATATAAACATTTTCTTAAGTTTGGAAGAAGAAACTAATATGATGCAACACAAAAGGCCCCCAAGTCCGTGGAGTGAATGGCAAATTACGTATCAGAAAAACAATTTCGTAGACGTTATCCTCTTTCACATTTGTCTAAAAGAATTTTTTTTTTTTGTATTATGTGTGTTTTTCAAATACACCAATCTTTTAACTATATGTGCCCAAATGTTGAAAAATGAACCATTTTGTTCCTTGGAGGCTAAGACCACGGAATGAAATGGACAACACTAAAATAAGCATAACTTTTGCATCGTGTCTTTCTTTCAGATGTTCGACAATTTAAAACTTCCGCATAAGTGAGGGATATCTGTTGGTTTTTGAGAAGTTGTTTACATTTTTAGTATTTTTAATTTAATTTTTTAACTTTATTTTAGGTTCAGTTATTAACCCGTTTGTGTTTTTAGACCCGTTCTAAAATCTTTGCCTTATACACATGGTCATAACTAAAAATAAATCAGAAAACACAAATATAAATTATGTGGATGAGAAGTTACATAATGTAACTAAATTACAAATGAAGTTCGTCCTTTTGCCTAATAGCCCAAAATAAACATACGAAATTACATTCAATATGAACTTATTCAACAAGCAACGATACACCTTCGACGGAATCCCAAGTTTTGTTGTCCTTGTCACAAATAACTTGCCTAGCTTTCTGTAGAATGCAATTAATTTATTTTTCAAAATGTCCAATTACTGTGACAATGCAAATACATTCTGATTCTCTGTTATATATACTTCAAATCCTTACCTGAAACTCAAATACAATCAACTCACAACATTAATTATCCACCTACTTAATTAATCATTTCTTGTTCGGAAACGAACATTCTCCCTAAGTCAGCCATGTCTCTCAATGTCAATTCTAGGTTTGCCTTTGCAGTACTTCTTCTTGTCGGAATTTTGACAATTGAAGCCACTTCCCGCTCTCTGAACGATGCATCCATGGCTGAGAAGCATGAGCAATGGATGGCTCTCCATGGGCGTGTTTACAAAGATGCAACCGAAAAAGAAATGCGCTTTAGGATATTCAAGGATAACGTTGACCATATAGAGGCATTCAACACTTTGGGGGGCAAGTCCTACAAACTTGGCGTCAATGCATTTACCGACCTAACTAATGAAGAATTCCGAGCCTCCCGCAACGGGTTCAAGGTTTCATCCGAACCTAGAACCACAACTTTTAAATATGAAAATTTAACCGCGGTTCCATCTTCAATGGATTGGAGACAAAAAGGAGCTGTCACACCAGTCAAGGATCAAGGCCAATGTGGTAAGTACTACATCTGATTCAAAATAAGTGCTACACTTTCCATAAATATGTGATTCAAAATAAGTGCTATATTTGGAAAAACTACCTTATTTGGCAAAAATAGTAGGAGCCACACCCACTAACTATTGACTTTAACAAAGTGAAATGACTCATTTACCCTTACTTTTTACTTTTAAACATCATTAACACCACTTTGTTCAAAAGGTGTGGGACCAATTATCCACTAATCATTCAATTAATTTAATTTAACCATCGTTATGATATTTTGCCTAAAAAACCGTGAACCCTAAAGTGTATCACTTATTTTGAATCGGAGGAAGTATAATACTCTCCTTCGTCCCACAAAAAAGTTCTCATTTTTCCTTACAACAAGTTGTTAGAAGATAGTTATTGGTGTAACTCTGGTAATAATTTTAATTAAAATATAAGGTTATTTAGGAGAGAAAAAATGTTTTTAGAAAATAATTAGTGGTGGGAACCATGATAATAATATTATTTTATTAAGTAGATTCCTTAAATTTGAGAAATGAAATTTTTTTATAGGACAAAATTTTAAGAGGAAATTGAAACTTTTTTTAGTTAACATTCTCAATGTGCATTCTCTTTCAGTTTAATTTAATCTTTTATCTTATGTACGTTTGCCACATATATTGTGTACATAGGATGTTGTTGGGCTTTTTCAGCAGTAGCCGCAACAGAAGGAATCAACAAGCTTTCAACCGGAAAACTATTATCCTTATCCGAGCAAGAACTAGTTGATTGTGACACGAACGGTGAAGACCAAGGTTGTAACGGTGGTCTCATGGATGAAGCCTTCAAATTCATTATTCAAAACAAAGGCTTAACCACCGAGACCAACTACCCATATGATGGAATCGATGGCACTTGTAGCACAACGAAAGAGTCATCACATGCTGCTAAGATCACGGGATACGAAGATGTGCCTTCCAACAGTGAGTCAGCATTGTTGAAGGCGGTTGCCATGCAACCAATCTCGGTAGCTATAGATGCAAGTGGGTCTGATTTCCAGTCTTACAAAAGTGGGGTTTTCACCGGAGAATGTGGGACCCAGCTTGACCATGGTGTTACGGCGGTTGGTTATGGGGTGAGTGATGATGGCATTAAGTATTGGCTAGTTAAGAACTCGTGGGGTACAAGTTGGGGTGACGAAGGATATATTAGAATGCAAAGAGATGTTGACTCTGAGGAAGGTCTTTGCGGTATTGCTATGATGGCCTCATATCCAACTGCTTAATTAGCAAGTAATTAAGGAATTCAAATCCACTTGATCCGAAAGACCGTTTGTACATATCAAGTTATTTATCCTCGTGTATATGCAAGACTTCTAAATATTATATTGTTTCACGTCCTATATATATGATCGCCGGGATATATATTGTATGTTTCTTAAAGTATTTATAATGCAAAAATTAAACTCAAAGCTTTCTATCAAGGTATAAAATGCGTTGTTTAAATTATAGTTAATATACATATCATAAGCTCTAATACTATTTATCAAGTTTTTAGAAAACACGACTTGGGATCCAGTTCATGATGATGGTGTTAGGCGCCTACCACAAGTTTTTTTTGGGCTATTATGAAATTCAATAGTCGATTAGTTTCTGCTAGACAAGAAATAAAGAACATAACCAATCAAGGGAACAAGGGAATACGAGACCATATATACTTTTGTTATTTTATAAAAATGATTTTTTTTAAAATGATAAGATATATAATTACAAATTTGGAAATAATATTTTTTTTAACTTTATTTAAAAATTATCATATTTTTTTAACAACAGTGTATATAATTAAAAGAAAACTTTCTAATACCACTAAGCTACAAACTTTAGGTAGAATATTTGTAAAATTAGTTCGGATATCATACACGAGGTAAAAATCTACTAGTTATAAACATTAGCTAAATTGTTGAAACTCGCCCAAATTGTATATTGCATTATAAAATTTTGTTTGCAGCATACAAAATTACAAAAAATTCAATAACAATCATCAGTACCAATCCAACTAGAAGCTCTGTTTTTCAATATATTTCTTTTCTTCATTACTTCCCTAATATCACTAACACTATCCCATTTCCCTGCATCTGCTAAAGTATTTGATAATGCCACGTATGCACCAGGTTTATCCTCACTATTTAATTTAAAAATCTCATTAGCCGCAATACTCGCAATTTCCAAATCGCCATGAATTCTACAAGAACTAAGCAATGCAGCCCAAACATCGCAATTAGGTTTTTCAGGCATTGATGTAACAAACTGAAATGACTCATTTACCCTTCCTGCTCGACCCAACAAATCAACCATACAAGCATAATGCTCCATGTGTGGTTTCATGTTCCAATCATTTTCCATCATTTTGAATATTTCTCGTCCTTTAGTGACCAAACCAGCATGCCCACAAGCTGAAAGAGCTCCAAGAAAAGTGACATGATTAGGTTTGACCCGGTCAACGTTCTGCATTTGACCGAATAGTTTAAGTGCTTCGTTTGGATCGCCGTTTTTCCCGTACCCGTCGATCATCGAAGTCCAAGAAAACACGTTTTTTATACGCATGTGATCGAAAACGGTTCTTGCGTCTTCGATTTTCCCGCATTTTGAGTACATGTCAATTAGAGCACTTTCGATTTTGATGTTACTTGCAAATTCGGTCTTCATGAGTTGACTTTGTACTTGTTGACCAATTTCGGTTGATGATAATAATGAACAAGCTCCGATAATGCTAGCAAATGTTGACATGTTAGGTTTAAAATCGAATCTTTGCATGTTTATGTAAATCTCAATCGCTTTTTTAGCGGTTTCGGTTGTTTTGCTATAACCTTCGATCATTGCGTTAAAGACCACAACGTCTTTTTGGATCATTTTATTGAATATATCTTCAGCTTCTTCAACAAAACCTTGTCTCATGTATCCAGAAATCATCGATGTTGAACAAATTACGTCTTTTTCCTTCATGAAATTGTACACTCTCCTAGCATAATCAAGCCTACCACTTTTGACATATGAATCCACTAAAGCAGTTGAAAGAACATCATCTACTGCAAAATAAGATTTCATAATCTGGGCATGAACCTCTTTTCCAATTTTACATCCGGTTTGCAGTATTCTATCATTTGTAGAAGCCTTCAAAATCATTGAAAAAGTGTACTCATCGGGTTTTTCGTTGCATGAAACAAGTCTCCTAACTAAATTTAAACATTCTCCCACTTGAATGTGTTTTGTATACCCTGCTATCATGTAATTATAAGCAGTGAGAGTTGGTTGAGGCAATTCGTCGAACACTTGGCGTGCATATAATAAACAAGAAGACTTCAAATGTAGAATTAAAAGTTTTATGGATATGTTGGTATTGGATCTGAACCCAGTTTTGATGATATAGGTATGAATCTTTTGGCCATGCCAGGGAGTGTCTGAATTTATGTAGCATTGCAAGTCTAGTGAGAGAGAAGTTGAGGTGGGTGGAATTAATGAGTGACATGAATTTGAGATGGTTCTTGAAGAAGAAATCGACAATTTCGGTAGAGATAATTTGCCCATTCTTCATTGTATCATTGCCAAAATCTGAACAGGATTATTTTCAGTTCCTAAAGTTGTTGTGTATCGTCTTCATGAACATTGAGACAATGAGACGTACTGGCTTGATCTTTAATCTTATTTGGGCCAGTTGGGCCAATAGATAGATGGGCTAACTTACCCTTTTAAAGCCCAAATTATCTCTTGGTTTTTTAAAGTTACGATAATTAAATTATCGATTGCATATATCATCGAATATATGTTTATAAACAGTGAGACTTAGCCAAAGCACAATGCAGGTTAATATTTTATGGTGACGCACGCGCCTCATGGTGAAAAATAACAATATTACAGTAACAACAATATTTAATCACTTTAAATAAGCAGTATTAGGTCGAAAATAACAACTATAAAATTGGCAACAATTAGAGATCAATAATTTTTAATAACTTCAAAACTTATATTACAAAAATATTGATTAGCCCTCCGAAAAAACCTATATATCATAATGACATTGTAGATATAGGAGGCAAATAAATAAATGAAGTTAAAGAATGACAATTTTTTTATACTCATCGTACATCGACCGGACACATTTTTCCTTTTAATGTACAAAAGAAATGAGAAGATGCACAAATTGTGCACTTGATCAATAGATGTAAACTCGTATTTTCGTTATTATTTAGTATGGTAAGCTCTTCGAACTTGAACTAACGACCAAGAGTTTCAACTTTGAGCTCGAATTTGAATCCCCATTTGCCCGGCGAGTAATGGTTTCCATATTCCTATATAAACTTTGTTGGACCATCTTCTTCATCAGTTTTTTACCTGCGCCTGTGTCCTCTCGATTCATAGGCGAACTAAATGATATGCGTCTTGATTGTGGACCGGAATGAGGTCCCATCTTCATTTGTCTCTCATCTTTGATCCATTGCAATAACTTTAGCGACCTTTTTTGCGCCAATGGGCTCCCTAGTAACGCAACTTTGAGAAGAATAGGCACGATTCCTCCCTCCTCCATTTTCGTTCTTTGCAAAGAGCTTTGATGAGCTAATATCATTAAAATATAAGCCGACAATTCTTGTGATTTTGATTTATCGTCCCATGTCAAAATGTCTATTAAACATTCGGGCATCATTGGGCTACTTTCCAACGCCTTTTTTCCCATTAAAGTCACCACGAGATTCCCCAACGTTGCAAGAGCTTTCTCGGATGTTTCTTTCATAGACGACAACTTCAAGAGAACGTGCACCATCTCATCCGTTGCCAAAGATCCAACATTTTCTATCACAGTTGATAAATTATAAATTGTCGCAGAATACAACATTTTGGTTTGGACACTTATATCTGATTTAAGCATATGCAACACTAGCGGAAGTATCTTTGATGAATCAATATGGAATTGAGCGTTCACTAGCGAAGATAACGACATGATGAGTTGTGCATATTCATGTTTGGCTAACTCTTCAACATCAATGTTCTCGGACAACTTTGCTAAGATTCCTGCCTCCACCATCAGAGCCTTGTTCCTAGCAAATCAAAAACAATAAAAAAAAATAAGTTTATTTTAATGATTATATAATAATTCATGCCAGAAAATATAAATCATTATAATTTGATATACAGTGTGGTTTCTTGAATATAAATCATTGTTTTTCCCTAAGCTGTTTCAAAATGTTTTTATATATTTTTTCTTGTTGATAATGAACATAATAACCAAACTTTCGTGAAAACGTATATTCGTGTAACAAGTTTATATTAATTAATCCATAAGAAGACAACATGATCTCATCAATTATATTTATAAGAAATTGTCTGCCTAACAACTACTATTATTCCACTTCCAACTCAATCCTACCATCGTGAATTCTAGTGGAGAGTCAATGCAACCTATGGCCTATAATTAAAAATCAAAATCAAACTTATTAAAAAATTGAATATTTTTTCATGAATATTTTTATTGAATTATTTCGCTTTTGCCTTAAAAAGGTCAAAATTGGCCACTAGGTTCCCATATGTGTAGTTAGTTCTAGTCCCATTAATGTATTGCCACTGGATCTCAATGTAGCCAAAATTCCACATTAGTTAAACATGCTTGAACTAAAAATCATTTAATCAATAGTTAATTTCAACTCAACTTCATTGAATTTCTAAAATAACACATATCTCGTTTTCAGATGTTAAATGAGTTAATTTTCAAACTATATAAATACATTCCTTTGTAAGTCTAAATGGTGTTATTATTTAATATTTTTCTTAATTAAAACAATTGTAAATATATAGTTAAAAATATTTTAGTATACTCCTATTTGACATAAATAAAGAGAAAAAGTTGAAACTTACGTGCAGGTGCCGTTAGCAAGCTCAAGTAAAGCTTGAACAGCCAACCTCCGATGTAGAGCCGTATATTCCGAACCAACCATGGCCACTAACGGCGGAATAACACCAAGATCCGCCATCATCTTCCGCCACCTCAAGTCATCTCCGGCGAGTCTCTTAATCTGTCTGGCCGCCGCAGCTTTATCTTCACAGTTCCCAAAGTGAAGCCTCTTCACAGACCTCCGCAAAATCCCATTATCATTACAATCATCATCACCATGATTAACACTTTCAATCCTTTCTCCTTGATCGACGATCAAATCCGCCGTCCGTTCTTCACCGGAGGGGGCCGGCTGATCACATCGTTTGCTGGTAGCGTTCTTGTTGACGAACCGTCGGATTCTTGAAAAGAATTTGAGCTTCAGAGAGACTCGAGACCAAGCTGATGACGATGAAGAATCAGCCATTTTTTGTTTGTTGCTTTCTTGAAAAGATTACATACAAACAGAAAAAGAGAAATTTGGATTTGAACTTTTTGTGGGTTTCTACAATTCCCTTTATATATAAAAATCGCTTTTTTCAAAGAGAGAGCGGACTTCGAGGGGAAAGGGTGCACATGCAAATTGTATTCTTTATGTATAACTTACTGTTAACATCCACGTATATATATCCTTCGATAATGGTCACGGGAGATTAAAAAGGGTATTCCTAAAATGCCCTTATGAATAGTGTTTAATTTTATTGTCTCACCAAGATAGGTTGCAACGTCATCATGTTACTACTCTTTATTAGTTTATTATATTAAATTAAATTACGTAAACGAACCACTATTTTAAGTCGTGCTCAGTTTTGTCCATAGTAAAGCTCAAATTCAGATCAATAGAAAACACCTTCCAACATTCTATATCGTTGAATTACAAATCCTTCGGTAAATCGAGCCCCCAGTTACTACTTTTGGATTGAACCTAGGCCATTTGGTTATAAGCCTCATAATTGATCCTAACACGAAATTAAAGAAAATTTTAGATTATGAGTTCAACTCGACATAAACCAAGCTTAATTAATGCTCCGTATCAAACGTAGCAGGGACTCTTTTATACTTTCTGTCTATACGTTATCGATAGTTTATAAATACATAACTAAAAATAGTTCACTTGAGAATTTAATAAAATTTGTCACCATGGTTTATAAATATATAACTAAAAATAGTTCGCTAGCTTGAGCATTTAATAAAATGTACGTGTTATCTTGGTTAGCATAACTAAAAATAGTTCACTAGCTTGAGAATTTAATAAAATTTGATAACAAGAAACTCTTCTTGATTTGAAATGGATCAGCTGTAAATGAATAAATTAGATTGAATATAACATGTGAATTAAATCGTATTTTAATTCTTCAATATTATTCTTAACATGAAAAGAATTTCTAGTTGGACGCCTATTATAGAGAGATTCGGGCGCAAATTTCATTATTGAAAATCCAACTTACTACATCTAATGAGATATTGACTTTGGATTCTGTGACTTAATTAAAAAAATTCATTATCTATTTACTTTAGTTAAATTTGAAGATTACATTTTTGTGACCTTTGCCTTTCCCTTCCCACTAGGAGACACTCATGCATTTTTCCGCAGTTAACACGCTCTTGTGCAAATCAAAAGACACATGTAGTTACATATATGGCTACATAAACGATATCCTTTACATATATTATATAACTTTTATTCATTTATGTTGCAAAAAGAATGTATTTCGTACTACAAATCCATTATTTTAATCGTTAAGCTTCATCGCCACCACTCCCTTACTTCCAATGTGCCTAACTTCAAGGGCACCCCACACTTACCATTACCAATGGATTTATAATTGAACAGTTTGTGGATGTTTAATTAATTAAATGAATCTATTGGTTAGTGAGATCACATTAATGACAAGGTTGGGTTTGTGGTGTAACACAAGAAAATATATTAGTTAATTGAGTTATACTTTGTATTACACGTGCTATGAGTACAGAAAATATTTCACGTAACAAGTTTACATCTGATTTTCTAATTTATATATATTTAATTGATGTTGAAGATCACTGTTACATTTATGGCAACGTTTCACGTTTATAGCCAGGTCATATTTTTCCAAATCAATACATACGTAGTTGTTCATTTAATGGGTAAGATCACTGTTGCATTGATAACACTTTACGAGTGTAGCCAGGTAATTCAAATCGGTATATACACTATTGAGAATCATCATTGAAAAAGGTTAATTTTTATAATTTTTTTATATTCCTGTATTGAAGTTTAAACTTTGAGGTGAATGTTAAAGTCGTAAACTTTTTCAAAAAATTAAAATTAAAGAGAGGAACAGAAAGAGCTCAAATTTTAATGCTCGCTAAATTAGTAATACTGTGTTGATAGGGTATTTATCGAGCTGTAGAGATTAGATACTAACTCGTTAGGATTGTGTGTTCAGTATGCATTCCACTTGATCTTGGGGTGTGACTCGATTGATCTACTGGGTGTTGGGATATAAGTGAACTATTACTGATGCTGCAGTTGGTATTAAGTAAGACTTAATACTGATACACAAGTTAGTACTGATGGGGCAGAATTACAAAGATACTACTGATAAACGATCTACTAGTGATGGGTGCATATACTACTGATGACCGTATTTAGAACAGATCGTATCCGAGATTCTAGTTTAGTTAGTTTAGAATGTTTATCTTGTGTAATTTGAATTGTAATCTAGTCCTAAAATAACTAGGGTATAATGTTAGGCTTCAAGAACTATTATATATAGTTCCTTACGTACGAATTGTAAACGTACGTGTGTATTATCGATCTTTAATATACATTGAAGTTTTTTATCATAAAATGTGTTCTTGTTAATTCTTATTTGATTTACAGTTTACATTGTTCTTAATCAATCAACATAATGTTAATCCGCTGTAACTTCTATTGTTGAGTAGATTTGTGATTCAATAATTTATTGAGTTATTCGATCCTGACAAGGGGTATCAGAGTATTAAGGTTCTAGATCTACAAATTAAGAACATCAAAAAGTTTCATACATTCAAATCTAAAGTTGTTAATCATGTCTGATAATAATGAAAGCACGCAGGCAAACAAGATCCCAATTCTCACTCCCAACAATTTTGGGATGTGGAAAAACAGAATTAAGCAGTACATGCTTATTACTGATTATTCCATGTGGGAAGTTGTTCTAGAAGGTAACAAAACCGTACAGACTCAACTCACAAGCTCATCAACTGAATCAGACAAACTCAAGTGTGACAAAGAGAAGAAAGACAGAGTAATTGAACTGAAAGCATTAAGTACTCTATCACTAGCAATTCCTAATGACTATCAACATCTCTTTGTTGAATATGATGATGCTAAAAAGCTGTGGCAGGCACTAGAGAAGAGGTTTGTGGGTACAAAGAGTACAAAAAGAAACATGAAATCTGTTCTAAAACAAGAATTTGAAAACTTCAAAGGACAAAAGAATGAATCTTTGTCACAAGTTTTTGATCGATTCAACAAACTTATTGGTGAACTCAATCAAGTTGGAGTAAAACCAGACAATGATGATGTCAACAGGAAGTTTCTCAGATCTCTTGGAGAAGAGTGGTTTATGTATACTGTTATATATAGACAAGGAGATGCATTAGAAGAAAAGGACCTGGATGAACTCTACAATGAACTACGAGTGTTTGAATATGAGGTAAGTCAGAAAACTCCTAGTTTACCTTCAAACAATTCTGCTTTTGTGTCCAGTACAGGTGCAGGACAAGATGCTACAACTAGGAAGCATAAAGAAACTGAAGACTTAGCAAGAGAATCCTTCTTTACTAGTCATGTGCATACTGCACTAATTAGTGAAGATCTGGAACAAATAAATCCTGATGATCTGGAAGAGATGGATCTAAAGTGGCAGATGGCAATGCTAAGTTTGAAAACCAAAATATTCCTTCAGAGAACCGATAGACAAAACCTGAACTTCAACAAAGGAGAACGTGCTGGATTTGACAAAACCAAAGTCAAATGTTACAACTGCAGTAATTTTGGTCACTTTGCTAGAGAATGCCCTAGCAAAGATCAAAGATCAAATTACAACAAGACAGTTCATCAAACTCAACTGCTCTTGTATCTCAAGAGGGCCAAGGTTACGATTGGAGCTTTCAAGCAGAAGAACATGCTCAAAATCAAGCACTCATGGCCTTCACTAATTCTACTACTGAGGTACACTCTAAATATTGCACTCCTGAATGTATTAAAGCATATAAAGAACTAGAAAAATTTAATAAAGAAACTCTTGATGAAATGATATTAAACAGAAATAGAAGAATTGAATTTAATGGTTGCATTGCAGATTTAGAAAATCAAATTAAGATTTATAAAATAACTGATCAAAAGCTGCAAGATGAACTATTACAAGCAACTTATGATAAAGAACATGCTGAGTTATAATTAAAAGAAACCTTAACCAAATTAGAAGAATGTCAATTAGAATTAGAACAAAATAAATTAACCATTAAAAATTTAAAAGAAGTTCTAAAATAAATGATGAATTAACCAGCAATCAAACCACTGAAAAAGTTGTTCATGGTGTTGGATATCATACAGTCCCACCTCCAACTAATTTTATTCCTCCACTCAAGTCTAGTTCAGAAAGAATCTTAGATGAATTAAAAGTAGAAAATCAATCACCAGTAATGATTCATCTAATGAAGAAAATACCATTAAAACATCTGATACAAGTTTTTATGTGCCACACAGAGTCAAGAATCTCCTAAATATAATTCTGAAAATATACCCACCATATTAAGAAGGGGAAATCAAAGAAACTTAAATCAGCTAAAAGAACAAAGAAAGCCTGAAAGTGCTAAAACAACAAAATTAACATGCTTAATTTGCAACAAAGTTAACCACTTAGCAAAGGATTGTCACTTCAATCCAATAAACTGCAAAGAATTTAAAGAGTTAAGGAAAATAAAGAAAAATTAAAAGAATCCAAAATAAAACAAACTGAAAAGATTCAACAAATAAAAAACTCACATGTTGAAGTACCCAAATTTGGAAGATCTGCACAAAGGTTTGTGCAAAATATCAGGCATGGAAGCCCAAAAAGAAGTTATTATTTTGAAAATAATCGAAAGCCTAATCGATTTTCTAAATATTCTAGTTTTTCAAACATCAGTATTAACAATGCTGTCAGATATAATAATTATAATACTACTGATTATCATAAGAAGTCATATCACCCAAATACTACTGGTCCGTCAGTAGTAAAATATTCTAAAGCCAAAAATTATGGGTATACACCTAAATCAGTAGTAACACCAAAAAGCAGTAACAATCAACAACTGAAGACCAAACCTGTATCAAAAGCTCACACTGTTCGAAAATGTTACTCTTCAAAGGATGAACCCAAGACAAAACAAGCTTGGGTTCCCAAAATGAACTAATCAATCTGTTGTTGTGCAGAGTATCCAGATCCCTGAAGAAGAAAGAACATGGCATATTGATAGTGGATGCTCTAGGTACATGACTGGAAATCTTCAAATTCTTAGAGACTTCAAGTCTTTTGAAGGAGGATATGTTGCTTTTGGTGAAAATTCAAAAGGTGGTAGGATTACAGGTAAAGGTAAAGTATCAAATGGTAAGATTACTTTTGATGATGTATTTTATGTTGCTGAACTTAAATATAATCTGGTCAGTGTCTCACAAGTATGTGATAAAAAGAACAAGATTCTTTTTACATATATAGAGTGCATCATTCTTTCTCCTGACTTTATTTTAGATGAAAAATATGTTTTTAAGAACCCTAAGGAGAAACAGTGTGTATTGCCTGAATATATGAGGAGAACTCATTTCTTCTAATGAGATCAACTGCTTTATATCCAAGGCAAACACCGATGAATCAGAACTTTGGCATAGAAGGATGTGTCACACAAATTTTAAAAATATGAATAATTTAGTCAAAAAGAATCTGGTAGTTGGTTTACCTAAAAAAGAATTCATGTGTGCTAATCATTGTGTTGCATGCCTGAAAGGTAAACAACACAAGACTTCTCATAAGTTCAAAGCAATTAATTCTATTTCTGAGCCTTTGCAACTCTTACACATGGATCTATTTGGTCCTACAAATATAATGAGTATTGGAAAGAAACGGTATCATCTTGTTATTACTGATGATTTTTCCAGGTATACTTGGGTTTTCTTTCTCAGGACCAAAGATGAAACAAGTGAAATCATAAAGAATCTTATAGTCAAACTGGAAAACACAAGAGATCTCAAAGTGAAAGCCATTAGATGTGATAATGGCACATAATTTAAAAATACTAACCTAATTTCTTTTTGTGATCTTAAAGGTATTGACAGACAGTACATCTCACCTAGAACTCTACAATAAAATGGTGTAGTTGAAAGGAGAAATAGAACAATCATTGAAGCAGCCTGATCCATGCTTGCAGACTCAAAATTACCAATAACATTTTGGGCTGAAGCTGTTAATACTGCTTGTTATGTTCAAAACAGAGTACTAATAGTTAAGCCACACTTTAAAACACCATATGAACTTTTTAATAAAAGAAAACCTTCAATAAGTTTCTTAAAATCATTTGGTTGTCCTTGTATAATTTTAATTACAAGAGAACAAATTGGTAAGTTTGACTGCAAATCAGATGATGGAATCTTTGTAGGATACTCAACTCAAAGCAAAGCATACAGAGTATTCAACAAAAGGCTGAGGATCATTGAAGAAAGTGTGGATGTATCGTTTAATGAAAACTTGATGAATGAACAAGGAAATGGTCCAGATTGGCTATTTAACATTAATAATCTAACCAAATCTCTTGATTTTAGTTATGATTTTAATGCAGGTGAAACAAACAATCAATCACCTCATGGTGGATCATCATCAATTAATGGAAGTCAGAATCAAATGAAGTATATCCTTGTTGATACTGCCCCCACAGTTAATACTGAGGACAGTAGTAACTTGGATAACACAAACAATACTGATACCAGTAATAACTCAAATTCAGAGACTCAAACTAATAATGATGATTCAAACAATCCTGAAGATCATAGTAACTCTGAATCACCTGATTTAAATGAAGATCAAGTTGATACTGATGTAAGTAACAATGAAGAAAATCAAGAAAATCCAGAAAATCAAGAAGAAAACTAGACTGATGTACAAATTCCCGAATCCAATGAATTAAACCTAGATAGTCAAATGATTATCATTGACAAAGTTTCCAACTCAAGAATTGAAAAGAATCATCCCTTAGACTTAGTTCTAAGTGATGTGAACTCAAATATGCAGACAAGAAGCAAATTTAATTCAACTTTATATTCAAATATTTGCAATATAAGTCTAATATCTAATGAATGTTTGTTTGCTTGTTTTCTATCTCAGGAAGAACCTAAAAAGATTCAACAAGCCATGAAAGATTCAAATTGGATTGAAGCAATGCAAGAAGAACTTCTTCAATTCAAATTACAAGTTGTTTGGACACTTGTACCTCTACCAAAAGGAAAAAGGGCCATTGGAACAAGATGGATCTTTAGAAACAAGAAAGATGAAAGGGGTATAGTGATAAAAAAAATAAAGCCAAACTTGTAGCCCAATGATACACTCAATAAGAAGGAATAGACTATGATGAGGTACATGCTCATGTTGCAAGAATTGAAGCAATAAGGATCTTTTTGGCATATGCTTCATTCAAGAAATTCAAGGTCTATCAAATGGATGTTAAGAATGCATTTCTATATGGGAAAATTGAAGAAGAAGTATATGTATGTCAACCTCCAGGATTTGAAGATTCTGAACATGATGATTATGTGTACAAATTAGACAAAGCTCTATATGGCCTTCATCAGGCACCAAGAGCTTGGTATGATACATTATCATCATATTTATTAAAGAACAACTTCAAAAGAAGTGCCATTGACAAGACTCTATTCACAAGAAAAGTCAAAGATGATATACTACTGGTCCAAATCTATGTGGATGATATCATCTTTGGATCAACAAATGACAAACTGTGCAAAGAGTTTGAAGAGCTAATGCAGATCAAAATCAAGATGAGCTCAATGGGTCCAATGAAATTTTTCCTTGGAATCCAAATCAATCAAAGATCAGATGGTATTTTGATTAATCAATCAAAATATGTCAAAGACATCTTGGAGAAATTTGCAATGAAAGACTGTAAAAGTACAAGCACACCAATGGAAACACATAAACACCTACATCCTGATGTTGAGGGGGAGGATGTAGATGAACACTTATATAAATCAATGAGGATCCTTAATGTATTTAACTGCATCAAGACCTGATATTATGTATAGTGTTTGTGTGTGTGCCAGGTATCTAGCAAAACCAAAGGAGCTTGAATTGCAGGCAGTCAAAAGGATCTTCAGATACTTGAAGGGAAAACCATCACTTGGTCTTTGGTATCCACATGACTCGCCATTTGAACTTGTAGCCTACACAGATAGTGGCTATGGTGGTGAATGTCAAGATAGAAAATCTACTACTGGTGGATGTCAATTATTTGGATCAAGACTGGTGTCATGGCAATGGAAGAAACAAACAAATGTTTCAACATCAATTGCTGAAGCAGAGTATGTAGCTGCATTTGCTTGTTGTGCTCAAGTACTGTGGATTCAAAATCAACTCTTAGACTTTGGTATATCTATTCTTAAAACTCCTATTTTTATTAATGATCAAAGTGCAATTAGTATTGTGAATAATCCAGTAAAAGACTCAAAAGCATTTTATTTCATTTTATAAGGGATTGTAATGAAAAGAAATTAATTAAAGTGGAGAAAATTCATACTGATAATCAACTAGCAGACCTTTTTACAAAAGCATTTGATGTATGAAGGTTTAGCTTTTTGGTTAGTAGTATTGGAATGATTTTAATAAAATAATTTCATTATCAAGATCATATGTAAAGTTTTTGTATATTATTTCTATTTAAAAAAAATCTTTGTTTTAATACTGATTATTCATCATTACTGACTATGGGTTATATTCACAAAATACTACTGATAGGGTTTCACTGAGAATTAGGTTAAGTGTGAATCAACAGTTACTACCAACGATTCACTACTGATACTTAATTTACTACTGATCGACCGTTATATGTGAAATTCACTGTTTTACCATACCAACCTCATGAAAATAGCCGTTAAGCTATGATTCGAAGTGTATTTCGGTCATTTTGAAAATAAATTCAAACAATATAAATAGCTGAATGCGATTATTTTAGCATTATCCAAACCTCGATCCGATAAACCCTAATTTGTGCAATTTCGATTAAAACCTTGAACCAGTAACAAATTCAATCGCTCACGAAATTGCTCGTAACAAAATCTCAAAATCAAACTCTAAGAAATATCAAATCTCAAAACTTCAAAATGGCAATAAAGAAACCATTGGTCGTTCAAACAGATCTTCTATACTCTGAATTTCATAACATGCTAGCATTCTTACGGAATCCTGATGGAACAAGAAGCTTTTGGCCTATTGTTATGTTCTTGAAAAATTCCCCCATACGATTTGCCTTAACTGTACAACCAAAACTTTGTGTACAACACATTGTTCAATTCAGGGAGAAGGCAGAAAGAATAGAAGAACAAAATACAATCAAAATCAAATCAGAAATCGATGGTCACTCTGTCATCATCACACAAGGAATAATCAAGCAACATCTACAACTCAACGATGAGTCAGGTATAACACTTCTTTCGAAAGAGGTTTTAATTGAAAATGTTTTAAAAATGGGGTATGAAGGAAGAACAGATACTCAAACGTTTCAAAAAGGTCTTCTTTCTCCCCCAATGGAAATACTTGGTTCATACAAGTATTTAATATTTCAAGCGTCTGCTGTTGTCTGTTTGTGCACAGATCAAGTATTTAATATTTCAAACATGATTTTTGAAGGAATGCTTGGAAATTTATCTGCTTCAAAATTTTTAATGTATCCAAGATTCCCTGCTCATATATTTGATTGTGAGGTCCCAGATCTTGTAAAAACCAAAAAAAAATTTCCATTCCGGAATTAAATAAAAAGGTCCTGAATGTTCAAATTTTCTGGAAAGGTAACTACACTTTTTGCAAACATGATCTATGATCACCCTCCAACTGGAGAAGGTTCAAGCCACCCCATTGAACCCCAACCCACTCCATCACCCCACAAATCAGCCCAAACAGAATCCAACAAGTCCACTCAATCAACCACAAAACAAAATGTCCTGAATGTGTCCCAGGTACATGCTACAAAACCTCAGAGTGCTACTCTTCACTCTGAGGTAGACCAACCTAAAAGCCAAACAATTTCCAAAACATATAAATGGAAAAGAATTTCCAAAAAGGACACCAGGGAACCCATTGAGTCAAATCCCAGACTCCAAGAGTTGTCCTCCAATGAGGAGAGAGGGCATGAGGAAAGGGCTCCTACTACTGATGCACCAAAGGTTGGTGCACAGGACAGTAGGAACATCATTAGGACCCAGACCTCGGCAACTTTAAGTGATGACTCATCCTTTGAGGCAGCACTTAAAGGACCCTGGTGTCAAGAAACCACAAGGGGAAATACTACTGCTTCTTCTAGGAAGAAGAGAGTATCTAAAACACCCAATGAATCACCAAGCAGTGATGAGGGTAGAATGAAAATTCCTGAATTGATGGATAGGATGAAAAACCTTAAAGCCAATGTACGAAACAGGCCCGATGATCTACCTAGATGGAGTGAGGGAAGCATGGAACCAAGCCAACTGACGGACAGGAAGGAAAACCTTGAAACCACTGTACAACATTGCCTGAATCTTTTAAACAATCAAGGGAAAACCATGAGTTATATGAAGCACTACATAAATGTGATGAATAGAAGACAGAAGAGGTTCGATTACATGCTTCAAAGACAATCCAATCTTATCAGAAAATTAAAGAAGAAGATTGTTGATAGTGAGGCTCAACAGGTTGAGATCACTAAGGGGGAGAAGGCTCACATACAGGGTATGATTGATACTTCAGTTGCAGCAGCAGCAACCTCCCTTTTAAATTTAAGAGAAGCTGATGGTGAAACATGTCTGTTCATTGATGAAGACCTGAACAAAGGAGTTAGAAGCACGGATGAGGATGTGTTTGTGTCTGCAATTTAATATCCAGCAGCAGCAGAATAAACACTTTCTCATACTACTGATGCTATGGGTGCCACTGATCCCATAGATACTACTGAAGTATTAGAACAAACTGAACAAATTAACACTACTAATCCTGTGGAAGAAGACTTACAAGAAACAACATCATTTGAAAATGCCCAACTGAAGAGAAAATACTATCTCCAGTCACTACTGATACTGACACTACTGATGAACTATCAGTAGTAAACACACAAGAAGAAACATCAATAGTAAACTCCTCAAATTTTCAACTAGTAATCTACAGACCCTTCAACTTGCAGTCACTAACACCAGTAGTAACTACCTTGGTTACTACTGAGTCTGAAGAAATACCAGAGTTAGTTGAACCAGCAGTAGTAATTCCATCTGAAACAAATACTACTGAGTTACAACCACTGCAAATCCCAGATATTGATGATGATGTTAACTGGGATGAGGTAGATGAATGTACATTACCTCCACATCTAAAGATCTTTCCACTATCAAGGATTCATAAATTTGATCCCAACATTTGCATTACCCCTGTTGTTGATATGAAGTACACTCCACTTCCAAAGTGTGTTGGTTAGGGAAAAGCTAAATTTGATGATGATTACCCACATAGAGCTTTAGGTCATTACATGGTAAATAAGATAAATCTGGTTAGAACTTTAAAGCAAGATGTATGGAAGGTGAAAAGAGTAAAATATCAAAGGAAGTGTGCTAAAACTCAAGCACTTGAGATTAAAAGAAAGGCTGAAGAAGAAAGAATGAAAAATGCAGCAATTCAAGAAATTGAAGAATTTCTGGTGGAAGATCAACAAGCAGAATTTGATAAACAAAAGAAAATAGAAGAAGAACACTTGAACTGTCTTGAAGATCTAGTTGTAGAGTGCAAACAAATAAATACTGAACTACCAAAAGAAGTACTTGAACAAAAATCAAAGATGGTAGAATACTTGAAAACAAAAGGTCACAGTGCAAAGTCATTTGGAAGAATGAAGATGGTGAACATTGTTGACAAGTACTGCACTACAAGAAAGAAAGAATTGGCAGAACCTGAAGAAGAAGAAGTTAAGCTAACAGAGTTGATAGATATTGATCCTAAACTGGTGCTAAACAGAAAAACAATTGTTGGTGAAACTTCAACTAAACCTGCCAAGAAAAGACAAGCCTTAGATGATGCAGAAGAGGCAAGGAAGAAAGCAAATCAAGACTTCCCAATACTTAATCTCCCTCAAGCTCCTCAACAGAATAATCCAATTATTAATTAGAGAGTTGTTAATAATATAATTGAAATAATCAGAGAAGATAAAACAACTCAAAGATTTAGTGCTTGGAAGCCAATGATTATGTCACTATCCAGAAGTGATGTAATCAAAGTATTAATCATTGGAAAACCAAGAATGACTAACAAAAAAATGGAAGAACTCAGGTGCTGGATATTTAACTGAGATGTTAGATGTTGCATTATATCCAGATGATTACCCTGAGAAATTTGCAAGTTAAGAAGCTGTTTATGCTTGGAATGTTCTTCCATCTGTTAATATGTACTTCTTTGAAAGAGCAAGCAAACGATATGAACTGTTTCTGTTTGAAAAAGAGTACAATCATTATGAAGAAATAATGTATCAAGTTACTTGTTGTTCCTTCATCAGACCTCATAATGCTGTAATGTTTTCTGAAAAATACAACTATTTTATTAAAAAGAACAACAGGTTTATTATTGAACAAAGGAGATTGAGAAATCAGCAAATAAAAGAAGGTGATGAAAGAAGAGCTAAACTCTTAGAAGAGAAGAAGAGAAAAGAGAAAGAAGAAAAGAAAAAGAAACTTGGTTAATTAAAAGTGAATTAACAAGTTTAGGGGGAGATTGTTGGGATATAAGTGATCTTTTACTGATGCTGCAGTTGGTACTAAGGAAGACTTAATACTGATACACAAGTTAGTACTGATGGGGCAGAATTACAAAGATACTACTGATGAACGATCTACTAGTGATGGGTGCATATACTACTGATGATCGTATTTAGAACATATCGTATCCGAGATTCTAGTTTAGTTAGTTTAGAATGTTTATCTTGTGTAATTTGAATTGTAATCTAGTCCTAGAATAACTAGGGTATAATGTTAGGCTTCAAGGACTATTATATATAGTTCCTTACGTACAAATTGTAAACATACGAGTGTATTATCGATCTTTAATATACATTGAAGCTTTTGTGATAAACTGTGTTCTTGTTAATTCTTATTTGATTTACAGTTTACATTGTTCTTAATCAATCAACATAGTGTTAATCCGCTGTAACTTCTATTGTTGAGTAGATCTGTGATTCAATAACTTATTGAGTTATTCGATGCTGACATATAAAAATGAAAGTATAAAGTATCCAAATGAAAGGAAAATAATTTTGAATGTTGAAATTAATCTAATACTCAATATGACAAATTGAAAATATCTCAATATGATTATAAGAGAGAAAATCTATAATGAACAAAAATATATTTTCATATCCATTTTTTAAGTTTTACTTTTGTTAAATTTAAAAAGCAATGATTGATAATGCAAAACATCGATTGACGAGTCATAAGCGAAGGCTTAGAGTTGTTCCTTCCGGTCCAGGACCAAGGCTATTAGGTATGGGCCTCACCATAACTTAAAAATGTCTGCCACATTATCTGGCACCTTAGCAACTACACCAAATCACACCACTTTATCCAGGAAATACCCATCACACCACACTACATCATTTTTTTTCCAACTCATTATTTTTTTCCATTTATTTTAAATAAAACACAAATTACATTATAATAAAAATACAAATAACAATTTTTATAAAAATAACACAAATAACATATATTTTAATCTTCGTCTTCATTATTGTCTTCATTTGCGTTGTGATTTGCGTTATTGTAGAAATGTTCCGCCAAGTCTTCTTGAAGTCTATCGTGTGTTGCATATTCTCGAATGTCAACAACCCTATGGAAATATTCAGCGGTTCCCGGTACATACAACGTATGTCGGGGGCCGTCCGACACTGTAATGTGAAATATTGCGACCTTTGTCTTCCACAATCATGTTATGCATTATGACACATGCATACATCATGGATCTTAAATTATCTAGTTGATAGGTACGCACCGTATTTTTAACAACGTGTCACTTTGCCTTTAAAACCCCAAAAGCACGTTCTACGTCCTTACGAGCCGATTCTTGTTTTTTTTGGTAAACAAGGTTTGTTTTAGGTTTGATGGATGCCGGTAATCCTTCACAAATGTAGCATGACGATGCTATATTCCATCGGTAAGATAATAACCGAATTGGTAGTGATGCTCATTCGCAACGAATGGAGCATCTGGTGCCCTTCCTGATATGATCTCGTTATATATTGGTTATTGATCAAGGACGTTGACATTATTGTTCGAACCTGCAACCCCAAAAAAGGCATGCCAAAACCATATCTTGTGAAGTAACTGCTTCTAGTACCAACGATGGCCTTCCATGATGACCTCCAGTATACTCTCCTCTCCACGCTTGAGGGCAACTCCTCCAGTCCCACTGGGTACAATCAATGCTACCAAGCATTCCAGGAAAACCATGTTTCTCTTCATGTGCAGCATATAAATTTTGAACATCAGTGAAGGTTGGTTTCCTCAAGTAAATAGGGCCGAATATTTCTACAACCCCTTAGGCAAAGTTATACATACTTTCCCAAGCAGTCATTTCAGACATGTGCAGGTACTCGTCAAGAGAATCAGGGGACGACCCGTAAGCCATGGATCGGATTGCTGCCGTACATTTCTGTTACAGTGAAAATCCCCACCTACCTCTAGCATCATATTTAAGTTGAAAGAAAGGATACCTGTTTTCTAATGCACTGCATATGCGCATAAACAAACTTTTGCTCAACCGAAATCGTCGTTTGAAATATTTGTCATTATAAACACTGTCATCCACAAAATAGAATCTATAAATTCATCGGTGTCCAGCGGCACGATTACAGTTCAGCTTCGTCATCCTAGTGTCGAAGCGGGCATTACTACTCTCCGCTAGCTGATTCAGGCGCGTCGCGCAATACACCATCAGAGCCGTATCGTATGTGTCGGATGATGATGATGACGATGATGATGATGATGATGATGATGATGATGATGATGTAGCCATGATTAATGTAGTGATGATAAATTAAGAAAGATGATAAAATGATATATATGTTGTGTTATAAGATGGGTATTTATATTGGTGTGTGATTGGGGTATATATATATATATATAATATATACTTCCTCCGATTCAAAATAAGTGATACACTTTCCTTTTATGGGCGATTCAAAATAAGTGATACACTTTAAAAAGTTACCTTATTTGGCAAAAAATAGTGGGACCCACACCCACTAACTATCTACTTTAACAAAGTGAAATGACCTCTTTACCCTTACTTTTTACTTTTAAACATCATTAACCTCACTTTATTCAAAAGGTGTGGAACCCATTCCCCACTAATCATCCAATTAATCTAATTTAACTATCATTATAATCTTTTGCCTCATAAACCGTGTAAACCGAAGTGTATCACTTATTTTGAATCGGAGGAAGTATTATATATTTTATTTTTTTAAAAATTTAAACAGTAATATTACCGTTGAAGGGACCCCCAACGGTCAAAAAACTCACTCCCCCACCCCGTGAACACCCATTGCCGTCACCACCTCCGTGCACCACTCGCCCCCACACCGTGTAGGGTGGCGGTGTGCCAACGCCCCTTAACGGCATGCTCCACCTCCACCTCAGCAATCCCACGCCATTTTTTGACCTATACCAAACGGTCTAAGCCTTGAAAGTGCACCACTACCACGCACGACCCCCTATCCATCAACTTTGAATTTGACTTTTATTCCACTCAAACATTGATAATTATTATTTTAGAAAAGTTAAAATTAACGAGAGCATATAATCCGCAAGCTCGGACCACACATAAATATTGAATCAACTAGCCTATAAGCCGTGATAAATCACGGGTGACTTATAAAAATTTCAAAATCCTTTACTTCTTTAAGAATACTTTATTTTTATTGAAAATTTCGTTAAAATTGGAGACAAAAAATGAAGCTGAAATCACTTGTCCGATATTTATCATGACGAAGAGAGCTTTCACGTTATCATCAACATGTTCAGCCCGCACAATATTCAACAACTTTAGTACAATTAAATCTTCTTAAGAACCATAAACATAAACTTACTTCAAGAAACGATGAACATTAAGTACCTACTTTCAACATAATTATTTGTTGGCATCTCCTCAATCAAGTAATTCAAAATCGATTTGATACGTATCCATAGCTTGCTTCGTAGAAAATCGATTTGCTAAGTCATAAATGGATCTTAAACATATGTAGCAAATCTATGACAACCTGGTATAATAAAGACAACATAGAATGGTTACACTTTTCAATATAAGTTATAAAATTATGACAACAAAACGCTTAGCCAATATGTTATTACTATCATGTAATAGTTAAAGTATTAAATAATATTACAATAGTTATAAGTAATTACAATGGTATAGGACATTATAACTCTGTAAGCATTTGAATACACGTTAGACGACATTTGACCCGTTCGTCCCATTTCAACCGTTCCATTTCTAATAATTTTCTATACTTGACCAAACTGACCCGTTAACAGTAGTATTCAGCCAGAATTGACTTCTTTATTTTGAGATGTGCAGCCTGCATTAAAAGGTAAGACATTGATTAGAAAATAATGATAGAAATTGCTAATATAATTCTCACCGAAAAAAGAAATTGCTATTTTACTTCTGCAAGTGCAAAGAGCTTAGACGTTGTATCAATAATGGCCCAATGGCGTGAGTAATCCAAGACTATTCCATCAAATTCTCTGCAACAAAAAAAAAACTCGAATTTTATAAACTAAAACTTTGGAATGGATAACTTTTTAAAAAAAATCCAAAGTTAAATTTGTATATATATATATATATATATATGTGTATATATATATATATATATATATATATATATATATATATATATATATATATATATATGCAGGTGGTCTTTGGATATAGAAATCATTTGATGAAAACAAAAACGACATTTGGTATTAGTTCATAAGTTGTTAAAGTACCATACAACATCATCAAATCACGTAAATGCATCCTGTGAATTTCCCCAGTATTCAACGATTTGCATCTGTCAGTGTCACTATATGTTGGTTAACAGGATCATAAATTGATGATGAAAAGTCATTAATCAACTGCCCTGTTAGCAGCTAAAAACAGAGGACAAAAAAAACCCAATCACAATGATATTCTTGGAATGTAAATGGATGCGGAAACAGAGGATAAAACCTTTACTGATCAACTATCTGTTAGCAACTAAATGCGATATCATGTGACAAATATTCGGCGATGGCTATCAATAAATAGGTAGGCCAATTGTTGCAAAGAAGAAAACGGTTCGAGAAACGACGAGGGAATCCCGTATATATGAGTATAATACCTTATAGCGATGCAATCAATATTATTTTGACTAAATTCAATGTATGGGCTTTTAATGTAATCATGCCCTTTAATGCATGGCGTTAGAAATTAAGGCTTCAAGAAAATGTGGCTTAGTGCACACGGGTATAAGAATCTATGTACATATGATGCAAATTATGAAAGCTTAGGGCTGATGTGGACTGATGACGTGGCTGGTGACATGACACTTTATGAAGTGTTATTATGACATGGCATTGTCTAAGTGGCAAAAGCTTCTTTTAATATGTATAATAAAGATTTATGTGCCCCTATCCAATCAATTTGTTGAAATCACATTTTACTCTTGTTAATTTCAACTTTTCTAAAATAACAATCTATTATTCTAAACTTTAATTTTCAATGTCTATATATTTTATAATAATGATAATTTATCTCAAAACTTTTATTTTCATATGTAACTAATACATTCTTATATAATTAAAAATGACATTTTCTTTTAATTGTTATTATTATAAGAATATTTGTTATATATACGATACATCATACATGTTATTATTATGTTTTTTAATTATATTATTAGTATTATTATTAATAATTTCCTATATAAAGTTGGATTTAATAATATTTAAATTTCTAAAATAGTAAATTATATGCTCTTATTTTTACCATAACTCTTTTGGGTTTATAAGTCACCCATATAATTAGATGTTAAACATTTTGGATGTCAAAATCACCGCAGCATCACGCGTGTTATTGTTGGAAATGGTGTCCAACGTCATCAAATAAACGATTTGACTTGGTCAACGTAAATTAAAGTCCTACTGGGGTTGCTCTTGAGTCACACAACCGAACACGATAACAAACGAACCGGGCATTGATTAAATGTATAATCGAATGTATAACGGGCTAGGTAGACTGGAATAAGTTAATGGGTAATTAACTAGTTATTCCATATCGGGCTTGGTTTAATTAATGGTTTAAATAAACAAGACGGGCTTAGGTTAATTTGAGCCCGACTCAAATAAGGAAACTAGTTTTTCCCAAAACCTATAAATATGGTGCTTGGGGTATTGACATAATACAAACTTTTGGCTTTTGCCTTGCACCCTATTTCGGCCGCCCCCCTTCTCCCTTCGGTCGACTACCGTCGACGAAGAACCACCGCCGACCGTCGTGCCGCCGATGTAGCGCCGTCGTACCGCCGCTGTAGCTCCGTCGTACCGCCGCCGCCGAATACGATTTCGGTGGTGTTTCGTTTAGGTTTTCTCAAGGGTACTTTACGCTACGTTGTGGTGTATCGTCTCGTTCGTTGTCAACCTCGAGTGTGATCAAGTAGAGGGATTCTTACTTGAATCCTAGTCCGTTGGCAAGTTCTGGCTCGTACTCGTTCGCAAGGATTTGCATCTCCGAGCACCGCTAATGTAAGTATTTATTTATTGCAAATTGCTTTAGATTAGTAGACATAAGCGATCCTTAAGCTTCGTAGTTTATCGTATTAATTGTTCGTAATTCTGCGACGAACATAGTGACGGTAAATGTGTACGAAACCCAACAGTGGTATCAGAGCGTTGGTCTACGAATCTAAGAGTGTTAGATCCGAAATTCGAAAAAGTAAAATTAAAATTTTGTTTTTGTGTTATTTTGGTATTTCCGAAATTCGGAAATAAATAAATAAATATATATTTTAATTTTAAAAAAATTGTTTTAAATTAAAATATGGTAAGTGGATAAATTTAAAGGGTTTTAAATTTATCAAGATATTCTAACAATGATTATGTCACCAATTATTTAAGATTAGATTAAATAAAATATTATATTTATATATTTAAAATTTCGGTTTTAATATATAAAATGTATATTTATTTAATGTTTCAAATAAATCAAAATTTATTATACATGTATACATATTTTCGGATATGTATATAGATGTATTTGAAAAAAAGATTTGAATAAGATAATATATATATATATATATATATATATATATATATTTCGGTGTATATATATTTAAATAAAAGAATTTGGTAAATATAGATAATTATTTAAAAGGAGTATTTAAATAAAGATATCAATTTAAATTAAGGATATACACAATGTGTATAGATCCAAAAATTTTATAAAAATTTATGGATTTCGGATTTTTCTTTATTATCTAGATTTGATTTTGTATTTATATATAGTAATATAAAATATCTCTAATGAGATAAAATCTAAAAGATAATTTTAATATATATATATATATATATATTAGATATATATTAAATTAATAGTATAATTTTATATGTATGTATATATATATATTCTCGAAAATTTCGAAATTTCATATATCAAAATAGTTTTTGATATATTCCACCGTTATAATATTATGTAAATAAAAGTATATTTAAATATTATAATTATATATAATTAATTAATTATTAAAAGGTACGTACTCGCATTTTAATAGAGTTAAAAGAATTATATATACATATTACTTTGGTTAAAGATAAATTAAAAGTTTAATTTAACATATTATAAAGGTTTATATATATGTAAAACTAAAGTAATTACATTAAACAAAAACTTCCCGTTTGATGTTAAATGTGAAAGATTGTGCTCTCCATGAGAGACACGCACTCAAGGTATAATCTGATTAACGAAGCGTGTGCAATTGAGCCGGTACGTCAATTTTGAGATTATACTTATGAGTGAAGAGATTCTCGCGATATCCAAGCGAACTTGAGCCGAGAATCTTCGTGAGTGCTTTCATGGTAGATTCACCGTCAAATTCATGATCCACGGTATCCCTGTCGTGAATTATGTGACGAGCATAGAATCGAGATTAACATGTCATTTTAATAGTTTAAAATGAATCTAAAGATCTAGGGATTTCATGGTGATTGAAATTAACAATAATATGTTTCCTTATGAAATTATTCGGTGTGAATTACGGCATCCCTCTTCACATCAAATAACGTAATATAGGATCCTAGCCTTAAGTTGATTATTGGGTAAATAATGTTATGGATTATCTAATAAATAAACTAACAAAGAAATTGTCTTCTTTGTAGATAGCCAATCTTCAAAACAACAACAACAACAATCAAAATCTTCCACCACCACCTCCACTTCCACCACCACCACAAAACTCTAACTTCCATCTCCTGTCGGTGTTATCACGAGAGAAACTCACCGGACCCGACTATATTGATTGGGTTCGTACTCTAAGAATTACTTTAAGGTACGAGGGAAAGGAGTATGTCCTTGACGAAGAAATTCCTGAGATCACTGATGACTCGACATAAGATGATATCAATGCTTATGAGCAACATTATGCTGAGTCGGAAAAGGTTGCTTGCCTGATGCTCACCACCATGTCTTCTGATCTCCAAAAGGGTTTTGAGAAGCTAGGTGCTTTTGAGATCAACCAACAGCTCAAACTGATGTTTCAGAATAGAGATAGGCAAGAACGTTTCGATGTTGTAATTAAGTTCCCTTGTGGCGTGTAAGTTGCAAGAGCGGCAACCTGTATGTGGTCACGTCCAAAAGATGAAAAGCTACATAGACTGGCTGGAGAACTTGGGTGTCCCACTACCGAAGGAGTTGACTACTGACATGGTCCTAAACTCGCTTCCATCATCCTACTCACAGTTTATAGTTAACTATAACATGGGTGATATGGACAAGAAACTCATGGAATTGCGTGGTATGTTAAAGACTGCCAAGGCAAGCTTGGTGAAAGCTAAGATTTCCACTCCTAATGCTCCCGTGCTGGCTATTCATTCTAGTGGTACTAAGAAGAAGAAGCGACCTCCTCCCAGTGGCAAAGCCAAAGTGGGATATAAGAAAAGGAAGGTCGATTCTGACGTAGCACCATCTAAGAATCCGAAAGAGGCCACTTTCTATTACTGCTAAGGGAAGGGCCACTGGAAAAGAAGCTGCCCAAAGTACTTGGATGATCTGAAGAATCAGAAAGTCCAAAAGTCTGGACCATCAGGTACTTTTATGATTGAACTACATAGTGCTTCTATGTCAAATTCTTGGGTTCTTAATACACGGTGTGGTACTCACATTTGCACTGATATGCAGGGACTAAAGAATAGCAGGAAGCTGAAGCATGGTGAGCTGAATCTAATCATGGGGAACAGAGTCTCGGCTGCTATGACCAAGATTGGAGATTACGAGCTCATGCTTAGTACTACTAGTTCGATTACTTTATTAGATGTTTGTTATTCGCCTTGCATGGCACGAAACATTATTTCATTTTACGCATTGTTTTAGGATGGTTTTACATTTGGTTTTGATAATGAAAATGGTTCTGTTTTAGTTTATAAAAATGATGTTTTTATTTTCAAAGCTATTCCTTGTTCTGGCATATATGAAAGTGTTGTTTGCGTTAACAATAGAAATCTAATATTGAATGTTGATTCGTCCAAAGGCGTATTGAATAAATCATGTCTATGTCATTGTCGCTTAGGCCATATAAACAAGAAACGAATCGCCAAACTCCAAAAGGATGGAGTACTAGAATCATTTGACCTCGAATCGAATGATGTATGCGAATCTTGTTTACTTGGCAAGATGACTAAGGCGCCATTCACAGGGACTTGTGAAAGAGGCAACGACTTGTTGGATCTTGTACACACTGACGTGTGTTGACCATTCAAGTCAAGCACTAGACATGGTGAAAGATACTTCGTTACATTTACTGATGATTTCAGTAGATATGGTTATGTTTATTTGATTAAACATAAATCAGAAACTTTTAAGACATTCAAAGTTTATCAAAACGAAGTTGAGAATCAATTGGGCAAAAGGATTAAGATGCTCCGCTCTGACAGGGGTGGAGAGTATCTTAGTCAAGAGTTCATGGATCATCTAAAGAATTGTGGAATAGTATCCCAACTCTCACCTCCTAGAACTCCACAACTTAATGGAGTGTCTGAAAGGAGAAATCGAACATTGTTAGATATGGTTCGATCGATGATGAGTCGTGCAACTCTTCAAGTGAGCTTCTGGGGTTACGCCCTAGAAACATCAGCTCATATCTTGAACCTTGTACCAACTAAGAAGGTCTCCAAGACACCCTCTGAAAATGTGGACATGGAATCCTCCCTCGCTCCGACATTTGAAAATCTGGGGTTGTGAGGTTTACGTGGGACACGAAACTCATGACAAACTGGAAAGAAAATCAGAGAAGTGTCATTTCATTGGCTACCCTCGCTAGTCTTTTGGATATCGGTTTTACAAACCGACTGAGAACAAAGTGTTCATAGCTCGGAGAGGATTCTTTCTTGA
Source organism: Calendula officinalis (assembly GCA_963853835.1). Classification (NCBI taxonomy): domain Eukaryota; kingdom Viridiplantae; phylum Streptophyta; class Magnoliopsida; order Asterales; family Asteraceae; genus Calendula; species Calendula officinalis. The sequence continues at coordinate 31,049,399 of OY970821.1, read as the reverse complement.
GAGAGAGCTATTATCCAAAGAAGACAGTGGGAGCAAAATTGATCTTGAAGAGTCTCAAGAATCAACCAATGAAATTGAATCGGAACCTATAGTTGACACTAGTACTCAACCTGAGGATGAGACTCATGTTGAACAAAATGATATAACTCCTACAATTCCACGTAGATCCTCTAGAGTTGTTCGCCCTCCTGAGCATCTTGGTGATTATTATGAATACCATATTGCTGAAGGTGATGCGTCGACTGATAATGGTATACCAGTCGATGATGATGAGCCATTAAACTATAAGGAAGCCATGGAAGGCCCTGAGGCCAATAAATGGAAAGAGGCTATTGAGAGCGAGATTCAGTCTATGTATGACAATCAAGTATGGAACTTGGTTGACATTTCACCTGGCACTAAAACCGTTGGGTGTAAATGGATCTTCAAGAAGAAGACAGACATGGATGGGAACATACACACTTATAAGGCTAGGCTAGTTGCGAAAGGTTGTACTCAAACTCATGGAATTGATTATGACGAGACCTTTTCACCAGTAGCCAAGATAAAGTCTATCACGATATTGCTTGCAATCGCCGGGTTTCATGACTATGAAATCTGGCAGATGGATGTGAAAACCGCTTTCCTGAACGGAAAGTTAAATGAGGATGTCTATATGGCACAACCAGAAGGTTTTATCCACAAGCAACATCCCAATAAAGTGTGTAAGCTTGAGAAATCCATCTATGGATTGAAACAAGCATCTCGTAGTTGGAATCTTTGCTTTCACGAAAGAGTCAAACAGTTTGGGTTTTCGAGAAGCGAGGATGAGTCCTGCGTTTATATCAAAACTAGTGGGAGCAATGTAGTCTTCCTAGTATTATATGTCGATGACATATTGCTCATTGGCAACCACATTCCTACACTGCAAGATGTGAAATCTTGGTTGGGAAAGTGTTTTGCAATGAAGGATCTAGGAGATGTAGCGTACATACTTGGAATCAAGATATACAGAGATAGAGAAAAACGTCTAATAGGATTAAGCCAGAGTACATACTTAGACAAGATATTGAAGAGGTTTCATATGCTTGATTCTAAGAAAGGTTATTTACCAATGAACCATGGCATAAAGTTGACTCACAGTCAAAGTCCCAGCACTGAGTTAGAGCGGGATAGAATGAGTCGTATCCCATATGCTTCGGCTATAGGATCGATCATGTATGCCATGATATGTACTCGTCCTGATGTCTCATATGCCTTGAGCATGGTGAGTCGATATCAGGACAACCCTGGCAATGATCATTGGACAGCGGTGAAAACGATTCTCAAGTACCTAAGGAGAACAAAAGATATGTTCTTAGTGTATGGTGGGAAAGACAAACTTGTTGTGGAAGGTTATTGTGACGTGAGTTTCCAAACTGACAGGGATGACTCGTGCTCACAATCTGGGTGGGTATTCTTACTTAATGGTGGAGCTGTTATTTGGAAAAGCTCCAAGCAGCAGTCGGTTGCTGATTACATATGTGAATCTGAGTATATTGCTGCCAGTGAGACAACAAAAGAGGCTACATGGTTAAAGAATTTCATCAGTGACCTTGGTGTCGTAACAAGCATCAAGGACCCATTGAAAATCTACTGTGATAATGAAGATGCAGTCTCATTGACTAAAGAATCCAAATATCACAGTAAAACCAGGCATATACTCAGAAAGTAGCACTATGTGCGAAAACGTGTTGAGGAAGCGGACGTCATCGTGACGAGGGTATCATCGGAGAAGAATCCGGCTGATCCATTCACAAAGCCACTAAGTCGATCCAAGCATGATGCTCACGCTAGGACGATAGGGATTAGATTTCCAAGTGACTTGTATTAGTTTATTTATTGAAACTATATCACAAATATTAAATTGTATGGATTGATGAATTATTTATGGTGATTAAATAATATGCAAGTGTTCTATCATTCATATAGTATTTAAAATTTGAGTTTCAATTTTGCATGTTTAGAACGAAATCCAAAATGATCTAATAGATCATTTAAACGTCCACAGTCGATCATTCTCATGGGAATGAGAAATGAATTAAGATGTCATGGAGAGTATGTAGACTGTTCATAAGATTGAACATAGCATGGAGATTGCTGCTACCCTCATGAGCATTTAAATGGAGATTTTAAATGTTGGACCAACCCATGCTCAGAGTATTACCACATGGACAATTCAAAGGTAATAGTGAGACAGTAATATCATATAGGTCTTAAAACCTAGATACATTAGTCTCCTAGTGAGAGTTCGTGATGCATTGGTTTGCTCCAACGCTATTCGTAACTGGTAGCTATACAGAGTACTTCCATGTGTCATGTAACGATTATGGCACAGACAATGTAAGTCGAAGTTTATTCACTCCTTCTTTCAATAGTATGAAAGAAGAGATATCTGTGGGCCCCCTGTGGATTTGATGTGACAATTAAAGAACCTGCGCAGGTCATGGCCAAATTGAAAGTTCAATTAGTGGTCTAAATAGTCATCATAAATCTTGATCAGGAAACATAGTCGTGACTAGAGATTGACGTTTGTCCGTGTATCTAGTTAACGGGATATCGCGAAGTGAAGGACGTATGATCACTTATCTTAGGAACTGTATTCTGATTAAGTTCAGAGTTCAGCAGCTGCATTGATTGGACATTTTAAAAGTATGCTTGACAGATGTTTATAGTTGATGAGATGTCCAAGTGGGAGACTGTTGGAAATGGTGTCCAATGTCATCAAATAAACGGTTTGACTTGGTCAACGTAAATTAAAGTCCTACTGGGGTTGCTCTTGAGGCACAACCGAACACGAGAATAAACGAACCGGGCTTTGATTAAATGTATAATCGAATGTATAACGGGCTAGGTGGCCTGGAATAAGTTAATGGGTAATTAACTGGTTATTCCATATCGGGCTTGGTTTAATTAATGGTTTAATTAAACAAGACGGGCTTAGGTTAATTTGAGCCCGACTCAAATAAGGAAACTAGTTTTTCCCAAAACCTATAAATATGGTGCTTGGGGTATTGACCTAATACACACTTTTGGTTTTTGCCTTGCACCCTATTTCGGCCGCCCCCCTTCTCCCTTCGGTCGATTTCCGTCGACGAAGAACCACCGCAGGCCGCCGTACCGCCGCCGCCGAATACGATTTCGGTGGTGTTTCGTTTGGGTTTTCTCAAGGGTACTTTACGCTACGTTGTGGTGTATCGTCTCGTTCGTTGTCAACCTCGATTGTGATCAAGTAGAGGGATTCTTACTTGAATCCTAGTTCGTTGGCAAGTTCTGGCTCGTACTCGTTCGCAAGGATTTGCATCTCCGAGCACCGCTAATAGTATTTATTTATTGCCAATTGCTTTAGATTCGTAGACATAAGCGATCCTTAAGCTTCGTAGTTTAGCGTATTAATTGTTCGTAATTCCGCGACGAACATAGTGACGGTAAATGTGTACGAAACCCAACAGTTATGTTCTACTAGTTTACAACATAACTAAGCGGATGTTCTAAATCATATCATTAGATATCATATAACAAATTAAAATTATATTAGTTCTCCTTTTCATAAATCTAATACATTCTTTTTGTAAAAATTAAATTCATACATAACCTCAGTTTTCATTTGGTTAGAATGAATCAAGATTTATCATTTACTCATATCAATATCCTAAATTCAAATTAATATTATGATCTTGGCAATCCTAAACGTTAAGATACGGAGTATTAAAATATATAGATAGATGCGTAAGCGTGTGCACAAGTAAATCCGCACGCACGGACGCACATAAATATCGAGATAAATTGCCATTCTTAATTTACATGTGTTATTGAGATAAAAAAAAATGTCAATAAATAGAGCCATGACACAAGGGTTCCATTTGCAAGTTGCAACCACTCACAACGAACATTACAATATGTTGGATTGCTGAGTTTGTTTTGATTATAACATCCACTAAATAACATATATCACATTCATATGATTTAAAGATTTATACTTCGTATTACCGATATGGCAAACTCTTTCCTTGGACCTCAACCTGAGTTCAACATATCCTCTTTTGTAATTTTTTTCTCTAGCACCTTGCTCTTTAATAAAATTCCTTTAAAAAATTTAAGCCGATCACTTTGAAAAAATTTTACTATATAAAACAAGCCCATCACGCCCGTCACCATGACTTGTCTATAAGGTGATCACAGTCCAAAAATCGAACTGAAACCGACCGAACCAAAACCGAAAATGATAAATTTTCAAAACCGAAACCGAACTGATTATATGTTTTCGGTTTTGGTTCGGTTCGGCTCGGCTCGGTTCGGCTTTGGTTTGGTTAATTAGGCCAAACGCTCATCCATTTCCGAAGACCAAACCGAACCAAAACGAAACTCATAGAACCGAAACCGAAAACGATGAGTTTTTAAAACCGAAACTGAACCGATAACATGTTATCGGTTTCTGTTCGGTTCGGTTTCGGTTCGTTTTTTTCCCCCTAAATGTTCACCCCTACCTGTAACTTACCGCCAACAATGGTGTTCCCCAATGCTATCCGCCTCAAAAAGGTTACGTCGAAGGTGTTGCAAGTACTCTAATTTTTGGTTTACTTTCCAAAATAATGTAATCTTGCAAAAATAATCATTTTATACGCACTTACAATTTACATCGGAAAATGAGTCAAATTACCACTTTGCAAGAAAAATAAAGCTATGTCGATAAGATTAAACATCAATTTAAAATTTACAACACAAATAAAAAGCGACTTAGGTCACTTTTTTTTCCTTTTCTAACTTACCTTCCCTGTTCTTTTAAACGACTTCATAGTACGTTTTTTTTAGAGAGAGATACAAGTTACATAAGTAGTTGCCCATTTGCAACCAGTGGAGAATACATTACGTGTCAGCTGTGCCAAGAACTTATGATTATTTTCAACGTTTGTAGTCATTTGCAACGCAGTGACTTGTATACATACGTAGAATTCCTAAAAGTGCTAGCTTAAAGGTGGTCAAGTCGCACTTAGAAGGAGATTTAAAGGTGGATGACTTACAATCATGTGATCATGTCAGCAAATTAAGTACTATTGCCTTTTCAACTCAACCAATATTGACATAATCCTATATGTGTTGCAATGTTTTTTCAACAAGGAATATGAAGTTATTACTTTTAAGATATTACATATAAATGAAGAAATAAACAGAAAATCTTATGTTCACCTCCTTGTTGTCATAGAGTTTACCCTCCCTGACTTCGGACTACCCGTAAAATATGTGGTCGTAGTTGGAACTCAGGTCGTATTGGGATTAGTCGTGCACGCTTGACCCGCGGGCTCGTGTGGGTCCGTCTTATCCACCTGGTTCTTGACCAGCTGGTTGGTGTGATGAAAATTCAACCTGCTAATTTAGGAAAGTATGTGTGCTGAAAATTAATACTTTTATTTTTGAGAAAGTGACAAATGCATTATATATAGTAAAAATAAAGATTCTAACAAAACGATTGATCTATTGTAGTGCTTAACAAATCCTTGGAACGACTGAAATCTTTTTGTTTACCTTCTCTATTTAACTTAACATCAAGTGATAATCATTTTTTTTTTATCAACATACACCTATACAAACTAATAATACCTTGCACATGTTTTAGACTAACTCACAACCTTTCAGTCAATGAACCATTCGCATATGGCTAGGCAAGAAGCCGGTTGTTATCAACTAATATTCATACACACTTTATTAAACCCGTTTCAATAGTTTTATATAAGGAGACACTTCAAATAAAAGTTACAGTATTTCTTTTTCTTGCACCATATGAATTTTGTTTAATTACTTTCCAAGTCAATGGTAATGATCACAATCCAAGAGTCACTCGTGGACCAAGTCTACATTTTGCACGGTATATCTACTAGTGAGTTTCGTCGTACAACCTCATTTGGTTTGAGGTGGGGGTGCAACACTACAATTATATAGAATAAGTCAATCTTATAGTCAAATGACAAATGACCTTTGTCAACGTTAATGATTTTTCAGTTAGTTGTTATGTAATTTTAAACCTTTTGAAACGATAAGCACTAAAATTTGGAAAAGGTCAAAAAGCCTATGTTGTGTCATCCATTAACTAATGGTCAGCTGTTTGATATGATTATGTGAACACTTCTCGACTAACTGGGTTTGAACCTTTCATACATGGGCCTTCTGGGCCCAATACCAACGCCTTTTAATCTTTTAAAAACATACTTCGTATAATATAATCTTTTATCTTTATATATAATAAAAAAAACGTTTTTTAATTCACGGTACGTCACTCTTTTCACGTCATAATGACATCATAATTCGTTGTCACCTCCTTGCCAACTGTGCGCCATCTATTCACGTTCAAAATTCAAAAGATTATACAATCAGTTATTTTGCTGAACAGATTATGCGATTACATTTCCTTTACATTTAAATATTTTTAAAAGTTTTAGAAAGCATTAATTTTAGGTAACATCATTAATTGGAAAAATAACGAGACAAATTCTAAAGATGTGATTGATAATATTCATTTAAGTGTTTTTCTAACTCATGCTTTAAAGGTATGAAATTAAAAGCATTGAGTGTAGTTATATTTACCATTTATATTGAAAATTTTATTTAATAGTTATAAAAATTAGACTTAATTAAATGCATTTTTTGATTTGTTAGTAAATGTTTTGCTTAATTAGTGTTTCTAATCTCATTGGCATGAGTTAGCCAAACACTTCATTTAAATATATTCAAAAGTTTTAGAAAGCATTAATTTTCAGTAACAACATTAATTGGAAAAATAATGAGACAAATTCTAAAGATGTGGTTGATGTAAAGTAATTGGAAAATGAGTTAATAAAGGATTGTGTTAGTCCCAAGACTAAGTAAATAAGATTTGATGCTCGATAGCTAAGAAGAATAAACAACAGCTGAAGTATGTATCTCAGCTGAAGCAAGTATATACAATAAACCTTCAGCTGAGTACGTACTTAGCTTTAGGATACAAGTCAAATCAGCAGCTATTAACGAGAGTTCATTCGAAGTCTATGACCAAAGGACAAAGACAAGAAGAAGACTATTCAGCTGATTGTGGAATCAGCTGATAGTACCTGCTGCAGATGAAGACTTAAAGGAAATGTTCATTGACACCTTGAACATTTTCCTTTCCGCTCAAAGAAGAAGAAAACGATGAAGATCTTCTATTTTGGAATAGAAGATAATGTCAGTACAACTTCATCGTTTGTCCCTCAAGCATGTAAAGAGAAAGTCAACAACTTCTGTACTTGTGTAGTACACCTTTCACTGTGCGTCAGAAAAGGTACCGGAAGAAGTGGACACAAAGTACACTCGGGACAATAACTTGTGCAATAGCATTTAATGATCCATGGCAAGTCTACATCGACGAATAATATGTTTACACGTCGTCAAACTTGTGGACTAAGGAACATGGATCTTGGGCTATAAATACAGATGTAAATGCTTGCATTTACAACACCTTTAGAATACCCCTAGAAATCATAAGCACAAGAACATTCTCTGAGAGTTAGTTATTGTCTAAGTATTAACTCCTCCATAGTTATTACTAAGGAAGGCATTAATATCAGCTGTTAGTATCAGCTGATATAACTCTAAGTGTATACTCTTCTAGTTTGAGCGGTCTAAAGTGTCAACTCAAGTATAGAGTTTTAGGTAGTGTGTGCTATCTATTTCCGCAAACTCTGTATTGTATTAAGTTGTTTTTAATAAAACTCTTAATCATTGGAATCTTGTTGTTATTTACTTATCGTATCTTCGTTACTCGGTCATAACGCAACACGGTTGTGTTGTTGGGATCCAACAACTAGTATCAGAGTGGGTGTCAAAATTGTTTTTCCATCAATTTTGAGCATCTGTTATGGCTGAACCTACATCATCAGATCTTCCATCATCTGGAAAACCTCCCAAACTAACTCAAACCAACTATCCCATGTGGAAAACGCGTATGTTGTCCCACATGGTTACCTATCACCTAAAAATACAAGATAATATAATGATAGGAAAATACGTTCCCAAAACCCTTATTCCTGGAACTCCTGAAGTCCCAGAACACTATGTTGTGAAATCTGAGGCTCAATGGACAGACGCTGAAAAACGTCTTGTTCACTTTGAGAATAAAGGAAGGGATATGCTTTTTCAAGTAGTTGGTGATGAACTGTATCACAATATACAATTTTGTGATTCAGTTAAAGAGATGTGGGAGAGGCTGGCTGAAGTTTATGAAGGCACATCTGTTGTGCGTGAACATAACAAAAACATGCTCATACATGATTATGAACTGTTTAAAGCCAAGCCTAGTGAGACTATCTCTCAAACATTCAATCGTTACAACATTCTGTTAAACGAGCTGAAGTCTCATGGGGTTGATAAGGACGATATGTCCAAAATGTGTTTCTAAATGGGCTACCATCATAACTTGCATGAGTACGTCTCCTACTTTGAAAGATTATACTCTTTCCTCTCTCTATGGTATGTTTCTAAGCCATGAGAGAACTGTACTCAACAAATTTCAACCTCCAAAGGACTCTAAGGCGAGTCCCTCAGGATCTTCGACTGCTCTTGTTTCTCTAAATAAGCCCATCAGAATCGAATATCCTCCATCAGATGATGAAGCTGACAGTGCTTCAGCTGCTGGTTTGTTCAGCATGCCTGAAGTCAGCATTGAAGAAGTTGATGAAGACGAAGACAACGAAGCCCTTATAACTGAGCTAGCCTTACTTGTTAAAAATAGAAAATTCTTCAAAAACAAGTCTGGCTCCTCAGCTAGAGGCTCGAGTAGCAGATCTATCTCATCAGCTGTGTCTTCCAGACCCTCTGGAAGTACACCTGACATCTCTGAGATAACTTGCTACAACTGCAACAAGAAGGGACACTATGCTAACGACTGCAAGCAGAAGAAAGCTAGTTCATCATCTTCAACTGGTGAGTCCATTGAAGAAAAATACAAAAAGCTACAAGCCTTCACCAAAAAGATTTTAGAAGAAAAGAAGGCACTTGAAGGCAAAGCTGCTGACAAGGGTCTTGTAGCTGAAACTCATGATTGGGCTGACTCTGGTGACAGCTCATCTGATGATGATGAACAAATGGCCACAATGTGTTTGATGGCTCGTGCTGATGATGATGAAAGTATTACAGCTGATGATGCTAGTTCCTATAAATGGGTCAACATTGTTCACAAAAAGGTAACCTCTCTAATCTCCGCTGAGGCTACTAAATCTAAAGAAATTGTTGATTCTATTATTTGTGACTTGCACTTCATTGATCAGCTGAAAGGTGAATGTTTGGATAAACATAATGCTATTCTACGTGAAAATGCATTTTTAAAAGAATGCTTAATTGACCACAAAACTTTAAAAGAAGAACTTTCTGAAATGAAATTTATTAACTCAGTTCTTCAACATGATCTAAGTGAAAAAGTTAAAGATCTTGAAGCAATTAAAAAGATTTGTGAATCATGGTCTCGTTCATCCAAACGTGTGAGTGAATGTGTTAACTCACAAATCCCTAGTCAAGTACAAGCTGTACTAGGAGGAGATTTCCTAGCTGCAGCCGCTGTACCTGACAGAAGTACAGATGATCTGTACTATTCTTCAGCTGATGCTTCTGTGCTAGCTAAAAAATTGGTTTTTGGTTCCTTTGTTATGTCTATCAAAACCTATGCTACTGAGATGTCCTCAGAAGATCCTTCTGTGGCTACTGGTGAAGAATCATCAAATGACTCTTCTGCCATGGTAGTTAGGACACCCACTGTAGTCTTTGTTGAACCTAGAAAATCTGTCTCGGGTTCAGCACCTGCTGCATCTTCTGCTAGATCTCAACAGAAGACTAGAAGAACAGCAGGAAATAAAAATGTTCTTACACCCTCCAAGGGTGAGCCAGCTGGAGTTCGTACTCGAGCTGCAAAGAACAAAGGTAAAGTGTGTCTAAGGACACTCCAAGTCCTTCTTCAGCTGTGTCTGTCAGACGGCTGAAAGGAAAGGTCAGCAAGCTGACATCACTCGTTCAAACTCTGACTATCTCTGATAATCAGAAGATGAAGGGTATTTTGGGTCCAGTTCCTAATCCTACTGCCTCGCCCTCTATTCCACTGCAAAGAAACAGAAAATGCTATAAGTGTGGAGATTGTGGGCACATGGCAAGTGAGTGTGACAGCACATGCTTGAGACCTTCCCCACCTTCAGTATGTGAGCCTACTGCAAAGCCAACTTCTGTGAATCCCAGCGGGAAGTCACAAGGACCCACCGAGGTGTGGGTTCCCAAAAAGAACTAACTCTTTTATCTTATGTGCAGGGTGATGAAAGCAAACATGTCTGGTACCTAGACAGTGGTTTCTCAAGACACATGACTGGTTACAAATCCCTGCTGGAAGAGTTTGAAGTTTGTGATGGCCCCTCAGTAGTTTTTGGTGATAATGGTAGAGGCTCAACTAAAGGTTATGTAACCATCTCAAATGGATCCATAAAAATCACAAGAGTTGGTTATGTAAATGGGCTGAAACATAATCTTATCAGCATTAGCCAACTTTGTGATGCAAAGTTCTCAGTGAACTTTAACGAATACAGAGGAACGGCGACAGATAAGAATGGAAAGGTAGTATTAGTTGCTCCCAGAACCAAGAATGTCTATACACTTGACATGAATCCTCAAAATCAAGAAGTCTGTCTATTCTCTCACTCTACTGAAGAGCTGAATTGGCTGTGGCACAAAAGACTATCTCACCTGAACTTCAAAAATATATCAAAGCTGGCGCGAGGTCAGCTGGTGAATGGTCTGCCACAAATCAAATATGAAAAGGATAAGCTTTGTTCTGCATGTGAACAAGGTAAACAACATAAAAGCTCCTTCAAATCAAAGCAATGTTTTTCCATCAACAGCTGCCTTCACATGCTCCATATGGATCTTTTTGGTCCCATGAGCACTGAAAGTCTAGGTGGAAAGAAGTATACACTTGTTATCGTTGATGAATACTCACGATATACTTGGGTTATATTTTTACGCCACAAAAGTGATGCAGCTGATGAAATCATCAAGTTCATCAAAAGGATGGAACTTCTAAACGGGTCTAGAGTCAAGATGCTGAGATCAGACAACGGTACTGAATTCAGAAACAAGACTTTGGAAGATTTCTGTTCAGACGTTGGGATCTACCAAAACTTTTCAGCTGCAAGAACACCTCAATAGAATGGTGTTGCTGAAAGAAGGAACAGAACCCTTATAGAAGCTGCAAGAACAATGCTTGCTGAGTCAAACATGCCTAAGCAATTTTGGGCAGAGGCTGTTAACACAGCTTGTTTTACTCAAAATAGGTCTCTCTATGTGAAGAGACACAAAAAGACTTCTTATGAGATTTTCCGTCAGAGGAAACCTTTCATCGGTTTCTTTCACGTGTTTGGCTGTGTGTGTTTTGTGTTAAACACAAGAGATCAGCTGAGTAAATTTGACTCTAAAGCTGATGAAGCCATTTTCTTGGGATACTCCACTCTATCTAAAGCATATAGAGTTTTCAACAAAAGAAGACAAACATTGGAAGAGTCCATAAATGTTACTTTTGAAGAACACTCAAAAGCTTTGGACCCCTCCTCTGCTGACTCGTCTGATGCATTTCAGAGATCAGCTGAATCATCCCCTGATGATACAACTGAAGCATTCTCCGATGCTTTAAATCTCTTTGATGTTCCCGTAAATGAATCAGATGAGACATTTCATGATGCTCCTACATATCTTGTGGACATTGCAGCTGTTCAACAAGAGATTCCAACAGTTAGAGCATCATCCAAGGCTACTTCTAAGCCACCTCTTCATACTTCAAGAAGATCAGTTCAAAATGAAGTAATCCATCCTGCTGAGCAATCAGCCGCTCAACAAGGATCTAATTCTGTTGAATCTTCCTCTTCTACTGCTGCTCCTCAATCTAAGTGGACCTCAGAACATCCAATTGAGTTAATCATTGGAGATCCACAGCAGGGAGTTGTCACTAGAAGTAAAGCATCATGAAATCTTTGCTTATGGTCTTGTTTTCTAGCAACTGAAGAACCGAAAAATATTAAGGCTGCTTTAGAAGACTCAAGCTGGATTCAGGCGTTGCAGGAAGAACTTAACCAATTCGAGGTCAACAAAGTATGGCAGCTGGTGCCTCCACCAGCTGGAAAGACAATAATTGGTACTAAATGGGTATTTAGGAATAAAATGGATGAAGAAGGTGTAGTTATTCGCAACAAAGCTAGACTTGTTGCACAAGGATACAGACAAGAGGAAGGAATCGATTTCGATGAAACATTTGCTCCAGTGGCTAGGCTTGAGGCTATTAGAATATTTCTAGCCTACGCTGCTTACAAAGACTTCACAGTTTTTCAGATGGACGTGAAAAGTGCTTTCTTAAACGGGAAACTGCAAGAGGAAGTGTATGTTAAACAACCACCAGGGTTTGAAAATCCTAAGTATTTAGACTATGTGTTTAAACTGGATAAAGCGCTGTATCGGTTGAAACAAACTCCTCGTGCATGGTATGATACACTCTCCACGTTCCTCATAGCAAATGATTTCACCAGGGGAAAGATTGATAAAACCTTATTCATTCGCAAAATCAAAGGTGATATCATTCTTGTTCAAATTTATGTGGATGACATAATTTTTGGTGCTACTGATGAAAAACTTTGTAGACGTTTTTCAAAACTTATGTCTACAAAGTATGAGATGAGTATGATGGGTGAATTGACATATTTTCTTGGCTTACAAGTTAAACAATCTAAAAATGGAATTTTTATAAATCAAGAAAAATATATCAAAGATCTTTTAACGAAATTCGATATGAATTCATCATCATCCATGAAAACACCAATGGCTCCTCCAAACAATTTAGATGCTGACATCACTGGTAAGTCAGTGGATGTCACATTCTATAGAGGAATCATTGGATCATTACTCTATCTCACCGCCAGCAGACCAGATATTATGTTTGCTACTTGAATGTGTGCTAGGTATCAAGCTGATCCTAGAGAATCTCACTTAATAGCTGCAAAAAGAATTTTGAGGTACCTTAAGGGTACTCCAAGCCTAGGTCTTTGGTATGCCAAAGACTCCGGGTTTGATCTAATTGGCTATTCAGATTCAGACTTTGCAGGTTGCAAAATGGATAGAAAGAGCACCACTGGAGGATGTCAGCTGCTTGGTGGAAAGCTAGTCAGCTGGACAAGCAAGAAACAAAGCACTGTTTCTACCTCCACAGCTGAAGCAGAATATGTTGCTGCTGGAAGCTGTTGTGCTCAAGTCCTTTGGATGAAGAATCAGCTTGTTGATTTTGATATGAACTTCTGCAAAGTTCCTATCTATTGCGATAACACGAGTGCTATTGCAATCAGCAACAATCCAGTTCTTCATTCTAGAACCAAACATATCGACATAAGGTATCATTTTATTAGAGATCACATTGAACAAGGTGACGTGGAACTCCACTTCATTTCAACTGACCTTCAGCTGGCTGATCTATTCACTAAGCCTTTAGATGAAAAATGATTCAACTTTTTGATCAGCGAGTTAGGTATGTTGAATGCTTGAATCAACTGCTGAAGTACTATCAGCAGCTGATAAGATTCACATTGTTACTTAGTACATTCAGCTGACTAAAACCTTTTTGAATTTATCAGTCAGCCGAATAAAATCTCTTAAATGATAACTTATCATGTTTTATAAGTTAAAACGTTTGGTTCTCCCATAAAAAGGCATCTTTCAACCCTATCCACATGTTCTCTGTGGCAAATATTTCCACTCAAGTGAAAATATTTGGCATTTATGAGGGACAAGACACCCTGACACAGAAACGGCTCCACTACCCTGACACAGAAACCGCTCCACTACCTCACATTGTCACATCCAACCTCCCTTGCACGATAACCAACGTGTCTCTAGTTGGTTTATAACTATCCATTTATGACCCGGTTCAAATTTAAATCTTTACCCAAACCGGCCCATAAATCCCTATAAATACCCATCCATTCTCCACTCCTCATCATCACTCCCACAATTCTTTCTCCAAAAACCCTCGATTTCTAAACCTTTATCTTTCTTCCCTCTCTCCTCAAAATGCCGAAGAAAGCCCCAAAGGTTTCTCTTACTAGGGCTGCTATTGAGTTCTATCAGAACTCAAACCTAGTAGGCAACTTTTCCCCACCGGATGATCTTGTCGATATTTATCGACCAGTTGTGACGTTTGTGCATCACTGCCCCATCCGTGGTGCCTTTACCAGAGTCACCAAGAGTATCATTGAGCTCGTGCGTGATTTCTGGATGTCCGCCTCCGCTCCTGGAGACGACATTACTGCGCAGGTTGGAGATCATCAAATCACCATTTCTCTTGATGATTTCCGAGTTGCCTGCGGATTCGATTATCTGCAACCTGGTGAAGAATATCAGCAGACTAAATCTGCTGATGAAGCTAAAGCGAGTCTAATCCGTATCACTGGATACAGATTAGAAAACGAAGAAGACAGGGTGCCGATCTTCAAGAAGTCTCAGCTGTCGAGACCCTGGGCCTATTTCTTTACCCACATCATTCAGGGTATCGGAGGCAATTCCGGGTCTCTCAACCAGTGCAACTCCAGCATGCAAGTCTTTGCTGAAGCCCTAGTCACTGGTCAGCGGATCGACTACGGGAAACTGGTGTACGAGGAGGTCAAGACGAAGCTGAAAAGCAAGGGAAATCATATTTCCTATCTTCGCTTTTTCACATTGTGCATCGCACATGTGATGGTTGAAAAGCTGGAGATCAGTTATGAAGACCTTCCAGGGGATTCTGTGATGGTTCGTTCCATCGCTAGCATCATCTTCCAAAGGAAGGAAGATGAAAGAGAATTTCCTCTCACCTCGTACATGCTGAAGATCATAGATGATCGAGTCAGATCCAAAAGGGATCGAAAGAAGGGCGCAACATCGAAGAAATCTGCCCTCCAAGAAGGTAAGTCCTTTTCTCATCTGAAGAGACTTCCATCGACTGATCGCACACAAACTGTTGATGGAAATACCACCACTTCCACTAGGATCTCAATGCCCATTAACGTGGAAATTATGAATACGGGTGATATTCAACGTGGTGGGAAGAAGCGTGTGAAACGATCTGCTCACCGCCCTGATTCTTCCTCTTCATTCTTTTTATCATCTTCTTCCACTTCCAGCGCCCCTTTTTCTCCTCAGCTGAGGGTAAGAGGGTATGCTACCTTTGGAGATGATGATGTTGTTGATGATGTTGAGCTGGCGATCGCATCATCATCAGGATTCAGCCGGGATCCGCTGGGTTCTCACTCGAGATCCCAGTTGGAAGGATTACGATCAGATGCCATGCCAGTCTCTGTGAATAGTCCTTCTCATTTTCATTCTGGCAGTGTTTTTCCAGGAACTCCACCAACAATTGGAGCTCCTGTTCAGACACTCTCGGCTGATCCTCTTTTTCTCCCCTATATTCTTCAACCTCCCTCTGTTGATTTCTCAACAAGTCAGCAGACTTCAAAACGGCAATTTCGTTCTTTAGGAGTTAGTGCCGGCTCCACACCTCTACGTAGCTCCTCGACCGATTCATTATATGTCATTGTAACAAGGGAACAAACTCCACAAGCAACCTCAGTCTCTCAACAGACTGCTGGTGAAGTTTTCGGCTCAACCCAAGCCACCCGAGTGTCAGCTGCACACACACCACCCCCAAATTCTTCATCACTCCCTGAGTCATCAGCTGATGATAAATTGACTGGAAACCAAGTCAATCTTGAAGCTGTTCTTTCTGTTTCCCACAACGTCACCGGCTTAAACCAGCAGGTGATCAAGGAAACCACCACCACCAATGAAGAGACAACTTTAGACCAAGTTGTTACTGAGGCAACTACCTAAGCTGCCAGTGATCGCGAACGTATTCGCCAACCGAGCTGTGAGGAAGCTGACCCACCACCCAGACGAATTCTTCCTCCAGTCTCCATAACAGTTTCGCCGGCTGTTGAGACCGAAGCACCAGATTCTCTAACAGCATTTCATATGATGTTTGATTCTGCTGATATCCCCATTCAGCAGTACATCTTTTCAGATGATGAAGAGATGCATGAATCTGGGCTTCAAACTGTTTTGACAACTGAAGTAGGCACTTCTGTTTTAACCCCAGAAGTTTCAGTTGGACCCATCTCACCCCCCATAGTTTCTGAGGAACCCATAGGAACTCTTCTTCCTACCTCGGGAACACCTTCTTCCACAGCTGAGGTTACCCCTCAAGCTGGAGACATGCCGGACCCCCTCCCAAAAGGGTCCAAGTGTCCCATGCTGAATCCAGCAAAGCTGGAGGAAGCATTCCCATCAGAGCCGCTGCTGCTCTGATGTCTAGTGTTGTTACATCCCAGATTCGACCTGGGATGGCCAAGCTGAGTAAGCAGATGGACACCCTTCGCAGGGATGTTCCAAAGAAGTTTGTTGCTACTGCTGAGAAACTCTCTTCCAGCATAACTTCTCTGCACACTGAGGTTCACACTCAGACTCCTCAGCTGGCTCTTCTTACTGAGCAGATTCAAGGCACCTCCAAAGGGTTCACCTCCCTCAAAGAATATCTTCAGCAAGAGGTGAACTCCATTCGCGAATCTGCCAGTGTCGAAAAAGACAAGCTTCTCTCCGAAGCTCGAGCCACAGAAGCTAAATTCGATCGACAGATGGATACCTTGACTTCCAAGGTGTCTCCTCTTCTTACAGTTGTCAATCAACTGACCACTGCTCATAGTCACCTTTCTACGGCTATTGAGGGGTCTGCTTCTACTGTGTCCACAAGGTTGGACAGGTTGGAGACGGAAGTCAGCTCGTTGACATCTCAGGTTGCTGGTCTCCAAGGCACTCTCAACCTCATTCTACAAAAACTAAATGAGGGTGCCGCTGCTGCTCGTCCTACTTCAGCACCAGAGAGTACCCCTCTTCTTCGGGCAATCTCTGAGGGGGAGAAAGAGGCCACTTCAGCAGGTGAACAACATGGTGAACGAGAAAGTTCACAACTCATAATCACCTCTGCTGTTGGAGCCAATACTGAACACGTTCCAGCAGGTGACAACTCAAGAAATCCACCTATCACCTCTGCTGGAACATTAGAAGAAGAAGCTGAAACCTTAACTGGTTTTACTAAAATCGTTGATTCTTTTGAATCAGTTGAGGTCCCAAAAGTCCAAGCCCCGCAAATCCAAAACCCTCAGCCTATTTCACAAGAGATTCCTCATCCTGCTGAGGGGGAGCCTACATCTGCTGTGGTTGAAAACCTCATTTTAAATGAAGTTGGATCCGCTTCTGATCTCGATACAGCCTTAGCCCTTCAAAGAAAAACTCATGAAGAGCTGCATCGAAGAGCTGAAACTCAAAGAGCTGAGAACATTAGGTTGTTCAACAAAGTTCTTAATCAGCGTAGGCAGGAAGCAAAGATTACCAGCGTAAGGGCCCCCAAATTCGATCCCAGCTGCCCTGATGAAATTATAATAACAAGGGCTGGGAGTGCGGTGCTCCATGAAAAGTTCTCTCTGAACAAGATCAGCCTCATTCTCAACTACGATGAATGGAAAGAGGCTGAAGCAGCTGCCAGAACTGCGAAACCATCGCAGATTATAACAGAACTGGTAAATGAGATTCAATTCGCAATCTACTCCTTCAAGACTCAATGCGATGAAATCAGGAAACATGCTCCTGAATTGGTATATCGCGTACCTCCTGAATTGTATGAATCTCAAGCTGCTGTTGTCAGAAAGACTGCTGGTGAAAGCTCCTCAGCGAGATGGGAGAAACGTAAGTCCGTTCTCCTTGAGCCTCTTGCTGACTCCAGACCACTGGATATTGGGTCGTCAATCATATTTGCTAAACGAACAAAACCCAATATCACAAAAGCCGTTCCCACGGGAGTTAACTTTGTCCCTGGGCTGATCGTGAAAGAACCAATTCACGGCTTTTGCTATCTGGAGAAGAAGGTGCAATGCTTCCAGCGGGCAGATGAGTTGGAAATGTGTGATGTGGATCAACTCATGACCTATCACAAGCTGCTGAGTTCATCTACTGAAGAGGGAAGAGAAATGAAGAACCTAATAGACTCAGCCTTCCGCTCACTGTATCGCAATGTCGTTGGATAAGCTATATCCAAGGCATTATATTTTTTTTGATTTTCCTTGTATTTAAATTTCATTATCAATAGAAAATCAAAACTTTGTAATATACTTGTAAAAATTGTAAAAAGATAAACATATACAAAAGAACCCTAAGGGTCAAAGTACATAAGTATTCAGCTGACTTCTTTCAGCTGAATCATTACAGGGTTACACTTATACGGCTATTCGACTGCATCAAATAGGGGGAGATTGTTAGTCCCAAGACTAAGTAAATAAGATTTGATGCTCGATAGCCAAGAAAAATAAACAACAGCTGAAGTATGTATCTCAGCTGAAGCAAGTATATACAATAAACCTTCAGCTGAGTACGTACTTAGCTTTAGGATACAAGTCAAATCAGCAGCTATTAACGAGAGTTCATTCGAAGTCTATGACCAAAGGACAAAGACAAGAAGAAGACTATTCAGCTGATTGTGGAATCGGCTGATAGTACCTGCTGCAGATGAAGACTTAAAGGAAATGTTCATTGACACCTTGAACATTTCCCTTTCCCGCTCAAAGAAGAAGGAAACGATGAAGATCTTCTATTTTGGAATAGAGAATAATGTCAGTACAACTTCATCGTTTGTCCCTCAAGCATGTAAAGAGAAAGTCAACAACTTCTGTACTTGTGTAGTACACCTTTCACTGTGCGTCAGAAAAGGTACCGGAAGAAGTGGACACAAAGTACACTCGGGACAATAACTTGTGCAATAGCATTTAATGATCCATGGCAAGTCTACATCGACGAATAATATGTTTACACGTCGTCAAACTTGTGGACTAAGGAACATGGATCTTGGGCTATAAATACAGACGTAAATGCTTGCATTTAAAACACCTTTAGAATACCCCTAGAAATCATAAGCACAAGAACATTCTCTGAGAGTTAGTTATTGTCTAAATATTAACTCCTCCATAGTTATTACTAAGGCATTAATATCAGCTGTTAGTATCAGCTGATATAACTCTCAGTGTATACTCTTCTAGTTTGAGCGGTCTAAAGTGTCAACTCAAGTATAGAGTTTTAGGTAGTGTGTGCTATCTATTTCCGCAAACTCTGTATTGTATTAAGCTGTTTTTAATAAAACTCTTAATCATTGAAATCTTGTTGTTATTTACTTATCGTATCTTCGTTACTCGGTCATAACGCAACACGGTTGTGTTGTTGGGATCCAACAGATTGATTGATTAACCAGTGTTTTTCCGACAAATGGTGGCGGTTAGTGATTCAATTAAAATAATACAAATTAAGTTAAAGATTATGTCATTTGAGATGCACTCATATCCATTTCTACATTCCAGATTATCAAAAAGAAAAGTTAAATAGAACATTGGGTTTCATTTTTATCATGCCGATTTTGCCGAGTGAGCCTAAAGCGAGTTTAGTTCCATTTTTTATTTTTGATTAAACGTTTCATTAATGTAAATCCATATTTGTGTACATGTTTAATATGAGCAGGAAATGTTAGAGAAACATAGTGCACCAAAGTTTTGGAAGAATTTTAACGTTACAGACCTTGATGGTGATGCAAATGACAATGATGTATGACATACTATCTCAATATTTACAAAAGGTAATGGGTTGATAACTTTCTGTTAAATAACTCATAAATTTAGACCTGTATTTATTACTCCTTATCAAAAGCATGCTCATAATATACATAACATTTCTTCTTTCATGACTGAGTTCAAGTTTATAGTTCTTTATAGCAACAATTTCTTTTCCCCTCATCTTCAGGTTTTATTGCTAATTCTTGGATGATCTTGGGGCTAAATGGTCATTTGTTTTAATTTTATGTTTGAGAAACCATTTACAAGTGTTATTTGCATTTAAGTTTTGCCTCACAAGAATCATTATTTAATCAGAAAGTTATATTATTTCTACTATTTCCAGCAAATGTAATTTTCATGCATATATTTTAACTATTTTTAGGCCATTAATAAGGCCCTTATAGTAATCTACATGATTTGGAATTTAGCAATGTGTACAGTTTAATTTTATGATCTTCAATTCCCTATAATGTATGACAAATAATATTTGTAACTTTACGTATTCGAATTTTTATTTTGAAATTTTTTATAAGTCACCCGTAATTTATCACGAGTTATAAGCTAGTCTTTACATAAAATTATAAAATGACAAACATCATCTAATATAAGCACGCCTTAATATTCATCACCCATATAATTACATTTACAAAATACACACAAGCAAATCACAAAGAAAGACCCCTACTTTGAGTTTCTTAATTAATAAAAACATATAAAGTTACTCAATTTCAAGACCACAAATATATACAAACTTCATATATTAAACCAAGTCAAACTCGGTCAAAGACAGTACCTTCTTCTCTTATTCGGCAGCGTTGTTCTTGGAGAATATTCAAGCGACATTACTCCTTTTTCTATAACAGAAGTAAGTGCTTCATGAACAGATTCAACAATATCTTCATTTGTGGTGAAATCGAATATAATTTTTACATGCTCTCCTAGAGTTGACAATTCTACCCTTTCTATGTTGACTTTTAGCTCAGCAAGGGCTTGTTTTATATCGGTTAGGAGCTCGGATCGGTACTTGCAACAGAAGGAAACGCGAAAAGTCAAACATCCGTTGACTGTAGCCTGGTCAACATTTTCAATTTTGACTTCATCGGTATCTTGTGGCATTAGTAAACCTTTACTGGCTTGTGTTGCGTTTGTTTTCAGTTGTTTCACTTGGCGGATGACTTCAGCGAGTAAAGTGGCTTTGTCCATCTGTTTTAAATTAAATTAAATGTCAATATATTTCTTCTAGAACACACTCTTTGACTTCAAAGTCAAACTGGCTAAATTTAAGATCAGAATTAAGTGAGAGAAATCATCAATTCTGAATCTGTAAAATAAATATACAACTTTTGTTTCACGTTAAAAGGGATAATATTATAATTTAGAAACTGAAAGTAAGAATACCCCTCAAATTTGAGTATGGGTACTAATATGTTTGACCTCAAATATTTAATGAAGTTTACCAAATATTTAATTACAATAATTTTACATATTCAAGATTATATCATTGACTCTATATAATATAACATAAATAAAGCCATTATTTCCATAACAAGTGTCATCTAGTAGTCCATAGTAGTTAGCAACTTTAGCTTTCAAACAACAATATTTTTTGCTATTCAAACAACAATATTTTATATATGAACCCCATGGAAATTGCAGCATTTGATCAATAGATTCAATATATAGTTTACGTATAAAAGAGTTAAATACCTGAAACACCCTATAATAAAGAGTTAAAGACAAATAAAGGAACTATGTAGACTTAAATCCACACTAACTATATATTTGTAATGGTGATAATAAACACAAAGCTAGTTTTTTTACTCAAGATCTTCCTAAAAAAGGATAAATTTTGCAACTTTCACAACACAAAGGTGGTAAATTGATAATATCACTACCTTTACAAAAACTTCTTAGAGTCTTGCCTAGGAGTAGGAGTGTTCACGAGTCGAGCTTTTAACGAGCTACTCGAGTTCAATTATATAGAGGTCGAGCCTATACTAATTCGATCTCGAGTCGAGCTCGAACATAAAACTCGACTCGATTAATTTCACGAGCCGAGCCTAATAATTTAATACTCGACTTGGCTTGTTCGATAGCTCGTTTAGTCTCGAGCCGAACGAGCCAGGCGATCTTAACGAGCCGATCCTAACGAGCCGAAACTGTGTTGTATAAAATAAGTACAAGTTTTGGTGCAAGAAGTATAAGAGTATACATATATTGTGTTAACGAGTCGAGTAATTAACTAGCTTTTCAAGTTTGTAAATTAGTTCATTTATAAAATATGAAATCATAAACGAGTATCGAGCTCGAGCTCGAACACTAATATAAATATTCGAGCTCGAGCACAATTTTTAAAACTTATTCGAACTCGAATCGAGCTCGAGTCGAGTAATTAGTAAACGAGCCGAGCCCAAAAAGATATCAACATCAATCTACATTTTGGCAAACAAAAGAAAATATAATATTTGGCCGCCATCATAAGTTTAATGTGACATGGCAATGACACAAATGTAACCATTTGAAGCAAGTAAAGCAATGACAAGAATATTGAAAACGACAAATAAATTCCATTTAACAAATAGGCTTCAAGATTAGTAAAAAGGCACAAGCAAATTCAACAACGGCACACAAATGACTTAAAGTTCTTGACTTTTAGTTGTATATTAAAAAGTCAACCATGGAACTCCCCTTGTTGCTAAATGTTCAAATCATAACTACCACAAAAGGACCATATGTGTGCAATTTTGCATGATATCAAGTTACCAAATCAAGCCAAACCAAACTCTAAGGGAGCGTTTGGTTTGCTGGAATGTTTCTGATGGAATTGGAATTTAGGAAGGAATTGGAATTGTCAGGAATTGGATTCAAATTCCTTACTCTGTTTGGTTGGCAGGAAATGGAATTGAAATTTAGTAAAAAGACGAATGTGCCCTTATTCGTGTAGGTGGTGGTGGTGGCGACAACGGTAGTGGTGGAGGCGGTGCGTGGCGGTAGTGGTGGGTGGCGATGGTGGGTGGCGGTGGTGGTGGCGGGAGGTGGTGGCAGCGGTAGTGGTGGAAGCGGTGGGTGGCGGTAGTGGTGGTTGACCGTAGTGGTGGGTGGGTGGTGGCGGTGACGACTGGTGGTGGTGGAGGGTGGTCGTAGTGGTGGTGGTGGCGGAGGTGGTGGGTGGTTGTAGCGATGATGGGTGGCGGTGGTAGTTTGTGGGCGGTGGCGGAGGGTTGTGGCGGTGGCGGGTGGTGGTGGCGGCGGAGGTGGCGGGTGGCGACAATGGTAGTGGTGGGCGGTGGTGGGTGGCGGGTGGTGGTGGGTGGCGGTAGCGCTGGTGGGCGGCGGGTGGTGATGGTGGGTGGCGGTGGGTGGTGGTCGTCGGCGGTGGTGGTGGGTGGTGACGGTGGATGGTGATTGGTTTAAGGTTAAAGGTGTTTAAGGGTAATATGGTAATCTACACATTCCTTCATTCATGGGATTTCAAAATCCTTCCATCTTTGGATGGAATTCACATTCCCTTGTTTGATGGAATGTTTTCCAATCAAGAATTCCAATTCCGTCCAACCAAACATAGGAATCTATAGGAATTGGATTCCAATTCCTTCAAAATCTCAAAGATTCCAGCGAACCAAACGCCCCCTAATGCTTATTCTAAATAAAAGGCTACACTTTAAACATTAAAGAATCAAAATGTCAAGAAGTGCTAATCATTTTAAACATATTAAGCATTATTTCAAGCATAAAACACAAGTTTGTTTTTTCTATATTTGTCCAATAACTAATAGCAACACTACCCTTTTCCAAAATTAGAAATACAATTTTGCAACACATTTCAAAAAGATCAAAAAGTAGCAAAAACACACAAACATCTATTGCACATTAAGATTTCATGATCAAATTTCGATTTATAAAAGGGTAGTATAGACAAAAACCTTATCATTGCAGGGTACAAGTCCTCTTAAAGTGTCAAGATGAGCATTAATCCTTTCTCTTCTCCTTCTTTCAGCTTCACTATGACTCTTTAAAGCCGCCAAAGATTTTTCTTCAGAAATTAATCCATTTTTCTTTCCAATAACTTTACTCTGAGCTTTCACAAGTTCCCCTTTTTCATCATCCAACACTAAAGATTCACAAGATTTCATGAACAATCCATCAACATTTCCACAATCCGCATTAAACCCACTTAAATTCATCAAAGATCCGTCGTCCCCAATTGATCCCGGATGCAAAAAACCATGATTCCAACCATAAAAATCCATTCTTGAAAACACCCTTTAAAGCTATATTTGTATATATTATGTTGTACTATGTATGTGTGTGATTGTGAGCAATAATAGAGATTAAGGAAGAAAAAAAGATGACGATTTCTAATTCTAAGGGTCGACACCAGGAGGACGGATGGTGTTTGCAAACCAGAATGAAACCATACGAAGTGGGAATCTAATGAGTTTAACAAATAAGAGAGATGACGACGATGGTGATTTTGATTTTGTGTTCATATTTTCTTCCACTAGAGGGTAAAAAACAAAAGAGTTTGATCTTAAAGAAATGATTTTATTGAGAAAACATCCACATTTTCTTCTTTATGGTCTTGAATCCGAGCATTTCGATGAATTGAATTGGGTTTCAGTTGGGAAAATCGATGATGAAATATGGATAAAAGGAAGGCTAGATTCAAGAATCTGAGGTTGGAGGATGTGTGTGTTTGTGTGTGTGTTTGTGTGTGTTTTTGGGGAAAGTGACAAATGGGACAGGTGGATTTTGAAAAACTTTCTTTCAAGAAAGTTGGAGAGGAAGCACACAAACCACTTTCCTTCTGGGAGTATATATAATACTTCCTCCTCCGTATCAAAATAACTGACACACTTTCTATTTTTAAGTGTATCAAAATAAGTGACACATTTTGAAAACTTTCCTTATTTGGTAAAATTAGTGGGACCCATACCCACTAATTATCCACTTTAATAAAGTGTAATTATCCTTATACCCTTACTTTTGCTTTTAAAACTCATTAATATCACTTTATTCAAGAAAAGTGGAACTCATTATCCACTAACTATGTACTTTAATCTATGTTAACATCTACTTTAATTTTTTACCTTAAAAAATGTGTAAGCCAATTTGTGTCACTTATTTTGATACGGAGGAAGTAATAATAATGTAGAATAAGCCAAATGAAGATGCTCTACAAAAATATAAACATTTGTTGACATCCGACAACTAAAATTAGAAAGTCAAACAAACATTTTAACATGTTGCGAGGATGTAAGTTGAGGGGTGATACTAACTACGTGGCACATTGACACATTACGAGTTGATGATTCAACTAACGTCATATCTATAGACAATATATATATATATATATATATATATATATATATATATATATATATATATATATATATATATATATATATATATATAGATATATATATATATATATATATATATATATATATATATATATATATATATATATATTTAATATTTTTATGCTTATATATCATTTAATTTATATATTGTATACTTAAAACATACACACAAAAATCTTTTTATTTATCTCTTCTCTTCACTTCTATTGTTGGTATACCGACATAACTCAACCGATGCTTCAATGGAAGAAATGGTGTCAGTTTCAACCAACAGTAGAATTAGATGTATATAACTCTAGATTTAGATGGTTATTTCTATAATGTTTGGAATCTGTTTGGTTCATATTAAGCAGATGTCTTGAATAAATCTTGTATCCTACTGTATTCAAATGTGTTATAAGATACGATTTTAAGGAAGTCTCAACTCTCAAGTTTGATACTACTATTTAGGTTTTACATCTTGTATAATAAGAAGTTTCAAGTTTGATTCATGTTAGATGTTGTTTGATCCTTGTAAGGACTAAGGTATTGCCTAGAAAACTTTGAATTTATTTGTTTCATATGGATGGTATGATCTACACGAATCTCATCAAACGATATTTATGTATCTTTGTTTGTGTATGTTAAATTATGCATCTAATTCATTTAACAGATGACATAATCTTTGATAATAAAGAACCAATGTCATGAAGGTTTCCGTTTCTTATTTAAATGGATATTTCGTATTTAACAAGGGTATCAGGTGATGACATAACCTTTGATAATAAAGATCCAATGTCATGAATGTTTCCATCTCTTATTTATATGGATTTTTCAAATTTAATAAGGCTTTTGAAAAACTATTTTATTACCGGTATTGTAAAAGTTTACTAACTTGACTAAGTATTGTTATTGTTTATATATATATCTTGTACAATACATATATGGTTTGAAATTAAATTTTTGTTATTTAATTATGTTATCATCGCCTTTATAAATTGTTTAAAATTTTAATGTTTGGGGCCAATATCAAAAGGATAAGTTTGTTGGGGGCACATATCATGACATAAAGATCCTTTAGAAACCCAAATTGGTGTGACTCATTGTGAGCTTAACAACTTCGTTTTGACTTTGAGACTAAAAGGCAATTATTTATGTAATTAGGATTCCTAATCCAACTTTTTTTTTTTTGTCTTTGTTTATTAGACGGGCTTTCTTACGAGGCCTTTTAAAGTTGTTTATAGGTCCTTGTCAATACTCGGAAAATAAATTATGCTCTTAATGTATTTTTAAACAAAAACTTCATCACATACACATATTTCGTAACCATATAAATTATGTTACTTTAGCCTATTTCAAATCAAGTTATTTATAAACGGTAAAGTCAAGTATGTTTAAAAGTATATGGTATGTAGGTTTATACGGTATTTTGGCATAGTGAGTTAAAAGATGTAGTTAAAGCTGATGGCTGGAGCTATTAATTATTATAAATATGTTAGACAAAATAGTTAGAAGTTGGAGCTGAATAAAGTAAAATTACATATATCACCTGAATTTAGGTAGAGGAAAATGGGTATTTATAAGCGTTGAATGACTTGATGATGGTAACCTAACACATTTGTTGTAAGCGTAGTAGCTCAGGATCCTTATAACCCCATTACATGTTCGTTATTTGTCTAATGTGGGATATTAAAAACGTTCACTTATAAACTTGTTAAGATTAAATTTTAACTATTTTGAAAAGCAAAAGATTCTTTTAATAACTTAAATTATCAAATTTAAAATCTATAATTAACTTTTATTTTATAATCTGTTGGAATTACTCATTCATATGTTGAAAAGTTCCCTTTTCGGTTTAATCAATTTATTTATATCTATATATCTGTATGTCTATATGTCAAGATTTAAGTTATACAATAATATTAAATACTCAATTTAAGTTTTGGACAAAGTTAATCGACAAATAACCCCTTGTATCAGTTCTCTGGCCACATCATATAACTAAGAGTTTTTCTTAAAAAAAATATAAGTAATAAATTCAGTTTATAAAATAAACTATCTCATGTAAAAGGTGGATAATTTTTGTTTTTCTTAAAGTTCCGGATAAATAACTTGGACGGTGTTTATTTTTTAAGAAAAAATTGTTATTTGCTTGTGGTAATATGTGGGTGAAAAGTACAATAACGGAAACGAGTCAAATAAATAGAATTTACGAATTTTAATAAAGAAGAAATAAGTAAAAAGCTTAATATATCAAATGGGGTGGAACTTGACGTGTTTGGCAAGTGCCATTTTGACCTGAACACAATGTGTTACATTAGAAACTTCCAAAAACGCTTGTGTTTTTTTGAAGGCAATAAAGTTCTCTTTTTTTTTATAATGTTGAAATATAAACAATTGATCATGTCTTGAGCCTATATCGTACATTCTTTGCATATGTAATCTAACAAGCAATATTTGGCTGCGCTGCTTAAAACGTTTGATTTCTTAAACGTAAATAAAATATTGGCTCGTATCCAATTTAATTTTTTATTCTGTGTCATTGATGAAAAATTTGTAGCATCGTATCATATAATAAAAACAATATTAATACTATAATAAAACTGATACTACATACGTATCAAATACAACTTTAGCAAAAATTAATAAAAATATCTTATGAACATATAATATATCCGCACTCCGTTGCAGATTTATTATTCTAAAAGTTATAGAAAATTATATTCTTTTAATATGAATCTTTTATTTATTGCAATTTAATTAAAACTTTTGTTCACTTGTTATAAACCACCTTATAGAATGTGAACTTATTTTTTACTAAATGCCTAATACAGATTGGCAAATAACGGAAATACATTTTGAAATTTTTATAAACATTGATAAAATAATGAAAAATAATAAGTTTTGTAATGCTATACATTTTCTCTTTAGTTTTAATCATTAGACACTCACATAAATTTTAACCATTTTTATTATTATTTTAATTTTTTAATTTTTTAATTATTTATTATTATTATTATTATTACTATTATTATTATTATTATTATTATATTAAAGAATATGTTTTATATTTTTAAAATTTTTGTTATTTAATTTGTTTAAATTAATGAAGTTGGAGATGTATCATTTGTTCTAGACATAAGTTTCTTTCCTCCATTTCAACGTTTAGCTAGCAATTCTGTCAACTGTGAACTAACGCTGTTAATCTCCATAAACAGTAATTTAACGGAAATTTGAATGGTAAATGTATTAGTTATATTATATAATATATAATATATAATTCATCTTCATTTTCTTAATTGAAAGATGTGAAAAATATGATAATTGAAACGTATATTGATATCCAATATACATTTTATAATCAGTATAAAACTTTTTATTTTAGTAATTGTTATACGCCCAACATTTAACTAAAAAAAATTATACTGAAGGTCAACGCTGCAATTCAACAATATGATTATATTCATTGTATGATTAATAAAACGTTTAAACGCTGCAAATGAAACTTCGGATTATCATCATTCTATAAGTTAATCGGATGTGATAGCGTGACTGCGTGAGGGAGGGTGTTTAACTCAAGCCATAATATATCCTATGCTCTGAATCACATCTAATTTTTCACAGAGATGTAAAAGCTTACCGAATTGCAATTATCAATTCTAACCATTAAGTTCAAACTTATATTAAATTTGGATTTTATAAATTATAATCAGTTTGACATTTTAAGTCAAATTAAAATTATGAAACATCCAAAATACTTAGATTACATTCAAAATAAACGTTGCTGTGATTTCGCGCAGAGAACTCATAACATATTTTCCCTCCAATTCAGTATTTCATGATCGTCTCAATTTTATTTTCCACATCTAAATTTAATTTGTCACAAAATAATTATCTACTCTTACATTTCAACCAATCAAAAAATATCTAGCGGGAAAAAGAAAATTTAGTTGAGGACACAATATAATAAATGTATTTTTTTTAAATCATATGTTTTTATATATTGAAAATTAATATTAGGACGAAAGGAGTAACCTCAATAACGCAAAATAAATTGTTCAAACAATGTCATTCTTAATTTTTTGAAACGGCAAATCTAATATATTCATAATTACCACCTATGTACACGGGACTCGAACTCCGGACTTCAAGGTTGAGAGTCATACACCGTACCGCTAGGCCAAAGGCCCTTTGGTCAAACAATGTCATTCGATGTATAGTTTTATCAAAGAAAAAGAGTTACGTAACTCAAAGAAAGGCGACAACTCTTTTATATGGGCTTATTCACTGTTTTGTGGTGTATACGGAAACGTAAAAAACAGAGTTATGATTCAGCATATTGACCCATGATCTGAGTCGATTCTGTCGAGGGCTCATGTCAAGTCTTTCTACTGGAGTAAGTATATGTCGAAATTAGGTTAGTGTACTTAAGATTGTTTTTGTGAAGTTTGTTTTCTAATTGTTCCCGCGCTTCGCGGCGAGTTGGAAAAATACAAATCATATTTACAAATTAACATATTTATAACAATACATAAAACACAATTTTATAAAAACACAATTTTATAAAATATAAAAAAGACCTATTCATCTAGGGTTTAGGGTAAAAAATAGAATAAAAGGTACTCATGTACTGTATGAAAAAAGATATAATTAAAAAAAAACAGAAATACATAAATAAAAATAACTATTTATCAGTTGTAGATAAGTTGTATATTTTTCAAGGGGAAAATATTATTTAGGTAATTACACTTATACATCAAACTAAATTCAAGATATTATATGCGTGCTTAACTACATTTGTAAACTATTATTGTCGCATATTGTATAATTGTATGTAGAAAAGTTGTATATTTTTCAAGGGGAAAATATTATTTAGGTAATTACACTTATACATCAAACTAAATTCAAGATGTTATATGCGTGCTTAATGTAACACCTCAAATTTTAATACAAAATATTTGCCCAAAATATATCATTTTCATAAATAGAAGAACCGTTCCAAAAATATGGATTTACAAAAACCTTTGGTATGAAGATCAGAGTATAAAGTTTGGTGTTACAAAATAGATCAAAACCAAAGCTAAGCATAAATCCAATCTAATGTTCTTCTACTCTAGGCCCCGCATCTCTATCCATGCGCACATATACCTTCGATCTCGAACCTGAGTACATAGCAAAACAAACAAAGAGTGCGTGAGACAAAACATCTCGTGAGCTACATGGGTTTAGACCCAATAGTATCAAATATCACATTAAAGATATAATCATATTTCTATTTTCCATCAACATAGTCTAGCCACTCTATCGTTGCTCTAATGATCCCTAGCATCCATGTCTAGTACATAAACATATATGCACTAGACCACAAACATGTCTAATACATAAACATATATGTATCAGAATCCTAGCATACATAGTACCAAACATATGCGTACTAGGAGCACCCACGTGCCTAGTGTATAAACATATATACACTCGTCTCAGTGACCGGGGATCCCCCGTGACACCACCATCTATCTCTTATCATAACCTAACAGTTATGCCAATCAAAGCCATCGGCTATCACATCAATCATCAAACCAGTTAGTTAAATATCAACATTAATATATAACCAACTCAAAATATAATAAAACTAAGTAATAATCAAATAGACCGATTCACAAGTAAGGAAATGTATATCAAGGCTATGTACTCAGTAAAATTCCACACGTACTCACCTTAGCAATAAAATGCTCCAACCGTATTCTTTCCGCCAATTTCCTTGCTCCAATAATCAAACAACTTTCCAAGACTTCACCAAAAGCCTAATACAACAATCACAAGTAGAGATGCCAATTTTATCCGCGAATTCGGGTACCCGCGGGTACCCGACCCTAACGGGGCGGGTATTACCCGCTTAAACGGGTAGCGGGGCGGGGGCGGGTATTAATTTTTACACCCGAAGCGGGTGCGGGTCGGGTACGGGTGTTCCTCTACCCGCACCGTTTTATACCCGAATATATGTATATGTATATATATATATATATTACATTTTTTATGTACAAATACTATGTATATTACATATTTCTTGTAACACCACAAATTTAAACCCGATTTTTTTTAAATAGCGGAAGCGTAATATTCAAACCATATAAAGTTAAGTCATTTTAGAAAATACAACTTCAAATATAATATTAATCAAAACATCGAATCGGTTTAATGTGTTACTACAAAACGGCTCGATTACAAAATACTATCAGAGCATCCATTGGTCAACCATTCCTAACAAGCACCCCTTGACCCGCCCAACAACCGAACCTGCAAAAGAGTCAACGAGGGAGGAATTAGCTAAAAGCTAAGTGAATGAACTTAAACAACCAATATATAATAGAACAACCGATATAAATTCACACTTTCCCGATTAGTTAATTTTGAAGAGTAACGGCGGTTCGGCCGAACCTTAAATCATTGTCGGCCTAACAATGATAACCGATGTCCCTTTACTCAAAGGCAGTGTGTACCCCCTTAGAATAACCAGTGCTTCTAAGGGCGATACACCTTGTCAATAGTAAACTTCTGCCCAGTAGAATGTTCCGATTACTGACCTCTTCCCCAAATGTGCACATAATTAATTACCGAATTATTTATACCGAAGTGTGGGCTTGCAATAAACATTGCAGCCAAAAACCTACACCCAAAAAGGTTCGCGTCGCGAACTACCCAAATACCAAAATCCTGCACTTTTTACCAAAGTATCCAATTTCTATCCAAATTGTCATATAGATTGAAGGCTAAATCCACTCACCCTACAACCGCAATCCTTCCAAACTCAGTTGTCTAATATCACTGAGTTTGCTTCCCAATTCCTGTACATAAAATGAATACTGAATTAGAACCGAATTCCACCAATTAAAGATAACAAGACAAATATGGTAAAAGGTTCTTAATTGCATAATTTTAACATGACCAATACACTTGTAACTTATCCAACTAAGAAATGGTCATACCAACATCTTCCATATCAAAGACTATCAAACTTTATGCATTTATCCCAATTATAATTCAAACGGGTCAAAATTACCAAATCGACAACCAATTCTCACAAGTCTCAACAACTAGTTATAGAATACTACCATATCATATATAATGACCAACTATCATTCTCATGCTTCCCAAATATCATAATTATACTTCTAAAGTCAAGTGTATACCAAATAATGCATTTTTATTCCAACTTTAGCATATAGGCCCAAACGGGTCAAAACCGAGGACAAAGTTCTAATACTTCAAATACATAATTTTTTTAACATTCTTAAACATACAATTACCATTTTATGACAAACCTCATGTTTACATATTATACATCGAAACACCCAAAGTTTTCAATACATATTTGACCCGAAAAAGAGACATACGACCTCTTGAACTAACTCAGAAATCTGAACAGTTTTATGACCATATCTGTAACACCACAATCCTAGAGCCATTTTTTTTTTTTTTTTTTTTTTAAAAAATATGCATACGGAAGCGAATTAATAAATTCCAAAACTCCTACTTATTACACAACATAAAAACCATTACATATTAATCGAATATATAAAACATCTACGGTGTTACTGAAAATCAGGCTCGACTAGGTTTACAAAATCAGAGTACGGTCAGACTTCCAAAACCCGACTCTTGTCAAGCTAAAACCACAACCTGAAAAGAGTCAACAAATGAGGGATTAGCACAAAGCTAAGTGAATAGAAATAAACGTCAATTTGCATAACCACAACAAATTAGAAAATCGAGGGAAAATCAATAGGGAAACCCGTCCAAACTTCCACAAGCAATTGGACGTTAAAAGAGGATCGGCGGTCGGGCGAGGACCTTCAACTGTTGTCGGCCAACAACAGTCAACCGATGGCTTCTTTACTAGAGGCACGGTGATCCCTCCTTACGCAACGAATACGAAGGAGTCCGATCGCCCCTGCCAAGAGTAACGGAGCGTAGCCGAAAACCACCATAGCTAACCTCTAAAAAACATGTGCACATACTACCATGAACCACTAGACCAAGTATAAACTTGTAAAAAGGAATTGCAGCCAAGAAATCTGTTCCTGACGAAGTTCGCGTCGTGAACTCAGAGTTCGCGTCGCGAACTAAGAGTTCACGATTCGCGAACTACATCACGACCAAACCCCAACTTCTCTGTCTCGAGTTCGCGATCGCGACCACAAGTTCGCGACGCGAACTCCCTCAGATACTAAATTCCTGCACTTTTTCTCAAAACTCAACCATTCCCTAAATTTTGTACATCACACAAGAAAGAAGGTTAAGTCCACTCACCTTTGCTTCCTTTTTGTGCCGAGCTCAATGATCTTATATCACTGAGGCTCCTTCCCTTTTCCTGTACAAAATGAATACCGAATTAGTCACCCGAAATCGTCAATTGTGTAACAAGTAATATAAGCTTTAGACCACATTTGCAATAAGAGCTTATAACCAAATACTTGCATTTTCTACTCATAACCATAACTTAAGTATAACATTTCAATAAGTCAATTCATTATGCCAATTGGCCAAATTGCACCTTAGGCCCAAACGGGTCAAAACAAGAACTATGAGTCGGACATTCACACAACATTATCCAATAAGTTAAACTACATGATCAACATCAAAAATACATAACCAACATACTTCTTGCATCCAATTGCAAGTGTTACCAATTTTGACTTTACTTAAGTCAATTTCACAATTAAGCAACCAAACGGGTCAAGACATGAAACCTACACACTTGAGCTTACAATTCATTCAACTAACACATTTCTAGCATGAATTTGATAATTAAAGTTTACAAACCATACAAGACCAAAAGTCAATTCCCAGATTTGACTAAAGTCAACCATTCACAATTTTTAGCTAGTTATGACCAAATTTCCATCTAGCCAAACACTACCATCTTTTATGCATTTTCATAATAGCTAACTAGTGATCTTCATGATTAACAATTACCATTCTAACATGCATAACTAACCTAACACAACATCAAGAACATCAAAATTCACATTTCACCAATTTAGGGAAGATCTCCATCTCCTTCCCCAATCCACCATTGATGGAGCTTTATGAAATCTTCACCAAATGCACTACAACTAACAATTCATCACATATAACTTGCAAGAACTCAAATAAACACCAAATCAAGCATCAATTTCGGATTTCCAACAAGATTCAACTATAACTTCAAGAAAACCCACTAGTTCAAGAACCCTAGTTCATCTCTACATCAAGAACATCAAACCCTAGCTAAAGAAGGAAGGAAACTTACTTAATCTTGCTTCTAATCACGAATTTACAGCATAAATCAAAGGATTCAAGCACCAATTCTTCAATTTAGAGAGAGAACTTCAAAAATGGGTGTGTGTGTTGTATGTGTCGTGAGAGAGAGAGAGACCAGAGAAAAGAGAAGAGTAAAATGACATCTGCCCTTGAATCTTACACGTACACCCCCAACTCACCATCACAGGTATTTTCAGTTAAACACAGTACAGGATATTAGGTTCGCAGATAATTTAATTAGACCTAACTAACTCCAATTTTAACAACGAAGATATTTTTAGAACCCCGGTTCAGAAATGAACCCAAATATGTAAAAATCATTTTAACATTTAAATATCTCAGTTTTACTTAATTTTTAACCCCATGGTTAAAAATACAATTAATTCAATTAAATCAAATAAAATTCTATAAATTAATAAAATAATAAACAATAAGATATTACTTACCAAAAGTAATAAAATATTAAGGGTCGGGTCTCGGGATGTTACAAATCTCCCCTCCTCAAAGAGATTCCGTCCCCGGAATCTCACCTTGACCAAATAAATTCGGATAACGATTCTTCATATCTGATTCGGTTTCCCATGTCATATCGGCACCCAAACTATGTCTCCATTTAACCAAAACCATCGGTATCTGTTTCTTTCTCAACTTTGTTACTTTTCGATCCAAAATTTCCACCGGCTCTTCAACTAACCTTTTTCTCGAATCCACCTTTAAATCTGCAATCGGTAATACCGGTATTTCCTCATCACTATTACACTTCCTCAAATAACATACATTAAACGTGTCATGAATACCCGACAATTCAGGAGGAAGATCAAGTGCAACGGTTTGGTCATTCACCACTTGACGAATAACAAACGGGCCAATAAACCTCGGTGCTAATTTTCCCCGCTTTCCAAAACGAATAACACCCTTCCATGGGGAAACTTCCAAATAAACCCGTTCACCCTCAACAAAAGTTACGGGCCGACGCCGTGGATCCGCATACATTTTCTGTCTATCCCGAGCGGCTTTTAACTTTTCACGTGCAATTGCCACCTTATCGGCCGTCATCTGAACAATCTCGGGACCCGCAAACTGTTTTTCTCCCGCTTCAAGCCAACATGTGGGAGTCCTACACCGTCTACCATACAACATTTCATATGGTGGCATTTTAATACTCGAATGATACGAGTTGTTATAAGCAAACTCGATCAAAGGCAAATGAGAATCCCACGACCCACCATATTCCATTACACAAGCCCGTAACATATCTTCCAAGGTCTGAATGGTTCTTTCTGTCTGACCGTCTGTTTGTGGGTGATACGCCGTGCTCAAATTCACCCGAGAACCTAATTCTCTTTGCAAACTCTTCCAAAAGTTAGAAACAAACCGTGGATCCCGATCGGACACAATAGATAATGGAATCCCATGTCGGGAAACTATCTCATCAATGTACAATTTAGCCAATTTATCGAGTGACGCGGTTTCGTTTGTGGCCAAAAAGTGAGCACTTTTGGTCAACCGATCGACAATTACCCAAATCATATCGTGGTTCCTTTGAGTACGAGGTAATTTCGTGACGAAATCCATTGTAATATTATCCCACTTCCACTCGGGGATATCTAACTGTTTTAACGACCCATACGGTTTTTGATGTTCGGCCTTGACTTGAGCACAAACATGGCATTTTTCAACAAATCGGGCAATATCTAACTTCATAGAGGGCCACCAATACAAAACTTTCAAGTCATTGTACATCTTTGTACAACCCGGATGGACAGATAAACGTGATTTGTGTGATTCTACTAATATTAATTCCCGTAATCCCCCAAGTAACGGTACCCAAATTCGTGACCGAAACGTTTTCAACCTTCGCGAATCATCAACCAACTCATCTTTCCGCTTTAACATAATTTCCGATTTCAAGTTTTCGTCTTTTAAAGCTTCAATTTGACATATTCTCAACCTATCGACAAGATCGGACACGATTTCCATACGCATGAATTGGATCACTTCCGATGATCCCTTACGGCTTAAGGCATCAGCAACTACATTAGCTTTCCCCGGGTGGTACCGAATTTCACAATCATAGTCTTTAATGAGCTCTAACCACCTTCGTTGCCTTACATTCAAATCTTTTTGTGAGAAAACATATTGAAGGCTTTTATGATCGGTACATATAACACATTTAGTTCCATAAAGATAATGCCTCCACAACTTTAATGCGAAAATCACCGCCGCGAGCTCTAAATCATGGGTCGGGTAATTCTTTTCATGGGATTTCAATTGACGAGAGGCATAAGCAATCACCCGGTCTCTTTGCATTAATACACAACCCAAACCCGAATAAGATGCATCACAATAAACTATAAAATCATCCGAGCCCTCGGGTAAGGCTAGTATTGGAGCTTGACACAATAATTGTTTTAACAATTGAAACGCCTTTTCTTGGTCATCACCCCACCGATATGGAACATCTTTTCGTGTCAACTTTGTCAACGGACTAGAAATCTTTGAGAAATTCTTGATGAACCTTCTATAATAACCGGCCAAACCTAGAAAACTTTTAATTTCGGATGGAGTCTTCGGGGCACTCCAATTCATCACCGCGGTTATCTTAGATGGGTCCACCTTCACCCCTTCTTGACAAATTACATGCCCCAAAAACTGAACTTCCCGGAGCCAAAACTCACACTTCGAGAACTTAGCATAGAGTTGTTCCCGTTTCAAAGTGTCTAAAACTTGCCTTAGGTGATTCTCATGATCCAAATCGGTTTTGGAATATATATTAGAATATCATCAATAAAAACAATTACAAATTTATCGAGAAACGGTCGACATACCCGGTTCATAAGATCCATGAATATAGCGGGAGCATTCGTCAAACCGAATGGCATGACTAGAAATTCATAGTGACCGTATCTCGTTCGAAACGCGGTTTTTGGGATATCGTTCTCATGAACCCGGACTTGATGATAACCCGACCTTAAATCAATCTTTGAAAAGTATGAAGCCCCTTGCAATTGATCAAACAAATCATCTATACGCGGCAACGGATACTTATTCTTAACTGTTCGTTTGTTCAACTCGCGGTAATCTATACACATTCTCATGGTACCGTCTTTCTTTTTAACAAACAAAACTGGTGCACCCCAAGGCGAAGAACTCGGTCTGATAAAACCCTTATCCAATAATTCTTGTATCTGAGTCATCATTTCCCGAATTTCTGACGGTGCTAATCTGTACGGAGCCCTGGCTACGGGACTGGCTCCCGGAACCAAATCAATTTTAAATTCTACCTCCCGAATAGGAGGTAACCCAGGCAATTCATCGGGAAAGACCTCCGGGTATTCCGATACCACCCGAATGTCTCTAACAACCTGTTTTTCTTTTCTGACATCAATGGCATAAGCAAGAAATGATTCACATCCTTTGACTAGAGATTTTCTAGCTTTCATAAACGAAATAATAGGGAGAGATGTATTAACCCGATCCCCACGGGCCACTACGTGTGTCCCGTCAGGCAATGGAAATGAAATCAATTTCTTATCACAATCTATTAAAGCTTTATTTAAACTAAGCCAATCCATTCCAAGGACCACATCAAAACCAGATATTGGCATTAAGAGTAAAAACATATTAAAACACGCCCCATCAATATTAATATTTGCCCCAGTCACAGATGTTGTGACTGGCACCACATAACCATCAGCTACTTCCACTTCCAATGGAGTAGTTACCACAGATGTAGGCAATTTTAATTTAGCATGGAAATTCACAGAAATAAATGAGCGATTAGCTCCAGAATCAAACAACACACGTGCATCAATGTTATTTATCGGGAACATACCAGTGATGACATCATCAGTAGTGGTAGCCTCTTCGACCGTCATTTTGAAGGCTCGACCCTCTGTAGTAGGACGGTTCTTCCTCTTTTGAGGAGATGATGCCACCGATCCCCCAACCGATCCAGAACCCGAACCCGATCTTCTATCCGAGGGACAATCACCGACTCTGTGACCTTCTTTATGACAATTCCAGCAAACACTTCTTGGGAATTTACAATCATTCATCTCGTGCCCATACTGTCCGCACCTGACACACCGCATCGTTTGGCCGTACAAGCCCCACTATGAGAAGATCTACATCTAACACACCACTGTGTCCTTTGACCCGAATTTCCACCCGACGGTTTACGATTCGGACTAGTAAACCTTTGATTTCTTTGCCCCTTCTTGTTTTGTTGAGAACCCGATTGTGTGGACTTGAACTTTTGATACCCGGGTCTATCTTGGGTCACCCAATCACGAGAATTTAAATCACCTTCAACAGTTTTAGCCAAATCAAAAGCCTGTGAAAGTGTGGTTGCAAGCCTTGCTGTGGTTCGGTACTCGGGTCGCAAAGCACCAATAAAATGCTTTATTTTCGATGGCTCATCGGGAACCCATTGTTGCACAAACCTCAGCTTTTCATTAAATTGTTCAATCAAATCGTCAACCGTCATTCTTTCAGTCATCCGCAAATTTAAGAATTCCGATCGAATTCTATCCATCTCAAACGAATTGCAATATCGCTTGCACACTTGTTCTTTAAATTGATCCCATGTTATACTGTTTTTGACTTCCTTGGGTAGATGCTCAATTAAAGTATCCCACCAATTCATAGCCCCACCTACTAATTTTTGTGTGGCATACATGACCCGGTGTTGGTCATCACACCCGCAAGCATCTAATGTTCTCTCCATTTCTCTTAACCAGTTCATAGTGACATTGGGATCTCTACTCCCACTGAATTCAGGGGGTTTACAGTCTAGAAATTGTTTGAATGTGCAACTTGATTTCATACCGAATGGGTAAGGTTGGTTGGTGAATTGGTATTGAGGTAAACCTTGGCTTGGGTTAACATAATAGTATTGTGGTTGTGACATTGTTGGATTAGGTTCGGGTGTGGTTGACATTAGGGGAACCGT
This sequence comes from Calendula officinalis, assembly GCA_963853835.1. Lineage (NCBI taxonomy): Eukaryota > Viridiplantae > Streptophyta > Magnoliopsida > Asterales > Asteraceae > Calendula > Calendula officinalis. Next base: position 31,010,085 of record OY970821.1, on the reverse strand, counting down.
CATGGTAAAGGCGGGAGTTGTGGGAATCTGCATGGTAGGCACGGGCATTGATGGAGTAAACACGGGAGGGAAATTTGGTGGTTGGTTATTTTGGTTCTGGCTCATGCTATCAACCAGATTTTGAAGATGTTCCAACCGACTTTCCATTCTTATAATATAATCTTCTCTGTCTTCATTTGTATCCCGAGAAGTACCAATGATTCCTTGTTCGGGGTTCGGCATGGTTATCGGCGGATTGGGATCGTTATCTGTCATATCTGTAACAAACACAACATCTCACGAACTATTAGTTTAAATCGTTAGTACCTATCTACTAACTACTACTAACACACAATTCATATTCACTCGACTAATCCACTCCTAAAATTATGGAAGTTTGACCAACTCGAGCCAAGATTTGGGAATGGTACACCTAAATGTGCAACCATCGCCAAACCCGGGCTCTGATACCAAATTGTAACACCACAATCCTAGAGCCATTTTTTTTTTTTTTTTTTTTTTTAAAATATGCATACGGAAGCGAATTAATAAATTCCAAAACTCCTACTTATTACACAACATAAAAACCATTACATATTAATCGAATATATAAAACATCTACGGTGTTACTGAAAATCAGGCTCGACTAGGTTTACAAAATCAGAGTACGGTCAGACTTCCAAAACCCGACTCTTGTCAAGCTAAAACCACAACCTGAAAAGAGTCAACAAATGAGGGATTAGCACAAAGCTAAGTGAATAGAAATAAACGTCAATTTGCATAACCACAACAAATTAGAAAATCGAGGGAAAATCAATAGGGAAACCCGTCCAAACTTCCACAAGCAATTAGACGTTAAAAGAGGATCGGCGGTCGGGCGAGGACCTTCAACTGTTGTCGGCCAACAACAGTCAACCGATGGCTTCTTTACTAGAGGCACGGTGATCCCTCCTTACGCAACGAATACGAAGGAGTCCGATCGCCCCTGCCAAGAGTAACGGAGCGTAGCCGAAAACCACCATAGCTAACCTCTAAAAAACATGTGCACATACTACCATGAACCACTAGACCAAGTATAAACTTGTAAAAAGGAATTGCAGCCAAGAAATCTGTTCCTGACGAAGTTCGCGTCGTGAACTCAGAGTTCGCGTCGCGAACTAAGAGTTCACGATTCGCGAACTACATCACGACCAAACCCCAACTTCTCTGTCTCGAGTTCGCGATCGCGACCACAAGTTCGCGACGCGAACTCCCTCAGATACTAAATTCCTGCACTTTTTCTCAAAACTCAACCATTCCCTAAATTTTGTACATCACACAAGAAAGAAGGTTAAGTCCACTCACCTTTGCTTCCTTTTTGTGCCGAGCTCAATGATCTTATATCACTGAGGCTCCTTCCCTTTTCCTGTACAAAATGAATACCGAATTAGTCACCCGAAATCGTCAATTGTGTAACAAGTAATATAAGCTTTAGACCACATTTGCAATAAGAGCTTATAACCAAATACTTGCATTTTCTACTCATAACCATAACTTAAGTATAACATTTCAATAAGTCAATTCATTATGCCAATTGGCCAAATTGCACCTTAGGCCCAAACGGGTCAAAACAAGAACTATGAGTCGGACATTCACACAACATTATCCAATAAGTTAAACTACATGATCAACATCAAAAATACATAACCAACATACTTCTTGCATCCAATTGCAAGTGTTACCAATTTTGACTTTACTTAAGTCAATTTCACAATTAAGCAACCAAACGGGTCAAGACATGAAACCTACACACTTGAGCTTACAATTCATTCAACTAACACATTTCTAGCATGAATTTGATAATTAAAGTTTACAAACCATACAAGACCAAAAGTCAATTCCCAGATTTGACTAAAGTCAACCATTCACAATTTTTAGCTAGTTATGACCAAATTTCCATCTAGCCAAACACTACCATCTTTTATGCATTTTCATAATAGCTAGCTAGTGATCTTCATGATTAACAATTACCATTCTAACATGCATAACTAACCTAACACAACATCAAGAACATCAAAATTCACATTTCACCAATTTAGGGAAGATCTCCATCTCCTTCCCCAATCCACCATTGATGGAGCTTTATGAAAGCTTCACCAAATGCACTACAACTAACAATTCATCACATATAACTTGCAAGAACTCAAATAAACACCAAATCAAGCATCAATTTCGGATTTCCAACAAGATTCAACTATAACTTCAAGAAAACCCACTAGTTCAAGAACCCTAGTTCATCTCTACATCAAGAACATCAAACCCTAGCTAAAGAAGGAAGGAAACTTACTTAATCTTGCTTCTAATCACGAATTTACAGCAGAAATCAAAGGATTCAAGCACCAATTCTTCAATTTAGAGAGAGAACTTCAAAAATGGGTGTGTGTGTTGTATGTGTCGTGAGAGAGAGAGAGACCAGAGAAAAGAGAAGAGTAAAATGACATCTGCCCTTGAATCTTACACGTACACCCCCAACTCACCATCACAGGTATTTTCAGTTAAACACAGTACAGGATATTAGGTTCGCAGATAATTTAATTAGACCTAACTAACTCCAATTTTAACAACGAAGATATTTTTAGAACCCCGGTTCAGAAATGAACCCAAATATGTAAAAATCATTTTAACATTTAAATATCTCAGTTTTACTTAATTTTTAACCCCATGGTTAAAAATACAATTAATTCAATTAAATCAAATAAAATTCTATAAATTAATAAAATAATAAACAATAAGATATTACTTACCAAAAGTAATAAAATATTAAGGGTCGGGTCTCGGGATGTTACAATATCGGCTTATGAAATTATGATATAAATAAAGTAAACTCATTGACCTTCGAAACGACTGGTCACACGCCCAAAACGGAGTTACGGTTGATTTTATATGATTTTTACAAGATCACCAAAATTTGGCCAAAAGCTGTCTTTTTTTATGCTTACGGGTTTTTACCAAAAACTCACCCAAACACTACCTAAATCATAGAAACTTCATCAATTCAAGTAACCATTCATCATCAATCATATTTATTGTATCTAACATGTCATTTTAACCTAAACTAACAACATTTAGACACAAAACTCAATATACTAAGATTTGGGTAAAAAAAACTCCATCTTCTTCAATATCACCTACAATGGTGATTTCATGAAACCTTCAACAAATCAAGATTCTAGCTACCAATCATGTATATACAACTTGAATAATCAAATATAAACACCATATAAATCATCAATTTCATTTTCTAAGCAAGAATCACCAAGAACCCACAAACTAACTCAAGAACCCTAGATAGAGCTTTAAGAACTTCAAAGACAAGAAGAATTAGCAAATAACCTACCTTAAGATTGTGTCCATTCTGAAAATCAGAGAAGGGAGATGAGAGATTGAGTTTCTTCTTCAATTGCAAGCTTCAAAAACAACATTGTGTGTGTGGTGTGTGTATATGACGATGCAGGCAAAAGAAGGGAGGTTTTGACACCTCCCTTGAGACGTGTCAAGCAAAGACCAAAATGCCCAATTTCATTTAATCACAGTGTAAATACCTGTTATCTAATTATACGCTGATAAATTTTAAGACCAAAACGAACTCTGATTTACACAACGAAAATATATTTTGAACCCAAATTCAAAAGAGAATTAGATATATAAATATCACTAAATAAACAAAACATTTCAGTTTACACTAATTTTAACCCCTTGGTTAAAATACAATTTAATCAAATAAAATTAAATAAAATATTAAATAATATAATATTATTTACCAAAAGTAATAAAATAATAGGCCGGGTCTCGGGATGTTACAAATTCTTACTAAGATAAAATGTTATTTTTATTTATATATGCCCCTCCCTTTATATAGGGCAATTCTACATGATTTGTTCTTTCAAAAAGCAATGTGGGACAACAAGAAAGAAAATAAGATCCCACATTGCTAGAATACAACTCATAAACAAACTTTTCCATCTATAAAAGTGTATACCCTCCACATAGAAAGTTAGTATTATCAATCAACATAGATACATGTATGTGTGTATTAAAGTACACCAACCACATGTGTTGTGTTTAATATTATTTTTTTCTTGAACTTTTGTACAAATACCCATCGGGTTACCCGTACCCGCGCAGGGATTTTTCTACCCGAACCCGTTGGGGATTACGCGGGTGCGGGCGGGTACGGGTATGGGGATTGGAGTGCGGGTGCGGGTACGGGTTTTGCAGTACCCGCTACTACCCGCACCCGTTGGCATCACTAATCACAAGATGTTCAACATCACATACTTCTAATATTGTATCCATTAATCTCTAGATACCAATAACTAACACTTTTCCCCAATTATGATGATTTACCAAATCCTAGGTTTAACCAACCCTTAAGATTCTTACAAATCATAATCATACACGTGTTCCCTTTGTTAAAATATTATCTATTAAGTGTATACATCATTTATTTCACCATAACCCAAAACCACAAGAACTAGGGTTTCAAACCCATACATCAAAATCCATAGATCTTAAGCTATAAGGATAAAAGAGTGAAGATATACCTTTAATCTTCAACTAGGAGTGAAATCTACCAAAGATTTGTGAAGAAATCGACCTCCAACAGTTCTTGAGCTCGAAAATCGCCAAAGGAAAAACTAGGGTTTTGAATATGCATTAAATGAGCCAAAACCCGAATTTAATGCTGTCGAGAGGAGTTCGCGTCGCAAACTCATAGTTCGCGTCGCTAACTTTGTGTCCGTGATCTCTTCGCGTTCGGGAATCAGACGTGAACTCGATCAGCCAAAATGCCCAAAATCTCTGAATGAAGTTCCCAATCGGGAACCCCAAGTTTACATCGCGAACTGCCCTATGCAGCAGGGCTGCATTTTTCGGTTATTATCTCGATCCGGTTTCGTCCATAACTTCCTCATACGGTGTCCAAATGACACGAAACCAATTCTCACGTTCTTTAAATGATTTATCCGTATTTATCATATTTTTATATAATTTATTTATTTACAAATTTCGGGTCGTTACACTTAACTATATTTGTAAACTATTATTGTCGCATATTATATAATTGTATGTGGATAAGTTCTATATTTTTCAAGGGGAAAATATTATTTAGGTAATTACACTTATACATCAAACTAAATTCAAGATGTTATATGTGTGCTTAACTACATTTGTAAACTATTATTGTCGCATATTATATAATTGTATGTAGATAAGTTGTATATTTTTCAAGGGGAAAATTTTATTTAGGTAATTACACTTATACATCAAACTAAATTCAAGATGTTATGTATGCTTAACTACATTTGTAAACTATTATTGTCGCATATTATATAATTGTATGTAGATATTCATTATTTGTCTTTAAGTACACCCGAATGTAACAATCAAATATTAAAAAAAACAAGTAATATATGTATTATAACACAACTAAAGTTTTCTGGGTGTTAATTATAAGAGAAAATGTTGAAAATGTAAAACAAATTTATCCGCCGGAATTTAGCATCGGAATTTTGATAAACAAATAGGCCCATATTCAGTCACCTATATCAATTTCTTATGGCCCAAGATCATTTACCACTTGTGTAATAAAGCCCACTTTAAATTTACACAACATCTTTTTACCTTCAAAGGCCAAAACGTTTTATCAGGGTTTCTACTTTTTGATCTCTCAAACTCACCGACGCTCCATCGCCACACCTCCGTCATCATCTCTCTCGACAACTCTGCCCATATTGATAGTAACTCAAATCTATCCATCTATTGGTCGCCCACGAATTCTACTTTTAATGAAATGCCATTTAATACTATCAAATCTCTTCATCTGTGTGTGTTTTCAAGGATGGGGGTTTGTAATCAAGTATATTCACTTTAAGCTTCATAATTGTGTTGTGTTTTTGAAATTTAGGGAGAATATCTTGTAAAATCTTCTCTGCAGCATAACGTCAAACACCTTACAACGTAATCCAGGTTCTTAGAGTAGATTATTTGGTCTTCTTTTTCTTGATAATCGGAAGAGCGTTTAGCACCACTTCAACATCGGAATAAATCCTAACCGCCATCAACAAAATTTATAGAATCAGGTCCAATTTACAGCGCCATCAACAAAATTTGTTAATTGAATCAGGCCCAATTTAGACCACGGCCAATGGTATAAGCAACTCCCGTCTGCTGCCAACTCAGCGTCACGTCAGCAGACAAACTAACTAACACTAAACTGACGTCATGCCAACCGCACTCAGTCACTTCACCAAATTTACGCCCCACCATTTACTTTTCTTTTTCTATTAAAAATATACAACTAATTAAAACATATAACTAATAAAATTCCATTTCATTAATTAAAAAACATTACATAAAAAAGAGATTAATTAAAAAAAAAGACATTAATAATAAAAAAAAGACATTAATAATAAAAAAAAGACATTCATAAAAAAAATTTACTAGTCAATACATTCATTGTCGTCTTCGTCTTCGTCTTCGTCAACCGGTCCTTGTGTTCCCGAACCCTCACCGTCACCCTCCTCGTCATCCTCGTTAAAAATCGCTAAATCCTTATGAAATTTCCTTACAATTGATTCTTGAGCTTCTTCAAGCATTTTCTTACGACTTTCGCTAATATCTTCCGGTACTTTTGTGGCTAGGAATTTCCAAGTTTTCAAAATTAATTTTTGATGCGCCATTTTTGCAACCTTAGCGATAGCGTTAGATTGCTTACGGGAGGTTTGTCTAACCACATCCAAAGTGTCCAACTTAATGGACCTTGAAGAAGTTGCGCATCGGACGAAGAGGAAGTTTTTTGACTTTTCTTACTAAGACTGCGGCCGGGGGGCCTCAACGGGTCATCTTGGAAGAACGCATGCATGTTAGCCGGTGCCGTCGTCCTTGTATCCATGCTAACCGGTTCGCTGTCTTCATCGAGGCTTATCGGCTCGGTATCCATGACGCCTTGAGAAATATAGAACTTTGGGCAATCTTTTACCACTTCCCAACACTCCTCGTATATAAAATTACGGCCAACATTTTCATGGAATTGTTGACGAGAAGCTCTTAGAACGTCCTCGTCTCGCGTACCGCTTCCACGAATGTCGTTTAAAAAATTTTAAGTAGCACTGAACGTTTTCACGTCAGCCGCTATTTTGGACCATTTGCCCGTTAGTTGGTTCATGTTACGCTTCACATAAGCAACCGAGTTGAAGTCCGCGAGAATTTGACCCCAATGGACGATATGTTTTTTGCTATTCCCCTTAACACCATCTTCAGAGTTATCACTACAAGAAAACAACGATTTAGCAACGGACGAATTCCGTTACTAAACCACGAAATTCCGTTGCTAAATGGGTTTAGCAACAGAATTTGCAACGGAACCGTTCCATTACAATAAACCCCGTAGCGAATGAATTTGTGACAGAATTTTATTTCTGTTGCACGTTTGCAACGTACTTGATTCCGTAGCCAATGTATTCCGTTGTGGATTCCATAGGTGAAGTCCGTAGCGAGTTCCGTAGCTATTTGTCCATAGCGAATTCCATGGTTATGTTTCCGTAGCTAATTCCGTAGCATGATTCGTGGCAAATTCCGTAGCAATAATGTTGTTGCAAATTCCGTGGACACGCTTCCGTAGTAAAATTCATTACAATAATTCTGTAGCAAAATCCATAGAAATTTCCGTGGTCAGACATCCGTAGTAAAATCTGTAGCAATTTCCATGGTCACACTTCCGTAGTAAAACCCGTAGCAATTTCCGTGGTCACGATTCCATAGTATAACCCGTAGTAATTTCCGTGGTCACGATTCCATAGTAAAACCCGTAGCAATTTCCGTGGTCACACTTCCGTAGTAAATTCGGTAGCAGTTTCCGTGGTTACGGTTCCGTAGTAAATTCTATAGCACAATCCGTGGTCAAGGTTCCGTAGTAAAACCTGTAGCAAATTCCGTGGTCAAGGTTCCGTAGTAAATTCGATAGCACTTTACATGGTCATGGTTCCGTAGTAAGATCCGTAGGTCTAATTCCGTAGCAATTTACAAAAATAAATATGATTTCCAATTATTTTGTTCGAATATCTGAAAACGCAAATATGTAAAACAAAACAATTGTGCATATTAATAAATAAATCCAACAATCTTTACTACATGAAAAGTAAAGAAGTCTAAATCAAAATAAATACTTCCTAAAAACAAAGCAATGGTATTCGACCTACTCCGTTGTCTTCTGTTTGAAGCTGTCAAAAAAGCTTTGGAGTTGTCGTTCGAGGTTATCAATTTTGGAGGTGCTTTTTTCATTTTGTGTCTTTAGTTGATCAGCTTGCATCTTTACTAGTTCTTTCAACTCGTCATTTTGTTCTTTTTGGGCAGTCACAAGTTCCTTCATTTGAGCCAACTCGGCACTCTTCTCGACTAGCTCTTTGTTGGCGTTTGTCTCCGGAGTGTAATACATGTCATTAGAACTTTCCTTTGATGGAATAAATTTTCCATACGACCCAAAACCATACAACCTCTTTTTTCGGTCATGACCTCCAAGAACTTCATAAAAGATGGAGTCATCATCTACATCTTCTCCTGTTTCTTCTAATTGTTTGCGTTTTTCCAAATAAGAAGCCTGCAAAATTAATACACTCTAGATTTAGATTAAGTCATTGGAAATAAAACATTCAAAATTTATAAGACTTTTAACAAATGGAACTTACATGAATCTCTCGATCTTTGTCATTTATAAAAGTTTCTCCGTCATGATTTGCCGTGTGCGTATATAAGAAAAACTCACTGTGAGGCGGATCGCATCCTAAAGACCTCTTCTGCAATTATCAACTCAGAAATATTTTTTTATAACAGCAAAAAATATCAACTCAGCAATTATCAAGACTGTCTTGGAATTGCTTGGAGAATATTAGGTCAAGATGGACTGTTTTGTTCATTTTTTAGCAGTTAGGATGTTGGGATGAAGCTGATTTTTTGTGGAAGGCTTGGGTCTATGATTTCCCATTTTTCATATTTGTTTCGGATTTTTCTGAATTTTTTGGAAAATGGGCCGAATGGGTTTTTCTGGACTGTTTGGGCAGTTTTTGGCAGTTTGGGTGGTCTTTTGAAGCTGATTTTTTTTGTGGGCCTTAGTGGCATAAATTCCCATTTTACTGGATTTTCTGAGATTTTTCCGATTTTTTTCTGCTGTTGTTACTGTTTGGTGCAGTTTACGATTTTTTCCCCTATTATAAGATCATAACTAGCCTATAACCTGTCACGGATGACTTGTAAACTTTTTGATAAAGTGTTCATGTGTATTTTCATACTCATCTACTTCTATAATAATTAATAATAATTACTTTTATATTATAAACAAACATGTCAAATGGATCTAAAAGTAAATATGTATTGAAGTTTAATTTACACAAGATATTAAGAAGTGGAAGCATAACTGACCAGTTTAGAGGCAATCTTCACATGAGAGGCAGATCCGGAGGTATGGGTAGGACGGGCTGGAGCATCCGGCACCCCATTACGTCTGTTGACCTTATTTTGATTGGATATCTTTTTGAAATCTTCCGAATTCCATTTTTCCCACCAAGATTTCCAAACTACTTCTGATACATGACTAGGTTTCTTTTTAGTTTTGTTCCTTTGAAGATTTCGCATGTTGAAGACGTATTGACTATATGCTAGTGATGCCTTAGTTTTCCAAGCAATCCTTACTTTGGCATCGTCTTTTTCTTCCCAGAAGAAGTGTTTCTACAAAAAAAAAAATTAGTTAAAAAGTAAGATTATTCCATGACATTACATATAGCATATAACTACCTTAAACTCGTCCCAATAAAACTGCTTGTTATTTTCGCTAACATTTGCCCAGCGATACCCGTCTGAATCTACCCTTTCAACAAAGGAGTCACTTATGATGGCTGCACATTTGTCTGTTGGTATTAATCTGCATAGGAAAAGTTCATTCAGCTATTAATTGAATTCTATAACACACTTTATATTAACGTGGTAATAAGCCATTGCTGTTCAAAAGTATTCAATAAGAAATAAATTTATTTAGGTTCAAAAACTTACATTTTGTTGAAAACAGTAACAGCTATGCGCCCGTCTGGTCTTGTGGGAACTGTTTGAACTGCATCACTTTCTTCAGCATGATCATTACGAGTTGTTGTGGAGGTATTAACAGGTGGCGAGGTTGTAGGAGTAGTAGGTGTAGATTCTGGCATCGTTTCTGTGTTATTTGATGTGTACAAGGGGTCAGAGGCGGTTAGAGTATTTGTTGTTGTTATAGGTGACGTTGTAGGAGTAGTTGATGTTGGCGTTGGTGATGTAGTAGGAGTAGTGGTAGGTTTTGTCATAGACGCTGAGGTTGTTGATTTGACTAGTGAGTTGCAGGTACTCTTTGTGGTTGATGCTGATTTTGGCTTAGTTGGAAGCTTATAGATGGATTCAGATGCATCAAGGGATGAGTTTGTGGATTTTGGCTTAGTTGGAAGCTTAGAGATGGATGCAGATGCATCAAGGGATGAGTTTTGGGAATTTTCTTTTTGCATCTGCTGGGAAATGCTTTTTAGAAAGCGTGGAGCAACCATTTTCTTTCGGTTCCAAACATCAGGTGTAGTTTTGTTTGCACTTGCTTTTTTACCTAATGCTTCCTTTGCATTTATTTGAGACATGTTTCCTGAAAATTAAGTACCAAGTATATCATATCTCATATTACAAATTACAAAATATAAATGAATTGGATATTGTATCTTTCAATGTAAATCAGAAGACAACATTATATAAGAATGCATGATGAATATACAAAACGATTTTAGACAAAGCATAATACATATGAAACAGGCCGAATAGAATGGAATTGAATCCCAGTTTAGGAAAATTTCTAAGGAATCGGGCAAACAAAATAGTTGCTTTTAATATAACAGTTTATATGCACCAATTTCAGTTGAATATACATAAATGTCGTAAATGTCAAACAATTTATCAATTTGTTCTAAGGAATCGGGCAAACAAAACTGGTTCCTAATTTCCTAAGCTAATGCATAATATAAAGTGTTGAATATTTTGACTTTCTAAAGTCTACCATGACACTTAATCAACATATGAGTAAAACATTTATATGCATTTTGAGTTCATAACAACGTTTTCATGACCGGGTACCGGTCGAACCGGAAAAAAGGTATAACACCGGTCTGGTTTAGCGGGGTCAACCACCAAAACCTAGGCCGGATTGAACCGCCGAGTCTATTAGCAAACCAGGTTGAACCGGAGCTAGAAAACCCGAAATGACCTGGATTTTAAGCTTAACTATGCTCAAATGTAACAGTGCCGAAGCATAAGATTCTATTGAGCTGAACGTCCCTTTACCCTGCACATGCCGTATATATAGTAGTGTTACCTACTGAGTTTTCTCCTCCCACAACAATGTGGGATAGAAAAAAGAGATTTTTTTTCTCTTCCTATTGTGTTTTCTTTTCTGTACCTATTACTACACGTTTGAAAAACTTGATTTTTTCCTCCTCCTACAACCAGCAGAGTTTATTAACAACAAATTATGAAGTTGTGCAACTGTTATAGAAAATTGATTTGAAGAGCTGCTATCTATTTAAAAACAATAATGCGCAGCTACTTGTTTATAATTAGTTAAAGAAATTATAGAATATTTTTTTTATTCTTTAAATATATGGATGCAAAATACATTTATCCAAAGTTTATAAAACCTTTACAAATTTATGAGATTGTATAAAACATAGCTAAAAGTTTATAAAAATGAACAATATTGTAATCCGGTTCAACTGGCCCAACCGGCCGGTTCAACCGGTTCGACCGTTTTTAGGGCATAGGCCGGTCCGGTTTAAAACCCCGGTTTTAAAACATTGGTTCATAAACAGTAAGATGCTGTATTTTGACTTTGTAAAGTCAAACATGACACTTTATCAATTTGTTCTAAGGAATCGAGCAAACAACACTGGTTCTTAATTTCGTAAGTTCAGTTTCATTGTCAGTGTTTCAAATTAGAATTACGTTATAATGGATTTGAGTTTATCGATGTCAATTCACCATAATAAGTTAGTCACGAACATATTTTCCTTCCTATAGACCTCAATTAGCGTTTGATTCTGATTTGAATTTGCAATCCAAATAATTTTAATATCGAAGTTAATAGCCCCAACGAAAATAACCAGATATCATATAATTATAAATTATGGAAAAACTTATTTGCGTCAAGAATTGAAGTAGAAATAAAAGGAAGTCGAAAAATTATAAATCATGGACAAGATTAACAAGTAAAGAAGTGAAAGGAAGTCGAATAAAACCTGTTGAACTGTGTGTGTTGCACAGACGAACTTGAATTGCTGAAAGCCTTGATCGCTCTCTGGAGAGGAGGAACCGTTCGAAGATTTGAGAAAGAAACCCTACTTTTTTTTCTAAGTAATGCGACGTGCGTACGTATTATGCGGGGTTTGAGTACACGTACATGATATCGTATCCCATTTGCGTTCATTTTGTTGAAATTGAATCCCCCTATTTCGTCAGTTTGAATGTTTATCTATGGGGATAGGATAAACACGATCTCCAATTATTTTAGAAATATTAGTTGTATTTAATTTGGTAATTTAAAGATGTATTTAATAGATGTATTTAATTTGTCTAATATAGATGTATTTAAATTAAAAACATAATCACATGTCGAATATTGACCTTTTGTCATGATCATATGCTAATTAAAGATGTGTACAATTAATAATATAATCACATGTGTAATATTGGCCATTAATTACACAAACACTAGGGAAGTGAATGTTAATTTATATCCATTCATTAGCATTTGTTTATGTTCGCGTTCGTGATTAAACAAATTATCAAACCATGAAAGTTTTTAATTTTGGAGAGGATAATTAAAAAAAACTATTTTTTTTTGTAATTTATGATCTTTTAATCGTATGATCTTTTAATCGTATGATATTGTTATAACTCATGTATGTATGTATGTATGTATGTATGTATGTATGTATGTATGTATGTATGTATGTATGTATGTATGTATGTATGTATGTATGTATGTATGTATGTATGTATGTATGTATGTATGTATGTATGTATGTATGTATGTATGTATGTATGTATGTATGTATGTATGTATGTATGTATGTATGTATGTATGTATGTATGTATGTATGTATGTATGTATGTATGTATGTATGTATGTATGTATGCGTGTATGTATGTATGTATGTATGTATGTATGTATGGGTATGTGTTTAAATGTGAATAGTTGTTTGTCTTAGGGGTGGTAATTTACGACCCGACACGAAGCCCGTCCTGAAACCGATAGAAAATAAACAACTTTGGGTTGAGGTAAAAAAGTTTGGGCCAGTCTTGGGTCGGCTCAACTGGCACATTTATTAACGAGTCGGGTTAGGTTGAACGTTTTTAACGCGCCACCCCTAGTTTGGCTTGCTCCTTTATTATAATTAAGGCTTAACACTCATGGATTTAGGTATGCTCGAGCTCGACTATATTTGAGTTCGTCTTATTTAAGCTCTCATATATACGAAATATGTAACTTTCTACTTGATATAGTCCTTAATATATGATGCACATATTTTATTTTTTATATTATGCTATAATATATATATATATATATATATATATATATATATATATATATATATATATATATATATATATATATATATATATATATATATATATATATATATATGTATAATATACAATGTTTTAACACCCGGGATACTACTCGGTCCGGTAAGATGGCCAGGTCACGGGAAAACCGGTTCAACCTGCGGATCAACCCGGGTCAACTAACAACATATAAAAATTTATTATATATAAAAAAAGATGTTTACATCATGCAGTAAAGTTTATACATTATTATACATTTAAAATAAAAAGATTAAAACTAGGTCAACTAAGAACATAACAAAATACAATTATATAAAAGATGAGTATATCATGTAGTAAAATTTGTACAATATTATACATTTGAAGTAAAAAGATTAAAAAGCAGGTCAACCTAGGTCGCAATTAAAAAGAAAAGATTTAAAACACTGATAATATATACCTAGACACACATAAAGTGAAACATTAAGATCATAAAAATCAAAGTGAAACAGGTCAATATGGGTCTGATCAAAAGCAATTTAAAGTGAAACATTAAATTAGCACAAATATTATCCATTATAACACTTATAAATCAAAGTAGATGTTCTAAGTTTCATATTTTTAACGGCACTTAACCTAATCATCCAATTCATAATCAACAATAGGACTTGAACTCATGACCAACATGTGTCACTTTTTTAGCCAACATCCCTTTCATTTTTCCGCTAAACACTTCTGTTAGTAAATCCCATAAAAATAGGTAACCATATTAAAATCCGTGTACGTATAAAGCTATGACTTATCAATATTTGAATTTTAAACCACATTTAATCTTAGAAATATTATTTTTATTTTTTTACCATTGGTTAATATAAGTAATCATTTTATTCTTGCAATCACATTATAATAAGGTATCTTTGTGCTTGGGGCAATGACGCAGCTAATGAGGTTATAACCGAGGCGCGTCAATTGCTGGTTGAAAACTATTTCCACATTATAATAAGGTACATACCATCCTTTTTGACCTTTTTTTAGTCAAAACAGAATTATGTAAAAAATACTAATATCGTGTTTGACTCTTAAACCACAATGAAGGATTTTTTTTTTAATTTTTCAGATTTTTTTATTTTATCCATTTGTCAATATAAGTAAGCCTTTTATTGTTGTATTCACATAATTTGGTACATACCATATTTTATTTTATCCAGATTTGCGTTTAATGATTTGGGAGATTTTAAAAGGCATAAACAATTATTTACATGGTTATCAGTTCATGATATACGTCGGCCTCAAGCCCTAAAGCAAATAACTCTGCAAATCGAAGTCTGTGATCTGTACGTACGCCCTTCTCCAACACGTTTCCGCCCACCCAATTGGACGTGGTTGATCAATTGCATTCGTACAGGTACTTGTGTTGGCCTAATTCAGTCGACTCTTGTCTTTATACATATTCTATTTCCTTCCTGCTTCCACCACACATATTACTGAGTAGAATCATGAAATTAAATACATTCCTACTGTAAATGTTTGAAACTGGATGCCTTTCTCTATGGAAAATACAAAGTAACGGTATGACTAATTACAAGGATTTGATACTAATAAATATGGAAAATACAATATACAGTAATTCTTTTGAATGTAACTAATGAAACCGAAATCATATAGAATCTTTCGGTTAATACCTACATGGTATTTCAGCAACAACAACAATGCTATTACATAAAAAATACATAATTTTTACTTCAATTTACATGACTAATTTTGGTATGCACTTGTGCTGCAGATGTACTAAAATGTCCAACCCAGATAGAAAGTGGATGTATGAGCAATATGATGAACGCGGTCATCTGTCAATAAATTTCATTAAGGGGGTGAAAGCCTTTGCGAATTTTGCTAGTTCTCAACCAAGTCTTATGGATGAAGATAGAATTAAATGTCCATGCAAAAATTGTCGTAACATCCCTTATCATGGTGTTGATGAGGTCAAATTGCATCTTTACAAGGCTGGTTTTGTGCAACATTACGAGTTCTGGGAAAACATGGGGAAACATTGCTTGATAATGCTACATTAGATGCAGATGATACATACACTACTCTCCATGAACAACATGCACCTAGTTATACAGAAATGATTCTGGACGGAACAGATCCTGATTTCATACCTGCTTTTATGAATAGACCTATCGAGGAGGAGCCAAATGCAGCAGATAAGAATTTTTTCGATATGTTAAAGGCAGCAGATAAAGAGTTGTGGTCTGGTTGTAATAAAGCCACACAACTATCTGTCGTGTCTCGACTACTGAATATCAAATCCGATTATCGCATGCCCGAGAAATGTTACGATACTATCTGCCAGTTGATAAACGATTTGATACCGGAAGAGAATAACATGGTCGATAGTTTATACGACAGTAAAAAGTTAGTGCAGTCACTTGGCCTGCCTGTGGAGGTGATTGACTGCTGCAGGTCTGGATGCATGATATATTGGATGGGAGACAAAGATCTTGATAGGTGCAAAATTTGCAATATGGATAGGTTCAAACCGAGATCAAGAAGTGCGTCGTCACGTTCTCGTATACCTTGGAGAAGAATGCATTTTTTTCCCATGACTCCGAGGTTGAAGAGGCTGTATGCTTCACTAGCAACAGCAGGTTACATGCGTTGGCACGCCACTAATCATGGCCATGATGTTGATGTGATGTGTCATCCGTCCGATTCTGAAGCTTGGAAGCACTTTGATAACACTTATCCTTCATTTGCATCAGAAACACGAAATGTGAGATTAGGTCTCTGTACGGATGGGTTTGCACCACATGGTGCTTTCGGGAAACAGTATTCATCGTGGCCTATTATTATAACACCATATAATTTGCCACCATCTATGTGTATGAAAGAGCCTTATATGTTTTTGGCAGCAGTTGTGCCCGGTCCTGGTAACCCAAAGCACAGACTAGATGTATACCTTCAGCCGGTTATCACTGAATTGAAGCAGTTGTGGGAAGAGGGTGTAGTAACTTATGATGTTTCTTTGAAGCAGAATTTTCAATTACGAGCAGCTTTGATGTGGACAATTAGTGATTTTCCGGCTTATGCAATGTTATCGGGATGGTCAACTGCAGGGAAGCTAGCATGTCCGCATTGTGGGAAACATACTCAGGCATTCAGGCTCGATAACGGTAATAAGATGTCGTGGTTTGACTGCCACAGAAGATTCCTCACAGCCGATCACACATACAGAAAGGATAAAAATAAGTTTAAAAAGAATCGTGTAGAGACTAAAGGTCCTCCTCCACGTTTGAATGGTGAAGAAATTTTAAGGCAAATTGAACAATTAGGTTTGGTAAAAGTGACTGAAATTCAAGCCGATGAAGTAAATAAAGCACGTGGGAATTTTGGTTGGAAAAAGAGGAGCATCTTTTGGGATTTACCCTACTGGACAACAAACCTCATTAGACATAATTTGGATGTCATGCATATTGAGAAGAATGTCTTTGACAATTTTTTTTACACTATTATGGATGTAAAAACAAGACAAAGGACAATGCGGCGGCGAGAAAAGATCTCAAACTCTATTGCAGGAAGAGAAAAGGATTCGGCGAAAATGAAAGACCAAATTATGCTCTTGAAAAGAGGCAAAAGAAAGCAGTATGTGAGTGGGTGGAGAAACTGCGTTTTCCCGATGGTTATGTCTCAAATTTAGGGAGGTGTGTAGATTTGAACGCATGTAGACTGTTCGGATTGAAAAGCCACGATTGCCATGTATTTATGCAGAGGTTGATGCCAATTGCATTCCGTGAGATGTTGCCAAAAAATGTATGGGAAGCAATTACAGAGTTGAGTATCTTCTTCAAAACATTGACAGCAAAGTCAATAACAATACAAGACATGGAAAGAATTGAAGCAGACATCCCCATAATTTTATGTAAATTAGAGACCATCTTTATCCCTGGTGTTTTTAACTCCATGGAACATTTGCCGGTCCATTTGCCATATGAAGCGAGAATCGGCGGACCCGTGCAATTTCGTTGGATGTATCAATTTGAAAGGTTAGTTTTTATTCAATTCTTAGGTACAACTTGCATATGATAATTTTCGATCATATTTTGTATATTAAACCGTAGATTTCTCAACCAGTTGAAAAAAGATGTGAAAAACAAGTCTAAAGTTGAAGGTTCTATCGTTAACGCCTACTTGCTTCGTGAAGCTGCTAACTTTTGCTCATACTATTTTGAGCCAAATGTTCTCACACGTAACAGAAATGTCCCTCGCAATGATGATGGAGGGGATGACCGAGGTGATGATGACAAAGAAATATTAAAGATATTTTCCTATCCTGGCCGGGCCTATGGCAAACTAAAGAAGAGAATGTTGTCCGACGAGGAATTCAACGCGGTCCATACTTACATACTCCTTAATGAAGAGCAGATTAAAACCTACATAGAGTAATATTCGATCTATTTTCTACATAACCACTCTCATGCATTTGTTACATACTTTATATATATATATATATATATATATATATATATATATATATATATATATATATATATATATATATATATATATATATATATATATATATATAGAAGTGAGTTCCATTGAGAATTAATATATTAGGTGAGAATGTAAGAATAGATCTCAGCCTCTCATCTCCTTCCAGCCCTCACGCGCGCGGTGGCATTTTTGTAATTAAGTCCAACTTTCCTCACGCGCGCGGTGGCATTTTTGTAATTAAGTCCAACTTTTCTGTCCCACACGCGGTGGCATTTTTGTAATTAAGTCCAACTTTCTTTAATCATCGATGATTAAACTGGGTGTAGTGTTTAATCATCAATTATTAAACTTTTGAGATTGTTTTTAATCATCGATGATTAAACCCAACCCCAAGTTTAATCGTTAATGATTAAACACATTATCAAGTTTAATCATCGATGATTAAAAGAGCATCTTATGATTATTACACAGTTAAAGTTTAATCATCGATGATTAAACACTACACTCAGTTTAATCATCGATGATTAAACCCAAACTCAAGTTTAATCATCGATGATTAAACATATAGTCAAGTTTAATCATCGATGATTAAACACTACACTCAGTTTAATCATCGATGATTAAACCCAAACTCAAGTTTAATCATCGATGATTAAACATATAGTCAAGTTTAATCATCGATGATTAAACACTACACTCAGTTTAATCATCGATGATTAAACCCAAACTCAAGTTTAATCATCGATGATTAAACGTATAGTCAAGATTAATCATCGATGATTAAACAGCATGTTATAGAGAATTAAGAATCTAAAAAACGGAGACAAGGTTAATCATCGATGATTAAACTGTTTAATCATCGATGATTAATAAAAATGTCAAAGATTAATCATTAGTAGTTAAAGAGCATTTTATAAAAAAATTCAGACTAGTTCAATCATCGATGATTAAACCCAAACTCAAGTTTAATCATCGATGATTAAACATATAGTCAAGATTAATCATCGATGATTAAAAACAATCTCAATAGTTTAATAATTGATGATTAAAACACTACACCCAGTTTAATCATCGATGATTAAAGAAAAATTGGACGTAATTACAAAAATGCCACCGCGTTGGGACAGAAAAGTTGGACTTAATTACAAAAATGCCACCGCGCGTCTTTTTGCCTATTTCTCACATTCTCACCTAATATATCAATTCTCAATGGAACCCTCCCCTATATATATATATATATATATATATATATATATATATATATATATATATATATATATATATGATCAGATTTGTTTTTTTATTTCTTATATACCTCAACAAACATGATATTAATATATGTTTATGTACAGCGAGTTTGAGGAAATGTTGAAAGAGCTCTATCCGGATATAAATCAACATGATATCGATCTTGAATTGGATAAACATTTTGCTACATGGTTCGAAAACCATGTACGTGTTAAACTTGTTTTATATATTATCATTATTTTCATTTGCTAAATATATGGTCTTACATACTCCTTTTTTTGTCCTATATATATAGGCACGTGAAAAAGAAATAAAGAACAAGTACATATATGACCTTTCAAGAAGACCATTGAGGTCCGTGAAATCTTACAAGATATACTTCGTCAATGGTTACAAGTTTCACACGGATGCCCACAGTGAGAACAAAGCATCAATGAATAGCGGAATTTGTATAAGTAGTGAAGTTGGTGACTACTATGGAAAAATTTTGGAAATTTTAGAGGTTGAATACCCTGGGTTCCCAAGGAAAACCACATTTGTGTTTAAATGTGACTGGTACGATCCAACACCTAATGTAGGAGTTAAGGTTCACAAACAGTATAACTTGGTTGATATAAACAAAAAAAGGAAATTCAACAAATTCGAGCCGTTTGTACTAGCAATGCAACCTACTCAAGTGTGTTTCATGCCTTATCCCAGTTTAAAACAAAACAGCACTGACTGGATGGTGGTATTTAAGGTTAAACCCCGTGGATGGACTAATGTAGGAGAAAGTGATCATCAAAAAGATGTTGCTTTTCAAGAAGATGAAGTTATAGCAAGTGAGATCATTAGCAATGCAACAAAAGCATTCGAGTATGACGACACCTCAAGCAACGGTTCAGATGATGAAATTACTAATGATGTTGAAGGGTACTTTGATGATGCAAATAACAGTGGAGACGATGGTATTGCCGACTCCGAGGGTAGTTTTGAGTATAGCACATCAGACAATGAAGAAGAGGTCGAGGAGGAAGATGAGTGTGATGATAGTGATTAGCACCACAACGGATGTTTAGCCTGTTTTATGTAGTCCTTTTTTTGCATTTTCAAAATTTACAGGAACCCAATTCCGCGTTATAAAAAATTCAGAAAAAATACATAACTTCTTTTCATGTTGTTAGCTGATGTTTTATTAAAATCTTCTGTTTTGAGCAGCTATTTTGTTTTTGTTTTTCAGCATTTTCATGTACCAGCTACCGATTTGAAATGAGACTGTAATTAGGAATTTTTTATTTTGATGGGATATTCATTCTTCAATTCATTGTTTTCGTGGGTTTATGGATAAATGGATAGTTGGAGTTGCTGCTTAGCCCAGCATTTTAATAAATTTAAGCATGATAGCGGTCAAACAAAGTCAGACTCGTTGACTGTTGACTGAGGCTTCAACAAGCGAATTTGATGGCAAAAATGGTTAATTTTGATTGTACTAGTAATAGAGATGAATTAAACTCGTGACCCCATTCAAAAGTTAAGTCCTTACTCTGATGGTTTCATAATTTTGTTTGTAATCAATATTATATAGATTTATGATAGTAATGTTATTAAGGTGAACATCAGCTAATTAAACACAGGATATCAGTCATTTAACTCCTATTAAAAACCGCAAGAACACTAATTGTTCTCACAAACAAGATTGAAGTTTTCACCTACTGAGCCCGTAATTAAGAGTCGAAGTTTTACATTTCAGATACAACAAAACACTTAAAAATAACAGACCATAATAAGCTGCAAACAGCTGTCCACTTGAAAATAAAACAATCAAGCTCTCTTAGCAAAATCATCAGCATCATCATTATCCCTGTAGCGTCCTTGTACCTGAACATCATCAGCACCACCAAAGTTGCTTCCACCATCATTTGCAAAGCTATCACCACCACCAACACCAAAGTTTTGACCTTCACCGCCATAACCACCACCACCAGATCCATAACTATTTCCACCATAATCACCACCATAGCCGCCGCCACCACCGCCATAACCGCCTCCGCCATAGCCACCGCATCCCCGGAAGCCGCTACCTCCTTATGGTCTATCATTGGCATAGTTCAGTTTCACCATTCGACCATGCAACTCCTGCAAAATTTGTTCATAAACAACCATTTCTAGCATTATAAAAAATTAATGTACAAACCAAATAACAAAAAAAAAGAATGAAATGCCCGTTGATCCATTGCCCGAACTGCAGCAGATGCAACCTCAGTGTCAGCAAAAGTAACAAAGCCAAAACCTCTGGACCTACCAGTTTCTCTATCCATGATCACTCTAGCTGTTGCATTACATATGAAGCTATCAGAAATTTAACACACACTATTAACTTTAATTTAGAATAAGGCAATAGATTGATTTCATCAAATGAATAAAAACCAAAATCACTTTTCCAGATTACTAAAAATATTAAAAAAAAAAAAAGCATCTTATATAGTTCCACTCTACATTCACATTTAATCATTTATACCTTCATGGACTTCCCCATAAGCACTAAAAGCTTCTCGCAAGCTCATATCATCAGTAGCCCATTCCAATCCTGCAACAACAAAAACCAGAAACACAATTATGAATACCGACTTTTAAAACTCAACACGTAAATCATGTTAACTTTGTTAAAAAATTGAAGATTACCTCCCACAAAGACTTTTGAACTTGACATGCATCTTAACATTCGAATTTGGGGTTTCAGATTCTGGAATTAGAGCTTCATTCATCACTTCTTTTTATTTGGGGGTTTAGCTTATGAAATTACAGTTCCTTTATACAATGTCTACCTCCGCCAACAATGTTCATGCCTGTAAAGGTAAGCTTGATCATTCACTTCTTTGTTTAAGTTTGTCATTATAATTTTCAACTTTGTGTTTTGGGTATCGCATGAAAATCCCCACGGCAACGCGCGGGGTAAAGCCCACTAGTTCAAAACAAAAAGGAAAGTTTTTTTCATTTTAGCCCCTGAATTTTATTGTTATTCACAAACTCCCATTCGGTTCACCATTTTAAATCATTTCAATTAAAAGATGTATATTTTAATTTTAAATCCCGCAGCAACGCGCGGTTCACCATTATCCTCGTTACAAAACATCTACGGATATTAATTTCCGTAGCAAATTTCTTCTCTAACAAAATTTTGTAGCAGATTAGCAACCACATCCACATGTGGAAATTACAAAGCATCGACGAATATTTATTTCCGTAGAAAATTTCTTCTGTAACAAAATTTTGTAACAAATTAGCAACCACATGTGCACATTACGAAACATCTACGCGTATTAATTTCCGTAGCAAATTTATTCTGTAACAAAATTCCGTATCATATTAGCAACACAACTACGAGAGTAAGTTTTGTAACAGAGTTCCGTTGCAAAATAGCTATACAATTACTTTCCATACCAAACTACCTATGGAAATGCAGGGCGTAACATAATTTGTAACAAATATACCAACGGATATTTATTCCATTGTAAAATAACTACGGACCGCAGTTCCATAGTTGGATTCTGTAGCAACTTAACTATGAACTTTCATTCCATAGTAAACTAGCTATGGAAAATAATTTCATAGCAAAAAAGTCATCGCAAAATAACAACGGATTATTATTTCGTAGCAAAATAACCACGGAATATATTTTCGTAGTTATTTTCCTAGCAAAATAACCACGGAATACTTTTTCGTAGATATATTCGTAGCTAAACAGCAATGAAACGCCACTCCATAGCAAATGCGGTTGCAAGATAGCAACAGATTTTGTTTTCGTGACAAAAACCGTAGTAATTCTTGGGTTCGCTATGGAATTTTCAATTCATGGCAAATTTCGTAGTAACTTTACCACGAAAAATCATTCCGTAGTATAAACCGTAGCAATTTAGCAACGAAAATGACTTCCGTAGCACTCTTCCGTTGCTATTTTGTTGTTTTCTTGTAGTGTATGAATCCAACGTTTGGCTAAAATCACCGCGTCAGGGGTTGACCACTTTGTTTGTGCCCTTTTTGGCGCCGCTTTTTCTTTCCCTTTTTCCTTCCTTTTTTCTTTCCCTTTTCTTGTGGGTGTCGGTTCTGGTTGGGTGTCCCCCACATTTTCGGATGGTGATTGTGATTGAAAATTTTGTGAAAATAGAGGTGTGTTTGGAGGAGGTTGTTGGAATTGGAAGTTAGGTGGTGATTGTTGGTATTGAAAGTTTGGTGGTGGTTGTTGGTATTGAAAGTTTGGTGGTGGTTGTTGGTATTGAAAGTTTGGTGGTTGAGAGTAATGGAAGTTGGCTGGTGGTTGTTGGTATTGAAAGTTTGGTGGTGGTTGTTGGTATTGGTAGTTTGGTGGTGGTTGAGAGTAAGCCCCAAAATCAAGCGATGGTGTCGGGTTGCTTGTTTGACCCGAAGAAGAACCGGCCGGTGAGGATGGGGGATCAATGGGGGAATTTTGAAATAGCTCCCACACGTCGTTGGATACCGATGATTGACGTCTTTTGGACATTTTTTCAAGTTTGGGAGGAAGTATGAATTTTGAGAGATAAAGAAGGTGAAAGTGCTGTAAAAAATAGAAGAATTGAGTGGGTATTTATAGATGTAAATGAGGGGGATTTTTTTTTGTTTTTTTTAAATTATTACCGTTTTTTTATTTATTACCGTTTAAAAAAGAAAAAGAAAAAAAAAGTTTTTTTTATTGGGTAAAAAGGACATTGGGCTCCACCATCTCGCCTCCTCCTCCGTCCCTTTGCTCGTCTCCAAACCGGCGCCACAACCGGCGGCCCGTGCCAACGGTGCCGGGACCGGCAGAAAACCGGCGGTGTCAACCGGCGGTACCGTTGGCACCGGTCTTACAGGGCCATCAATAAAATTTATTAATTGAATCAGACCCAATTTACGTTACAGAGGTGAGTTAAACAAAAAAACGTCAAATACTATTCATCAACTGTAGATGAATAGCATTTGACAAATGTTATTATAGGTAAGAGCATCCCCAATGGTTAACTTTATAATAGCTTATTACTTTTGCCACATCAACAATCTACTAACCAAAAACCTCTACATAAATAGCATCTCCAATAGTTAACCTTTTCAAAAGCTTTTTCCTTAACAATATTTCCAATTCACCTTTGTCTATCTTAAATGTTATAATTTGACACTTTTTATAACATCTTACTACATATAATATTTTTTAAAATATCTCTTATAAAAATATTATAATAATTGACATTAAATATTATATAATTTATTTATTAACTAATAAAAATATAATAAAGAATTTATTTATAATATATCTAAGGTTTAAAATGAAAAACAATTAAACATAAGGGACTAAAAAAGACAAATATTGAAAGTCCATTAAAAGGTTAGTAGAAAAAAAGTCATTGAATAAGCTTTTAAAAAAGCTAGTTATTCCAATGGGTAAAAAGTCATCCAAAAACTTATTGTAATAGTAATAAGTTTTTAAAAAAACTACCATTAGAGATGCTCTAATGTTATTTGTCTAGCTTTTGCATCTTACGTAATTTCTTAGAAGTTCAGGAAACCCACAAATCCCCAATTGACACCTCCAATTCCCTCTTGTTCGTCAGCACACATAATCCACGGAGGTCGCGTCATCATTGGTGCATTCCGACGCAAAATTGACACTGGAAAATCTCACAAGTTCCTAAATCAATGAGTTATTGCAAAAATTGCAAGTCCAAAACCCTAATTGTCGACTCAGTAACCGGAAACCTAGAGTGCTCATCATGCGGCATCGTGCAAGATTTAGACAATTATCAGCAACAAACGTTCAACGCCGACGGACTAATCGGTTGTAACGTCCGATTAGGCACCTCCGAATCCCGGTATGACTATTCTTATCGTGAAACCAAAATTTATCTAGCTCAAAAGATAGTCTCAGATATATTGTTAAAACTAGATTTAGAAAACAGAGTCGATGACGTTAACAACATGATCAATATCATAACCGAAGAGGAATACGGTTCAGGCAATTGGTTTAACGTACTTGTTGGGGCTTGTGTTTATGTAACAATGCGAAAAGCAAAAAAGTGGTTACCTTTAACAAGCTTATGTGAAGCTGTTGGTTGTGATAATTATGAATTAGGTCGAATGGTGTAGGGTTGTTTGATCGTGTGATTAAGGAATGGGTCAGGTGTAAGGGTACAAATGGGAAAGATAAAATTGGGAGAATGGTGAAACAAGGGATTTTTTTATTCAATGTATGATTAAGTGGTATGTGACAACTGGCAGGCGGCCGGTACCGGTGGTTGTGGCGGTTATTGTGTTTGTTTGTGAGTTGAATGAAGTTGAGATTAGTATAGAGGAATTAGCTAATCAGTTGAATGTGGCGGTTGCAACTTGTAAATTGAGGTATAAATGTGAATCCGTATATATCGATTAAACAACTGATTAAGCAATAACAATGATGAATTGGAAGATTAGATGAAGAACACTTTGAAGCTTTTCACTGACAAAAACAATCGAACTCTTTCAATATGCGGCAAGCTTAACAATACTAGGTTACAACTAGGTATTTATACCTAGGCCTAGTATTAACTAATTACATAAAATAACCCTAGACTATTGATTACAATAAACTGTCACATTACACCCCAAGACTATTTTAATACTCTAGAATGTGACCCAACAATCTCCCCCTTTGTAACAATAGCCTGGGAAACATATCTTCGAAGTCTTCATCTTTAGCAAAAACCTAGCCTTGTAGATATTTCGTTGCGTAATAATCAGGTTCAGGCTTGAGCTTTGTTGATCTGTGAAAAACGAATACTTCTAGTAGCTTTTCAACCACAAAAAGTATTTTGAAGACTTTACTTTGAAGATACATATTGATCGACCAAAACTGAGACCCATAATGATAGAGAGATTAACAGCGGAAGTCTTTTCTTGAAGTTTGTGGCTTTATGTCGATCAATGATCTTTAATAATTGTTGTTCGGGAAATTTGTTAATAAGGTTTATGCTCCCCCTCAAACAGACAATTATTTCTTCATGGAGTCTTCGGTTCCTTGTTTACTCCCCCTTCACTGATGCATATGTGTCCTTTTGATGTGGAGTAAGTTAGGCTAGTATATTCTCCCCCTCATGATGAGCAGGATTTGTCTGAAGCATCATGTAACAGGAAGAATCTCCGAAGCTTGGTGATAAAAATGTGTTGAATAATGATACATTCATTTTTTGAATGAATCAATATATAACACATTTTACAGCATAGTCAAATAGGATAAACCGGGATCACATAGATTTCCCGTTAACACGACAGTTGAAAATCTGTGTGACCTACGTTCAGTGTTGGCTTTGATGGTAGCACTGATAGGATTTCCATTCAATCATCGTGGAATACCAATAAGTGTGGTATCACTATGAATGTTTCGGCAATATCACTAGGATATGCTTGGTGGAATGCCCGTGTCCTAGAGAAATTTAATTCGGTTCTAAACTCTATACGTGGACAACCGAAGACGAGGACTGGAGGTAGGTCCTCTTTTTCAATATCAACAATCTCCAAATGAGATGTCGATAGTAGATGTGGTAATCTCCGTGATTTTGAAACAAGTACTTTTTGTACTTGAGTGGTCAGTGGGGGTTGTGCATTGCTTCACTGGGTCCATGATGTCTGAATCAGAAAGCATCTCATGCAGTCTGATATAGATGTAGTTACCCGGTCTTTTGTTCGGTTTAGGGAGGGTTTTCCGTTTTCTTTAACCCTTTCTCACACACTCCTCACTCAACTCACCTTTTCATTTTCAACCACACCCTCGTTTTTGTGTTACCATGTGATAAGCTGATTTGCACCCCATACTTCATACCCCCTCTCAATTTTTACCTAAACGCACCCTAATCAAGATCACATGATACTTGATTCTGCTCACCTAGACCTAGGACCCTTAATTTTTAGTTCCTATATTGTCGGTGGCTCCGGGGAAGATCATGCTGGATATAGCAAATCATAGGAGTAATTTGAGAATGATCTATTACGCTCAATGTCATTGTAATCAGCTATTGAAAGATGTTGCATTTTAGTAGGTTCACATGGATTTTTCTGTAACATCGGACTCACTTAGAGTATCTGTTAGCACACGGTATGAATCGGTAGTCGTTTGCACAACCTTTGAGTCAAATGTGTGACCTGCGTTTAGAGTTGGCGTGATTGTAGCTCTAGTAGGATTTCCACTCGATCCTTGTGAAACATCAGATTGTGATGCCACTACGGGTGTTCCGATGGATTCACGGAGATCCATGTTTGTAGTGCAAGTGTCCTATATTGGAATGTTTGAGGGGTGATAACTAGACACACGGTGCATACAAAGAGACTTAACCCGGGGCAGGAGGTTATTATGTTTCAATACCGACAAACTCCGAATGAGCAGTCAGTAGATTATGTGCTACGTCCCCTAATGAATTGAAACAAATTCCTGTTGAGAGAAATTTGAGTGGTTGGTGGTGGCGTGCATGTGCTTTACTGGGCCAGTAGAGTCTGGTGAAACATTTTACGCATAAATGAGCACACTTTTGTATGGTTGCCCGGTTTATTTACGGTGTGGATGCACTCAAAGGTGTGTTTTCTTAAAGTTATCATGTTTTTCACATCACCTTGCACTCACCTATTGCTATACCCTAGACTTATACCCTCACATTTACCAAATGGCTGAAAAAGAATTCCCATGGAAGGTAAGGCCGGTTCTGGCAAACCATGGGAAGGTATTGTCGTTTGAAAAAAAATTGATCGAATTCAAACGGGTATAAAAGTATTGATATAAGAAAGTTTCTCCCTCTGGAAATACTAATTCTCCCCCTAGAATTAATATTACTCCCCCTCGACAAAATAAAGATATATAGAAGTTTGTAGATCAGAAATGTACCTTTTAACAGCAGCGGAGGGGTGGAGAAGAGTTTTTACAGTTCTGTATTTTCTGATTAAGAGCGGGTTTCAAGTTGATGTAATTGAAAACCATTAGACGATTAGGAACGGGTTATACACTGATGTGTGCATAGCCATTCTGATGAGACTCGAGTTATACACTGAATTGTGTATAAGTCATTGCTAAAAATGTAAACAGTAAAAAGCATTTTGCAGAAACAACATTGAAAACTAGTTAAAAAAGAAATAGAAACGATTTATGCTTTGAGATTTAACATACCAAGCTTAGACACAAGAAAATTAAATCGTTTTTCGTCTAAATCCTTAGTGAATAAATCAGCTAACTGAAAATCGGTGGATTCGAAGTACAGTTCCACAGTTCCTTGTTCAACATGATCTTTGATAAAATGATATCGAAGATCAATATGTTTAGTTTTGGAATGTTGAACAGGATTGCATGAAATTGCAATTGCACTTCGGGAGTCACAATATAAAGGAATACAGCTGTATGAAAAGCCGTAATCTTTTAATTGTGACTGCATCCAAATCACCTGGGACAGGCAACTTGCAGCAGCAACATACTCCGCTTCGGCAGTTGAAAGAGATACACAATTTTATTTCCTTGAGGACCAGCTCACCAATTTATCACCGAGAAATTGAGCACCTCTAGAAGTGCTTTTACGATCCAACATACAGCCAGCATGATCAGCATCAGAGAAGGCAGACAGGTCAAACGAAGTTTCTTTGGGATACCAAAGACCAAGATCTCGAGTACCCTTTAAGTAACGAAATATGCGTTTGACTGCTTGAAGGTGAGACTCTTTGGGAGCAGCCTGATACCGAGCACAAACGCACGTAGAGAACATTATATCAGGTCGACTGGCAGTTAGATATAATAATGACCCTATCATGCCTCGATAGTTTGTGAAATCAACGAGCTTTCTGTCTGGATCAGTATGCAATTTTGAACCGGGTGACATTGGTGTAGAAATGGGTTTACAGTCATCCATTAGATACTTCTTCAACAAATCAGTGATATACTTGGATTGATTGATGAAGATCCCGGTAGGTAACTGACGAACCTGTAGACCGAGAAAGAAATTCATCTCCCCCATCATACTCATTTCAAATATTTTGATCATAAGATCTGAAAACCGTTTACAGTATTTTGGATTTGTGGAGCCGAAAATAATATCATCTACATAAATCTGAATGAGGACGATATCTTCCCCTTGTCGTTTGATGAATAGAGTTTTGTCCACTTTGCCTTTTGAAAAACCAAAGTCGACTAAGAATTTGGATAGAACATCATACCACGCACGAGGAGCTTGCTTCAAACCATATAACGCTTTATCAAGGATGTAGACATGGTTAGGCAAGTGTGGATCGACAAATCCTTCTGGTTGATGAACGAAAACTTCTTCACTGAGAATACCATTAAGAAAAGCAGTTTTTACATCCATTTGACAGATTGTAAAATTCTTGTGAGCTGCATATGCCAGAAAGATTCGGATGGCTTCTATTCTTGCAACCAGGGAAAAAGTTTCTTCATAATCGATGCCCTCTTGTTGAGAATAACCTTTAGCAACCAGGCGTGCTTTATTTCGAATGACAATTCCATTTTCATCATTTTTGTTCTTAAAGATCCATTTGGTACCAACAACAGACTTTCCAGGTGGTTTTGGAACTAGACGCCAAACTTTCAATCGTTCAAATTGATTGATTTCATCTTGCATTGCAAGAATCCAGTCTGGGTCTGATAAAGCTTCGCTGACTTTCTTAGGTTCATTGGAGCTTAAGAAAGATGAGTATTGACATTCATCAGCAGTTGCTCGACGAGTTTGAACCGAGGATTCAGGATTTCCAATTACTTGATGTAAAGGATGCTCTTTGGTCCATTTCAGAGTATGGGGAAGTGGAAGTTGACCTGGAGTTATATTGGAGGTATCAGTAAATGCAGGTTGCGGGATTATAGTTGATTGTGGATTGGATGAAGAGGGTGGGAGATCGACTTGTTGAACATGGAATTTGGAGAAATCAATCACCAACTTTGGAGCTTGAGCGGGTTCAACAAGTAAATCAGAAACACCGACAACTGGAGTGGGCGATGAAGAAACATCTGGCAATGATTGAGTTTCCATTGATGATGAAGTACAGCCTGAATTTGTTACTGACTCAGTGTTCTCAGGAGCAGCAGACGTTGGAGATGGAGAATCAGAGGAACTCGGAATGTGTGTCTCAGGGACACTGATAGACTGAACATCTGCAGCTGCAGGGAATGGAACGCCAGACTCCTGAAGTAAAGTGTGTCTGATGTTATGATATTCATCATAAAAATGTTCAAACAATACATCGAAATCATTTTCAGAGGTGGAAGGTGCGGAAGGAGGTGCAGGAGGTTTAATATCTGAAGTAAGTGACTCGAGAGGAAATGTCTCATCAAAATTCACATTTACACTTTCTCTTATTGTCCGATTTGATCGATTATAAACCCTGAATGATGCAGATTTACGTGAATAACCAACAAATACCCCTTCATCAGCTTTAGCTTCAAATTTGTTCAATTTGTCTTTGTCATTCAAGATGAAGCAACGACTCCGAAAAACATGGAAAATTTTAACATTTGGAATTCGTTTATTTATCAATTCATACGGAGTTTTGTTGTAGGTTTTGTTGATGATAGAACGATTTTGAGTGAAACGTGTCGTGTTGATGGCTTCAGCCCACAGAGATAAAGGTAGTTTTGAGAATGAAAGCATTGTGCGGGCTGCTTCAACTAAGGTACGATTTCTTCGTTCTAGGACTCCATTCTGTTGTGGAGTTCTAGGAGCAGAAAATTGATTGGTTATACCAACAGATTCAAGAAATGAATCTAAGGTTCGATACTTAAACTCAGTTCCATTATCAGTCCGAATGGTGTTGACTTTTAATTCCAGATTTGTCTGAGTTTTCTTGATAAAGGCGATAATAATATCTGCAGCTTCATCTTTGGTACGTAAGAAGTGAACCCAGGTATACCGTGAGTAGTCATCAACAATCACTAACACATACCGTTTACCAGCAATGGATTGTACACTCATTGGTCCACATAGATCCATGTGAAGCAATTCAAGAGGTTTGGATGTACTTGGATCAGGTTTTGATTTGTGTGACGTTTTCTTCATCTTTCCCATTTCGCAAGATGAACACAGATGATCTTTTGCAAATTTAACGTCTGGGAGACCAGATACATGACCACCTTTTACCAATTTGTTGATGGTTTTGAAGTTAAGGTGAGAGAGGCGACGATGCCATAACCATGATTCATCTGATGACGCTGTTGACAGTAAGCATACTTCTTCAATTGGGGTCACGTCATTTAGATTGATAGTAAACAGATTTGTATCCCGTGATCCGGTAAGAAGTTCTTTTCCATTATAAGTACGAACAACACACTTCTTTGTTCGAAAATTAACTTCTAACTCTTTATCACAAAATTGACCGATGCTGAACAAGTTGTGAGCAAGATCTTCAACATAAGTGACGTTTCGAATGATTAAATTGTCACGAATGATATCGCCAATTCCCATGATAGCTAGGGGTGTTCGTTTGGACGGTTTGGTTTTATCCGAACCAAATAGGTGAAACCAAATAAAGTTCGGTTTTCAAAAGTTCAAACCGAACCGTCCAAACTAATTCGAAAACCAAACCGATCCGAACCAAATAGCAATTTGGTTGGTTTGGTTTTATCCGTTTGGTTTTTCCTTAAAATTTTCAAAATACTACAAAAGTATATAACATAAATAATATTAAGTTCGATATGTAAAATTCCAAAATGAAACTATTTTGTACATAAAAACAAGTCTAGTTCATAACTTGTAACATTTACAATCATATATGCAAAAATATTGACATCAACTCTATCAAAAACTCCAAAAAGATTGGTACATCACCAACTGATACAATATAAAATGGAACAAGTGTTAGTATATAAATCAATTTAATATAAGAAATGTAAAGAAAAAGAGTACCATAATTGCTTACAATGGAAACCAACAAGTGTTAGTATATAAATCAATTTACTATATATTACTATTCGGTTTTTTTGGACAATCCGGTTTTCACAACGAAAACCAAATCCAATCCGAAATCCAAACTATTAATTTGTTTAAAGTCCAAACCGATCCAAAAAACCAAATAACAAATCCAAATAGTCCGATCCAAAATGTCCAATTGGACAATCCGGTTATATCCGAATAGTGAACACCCCTAATGATAGCAGCCAAATGATCATTTCCAAAACGAACAGTACCCAAATATTTATCTCTGAAATTTGTTAGGAGGTTCTTGTTTCCCGTCATATGCCGTGAGCATACCATATATTCTACATAAAACAATTAAAACAATTTAGGTACCCAATCAATTATGGGTCCTATACGATTAGTAAAGGATGTTTTATGCAGATTTTACAGAAGGATTAATTTAGAGATTTTGGGGAACTGCAAGGAGGCAGTTCTGAGTGGATTGATTTGATAGAGCATCTAAGCTTTTTCTCTAGAGAATGTAAAATCCAGTTGGACTGTTCATTCTTGATCCAAGTGTAATGAACAAACGTGGATTTTGTGTTATGCATCTTTGATTTGGTTGTTGAAGAATTGGAAGAAGTACTTGATTGTGATGATTTAGGTGTTGTGGTTCCTCGAGTTGTTTGACGGTGAGAGGACATCAATTTATTAGAGAGGGGTGAGGTAGTGGGACGAACATGAGTCGGTTTGACGGCTTGTGTAGACAAATGTTTTCGTTTATATTGCAAAGGACGAGAAACGGATGTTTTGCATGAGTACGGAAAACAAGTTTTGTAGGACTTAATTATTTAACCAGACTTATGTAAAACATAGTTTGTAGGACCACATGGAGCATCCAACCTAATGAAATAGCGTTCATCATACTGAGAAATTTGTTTATTTGTTTGCTTGTCACAATAAATCTTTTTACCGGTTTTATCATATTTAACAACCAAATTATCACCATTAACAGTATAATTCACAGGACGATAAACAATAGAATCATAAACAGTACCAAAAGCCAATTTAGGAGCAATAAAATCCATGGAGTTATTACATTTATTATGACCAGAAAAATAAGAAACTAAAAAGGACGATGAACTAGACTTCGTAAGTTCCTTTGACTTAAGCATACTAGACCCGGACGACTTAGACTTCTTAATCTGAGCTGCTCCTCTGTCTCCGATTGGCATGGGCTTCTCAAGCTTTGAATTTAAGGTTTTATCTGAAACATTTAAACCAGTTGAGTCAGAGCTTCTTTTTAAAATAGCAGGGATTTTAATTGTAGAAGTCTTTTCAAGAGTTTTAGTTTGAACAGAAGAATTAATTTGAGAATCATTTCGAACAGAAGAAGAATTGGTTTTAACAAGTTTATCTTCTAATTCATGAATTTTGGTTTGTAAAACTAATTTTTCTTTATCATATGCCTTTTGTGTTTCATCAATTTCTGTTTCTAATTGGCAGATTTTCTTTTCAAGAATTAATGATGGAATATAAAGTTTTCGTGTCACTTTTTGTTGAACGAAAACATCACCTTTAATTTCAAATTCTTCTGGGGTTATTATAGGAAAATATTCATCATTTTCAAATTTAGCCTTTTTAATTTCATAAGTTTTGTTCAACTCTGCATAGTTGAAACTGATTTGTGCATTCTCCTGCTTTGCTCTGTTGAATGCTTCGATTTCTTTTTCTTCATCTGTCACCCGCATGAAGCTCTGCCAGATATCTCTTTGCATGTAGCGAGAGTCATATAGTGTTGGAAGAACCCTGCACACCTTGCTCAGATATCCTGGATTGTCTGCCCCTAGACCTTGTTTGGAGTTGAAGTATTTGAACTCTTTAGGCTTGTTCAAATGGATGGTTTGATCAGTATGTCCTCGTTTGGCGATTAACTCTTCAAGGTGTTTAATGTGAGATACTAACTGATCTTTGTCGTAGGTGAGACGATGTATGATAACCTGTTGACTATTTCTATCTTGTGATGATTGATTAGTTTGATCGGTTAATTTTTCTTTTAATTATTTTATTTCAAAATTTAAAGATTTAAATTGGTTTTCATTATCATCAAATTCTTGTTGTTTACGTTCAATCCAGTTTTTTGTGAATTGACATTCTTGGAACGTTTCAATATACAATTTGTAATATTTGTCATTTCGTTCCTTTGAAATAGGATTTTGTGCATTTTTAAGATTTGTAATTTCAGCTTCTTTCTCGGAAATTGTATGTGACATGTTGAATATCAGATTCATATTGGACCTTTATTTCTGATGCTTGTCTTTTTAAATCCTGAATTTCCAGTGTGAAAATTTTATTTTGTTTAATGTGATTAACAAGTTGCTTACCTAGATGAGCAGTTTGTTTGCATTGATTTTCTAAAATGTTTACACGCTCTAAAAGTTGTGTATTCATATCCTTTTCGAGTAAAATTGTTTGATTTAAGGTATCAATTTCAGAAATCAGTTTTTTTATCAAAACAAGTATCAGAATCAGTGGAATGATCAGAAGTAGATAAAGAAGAGCTGGTTACCTCAGTTTCCTTGTTGGCCTCCTCATTGGAACGTTCGTGGAGCTCAGCATTTTATCTTGCCATGAAACACAAGTTTGCAGCATGTTCTTCATCTTCTTGATCAGAATCTTCCATCCACTGAAGATCTTCAGCTAACAGCACTTTCCCAGATTCAATTTGTTTTGCCATCAACATCTTCTTTTTGAAATATTCAGAATCCCGAACTTTAGGTTTCGTGCAATCATGGGAGAAGTGACCAGCAACACCACAATTATAACATTTCTTTGTAGGATCCAGAGGTGTCATGACTGGCTTAGCAGTTGAAGCAGAAGCAGATTGAGCAGATTTATAGTTTGATGAAATTCGCAGATTGTTGTTTGTGGTCTTTGGGTAATATTTCTTCTCATATTTAGAGATGAGTGACATAGCTTGTAACACTTCTTGGAGTTCTTTATCCAGATCATCATGTTTTTGAGGTGTGGGTTCTTCTGCTTTTTCTTTAAGTTTAGCAGCCTCATTTATTTGATGATGTTGTTTGGTGAGAAGAGCAAGAGTATCCTGAGTCTCTTGTTTTGTTTTTGCTGTGTTATTCACCATTGGAGCATTTTGGTATAAATATTCGTACAGCTCATGGATATCTATCAGACTTAGATCTTTATTTTGCATAGCATTGTTACCATACATTTCCCATTCGGAAAGAAGACTGTTGATAAATTTGATGTTGATCTCTAGGTTTCCCTTTGATAGGCTGTTTTTGCGGAGATCATTTAACAGGTTACAGTATCGATGGTAAGTGCTTTGCAAGTCTTCCCCGACTGAGGCTTTAAAATTTTCATAGGAGTTTAACGTAGTAACCATCTTAGCCTTATTCCCAAGAACCGTGCCTTCCATTTGTTTTCTTATTTCATCCCAGAGTTCTTTAGCACTCTCAAGACTATCTAAACTATTGTAGATTTCATTCGGTAATCCTTGAAGCTTGAAGGAATATGCTTGACGATCAGCTTTGGCACGTTGCTTTTGAATAGCATTATATCTGGAAGTGAGGGATGAGAACTCGACCGCCAATAAGCGGAGGATCTGCATCAGGTAACGCAACAACATCTTCATAGAATTTTGCGTTTCCATTCTCAAGGGACTCAAGAATTTCAGTAGCTAATTCTTGGCTTCTGATGAAGTGGAGAAATCTTTTCTTCCACTGAGTATACTCTCCTCTAAATAGGACTGGTGGTTTTAGATCAGAACCAATTGATAGTGCTTCTCTTGATGTCATTGTTTGGATGGTTAAACTTCAATTACTACCGGGAGAGGAAAAAAAATTAATTTGAATTTTTTTTAAAGAGGCCGGATATGACAATGACACTTTGAAAATGTCCTGGATTTTCGAATTGGTCAAGAACAACGATCGGGTTAGAAAATGGAGCTAAACGAAGTTTGAAAATTGACCGAAAAATCACAAAAACACAAATAAAGTGATTGAAACAGGTCTTTTTGGGCCGGGAGGTTTTATCACGTCGTAGCCTTCGTCTCGAGCTTCGATTTGGTTACTCGTGGGCGTGAAACGGACACCCGAGCTGAAAGTTATGATCGTTTTAGTATTGAACCTTTTGTCACACGATCTAGGGTTGAGATTTGCAAGAGTTCGGGCCGAGGTCGGAGTTCGGGCCGAAAATGAAGTTCGGGCCGAGGTTGGAGTTCGGGCCGAGGTTGGAGTTCGGGCCGAAAATGAAGTTCGGGCTGAGGTTGGAGTTCGGGCCGAAGAGGGTTGTCCGGGCCGAAGTTCGGGCCGAAGTTCGGGCCGAAGAGGGGTGTTCGGGCCGAAGTGGTGTTCGGGCCGAACAGTTTACTGTTTTCGGGCCGAAGACTTTCTTGACAGTGACGAACGAACACAGCTATATTTTTCACTAAAATGATCCTATCTTGCTTAATACTTAACCAAATCGAGTAATTCAAATCCCAAAATGCTTGAAAATTGATTTTGCACATAATGGTATAATAAAATCGATCAAAACACAACAAATCAGATGGTAATTTCGATTTAACAGAGGAAAAAATGTGTTTTAATGGTTTTCTTTAAAATCACAAAATTAGGATTAATTGTTGATGGATTTAATCGAAACTTGATTCTAATATGCTTAGAATTACAAGAGGAATGTAATGAACAAAGGATATAAACGATTTAATTCCTCAAATTCCGATTTTGATTCTTGAGTTCTTCACCAAAAACTTCAAAAACTTGCTTCATCTTCACTGAAATGGATCGAATCAAAGGAGATTTATGCTCTGATACCAATTGTGAATCCGTATATATCGATTAAACAACAGATTAAGCAATAACAATGATGAATTGGAAGATTAGATGAAGAACACTTTGAAGCTTTTCACTGACAAAAACAATCGAACTCTTTCAATATGCGGCAAGCTTAACAATACTAGTTTACAACTAGGTATTTATATCTAGGCATAGTATTGACTAATTCCATAAAATAACCCTAGACTATTGATTATAATAAACTGTCACATTACACCCCTAGACTATTTTAATACTCTAGAATGTGACCCAACAATAAAGAACTGTTGAAGAGGTTAGTTGAGGTTGCTAGGGTTAATCTCCCATGGGGGAATGATGTTAATGTTAAAAATATTATGAAAAATGCACCGATTGTTATTCAGTATATGGAGGTGAAATCGATGTGTAATCGTACAGAAGAAATAAAAAGTTTGGAGGAAATTGGTGTGGATTTGGGTGGGTTAGTGAGTGATTGTTTGAATCGTAAAGATGAAACCATTTATATTGGGAATGATAATTATAATAATAATGATAAACCACTGGGTTTAATCAATTGGGAAATTGAGGATTTGGAGAGGATTAATGTTTCACAAGAATGTTTATCGACTATTTACTTAAAGTTTTTGGATGAGTATTCTAACATGAACACATCAATCAGGAATGAAAATTCAAAATCAAAATCAAAATCGAAATTGGACTCTGATCTTTTTATGGATACGACCGAGTATTGGATTGGAGATTCAGAACTAAGTAAGAAACTTTTTCTGGATAAAATATTGGAAAAAGATGTTGGATTGAATGCTATGCCTCCATCTTTTGTTAAAGGATGTTTGAAAACTAAAAAGAAAAAAGAAAAAATAAAGGGTGCTAAAATGCGTATTAAGAAAATAAGGCGGCCATTAATGGCTGAAAATGAAGTTTCATTAGAGGTGAATTGTGGAAAGAGAAAGAGGAAAGCAAATAAATATGAAATTGATTGGGAAGATTTTGTTATTGAAACTTTGTTACTTCATCAAGTGAAGGAAGATGAAATTGAAAAAAGGTATTATAATACGTTGTTGTATCTTCATGTATTTAATTCTGGTATCATATAATCATATCATATAATATTAATATATATAGCCTTGTAAATGTTTTGATTGTTGCGATTAATAGTGTGATTTTCTGACTAGTTAGGATAATATAATTAAGAATGATGTTGCAGTTTTTGCTAAAAATTTCCTGAAACTCAATCCTATAAGGAATCAGGTTGATCGGGTTTCAGGTTTGTAGGATTGACCCGTTCGGATTAGTCGGATTAACAATCATGAAAATATAAGTTCTTCGAGTTAATTGCCTCCACAATGCAATGCAATTTATTGACATATATCTACAATGCAATGCAATATGTTGACATATATATACATAGGCATCAATCATACAGCCAGTTCACTACTATCATTTTTCTTTCTGATACTTTAATCATTACTTGTTAAACTCATTTTTAGACAATTTGATTTTCTGTATTCAGAAAAAGAATCGAATTAAAAAAGATGAGGAGCTTGGGATTTCCTTCACAAAGACAAGAACACAAAAGCAAAATTTTATATGTTTTCATGACTTTTGAGTTTCTACACATATAGTAAAAATATCTTAAATTTTAAAGCAAAAAATCCTTTATAATTTAATTGGGTTTAATCTGGTCACTTTGAAACCTGATAAAGGTAGCAATTCCAAACCCGATACCGGATCGACTAGCATATTGAACTTGGGTCCGTGTCAGGTTGTTTAACTCTTTTGACACCTCTAATTGTAGCTCTGAAAACCTTGAAATGTACACTAAATTAAAATATGATCGTAAATGTGTAAAACTAGCGGGTTTTACCCCGCGCAATGCCGCTGGGGTTTTCGCATGATACCCTAAATCTACGTAATGATATTCATATAACACCTAAAAGATTATTAAATCGATATAAATAGTACTACTGAATCATGTTCATCATATGTTAAAATTGATAATTAAAATTTTAAAGTAAAATATTACTGATGATATTTTAAGTAGCAAAATACACATCCCACAAAGTACATCAATTATTTACACTTAAAGCATTCAATTTACATAAATTTTAATTTAAATCAAATAAAACTTAAATTGAAAATTCTCAAATTTTAATGGGCTTGGACGCCACACAGGCCCAATTCACATTGCAAGCCAGGTCCAATAAATTGTATGATTTAAACTAAATTAAGTCAACAATGACGGCCAATATATAAAAGTATTTGAGTACTGTTCACCTCATATATTTTGTTAATATCTTTACTAGTTTATACAGTATATGAACTTCATAGCACGCTATTATATATAATCAACTATTCAATGAGACCAATATTATAGAAACATATGCAAATCAAATGTATGAACACTTTATAAATGTTACAAAATTTATTCTTATTTATATGTAAGTGTCATAGTAACTCAAGATAGCAAAATATATAAAAAGTTATGACAGATTAATTGGATTTTGATTTTTGATTTGAAAAAGAAACAAATGGGCGGCGGGGGGCTCACTTCTCTCCGTCCTAATTGGCCGTCCATAAGCCACCCCATCCGTCCGTCCTTGTCGATGTGAAGTCAGTTCGTAGTGCAAAATTGTCATTGACAATTGCCAGCTCCGTGTACTTTATA
This sequence comes from Calendula officinalis, assembly GCA_963853835.1. Classification (NCBI taxonomy): domain Eukaryota; kingdom Viridiplantae; phylum Streptophyta; class Magnoliopsida; order Asterales; family Asteraceae; genus Calendula; species Calendula officinalis. Next base: position 30,970,351 of record OY970821.1, on the reverse strand, counting down.
TATGTACGACTTTTATTTTGTCATATTGCTGTCTATTTATAAATGGAAAATGAAACAAAAAAAGAGATTATATGATTAGTGGTTAAAGTATCATAATCTAAGTAAGTGATAAAAGTTAATTTGTAAACACAGTGAAGCACACAACTACACAAGTGAAGTGACTAAAGTTAACTTTTAAACACGGTCATGATCAAAAAGCATGCATTGCGATTTCGGAACAAGTTTATTGAAGATAATAGTTGTGTCTTTATCACATCAACAATTTATTAACTATTTTTTTAAAATAAACATCTATTCACTATGAATAAACTTTTTAAAGGCATATATAAATAATTTAAAATATATGGTGCATTAAATGTGAACTAAATGGTGCAAGGTATTGCCCATGACCTATAAGTTATGAGTTTAAGTCTCACTCTAAACAATTTATAGCTGATTAGCTGCCGTTCAAAGAAAATCTTAGAAGAGATTCATGTTCTATGCATCTCTTGGTATAATCGTATCACGTGAACTTAAAGTAGATAATCAATATAATTAAAGAAAAAAATGAACATCTTATTTTGTTGAACCTATTTTTAAATAATCACAAAAGATACTCGTAGCTCTTAATCTACCACTTTAACCATGCTCTTCTTTATACATTTGTTGGCCAAATATCATATTTGCTCATATATATCACTCATTCATGAACAATGCCCCATGAATATATGATTAAATTTATAATTAAAGTGTAGACTTATAAATAAACTTAATGAAGTCGTCTTTTCATCTATTTAAATATTAATAGCTATTCCAAATCATTGAGTCTTGCAATAATTACTTGGAAGATACCTAAGCATAAATAAAGATATTCTATTCATGCAACTTGGACTTTGTGGCCGGGAAATATATATTTTGGCTACCAGCAGGGTCGAGGGTAAGTGTGAATCCAAGTTTTAAGATCTAGCTCCTTATATAAAACATGATATGAATGATTTACAAATGCAAAATATTGAACACCAATTCAATGATTGAACACCAATTTAGGTCGTTAGTTAACAAATTAAAGATTCTTGAACATGTATTACAATATGAAAAAATTGATGGTAAATTTTTATTGCTTATGTATTAAAAGAATTATCTAACATATTTCTTAGGGGCATACATTATGATGCATTTAATAAAACGATTATCTCTTAAAATTCTATTTCATAATATCAATTAACTCTAATTATATCATTTTAAAAAATACATTAAATACGAAATTCTGTTTAAATGAAAATAATTGATTCATCAAATGCTCATAATGATTCCCCTGGTGTATATATTTGAAAACTCTTACTAAAAAACTTCACCGAAAATTTAAAAGATTTACAAATATCTAGCCCAGCAAATTGACTATGCCATGAAGGCATGACTTGGGTGCGAAAATATGTAATGTTGTAGAAAATTTACAACTATTTGACAGCAATGACATTGCTACTAAATAGAAGATGCCAATACATTTTCATTTTCATTGTGAAACGTAGCCATTAATTCTCCACCAAAACATTTTTTTCGTGGAAATTTCAAGTTGATGGAGACGTTAATTAGATATACCAATTTCACACATTTTGTCTTAATACATGCAAATAGACTATTTAGATGCGACTATTTAGATGAAATAAAATGACACGAAAGAAACTTGGCCCACAAGTAAACCAAAACGTGTGCGGGATTTTGGGCTATAAATGCAAAATCCAATTAATCTTCTTCATTCACTGTTTGAGCAACGATTGTCAAACACGAAGTCAACCTTGGATCTCCTGTAGCTACAGTGCAAACCCAACAAGTTCTTGGCGAACCTAGGGTGATCGAGGTTGATTGTGAACGTGAAGGTAAGAGTGTATAAACTCTGTGTTGTTAAGCTTTTTTGAATCTCTCTCAGTGTGTGTTTGATACTGAGCTAGGCCATGTATTTATATGGCCAGGTCTCAGGTATGTGGAACGTTGGCTCATTATGACTGCAATAAAGCAGTCATGAAGTGCCATTAAGACAACGGTCAATGATCGTGTAACGGCATGCAATAAAGCAGTCATGAAGCGCCATTATGACGCCCATTAGACGCGCGCGCCTCTGATCATGACAGGCGGTGATGACCTGACCGGATAGGCTGTCATGACTTTGACAGGCGGTGATGACGGCGACAGGCGGTCATGACTTGACGAGCACGATCATGAGTTGGCGGATCCACGTGGGCCATTATTATTGTGACTGAACTCTTGAAGATAAGGGCCCATCATTATTTAGGTTTTGAGAAATTAGCCTATATATACATAGGTAATTCCTACTAACCTTATCATGCCCCCGAGTTAGGATTTGTCAAAAAGTCGATTTGCAAGTCGTAACTATCAAGTAAGTCTTCTTCCGGTTTTTCTATTTATTTTTTTTTTATTTTGTTCGAGTGTATCGGCTGGCTGTCCGGCAGCCTATGACCGGCTGTCCTTGACTTGACCGGCGGTTTTGTGTTATCCGCAAGTGAATTAGTCGGCTTATACCGGCTGTCAAAAGCTAAATGCCGACAGTCATTAGCCCAATTCGATCTTAGGGTTGTTGGGGACGGAAACGGCGGCTCCGGGTTTTTAACCGACTGTCAATTTTAGACCACGGGCTCGAGTCGAGGTTGCGATCGTAACTGGTTTATCAATTTTAGACCGTCGGACTCCAGCCGCGGTTCGATCGAAACCGGTGTAAATTTTCGACCGGCGGTTCGTAGTTGGTTTTCGACCGGCGGCTTTAGGGTTTCACGGGATAGCGAGCGGGATATCGATGGGGGGTTAATTCGACCGGCTGTCCAAATTTAAACCGGCGGTTCGGGCCAGTTTTAGACCGGCGGTCGCGGGGGTGACATTGACCGGCTGTCGCAGCGGTGAGTCCGTGAGACCGGCGGTTTGTCCCAAGTAATCGGGAGGCATATTGGACCGGCGATTCGTTGGTTTCGACCGGCGGTTGGCTCGACCTATGGCTCTAGGATTTTACGAGCAGTAGGTTTTACGGGTTGGGGAATCGACGAGCTAGGGTTTTACCGATGGTCTTGATCGAAACAATCTGGATCGGGTACCCAAGGCGCGTTCACAAGCCGCGATAGCCGCAAGACCTTGTTGAGTAGCTATTAGGGTTTAGCCTACTTGCTTGAGATAATTATCTCCTTCCTAACTGTTGTATATCTTGCTTGCAGGTTTAATTGGGTTGCTCGCTACTTACAGGTACATTTTTGCGTTTCCCTGGCTTTATTTATATTCCTGTAGCTAGATAGTTGATATCGTTGGCTATTTTATTAGGCGTAGTTGTCTTGTCTTAACATGGGAGAGCCAGTGTCAGATGCGATAGTTGTGGAAGCTCCATCGGTTGCTCGGAGCCCTAGTACAGTTAATGACAAAATGCTAGCAAAACTAATGGATGAGTATCCATGCCTTAGAAAATATAATGCTATTGTGCCTATGTCAAATCAACGAGCCAATTCCCCTCCGCAAGGGAAAGTAGCTCTCTATATCCACTACCTTTCCCACACCAATTTTAGATTTCCGCCCACTGCTTTTTATCTGAGAGTGCTGAACTATTTCAAGTTAGGGTTTGCACAGTTACACCCAGTAGCTGTATCAAAAATTACGACGTTTGAGATGTTACTGGTGGCAATGGGCATAAAACCTTCAGTACCTCTGTTCAGGGCGTGTTATAAGCTGATGATATCCCACGATTGGTTTTCTGTAGAGTTAAAAGATAGAAAGAAAAAATTTATTCGGGAGTGTTTTACTAGTCATAGGAATTGGAGATTTAAATATGTGTTTGTCGATGCCGCTTTCAGAAATATTTGGGCTAGTAACTTGTTTGGATGGAGAACGGGATTTGACAAATCGTTAAACAATGCTCCAGCCCTAACACCTCAAAGCGAAAGGCTGTGTAAGCAAATTTTACGAAAGACAATTGTATTTCGGGTGTATGAGGAAGGTGCTTTGGTTTTAGCTGGTGTATCTGATTATTGGATTGAAGGAATGAAGCCTGTGATTATGGACTCGGATACTGGGAAACGTGGGTTTCTGTTGTTATATTGTCATGCTTTGCTTTTATATTATCCTTGTACAGGTACTGACTCATTGTATGTTTCCTGCAGCCATGAGCTTGATGGATTTCATGGAGGGAGATCCAGCTATTATGGAATATGAGATCGAAAGTCATCCGACTGATGTTACCCTTGGTGGACAAGAAACTGGTGCTTCCTCACATGTTAATTGTGTTATGTTTCGCAGGTGCTGCTGAGAATGAAAATTCACTGTCCAGGACTGTTGTTGAGAGTGGTAACGAAGATGAAACAGGTAACACGAGAATTATAGTCGTTGCCCACTTATTACATGTTACTTAACGATCTTATTGTGAATATGTAGGAGATTTCGATTACCTGGGAGCAACGTCAATTCCAGATCCCCGATTAGATGGCCGAGATATGTTAGGACTTGGTAAAAGGGCGATGGTTCTAGATGTAAGCGATTATGATCTCCCCCCGAAGGTGCCGAAGTTGACGTTCCCCTCTAATCTTCCCGCAAATGCAACGTTAGTAAATCGCGGGGGTAATACTGGATCTTTTGGAGCAAGTGCCACCATTGGGTCAACCTCTAGTATGTTTGGGACTATCAGCGCTCCTTTTGGATCTACCATGCAGCCTCCGGCTTTGCAACGTATCACCCTGCCTATTTCTACTAGCGAGGGTGCGCCATCAGGATCGATGACCGGGATTGGTGCAGCAGATATAGAGATGTTCAATAGTTTTATGGAATATGTCCGTCAACTTGTAAACAACGAACATGGGGAATTGAAGAAGTCGTGCGTTGAGTTGCAGGTGCAAGTTGATAATAGCAAAGATGATATTACCTCTCTGAAGAAAGATCTAGTGCGTGAGCAGACTATATCTAGTCGTTGTCAAGAGGAAGTACGTATGCTGGAAGAGAAAATATCCCAGCAAGCGGTCATTTTGGTTAAGGTTGAAACAGACAAACAAGAAATGTCAGCCAAACTTAGTGCCCGTGATGAGCAGCTGGTGCAAAAAGAGCAACAGGTAGTTGAAAAAGATGCTGAGCTGGAGACTATGAGGCAAGCGATTGTCCAAATGCGTGAAGAACGCGATGCTTCCTTGCAGACGAGGAAAGACTTAGTTGCTGCATTACCTCAGCTATTTGATTTGATGCTTAAACATCCTGATGTTGCTAATGTGCTGAACAATTTTAACCGTGCCTCTCATATGTTTGGAAGACATCTTGCTAGCAAAAAAGTGAAAGATGCACTCCCCAATATTTCTCCCGAGAGCTTGCCTTTTTTGAACCCTGCGACGCATGGTGACATGATGCGTGCAAGTGAGAAATTTGCAGACAGGGCTTTTCCCATTATGACTACCTTGGTGCAAGATTTGGAGATGTCATTGCCGGCTATCATAGCCTTATTGTCGGCACAGCCACAACCTTAGCTTGTTTATGCATGTTATGACTTTGTGACGTGATTTTATTTTGTGGTTGGATTATTGCTTTGTAGCCTCTGGATAATTTTGTGGAATTTCTATGTTTTGAAATTACTTGGTTTCTTTCTATGCGTGTACTTTGCAATAGAAATTGTGTATGTGTTTGTTGGTGTACCGGTGAAATAATTTTTTACTCGCGAGGATGTCACTTCCGAATAGGAAGTGCTTATCTTTTATCAAGTTGATTAAAAGATGAAATGGGATGCATGTGTAGGGATCAAACAACGTATGTGTAATGGACCACCTAGTATAATTGATATTGAACTATGTTCTTGACTATGTCATTTGTGCATGCATGCGCTGTAACATCGTACAGAATAAAAAAGTGTTATCTTACTGAGTTTTATTGAATAAAATTGGGATACATGATCAAACCAAATTATTAAACGTAACACTTCTTCAGGTTCATGACATTCCATGTCCTGGGAATAGTCTGTCCGTCCATGTCTGACAAGGTGTAAGACCCATTGCCATGAGCATGAAGTACTTGATAAGGGCCTTCCCATGTAGGGCCGAGCTTGCCTTGAGTTTCTACTCTGCTGGCCTCATTCTTCCTCCATACCAGATCGCCTGGCTGAAAAGAGAGAGGACGGACTCGTTGATTATAATATTTGGCCATCTGCATGTGACTGGCCGCCTGTTTGATGAGAGCGATCTCCCTACGCTCTTCTACGATGTTTAAGTTCTCTCGTAGGGCGTCTTCATTTTCTTCAGGATTGAACTCCATAACCCGTTGAGTTGGATGAGTAATTTCTGGAGGAATGACGGCTTCCGTACCATAGACCAAGCTGAAGGGTGTTTCAGATGTAGTTGTACTTGGGGTGGTCCGATGAGCCCAAAGGATCCCTGGTAATAGATCCACCCATGCAGTTTTGCGCTGGCCTAATTTGGCCTTGATTGCTTTCACGATGGCTTTGTTCATGACCTCGACCTGGCCATTGGCTTGAGGATGTGCTACTGACGTGAACCTCTGTTGGATGTTCATATCAGAGCACCAAACCTTGAATGGACCCTCTGCAAATTGTTTGCCATTATCGCTCACCATGACGTGTGGTACCCCAAACCTGCAAACGATGTGTTCCCAGACAAAATTTATAACTCGCTTCCCAGTAATAGTTGTCAAGGGTTTTGCCTCTATCCACTTGGTAAAGTAGTCCACAGCAACAATGAGAAACTTGACATTGCCAACGCCTGGTGGAAATGGCCCAACAATGTCGATGCCCCATGTGTAAAATGGCCATGCGGTAGTAACAGGTATAAGATCCTGTTTTGGCAATTTGGCGACAGAAGCATTTTGTTGACAGGCTGTGCACTTGTCGATTTCCTCCCTTGCATCTTGATGCATCGTTGGCCAAAAGTACCCCAATCTCATGATTTTACCTGTGACCGAGCGTGGTCCCGCGTGGAGGGAGCATGTGCCGCTATGTACATCTTCAATGATACTTTTAGCCTGTGTTGGGCCAACACAACGCAGGTGTGGCCCCAGATAAGATTTGCGAAACAGGCAGTTGTCCACCAACGTGTACATTGGTGACTTCATACGAATTTTCCTTGCTAGTTGTGGATCAGCCGGTAGTACATCATGTTTGAGGAAGTTTAAGATCGGAGTCATCCAACATTCTTCCTCTGCAACAGTGGCAACCTCCTTTGGTCGCGTAATGGACTTTTCTGTCAAGATCTCCACCAGTAATTCTTTTTTAAGATGGGCAAAGGCGGACGAAGCCAACTTGCTTAGGGCGTCAGCTAACTTGTTGCGATTTCTGGGCACTTGCTCGATGGTAAATTTCGTGAATTCTGAGATCACCTTTTTAGTTTCTTCTAAGTATAGCTGCATGGAGGTTTGGTTCGCAACGAATGCTCCACTGACTTGATTGGCGACAAGCTGTGAATCTACAAATACAGATATGCTTGTCACCCCCATTTTCCTGGCAATTTTCAAGCCTGCTAACAAAGCTTCATACTCCGCTTCATTGTTAGTTGTGGGAAACTCAAACTTTAGGGCATACGTATACTCATTTTTATTGGGGTCTGTAAGAATTAAACCCGCCCCGGAGCCCTCCAAGTTAGAGGCGCCGTCAGTGAAAAGTGTCCATGGGGTATTTTCGTCCCCCTGGACATGCCTTTCCTTGTCTTCTTCATCTACCTCGGCTAGGAAATCGGCCAAGATCTGACCTTTCATAGAAGTTCTTGGGTGAAAAGAAATTTCATGCTCCCCCAACTCCACTGCCCACTTAGCCAACCGTCCTGACACCTCAGGCTTTCCTAGTACGTATTTGATTGGTTTGTCTGTTAAGACATGAATAGGGTGGGCCTGGAAGTAACGCCTCAAACGCCTAGCTGCATGTTCCAATGCAAGGGCTAATTTTTCCAAGCACGCGTAATTTACTTCTGGGCCTTTCAACACCCGGCTAACAAAGTAAACTGGCATTTGGGTAGACCCACGTTGTGCCATCATAACCGCGCTAACACATTCCATAGAAGCAGCCAGGTATACCACCAATGTTTCCCCTGGTACAGGAGCTGTGAGCGTAGGAAGGGTGGCCATAAACTGCTTTAGCTCTTGAAAGGCGGATTCGGCTTCAGGTGTCCATGAAAAATCTTGCTTCTTTATACAGCCTTTCAAAGTGTGAAAAAATGGTAGAGATCGATCAGCGGCCTTTGAGAGGAAACGGCTGAGTGCGGCCAATTTTCCATTCAAACTTTGGACCTGCTTTTTGGTGGATGGGGAGACCATGTCTAAAACCGCCTGTATTTTGTTTGGGTTGGCTTTAATGCCCCTCGGCATGATGATGTGCCCTAGGAACTTGCCCTCTTCCATGCCAAAACTGCATTTGGAGGGGTTAAGCTTCATGTTGATCCTCCGCAGCGCATCAAAAGTTTCTTTTATATCTGCCAACATGATATCCTCTGCTTTGCTTTTGATGACAATGTCATCCACATAAGCTTCCACATTTCGTCCAATCTGATCCTTGAACGCCTGGTCAATCAAGCACTCGTAAGTGGCACCTGCATTTTTTAGACCAAACCAAATGGCATTTTTTTTTTTTTGAAACAGTAGATACCTGGTCAATCAAGCGCTGGTAGGTTGCTCCTGCATTCTTTAGACCAAATGGCATTTTTTGGAAACAGTAGATGCCTTGGTCTGTATGGAAAGCTGTTTTATCCTCGTCACTGCGCTTCATGTGGATCTGGTGATAACCTTTGTAAGCGTCCAAGAAACATTTTAGCCGATAGCCATCCAAGGATTCTACCTTCCAGTCAATCTCTGGCAATGGATAGTTATCCTTCGGACATGCTTTATTAATGTCTTTGAAATCGACACATAACCGCCATGACCCATCACTTTTCTTGACCATGACCGGGTTAGCAATCCAGGTCTGGTATTTTACCTCCCTGACGATTCCACTTGCTACCATTTGGTTGACTTGTTCACATGCTGCTTTGCTGCGATCCATGGCCAGGCCGCGCTTTTTCTGCTTAATTGGGACAATGTTTGGATTGGCATTTAGAGCATGCTCGACAAAACTCATAGGAACACCTGTCATATCTGATGTCTGCCATGCGAAAACATCTAGGTTGGATTTTAACAAACTAATGAGTTTGTTTTTTTATCTGCGAAGGTAATTGTGAGCCAAGAATGACAGGTTGATCAGGAAAATTGGGATTGAGTACTACCTTGGTTTCTGGACCTGCTGTTACCTCCGCTGGTGTAGGCCGATCGATGCTTGGCTTTGGCGTTTCAACTTGCTTGCATTCCTGCGGCCAAGACATCTGCCCCCTGACAGTAGCAACTCCAGATGGGGTAGGAAACTTCACCATGCCGTGAATAGTGGAAGGTATGGCCTTGAACTGTTCTAGCGATGGTCTGCCAAGAAGGACGTTGTATTCGGAAGGGGCGTTGACAATGGCAAAGTCTACCATTTCAACCCTATACCGTGGATATTCTCCCATCATCATCGGTAAAGTTATTTCTCCCACCGGCCAGTGGGTTTCTCCAGAAAAACCGACCAACGGTCCCTTTGCTGGTCTTTGTGTGTCCTGGACCGCTTGGGGTAGTTTCCTGAAACAATGCTCAAACACTATGTCAGTAGAACAACCTGTATCAACATAGGATTTGTTAATCTCATAATTGGACAATCGGATTTTAATGACAACAGGATTGTTGGAAGTAGCTGCTACTGGGGGAAAGGAAATAGGAACCATCATCCAGCTTTGGAGGACCGAGGCTTTTCTCTTAGACGATGCCTCGCCTCGAACCATGAGGACCTGGCCATCAGGCGGTCCAGGATGATCGCCATTGTCTCCCTTCTTCTGCCAACTGTAAGATTTTTTGGCCGGATTTTTTGCTGCCTGTTGTCTTGCCCCTGGTACGAGATGTTCTAATTTCCCCTCCTCCAAGGCACGCTTGATTTCAGCCTTTAGCTCTCTACATGAATTAGTATCATGACCATAATCTTCATGGAAATCACAGCGTTTGTTCATATTTTTCTTTCCAGACTTGTGTAACATCTGAGGAGGTGCTTTGAAAGTTGACCCCACCTGCTCTGTCTTCAATATCTCGCTTGGACTTTTACTTAGATTGGGACCTGTACCACGATCATAGGGAGTAGGCCGCCTGCTGCTTCTGTCATCGCGCCTGAAATCTCTGCGGCTGTCTCTGTCTCTATCTCGTCTGCTATCCTGCCTGGTGTCTGGACGATTGTCAGGTCTAGCGCTTGACGAGCTCCCCCATTTGTCTCTCCTGTTGAGCACTCCCCGTGTGAGAGTAACAGTTTCCTTGGATCTGAGGAAATCATATGCCCGGTCAGTGGCTTCCTTGAAGGTGACCGGCGTTCTCTTGATCAGCTTCTCCTGCAGCTGTCCTGGGAGCAAGGAGAGGGTAAAACCCGAAATTTGTTGACTTTCGGGTAAGGCGACAATTTTCTGGCATTCCTGCGTGTAACGCTGGATGAAGTCGCGTAACCCCTCGCCTTCTCTTTGCCGCAGCAAATGTGCTTCTATATGAGTTCTCTGCTGCTTCTTTTGTTGGACAAAGTGAGTCACAAACTTAGCCTTTAGATCTGCAAAGTCTTGAATACTCCTCTCCGGTAAGTCAGCAAACCAATCCCGAGCGAAACCCTGCAACGTGCCAGGGAACATGTGACAAGCGACTGGGTCTAGCCATTTCTCTGTCATAATGGCCTGTTCAAAAAGAGCAAGATGATCATCAGGATCCCGTGTGCCGTCGTAAGTACCAACTATGGACGGGACTTTTTGTTTATCTGGGAGAGGGAATCTAGCCACCCAGTCACAAAACTTCGAACTGACCACCGATAAAGGCATAGTGGCCGCTCGGGGTGGTGCGGCTGCGGCCACGAGCGCTTGCAGCACGCGCAACATGTCATTAGATGTGTCCTGTGGTGGTTGTGGTGGTGGGGTGTGAATGGGTGGTTGTCTTAACTGCTCCAGTAATTGTGACAACGGATCGACTGGTTGAACAACCGTTGGCTGTGGTGCTGGGCGCAACGCCGCTACCAACTGAGACAACAAGTCCGATGAAGTAGGTGGTGGAGGAGGCGGTGGTGGCTGAGCACTCTGAGCCAATCTTCGCAGCAACTCCACAATTGGATCCTCCCGAACCCCTGGAGTAGCGGCCGGTGGAAAGTTGGAAACAGGCTGTCTAATCGGATCCGTGCCATCCTCCTGGGAACTGGTCCCGTGGGACAAGAGAGGCTGAGATGAAGGGATGGGCGTCACTGGCTGTGGGGATGTAAACGAACTTGATCCAACCAGTCTTGTGGAGAAAAGCGGACTTGTTAAAGAGGGATACCCTCGTGTCGACCTGACATCCGACAATGTCCACTCAGAATCGAGGTATGGTTCCATGATACGATTAGGCGAGGTTATCACGGCTTCGGGTATAGTGGTAGTCACGGTAGTGGTTATTGCTGGCGCTGAAGAAGTGATCTGCGATGGATTTGTTGCCTCCATGGAAATGGTTGATTACTGAGCAGAAAAAGAAAATGTTGGAAAAGTGAAACGCCGTTTAAAAACGTGTCCCACGGATGGCGCCAATGTTTGAGCAACGATTGTCAAACACGAAGTCAACCTTGGATCTCCTGTAGCTACAGTGCAAACCCAACAAGTTCTTGGCGAACCTAGGGTGATCGAGGTTGATTGTGAACGTGAAGGTAAGAGTGTATAAACTCTGTGTTGTTAAGCTTTTTTGAATCTCTCTCAGTGTGTGTTTGATACTGAGCTAGGCCATGTATTTATATGGCCAGGTCTCAGGTATGTGGAACGTTGGCTCATTATGACTGCAATAAAGCAGTCATGAAGTGCCATTAAGACAACGGTCAATGATCGTGTAACGGCATGCAATAAAGCAGTCATGAAGCGCCATTATGACGCCCATTAGACGCGCGCGCCTCTGATCATGACAGGCGGTGATGACCTGACCGGATAGGCTGTCATGACTTTGACAGGCGGTGATGACGGCGACAGGCGGTCATGACTTGACGAGCACGATCATGAGTTGGCGGATCCACGTGGGCCATTATTATTGTGACTGAACTCTTGAAGATAAGGGCCCATCATTATTTAGGTTTTGAGAAATTAGCCTATATATAAATAGGTAATTCCTACTAACCTTATCATTCACCAACATTACAGTACTCGCACAAGTCAAATTTATATCGGAGGCTCAACAACCATTACCGTCCATATCCCTCTCCAACACGACGGTGAGCATCATCCTCTATCGATCCCTTCTCCACCCCCCCCCCCCCCCCCCCGGTCGTGTGTGATATGTGTGTGCGTTGGTGTGTAAACATGAACATGAACACACACACACACATATATATATATATATATATATATATATATATATATATATATATATATATATATATAAATAATATATATATATATATATATATATATATATATACCCTTACATTTGCATACACACGAAATGTACATATATAAGTATACATGCAAGTTATGATATGTGTGAGTCTTCCTTGGGGGTGGATATGCACAATGATCACACATTTGTGATCTAGTACAAAATCTCCTATTACAATATAGCCAGAAAGTTGGGTGAAAAAACGCATTTTTATCTAGTCTATTTTATATTAATTTTGCTATGAGTAGAGGACGTTAATCCATATTAATAAAATGTGCGTATTTTTGTTTATTTGAAGTGTTTAATTAATTATATGGTATATATGTCTTGGAAACAAACCGGTAGCTTGCAAATGTTGGATAAACTATGCATGTAATTATATATAACCCAATGGCTTCCAAGAAATAAGATATGTTACTTAAGACCTAAGTCAACCATATTCATCAAAGTTAATATTATTTGATTGAATCAAATAATAAATGCATCACAAACTTAAAGAAGTTAGCCAAAATTCAAATTAATACAAGCTGGATCACAGTTGTTCACTATCTTCGATAACAAATTAACAATTGACCTATTCGATAGTTCCAAATGTTGATTCCACATAAGACACAAATGTTGTCCAATTTAATGTCAAAAACCATGAATTAATTAAGCTGAAACTTAATTTGATTATTTCAGATGGTGGAGATGATAGTGAACATGGATTGTCACGGCTGCGAACGCAAAGTTAGAAAGGCCCTTCAAGACATAGATGGTACGTATTCGATCATTCTTTAAGATCGGGTTTTAATTAAACAACAACTCGTGCATTACACTTTCGAGTATGTGAAATTGATGTATATATAATTTGTACTTTTTTTTCATCTTCTTATTGTTCAGGAGTAGAGAGTATTGACATAGACATGAACCTGCAAAAGGTGACCGTGACTGGATTTGTGGATCAAGAAAAGGTTCTGAAGAAAGTAAGAAGGACAGGAAAGAAAGCAGAGTTATGGCCGTTTCCAAACAACCCAGAAACAATCGGGTTTACACAACAGTACACCGATATGTACAATTACCATAGCGACCCCACGACTTACTTCCATGTCGACCAACCAGACATCTCCACGTACAATTACAATTACAATTACTATGAGAATAGGCACAATGGGTACAATCATGTGCCCTATGATCAAGACTTTGCTTATACTTCGTCTCGTTTTGGCGAAAAAGCTAGCGTTGCATTCAATGACGAAAATGTGAATGCTTGTTCAATAATGTAAATTAAAATGTGTATTAGATTCGTACACACCTAATTAATTTATTTGTATTATACATCTCTGCTCAAGTTTCCTGCTTCAATTTGAAGAAAAACTATCTCTGTTATAACACCTAAAAATGTTATAATTTATATTTGCTATGATTTCGCGGGCTTATTATATAAAATGCAACAAGATTCATGATAGGAACTTCAATTGAATACCGTAAACCCCGTAAGGTCCAGTGCTAATTATTGTAAGGGTTTTGATAATGAAGGGTTGTTTCTAAATGCATTAAGAGTGGTACATATGACGAATTCCTAAAATTCATGAGTCGGTTATAGATGGATGTACTATTTTTTGATGCATGTCTTTGACAGCCCTTAGGGCTGTTATTATCAATACCCTTATTATCAAAACCCTTATTCTAAAAGGAAGTTTATTTCCACACCATAACTTTTAGTTTATACACCACACAATACAAGTTTTACAGCTAATTGTGCAAACATATTAAGATATAATTGTAGTAGATGCAATAAAAGTTGTGGTGTAAAAATCTAGGGGTGAGCAAAATGACCGAAAAGACCGAACCGAACCGATAACGCTATTCGGTTCGGTCTTCGGTTTATGAAAATCTGCAAATTCGGTTTCGGGCCATATCGGTACAATCGGTATCGGTTTTATACCGGACCGGATCGATAAAAAGCAAATACTAACAAATATGTGACTTTTGATTTCCAGAATACCTCGGTCCAATACCCACGTCTCTTTTTTCCCTTAACAAAGTGCCGATTCAGTTTCCTTTCATACACCGGTTTCCTATAGCTATTGAACCAGATTCCTAAAACCTATTTATTTTCCTAAAACCATCATCAATACTCTCAATCTCTCATACGTAATAGGAAGTACGATCAATCGATCATCATCGGGAATTTGGTTGTATACGAGCATCATAGATTACAACATCCAGAATTGGGTTGACACTGAAGAAACTCAAATTGATGTAAGTTTTTCGTTAACTTTCTATTAGGTTTTAGGGTTGTTAACTTCTTGACTTCTTGAATAACATATAATCGATTCATAATGGGTGCTGGAGAGATGCATTAGTTGGTTGAATTTTAAGCAATTTAGCTTCTATTAAGAATCTTTTTAAGGTTTTAATTTCTTGTTTATATAATTTCTGTATTAATAAATTCAATTTGATAAGCAGCAGCCGTAAGAATGATTGTGATTCAATTTGATGATTATGTATGATACGTGAAAGATTTGAATCGAAAAACGTGATGATGATGTACGTTATTGATGATAACGTGAACTGATAACATTTATCAATAAATTTATCAAATACATGTGAAGTTGTGAACTGATAATATCTATCAATAATATATTTTATCAATTAATTTATCTAACAGATTACAATTTGATGTTTATGCATGTGCATGTGAATTATCATTATCATTTATAGATATAGTTCCATGTGTTTATTAACCCATTGTAATATTTATGTCTTTTTAGGATGATGAAGTTTATATCGATGATACCCAACCAGATAATACCCATCAAGATAATACCCAACCTGATTATACCCAACAAGAGAATACCCATCCAGGTAATACACAACCCGAGAATACCCAACCTGAGAATACCCAAAAAAAACCAACAAAAAAGCGAAAGTTAAGAGCCGAATGTTGGAATTACTTTGAACGGATAACACTGAAAATAGAGGAGCGAAAGTTAAGAGCCGAATGTTGGAATTACTTTCAATTATTTATAAAGCGGATCCACACAAAAAGGGAACTACTGCCTCTAAAAGACATTTTCCCATATGTGATAAAAATCCGAAGTTCGCAAACCGAGCTAATAAGAAACAAACTATATTACAAATGAAGAAAGAAGTAGATGGGGAGAGAAGCATAAACACATGGATGCATGATGAAAAACGAATCAAGAAAGCTTTATTAAACTTATTTATAGTCGGTGAACTACCATTTAAGTTTGTTGAAAATGAAGTATTTATTGAGTACACAAATGCATTAAATGGGAAGTTTAGTTTACCTTCACGTCATAAAGTTAGTAGAGATGTTGCCAAGTACTATATTGAGGAAAGAAACAAGTTGTTTACTTACTTAATTAGTCCAACCACTACGGTTCATTTGACCACGGACACTTGGACATTCTCGTGTCAACGGGTGAATTACATGGTTGTCACGGCACACTTTATAGACGATGAATGGGTAATGCATAAGAGGATTATTAACTTTAGACCCATTGATAGTCATAAGGGTGATGATATTGGTCGTGAGTTGTTAGATTGCATACATGGGTGGGGGATTAAAAATGTAATGAGCATGACACTAGACAATGCAAGTTCAAACACTACCGCAGTCGAATTTTTGAAAAAAAAAGTTGCCAAATATGTATGATGGTGGCAAGCACTTCCAAATAAGGTGCATGGCTCATATATTAAATCTTATTGTTAAAGATGGTTTGAAAGAACAAAGTTTTCACGTAGAAGTTGTGCAAACAGCGGTTCGTTATATAAAACAATCCACACAACGGATAAAGAAATTCAAGAAGTGCATGAAAGATTGTAAAGTTGGATCAAAGAAATTTTTATGTGGTGATTGTCCTACACGATGGAACTCCACTCATGATTCATTAAAAATTGTCGTGGCGTTGGAAGATGCTTTCGTGAAGTATGAAGTTGAAGGTAAGTGTTTAAAATTTATTTGATGTCTTAATTGATTTACTAACTTATATATTTTCTTGCTTTTTTAATGATAGATAAATCATATGCTAGTGATCTAGGAAAAGTTCCAGAGCATTCAGATTTTAGTGCTTGTAAAGACGTGGTTAAATTTCTTGACATCTTCAAAAGAAAAACCGAGCTTGTATCAGGGTCTTCGAAACCCTTGGCCCATTTGTTTTTAAGAGAAATTTTTTATGTCAATAAACATCTACGAGATTGGGAAGAAAACCCAATATTTTTTTTAATGGGTAAAGAAATGCTCAATAAGTATGACAAGTATTGGGGGGATTTTGAGAAAGTTAATGACTTTATGCATTTCGCGGAATTATTGGATCCAACAATGAAGTTCTCCTTAACTAAGCATGATATTAAGTATTTGTTGGAGTACAAGAAAATAAGTGATGGCGACATTAAAAGCATGACAGATACTTTACTTAAAGACATTAGAGCCAGAATGGATAATTTGTTTCAGATGTATAAACAAAAGTGTGACACGGGCGAGTTGGGCGACTGTAACGATTCTTCTCAAGAGGATATTAATGAAGATGTTTGTAGTGATGTCGGGAATGTTTTTTTTTTATGAGTATTTAAAGGAGGAGGGAACCAATTCGGTTGCAATGGATACAGAGTTAACAATGTAACACCTCAATTTTTAAAACACTTTTTAAATCATATTTTTAAATAAAAATATTACAAAGTCCAATATCCAAAAATACGGTTTAACAAAAACCTTTTAAAAGATTATCAGAGTTATAAAACACGGTGTTACAAAGATAATATCATAATCATAGGATAACAAGATCTACCTATAAGCTCCCGAGCTAAACATCTCTAGGCCACCTCTATCGCGACCTTCTAATCCTTCAATCTCGAACCTGAGTACATAGCCAAAAACAAAGTAGTACGTGAGACAAAATAGTCTCGTGAGATACATGGGTTTTAGACCCGACATTAATATATAAATAATCACACATATTAAATATATATATATATATATACATACTTTGGTTACCTCCGCGGTAATCCTAACACATCAAATCATACATCGGTTACCTTTTTGGTAACCTATCACATTTATTCATAGCCTATTCGACCCATCAAGTTGATCAGAATGCCTCCAATCCAACGAGATTCCATTTTTGTCCTACTAATCGGAATGCCTCCGATCCAGTGAAACCCCCATTGTCACCGTGTCCAAGCAAGGTGACCCATCTTATCTTACTAACTAGAATGCCTCCAATCTAGTAAGATCCAACATCTTGTTGGGTGATCGGAATGCCTCCAATCCATGAGTTTAAAGATACCATGATAACTAGAATGCCTCCGATCTATCACGCACCTGTCCTATTTCAATCTACCCATCATAACCATTACATGTGACTTTATGTCACATCAATCCTTAAAGCCATAAGACCATCTTACAATCTATCCACATACTAATCTTAATTAGTATTCACATAATCAAATCAACTAGTTTAATCATTAGTAATTACATTTATAAAAAAAAAGAATATACTCCTTTTGCATCATATCAATAATTAGTTATTAATCACTTTTTATTATCATGATCTCTTTCGAAATCGTCAATCATTTTAGACATACTTAGATAGTCTACTATTTACCATTTTTCATCTTTTCAATCATATCTTTATTAAAATCATTTCTTAATAAAGACCCATAAAACATTATATGTATTTGCAAAAACCATTTGCTATATACCTAGTTTTAAAAGTCTCATGTATTCACCTTAGCCAAGCTAACTCCAAATCGTGTCTATTGACACGAATCCTTGTTTTCCAACTTGTGAAATGTCACCAAGATTTAGGTCTTCTTGACCTACCATCAATATCATCATATAATCTAGTTATTATCCATAACTAGTTACTAATAACTTCATAACAACATTCTTAACCACCAAGTTCATCCAACTTGGTGAAATCTCAAAACCCTAGTTCAAGATTTCTATCAACAATACCCAAATCCAACAAGAACACAAGGTTCTTAAGCTTACAAAGAATGTTCTACACTCATCTTAGTCATCTTCCCCAAAGATAACTTGGTAGGTTACGCAAACCACCATTTTTTCCCAAATAAAGTTCATAACTAGCTAGATAATCATCAAATCCATGTTATGAACACATTTTCATTGACAATATGTTGTAGATCTAAGTTATATAAACCCAATTTCATCACCCATTACAAACCCTCCAACTAGGGTTTGCATACTTCACCATTTTCACCCAAAAACATCATTCATAACTAAAAGGAGTAGAGATTTACCTTATATTTCAACAATGAAGTGAGAATCTTCAAAATTGAGTGTGAAAATCGGTTCCAATGGCCTCCTTACACTCAAAATCGTATACTCACACTTGGGAGGAGGTTCTAGGGTTTGGAAATGAGAGAAATGACAAAAACCCGATTTTATGTTGTTCCAGCCATCCTCGAGTCGAGATCTCGACGCGAGCCAAACGCGAGGATTCCTGATGCTTGCAAAGTTGCTGTTTTGTTACTCGCGTCCAATCTCGGCAGGAGCTCGGCGCAAGCCTTCTAGATTTCACCAAATTTGATCTTTTCTTCTCGAACGCTAACTAGGTTCGACCCGTTGCGATCCCGATGATCACAACCACTTATAAACACGATCGGCATCGTTAAAAGCCCTTTTAAACCTTCACAAACCATCATAACATCCAATTTTTGCTAAATTGTAATCGTACCTATAATAATTTCACCGAAATACTTAATATATAATTATTCTAAAATTCGGGTCGTTACAAACAACATACATAGACGAGCCGAAAACTCCATGGAAAAAAGGTTTCGACATACTAAATTGGTGGAAACAAAATGGCATGCGTTTCCCAATCCTTTCTCGGATGGCAAAAGGTAAACATATATAATACATTTAATTCTTATGAATTATAACTTTGTATATTTTGACTTTAGATATTCTAGCAATACAAATATCCACTGTGGCATCCGAGTCGGCCTTTAGCAACGGGGGACGCGTATTTGTAACGCCCCAGATTTTATAATTATGTTTATTTTTTTAAGCATTTTTGTATTTCTTATTTGATATTAATAAATGGAATAATAGGTGAAGTTTCGATTACGTGTTATATGATCCTTCTTGGGTGACGCTTTGTTTATGCAAATGATTAATTATGTGGCGTTAGTGTATTATAATTGTGACATATTAGTGGTGACGTTTATATACCCGAGTCACTAGTAATTTAGAGCGTTTTAGTTTCCGTGTTAAAGTGAGGCCGGCCGAAGGCCAAGGCCAAGGCTTGTAACGTTTTTAGGCGGAACACTCCTAGAGTACTTAGGCCCGTTTCTCTTATCCACCTTATTGTGTTCGGGAATCTAAATGGGACAACAGCCCAATTCTTTTCCTTGCTTCCGAAATGGATTAAAATAAGAGAAAGGCTCAAGGCCCAAGAGCTGCTAATTATATATTTCGTGACCACCCTAAAATGCCGACATCCTCCTTCTCACCAACCATCGTGCGGCAGCCTGGCCCTCTTCTTTTTCTCTCTTATCCGTCGACCAAGCAAGCTTCATCGAAAGACTAGTGAAGAGCAATTTCCGTTGGGATCCAAGCAGAAGAAGGTCGAGTGTTGTGGTTCGGTGTTTGCTTCATCGCAAGTACCGGCGTGCTTGAGTTGGTAATCTTTATTCGGTGAGTGCCTCTCCCTCTTGTTTGATATTTCTGGATTTTAGAGGCAGCGAATAACAGTTTCATGTTGTTATGATCAACATTTGGAGGACAGGTAGCATTCGAGCAGAAAACGATCGGGTTTTGGTGAGCTAGTTCGTTGTGTGTTAAACCTTAGGTAATTCCTTGGTCTTCTTATTCGTTACTATCAATTCTTGCCCGTAAATTGATGTGCAAATCTGTTCATCTATAGGAAATTCTAGGGCTGCTGCAGTTTGATAGTTCGGTTTCGATTGTTGTGTCTATTGTTCCGTTTTGATAACCGTCATTAGTCCGACTATTAGATTGACATAGAAGTTGTGCATTGATTAACCGGGCTAGAATCTGTGTAACGGGAAGTTGAGGCCGAGCCTCGGGTTATCCTGGAGGGTTGGGTTATCTAATCGTTTTATAAAATCGGGTTTTCAATAATGGGTCGGCTGAATCAAGTTTTCCCATCAAAATTTTTTCTAACAGATTTCTACTCTTCTGTCCTCGGTTGTTTTGACCTGCTTAATAAAATCTTTTGGACTTTTGGCCCGTGATAGTACCTTGATTTCTGAGTTAGCTTTTCAATGCCGCAACCCTCTCGTCAATCCGAATTACGGTTTAAAAGTTGTAATGGTTTTAGTAAAATGCTGTTAGGAAAATGACCGTTACGACATGTCTGTCTTGCGACACTGTTTTGAGGCCCTTAGAATCTATTTTGGCCACTGACCGTCTCACAGAGATATGTAGTTCTGGTTGTCTACTTTTCATGGTAAAAATATGGGATAAATCTACTGCACAGTTTAGGAATTATGGCAGTTTCCGTGAGACCGACGGGTGCTGCCAGTTTTCTAAAATAAAGTTAAGAGGTTGGTTTTTAATCCGGGATTTCGATTTATGTTTTAGGTTCGTCTAGGAGATAACTTGCTGTATCTTTGATTCCCGTGAACCCGTTGGAGCGTACGTTTCTCGAGGTGAGTATTCTCATCGTGTAATCAGTTATAACGATACGTGCATGACTTATGTGGTTAACTGTTTTGATCTGTTTTTACTTTCTGTGTGTTGATCTGTTATTTGAGTAACTGAGTGACTGTTTTTACATATCACTGATCTGAGACAGACGTGCTGAGTATCTGAGCCAGTACCGAGTCATTTTGTGCTACTATGTGACAGGGCTATCTGTGTGGTTTATGTTATGAGTTGAAAACATAAAAATAATTAATAAATTTGAGTGGTAATTCTGTGTGGTAATTCTGTGTGGAAATTCTGTGTGGTAGCCTGAGTGGCATTTTAGTGTAAGGAGAGGCGAGGTTGATCTCTCGACTCGATTTACACAAGCGCGCTATATAAATTTAAAAGATACGAAAACTGAGAAATTAACTGAGTAGTAAATGAATAGGAGTTCATTTGTGTGCCCTCATGCATTGTATGTTGTAGTTGTTTACATTTTGAGTCTATTCACTCAGCTTCCCCACTGACCCAAAAATCTCCCTCCCATTTTCAGGTACTAGCAAATGAAAAGAGAAGGTGGACGGTTGACTGATGTACTACTTCTGAGTGCTGATGTGAAACGTTTTTATTATTTTAAAACTCTGAATTTTATTTAAGACATTTCCGCATTTAATACATTTTATATCAAACAATTATTTTGGGGATTATTTATGGGACCTTTTTGATTAAAAATCTTGCACACAAAATTTTTTAAAATCTTGTAAATTTTAGGGTGTTACAGTATTGGAGCCATATAGAACTAGTTTGTCAACCTCCATAGTAGAAGCTTTGATTTGTACCCAAGATTGTGTTAGGAAGTCAAGGAAACCGATTATAGACAATGTTGATGATATTTTGAATGATGATGACATAGCAAAAGGTAATAATTAACAACCGATTATAGACAACGTTGAATTGTTGATCATATATTAACTCTGTATAATTTTTTGTTTTTATATAGAAATTGAAGAGACGATTCGTGAACACAATGTAGATGAAAATGGGGGAGACACGCAAGGAGTGATGATTTATGCTTGTAGTTGCTAAAAGAACTTAAGAAATCATATGGCATTTGCGATTTTTTGTGGACTGTTTATTTTGAATTTTAAGACTTCCCTTTTGAATTTTGTTTGTGATGATTTTTGGAAGTGCAAATGCAGCAGATTTGTTTTGGGTTTATTTGGTTGATGATGATTTTTTGTTGTTGTTAATTTGCTCTAGCTTATCGGACCAAATCGGTTCCGGGGACCGAAAACCGATACCCGAACCGATACCGAACCGAAACCGATTAGACCTAATCGGTTCGGTTTCGGTTCCCAAATTTTCCCCTTATCGGTTATCGGTTCTATCGGTTCGGTTCGGTTTTGGCCCAATAATCACCCCTATGTAACACCACAATCTAGAACCATTTTTTTTTTAAAATAAGCATACGGAAGCGAATTAATAAATTTCAAAACTCCTACTTATTACACAACATAAAAACCATTACATATTAATCGAATATATAAAACATTTACGGTGTTACTGAAAATCAGGCTCGACTAGGTTTACAAAATCAGAGTACGGTCATACTTCCAAAACCCGACTCTTGTCAAGCTAAAACCACAACCTGAAAAGAGTCAACAAATGAGGGATTAGCACAAAGCTAAGTGAATAGAAATAAACGTCAATTTGCATAACCACAACAAATTAGAAAAATCGAGAGAAATCAATAGGGAAACCCGTCCAAACTTCCACAAGCAATTGGACGTTAAAAGAGGATCGGCGGTCGGGCGAGGACCTTCAACTGTTGTCGGCCAACAACAGTCAACCGATGGCTTCTTTACTAGAGGCACGGTGATCCCTCCTTACATAACGAATACGAAGGAGTCCGATCGCCCCTGCCAAGAGTAACGAAGCGTAGCCGAAAACCACCATAGCTAACCTCTAAAAAACATGTGCACATACTACCATTAACCACTAGACCAAGAATAAAGTTGTAAAAAGAATTGCAGCCAAGAATCTGTTCCTGACATAGTTCGCGTCGGGAACTCATAGTTCGCGTCGCGAACTAAGAGTTCGCGAATCGGGAACTACATCACGACCAGACCCCAATTTCTCTGTCCCGAGTTCGCGATCGCGACCACAAGTTCGCGACGCGAACTCTCTCAGATACCCAATTCCTGCACTTTTTCTCAAAACTCTACCATTCCCTAATTTTGTACATCACACAAGAAAGAAGGTTAAGTCCACTCACCTTTGCTTCCTTTTTGTGCCGAGCTCAATGATCTTATATCACTGAGGCTCCTTCCCCTTTCCTGTACAAAATGAATACCGAATTAGTCACCCGAAATCGTCAATTGTGTAACAAGTAATATAAGCTTTAGACCACATTTTGCAACAAGAGCTTATAACCAAATACTTGCATTTTCTACTCATAACCATAATTTAAGTATAACATTTCAATAAGTCAATTCATTATGCCAATTGGCCAAATTGCACCTTAGGCCCAAACGGGTCAAAACAAGAATCATATGTCGGACATTCACACAACATTATCCAATGAGTTAAACTACATGATCAACATCAAAATTACCTAACCAACATACTTCTTGCATCCAATTACAAGTATTACCAATTTTGACTTTATTTAAGTCAATTGCACAATTAAGCAACCAAACGGGTCAAGACATGAAATCTACACACTTGAGCTTACAATTCATTCAACTAACACATTTCTAACATGAAATTGATAAATAAAGTTTACAAGCCATACAAGACCAAAAGTAAATTCCCAGATTTGACCAAGGTCAACAATTCACAATTTTAGCTAGTTATGACCAAATTTCCATCTAGCCAAACACTATCATTTCTTAGGCATTAACTCAATAGTTAACTAGTGATCTACATACTTAACAATTACCATTCTAACATGCATAATTCAACTAACAAAGCTTCAAGAACACCAAAATATACAATTCACCAAAATTAGGGAAAAAAACCCATCTTCTTCCTAAATCCACCATTGATGGAGCTCTATGAAAGCTTCACCAAATGAGCTATAACTAACAACAATTCATACAATACTTGCAAGAACTCAAATAGACACCAAATCAATCATCAATTTCGGATTTCCATCAAGATTCAACAAGAACTTCAAGAAAACCCACTAGTTCAAGAACCCTAGTTCATCTCTACATCAAGAACATGAAACCCTAGCTAAAGAAGGAAGAAACTTACTTAATCTTGCTTCTAATCACGAAATCACAGAGATGGCAAGCAAGGGATTAGGTTATGATCTTCAATTTTGAGAGAAAACTTCAAGAATGTGTGTGTGTTGTGTGTGTGTCGTGACAGAGAGAGAGACCAGAGAAATTGAGGAGTAAATTGACAGATGTCTTAACACAAAACACGTACACCCCTCACTCAAACACAGGTATTTTCATTTAAACACAGTACAAGATAATAGGTTCACAGATAAACTAGTTAGACCTAACTAACTCCAATTTTAACAACGAAGATATTTTTGGAACCCCGGTTCAGAAATGAACCCAAATATGTAAAAATCATTTTAACATTTAAATATCTCAGTTTTACTTAATTTTTAACCCCATGGTTAAAATACAATTAATTTAATTAAATCAAATAAAATTCTATAAATTAATAAAATAATAAACAATAAGATATTACTTACCAAAAGTAATAAAATATTAAGGGTCGGGTCTCGGGATGTTACAAATCTCACCTCCTTAAAGAGATTCCGTCCCCGGAATCTCACCTTGATCAAATAAATTCGGATATCGATTCCTCATATCTGATTCGGTTTCCCACGTCATATCGGCACCCAAACTATGTCTCCATTTAACCAAAACCATCGGTATCTGTTTCTTTCTCAACTTTGTTACCTTAAGATCCAAAATTTCAACCGGCTCCTCAATTAACCGCTTTCTCGAATCCACCTTTAAATCTGCAATCGGTAATACCGGTATTTCCTCATCACTATTACACTTCCTCAAATAACACACATTAAACGTGTCATGAATACCCGACAATTCAGGAGGAAGATTAAGTGCAACGGTTTGGTCATTCACCACTTGACGAATAACAAACGGGCCAATAAATCTCGGTGCTAACTTTCCCCGTTTCCCGAAACGGATAACACCTTTCCACGGAGAAACCTTCAAATAAACCCGTTCACCCTCAACAAAAGTTACGGGTCGACGCCGTGGATCCGCATACATTTTCTGTCTATCCCGAGCGGCTTTTAACTTTTCACGAGCAATTGCCACCTTATCGGCCGTTATCTGAACAATCTCGGGACCCGCAAACTATTTTTCTCCCGCTTCAAGCCAACATGTGGGAGTTCTACACCGTCTACCATACAACATTTCATATGGTGGCATTTTAATACTCGAATGATACGAGTTGTTATAAGCAAATTCGATCAAAGGTAAATGAGAATCCCACGACCCACCATATTCCATCACACAAGCCCGTAACATATCTTCCAAAGTCTGAATGGTTCTTTCTGTCTGACCGTCTGTTTGTGGGTGATACGCCGTGCTCAAATTCACCCGAGAACCTAATTCTCTTTGCAAACTCTTCCAAAAATTGGAAACGAATCGAGGATCCCGATCAGATACAATAGATAACGGAATACCATGTCGGGAAACAATCTCATCAATATACAACTTAGCCAATTTGTCGAGTGACGCGGTTTCGTTTGTGGCCAAAAAGTGAGCACTTTTGGTCAACCGATCGACAATTACCCATATCATATCGTGATTCTTTTGGGTACGAGGTAATTTCGTGACGAAATCCATTGTAATATTCTCCCATTTCCACTCGGGAATATCTAACTGTTTTAACGACCCATACGGTTTTTGATGTTCGGCCTTGACTTGAGCACAAACATGGCATTTTTCAATAAATCGGGCAATATCTAACTTCATAGAGGGCCACCAATACAAAACTTTCAAATCATTGTACATCTTTGTACAACCCGGATGGATAGATAAACGTGATTTGTGCGATTCTTCCAATATTAATTCCCGTAATCCCCCGAGTAACGGTACCCAAATTCGTGACCGAAACGTTTTCAATCTTCGAGTATCATCAATCAACTCATCTTTTCGCTTATACATAATCTCCGATTTCAAGTTTTCGTCTTTCAAGGCTTCTATTTGACATATTCTCAACCGGTCAATAATATCGGACACAATTTCCATACGCATAAACTGAACCACCTCCGATGATCCCTTACGACTTAAGGCATCGGCAACTACATTAGCTTTCCCCGGGTGGTACCGAATTTCACAATCATAGTCTTTAATGAGCTCTAACCACCTTCGTTGCCTTACATTCAAATCTTTTTGTGAGAAAACATATTGAAGGCTTTTATGATCGGTACATATAACACATTTGGTTCCATAAAGATAATGCCTCCACAACTTTAACGCGAAAATCACCGCCGCGAGCTCTAAATCATGGGTCGGGTAATTCTTTTCATGGGATTTCAATTGACGAGAGGCATAAGCAATCACCCGGTCTCTTTGCATTAGTACACAACCCAAACCCGAATAAGATGCATCACAATAAACTATAAAATCATCCGAGCCCTCGGGTAAGGCTAGTATTGGAGCTTGACACAATAATTGTTTTAACAATTGAAACGCCTTTTCTTGTTCATCACCCCACCGATATGGAACATCTTTTCGTGTCAACTTTGTCAACGGACTAGCCATCTTTGAGAAATTCTTGATGAACCTTCTATAATAACCGGCCAAACCTAGAAAACTTTTAATTTCGGATGGAGTCTTCGGGGCACTCCAATTCATCACCGCGGTTATCTTAGATGGGTCCACTTTCACCCCTTCTTTACAAATTACATGCCCCAAAAACTGAACTTCCCGGAGCCAAAACTCACACTTTGAGAACTTAGCATAGAGTTGTTCCCGCTTCAAAGTGTCTAAAACTTGTCTTAAGTGATTCTCATGATCCAAATCGGTTTTGGAATATATTAGTATATCATCAATAAAAACAATTACAAATTTGTCGAGAAACGGTCGACATACCCGGTTCATAAGATCCATGAAAATAGCGGGAGCATTCGTCAAACCGAACGGCATGACTAGAAATTCTTAGTGACCGTATCTCGTTCGAAACGCGGTTTTTGGGATATCGTTCTCATGAACCCGGACTTGATGATAACCCGACCTTAAATCAATCTTTGAAAAATACGAGGCCCCTTGCAATTGATCAAACAAGTCATCAATACGTGGTAACGGATACTTATTCTTAACCGTTCTCTTATTCAACTCACGGTAATCAATACACATTCTCATAGTGCCGTCTTTCTTTTTAACAAACAAAACTGGTGCACCCCAAGGCGAAGAACTCGGTCTGATAAAACCCTTATCCAATAATTCTTGTATCTGAGTCATCATTTCCCGAATTTCTGACGGTGCTAATCTGTACGGAGCCCTGGCTACGGGACTGGCTCCCGGAACCAAATCGATTTTAAATTCTACCTCCCGAATAGGAGGTAACCCAGGCAATTTATCGGGAAAGACCTCCGGGTATTCCGATACCACCCGGATGTCTCTAACAACCTGTTTTTCTTTTCTGACATCAATGGCATAAGCAAGAAACGATTCACATCCTTTGACTAGAGATTTTCTAGCTTTCATAAACGAAATAATAGGGAGAGATGTATTAACCCGATCCCCACGGGCCACTACGTGTGTCCCGTCAGGCAATGGAAATGAAATCAATTTCATATCACAATTTATTAGTGCTTTATTTAAACTAAGCCAATCCATTCCAAGGACCACATCAAAACCAGATATTGGCATTAAGAGTAAAAACATATTAAAACACGCTCCATCAATATTAATATTTGCCCCAGTCACAGATGTTGTGACTGGCACCACATAACCATCAGCTACTTCCACTTCCAATGGAGTAGTTACCACAGATGTAGGCAATTTTAACTTAGCATGAAAATCCACAGAAATAAATGAGCGATTAGCTCCAGAATAAAACAACACACGAGCATCTATGTTATTTATCGGAAACATACCAGTGATGACATCATCAGTAGTGGTAGCCTCTTCGACCGTCATTTTGAAAGCTCGACCCTCTGATGTAGGACGGTTCTTCCTCTTTTGAGGAGATGATGCCACCGATCCCCCAACCGACCCAGAACCCGAACCCGATCTTCTATCCGAAGGACAATCACCGACTCTGTGACCTTCTTTATGACAATCCAGCAAACACTTCTTGGGAATTTACAATCATTCATCTCGTGCCCATACTGACCGCACCTGACACACCGCATCGTTTGGGCCGTACAAGCCCCACTATGAGAAGATCTACATCTAACACACCACTGTGTCCTTTGACCCGAATTTCCACCCGACTGTTTACGATTCGGACTAGTAAACCTTTGATTTCCTTTCCCTTTCTTGCTTTGTTGAG
Source organism: Calendula officinalis (assembly GCA_963853835.1). NCBI lineage: Eukaryota > Viridiplantae > Streptophyta > Magnoliopsida > Asterales > Asteraceae > Calendula > Calendula officinalis. The sequence goes on along the minus strand of OY970821.1, from coordinate 30,941,817 downwards.
AACCCGATTGTGTGGACTTGAACTTTTGATACCCGGGTCTATCTTGGGTCCCCCAATCACGAGAATTTAAATCACCTTCAACAGTTTTGGCCAAATCAAAAGCCTGTGATAGTGTGGTAGCAAGCCTGGCTGTGGTTCGGTACTCGGGTCGCAAAGCACCAATAAAATGCTTTATTTTCGATGGCTCATCGGGAACCCATTGTTGCACAAACCTCAGCTTTTCATTAAATTGCTCGATCAAATCATCAACCGTCATTCTCTCGGTCATTCTCAGATTTAAGAATTCAGACCGAATTCTATCCATCTCGAATGAATTACAGTAACGTTTACACACTTGTTCCTTAAATTGATCCCATGTTATACTGTTTTTGACTTCCTTGGGTAAGTGTTCAATCAAGGTATCCCACCAATTCATAGCACCACCTACTAATTTCCGTGTGGCATACATCACCCAGTGTTGGTCATCACACCCGCAAGCATCTAAGGTTCTCTCCATTTCTCTTAACCAGTTCATGGTGACATTGGGATCTCTACTCCCACTGAATTCGGGAGGTTTACAGTCTAGAAATTGTTTGAAAGTGCAACTTGGCTTCATGCCGAATGGGTAAGGTTGGTTGGTAAATTGATATTGAGGTAAACCTTGGCTTGGGTTAACATAATAGTATTGTGGTTGTGACATTATAGGATGAGGTTCGGATGTGGTTGACATTAGGGGAACCGTCATGGTAAAGGCAGGAGTTGTGGGAATTTGCATGGAGGGAACGGACATTGATGGAGTAAACACGGGAGGAAATTTGGTGGTTGGTTATTTTGGTTCTGGCTCATGCTATCAACCAGATTCTGAAGATGTTCCAATCGACTTTCCATTCTTATAATATAATCTTCCCTGTCTTCATTTGTATCCCGAGAAGTACCAATGATTCCTTGTTCGGGATTCGGCATGGTTATCGGCGGATTGGGATCGTTATCTGTCATATCTGTATCAAACACAACATCTCACGAACTATTAGTTTAAATCGTTAGTACCTATCTACTAACTACTACTAACACACAATTCATATTCACTCGACTAATCCACTCCCAATATTATGGAAGTTTGACCAACTCGAGCCAAGATTTGGGAATGGTACACCTAAATGTGCAACCATCGCCAAACCTAGGCTCTGATACCAAATTGTAACACCACAATCTAGAGCCATTTTTTTTTTTAAATAAGCATACGGAAGCGAATTAATAAATTTCAAAACTCCTACTTATTACACAACATAAAAACCATTACATATTAATCGAATATATAAAACATTTACGGTGTTACTGAAAATCAGGCTCGACTAGGTTTACAAAATCAGAGTACGGTCATACTTCCAAAACCCGACTCTTGTCAAGCTAAAACCACAACCTGAAAAGAGTCAACAAATGAGGGATTAGCAAAAAGCTAAGTGAATAGAAATAAACGTCAATTTGCATAACCACAACAAATTAAAAAAATCCAGAGAAATCAATAGGGAAACCCGTCCAAACTTCCACAAGCAATTGGACGTTAAAAGAGGATCGGCGGTCGGGCGAGGACCTTCAACTGTTGTCGGCCAACAACAGTCAACCGATGGCTTCTTTACTAGAGGCACGGTGATCCCTCCTTACATAACGAATATGAAGGAGTCCGATCGCCCCTGCCAAGAGTAACGAAGCGTAGCCGAAAACCACCATAGCTAACCTCTAAAAAACATGTGCACATACTACCATTAACCACTAGACCAAGAATAAACTTGTAAAAAGAATTGCAGCCAAGAATCTGTTCCTGACATAGTTTGCGTCGGGAACTCATAGTTCGCGTCGTGAACTAAGAGTTCGCGAATCGGGAACTACATCACGACCAGACCCCAATTTCTCCGTCCCGAGTTCGCGATCGCGACCACAAGTTCGCGACGCGAACTCTCTCAGATACCCAATTCCTGCACTTTTTCTCAAAACTCTACCATTCCCTAATTTTGTACATCACACAAGAAAGAAGGTTAAGTCCACTCACCTTTGCTTCCTTTTTGTGCCGAGCTCAATGATCTTATATCACTGAGGCTCCTTCCCCTTTCCTGTACAAAATGAATACCGAATTAGTCACCCGAAATCGTCAATTGTGTAACAAGTAATATAAGCTTTAGACCACATTTTGCAACAAGAGCTTATAACCAAATACTTGCATTTTCTACTCATAACCATAATTTAAGTATAACATTTCAATAAGTCAATTCATTATGCCAATTGGCCAAATTGCACCTTAGGCCCAAACGGGTCAAAACAAGAATCATATGTCGGACATTCACACAACATTATCCAATGAGTTAAACTACATGATCAACATCAAAATTACCTAACCAACATACTTCTTGCATCCAATTGCAAGTATTACCAATTTTGACTTTATTTAAGTCAATTGCACAATTAAGCAACCAAAGGGGTCAAGACATGAAATCTACACACTTGAGCTTACAATTCATTCAACTAACACATTTCTAACATGAAATTGATAAATAAAGTTTACAAGCCATACAAGACCAAAAGTAAATTCCCAGATTTGACCAAGGTCAACAATTCACAATTTTAGCTAGTTATGACCAAATTTCCATCTAGCCAAACACTACCATTTCTTAGGCATTAACTCAATAGTTAACTAGTGATCTACATACTTAACAATTACCATTCTAACATGCATAATTCAACTAACAAAGCTTCAAGAACACCAAAATATACAATTCACCAAAATTAGGGAAAAAAAACCCATCTTCTTCCTAAATCCACCATTGATGGAGCTCTATGAACGCTTCACCAAATGAGCTATAACTAACAACAATTCATACAATACTTGCAAGAACTCAAATAGACACCAAATCAATCATCAATTTCGGATTTCCATCAAGATTCAACAAGAACTTCAAGAAAACCCACTAGTTCAAGAACCCTAGTTCATCTCTACATCAAGAACATGAAACCCTAGCTAAAGAAGGAAGAAACTTACTTAATCTTGCTTCTAATCACGAAATCACAGAGATGGCAAGCACGGGATTAGGTTATGATCTTCAATTTTGAGAGAAAACTTCAAGAATGTGTGTGTGTTGTGTGTGTGTCGTGACAGAGAGAGAGACCAGAGAAATTGAGGAGTAAATTGACAGATGTCTTAACACAAAACACGTACACCCCTCACTCAAACACATGTATTTTCATTTAAACACACAAGATAATAGGTTCACAGATAAACTAGTTAGACCTAACTAACTCCAATTTTAACAACGAAGATATTTTTGGAACCCCGGTTCAGAAATGAACCCAAATATGTAAAAATCATTTTAACATTTAAATATCTCAGTTTTACTTAATTTTTAACCCCATGGTTAAAATACAATTAATTTAATTAAATCAAATAAAATTCTATAAATTAATAAAATAATAAACAATAAGATATTACTTACCAAAAGTAATAAAATATTAAGGGTCGGGTCTCGGGATGTTACACCCTAGTTAGAAGACAATCTGAGTATCAGTTCCTGAGATTGTGGGTAACTGAATCTGATCAGTTCGGATTTCAGTTACCCAGCTACGCTATCTAATCAACCATCTGAAACAACGATCAGTTCCACGTGCGGAATCAGATACTGATCAACAGATCAGATAGTTGTAGCAGGTTCAACGTACACTTGACAATAACGCTGAACCACTGAACATATATCTCTCTAAGCAAAACTCTTAGTGAAGATCACTGAAGCTGAATGTTATCTGAAGAAGCATGAGTATCTGAAGACTCATGGCGATCTGAAGCGTACAAAAGCTTGAAGTTTCAGTGTCACAGAAAGACACAAGTAAAACACAAGTTAGTGTATCGCTGATAAAGGGAATATCTTGCAAATCTTGTAGAAGATATCGGCAATCACAAGACGACAGAAAGTACTGTCAGAATTCCGTTAGTAGTGCTTGTGGCATGAAATGTCTTCTGCACCAACGGAATTCTCACACGTGGATTCGATCGATCATTCCTTTGGCACCACGTTTCCCAATGCTATAAATTGTGGACTTAGCGATCGAATTCAGTGTGTACCCAACAAGTCTACACGCTGCTAAAATTACTCCAGACCTTTATTCTTTGAGCAGTGTGTAAACAACCAGTAATACCTTAGTTACTTGATTTGAGAATTGAATCTCTGTAACGAAGGTATCTAGTCTTGTGCCTGATCATTTGTTGATCAGAACTTGTCTTAGATAGTATTTGTTATTGTCTATTTCCTGCAACTAGTTTAGCTGGGATGTGTTCTTAGTTATTCCGCAAACTACTTGTTGCTTTGTTATATCATTATTGATTAATAAAGAAAAGTTTAAAAAGTATTGAGTGCTGCCTTAAATTTTATTTGGTCAGTGAAAGCGTATAAGTGTATTATTTCACTTATTATGGGACTAACCGACTAACATAGATCACTTGCATTAACCAATGGCCGGGATGGGCAACGGATTTAAAACGGGTCAATTCGTGATTTGTGCAATAAGTCATTGTTAATAGAAATTAGTAATTATAGTGTTTACACATTATCACCACCAGATTGTCTTACATATATTATTGTTTTTTCTGAAGAAACATCTGAGATAATCCTTAAAGTTGTACATGTCGGTGCTAGTTTTAAAAACTAGACACTCAGGTACCTTACACATACATACAAAAGTTGTGGAGATAGCTTAAAGTGAGCGGAGATAGATGGGTTGGGTAACGGGTTAAAACGGGTAAATTCATTAAAATTAATTTCATATTGCGATCAATCCTAATATATATCTTAGACACCCACGAATTTTGCCTCCCGAGATTCATGATGATCAACTATCTTCCAAATTGGCTTTAATTAGTAATGTTATTACTATATAAATCATCCTTATGGTTTGTATTAATATATTGATTTCGTCCCTTTACTATTTAAAAAAAAAATATTTATTTATTACATATTTCCATAATTACTGATTCTATCATTAATAGTAATCTTTAATTATGAAAATAACATAACTTTCATTCAAAATAACCGGAAATGTGTTTTGTAACGAAACTATGAACCTTACCAGATTTATAACACATATTTTAAAGATTTCAGTAATTAAAAACATTCTTATATTTATTACACATTTCTATATTCACCGAATTTATAATTAATCAGAATCTTTATTTTCACGAAACCATCTTAACCTTTACTTGTTATATATACCATCGTTTTTTCACTATCGTCATTTACCAAACATCTAGATTATAACAAGCATCTAAACAATTTCAATTGTTATTACAGCCTGCAACTTCATTCTAAGGTGAGAATGTCGAATTGAATTGCCTCCTTCATAATCTTTTCGATGCATTGTTCCAACTATCCATACAATGCAATTTAAATTTTTTAAAATTTCTTACTACTGAAAATATTATGTAATATTTCTACAATTTTAATGATTCTTACCGTCCAAACAGTTGTATTAAAGATATAGAGTCGCGTTAAGGATTCCATCATTTTTATGAAGTTCTGATGAATAAATCTCAACCATTGGTCTATAAGATCTAATGATCAAGATTAATCACATATTTTATAAATTGAGGGATATTTTGGTTATTTAAAAAAAAAATATTTTTTTATTTTTTCTTATTTTTATTTTTAAATTGTTTTTTAAAAAAATTATTACTTTTTCATTAATAACACATAATGTGATTGCATACTGAATTAAATCTGATTGTGTAAAGAATCACATGTGATTGTGTATTGAATCACATGTGATTGAACTAAAACATCAAATGTGATTAAATATATAATTACACGTGATTTTACACTAAAATTACATGTGATTAAGTATTACACGTATTTATCAAATAAATATTATTTTTTAATGAAAAAACTAATAAAGATAATAAAATAAAATTAAAATTAAAAAAAACAAAATTGAATTAAAAAATTGATTTTTTTTAAGTGCCAAATGACCAAAATACCCATTCGTGTATAAAATATGTGATTAATCTTGACCATTAAATTTTATTGATCAATGGTTGGGATTTATTACTCGGCACTTCGTAAAAATGAATGACTTTCTTGAACGTTTCTCTAAAGATGTATGAGTAAATATGACCCATAAACAATTTATGTGTTTTTGGATTGTATAATTTTATGATTCAGGTTCTGTTTAAATTATATAACTGTTATTTAAAATGTCAAATTATACGCTTTTAAGATTCTTATTACACTAATTCAACGAAAAATGACGTATGCAAAGAAGTTTTATTCCGTCTTTAATTTTTTGTTAACAATTATTCATGTATAACAAAACATTTTTAAAAAACTCCAATAATAATTGAGTATATGATTTCATTATTTTTTTTGTAGTTACGCATTTTATTTATCGAAGCTAACCCTCCAGCTCATTCGTGCAGGTTATGAAACTAGCAATAAATATATCATAAACTTGGATCTCCATCGGAAGAATATTGTTAACAATCTTCCATAACAATTGACCTATATTCAATAGTTCTAAACGTTAATTCCACATAAGACACACATGTTTTTATATTTAATGTGAAAAATCATGAATTAAGCTGAAACTTAATTTAATTGTTTCAGATGGAGATGATAGTGAACATGGATTGTCATGGGTGCGAACGCAAAGTTAGAAAGGCCCTTCAAGACATAGATGGTACTCATTCTCTCGATCTCTTAAATATACAAAAGGGTCGGATTTTATAAGTTCAACTATTTGTGCAATATTACACTTTCAAGTATGTGAAATGATGATGCATATATAGAGAGCCGGTTCTGGGCATGGGCGATAGGGTAACCGCCCATGACCACAAAATTCATGGGCCCATTTTTTAAAAAAAGAGTATATATATATATATATATATATGTGTGTAAACTCACTTAAATTAAGGTAAATTCAATAAAATATAGAAAATAACGGACTAAAGGGCCCAAAAAAGGAACATAACTTGGGATTAATGCTTTTTTTTTTTTCATATGACGGAAATTCTTTTACATATTTGAAAAAAAAAAAGTTACTTTAAGGAGTCTATTTTTATATTTTTGCTTAGAGCCCAAAAAGTTATTGAACCGGCCCTATATATAATTTGTATATCTTTTTCTCTTGTTCAGGAGTGGAGAGTGTTGATATAGACATGAAGTTGCAAAAGGTGACAGTGAATGGATGGGTGGATCAAGACATGGTTCTCGAGACAGTTAGAAGCACAGGAAATAAAGCAGAGTTATGGCCGTTTCGATACAACCCACGACCGATGGATATGTACAATTATAGCGACCCCACGACTTATTTCCATGTCAACCAACCAGACATCTCCACGTACAATTACAATTACAATTATGAGAATAGGCACAACGGGTACGGGCATGTAACCTATGATCAAGACTTTGCTTATTCTTCGACTCGAATTGGCGAAAACCCTAGCATGGCATTCAATGATGAAAATGTGAATGCTTGTTCAATAATGTAAGTTTAAATATGTGTTAGAATCTGTTGGAAATCAGGCCTCACAAGATTTCACAGTTTCAAGACGAAAGGCTATTTTCATATTTTGGGGATAATTTTCTTTTGTTATTCTTCACTTTAAATAGGATAAGATTTACAATAAAGAAAACTCATCTAACTAATTAATGCTAGAAATAACTCAATAAGGAACAAAATCCACTAACTATTCAAAAAACTAATAAGTAATACCTACGTGACTTTGATTCGGTCAACCGGCTAAATTAACAATTTAAGGAAAATAAAAATATATCAACATACAACTAATTTGATGACCAAAAATACCGTAACCGTAAACGTAAATTACTGAACCGTAAATTGGTAAGTAAACAATTAACCCAACGAAATCGTACACACCAAATTAATTTATTTGTATTGTATCATACATCTCGGGTCAAGTTTCCTGTTTCGATTTCGATTATTATACTATAACTTTCCAAGAAAATATACCACTCATCTCCACAAATCTTAATAGAAAATATCTTTCTAAAAAAATTCCTTTAAAGCGTCTATCATCTTTCTTGATTTACCATTGATTTGCTTGAAATTGGGACACATAATACTCATGTATGAAAACTTGGTTTGCATCTTTTCAAATGTGAAACGATCGACTATACTGAACTTCCATTAAATTCGTTAAAATCGCCAATAATTTAATAAAAAAAACTCATACATGTATGATAAAGAAAATGCATACGTTAACATATCAATTTTTTTTTTGCCAAAAATACATTTTAGTACCATGAATTTGATTGACGGATCATCTATTATCCTGAACTATTAAATGTGTATAATACTACACTGAACTTGGAAAAAAGTCAATCTACTACTTAGACTTACTAATTTGATCTTGAATTTTCATGTCAATTGATTTTAATTTAAATATATTTGAGATAATTTCGTGTATCATTTGCAATCCTTTTAATAAAGGAAATTAATTTATATCTAGTGTGCTACAAGAAAAAAAAATCAATTATCACCATCTAATTCGTCGCAGATTCGCAGCGACGTGAAGGTCGTTAGTGTCGCAATTTATGACGTGATTTACATTTTGAGGAGAGGACACATTGTTGTACCTGTTTAGAGAAATCCTTTGTTTAATATAGTGCCAAACACCGTTGTAACTATCCTACCACTGTTCGTCTCAGTTTCCGGTATTTCCCTCGAATTCCGACCACTCCAGCCCGGTGCTCTGTAACCTCCGAGTAAGCTTCTTTTAACTGTTACTCGTAATACAATTTCTTAACTGATTTTTTTTTTTGGAAACTGCTTTCAATATAACAAAACTAGCGAAAAGCTAGAAACACAAAAGAGTTAACCGTTACAAGGTAAAATTAACCATTCAGTCCAACTAACTCTATACTTATGACGTCTATTACAAACCCACAAAAAAGACATTTCTTTAATAGAATCCACAAGAGTACTCCGACGAGCTTCACCGCTATTAAACGTAATTGCATTTCTATGACGCCACATGATCCAAACCACCGTAAGCATTACCGCCTCCACAATCATTTTTACTTTTGTCGATAACGAACTAGTATCCACATTAAACACAAACTCGTCCAATGTGTCCACATTTGTGTCAACCACTTGTAACCAATGACCAATACCCCTCCAAACGCTCTTTGTGACTTCACAATCCCAAAAAATGTGTTCCGTATTTTCAACACCATTCCCACACATCACACAATTTAAATCTTCAAACATAATACCTCTCAACATTAAATTAATTTTTGAGGGAATTCGATTTAAATTTACCTTCCAAAAAAGAATATTCACTTTTCGGGGGTGACTATTTGTGTTTGTTGTAAACTTTGAATTTCCGACACAAATCCGGATAGTGTTTTTAAAATTTTCCGATAATCGATATCCAAACTATCCAAAAAAATCCGAGAAATTCTTGAATAATTTGATTTTTAGGATATCAATACCGGTTTCGGATAGTAAAATCAATTATTCTAGAATTTGGATACATGAACATCGGATATCCGAAAATCCTGGTATCAGATTTTGAACATCGTCACATCCGGTTATCCCTTCGGTTGGGGAGCCGTTGGCACGCCCCATCGGTGAGGTGCCATCGGTAAATCTCATTGGCTAGGCGACGTCAAAGGCAACGAAGTTTGTGGAATTAGTGGGCATCGGTAGTTTTTGTTATATGTATTTTATGTATAAAATATCAAGTGAAAATATATTATTGTTATAATTGTGTCAGTTGAAATGTCATACAAAACGCAAATTTAATAAAAACTGAAATATATATTAGTTAGACGTTACGTTTTTTACGAGACAATATGTATGTATATATATGTTCACGGGTCTATGCTAATCATTTTCTTGCAATTAGCGACAAATTAGGCGAACCAGCTGGATTGGATATAGACTTTCTATATACGTAAAGTGTAGAAAAGACTTTGTTTTGTATCCATCCATGGAAAGTATACTCATTCACACTAATTATTTATTAAGCAATAATTACTTCATTAATAATATCCATTAATTAATTAACAGTGGTCCTAGATATCCAGATAGATTAATTACCTTTCTAATACATATATTCTCAATTAAAAGTCACCGGTGGAGTTCCTCCGCCTCTTTGACGGAAAAAGATGTTGAAAATGGCCACCATCAAAATGCATACCACTTGTTAAAGTTGCATCGTTCAGAAATGGAACATCTGAAAAACTATCACCCAATTCGCCGCCATGGCCGCATGGTGGTTTAGCCTTCCGGCGACCAGCCCCAACGGGCACGTTACGAAGGGCACCGCCAGCTGTCCAGTATCTTTGACACCCTTTACAAAAGTGTCTTGGTTGGTTAGCATTGTAGTTGTTGAAATAGCAAAACTTGGTCTCCATGCTTTTGCACCTTGGGCATGCTATGATCTTGTGATCTGGCCTTTTATTCACTAGGGTTTGATCATCATCCTTCACTTCTGTTTTGTAGTTTACCGGTTCTTCTTTCAATTCTACCTTCACTTGTACGCTAATCATCTTTCCAAATAACTTGATACCGGTTGAATCAAGACCTTTATGCACATCCGCCATAACAAATTATATTAAGATAGAAAATAAATACAAGGGTGAACAATATTTAAGTAAAAGGAAAGAAAAGAGTAATCTTTATGCATAGAATGATTATAGAACACTCATGTTTGTTGTTGCAACAACAAAGAAATTTCTATTTGGTTGCTAGAAGGCAGTGTGTGCTGTGTGGCATATATCTATATAACGAGAGAGAGAGAGACAGAGAGAGAGAGAGAGAGAGAGAGAGAGAGAGAGGGGGGGGGGGGGGGGGGTTGGGGATGGAAATACGAAAGCGAAAAGGGAATGAAAGTAAGGGTGGTTTTGTGTATACTTTAAAAACACATAATTAATGTGTGTGCTTTGACACCAAAAAAGAGAAAGAAAACAAGACCATGTTTAGAGCAGCCAAGAAACCAAAGGATGTAAAATGGAGGAGCTTTTTGCTTCACATATATCATCTTCTTGGTGAAGATGTATCATTGGTGGGGTCCTTTTGACAAACATACATAGGTAGGTTGCGTACAAAATGTATTTGGAAGTAAAAGCATAAAGAAAAGGTTATAAAGAAATAAAGATTTAACACCTTTTCATTTAAAAATTCTATTTCCACTTGCTTTATTACATTACCATTAATTTATACCCTTTTCAAAAAGAGAAAAGATCATATATCGAGTTCAATGCATAATATTAAATGCATTTGTATGTTTGCATCATTTATCGACTTATTAATGAGTAATAAATTTATAAAAAAAAAAAAAGTTACTTATGACTTAGGCTAGGGTGATGTGTCGAAACTCTCCCTTTCACTTAACCTTTTCTTGTTATTAAAAAATGTATTAATAGATTGTATGAACTTATGAAAATATTTGTCATGTAGATAGACGCCTTTACAATTAGAAATTGGCATGCATGTCATTTAAAACACATCACTGTCCCAAGTCTAAATTCCAATATTCCATGATCAAATATTTCTCAATAATTTAACATTCAAAACCATAATAATTTATAATTTTATTTTTTATAAAATCAAAATTTTGGAATAATCAACTTCTTATATATATAAAAAAAGATACATTAATAAATTGCACGTAGCCAAGGGGCCTTTTAATATGTAGTTTATCACATTTAAATCAAGGAAACAAGATATATCTTAACTCTGTATCCGTATGTATTAATTAAGCAGCAGATTAAACAATAATAATGATGAATTAGAAGAACAAGAAGAAACTTTGCACACACACAAACGATCGTAAGTTTTCAATAAGTCGGCAAGCTTAAGCCAATGTTAGGTTACAACTAGGTATTTATATCTAGGCCTAATATTAACTAATTACATGTTTAACACCTAGACTATTTATTACATAAATGACCCCTAGACTATTGATTACAATAAAAGTGTCACATTATACCCCTTGACTATTGAATACACTAAAATGTGACCCAACAATCTCCCCCTTTGTAACAATAGTCTCGGAAGCATATCTTCGAATTCTTCATCTTTAGCAAAAGCCTAGCCTTGTAGATTTTTCATTGTATAATGATGTATCAGTATCAGGCTTGAGCTTTGTTAATCTGTGAAAACGAATACTTCTTGTAGCTTTTCAACAACAAAAAGTATTTTGAAGACTTTATTTTGAAAATACATATTGATCAACCAAAACTGAGACCCATAATGGTAGAGAGGTTAACAGCGGAAGTCTTTTCTTGAAGTTTGTGGCTTTATGTCGATCAATGATTCTTAATAATTGTTGTTCGGGAAATTTGTTGATAAGGTTTATGCTCCCCCTCAAACAGACAATTATTTCTTCATGAAGTCTTCGGTTCCTTGTTTACTCTACCTTCACTGGTGCATATGTGTCTTTTTGATGTGTAGTAAGTTAGGCTAATACATTCTCCCCCTAATGATGAACAAGATTTATCTGAATCATCATGTAACAGGAAGAATCTCCGAAGCATGTGGATGAAAATGTGTTGAATAATGATATATTCATATTTTGAATGAATCAATATATAACACATTTTACATCCTAATCAAATAGGGTAAACCGGGATCACATAGATTTCACGTTAACACGACAGTTGAAAAACTGTGTGACCTACGTTCAGTGTTGGCTTTGATGTTAGCACTGGTAGGATTTCCATTCAATCATCGTGGAATACCAATAAGTTTGGTATCACTATGAATGTTCCGGCAATATCACTAGGATATGCTTGGTGGAATGTCTATGTCCTAGAGAAATTTAATTCGGCTCTAGACTCTATACGTGGACAAACGAAGGCGAGGACTGGAGGTAGATCTTTTCAATATCAACAATCTCCAAATGAGATGTCGATAGTAGATGTGGTAATCTCCGTGATTTTGAAACAAGTTCTTTTTGAACTTGAGTGGTCAGTGGGGGTTGTGCATTGCATCACTGGGTCCATGATGTCTGAATCAGAAAACAACTTATGCAGTCTGTTATAGATGTGGTTACCGGTCTTCTGTTTAACCCTTTCTCACACACTCCTCACTCAACTCACTTTTTCATTTTCAACCACACCCTCGTTTTTGTGTTCCCATTTGGTAAGCTGATTTGCACCCCATACTTCATACCCCCTCTCAATGTTTACCTCAGCGCACCCCAATCAAGATCCCACAATACTTGATTATGCTCACCTAGACCTAGGACCCTCAATTTTTAGTTCCTATATTATCGGTGGCTCCGGGGAAGATCATGTTGGATATAGCAGATCATAGGAGTAATTTGAGAGTGATCTATTACGCTCATGTGCATTGTAATCAGCTTTGGAAAGATGTTGCATTTTAGTAGGTTCACATGGATTTTTTTTTCATCGGAATGTGATGTGTGTCCGGATAAGTTGTTGCCTGAATGATTGTGGATTTTACGGCATAACAACTTGTTCTATTAAGGTAACACCGGACTCACATAGAGTATCCGTTATCACACGGTATGAATCGGTAGTCGTTTGCACAACTGTTGATTCAAATGTGTGACCTGCGTTTAGAGTTGGCGTGATTTTAGCTCTAGCAGGATTTCCACTCGATCCTCGTGAAACATCAGAATGTGATGTCACTACAAGTGTTCCGATGGATTCAGGGAGATCCATTTTTGTAGTGCAGGTGTCCTATATTGGAGGATTCTTGAGGGTGAGAACTAGACACACTGTGCATACAAAGACACTTAACCTGGGGCAGGAGGTTATTATGTTTCAATACCGACATACTCCGAATGAGTAGTCAGTAGATTTTGTACTACGTCCCCTAATGAATTGAAACAAATTCTTGTTGAGAGGAATTTGAGTTGTTGGTGGTGGCGTGCATTTGCTTTACTGGGCCAGTAAAGTCTAGTGAAACATTCAACTTATGCATGATCACCTATTTGAATGGTTGCCCGGTTCGTTGATGGTTTGGATGCACTCAAAGGTGTGTTTTCTTAAATTTATCATGTTTTCACATCACCTTGCACTCACCTATTTAAATACCCTAGACGTATACCCTCACATTTACCAGTTGACTGAAATATTTCCCTGGGAAGGTAAGGCCGGATCTGGCAGACCATGAGAAGGTATGTCTTTTAAAGAAAATTTGTTTATTTATGCAATCGGGTATAGAACTTATAATTTTCAAAGTTTCTCCCCCTTGAAATACTAATTCCCCCTAGAATTATTATTTCTCCCCCTCGACAAAATAAAGATATATAAAAGTTTGTAGATCAGAAATGTACCTTGTAACAGCAGCAGAGGGGGTGGAGAAGAGTTTTTATAGTTCTGTGTTTTCTGATTAAGAGCGGGTTTCAAGTTGATGTACTTGAAAGCCATTAAATGTTTAGGAACGGGTTATACACTGATGTGTGCATAAGCCATTGCTTTAAAGTGCGAGTCATATACTGAAATGTATATAAGTCATGCTGATGAACCTCGAGTTATACACTGAATTGTGTATAAGTCATACTGATGAAGCTCGAGTTATACACTGAATTGTGTATAAGTCATTGCTTCGAAAGATGTAAGCAGTAAAAAGCACTTTGCGGAAACAAAATTGAAATTTAAAGCGTAGAAAACGATTTATGGTTTGAGATTTAACATACCAAGCTTAGACACAAGAAAGTTAAACCGTTTTTCATCTAATGCCTTGGTAAATAAATCAGCTAACTGAGAATCAGTGGATACGAAGTACATTTCCACAGTTCCTTGTTCAACGTGGTCTTTGATAAAATGATATCGAAGATCAATATGTTTAGTTTTGGAATGTTGAACAGGATTGCATGAAATTGCAATTGCACTTCGGGAGTCACAATATAAAGGAATACAGCTGTATGAAAAGCCGTAGTCTTTTAATTGTGACTGCATCCAAATTACCTGGGAGGGGCAGCTTGCAGCAGCAACATACTCCGCTTCGGCAGTTGAAATAGATACACAATTTTGTTTCCTTGACGACCAGCTCACCAATTTATCACCAAGAAATTGAGCACCTCCAGAAGTGCTTTTACGATCCAACATACAGCCAGCATGATCAGCATCAGAGAATGCAGAAAAGTCAAACGAAGTTTCCTTGGGTTACCAAAGACCAAGATCTCGAGTACCTTTTAAGTAACGAAAGATGCGTTTGACTACTTGAAAATGAGACTCTTTGGGAGCAGCCTGATATCGAGCACAAACGCAAGTTGAGAACATTATATCTGGTCGACTGGCAGTTAGATATAATAATGAACCTATCATGCCTCGATAGTTTGTGACATCAGCTAGCTTTCCGTCCGGATCAGTATGCAATTTTGAGCTAGGTGACATTGGTGTAGAAATTGGTTTACAGTCATCCATCAGATACTTCTTCAGCAGGTCAGTGATATATTTTGATTGATTTATGAAGATCCCGGTAGGTAACTGACGAACCTGTAAACCCAGAAAAAAATTCATCTCCCCCGTCATACTCATTTCAAATATTTTGATCATAAGATCTGAAAATCGTTTACAGTATTTAGGATTTGTGGAGCCAAAAATAATATCATCTACATAAATCTGAATGAGGACGATACCTTCCCCTTGGCGTTTGGTGAATAGAGTTGTGTCCACTTTGCCTTTTGAAAAACCAGAGTCGACTAAAAATTTTGATAGAACATCATACCACGCACGATGTAACACCACAATCTAGAGCCTTTTTTTTTTTAAATGCATACGGAAGCGATTTGAGAAAACTCTAAATCCTAATTATTACACATCATAAAGGCCATTTACATATTAACCAAATATTATAAAACATTTATAGGTGTTACTAAAACAGGCTCGACCCGGTTTACAAATCAGAGTACGGTCAGACTTCCAAAACCCGACTCTAGTCAAGCTAAATCCACAACCTGAAAAGAGTCAACAAATGAGGGATTAGCACAAAGTTAAGTGAATAGAAATAAACATCAATCTGCATAACCACAACAAATTAGAAATCAAGAGAAATCAATAGGGAAAATCCGTCCAAACTTCCACAAGCAATTGGACGTTATGAGAGGATCGGCGGTCGGGCGAGGACCTTCGACTGTTGTCGGCCCAACAACAGTCAACCGATGGCTCCTTTACTTATTAGCACGGTACTCACCCCTGACGGAACACATTCGTAGGAGTCCGAGCACCCCATCCAATAGTAACGAAGCGTAGCCGAAAACCACCATAGCTAACCTCTAAAAAAACATGTGCACATACTACCATTAACAATCCCACAATTAATGGTACCACTGGAAAATCAATGAAAACCAAGAAAAATGAATTTTCCCAAATCAACCAAGAAATCTGCTCATGACCAAGTTCGCGTCGTGAACTCAGAGTTCGCGTCGCGAACTAAGAGTTCACGAATCGGGAACTACATCACGACCAAACCCCAACTTCTCTGGCCCGAGTTCGCGTTTCGCGAACAAAAGTTCGCGTCGCGAACTACTCCAGATGCTCAAATCCTGCACTTTTTCTCAAGACTCTACCATTCCCTAATTTTGTACATCACCCAAGAAAGAAGGTTAAGTCCACTCACCTTAGCTTCCCTTGTGAAGAACTCAGTAGTCTTATATCACTGAGTTTCTTTTCCTTTTCCTGTAACAAAACGAATACCGAATTAGTTACCCGAAATCACCAATTTTGCAACAAGTACAAACTATAAGTCAAACCATTATTTGTGTACAACCAATTGACAACTTAACACTTGCATTTCAAAACATATCAATTGACAATGTCTAGAATTCCATTAAGTCACTTCTAAGCAATTCATCATGCATTTTTATCCAAGTTGCACATAATCGGCCCAAACGGGCCGGAACACATAATCAAGTCAAACTTGCAATTTACTAATACCACATTGTCAAGTTATCCATTTATCACTAATTTAAGTTATTGACATACTACTTGCATCCATATACAAGCTTAACCAACTTTGATTTTATTTAAGTCAAATTGCACAATTTAACAACCAAACGGGTCAAGACCCGAAACTACCTCAAACTTACTTCCAATTAATCAAGTAACACATTTATGACATGAAATTGCTAGTCCCAAGTTTACAAGTCATCCAAGACTAAAGTCAACTTCCAGGTTTGACCAAAGTCAACAATTCATGAATTTAACTAGCTATTCTAGAAAACGGGTCAAAACCACAAATTATCATTTAAGACATGTTAATATACTTTATAAAAACTCTCATATGATCAACTTATTGAACTACAATAATGCCTAACAATTTCCAAGTTAAAGTCTCATTTTACCAATTTGACTAGTTCATGACTTTTTACCTAAAAATCATCCCAAACACTACCATATAATAATCCATTCATCAATTAACACTTTCATAAACCTACTAATGACATTTTAATTCCAACTAAACATTCAAAGTATAAGTCAAATTTTAAATATATGCATTTAGTCAAGTTTCATCATGTAAGGTCCAAACGGGTCAAAAACATTTTATTAACTTCCAATGCTTACAAACCCTTAATTATCATTTCATCAAGTATACAATTACCATATATTAACCAACTTCATGTTAATTAGTTATACTTTGAAACACCCAAAATAATCAATACAAGTTTAACCTAAAAAGATGCATTTGACCACCTGCTATTAACTCAGAATTCTGACTACTGTTCTGACTTATCAGTTCATGATATGATATTAATAAAGTAGACTCATAGACCTTCGAATCGACTGGTCGCACGCCCAAAACGGAGTTACGGTTGATTTTATATGATTTTTGCAAAATGGTCAAAATCTGCCATATTTTTGTGCTTACGGGATTTTTACCAATTTCACCCAAACACTACTTTTAATCTATCAAAAGCAACCAATTCATGTTACAATCAAACCTATACAACAATTATCACTTCTAACATGATTATATAACTTAACACCACCTCAAGAACACCAAAACACACATTTCATCAATTTGGGGAAAAACTCCATCTTCTTCCTCCAAGACACCATCAATGGAGTTTTCATGGCATCTTCACAATTCTAGTGTTGTAACTAACAATTTCACACATATTATACTTAATAAACATAAAGGAATCATAATAACTCATAAGTTTTACCACATAGCAAAAAAAACCCCAAAAAACTCAAGAACCCTAATTCTCAATTAGCAAGAATTCAAGAGCTAACATGAAATGAAGATTACCTACTTATGGCTTGCATAAATTCGAGATTTACAGCAGAGATTAGAAGATCTAAAACTGATTTGAAGTAGAGATTAAGAACATGCAATTCCTTTCTTTCATTTAACCAAAAATCCCAATTTCTTCATGTGTGTGTGTGTGTCGTGTAATGCAGACAAGAGAAAAGAGGTTTTTAGACACATCACTTGATACGTGTCTCACAAAGAAGAATTTAGCTTATTTCATTTAAAATATAGTGTATTATACTGACTAATCAATTCGCAGTTAATTTAATTCAACCTAACTAACTCCAATTTTAACAATGAAGATATTTTTGGAACCCCGGTTCAGAAGTGAACCCAATTATGTAAAAATCATTTTAATATTTAAATATCTCAGTTTTACTAATTTTAACCGCATGGTTAAAATACAATTAAATATAATTAAATCAAATAAATTATATAAAACAATAAACCATAAATTACTTACCGAAAATACTTAAAAATTCTAGGCCGGGTCTCCGGATGTTACAATTCTACCCCCCTTAAAAAGATTTCATCCTCGAAATCTCATTGATTACACATAAAAGAAATAAAACAAGTTTACAAATATCATTATATCTTTGACCCATATTTACATGTCAAAAATAATAATCCTTATTGTTCCTCCATATTACTAACATGATCGAAATTATAATTTATTAAATCCTCATTTTCTTTTCTTTGTAATTTCAAACTTAGTATCTCATCCGACAAATTATCTAGCTATGATGTTTTTAATTTATCCACTTAACGAGAAGTCATTTATATTTAAGTAATTCGCAAAATAATCATAATTTCTTCAGATAATCACACACTGTAAACTCTTTTGGCATGTACAATTTGCATGTTTTATATTTAAAAGTTGATAATTACGTAATGTCATTTATCACAATTTCCAAGTCATGGTCCGCATAACTCTACTTAAACGATTAAAACCATTGCAAAGCATAGACAATCTATTTTTATTTAAAGTAATGCAACATTTTAAGTGTCTTAGATTCTCAAATATCCTCTTATGTTTATTATTTCAACAAAATTTTGCACCCTTAAGCAGTTAAATTGTTAAAAAAAACTCATAATTTTAGAATTATTATAATAAATCCACAATCATAATTCACTAATTCTCAAAATTACACATTTCAAATTCTAAATTCTAATCAATCTTCACATATAACGGCATTAATTCTCATTATTTCAAAATGTATCTTTAATAAATTTCACAATATTATTAAATTTTATATTCACTCTGAAATTTATCCATCAATAATCGGAAATCAATTCAATATGGTCAATAAATTTGATTCTTATGTCGATTTTCATTTACACATTGAACATAAAAGGCATTTTTAGAAAATCCAACCTATAACAATTCGAGTCATGGAGAAATCATTCAGATATATTTCATTAACTTTCTTTCTTATTTAACATCTTTAACACATGAAAGAACCAATTAACACTTTTATAAGCATACAACGATGTATTTCAACTAAGTGGCCAAGCAAAATAAAAGTCAACATGTCAGTCTTCACTCTTCAAACCACTACTATCTTCATTTGTTAGCAATTCAGTATATCATTTAACAATATAATTATAATTCAATATACAATGGTCAATAAATTCGGCTAACACTTATCGAGTCACTACATGTGACTTGATGGGTCACGGCAATTAATTAAATTTTCTTAAATCAAGTAGCAATCCTACAAAGGACTACTTAGTCAATGCCTAAGATTACACCAATCTAACTATAGGCATCACATTAACGGACGAGTACAACAATCATTTACCAAAACAAATTGAACCTCAAACAAATAGATGAAGACTTAAATCCATATATCACTAACTATCTTTATTCCTAATGGAGTAAACACACACGTAAACAATTTTCAGTTCATCACGTAATTCATAATCACAAATAAGCAATTTGCTTCAATACAATTAACATACGTATAAGTAATTAGTTTATCGAAACATACCTGTGATATCATCATCATCAGTGGAGGTAGTATCTCCCACGATCATCTGAAATGACCTACCCTCGGGTGGAGGGTGATTCTTTCTCTTCTGGCCTGTTGAAGATAACGACCCACTCACCGACCCCGACCCAGAACCCAATTTCCTCTCTGAAGGACAATCACCGGCCCTGTGACCCTCTTTCTGACAATTCCAACATACATTTCGCGGGAACCTACAATCATTCCACTCGTGCCCGAACTGACCACACTTAACACATCGCATAGTCTGAGTTGTACAACCACCCGTGTGAGAAGATCTGCACCTAGCACACCATTGTGCCTTCTGACCCAAACTACCTCCTGATTGTATATGATTCGAGTTTTCATGCTTTTGATTTCCCTGACCTTTCTTACTCTTTTTGGAATCCGATTGTACAGACTTCAAATTTTTATACTCTGACCTATCCCTGATCACCCAATCTCGAGTATTCAAATCACCTTCTACTGTTTTGGCCAAATCGAAGGCCTGTGACAAAGTGGTTGCAAGCCTCGCTGTAGTTCGGTATTCGGGTCGTAAAGCTCCGATAAAATGTTTTATTTTTTAAGACTCGTCAGGCACCCACTGTTGTACAAATCTTAATTTTTCATTGAACTGCTCGATCAAATCATCTACCGTCATCCCCTCTGTCATCCGCAAAATTATAAATTCTGATCGAATTCTATCCATTTCGAATGAATTACAATAACGCTTGCATACTTGCTCTCTGAATTGATCCCATGTTATACCGTCTTTAACTTCCTTGGGTAAATGTTCGATCAGGGTGTCCCACCAATTCATTGCACCACCTATTAATTTTCGTGTAGCATACATCACCCGGTATTTATCATCACAACCGCAAGCATCTAAAGTTCTCTCCATTTCCCTCAACCAGTTCATTGTGACATTGGGGTCTCTACTTCCACTGAATTCAGGGGGTTTACAATCTAGGAATTGTTTGAAGGTGCAAGTCGGTTTCATACCTAATGGATAAGGTTGGTTCGTGAATTGATATTGAGGTATACCTTGACTTGGGTTAACATAGTAGTATTGTGGCTGTGACATTACAGGATGAGGTTCGGATGAGGTTGACATCAAGGGAACCATCATGGTAAAGGCTGGAGTTGTGGGAATTTGCATGGTAGGGGCGGATAATATAGAGGTAAACATGTGAGGGATGTTTGGTGGTTGGTTATTCTGATTCCGATTCATGCTATCAACAAGATTTTGGAGGTGTTCCAATCGACTTTCCATTCTCAAAATATAATCTTCTCTGTCTGCATTTGCATTTCTAGACGTACCAATGATTTCCGTTTCGGGGTTCGAAGGGATTACCAACGGGTTGGGATCGTTATCGGCCATACCTGTAACAACACAACATCTCACGAACTCTTAGTTTAATCCGTTAGTACCTATCATACTAACTACTACTAAACCACAATTCATATTCACTCTACTAATCCACTCCAATAATTAAGGAAGTTTGACCAACTCGAGCCAAGATTTGGGAATGGCACACCTAAATGTGCAACCATCGCCAAACCTAGGCTCTGATACCAAATTGTAACACCACAATCTAGAGCCATTTTTTTTAAATGCATACGGAAGCGATTTGAGAAAACTCTAAATCCTAATTATTACACATCATAAAGGCCATTTACATATTAACCAAATATTATAAAACATTTATAGCTGTTACTAAAACAGGCTCGACCCGGTTTACAAATCAGAGTACGGTCAGACTTCCAAAACCCGACTCTAGTCAAGCTAAATCCACAACCTGAAAAGAGTCAACAAATGAGGGATTAGCACAAAGCTAAGTGAATAGAAATAAACATCAATCTGCATAACCACAACAAATTAGAAATCAAGAGAAATCAATAGGGAAAATCCATCCAAACTTCCACAAGCAATTGGACGTTATGAGAGGATCGGCGGTCGGACGAGGACCTTCGACTGTTGTCGGCCCAACAACAGTCAACTGATGGCTCCTTTACTTATTAGCACGGTACTCACCCCTGACGGAACACATTCGTAGGAGTCCGAGCACCCCATCCAATAGTAACGACGCGTAGCCGAAAACCACCATAGCTAACCTCTAAAAAAACATGTGCACATACTACCATTAACAATCCCACAATTAATGGTACCACTGGAAAATCAATGAAAACCAAGAAAAATGAATTTTCCCAAATCAACCAAGAAATCTGCTCATGACCAAGTTCGCGTCGTGAACTCAGAGTTCGCGTCGCGAACTAAGAGTTCACGAATCGGGAACTACATCACGACCAAACCCCAACTTCTCTGGCCCGAGTTCGTGTTTCGCGAACACAAGTTCGCGTCGCGAACTACTCCAGATGCTCAAATCCTGCACTTTTTCTCAAGACTCTACCATTCCCTAATTTTGTACATCACACAAGAAAGAAGGTTAAGTCCACTCACCTTAGCTTCCCTTGTAAAGAACTCAGTAGTCTTATATCACTGAGTTTCTTTTCCTTTTCCTGTAACAAAACGAATACCGAATTAGTTACCCGAAATCACCAATTTTGCAACAAGTACAAACTATAAGTCAAACCATTATTTGTGTACAACCAATTGACAACTTAACACTTGCATTTCAAAACATATCAATTGACAATGTCTAGAATTCCATTAAGTCACTTCTAAGCAATTCATCATGCATTTTTATCGAAGTTGCACATAATCGGCCCAAACGGGCCGGAACACATAATCAAGTCAAACTTGCAATTTACTAATACCACATTGTCAAGTTATCCATTTATCACTAATTTAAGTTATTGACATACTACTTGCATCCATATACAAGCTTAACCAACTTTGACTTTATTTAAGTAAAATTGCACAATTTAACAACCAAACGGGTCAAGACCCGAAACTAAAATTGCATTTGACCACCTGCTATTAACTCAGAATTCTGACTACTGTTCTGACTTATCAGTTCATGAAATTATGATATTAATAAAGTAGACTCATAGACCTTCGAATCGACTGGTCGCACGCCCAAACCGGAGTTACGGTTGATTTTATATGATTTTTGCAAAATGGTCAAAATCTGCCATATTTTTGTGCTTACGGGATTTTTACCAATTTCACCCAAACACTACTTTTAATCTATCAAAAGCAACCAATTCATGTTACAATCAAACCTATACAACAATTATCACTTCTAACATGATTATATAACTTAACAACACCTCAAGAACACCAAAACACACATTTCATCAATTTGGGGAAAAACTCCATCTTCTTCCTCCAAGACACCATCAATGGAGTTTTCATGGCATCTTCACAATTCTAATGTTGTAACTAACAATTTCACACATATTATACTTAATAAACATAAAGGAATCATAATAACTCATAAGTTTTACCACATAGCAAGAAAACCCCAAAAAACTCAAGAACCCTAATTCTCAATTAGCAAGAACTTCAAGAGCTAACATGAAATGAAGATTACCTACTTATGGCTTGCATAAATTCGAGATTTACAGCAGAGATTAGAAGATCTAAAACTGATTTGAAGTAGAGATTAAGAACATGCAATTCCTTTCTTTCATTTAACCAAAAATCCCAATTTCTTCATGTGTGTGTGTGTCGTGTAATGCAGACAAGAGAAAAGAGGTTTTTAGACACATCACTTGATACGTGTCTCACAAAGAAGAATTTAGCTTATTTCATTTAAAATACAGTGTATTATACTGACTAATCAATTCGCAGTTAATTGAATTCAACCTAACTAACTCCAATTTTAACAATGAAGATATTTTTGGAACCCCGGTTCAGAAGTGAACCCAATTATGTAAAAATCATTTTAATATTTAAATATCTCAGTTTTACTAATTTTAACCGCATGGTTAAAATATAATTAAATATAATTAAATCAAATAAATTATATAAAACAATAAACCATAAATTACTTACCGAAAATACTTAAAAATTCTAGGCCGGGTCTCCGGATGTTACACACGAGGAGCTTGCTTCAGACCATATAAAGCTTTATCAAGAATGTAGACATGGTTAGGCAAGTGCGGATCGACAAATCCTTCAGGTTGATGAACGAAAACTTCTTCACTGAGAATGCCATTAAGAAATGCAGTTTTTATATCCATTTGATAGATTGTAAAATTCTTGTGAGTTGCATATGCCAGAAAGATTCAGATGGCTTCTATTCTTGCAACTAGGGCAAAAGTTTCTTCATAATCGATGCCCTCTTGTTGAGAATACCCTTTAGCAACCATGTGTGCTTTATTTCGAATGACAATCCCATTTTCATCCTTTTTGTTCTTAAAGATCCATTTTGTACCAACAATAGACTTCCCTGGTGGTTTTGGAACTAGACGCCAAACTTTTAATCGTTCAAATTGATTGATTTCCTCTTGCATTGCAAGAATCCAGTCTGGGTCTGTTACAGCTTCGCTGACTTTTTTAGGTTCATTAGAGCTTAAGAAGGATGAGTATTGACATTCATCAGCAATTGCTCTACAAGTTTGAACAGAAGATTCAGGATTTCCAATTACTTGATGTAAAGGATGCTCTTTTGTCCATTTCAGAGTATGAGGAAGTGGAAGTTGACCTGGATGTTCGTTCCGCTACCCCACCCATCTCTAATAAACTGTTGTCCTCTCGACGTCAAACACCTCGAGGAATCTCCACACCTAAATCGTCAAATTCAAGCACTTCTTCCAATTCTCCGAAATCCAAATCAAGAAGGAGGGACACAAAGTCCACGTTTGTTCATTACAATTGGATTAAGAATGAACATTCAAACTGGATTTTACATTCCCCTAAGAAAAAGTTTAAATGGTCTGTCAAAACAACCTAAACAGAACTGCCTCCTCGTAGTTCCCCAAAATCTCTAAATTAATTCCTCAATAAAATCTACATAAAACATCCATTACTAATCGTAGAGGACCCATAATTGATTGGGTACCTAAATTGTTTTAATTGTTTTATGTAGAATATATGGTATCTTGATTCCGGATGCTCAAGACATATGACTGGAAACAATAACCTATTAACAAATTTTAGAGATAAATATTTGGGAACAGTTCGGTTTGGAAATGATCATTTGGCTGCTATAATGGGAATTGGAGATATTATTCGTGAAAATTTAATCATTCGAAATGTTATTTATGTCGAAGATCTAGCTCATAACTTATTTAGCGTCGGTCAATTCTGTGATAAAGAGCTAGAAGTAAACTTTCGAACAAAGAAGTGTGATGTTCGCACTTATAAGGGAAAAGAACTTCTTACCAGATCTCGTGACACAAATCTGTTTACCATCAATCTCAATGACGTGGTCCCACTTGAAGAAGTATGTTTAATGTCAACAGCGTCGTCAGATGAATCATGGTTATGGCACCGTCGTCCTTTTCACCTTAATTTCAAAACCATCAACAAATTGGTAAAAGGTGGCCATGTATAGTCTTCCAGATGTTAAATATGAAAAAGATCATCTTTGTTCGTCTTGTGAAATGGGAAAGATGAAGAAGACGTCACACAAGTGAACACCAGTTCAAAGTACATCCAAACCACTTGAATTGCTTCACATGGATCTATGTGGACCAATGAGTGTACAATCAATTGCTGGTAAACAGTATGTGTTAGTAATTGTTGATGCCTACTCACGTTATACCTGGGTTCACTTCTTACGTACCAAAGATGAAGCGACTGATACTATTATCGCCTTTATCAAGAAAATTCAGATAAATCTGGAATTGAAAGTCAATACCATTCGGACTCATAATGGAACCGAGTTTAAGAATCAAACCCTAGATTCTTATCTTGAATCTGTTGGTATAACCCATCAATTTTCCGCTGCTAGAACTCCACAACAGAATGGAGTAGTTGAACGAAGAAATCGTACCTTAGTTGAAGCAGCCCGCACAATGCTTTCATATTCCAAACTACCTCTATCTCTGTGGGCTGAAGCCATCAACACGGCATGTTTCACTCAAAATCGTTCTATCATAAACAAAACCTACAACAAGACACCGTATGAATTGATAAATAAAAGAATCCCAAATGTTAAATTTCTCTATGTTTTTGGGAGTCATTGCTTCATCTTAAATGACAAAGACAAATTGAATAAATTTGAAGCAAAAGCTGATGAAGGGGTCTTTGTTGGGTATTCACGTGAATCTGCATCGTTTAGAGTTTATAATCGATCAAATCGGACGATAAGAGAAAGTGTAAATGTTACTTTTGATGAGACATTTCCTCTTGATTCACTAACCTCAGATATCAAATCTCCTCCACCCTCTTCATCTCCTTCCACCTCTGAAAATGACTTCGATGTATTATTTGAACATTTTTATGATGAATATCATAACATCAGACATACATTACTTCAGGAGGCTGGCGTTCCATTCCCTTCAACTGCATATGTTCAGTCTATCACTGTCCCTGAGATGCAAATTCCAAGTTCCCCTGATTCTCCATCTCCAACATCTGCTGCTCCTAATAACACCGAGTCAGTATCAAATTCAGACTCTTCTTCGTCATCAATGGGAACTCAATCATCACCGGATGTTCCTTCACCTCCTACTCAAGCTGCCGGTGTTTCTGATTTAATCATTGCACCAGCTCAAGCTCCAAAGTTGGTGATATACTTCTCCAAATTCAATGTTCAAAAAGTCGATCCTCCACCTTCTTCATCCAATTCTCAAACGGCTATGATCCCGCATCCTGCATTCATTGATACCTCCAACATAATTCCAGGTCAACTTCCATTTCCTCATACTCTGAAATGGATCGAATCAAAGGACATTTGCGCTCTGATACCAATTGTGAATCCGTATGTATCGATTAAGCAACAGATTAAGCAATAACAATGATGAATTAGAAGAACAAGAAGAAGCTTTGCACACACAAATGATCGTAAGTTTTCAATAAGTCGGCAAGCTTAAGCCAATGTTATGTTACAACTAGGTACTAATTTATACCTACCCCTAATATTGACTAATTACATGTTTAACCCCTAGACTATTTATTACATAAATGACCCCTACACTATTGATTACAATAAAAATGTCACATTACACCCCTTGACTATTGAATAAACTAAAATGTGACACAATATTAACATCTCACACATAAGATTTATAATATTAGAGAAGTGTAGACAACTTTTGTGAAATATAAAATGAACATGTGGGGTAGACTGGTAGAGGCCCCATTGTATATCGTTACGGGTCTTTACCATCATCTTAGAAGCTGTTTGATATGTTGGGATTTAAATTCGAACTCAGTATATAAACATAGATATATATGTTCTTCATGTTTAGTTTGCTCATATTTTATTAACTTGGTTATATTTCAGATTCGATCTAAACTTGTCTCCTGATCCAGTCAGAAGTAAAAAAAATTGGACTTGGTCCAAACTTGTCTCATCTCTTGACCATAAATCTTTCTATCATTTAGCATAGTCAATTAAATATATAATCAAACAACATAGTTTCAATCAGAAGTTCTTACGTAGTTAACCACTAACTCAGTCAACAACTATCAAACAGTACATTATTTCTACTTTCTTTAAGGTTGTGTTTGTTTGCAGCTTAATGGGACCTTTCAGCGCTGAATGTTTAATCATTCAGCATTCAGTGCGTTTGTTTAGCGCCTTTGAATGAGGTATATGGTGAATGGGACAGCAAAAAGCTGCTGAATCATTCTTCCTTAAAACATATGCTGAATCATTAAGCAATCAGAATTCTTATAAAAAAGTTTCTCATATTCAAAACAAGTTTTATACAAAACCTCTTAATCATTCAGACCGTTGAATCATTCAGCACTTAATCATTTTGTTCCTATCAAACAGCACCTAAGTTACGTTTTGGCTCAAAATCATCTCAAAATTATTATCCTTAATCAAAATTATGCAGTTAAGAAATTACAATTATTATATCATGTCATCATTAAAAATTTATTTCTACCACTTAAAAAGTTTTTGATTTATTGAAATTTGAAATTAGACAATTATTTTAGAAATTACTAAATTGAAAGATGAATTAAATAAGGTTAGATGAAGTATATTCTTAAAAAGGGTTATCTTGACGAGAATTTTCGATAGAATGGCATACATACGTATGTACATGCTAGCATATGAGATAATGTTCATAATTTAGAGGACTTATTTGTAATCCGCTAAAATTTAGGAACCTTGAGAAACATTTCAAAAGGAGCACGGAATATTGATTCAACTTCTTTTAATTGATTGTCCATCAAATAGTTTA
The DNA here is from genome assembly GCA_963853835.1 of Calendula officinalis. Classification (NCBI taxonomy): domain Eukaryota; kingdom Viridiplantae; phylum Streptophyta; class Magnoliopsida; order Asterales; family Asteraceae; genus Calendula; species Calendula officinalis. Next base: position 30,913,351 of record OY970821.1, on the reverse strand, counting down.
AAACACATAAAAAATTGTGTATTTTGGAGTTAATTGATTGTCCATCTTTTAACCTCAACTGTATGATAATTTACTAATATTGCTTACAATTGTATCCCGATTACAAACTACCATCACTCAAAAAGGTAATCATAAAAAATGATTATTTTTTTAATTAATCAATCTTCAATTTAGTTGACTTTGACCAATTTTGACCGATTTTAATTGATTATGACCAAGACCGATAAGTGCTCCAATTAGGAAATTGATTGATACAATAAACCTTAAACCCGGATTTACTTACTGATTTCATTTGACCCTAAAAAGTCAAATTTTACTAAAAGTCAAATCTGATCAAAAGTTAAATTTTAATAATATGTTGATAGGTCAAAGTAGTCAAAATATGGTCAAAGACTCAAAGTAGAAACATTGCATTACTGTTGATAAAAAAATAATGTTATTATTCTACATGGTCAAAATTTTAAAATACTGATTGACTGTTTGTGGTAAATAAAAAACAGTGAACATATAGAAGTAGATAAAAAGATGACATAATGACTCTTATATGGTTTCAAAGTATTTACTGGTTGGAGGCAATATCAGATTTCATTTACTGGTTTATATTGAAAGTATTGAGTAACACAAACTGAATTGAAACTTGAAAGTATTCATTATAGTCAAATTTTTAATTGATTTGTATGAAACCCTGATTTGATTTAATAGTCAACATTCTGACTTCAATGAAATTAAATAAAAACAAAAAGAGTAAGTTCTGATATATTACAGGGCTGCAATATTCAATATGTGTACTTTGTATAGAAAAATACACTTGTCATTATTGTTTAAATAGAAGAAAAAAAAGAAGGCTTCAATATAATAAAAAAAAAAAATTCAAACTCGATTTGACTATATGTTGACTATAATAGTCATTGCATTTGACTATACGTTGACTATAGTAGTCAATGCATTTGACTTTAATGCAAATTAAAAAAGAAACAATCATTCAAAATAGAATGAATAATACAAAACATGCATTTTATTGCAATTTATATGGACATATATCCCTTCACCTCAACCACCTAGTACCATATTATGAAGTTTACAAATAGAAGTAGATAAAAAGGTTTTAAACCTTGCTTTTCAAACATACCCTAAATCCAAAAATAGTCTAATTCAATAAATTAAAAAAAGTTCAAGAGATTACATTTCTGTTTTCAGTTTTATCGAGTAGAGCTTACGTAAAACAACTTACTCAAAGAAAAGAAAGTTGGAACAAAAAGAAGACCGGTAATTTTTTCTTGTACATCATATCTCTTCTTCCGATTGCCTCGGCACGAAACACAAGAAAAAACATTGGTGTATTTAATAATAACAAACAATCAAAGAATCATTTTAAAACGGAAAGTAGAAATTTGATCTTCATTGTTATGAAATTATTACAAATTCTAGGTACCGGACTAATGGATCCTGTTTATTTCTTTTTATGAATGATATCTTTAAAAAGTAGACTGGCATTAAAAATGAGAACTCAATTAGTGTCATTCCAACAAGAACACTACTTTAATGGTAACAACTTACATAAAAGAACATTCTAAACATAAAATGCAAAGTATCATGTACACTTCTAACTAATTATACTACAATATCATGTATCGATCATTGACTATCCCTTCCAAAATCTGTAGCAGCGTCCGTGTCTCGTAACAAATATGGTATTAATAACTCCGGTGGTTCCTCGAGTACAATGAAATCTTCAGATTGTTCACCACCTAGTTTAGCTAGTTGATCAGCACAGTGATTCCCATCTCTTCTTGTATGAACGATGCAACACTTTAACTCGACCAACATCTTCTCTATAGCTTCCACAATAGCCTTCATTGCAGGTATAAGGTTATCAAGAACTCGGCCTCTAAGTCTTAGAAGAGTTTCACAGTCTGTTTCAACGAGAATGTTTGAGAGATTCTTGTCTTTAATTAAAAGCAACCCTCTATATACGCCCACAATTTCTGCCTCAAGACTCGTATACGGTCTTCTATTCATCTTCCCGATGTACCCACACAACCAATCTCCTTTACCATCTCGTATCAACCCCCCAAAACTCGATGGACCGGGATTCCCCTTTGAACTTCCATCCGTGTTTAGCTTCAACATATTACCCCCCGGAAATGTCCAGATGGATTTCATCATCACCTCATCCTTCATCGCATTGATTGTTGGGATATAAAACAAAGATATCATTCTATTACTGATGCTGCAGTTGGTACTGATTCAAGAATACTGAAGATTAGTACTGATGGGGCAGAACTACATTTATACTGATGCTACTGATCTCAAGTTACTACTGACAACAGCAAATACTACTAACGTTAGCATAGTTAGTTACGGAATGTATATCTTTATGTAATTCAATTGTAATCGATTCCTAGAATAACTAGGTTATTAATTTAGGCTTCAAGGACTAGTATATATAGTTCCTTATGAATTGTAAACATACGTGCGTATTGATCGATAAAATTAATGTACATTGAAGCTTTTTGTGAATCACTGTGTGCTTATTTACATTCGTATTCATTAACAGTATTCATTGTTCTTAATCAATTAAACTATAAGTGTTGATCCGCTGCAACTTCTAATAGTTTGTAGATCTGTGATTAATTAATCCTTCTGGGTTAATCGATCCTGACAAGTGGTATCAGAGCCTTACGGTTCTAGATCTATGAATTAAGAACATCAAAAAGTTTCATACTTTCGATCTCAAAATTGTTAATCATGTCTGATAACAATGAAAGTACTCAAGCAAACAAGATTCCAATTCTCACTCCCAACAATTTTGGGATGTGGAAAAACAGAATCAAGCAATACATGCTGGTTACTGATTATTCCATGTGGGAAGTGGTTCTTGAAGGCAACAAGACAATTCAAACTCAAATGGCCACCACTTCAACTGAAGCTGACAAACTCAAGAGTGAGAAAGAGAAGAAGGACAGAGGGATCGAGCTCAAAGCCTTAAGCACTCTGTTGCTTGACATTCCCAATGACTATCAACATCTCTTTGTTGAATACGATGATGCAAAGAAGTTATGGCAGGCTCTGGAAAAAAGGTTTGTTGGTACAAAGAGCACAAAGAGAAACATGAAGTCTGTTCTGAAACAAGACTTTGAAAACTTCAAAGGACAAAAGAATGAATCATTGTCTCAAGTATTTGATAGGTTCAACAAACTCATTGGTGAACTGAATCAAGTTGGTTACCAACCAGACAATGATGATGTCAACAGGAAGTTCCTCAGGTCTCTAGGTGAAGAATGGTCTATGTATACTGTGATATATAGACAAGGAGATGCACTAGAAGAGAAAGAACTTGATGAACTCTACAATGAACTAAGAGTGTTTGAATCAGAGGTAAGTACTAAAACTCCCAATTTACCTTCAAACAATGCTGCTTTTGTGTCTAGTACAGGAACAGGAAAGGACAATACAAAGAATACAGGGATTGAAGATATTGCTAGAGAATCTTTCTTCACTAGTCATGTGCATACTGCATTGATTAGTGAGGATTTAGAACAACTCAATCCTGATGATTTGGAAGAGATGGACATCAAGTGGCAGATGGCTATGCTAAGCTTAAGAATCAAAAGGTTTCTTAAAAGAACTGGAAGACAAAATCTCTCTTACAACAAAGGTGATCGTGCTGGATTTGACAAAACCAAGGTCAAGTGCTACAACTGTAGCAATCTAGACCACTTTGCCAGAGAATGCCCAAACAAAGACCAAAGATCAAACTACAACAAAAACAGTACCTCAAATTCAACTGCGTTAGTATCTCAAGAAGGACAAGGGTATGACTGGAGCTTTCAAGCTGAAGAACATGCACAGAATCAAGCTCTCATGGCCTTTACTACTGATCCTTCTACTATTGAGGTAAATTCTAAATCTTGTACTCCTGAATGTATTAAAGCATATAAAGAATTAGAAAAACTTAATAAAGAAACACTTGAAGAGATGATACTAAAAGAAATAGAAGAATTGAATATAATGGATGTATAGCTGATTTAGAAAATCAAATTAAAATTTATAAAATAACTGATCAAAAAATAAAAGATGAATTGTTACAAACTACTTATGAAAAAGAACATATTGAATTGAAACTAAAAGAAACTTTGGTCAAATTAGAAGAATGTAAAATGGAATTAGAACAAAACAAACTAACTATTAAGAAATTTGAAAGAAGTTCTAAAATTGTTAATGAATTAACTAATAATCAAACCATAGAAAAGGTTGTTCATGGAGTGGGATATCATGCAGTTCCACCTCCAACAAATTTTATTCCTCCACTTAAATCAAGTACAAAAAGAGTTTTAAATGATTTAAAAATTGAAAGTCAAACTGAAACTGAAACTAGTAATGAATCAAATGAATCCTCTGATGATGATCAAACAACTGAATCAAATGATACAAGTTTTCATACAACCCAAAGTCAAACCGAATTTCCAAAATACAATTCAGAAAATATACCTACAATTCTAAGAAGAGGAAATCAAAGAAACCTAAATCAGTTAAAAGAACAAAGAAAACCTGAAAGTGCTAAAACAACAAAATTATCATGTTTAATTTGTAACAAGGTTAACCACATAGCTAAAAATTGTCACTTCAATCCTATTAACAATCAAGAATTTAAAGAATTCAAAATCAACAAAGGAAAGGAAAAAGCCTTAAAACTAAAACAAACTAAAGAAACAAAAGAAAAGGAATCTAAAAAACCAAACCAAAAGAAATTCAATAAACCATGTGCTGACACTCATAAATTTGGAAGAACCGCACCACGATTTGTGCAAAATACCAGGTATAAAAGTCCAAAAAAAAGTAATTATTTCAAAAACAATGGAAAACAAAATCAGTTTCCTCAATACTCAAAGTTTTCAAACATCAGTAGAAACTATTCCAGGTTTACTACTGGTAAAAACCCTAATTACAATGATGGCTGGTATAACTACAAAAACACTACTGATTATGCTCAAAACTCATATTACCCAAACACTACTGGTCCATCAGTAGTAAAATTTTCAAAAGCCAAAAACTATGGGTATAAACCTAGATCAGTAGTAACTAATAACATCAGTACTAATTACAAAACTGCATATAAGACTCATTCAGTTAAAAAGACTTACTTTTCAAAGGATGAACCCAAGACAAACCAAGCTTGGGTTCCCAAAATTAACTAATCCTTTTACTTTATGTGCAGAGTATCCAGATCCCTGAAGAAGGTAGAACATGGCATATTGATAGTGGATGCTCTAGACACATGACTGGAAATCTTCAAATACTTAGAGATTTCAAGTCTTTTGAAGGAGGATATGTTGCCTTTGGAGAAAATCCTAGAGGAGGTAAGATTACAGGTAAAGGTACAGTATCAAATGGTAAGATCACTTTTGATGATGTCTTTTATGTTGCTGAGCTTAAATACAATCTGGTTAGTGTCTCACAAGTCTGTGATAAGAAGAACAAAATTCTTTTTACAGATGTTGAGTGAATCATTCTTTCTCTTGATTTTATTTTAGATGAAAAATTTGTTGTTTTAAGAATACCAAGGAGAAACAATGTGTATTGACTGGATATAGGGGGAGAACTCATTTCATCAAATGAGATCAACTATTTTATATCTAAGGCAAACACAAATGAATCAGAACTATGGCATAGAAGGATGTGTCACACAAACTTTAAAAATATGAACAATTTAGTTAAAAAGAATTTGGTAGTTGGTCTACCACAAAAAGAATTTATGTGTGATAATCATTGTGTTGCCTGCCTAAAAGGTAAACAAAACAAGACTTCTCATAAGACCAAAGCAATTAACTCTATTTCTAAACCTTTGCAGTTCTTACATATGGACCTTTTTGGACCTACAAATGTAATGAGCATTGTAAAGAAACAATACTGCCTTGTTATTACTGATGATTTTTCCAGATATACTTGGGTCTTCTTTCTCAGGACCAAAGATGAAACAAGTGAAATGATCAAAAATCTGATTATAAAACTAGAAAATACAGGAGATCACAAAGTGAAAGCAATTAGATGTGATAATGGAACTGAGTTTAAAAATACTAACCTAATTGACTTTTGTGATCTTAAAGTCATTGACATGCAGTACAGCCCACCAAGAACTCCACAACAAAATGGTGTAGCTGAAAGAAGAAATAGAACTATCATTGAAGCAGCCAGATCTCTGCTTGCAGATTCAAAATTACCAATGGGCTGAAGCTGTTAATACTGCTTGTTATGTTCAGAACAGAGTATTAATAGTTAAGACTCACTTTAAAACACCATATGAACTTTTCAATAAAAGAAAACCATCAATAAGTTCCTTAAAATCATTTGGTTGTCCTTGTACTATTTTAATTACAAGAGAACAAATTGGTAAATTTGACTGCAAAGTAGATGATGGAATATTTGTAGGATACTCAACTCAAAGCAAATCTTACAGAGTGTTCAACAAAAGGCTAAGGATCATTGAAGAAAGTGTAAATGTATCCTTTAATGAAAACCTGATGAATGAACAAGGAAATGGTCCAGATTGGTTGTTTAATATTGATAATCTAACCAAATCTTTTGATGTCAATTATGAGCTTAATACAGAAAATTCAAACAATCAAAACCAACTAGCAGGACCATCATCAAGTGGAAAGCAAGAAATCATGAAATATATCTTAGTTGATACTGTTCCCACAGTTGATACTGAGGACAGTAGTAACTCTGGTAACCCTAATTTCATTGATACCAGTAATAACACAAATTCTGAAGATACTACTGATCCCAGTAGTAACTCTGAACCTCAAAGTTGTAATGATGATTTACTCAATACTAATGCCAGTAACAACAATGATCCTTCTGAAGTCAATGAAGAGAACGTTACTACTGACACCAGTAGTAATGATGAAAATCCATAAAATGTAAACAATCAAGAAGAAACATGGACAGATGCACAAATTACTGAATCAAATGAATCAAATCTAGACTCTCAAATCTCTGTTGACAAAATCCCTGGAACCAGAACTGAAAAGAATCATCCTTTGGACCTAGTCCTAAGTGATGTTAATTCAAACATGCAGACAAGAAGCAAATTTAATTCCTCATTAAATTCAAATGTTTGTAACATAAGTTTAATATCTAATGAATGCATGTATGAATGTTTTCTGTCACAGGAAGAACCTAAGAAGATTCGACGAGCTATGAAAGATTCAAATTGGATCATAGCAATGCAAGAAGAACTCCTTCAGTTCAAACTGCAAGCTGTATGGACTCTTGTTCCTCTTCCAAAAGGAAAGACCTATTGGCACAAGACGGATCTTCAGAAATAAGAAAGATGAAAGGGGTATAGTGATAAAAAACAAAGCAAGACTTGTAGCCCAAGGATACACACAAGAAGAAGGAATTGATTATGATGAAGTATATGCTCATGTTGCCAGAATTGAAGCCATAAGAATATTTCTGGCATATGCTTCATATAAGAAATTCAAGGTATACCAAATGGATGTAAAAAGTGCATTCCTTTATGGGAAGATTGAAAAAGAAGTGTATGTATGCCAACCCCCAGGTTTTGAAGATCCAGAACATGATGACTATGTGTACAAGCTTGACAAAGCTCTATATGGCCTCCATCAGGCACCAAGAGCTTGGTATGACACATTGTCCTTATACTTACTGAAGAACAACTTTAAGAGAGGTGCCATTGACAAAACACTGTTCACAAGAAAAGTCAAAGATGATATACTACTGGTTCAAATATATGTAGATGATATCATCTTTGGATCAACAAATGATCATCTATGCAAAGAATTTGAAGAACTAATGCAGATCAAGTTCAAGATGAGCTCAATGGGTCCAATGAACTTCTTTCTTGGACTCCAAATCAATCAAAGATCAGATGGTATCTTGATCAATCAATCTAAATATGTTAGAGACATCTTAGAGAAATTTGCAATGAAAGACAGCAAAAGTGCAAGCACTCCAATGGAAACTCACAAACACCTACATCCTGATGTTGAGGGGGAGTATGTAGATGAACACCTTTACAGATCTATGATAGGTTCATTAATGTACTTAACTGCATCAAGACCTGACATTATGTATAGTGTTTGTGTCTGTGCCAGGTATCAAGCAAGACCTAAGGAATTACACTTGCAAGCTGTTAAAAGAATCTTTAGATACTTGAAGGGAAAGCCCTCTCTTGGTCTTTGGTATCCACATGCATCACCATTTGAACTAGTAGCTTACACTGATAGTGACTATGGTGGTGAATGTCAAGATAGGAAATCTACTACTGGTGGATGTCAGTTCTTTGGATCAAGATTGGTGTCATGGCAATGCAAGAAGCAAACCAATGTTTCAACATCAACAGCTGAAGCAGAATATGTAGCTGCATCTGCTTGCTGTGCTCAAGTACTATGGATTCAAAATCAACTACTTGACTTTGGTATCTCTATCCTTAAAACTCTCAAAGTGCTATCAGTATTGTAAATAATCCAGTAAAACACTCTAAAACAAAACACATTGAAATTAGATTTCACTTTATAAGGGATTGCAATGAAAAGAAATTAATTAAAGTAGAGAAAATTCATACTGATAATCAATTAGCAGATCTTTTTACAAAAGCATTTGATGTAGGAAGATTCAGCTTTTTGGTTAGCAGTATTGGAATGATTTTAATAAGTTAAGTCTAAAAAGAAAAACATGTTTAAAGTGTTTTGTACAATTCTAATTTTTATTCTTACTACTGGTTAATTATTATTACTGATTTTATGCTTCTACTATACTTTAGTACTGATAGGGTTTATCAGTAGAATTAGGTCAAGTATGAAAACAATGATTGCTACTGATGTTTCTACTACTGATACTTAGTTACTACTGGTAGACCGTTATTTGGAAAATACATAAATTACATTACTGACCCTCATGAAAATAGCCGTTGAGTTATTATTCGAAGGACATTTTGGTCTCTTTGCAGGTTAAATCGAAAAATATAAATATCAGACTGAGATTAGTTTAGCATTATCTTCTCCTCGATTCGATAAATCCTACGCTAAACCCTAAACCTCTGCAATATCCGATCAAAACCCTGCATCAGTAACAACTCAATTCCCTTCACCTAAGTAAAATTCGTGCCAAAACAAAAGATCAAAATCAGCAAATCAAGCAAAATGGCAACCCTAAAATCACTCGAAGTCACAACTGATCTTAAATTTTCCGAATTCCACAATATGTGTGCTTTCTTGAGAAATCTAGATGGTACAAAGGATTTTCATCCTATTGTAATGTTCTTAAAGAACTCATATATAAAATTTGCTCTCACCATCACTCCAAGAGCATATCAAAACACTTGGTTGACTTCTGGTCCAATGCTGAAAGAATTGAAGATTCAACCATGACCAAGATCAAATCAACAGTAGATGGAAAGTCTATTATTATAACTGAACAAACAGTCAGACACCATCTTCAACTCAATGATGAGTCAGGTATGTTTTCTTTACCAAAGGAGGATCTTGTTGAAGTTTTACAAAAAATGGGGTATGAAGGAAGACTAAATATTGTAACTTTTCAAAAGGGTCTTCTTTCACCTCAATGGAAGTTTTTAGTTCATACTATTCAACACTGCATCTCTCCTAAAAGAAGCACTTGGAATGAGTTCAACAAGTCAATAGCCTCTGCTGTTGTCTGTCTGAGCACAGGACAAGTCTTCAACTTTTCAAATATGATTTTTGAAGGAATGCTTGGAAACCTATCATCATCAAAATTTTTAATGTATCCAAGATTCCTAACTCATATAATAAACTGTGAACTACAAAATCTTTCAATTCCCACAAACATTTTTGTAACACCAGAATTAAACAAAAAGGTTTATGCAAATATGAGAAAAGGGTTTAATTTTTCTGGTAAAGATACTCCACTGTTCCCAAACATTATCTATGATAAACCACCCACTGGAGAAGGTTCAAGTCACCCCATTGAACCCCAACCAACTCCACCACCAAATACAGCCCAAACAGAACCCATTCAGTCCACTTAATTAAATGAACCAACAGATGTCCTGCAAGTGTCCCAGGTACATGAGATTAATCCCCAGAGTGCTACTCTTCACTCTGAGGAAGACCAGACCATAGCCAAACACATTTCTAAAACTTATAAAAGTAAGAGAACTTCCTTAAAGGACACCAGGGGACCAATTGAGTCACACCCCAGGCTCCAAGAGTTGTCCTCCAAGGAGGAGAGAGGGCATGAGGAAAGGGCTCTCACTACTGATGCCCCAAAGGTGGGTGCACAGGCTAGTGAGAACATCATTAGGACCCAGACCTCGGCAACTCTCAGTGATGAATCAGAATTTGAGGAGTTACTGAGAGGACCCCGGTGCCAAGAAACCACAAGGGGGGCACTAATGCTTCTTCTAGAAAGAAGAGAGTGTCCAAACAACCCAATTTATCACCAAGAAGTGATAAGGGTAGAACTGACCAAACTTAATTGACGGATAGGATGGAAAACCTTCAAACCAATGTACCAAATGAGCCCAATGATCCACCCAATGGGCTGAGGGCAGTATTAAACAAACTAAATTGACGGATAGGAAAGAAAACCTTAAAACCACTGTACAACATTGTCTGACTCTATTAAACAATCAATGGAAAACCATGACCTACATGAAGCACTACATTAATACCTTAAATAGAAGACAGAAGAGGTTCGAGCATAGGCTTCAAAAGCAATCAAATTTGATCAGGAAACTACAAAGAAAAATTGCTGATAGTGAGGCTCAACACGTTGAGATCACTAAGGGGGAGAAAGATCAAATTCAAGGGATGATTGATCAATCAATTGCAGCAGCAACCCTTCTAAACTTAAAAGAGGTTCATGGTGAAACAGGTCAAAGTGTTGTTGAGAACCTGTACAAAGAAATGGAAAATCTGGATGATGATGTATTTGTGTCTGTAAACCAATCACAAACTGCAGAACAAATAAACTCACCAGTTACTACTGAAATAATTGAAACTACTGATCCAATGGAAATTGAAAAAGACAAGGATCAAGAGGTTGTTACTACTGATCCCATTAAAGAAAAAGAAACTTCAGTAATAAAAACACCAGAAGAAGAGTTTATGGATACTACTGATGCCCTAGCAGTAGTAACTCCAATAACAACCTCACCAGTAGTAAATGAAGAACAACAAGTTGTGGTGTATGAACCTGAAAGTACATCAGTAGCAATCACAACAGTTGAAACCACAGCCATCACACCAGTAGCAACCACCTTGATTACTACTGAAGAAGAAGATGAAGAGATTCCTGAGCTTCTTGAGAAAGAACAGATCATCATTGTTACAAAACCTAAAACACCACAACAGCCACTTGTCATACCTGATATTGATGACAATGTGAACTGGTATGAAGTAGATGAATGTGAACTCCCTCCACACCCCAAGATACTTCCTCAAAATGAAATTCATCTATTCTCTCCATCAATAATATTACCAGAAGTCCCTGATATGAAATATATTCCACCTAAACTTTCAATCTGTATTGGAAAAGGAAAAGAAATCTTTAATGATGACTATCCAAACAGAGCTCTAGGTCATTATATGGTAAACAAAATGAATCTGGTAAGAAAAGACAGGTTAGACAAATTAAAAGTGAAGAAGATCAGATATGCAAGAAAAGTTGCTAAAACTCAAACTCTTGAAGACAAGAGAAAGGCTGAAGAGGAAAGATTGAAAAATCCTGAAAGTCAAGAAACTGAGGTACAAGTTCCTCAAATAGAAGGTGTCCTGGTAGAAGGTCAAAAAGCAGAATTTGAAAGACATAGAAAGATAGAAGAAGAACATTTAAATTGTCTTGAAGACCTTGTAGCCGAATGTAAAAGGGAAAAGGCTGACCTACCAGATGACATATTTGAACAGAAAAAGAATATGATTGACTTTTTGTAGTCAAAGGGGCATAGTACAAAATCTTTTGGTAGAATGAAGATGATTACAATAGTAGATAAATATTGTACTGCCAAGAAGAAAGAATTAGCTAAATTAGAAGTTGAAGCTGAAAAAGAAAAAGTGTTAATTGAAATATATCCCATGATAGTCCTCACCAGAGTACCAACAACAGGAGAATCTTCAATACCTCCTGAGAAAAGAAAAAGAGAGGAAGTTGAAACAGAACAAAGGAAGAAAAAGAAACAGGAAATACAGGTATTTGACACTCCTGTTGCTCCTATTGAAGATAATCCAATTATAAATTGGAGGATGGTTGGTGATGCTATTGAGATCATTAGACAAGACAAATCAGTTCAAAGATTTACTGGTTGGAAATCATTGGTTATGTCTTGTAGTAGAGCTGATATAATTAAAGTCCTAATCATAGGCAAACCAAGAATGACTAAGAAGTCATGGAAGAACTCAGGAGCTGGATACTTAACCAAAATGATAGATGCTGCATTTTATCCAGATCAATATCCTGAAATATTTTCAAACACAGAAAATGTGTATGCTTGGAATGTGCTACTCACAGTGAATATGTATTTTTTTGAAAGATCAAGCAAAAACTGTGAGCTATACTTGTATGAAAGGAAATATCCACATTCTGAGGAAACAATGTATCAGCTATAGAGAAACTCTATGATGAAACCCCATGATGTTGTAATATTCCATAACAAACTTAACTATTTTATCAAAAGAAACAGCAAGTATATCATTGCTCAGAGAAAGCTGCAAAATCAAAGAACACTTGAAGGCAGACAAAGAAGAGCTAAACAATTAGAAGAACAAGCTAAGAAGAATGAAGAGCAAAAAGAAACTTGATTAATTCAAAACAAATTAATAAGTTTAGGGGGAGATTGTTGGGATATAAAACAAAGATATCATTCTATTACTGATGATGCAGTTGGTACTGATTCAAGAATACTGAAGATTAGTACTGATGGGGCAGAACTACATTTACTACTGATGCTACTGATCTCAAGTTATTACTGATAACAGCAAATACTACTGACGTTCTATTTTTGGTGCTGATCGCATACAAGATTCTAGCATAGTTAGTTACGGAATGTATTTCTTTATGTAATTCAATTGTAATCGATTCCTAGAATAACTAGGTTATTAATTTAGGCTTCAATGACTAGTATATATAGTTCCTTATGAATTGTAAACATACGTGTGTATTGATCGATAAAATTAATATACATTGAAGCTTTTTGTGAATCACTGTGTGCTTATTTACATTCGTATTCATTAACAGTATTCATTTTTCTTAATCAATTAAACTATAAGTGTTGATCCGCTGCAACTTCTAATAGTTTGTAGATCTGTGATTAATTAATCCTTCTGGGTTAATCGATCCTGACATTGATGATTTCTGTACGGACATTTGGGTTTATAAGTACTTGTTCAGGAATATTATTCCCATTTGAACTGCTTTCATCCGACGTGTTCAACATAATATTTTCCCGTGGGAACAGCAACTTGAATCTCATGATAAACCTATTCTTGATTTCTCTACTTAAATTCGGGTTTCGTACAACACTTTCAAGTGTTTCCTTCATAACCTCCATGTCTTCTTCTGTGACTAACCCTTCATCATAACGATAACCAACATGGTGATGGTGATGATGATGATGATGGAAAGGAACCATCATGAATGGCGGATGATGGTAAAAGACGAGCCTTTGGTATTCCATATTGTCGATCTGGGGATATATATATATGAACACAGAATTAGTTCTTAAGAAAAAGGCTGATCGAACACAATACTTTTTCCAGAAATTAAAAACCTATGAAAATTATATATTATTTAATTTACGTGTCGTCGTACCTTTGAGGATACTTGCGGTTCGATAAAAGTTTACTGAGGCGATGTGAGATTTGCGGCTGTAATTGATATATGGGAAATAGATTAATGGAATGCCTATTTATATATTCATGTATATGGGCATATGGCGGTGTGTTACTTGGTGTTAAAGTTTGTATTCTATTTGTTTATGGAATGATAAGATACATTTAAATTTGTATGTAGTTATCATTAATTACGGAGTATTGATAAATCTACGAGATCAGATTCTTTTTTCCTTGATATTCACCACTTTAACCATGAAATAAAATGATTCCTATTATTTGTATTCATTAACAAAATCAATCTTATCTATATTTCTAAGTTATTCCGTGAACAATGATGTAAATATTGAAAAAAACTAATATTCACAAACAAAACTTGAAAATGTACTTTTTACGAAAAGAAAACATCCGCACATAACCACATAACAAATCTATTAACATTAAATAATAATAATAAATTTTATATAATTAGAAGAGATTTAATTTTACAATAAATTCGTTGATATATATTACTTTTTTTTTAACGGCCGATGATATTAATAAGGGTTTTTCTAACATGTGCCCCTAGCATATGTTTATGCGCAATAAATGACTTAAAATTTCTTAATATAATCTTATAAAATATTAATGACGCTCATATGTTACACTTTCAAGACATGTATTAAATGTATTTTTTTAGTTTGAATGGAAAGTTGATATCATTTATTGCACCTAAACATGTACCTAAGGGGCATATGTTAGAAAACCCTATTACTAATTATGCAAATTTCAGTTTGTTTAAATTGATCATTCATTAAGTGGAAGATAAATGTTTAAGTGAGCCTAAAAATAGGTTCTATGATATAGTAAAAATAAATGTCATTAATGAGGAATGTAGTAATTGCGCGTTGCTGTGGGTTTTAAAGGTACATTTTTTAATTGAGATTTAGATTCAGTATTGGATGCTTTTAAATTATTTATCTTATGAATAAAAAACTTCATATGTGTATTTAGTACAATTTTATGGATATTAAAAAAAATTAAAATAGTAAGATGTATGTTTAATTTGGGATGAAGGAATACAACTAAATAAACTAATAAATAATTAATGTTATGTAAAAAGCTACTTTAATTGTTTTTATTAACAAAAACAAAATAAATAAATTATACTTCGTACTATATAAGGTGAAAAGTGAATTATACAAAAGTTCAACGGTTATAAAATATAAAAGTTTAATAACTAATTTGAACGATCTGAATTTTTGTAAATAAATAAATTATTTAAAAATATGATAAATAAGGATAAATCGTTTAAAGAACGTAGGAATTGGTTTCGTGTCATTTGGACATCGTATAAGAAAGTTATGGGCGAAACGGGTCGAACCCGGGTAGTAAACGAGAAGGAAAAGAAATTCAAGAAAGGCTGCTGTAACGATTCAGTTAGTATTGATTTCGTTAATGCTGATCAGTTACTGCTGATTTCCGTTAGTGCTGATCAGTTTCTGCTGATTTCCGCTAGTGCTGATCAGTTACTGCTGATTTCCGTTAGTGCTGATCAGTTCTGCTGATTTCCGTTAGTGCTGATCAGTTACTGCTGATTTTCGTCTGGAACACATTAAATACGAGATTTTGGCCATTTAGTGTCAAACTTGAAACCATAACTCTCTCTCTAAGTTCTTATACATATTTTGAGTGGAAAAGGTCATCTGAAGCCGATTTTGGGGTCCGAATCAACTGATTTTGCTTCTATTTTTGAAGATTAAGGTAAATCGTCACTCCTTGATGTTTATTACTTTAGATCCATGGAAGTAAAAGCTTGGATCTCGAACCCTAGTTCTTGGGGTTTTCTTAAATGGTGAAATAAAGGTTGTATACACTTGTTAGATGGTATTTTAACAAAGAAAGCAAGTGTATGGTTAAGATTTGTAAGAATCTTAAGATTGGTTAAACCTAGGGTTTTGAAAATCATCAAAATTGGGGGAACGTGTTATCAAAGGGATTTCTAATAATAAAAGGGTGTATTACTAGTAGTATTTGTTGTTGAACCTCTTGTGATTGATGTATTAGGCGTTTGATGAAATCTTGGAAAGTCGATTGATTGTTGGAGCAAGAAATTAGCGTAAAAAGCACGGTTGGAGCATTATATGCTAAGGTGAGTACATGAAACTTTTAAACTGGGTACATAGCAAAGAGTTTTGAAAATACATATGATTTTTTATGGGTCTTTATTAATAAATGTTTTTAATAAAGATATGATTGAAAAGATGAGAAAATGTAAATACTAGACTATCTAAGTATGTCTAAAATGATTGATGATTTTGAAAGAGATCATGATAATGAAAAGTGATTAATAACTAATTATTAATATGATGTATGATATTTGGTTTATTAATAATATGCATTAATAAAACTAATGATGATGATATTAAGTAAAGAGTATTGATTAGTACATTATACTAATAAAAGTGATGAATGAATGTATATGCAAATGAATATGGTGTGACTAGTAATAAATATATATAATAGTCAAGGAAAAGATAAAAGGATTATGATGTTGATAAATAAGAAATGAATCTTATGAATTAAGTAAATGTGATTGCTTATGATCGAGTCCATGGGACTATATGCGTACGTTCACACTATGGTGAAGTAATTATATTTAGTTATTTTTAGATAACTAACTTGTTTGATGATAGATGTGATAGCCGAAGGCTTTGATTGACATAACCTTTAGGTTATAATAGGAGACAGATGGTGGTGACGCGGGGGATCCCCGGTCACTGAGCGGTGGTATATATGTTTATACACCGAGTGTATATATGTTTATACACTAAGCACACGGGTGCTTATGAGTGATAGATTTGGCGGTGATTCGGGGGATCCCCGGTCACTTTGGATGGGGCGGATTGGGCGTCGACCCATGGACCATCATGTGATAGGAGGCTTGCTACCGGACGAGATCCGGCTAGAAGTCGGGTAACGGTAGATTTGGTGATTCCCAGTTGCCGTTACCATAAGACTTATTAAGGCGGGGGATCCCCGATTAATAAGTACGTGAGATGATGTGTTATTTGGAGATGTTCCGAATAACTAGATGTGACTGCTAGGAAAGCAAGATCGATAGGTCACAATAGGGTGACTAGATGTATGTTGACGAGATATATACTACCTTCGTATCAAAATAAGTGATACATTTGAGAAATTGCGGTTTTTGAGGCAAAAGATTGGAAAGTGATTTAAAATAGTATAAAGTGGATAGTTAGTGGATAATGGGACCCACTTCTTTTGGATGTAATGAAATTAATGATGTTTAAAAGTAAAAGTAAGGGTAAAAGAGTAATTTTACTTTATTAAAGTAGATAGTTATTGAAGAAGGGGTCCCACTTTTTTGCCAAATAAGGAAAGATTTTGAAGTGTATCACTTATTTTGTTCCACCCCTTTTAGGAAAGTGTATCACTTATTTTGATACGGAGGTAGTATATGTTTATGTATATGTGTTATATTGATATTATTAGGGTGTAAAACCCATGTATCTCACGAGACTATTTTGTCTCATGTACTACGTTTGTTTTGTGGCTATGTACTCAAGTACAGGTTTGAAGTGATAGAAGGTTGCACTAGAAGTGGCCTAGAGATGTTTAGCTCGGGAGCTCATAGGTAGATCCCGTTGCCTATGGGTTTGGTATACTTGGTGACACCGTATTTTTGTATACTCTGATAAAGGTTTCAAAGTTTTTGTTAAACTGTATTTTAGACAACATGATGAATGTTGGAAAATTGTATTTTAAATGTTTTAAAAGATGTTTTAAAAATACGGGTGTTACAACTTGGTATCAGGGCTATAGTTTAAGTGAATTAGGTTGGATGTCCATCCTAGTCTTAGACTGTAGCAATAGAAATGTAAGATTCCTTGAGATCGATAGGTTGACCTTGAGACTTTATGTTAAGTTTAGGGTTGAACCTAGGGGACCTATAGAAGTTGTTATGAATTATGCAATGTGAGTCTTTTGAGACCGTAGGGCATTAGTATAATAGGGTCGACCCCTATGCGAAATGCCATGTTTTGACCTAATTGTGTTGTTTTCGACTTTTGAGTTGACCGTTTGAATCTTGTTTATTGGATACGCTGGTATGGCGAAAGAATGAATGTGAAAAGTGGACGAGCTCCACTAAATTGGAAAGAGTTGTGAATGAGGATATGAACCAGATTTTGGATGATTGAATGAATGAGGGTAGACGGAATGATTCCAATACCCGTATGAGGGAAGAGTTATCGTATGGCGAAGCCGTAGCGGGAAGTATCTACCCAAAAAGGTAGAAAGACCTAGTCGGTAGAGATGGAATGATGTTGTATAAAGCCTTCATAGCGAGTAAAACCGTCGTGTAATTTGGAGGTTCTGAGCCGGAGGTCACGATTTGGTGGATTTGGTAGTTGAGCAAGTGCAAGAGAGTAGCAAACTAAGGAAGAATGATATGGTGACGTTGATGTAACACCTCAATTTTTAAAACACTTTTTAAATAAAAATATTACAAGTCCAATATTCCCAAAATACAATTTAACAAAAACCAATAAAAGTTTATCAGAGTATTAAAACCGGTGTTACAAATACAATATCATAACCATAGGATAAACGGGATCTACCTACGAGCTCCCGAACTAATCAACACTAGGCCACTTCTATCGCGACCTTCTAATCCTTCGATCCTGAACCTGAGTACATAGCCAAAAACAAAGTAGTACGTGAGACAAAATAGTCTCGTGGGATACATGAGTTTTTGACCCATTCTCAAAAGATTTAAAAAAAATATATATTTATAACATTATAAATACTTATCCTTATCATTTCTTATTAATTCACAATTCATCTTCTATTCATTTAATCGTATCAACTAATAAGCTTTCCATAAGCTTACTCATCATCTAATCACATGCTTGTAAGCTAACTCCAAGCTTACACTTTCTTTATCACTTATGCAACGGACCTCTCCGAAGCCAACTCTCCCGATATGGGACGTCATAGGTAAACTATCAAGGTAATTGGGAACCCCCATCTTACCGAGATTCATAAGCTCTCCCCGTTCACGGGTTCTCATGCTCACCCAACACTGGGTGTCGTAAACTGTGACATTCTACTCTTTGCGCAGGGAGGTACCACCCCAAGTAGACGTCTCATGCTCCCCCATTTCTGGGCGGTCTTATTCCGGATATCTCATTAACACTTATGAGCCTCAGCTCCTTTCATCAAAATATGAGCATTAGCTCCTCTCATCAAATTCATCACTTATTAGAATACACCTATTCTAATTTATCATATTATTCTCTTTACTTATTCAGTTTCAATCTCGACTTTACCAAGTCCTTTACAAATTCAAAACATATTTATCTTTTATCAAAATCATATTACTTTGACTCTTCTATGACTAGCATACATGTTTATTACTAGTCACTTTATACTTATTCTCTTAGTAATTCGATAACTATTTTATTTCGTATAATATACTAACCGATACTTATCACTTAAAAATCATTGTCTCAAGCTTTATCAATACATATTATTAATAAACCGATTATCAAGCACTTATAAATCATTATCTTTATTCATACATGTTATTTATAAAAACTCATTAATTACTTTTCATTATCATAATCTCTTTCAAATCATTAATTATTTAGACATACTCAAATAGTCTATTACTAGCACTTTCTCATCATATCATTCTTATCTTTATTAAAAACGTTTATTAATAAAGACTCCTAAAACATCATAGTTTTTAAAATCAGTTGCTATGTACTCAGTAAAAGTCTCATGTACTCACCTTAGCCAAGCTAACTCCAAATCGTGTCTAATAACACGAATCCTTGCTTTCCAACTTGTGAAATGTCACCAATCTTTAGGTCTTCTTGACCTACCATCAATATCATCACAATAACTAGTTATTATCCATAACTAATCACTAATCAATCCATATCTACAACCCTAACCACCAAGTTCATCCAACTTGGTGAAATCTCAAACCCTAGTTCAAGATTTCCATCGATAAACCGAAATCCAACTTGTACACTTAGATTACAAGCTTACAGTGAGTGTTCTACACCCATGTTTAGTCAGCTTCCCCAAAGATGACATGGTAGGTTACCCAAACCACCATTTTTCCCAAATAAAGTTCATAACTAGCTAGATAACATCAAATCCATGTTATGAACACATATTCCTTGACTATATGTTGTAGATCTAAGTTATATAAACCCAATTTCAACACCCATTTCAAACCCTCCAACTAGGGTTTGCATACATCACCATTTTCACCCAAAAACATCATCCATAACTAAAAGGAGTAGAGATTTACCTTATACTTCAACAATGGAGTGAGAATCTTCCAGATTGAGTGTGAAAATTGGTTCCAGTGGCCTCCTTACACTCAAAATCGTCTACTCACACTTGGGAGGAAGTTCTAGGGTTTAGAAATGAGAGAAATGGCAAAAATCCCGATTTTAACTTGTTCCAGACAAAACTCGCGCCGCGAACCACCAACTCGTGTCGCTAGTTTGCACCCTGCGCAATCTTGTGTTCGCGATCCAAAACTCGCGTTCGTGAGTCCGATTCGCTGCTCCACTTACTCGTGTTCGCGAGTCCATTCTCGCGTTCATGAGATGGGTCTTCGTGACACGAGTCCAATCTTTGTGTTCACGAGGATCCCCAGAAATACCATTTTGATTTCCAAACTTGTTTCCAACCAAGTCTTCCCACTTGACCCCGTTATACCCAAACGGGTCAAAGATCAAACTTGAGTTCATAATACCCGAACGGGTCAAAATCACACAATTTGGCCATAACACTTTCTATCTTTTAACCAATCCTTTTATCAACGTTGGGATGATATGACTCAATCATTACTAATAGCCAATTAATCAAAATGATAGTCAACGCCTAGCTTCGACCAAGTTGTCAATTGTCCAATCTTTGACTCAAGCACAAAGTCAACCACATCTTTGACAATCTCTTTACCCACTAGTGGTTCCATTAACCATCAATTCCTTAACAATCGACTTTACATTCATGGTCCAACAACATTCATACTCGATTCCTAAGTTCGATTCGAAATACCCAACGGTCAAAGTCGCACCCTTTGACTACAATTATTTCCATTAATCTTATCATCCAAATGTGGATGATACATTATGTCCTTATCCTTGTCTAACCATTTTAAACGAAAACCAAAACCCAATTTTGACCAAAGTCAACAATCTACTAGTTGACCAACCTTGACTTACGAATAAAGTCAAACTTACTTTGCAAAATTCACATATTCTTTATTACCGGGACATCTCTTCCCAAGCTTTTCGTTCCCGAATTTAATATCCACATTTCCTTTCTCAATTGTTTCTCTCTTCTTCGATTTTAATTTTCTACAATCGAGTAACAATTTCCATTTAAAGCAATACCAATCTCTATTACTTTCTAACTTTCATTCCAATACTTATACCATTTATAATTTCCTTCAAACATCCTTATACCATACTTGTAATTCCCGATTACCGGCTCTAGAGCCTCAATCATATCCAATTGTGGCCTAACCACCCATTATACATCTTTCACCACTCATTGGCTACTAACCAACTTTGCTTCCTAAAGCATTCCTTTTTCATGAATCATGAACTTGTAGGTATCTCCTACACATACTTCTACTCAAACACGACCCGTGTTTTCAACCCAAGTTCTCATTTGCCATCAAGTCATAATGATAATTAACCATACGGTTCTACATACATCCGATACAAACATCATATCCTATAAATAGCAAATTATACTTCGACTATCTTATCGAGATGATCGGAAAGCCTCCAATCCATCACGATTCCAAACTGTCACAATGATTGGAAAGCCTCCAATCCAAAGTGACTCATACAATACTATTCTATCTTGCATACCATTCATGTATGCATCAATACACTTAGCATCATGCTATCATTTTCTTTCATAATTGACCATCAATTTCCCCACTTATACATTATACCACACGGTATGCACATAATCATTTCTAGTGCCTTCCACCAATCTACTCATTTATCAATCGTCCTTACTCGATTCATTCCGTCATTACTAAAACTTCTAATTTTTCTTTCACCCGATCATCTTGAGTCAACCAATTGACTTCGATCGGTGACCATACGTGCACTATCGTGCTTCCTTTTTTTTCTATAAACCTTTACCAAAATAAATTGTTCACTCTTGATGTCACACCCGACATCCCTGACCCGAACATTTGCTATGGCTATATGCCAACATTCAATCAATCATATCCATTAACTAAGGTTCCATTTTATATATGTGAATATTAATTTGTACTTCACGATTCTCGCCAACACTTAGTACTTCATTGTACTACCATCCTCTTGTTGGAAACATTTGCCACTCCCGTGTTTCACTTTCCTATCCTTATTTCTCGCGACATACCGGTCGCCAACCCATTCGACTATACACCATAATAACCCGGGGAGGTTATCTCCCAAACTTATTTTTCACATCATACACTTCATCTATAATTATTTTCACACGTAGCTCACATAAGCACCAAATTGCGCGACATAAAAACAATTAAATCCTAATCATATATCAAAACTTCATAAACGAATTACCCGAAGCGGCTTCATGAGTTTCCTTCACCCGATTCCTGTTGGCGGTTGATGCTGACGTGCCGGTTCTCTTCCTCGGGCACGCACTACTGAAGTGTCCCACCTCGTGACAAGTGTAGCATTCCACTTCCTCGAGGCTCCTTACTTTGCAATCCTTTGCTCGGTGCCCTACTCGTCCACACTTGAAGCATATAGCCGTATTTGCTTTACATTCCCCATGGTGATTCTTCCCACAACTTTGACTACTTCCAATACTACCATGCTTTGACAAACTCGGTTTGAACTTTTCTTTCTTCGTTGATCCTAAGCTACTATCGAGCTTCTTCTCTTCTCCTTTTGACGCCGATTCTTGTGCTTTTCGCCGAAGAACCCTCTCAACACCTCGTGCGGTACAAATGGCCTCATCTAACGTGGCCGCTCGCTTGACTTCCAATTCAAACTCCGGTGGTAGCCCATTCGCATACCGAACCACCTTCATACGTTCCGTCAGATAAGACTTGATTACAAACGGTAGTAATCCCGTAAACTTTTTGGTGTACTCTTCCACCGACATATTACCCTTCTTGATGAACATGGACTCTTCTTGCAACTCTTCTAGATCTCTCTCGGGACAAAACTTTTCCTTCAACCTACTCATGAACTCCTTCCACGACATCTTGTACACCTTCTTTCCCAAAGTCTCATACATGGTATCCCACCATGTCAACGCTTCATCCTTCAACTGTCGGGATGCATAAATGACCATGTCTTTCTTCAAACACTTGCTACTTTCTAGTACTTGCTCAGTTTCCCGAATCCAACGCATCGTCACCTTCGGTTCCGAACTTCCATAATACTCACCGGGGTTGCACGTCATGAATGTCTTGTATGTACATCCTACTCTTTCTTCTGACCCCGAATCGTTGCTTTCCTCGGTTGATGGCTCCTCGGTACGGGTCTTGCTACCCGAAGACTTACTTCCCCCACGGGACTTAGAATTACCATTCTTCTCCTCATTGAACCGGTTAGTCACGATGCGGTTCACATCCTCATTCACCACTTCCCTAATTTGGGTAAACAATTTCTGGATAGTTTCCATAGTTACCGGGGTTTGGTTTGCACCCAAACCGGAACCCTCTCCATTATTACCGGGATGAGTCGGGATTCGATTTGAATCGGTCTCATGATCTCGTGGAATTTCTCCACTCCTTGGGTTCGCCATTTGCTATAACAACATATTAAACCATTAGATTTCAAGGATTGACTTATTAGTCAAACATGCCCATAAAGCCCAAAACATTATCTTTTCTCTTAGGGATCAACCCTAACATACCCATACTTTTCGGTCTCAAAAGACTAATCATGGACATCCTATGGAAACATATGGTCCTACTTAGCATAGCTTAAGACTAGGGAGGTCAAACCTACCTAATTCACTTAAACTATAGCTCTGATACCAAGTTGTAACACCTCAATTTTTAAAACACTTTTTAAATCATATTTTTAAATAAAAATATTACAAGTCCAATATTCCCAAAATACGGTTTAACAAAAACCAATAAAAGTTTATCAGAGTATTAAAACCGGTGTTACAAATACAATATCATAACCATAGGATAAACGGGATCTACCTACGAGCTCCCGAACTAATCAACACTAGGCCACTTCTATCGCGACCTTCTAATCCTTCGATCCTGAACCTGAGTACATAGCTAAAAATAAAGTAGTACGTGAGACAAAATAGTCTTGTGAGATACATGGGTTTTCGACCCATTCTCAAAAGATTTAAAAAAAATAATATTTATAACATTATAAATACTTATCCTTATCATTTCTTATTAATTCACAATTCATCTTCTATTCATTTAACCGTATCAACTAATAAGCTTTCCATAAGCTTACTCATCATCTAATCACATGCTTGTAAGCTAACTCCAAGCTTACACTTTCTTTATCACTTATGCAACGAACCTCTCCGAAGCCAACTCTCCCGTATGGGACGTCATAGGTAAACTATCAAGGTAATTGGGAACCCCCATCTTACCGAGATTCATAAGCACTCCCCGTTCACGGGTTGTCATGCTTACCCAACACTGGGTGTCGTAAACTGTGACATTCTACTCTTTGCGCAGGGAGGTACCACCCCAAGTAGACGCCTCATGCTCCCCCATTTCTGGGCGGTCTTATTCCGGATATCTCATTAACACTTATGAGCCTCAGCTCCTTTCATCAAAATATGAGCATTAGCTCCTTTCATCAAATTCATCACTTATTAGAATACACCTATTCTAATTTATCATATTATTCTCTTTACTTATTCAGTTTCAATCTCGACTTTACCAAGTCCTTTACAAATTCAAAACATATTTATCTTTTATCAAAATCATATTACTTTGACTCCTCTATGACTAGCATACATGTTTATTACTAGTCACTTTATACTTATTCTCTTAGTAATTCGATAACTATTTTATTTCGTATAATATACTAACCGATACTTATCACTTAAAAATCATTGTCTCAAGCTTTATTAATACATATTATTAATAAACCGATTATCAAGCACTTATAAATCATTATCTTTATTCATACATCTTGTTTATAAAAACTCATTAATTACTTTTCATTATCATAATCTCTTTCAAATCATTAATCATTTAGACATACTCAAATAGTCTAGTACTAGCACTTTCTCATCATATCATTCTTATCTTTATTAAAAACGTTTATTAATAAAGACTCCTAAAACATCATAGTTTTCAAAATCAGTTGCTATGTACTCAGTAAAAGTCTCATGTACTCACCTTAGCCAAGCTAACTCCAAATCGTGTCTAATAAGACGAATCTTTGCTTTCCAACTTGTGAAATGTCACCAATCTTTAGGTCTTCTTGACCTACCATCAATATCATCACAATAACTAGTTATTATCCATAACTAATCACTAATCAATCCATATCTACAACCCTAACCACCAAGTTCATCCAACTTGGTGAAATCTCAAACCCTAGTACAAGATTTCCATCAATAAACCGAAATCCAACTTGTACACTTCGATTACAAGCTTACAATGAGTGTTCTACACCCATGTTTAGTCAGTTTCCCCAAAGATGACATGGTAGGTTACCCAAACCACCATTTTTCCCAAATAAAGTTCATAACTAGCTAGATAACATCAAATCCATGTTATGAACACATATTCCTTGACTATATGTTGTAGATCTAAGTTATATAAACCCAATTTGAACACCCATTACAAACCCTCCAACTAGGGTTTGCATACATCACCATTTTCACCCAAAAACATCATCCATAACTAAAAGGAGTAGAGATTTACCTTATACTTCAACAATGGAGTGAGAATCTTCAACATTGAGTGTGAAAATTGGTTCCAATGGCCTCCTTACACTCAAAATCGTCTACTTACACTTGGGAGGAAGTTCTAGGGTTTAGAAATGAGAGAAATGGCAAAAATCCCGATTTTAACTTGTTCCAGACAAAACTCGCGCCGCGAACCACCAACTCGAGTCGCTAGTTTGCACCCCGCGCAATCTCGTGTTCGCGATCCAAAACTCGCGTTCGTGAGTCCGATTCGCTGCTCCACTAACTCGTGTTCGCGAGTCCATTCTCGCGTTCATGAGATGGGTCTTCGTGACACGAGTCCAATCTTCGTGTTCACGAGGATTCCCAGAAACACCATTTTGATTTCCAAACTTGTTTCCAACCAAGTCTTGACCCGATTTCGTCCATAACTTTCTCATACGATGTCCAAATGACACGAAACCAATTCCTACGTTCTTTAAATGATATATCCTTATTTATCATATTTTTTTCATAATTTATTTGATTCAAGATTTTGGGTCGTTACAGTTGACATCACCATTATTGAAGGATGAGGCGTTGACATGATGGAATGTGTTGTATGAAACTTCATGAAGAAGAGCAAGGTACAAGATGCTGTGAAAGGAACTCACGAGTGAGTTGAAAGGGAAAGTCTACCCGGAAGGAAAATTAGAGGGGGGTTTATGATGCAACCTCGGAGATCTTAGGTAAAATGGATGTTATGTGATTGTGGCTTAATTGTTTAGTTATTGAATGAATTGGTGTTTATAAAAATTGGAGATGAGTCGTATGATGTAGAGATTTATTTTGGGAGTAGTCTTCCCGGTTAGTATGTGTATAGAAATTTCATAATGGAAAGGATTATGGACCGATGTGTCGCATGTAGTAAGGACATATCGGTTGATGCTAATATGTAGCATTGAAGGACGAACTACGAGAATGGTAGATATTTTCAACAAAAGGATAGTAGCACAATGAAGTATTAAGTCTTGGTAAGAATTGTTAGTATGGATGCAAATTTTAGAAATAGAAACTTTGGAAATGGAATTTGGATATCCGGCGGGAATCTGGATAAGTAATGTAATATTATGATATGTGAACGATAAAGGAAAGGATGACTAAGGTTTAGTGATGCCTTAAAACTCATAAATGGAAAATATGTGGAAAAGAATAAGTATCGGGAATGACGAATTTTGATTGTAGAAAACGGTTGAGTAAAAGTTGGCACTTAGCCATTGCAAGGTTTGTGACAGGATGATGGATTCGACATTAAGGGTAAGAAGGCAAGTGTTTGTAAAATGTCATAGTAATGGTATGACAGTATATGTCATGGGGTATTATGAGACTACGGTTGTGAAATGAATATTTCTAAGTCTCGCGATGTATAAAGAGTAGATAATCGAGTGTTGGGCTATTGGGTGCTAAGTCATGGTTTGCAAGTGTAGACCGGAGTCAATTGGTTGACTCAAAGGTGACCTGGTGGGCCGGTGAATTATGGTTAATGGAATGGATTGGTGGTTACCCCAGTGGTGACAAAAAGATTTGAAAAATTTTGTAATAAGGAAATGATCCGGTTAAAGGTGGTCAATGTGTAAGTGAAAAGGTAAATAGTAATCAGAAATTCTATTAGTTCCCACGGGGTACAATGCATGTGCATTATGTGATGGCCTTTGAACGCATATGAAAATGGAAAGGTAATGATATATGAAACGTGTTAAGTAGTATGTCCAATGGGAAATACGTTAAATATGAAAGAAAATGATTATATGATATTATGGTAAAGGTGCTAAAGTGCATGATGAATAAGTAGAAGATTAAATGTGTAAGATAGTGGTAAAGCTATGTGAGGTGAAAAGAGGTATACTTGTATGGTATGCAATATAGAATGATGAAAAGATGATGTGGTAGTTCGGGTGATCCCCGGCTACTATGATGTTTGGGGGTGGAATCGGTTGGGCGAATCCCAATGGTTCCATTCCATGATTGGAGATGTTCCAATCACTGTGACAATTTGGATCTTGATTGATTGGAGGCTTTCCGATCATCTCGATAAGATAGTTAATGTATGAATTGCGTGTTTATATAATAATGTTTATATATATATATATACATAATGAATGTAGGACCATGTGGTTAATGTGTGTTGTTATAATTTTATGTGATAAATAAGAAATTGGTTTGCTAGTGCGGGTTGCATTAGGTCATGTATGAGTGGGAGATGCCTTCAATTCGTGGAATATTAGAAAGGTGATGCTTTTAGCAAGCAATTTTTTGTTGGTAACCAACATATGGTAAACTTGTATGAAATTAGGGAATGTGTTGCGGTAGAGGATCTAATACCGGTAACTGAGAATAAAACTTCTGAAATTGATCGATGTGATACAAAGATGGTTGAAAGAATACTAAGGGATGGTATGAGTGACCAAATGATGGTCAAGAATTGGTAAAGGTCAGTGTGGCCTTAAGTAAAGGTGCGACTCTCAGATTATTTGAGGAGAAATTGAAAGTTTGGAAAAAAAAAAGAATGATTGTTAAGGAAACGATAATGAGTAGAACCGAAAGTGATAAGTTGGTAATGGTATTCCGTGAGTACGGAATTTATTAGTTTGGAAAGAGTATGGTTGACTTTATGCAAAAGTCAAGGTTAGTCAACTTGTGATTGGTTGTATTGGTCAAAGATGGGCTTTGACTCTCGTTTGGATTGACTAGTGAATGTGGAGAGCATAATGTATCGATTGTATGTATGTGAAAAGGTTAATGGAATAGTTAAAAGGGTTATAGTCGGATTATGCGACTTTGACCCGTTGGGTGTATAGAGTTGAATTTGGGAATCGAATATATGATTGTTGATTGAATCATGAATGCAAGGTCGATTGTAAAGGGAAAGGATTATTAATGGAACTTTTAGTGAGAAAGGAAATTGTCAAAGTATAATTGACTTTGTGCTTAAGTCAAAGGTTGACAAATTTGGAATATGGCGACTTGGTCAAAGCTAGGCATTGACTTTTGTTTTGATTGATTTAATAATAGTAATGATTGGGTCATATCGTCCTTTTGTTGATAAAAGGATTTAGTTAAATGATAGGAAGTGTTATAGTTGAATTATGGAACTTTGACCCGTTTGGGGTATTAAGGGTTTAAGACGGATTTTGACCCGTTTGGGCATAGCGGTGTTAAGTGACTTTAAATGTAAAATTGTTATTGGATCATGACTTGAAAAGGTTGATGGTAATAGATACAAGGGGATGGAAGCGGAATGGGGATTGGAAATCCTTGATTTGATTCCGCAGACGGAATCCTTTTAAGGGGTAGATAGTTGTAACGACCCGAATTTTTGTAAATAAATTATTTAAAAATATGATAAATAAGGATAATTCGTTTAAAGAACGTAGGAATTGGTTTCGTGTCATTTGGACATCGTATGAGAAAGTTATGGACGAAACGGGTCGAACCCGAGTAGTAAACGAGAAGGAAAAGAAATTCAAGGAAGGTTGCTGTAACGATTCAGTTAGTACTGATTTTGTTAGTACTGATTTCGTTAGTGCTGATCAGTTACTGCTGATTTCCATTAGTGCTGATCAGTTACTGCTGATTTCCGTTAGTGCTGATCAGTTACTGCTGATTTCCGTTAGTGCTGATCAGTTACTGCTGATTTTCGTCTGGAACAATTTAAATACGAGATTTTGGCCATTTAGTGTCAAACTTGAAACCCTAACTCTCTCTCTCTAAGTTCTTATACATATTTTGAGTGGAAAAGGTCATCTGAAGCCGATTTTGGGGTCCGAATCAACTGATTTTGCTTCCATTTTTGAAGATTAAGGTAAATCTTCACTCCTTGATGTTTATTACTTTAGATCCATGGAAGTAAAAGCTTGGATCTCGAACCCTAGTTCTTGGGGTTTTCTTAAATGGTGAAATAAAGGTTGTATACACTTGGTAGATGGTATTTTAACAAAGAAAGCAAGTGTATGGTTAAGATTTGTAAGAATCTTAAGATTGGTTAAACCTAGGGTTTTGAAAATCATCAAAATTGGGGGAACATGTTATCAAAGGGATTTCTAATAATAAAAGGGTGTATTACTAGTAGTATTTGTTGTTGAACCTCTTGTGATTGATGTATTAGGCGTTTGGTGAAATCATGGAAAGTCGATTGATTGTTGGAGCAAGAAATTGGCGTAAAAAGCACGGTTGGAGCATTATTTGATAAGGTGAGTACATGAGACTTTTAAACTGGGTACATAGCAAAGAGTTTTGAAAATACATATGATTTTTTATGGGTCTTTATTAATAAATGTTTTTAATAAAGATATGATTGAAAAGATGAGAAAATGTAAATAATAGACTATTTAAGTATGTCTAAAATGATCGATGATTTTGAAAGAGATCATGATAATGAAAAGTGATTAATAACTAATTATTAATATGATGTATGATATTTGGTTTATTAATAATATGCATTAATAAAACTAATGACGATGATATTAAGTAAAGAGTATTGATTAGTACATTATACTAATAAAAGTGATGAATGAATGTATATGCAAATGAATATGGTGTGACTTGTAATAAATATATATAGTAGTCAAGGAAAAGATAAAAGGATTATGACGTTGATAAATAAGAAATGAAACTTATGAATTAAGTAAATGTGATTGCTTATGATCGATTCCATGGGACTATATGGGTACGTTCACACTATGGTGAAGTAATTATATTTAGTTATTTTTAGATAACTAACTTGTTTGATGATAGATGTGATAGCCGAAGGCTTTGATTGACATAACCTTTAGGTTATAATAGGAGACAGATGGTGGTGACGCGGGGGATCCCCGGTCACTGAGCGGTGGTATATATGTTTATACACCGAGTGTATATATGTTTATACACTAAGCACATGGGTGCTTATGAGTGATAGATTTGGCGGTGATTCGGGGGATCCCCGGTCACTTTGGATGAGGCGGATTGGGCGTCGACCCATGGACCATCATGTGATAGGAGGCTTGCTACCGGACGAGATCCGGCTAGAAGTCGGGTAACGGTAGATTTGGTGATTCCCAGTTGCCGTTACCATAAGACTTATTAAGGCGGGGGATCCCCGATTAATAAGTACGTGAGATGATGTGTTTTTTGGAGATGTTCCGAATAACTAGATGTGACTGCTAGGAAAGCAAGATCGATAGGTCACAATAGGGTGACTAGATGTATGTTGACGAGATATATATATGTTTATGTATATGTGTTATATTGATATTATTAGGGTCTAAAACCCATGTATCTCACGAGACTATTTTGTCTCGCGTACTACGTTTGTTTTGTGGCTATGTACTCAGGTACAGGTTTGAAGTGATAGAAGGTTGCACTAGAAGTGGCCTAGAGATGTTTAGCTCGGGAGCTCATAGGTAGATCCCGTTGCCAATGGTTTTGATATACTATGTGACACCGTATTTTTTTATACTCTGATAAAGGTTTCAAAGTTTTTGTTAAACTGTATTTTGGACAACATGATGAATGTTGGAAAATTGTATTTTAAATGTTTTAAAAGATGTTTTAAAAATACGGGTGTTACACTAATAATATGAATTATAAAGATTTAAATGGAAATGTTTTTCGTAACAAAGTTACATAAAATGTTTTTAGATAGGAATCTCCCACCTATATATGGGGCAATACCTAAAATCTATGTTTTGACGTGGTAGTTTCCGTTCTAATTAGTGGATGTTAAATCCACGTCAAAGGGTACATTCGGGATAAAATTAACTGCTCACCAACGCGATTGGATTTCACGTGCTTTACTTTGGGGTCACTTCTTGCCCTAATCCCTCCACAAACCCACCCACGCCTAAAGCGACATCTGATTTTGCAGCTCCAACTCCATTTCAATTACGGTTGTTTCCATCATCCAAAATCCGGTAGCCGCTATGTCCAATCCAAAACGCCATTCAACGAATGCCATTGTCTGGATTCGACAGCCGCTATCCCCAATCGAAGAACACATTCAACGACTTCCGTTGTCTGTATTCGACGCCAGGTAACAACATCTTCGCCAAATGCAATCGAATAACGTGGATCTTCGCCAACCCAATTACGTTGGGATTACTTCGACTGGAATTTATTAGTTTACGGTTTCTAATGTCTTCTTCCCATGTATTTTAATCGACATTTATCCGTTTTGGGTTTGGCATTTTCATCGACTGGATTTAGTTTTCTTGATTCAATTTAAAATTGTTTTCTTAGTTTTGGGGTTTTTATTCAACACTACATACAAAAATTACACAATTATACTGGAATTAGTCTTCTTGTGTCAGTTATGATTTCAATTTGATATTGTTTAAATACTAATGATCAATTTCTGACAAAATGGTTAATGACGTTGAATCTATGTCTAGTTCCCTTTGTAATTAGTATTTTTGTTTGACCAGGTAAAGGCCAAAAGTTAGTTGAATTAGACCATTGGTAAGCACATTTTTTCTGCACGCACTTGAAATGATCACAGGAAAACACATTCATTTGTTGATGGATTCAAAAATGAAGCGAAACTATTCAACCGAAGAAGCAGCTGCTATTTTTTTATCTTGCTTCAAAATGGAGGCAATATGAACCAAGGGAACGACCAAATACTAAGGATTTGGTCACCACACTTGCTCCTTTGCAGAAAAAAGTCAAAATATTGGAGAACAAAAAAACATGTCCGCTTGCCCCCAGGCGTAATTAAGTATATGGTTGCTTAATAACTTATTAGACCTTTTATATCTTATAATTTCTGTAACATTAACACATTAGTTATTCTATAAATTATTAATTTCACGTATGCAGGTTTGCAGCTATCCTCTGCACGTGGGAGTCTTATAATATCAAGTGATGGTGTTTGGGATGCTCTTTATATATCTCTGTTTTTGGTTTAACCATACTATTGACGCACAATCAATGCTTCTTGCTTTAAGCGGATGGGATCTTTTGGGATGTGCATAAACAGGTAGCCGCAAAACTCTGCCTTTTACAATACCTATGATACTGAGATTGATTAAAAGTAGTTTTTGAATATTATTACAAAAAATCAAAAAGTAAATATTTTAATATCAACCACTTATATATGGCGCAAGACTTGAAGTTTATTATGATGACTTGTCAATTTAGCTGCTTTTGATTGGTTTGAAACGATGACTCAAAGGGTAGTTTAGGAATAAAACTTTACATGTCAGCATCTGATGGTTCACCTTTTCACGCGTTTCATTTGAGGGTTTTCCAAAATTGGGAATAGCTAGGGTTCTTCTCAAAGCAGTCGATCCAGAGAGACAACAATGGCGGAAATGCGTAAAAATGAGTTTCATATTTACAACTCGGTGACTAGACAAAAGGAGAAATTCACGCCTTTACTTCCCGGCAAAGTCTCCATGTACGTCTGTGTGTTACATCGTACGACTTCAGTCATATCGGTCATGCTCGGGCATATGCTATGGTATATCTACTATCTATTTTTCTCAAATGATTAGTGGATACAATGTGCGTAATTTTGCTCACATGTTTACCGGTTTGTGTTTTGGGGATCTGAATTTCAGTCGATTATGTCCTGGTTGAATTCGTTTTCTGATTTATGCAATCGAATGAAATTGGAGCTTATTCTTTTTTTATCTCTAAACCTATTTTGCTCCATTTTTCAAGCTTCATCTCTTTCAATAAATTTAGAATAAAGTTTATATCATTGCATTATCCCTGTGATTACAGGCAGAAGCAGTTAGGTTCACTACGATATTCGAGGTTTCTCACAATCTTCACCTTCAATCAAGTCTAGAATTGAAGGTAAGCTCTCTCTCTCTCTCTCTCTCTCTCTCTCTCTCTCTCTCTCTCTCTCTCTCTCTCTCTCTCTCTCTCTCTCTCTCTCTTTCTCTGTATATTGTTAATGCATACAACATTCTAAATAATCTTATTCAAATAATCAAAGATTTAGATTGTAACTTTCCTACTATTGCTTTTATAATCAATGCCTAAGTTTTCTGTACTTGAAATTAACAAAGGGTGGACAAATTAGTGTTTGTAGGTCCGACCCTGTCTGGTCTGGCGCTGGCCTGTTTCAACAATAATAAGAAAACGTTGAGTTAAATGTTTTATGAGGTTTTGTCTAACGCCCCGAAAATTCTGATAATTAAATATTACTTTTAAATTATTTTAAATTAGGTGATATTTACTTTTTATCATTAAGTGACGAATGTGTATCGTTTCGTATTAAAATCTAGTTGTTATATTAAACGAATTATGTGTTAGTTATTTCGATTAATTGTTTTATTCTCGAGTCTCGTCTAGTTTAATTTATGTGTGCAGAGAACGAGTGTGTAGCGAGGCCCGGCCATTTGGCCAAGGGCCGAGTTCTTTTCTTGTTTCGGGCCGAATTGGTGTCTAGGAAGCCTGATAATTTGAGCCCAAGTTTATTAAAGCCTTAAACCCATTTAACTTAACACTTAGATGTTTAAATTAAGATTTTTCTAAACCTAATGCCTAATCCTACAATCAGCCGCAAGTGCTAGAGCACCTCCATCCATTATTTTTCTCCTCATTCATCCCTTCAAGCTGTAGAGCATCTCCATATTGTTCCTGCCCCATTCCGCCATCGAACTAGAAAGTTAGAAGGCCAGGCATAGTTGTTGTCGGTAAGATTCTCATCCCTTGTTCTTGCTGTTTCAGTCCTTCGATCGAGCAAACTCTAACCTGCTTTAGTTCGTCCTTGTAAACACGATTCGATCACAGAAGAGTAGTGAGCAGATTGAAGGCACCGAGCACTTCCATTCCAGTTTTGTTTTGAGCGCACCTTCGAGCAGAGGAAAGCAAGGGTAAGTCGTTGTTGGTTATTGCTCGCTCTTGTTGTTCTTTGTTGATTAATACCGGTCGGTTAGAGCCTCACCGGTTGTAATTCGTTTTCCTTGTGGTATGTTGGCATGGTAAATCAGGGAACGAACCAAGTCTAGTGCAATTCCCCGAGCAGAAAGTAAACCGAGCAGAAGGTTGATCGAGCAGAAAGTTCGCCGAGCAGATTCTGTCTGGCAGGTTCGTGCCTGTTTTTGGATAGGTTAGAGCCGGAATTTGAATTCCCGTCCTTCTCTAATATTTTAGTTCTCTGAGATAGCTTTCCGTCTCCGCCGACTGTTCGTTAATTGAGTTAACGGTTTGTGAGATACGACCCTTTTTGTAACTGACTGCAGTGCTGAAATACTGCACGAAATTGCCTGTTGCGGGCCAGTTTCGGGACCCTTCGGGGCAGAACCGGGCCGAACTTTATATAGACGGTTTGTAGGGTCTTAGGTATACTTTATGCTGTAAAAATTTGGTCTCATTTGGTGTACCGAGTGGAAAGTTACGGTCGTCTGATTTTACTTCAAATGGTGTTTTGGGTTATGTTGAAATTCGGGTTTTTGAAATTCTAGTTTTATCAATTTATGAGTCTTTCTTTTCGTGGGTTTATAGAGCTGTGTTTCGGGTTTAAGGACTGCATTTGTAAGTATCGGGTTGGGTCAAAACCATCTTGATTATAGCTAGACGTTTTATTTAACCGAGAAACGGAAACCGAACCTTAGGGTTCTTGTTTTCCTAAAACCGAATAGTTTTCTTAAATAAAAGACTAGATTAATGGTAAACATGTTTCTGAGGCTAAATGTGAATTTCGGGAATGTCGGGTGTTTCGGAAATAGACGGGTTGATGTCGGGTTTTAAAACGGGTCCTATTCTAATATGCTGAATTTTAACAAAATCTGTTTGCTGACTTCGGGTCTGTTTTTACCTCACTTAAAATACGTTTTTGGATTTTTGGCCCGTGGTGGGACCTTGATGTTTGAGTTAGCTTTTCAATGCCGCAACCCTCTCGTCAATCCGAATTACGGTTTAAAAGTTATAGCTAATTTAGTATGCTGCTGTTAGGAAAATGACCTGTGCGACATGCCTGTCTTGCAACACTGTTTTGAGACACTTAGAATCTGTTTTAGCCAGTGACCGTCTCACAGAGATATGTAGTTCTGGTTGTCTACTTTTCCTGGTAAAAATATGGGATAAATCTACTGCACAATTTAAGAGTTATAGCAGTTTCCGTGAGACCGACGGGTGCTGCCAGTTTTCTAAATTGAGTCCTTAGAACGGATTGTAATTCGGGTTTCATTTTTATGCTTTTAGGATCATCTAGGAATAACCGAGCAGCGCCTTAGAGTATTGAGGATCCTTTGGAGCTTACGTTTTCTCGAGGTGAGTATTCTCACCGTGTATTCAGTTTTAACGTTATACATGCATGACTTACGTGTTACATTACTTGCACCATATTTGCTATCTGAGTTATCTGTTATCTGAGTTATCTGTGATCTAGCATCTTGTGTTCTGAGTTTCTGAGTTCTGAGTTTCTGAGTTTTGAGTTAAACATTAAACATAATATATCTGACTTGACACCGAAGAGCACTGGTGTCAGACGTTTTGACTTGGCACCGAAGAGTACTGGTGCCAGGCCTTTTGACTCAACACCGAAGAGTACAGGTGTTGAGGTGGTGTGAGGCGGGTCGAGGTTGATCTCTCGCCCTAAGTCACACTAGCGCGCTATATAAATTAAAATCTGAGTAATAAAATCTGAGAAATAAATCTGAGTAATTAACCGAGTAGATTCTGACTAGGAGTACACCGATGTGCCCTCATGTGTTGTATGTTTTAATTGTTTGCATTTTGAGATTATTCACTCAGCTTCCCAGCTGACCCAAACTTTCCCCCACATTGTTTCAGGTACCAGCAAAGGAAAGGAGAAGGTGGACGGTTGACCGCTGTATCTTTTCATTACTGATGTGGACAGCATTTAATATTTTAAAACACTTTATTTTATTTAAACTATTTCCGCATTAAATACATTTTATATTAAACAATTATATTTGGGATTATTTAGGGGACCTTTTTTATTATAATATTGTACACAAAATTTTTAAAAATCTTGTAAATTTTAGGGTGTTACAAGTTGGTATCAGAGCTCTGACTTGAGGGATTTAGGTTCGCAAGGGGCGAACTTAAACTCAAGTTTGAGTATCGAGTTTTAAAACGAGAAAAGAGTCAAATATTTTTATGTGAAAACTTTCCACATCAAACATACAGCGTGTCACGTCGACCTCTCGCTTCCTACTGCCGGTAATATTTAAGAGTATCATTTAATTGAGATTTTGCTATATTCTAAGTATAGACGAGTAGCATATTCTGAGAATTTTCGGTTTATTTCCTGAGAGAATTACTTGTGGATTATATGGCTAAACATATATGTATATAGATATACGAATGCGAAGTTTAATAATTTTGAGTATAATTTAGAGCATAATTCTGAGTAAAATTCTGGTTTTAATTCCCAGTGTTTAATATATTTATGCATATACAAATACGCAAACTAGAGGAATTATAAGTTTTAATGAGAATAATAAAAGTTTCCAATTTAGAGGGACACCTAATAGAGTTGAAATGAGATGAGATTTTCTAATTCAGAGAAATTTTAACCAAAAGTGTGATAAATGAATACCAATTTGTAATATAAATTATCAAATGAGAAACATGCTTGAGTAAATGAGAAACGGAGAAGTTCCTAATATTAAAGAGAAGTAATAAATTTTGAAACTCGGAGAATATTAAAAGTTTTCATTTCGAAGAAAACACTTTATAGAAAGAGTTATTGAAGCTAGTAAATCAGAGATTAATAAATATTTAAATGAGGGTTTACCAGGTTGTGTAAGGAGAAATTATTAATTCAAGAAAATGAAAAATAATTACATTCGAGCTAAACGAGGAGATATCGAACTAAATTTTTGAGAAATACGTTTAATGAGATAATAAAATGAGTATTGCCAAAAGATACATTAATATGGAATTCCAAATTTGTGAAAGAATCTATAGAATGTATTAAAGAGAATTATTAAATAGTGTTAAAAGAGAAGTGATTATATTAAATTTATTAAATGAGAAATTAAAAAAAAATTCGTGAATACCATGAGTTGTAATAATTGAGAAAATTTCAGGTCGAAAAGTCAACAAATTAATATTTATTTAAGAATCATTAAATTGAAATAAAATGAGAAAACATTATGAGTAAGTGGTTTAAATAGTTGAGTGCAAGACGTCATGTGAATAACGAGTTCAGTGGGAGATTGTTAAGTTAACGCAGAGCTAATAAACGAGCTATATAAGTTTATTAGAATAATTAACCGAGAATGTTGAACTAGAAAATATTAATTGTCGTTCGAGACGGCAATAAATCGGATAAAATTTTGAGAAAGAGTAAATGTTATTCATAGGAAATGACAAATGAGATAACTAAGAGTAGAAGATAAAACGATATTCGCATTGTGAAAGTAACAAAGTGGAAATATTTCTATGAATCTGAGTTATCCGAGTATCGCGTATGAAACTAAATATACGCATGATTTCTGAGTAATGTTTATGAGGTTTTGAGTAACCACAACTGAGTGCATATCTGTATCTATCAGATATTGAAAGTAAACTTTTCTTTCTTCTGAGTGTGATTTGTTTGTGGATTATTTTTATATGTGGGAAGTTGTGAACTTCGGGATTGACTCGTGACCAAACAAAGGTAGGTGTCGAAACTAATAGAGGGCCCCTATTACTTTCCACACAGGACTTTTGGTTGGTTATGAGAAGATTTTGAGGGGAACGATGGACCAATGCTTGTTTCTGTGAAATTTATAGGGGTATCCTAATTGTTTGTGTGTTGATATGCTTGCTTATTTTAATATGGTAGAGAATGCCAGTTTTCAAACTCGAGGACGAGTTTATCTCCAAGTGGAGTTGAGTAGGGGTAAAAAGGGAAGTTGCCAAGAAATAATTATCATTATTTATGATTTAGAAGTACTATGAGTATGATGCATATGCATGAAATTTCTATTACCGAGATACATATATCTAATTGTAGAATCTATAAAAAGTAACTATATAATCGAGTAATTGAATTAATTCTATGATGTAACTATCAAGTTTATAAAATTGATAATCGGGACTAATGGAGAAATTAATAAACCAAGATTTATCGAGTTATGTGCAATTGTGGACAGAGACATGGTAAGTACTATGATTATATAATTAATGAGATCTGTGTACTTGTTCCAGTGTAATTATAGTGAGATAATGAGAAATTATTAAAAATTTGATTAATGAAAATTTACTAATGAGTTAAAAGAGAAAAGTTTTAATTAAAGTTGATAGATCGGAGCAATGAGAAGAGTTTATTTATGAGTAATTATTAAATTAGGATAAGAAGATCTATCAAATGAACTTATTGGATTGAGTAATATATTTTATTATTTAAAGTTATCAAATAATATACTTTATTATTATTAAATTATTGAACTAAAAATAGTTATTGAATCAAGTATATGAAGAATACAATAAGTGAATTCAACAATAAGATTTTATTGAATTAATGAGATTTTCTAAAAGATGAGAAGGTAGTAAATTTATGAATAATGAGTAAAAATATGGTCAAAATATTCAAGAGACATTTTGAAGTGTGCAAAATCAGTGAAGCGGACTAGTAAGTATCGTTACACTATATGTATGAGAAAATATCTATTAAGAATTATTGAGAAACCACTAAATGTAGTAGGAAGAGAACCTACTAAAGAGAATAAAATGACAAGATTGTTAATATGAGGCTAATTAGAGGGTTATTAAAATAAAATATATGCAAACCTAATAGAGTAAGGTAACGATAAATGGTTATAGGAGAGTTATTTTGAGAACCAATAACGTGGATTGAGAGAGAATTATCAGTCCAAGTACTATAAGTTAGTAAACTGGAACCCGCGAAGAATCATAAAAATGAGTAAAATGTGATTTATATCTAATATTATTACTAGTAAATATTAATACCTTCTGTGTTTATTCCTGAGTTTATTTCCGAGCAAGAATTCTGAGTTTGCTCTTGAGTTATATTTCCGAGTTTATTTCTGAGACAGATATCCGAGTTATACTCCTGGGATTTGTTTGGAGTTCATTTCCGAGTTAGACTTCTGAGTCATATTTCTAGATTATATTTCTGAGTTATATACCTGAGTATATGTGAATTATGTGCGATATGTACATCTCTTGTGAATAACTTTCTGTTTTTGTATTAGCTGATAACGGTGTAAACTACTAGATTGCCTCTTTGCCTTAAGCAAACTGGTGTCCCATAGGGGAGAGGACCTTTTTGGAGCCATTTCTAATATGGAATTGTCAATAATAAATTTTAAAATGTTGCAAATATGTATAAGTGATTATTATTTGATGGAGTTGTGCGGGAAGTTATGTCCCATATATTTATTGTTATCGCCATAAGAGGGTCGTGTGTGGTCATGGAGCTGGATTGAATGATCAAGTTCCACGCCGAGATCATCTAACATCATCAACAAATCCGTAGCAAATTCCAAGTGGAGTTGAATCGGAGATTCAACGCAACGTTAACCGTTAGGTACAACAACTGTGTCCAACTACGAGAGCAAGAAGACGCCTTCAGCAAAGTATCATGAATTTATTTGTGGTTATGGTCGTCATTTTTTTTTTAGACAAATCGAGATTCTTAGAGAACATTTTAATTTTTATTTCTTCCCGCCTTATTTTTTTGCGCCGTTAGAGACGGAAGATTTTATGAGCAGTTGCAAGAGTTGGAGCTTATTATGATCGGGTAAGTCGCCCTGAAGAGTTTCATTCTATTCTTCACCTTTGTTGAGTTCCTAATTTCATAACCTTAGCGTTTTCTTCTATTGCGGACGTGGGTCGTCGACGAACCTGAGATTTAAACATGAGATTGTTACCCTGAGCTTTTTTTTTCCGAGCCATGACTTCGGGGACGAAGTCTATTTTAAGTGGAGTTGAATTGTAACGCCCCGAAAATTCTGATAATTAAATATTACTTTTAAATTAGGTGATATTTACTTTTTATCATTAAGTGACGAATGTGTATCGTTTCGTATTAAAATCTAGTTGTTATATTAAACGAATTATGTGTTAGTT
This sequence comes from Calendula officinalis, assembly GCA_963853835.1. NCBI lineage: Eukaryota > Viridiplantae > Streptophyta > Magnoliopsida > Asterales > Asteraceae > Calendula > Calendula officinalis. Next base: position 30,872,585 of record OY970821.1, on the reverse strand, counting down.
ATTTCGATTAATTGTTTTATTCTCGAGTCCCGTCTAGTTTAATTTATGTGTGCAGAGAACGAGTGTGTAGCGAGGCCCGGCCATTTGGCCAAGGGCCGAGTTCTTTTCTTGTTTCGGGCCGATTTGGTGTCTAGGAAGCCTGATAATTTGAGCCCAAGTTTATTAAAGCCTTAAACCCATTTAACTTAACACTTAGATGTTTAAATTAAGATTTTTCTAAACCTAATGCCTAATCCTACAATCAGCCGCAAGTGCTAGAGCACCTCCATCCATTATTTTTCTCCTCATTCGTCCCTTCAAGCTGTAGAGCATCTCCATATTGTTCCTGCCCCATTCCGCCATCGAACTAGAAAGTTAGAAGGCCAGGCATAGTTGTTGTCGGTAAGATTCTCATCCCTTGTTCTTGCTGTTTCAGTCCTTCGATCGAGCAAACTCTAACCTGCTTTAGTTCGTCCTTGTAAACACGATTCGATCACAGAAGAGTAGTGAGCAGATTGAAGGCACCGAGCACTTCCATTCCAGTTTTGTTTTGAGCGCACCTTCGAGCAGAGGAAAGCAAGGGTAAGTCGTTGTTGGTTATTGCTCGCTCTTGTTGTTCTTTGTTGATTAATACCGGTCGGTTAGAGCCTCACCGGTTGTAATTCGTTTTCCTTGTGGTATGTTGGCATGGCAAATCAGGGAACGAACCAAGTCTAGTGCAATTCCCCGAGCAGAAAGTAAACCGAGCAGAAGGTTGATCGAGCAGAAAGTTCGCCGAGCAGATTCTGTCTGGCAGGTTCGTGCCTGTTTTTGGATAGGTTAGAGCCGGAATTTGAATTCCCGTCCTTCTCTAATGTTTTAGTTCTCTGAGATAGCTTTCCGTCTCCGCCGACTGTTCGTTAATTGAGTTAACGGTTTGTGAGATACGACCCTTTTTGTAACTGACTGCAGTGCTGAAATACTGCACGAAATTGCCTGTTGCGGGCCTGTTTCGGGACCCTTCGGGGCAGAACCGGGCCGAACTTTATATAGACGGCTTGTAGGGTCTTAGGTATACTTTATGCTGTAAAAATTTGGTCTCATTTGGTGTACCGAGTGGAAAGTTACGGTTGTCTGATTTTACTTCAAATGGTGTTTTGGGTTATGTCGAAATTCGGGTTTTTGAAATTCTAGTTTTATCAATTTATGAGTCTTTATTTTCGTGGGTTTATAGAGCTGTGTTTCGGGTTTAAGGACTGCATTTGTAAGTATCGGGTTGGGTCAAAACCATCTTGATTATAGCTAGACGTTTTATTTAACCGAGAAACGGAAACCGAACCTTAGGGTTCTTGTTTTCCTAAAACCGAATAGTTTTCTTAAATAAAAGACTAGATTAATGGTAAACATGTTTCTGAGGCTAAATGTGAATTTCGAGAATGTCGGGTGTTTCGGAAATAGACGGGTTGATGTCGGGTTTTAAAACGGGTCCTATTCTAATATGCTGAATTTTAACAAAATCTGTTTGCTGACTTCGGGTCTGTTTTTACCTCACTTAAATACGTTTTTGGATTTTTGGCCCGTGCAGGGACCTTGATTTTTGAGTTATCTTTTCAATGCCGCAACCCTCTCCTCAATCCGAATTACGGTTTAAAAGTTATAGCTAATTTAGTATGCTGCTGTTAGGAAAATGACCTGTGTGACATGCCTGTCTTGCAACACTGTTTTGAGACACTTAGAATCTGTTTTATCCAGTGACCGTCTCACAGAGATATGTAGTTCTGGTTGTCTACTTTTCCTGGTAAAAATATGGGATAAATCTACTGCACAGTTTAAGAGTTATAGCAGTTTCCGTGAGACCGACGGGTGCTGCCAGTTTTCTAAATTGAGTCCTTAGAACGGATTGTAATTCAGGTTTCATTTTTATGCTTTTAGGATCATCTAGGAATAACCGAGCAGCGCCTTAGAGTATTGAGGATCCTTTGGAGCTTACGTTTTCTCGAGGTGAGTATTCTCACCGTTTTAACGTTATACATGCATGACTTACGTGTTACATTACTTGCACCATATTTGCTATCTGAGTTATCTGTTATCTGAGTTATCTGTGATCTAGCATCTTGTGTTATGAGTTTCTGAGTTCTGAGTTTCTGAGTTTTGAGTTAAACATTAAACATAATATATCTGACTTGACACCGAAGAGCACTGGTGTCAGACGTTTTGACTTGGCACCGAAGAGTACTGGTGCCAGGCCTTTTGACTCAACACCGAAGAGTACATGTGTTGAGGTGGTGTGAGGCAGGTCGAGGTTGATCTCTCGCCCCAAGTCACACTAGCGCGCTATATAAATTAAAATCTGAGTAATAAAATCTGAGAAATAAATCTGAGTAATTAACCGAGTAGATTCTGACTAGGAGTACACCGATGTGCCCCCATGTGTTGTATGTTTTAATTGTTTGCATTTTGAGATTATTCACTCAGCTTCCCAGCTGACCCAAACTTTCCCCCACATTGTTTCAGGTACCAGCAAAGGAAAGGAGAAGGTGGACGGTTGACCGCTGTATCTTTTCATTACTGATGTGGACAACATTTAATATTTTAAAACACTTTATTTTATTTAAACTATTTCCGCAGTAAATACATTTTATATTAAACAATTATATTTGGGATTATATAGGGGACCTTTTTGATTAAAATATTGTACACAAAATTTTTAAAAATCTTGTAAATTTTAGGGGTGTTACATTTTGGCCGTTCGACTTTAATTGACTTTTGACCCGTTCAACCAACTTCGTGGCAAAACGGGCAGGGTGGACAACGAGTCAAAATTCGTTGAAATAAGTTGGATGAGGTTCACGCAATAGTAATAGTCAATATGTTTATTTTCAAAATCACCAACTTTTTATTGTTTTATTTTATAGATTTCTTGCATTTTTAATTTTTTTTTTTTTTTTTTTTGTGTGTGTTTGTGCAGGTTCAGGTGGTCTTTGCAATCTCAACAGTTTTAGAACATAATTGAAATTGGGATTTTCGATTTTTTGGTGTGTGTGCACCAATATTTTAATGAGTATGAAGCTATATATTAATGGCTAGGGCGAGTCAACACCTCTGCAAAATTTGTGTTTAAACATTTATGTATTAATGTTTGCACCTCAATTCTAAAGGTGTAAAAGATAGCTCAGTATTAAATCATCATCACCAAACGCTTTGAGCAATTTTTATAGTTGATATTTCTTCCTATTCTTGTCAAATATGAAAAATATCAACTATAAAAAATTATACACTGCCCAAACAATTCAAGCAATCTCAATTCATTCTGACACTAAAAATAATTTGCGGCAATGTTTCCTAGATTACAAGACTAATGAGACAATACAATATTAATCTATATCACGATTACACCTATTTTTGTTTAGAAATAACATCTTAAAATCTACATCTTTAATATTAATGTTGGAAATGCATATGTAATAATCCTGACAGTTAGGAATGGCAATTATACCCAATATTTGCAGTATATGGTTTATGGCAGTGTCATACTACCACTAAAAGACCGGTTTCTCACATGGTTAACAGTTAGGAAGGTATTATATTGAGATCATAATGACAACTTCACCAACTCAACGACAAATGTCATATACAAATAAGTTTAATTTCGTCAGTAAGTTCTTTTATGGATTATTCATGTATAACATAACATTTATTTATCATTTCAATAATAATTGACTATATAATTTTCTACATTATTCTCATTGTTATGCATTTTATATCTTGAAGCATGCCCGCCCATCCGGGCGGGCTTTGAATCTAGTTAAATATAAATTATAATATCTTCATAGTTAAAATAGCAAAACTCTTTAAGGTGTTTAAATTCATCTTAAAAGATAGTCAAATAAATAGATTAAAGATTATATTTGTTTGATTATCCGCATAATAACATTAGAAAATAAATAGAAGATAAAAATTGTCATTAGTGAATTTCCAGTGAGATCCCACCTTTTCTTCCTCGCCTTGTCATTTCACAATAGCTTCTAAAATTCTTTAAAATTAATATAAATCAAAATTGGCCAATCATGTACTTGTGAACAGTATTTCAGAAACATAGATGCACTCCTATCAATGTGGAAAATATACCGGATTAGTCAATTCGACTTGAAATTGTTAAGTCGTTCATAACTGTTTAGTTAAACTAAGAATCAAACCTTCTAGTTTCCTTTTGCGGCGCGTGTTTCCTTTCAAGATTCATCGATTAGAATCCTATTTTTTTATATAGCTTATGATTTTTTCTTTCGTTATAGTTAAAACCAACTATTGCCCTTATCCAAATTCTCTTGTTTTCATCTAAATCTTACCGAGGATTCTCTCTAAAGAAAAGGGATTCTAAATAGAATTCTTATTCTTTTTTTTGTTTCGAATTTTTATTTTGAATTCTATTTATTAGAAATTCTAAATTGGTCGATATTGAAATATATTTGTATTATATTTTGTATTTGATTATCTTTATTTATATAATCTATTTCATTTTTTTTATGAATATGTCCATTCGTCTATTTTTTATTAGTGGTTTGGAGAAGGAAAGCCTAGTTTACGTTGTTGACAATGTTTACAATGAAACTTAGCATTAGCAAAGATATTCGTTTTCAAACTGCACAAATACCGCACAATACCGATGTAAATTACTATTAGATTTGAATTTGATTGGGGTTGGGTTAGCTCGGAGTTTTTAATCAGACTCGTGTCATGATACAAAATTCACTAGAATTGGGTATACCAAAGAAGGGTAGTATAATTAACTCATTGGTTGATTTCGGATAGGAAAAGAGGAAAATTCCATATGAATTTGATTTTACTACGAAGAATAATGAAGAAAAGTTAGTTTGTTTATCCACAACCGGAAAAAGATCAATTGGGTCCATTGGAATGAAATGTGTTTTTGCTTTTACTTCGATATTCTACTTTAAATGATCCCCATGAATGGGCTTATACGAACATGAATGGGCTTATACGAACGATTGTCTTTTGATGAAGCAATCAGCCAGTTAAAACAATAAGGAGGAAATTCAAATAAAAAATGATACAATTTTTTGTATTTGAATATTCATTTTTTTAGGGCTCTAGGGCTATACGGACTCGAACCGTAGACCTTCTCGGTAAAACAGATCAAACTTATTATTATCAAAATGATATGAACTGTTTCAAAGACCTCCTTTTAACTCAGTGGTAGAGTAATCCCATGGTAAGGCGTAAGCCCTCGGTTCCAATCCAATAAGCGGTCTTCTTTTTTCAGTCGTAGTATTCATATGAAGAATATCATAAATAGTAATAACAAAGTTAATATAGTAATAAAAAAAACACATAAAAAAATGGACATTTTAAGAGTTATTATTGTACTGTTGATAAATAAGAAGACTGGTAAGCCACGTGTAGTAATTATATTTATCACAAATGGTTATAAGTCATATCTTGAATGACCAAATATTCCTATTTTCAATTAGGCCGATGAAATACATTTTAAGATTAGAAATAAAAAAAAGAAAAATAAGTGGACCTGACCCATTGAATCATGACTATATCCATTGTTCTGATATTAAAATTTAATAGAGATGAAAGTGGAACCAGTTGACCCCCTTTTTATTTCTTTTCTTTGGACTACGCAAGAATTTGTCGATATTTCGAATTCAATCGTCTTGTTCCTAGATGTTCTATAGAAATAAATTTGCACTTCGTTCCTCCACAGAGAACCTTTTATTCTAAGTCACAAGATAAGAAAAATTTTCACTATCTTTCTTTGATTGTAGGATCAAGATTCTTCTATATCTATATAATATTTATATTCTATATATTTCTATTTAGATTTATAGCAATCAGTCACGGTTTTATGTACCAAAAATTTCCATTTCGTTGCATCCAATAGTTTTGTTTCGTCAATCGTATGAAGACTGGATGCGAGATAAATACTCTCATTTCCAGTCTCCTATTTCTTTTCTTGAATATGGGTATTGTATTGAGTAGTGAAATGAAGTCAAAAATTGGAAACTCTCTCTTTTCTAACTTTTCTAACAGAGAACAAGAAATAGAAAAAGATTAGTACTTTAGTATACATAAAAGTTATAATATAAAGAGAGTTCTTTCTCTTAATCTCCTGAACAAGACCTAAGAATCCATTTAGTTGATGGAAGAAGAGGGGAGCAGGTATGAGGATCAACCGGTAGTGGGCGCTTGGATTGCTTTTCCTTGAACAGTTCTTTCAAAAAAACGAATCTATCTGATTCATGAGTCATAAGAAGACAATTCATGATTCAGATGTTTAATAATAATAATAAGATAATTAAGAAGGAATAATAAAATTGAATTCATGGATTTACCTGGGTGGTCAATTTATGGGCCAATAAAGGATTTTTATCTTCGAAACCCATTGGAAGGGGTAGTGCACGAGAAAAAAATCATGCAGAAATGATCGACTCTTTGGATGCCCCAAAAATACTATGAGGTGTTCGGAAATGGTCAAAGTAGTTGAATAGGAGGATTACGATGACTATTTAATTTGGGACGAAGGAATACAACTAAATAAACTAATAAATAATTAATGTTATGTAAAAAAAACTACTTTAATTGTTTTTATTAACAAAAACTAAATAAATAAATCATACTTCGTACTATATAAGGTGAAAAGTGAATTATACAAAAGTTCAACGGTTATAAAATATAAACTATAAAAGTTTAATAACTAATAATATGAATTATAAAGATTTAAATGGAAATGTTTTTAGTAACAAAGTTACATAAAATATTTTTAGATAGGAATTAAATATAAATTATAATAGTATCTTCATAGTTAAAATAGCAAAACTCTTTAAGGTGTTTAAATTCATCTTAAAAGAGAGTCAAATAAATAGATTAAAGATTATATTTGTTTGATTATTCGCATAATAACATTAGAAAATAAATAGAAGATAAAAATTGTTATTAGTGAATTTCTAGTGGTGAGATCCCACCTTTTCTTCCTCACCTTGTCATTTCACAATAATTTCTAAATTCTTTAAAATTAATATAAATCAAAATTGGCCAATCATGTACTTGTGAACAGTATTTTTAGAATGTCTATTGTATAATAGATACAATTCCATTTTATGCTATAAACTAGATTATATATTAGTATAACAACCTATTTAATATTAAAGAAATTGCAATATTAGTCTCCCTTACACGATGTTGACAAAAACAAATACAATCTTAAAACGTTGACTCAGATGTTAATATAGAAAATGCCAACTACTTGCTTTTATAAAATGTATTACACTTTTATAGAATTAACTAATACCAATTTAAAACCAAAACAATAATTCAGTTCTTCTCCAAACCAATTAAAAAACCTAAAAACTAAAGACAAATATTTCAATCCAAATAAAAAATTGGATAATTTGTTTATGTTCAAATAACCCTAGTTATTTACGTTGGTGATGAAGGAAAAGTGCATGCATAGGTTTCTGCGAGAATTATTAATAACATAACAAAACAGCAATGATGAACCACATGAGGGTTTTTTTATTTTATTTTTTTTACTTTTTCTTTTAACTTTCTTTTAGACATTTTCATGTCGTCTTTGACATTTGTGTTAGGCAGGTTGTTTTTTTTTTTTTTTGTCTTTTTAATTAAACCGTCATATTTGAATTTTGCTTTTTTTAAACTAAAGTTTTAATATTTTTGACATTTAGGTTATTAATATTTACATTTTAACCTCATTTGTTTTAACATGTTAGATTTTGTCCAAAAATTATAGTATGTACGAATATTAGTAATATAACATTTACCATCTTATTTTTACAACTCAAATTATTTATAGTATTCAAATTATTAAGAATACGAACTTACGATTGTACGAATATCAATATACATTATTTTGAGTATCATATAAAATATGTTTGAATGGATAACAAATAACTTTTGGAAAAATAAAAAAGTAGTAAGAGATTTGAAGAAGTAAGAGTCTCCACATTATCAAAAAGATTAATTTTTATCAACATAGAGTAATTTCATTTCAAATGATAATAATGCCCTTGATGAAACAGGTGATATTTAAAATGTTATACTAAGTAAAAGAAAAGGAAGGGCATAATTATCATTTATGATAAAATTGCTTTATGTAAATAAAAATTACTCTGTAAAAATCACCCCTAATAAAAAACTAAAATCACATTTGCTATAAGTTATTTTCTTAATTAGGAAAAATCTACTCCTTAATAATAAAAAATAACCTCAAACGACGACTTATTTACTTGCATCTATAAAACAACATTATATATCACAATCGCTTGCAAAAATTACTTTGCAAAGTTCATGATTAATACAATAATGTATTGTAACAAGATGTTTTTTTTCATCTCAAACTCTCTTTTATTACATAATTGATTACCCAAAAATTAATAACAATTCCAACATTTCAATTTCATACCATTTCCTTCAATTCATCAACTTTATTTCTATTCTATCAACGGAACAATAATAATTCCAACATTTTAAACCATTTCTTTCTATTAATCAACGTTTATGAAATCCGACATAAAGTTTCATACACTCAAAAATAAATCAAAAATAGATCCTTTTTCTGATTATTGATAAAATCATTCATCTTTTGGAGACAAATCACCCTTGCTTTTACCTCTTTTCATTTTTGCTTTAAATCGAGACTTTAATATAAGTGTTTGCACTGTATTTGCAAAATTCCCAACAGCCATTATTATCAAAAGCATCCCACACGTCACCACCTGCCCAACACAAATTCAAATTCACCAAATGGATACGGGTCGACCCGTAACAGAAGCAGGTCAAAAAGTTATTGAGAAATTTATTACCTGCCATTCAGAAACAACACCATCCACTGCAGTTTTTAACAATAGCACACCAACATATGCTTCAAATGCCTGAAAATCAAGAAAATCAAGAAAATAAACATATATATTTTCTAATCATAATTAAATTTACAATTTTAAAAAAAAAAATGGAATAAAAAATTACCTGCAAGATAAAGAGTATGGGCAGTAACAACCATAATTGACCTTTTACTCCAGCAGTTTCACCCCACACAACATCCATTCTTCTCGACTACAAACAAAACAAACACTCAATAAATAACCAACCAAAATTAAATTTATTTAAATTCATTTAAATTTATTAAATTAATATCACCTTTCCCAGTGCAATACGTGTATAAAGCCTCTGTCTTTGGTATCTGTTTTGTAAAAGCATTGCTACTCCTTGCATAATTGCCCATCTTAAAAATAATTGTATACCTTTCTGCAAACGGGTCAAATGCAAAAATCAACATTCTGTAATTAAACCCTAAAACTTTATAGTTTATATAAATATAAGTAAATAATATTATAACCTGCTTTTGGGCACAATTAGGTTGTCTTTCTATTTCCCATGTGAGACTAATGAGTGCCATCCCCATAGCACAATAGTGATGGTATATCCACCTGCACAATAAAAAATCTTAAACATTTAGTTATTTAATACATATTATATTAATAAAACATTAATTAAATTAGAATTACCATGGACGTATATCACTTCCATTAACTCTCAAAATATTTTCTCTTAAAGCTAGCCCTGTGTAGAGAAACAGCAACCATGCCTGAAAAGGGCACGCTCTTGTAACAAAGTTTATTTATTAAAATATGATAATTACGGATTAAAAAAAATATATGTACCTGGTAAAGCTGAACAGGTAATGCAGGAAAACATCCATCCCAAATTTGAGACCTTAAAACCAGTAACAATGATGGGAAAAATAAAAACAGATATGCAGTTCTATCCTGCAAAAATACCATACAAATATACGGTCAGATTAAAAGGCATATTGAACATGTATATTATCTAATTAGGAGAAGTGAATCGTATGCTTAATGTTAAATAACATGAAAAGCTTAAGATAATAATATGAATGTAAAACATACCCTGAAACTATAGTATTCCTCCTTCACTTTTAATTGAATATCCTTTCTGTTAGCACGAACATTTATTGGACCAAGAAACATCCTCAAAAATCTTCCTGTAATCCAATCCAACAACACTCCATCAACAAATTAAACTCAAAAAACCTAATTAGATTGTGAATTCAGATGATATATATTCAATTAGCACCAATTCTTCATAATTCAAATCAAAAACTTTTATGTAGTAACCTTTTCCTTCAAGGGAGGTTTAGATTCATAAAAATTAAGGCTTTTTATACCAATAGTATTAACCAAAAGAGGTTAAATAATAATAATAATCACACAAAAAAGCCAGATTCTAGAAGAAGAAACTTAGCAAAGGATTGTTTAACTAATAATAGTAATTAGTAAAGCACCATGTGATTTGCAGGGAAGAAAAGTGGCTGCATCTCCTTCACTCAATGTATAACTTGCTCTACTTAGCTCTTCAAGCAACTGTAAGCAAGCAAAGCAAAAATCACATAATGAAACATAAAAACAAAATATATTTCAATTGCAACAAAAGCATAATATCAATCATGCAATTTTGAATCTGAGTGAGCGATATCACCATAGCCTTACCTTTTCTGCATGTTTGGAATCTAAATTTCCTTTCTTAACAGAAGAAGTAATGAACGGACGAAGCATTTTGATATTTGAATCAAGAGCTAGGGCTCGTTGTCGTACCGATGCATCCTCCTGTGAATTTCTAGAAATTAAGATCGAAGCTGATTCCTGCAACTCTTTACTTTGTTCCACAAGCCTAGAAACTTCTTCAACGGCGTTTCTCTCCGGTAAGCTATTATCACCGCCGGCCGCGGCGGTGGAGTCGCCCATATCGAACGGATCGATAGATTGATGATAATATACCCAATTTCTACTTAACCAAATCGTTTAGTGAGTGAATAATTAAATTATAGGTTAATAGGTATGTGATTATTTTGTTGTTGTGCTAATGAAATACAGTAAATAAGAGTGGAAGCACAATAAATGAGAGAGAATGGGGAAGAGGCGGTTTCCGGCGAGGAAACGGAGTCGGGTGGGATTTCTTTTCATAAATAGGCTTTATCGGAGTACATTTTTCACAAATAGGCTTGATTTTTTTTCGTTTTCAAAAATATGCTTTCCTGGGTCCCCGAGGCCGGCTTTCCCATTAAAGCATGATTCCTGGAGGCCGGCTTTGGGTTGTTTGACGTGACATCTGGATCGGAGTACTCCCCGAGGCCGGCTTCTGAAAGAATGCCTCCCCGAGGCCGGCTTCAGGCAACACACTCTCTGTCATTTCTTTTCATTTTGAATTGACTAATCAATATCTCAAATATGTTAAGAATATCTATCTAAATCGTACACTTGAATACTACACCTACTCTATCACCATTTCTTTATCTTCAAACACAGCAAATCTCTCCTCAGCCGGACCTCCGCTACACATAACCATCTTTTCCGGCAATTGTTCTTCTTCTCCGGTGAACGACCTCCAGCAAACAAACACCGACAAATCAGTCACCTCCGATAACCCACCTCCGTCGCTACTCCGACACCTCCGCCACTCTCCGCCGCTTGTCATCTTCTCCGGCGACTTCAGATTACCCGACCTACACCGTTATCCTTCTTCTCCGTCACCGAGCACCCACTTCCCCTTTAAACATATAAAAAAAAATACACTCCAAAAAATAATACACTCCATTCTTTGTGAAGCCGGCCTCGGGGAGGCATTTTTTGTGAAGCCGGCCTCGGGGAGTACATAAATTCAGTTGTCACGTCAGACTACACAAAGCCGGCCTCCAGGAGTCATGTTTTAATGGGAAAGCCGGCCTCGGGGACCCAGGAAAGCCTATTTTTGAAAACGAAAAAAAAGGAGCCTATTTGTGAAAATATAGCTCCGATGAAGCCTATTTATGAAAAAAAAAATCGTCAGGTGGCGGCTACTTTAATGCCGACGGTGGAATTGGGGGTCTTGGCTTGTTCCGGTTATTCTAGTATTCGCAACCACGTGCACCTCAGGTTCCTTTTATACAATTTTCCTCCACATATATATTTCAAATTAAATTAAAATTATTGTAAACCAATTAGCTCAAACTAGTAGAATCAATCTAACATTCGCATTAGACATGCTTGTATTACAATATAGTACAAGAGATTCATAAGACAGAAGAGATACAAGTGATACAAAGGAGAGAACACCCATATATATAGGGTAGTTAATGGTCATAGACTTTATGTACATAAAGTCTAGTTATGGAGGTGTTTAACTACTACATAATGTCTACTTATGGAGGTGTTGAATATAATCAACCACCATCAATATGAGTTACAACACTCCCCATTGGTTGCTTAGATTAACGTCGAACCATAGTTGTATTTCTTCGTCTTGTATCTTCAGACAATTCATCAGTCATTCGCCTCGTTAAAACCTTGTTGGAGAAAAACCATTTGGGACAAAAACTCTGATCAAAGGACAAAAGAGTGCAATCTGGATGTCTTGTGTGAGGTAAGGAACCATATACAGTGTGCCTCATTAAAACCTTGTTTAGAGAAAACCCAGTGGGACAAAAACTCTAACGAATGACAAAAGAGTGCACGATGGTTAATAAGTATTGTATCTTCAGACAATCCATAAAGCATTCGCCTCGTTAAAACCTTGTTGGAGAAAACCCTTTGGGACAAAAAAAACTCCAACTGAAGGACAAAAGAGTACGATCAGGATGTCTTGAGACATAGAAGGAACCATATATGGTGTGCCTCATTAAAACCTTGTTTAGAGAAAACCCAGTGGGACAAAAACTCTAACGAAGGACAAAAGAGTGCACAATGGTTAAAAAGTATACAACTGGATACTCCCCCTGACTTCAACAGTTCTTAGTGAGAATAGGGTACTGTTAGTGTCTCATTAAAAACTTTTTCAAGGTAAACCCAATGGGACAAAACACTTGAACTAAAGGGAAAAGAGTACACAAGCATTCTCCGGGATGCTCCCCATCACATGCACTCAACAGGGTGCAAAGCATACGTCAGGATGCAATTATTATTCTCACTCAATATGGTGCAAAACATACGTCATGATGCAATCATTATCCGCACTCAACATGATGCAAAGCATACATCAGGATGCAATCATTATCTGCACTCAACAGAGTGCAAGGCATACATCAGGATGCAGTCGTTATTCGTACACAACTAGGTGCATGATATATGTCATTTATGTAGCCCAGAGACTTTCTAAGTCAAATAGTTTTGACATGTTTTGGAAAGAATACTTCGACAGTGACTTGGTGAACAAGTATGCATGATTCTTATTTGATCCAATATGTTGCACTTCAATCTTTTGAAGTGCTTGTTGTTCATGTGTAAAGAACAATTTCAGCGATATGTGTTTAGTGTTATCCCCTTTTGATGTAACCATGTTTCGCTCAATCGATAACAACGGTGTTATCTTCATATATGACAGCTGGTTAATTGGGATCATAAGCTAAACCACATTTACTTCGAATATGGCCACTTACAACTCAAAGCCGTACACTATCTCTAGTCGCCTCAACGAGCGTGAGTAGTTCAGAGTGATTTGTCGAAGTACCAACTAGAGTCCATTAACAAGACCTCTAGGATCTCGCTGCATTCCCTATGGTAAAGACATAACCAGATTGGGAACGTCCCTTTTGCAGGTCTGATAAGTAAACTGCATCGGCATAGCCGATAAGGGTCGCGTTGTCTTGAGTATCAATCACACTTGATCCACTCGATTACGCTTAGGGATAGATTAAGCCCATATCCTTACTACCTTTAAAGTAATGGAAGATGTCTTTAGTACCATTTCAATGGTGGCGTGTTGGCGCATTGCTATGCCTAGTCATGCATATCACAATAAATAAAATGTCCGGTCTAGTACATTGGACCAAGTACAATATTGCGCTTATTGCACTCAAAGATGAACACACATGGATCAATATCTCATCATCATCATCCTCATCATCCTCATTTGGATGGAATTGGTCCCTTTCAATGCTAGATAATGAATGACCATGGGAGTAGATGGACGTTTTTGGGTCATGGTAACTAAAGCGTCTTAACACCTTTACGGTGTAATTCTCTTGATTGAGGAAAACCCCATCTTTACGGTCCTCGATCTACAGGCCGAGGCAATGCCGTATTTTCCCATGATCTTTCATCTCGACTTCCTTCTTCAGGATTTCAGCAGTTTCAAACAACTCGTTCGAGGATCATATGAGATTCAAATGATCTACATAGACTGCGATAACAACATATCCTGACGTGGATATCTTTATAAACACGCATGGGCATATCTCAATATTCAAATATCCCAGTCTGATCAAGTACTTACTTAGACGGTTATACCACATCCGTCTGAATTGTTTTAATTTATAAAGTGATTGTCTCAGTCATATCGAGAACGTGTTCCGTGGTCTAGAACTACTTGATTCAGGCAACTAGAGTCCATCAGGGACTTTCATATGTATCTCTTTGTCAAGACCCCAACAGGGATAGGTTGTGACCACATCCATAAGCTGCAAATTCAGTTTTCCGGAAACTACTAAACTAATTAAGTAGTGGAACGTTATAACGCCCATTACGGGAGAATACATCTCCTTGTAATCAATACCAGGGCGTTTGAGAGAAGCCTAGCGCCACGAGGCGAGCTGTGTATCATACAATCTCATTATTCTCATTACGCTTCCTTACGAATACCGATTTATAATCAGTTGGTTTAACATTAGGTGGTGTTGGAGCAACAGGTCCAAACACTCATCATTTCAGTAAGGAATCCAATTTTACCTGGATTGTGTGTTTCCATAGACCAGTCCATTGTACTCAACTATAGTACATGGTTCCATGTCATCATTGCTCATAATGTCAGTGGCCACTGCGTATATGAACAAATTATCGATAACAGTTTCGTTTTGCTTCAAAATATCGTCTAAGCTAGCATACTTGAAAGATATTTTGAGATTAACGGGATGATGAGAAATTGGTGTTTCATCATGAACACGCTTCTCCGATACACTCCCGTGATCCTTAATGATCTGGTGTGGCAAAACATATACAACAGAATTTCTCCTCCTTTAAGGCAGAACATCCTTGGAACCGAACCGGTCTTCCTCTTTTATCGGGAAGAGCGGCGGACTGGACAGCCAATGGTAGCGTCCTTTGCACGGTGGGTTCGACCGATACAATATGTTCAAACGGAACATGGCGTCTCACAAGGACGTCTATCCTTGCAGGCACATATGCAGCGGGTATATTTGATCTCGTGACATTTGTTAAGTCATTAAATGTGTCTGGTAGCTGATTTGCAACATTTTGTAGACTTAGAACTTTTTGCACATCCTTATCACTATGTGCAAACGGGGGATCCATATGAGACAAATTGGGTACATGCCACGTTCTTTCATGGCCTATTGTTGATTTACTTTACCTCGCCTCACCGCCTTAACCTTTCTTTTGCACGTCGTTCCTTATCAACGTTAACGTGCAAATCTCCCCCTAACGACGGGAAGATCGTCTCATCAATATCACAATTCGCATGTATAGCGTTAAAGAGATCGCCTGTCAAGGGCTCTAAATAGAGTATAATGGATGGAGATTAATAATCAACATATATTCTACATCGTTTCTGAGGTCCAAATTTCGAACGCCCTGGAAGTTCAATTGGAACATTGACCAAGCACCCAAACATGCGTAAATATGAGACGTCGGGCTCATATACAGTTACCAGCTGGTACGCACGAAGTTATTGGGTGCCATGGGCCTCAGACGGACCAATGCATCAGTGTGCAATATCGCATAACCATATATAAAATGGGGCGTTTTGGTGCGCATAACCAAAGTTCTTGCAATTATTTGTATTCGTTTGATAAACGATTCCGCAAGATTAATTTGAGAATGAACGTACACAACAGGGTGTTCAATATCAAGGCCCAATGTTATGCAATAATCATCGAACATTTTCGATGTAAACTCACCGACATTATCAAGTCTAACTGACTTTATTGGATAATTCGGATGATTAGCCCTCAACTTAATGATATGGGCTAGGAGTTTAGGAAATGTTTCATTCCTTGTGGACAACAAAGCTACTTGTGACCATCATTGTTGATTCATCAATCAATATATCCTGAAATTTTTAAATGGTACGCATGTTGGTTGGATAAGTCCACAAATTTCCCCATGAATTCTCTCAAGAAAACGGGATATCACTTTTGTAGATTATACATAAAGTGGTTTGAGATGTGTCTTTACAATCGAGCATGTTTGGCATAGGCTTTTCGAATTAATCATGAAATTAATTCCTTCAAGAGGATGCCCATGAGATGCATTCATAGTTCGAAGCATCGTATTTTGACCCGGGTGTCCCAGCCGGTCATGCCATAACGTAAAAGTTCCATCATCAACAGGGGCTCGACGAATGATTAGATTGCTTTCAATGGTTTAGATCGTAGTGAAGTACAAACCATTTGACAAACATCTCAACTTCTCCAATATACACTTTTGGTCATATTTATCGGAGGTAACGTAAAGGCATTCAATACCCTTTTCTCGAGCAGTTTCGAGATGAAAACATGTTTTCTCGAATATCCTTAAAACTCAACAAGTTACGACTGGAACTTGGATAATATAAGGCTTCATTTATGGTTAAAATAATACCATTTGACAACATATATTGGGCTATACCAAAGCCAAGGGTCGACGGGCCCGAGATGCTTGTCAATGAAGTTACTTTGAGGCTTAAAGTTGATCAAATAATCTATATGTTTTATGGAAATGTGGGTTATACCACAATCAACCAGACAATCAACTCACCCAATATTGATGCCTCAAAGTAATAATAATTTAAAGTTGGTCACACGCATTGTTTAATTTCATAAGGAAGAAAACAACTTTAAATTATCTCGAGAAACATAATCAATGTAAACAAACCATAGTCCAAAAGATAACCATTATTCAAATGGAAAATCATAATCCAAAAAAAACATAATCAAGGAGCTAAACAATAGCTCTAATATTCCATTTGAGCCAAAACATCGGTGGTCTCAAAGAATTCATGTTTATTTGATATTTTCCTACAACGGGAAGGAGAAATATTGGATATAATTATCATATAAAATGATAGTATATATGCTTATGGTTTGTATGAGCATAAATTGTGTGTCAAATCAGCAGGTTCAAAAAACACAAGTGCGAATGAGTTCTCATTTATCGAGCGACAGGTCGATTGATAGACACCGATTCGTCATAAGTATATAAACACATACATGGAAAAAGATTATTAGTCAACCCTTTTCGGTAGCTCTATTCGAATATAACCAGGAAAGACGGTAAGGGTAGACAGCGCTAGTGCGTATCGGAACCACCCTTATTAGGAGTCAGAAAAGCCTATCTTTCCTAGACATTGTAATAAGAATAGGTGAGCCTATGTGGGGAAGATTCATAATTTTTCCAATTTAAGTAGGTTTAATACAATGCTCAATAGTTCATATTTTTCATCTTGATTTCGCATGAACTAACAATGTAATTCACATGTTGTGAATTATTAACAATAAATCAAAAGATTTATCTAACCTTGCACTTTATGCAACTTGTAAATGATAAGGATAATCATTTTACAATGAAATTGTAAATGATTTTTCAAAAATACAACTTTCAAAATGATTCTTTTTTAAAATAATCATTACATTATATTTTAGTTATAAATTATAGGTTTAAATGTCATTAAACTTGTTAATCAAATCATTTTCACAAGTATTTGATGAATTGAATTTCTATAATCACGATGTATTTTTAACATGAGCACATTAGTTCAAGAAATAATTTTTTTCTTTTTTATAATTTTCTCTTAAAAACATTCGATAAACTTTATTTCTTGACAAAAACTTTAGGTTAAAGTTTTAGTACTCAATTGAATCAATTTGCTAAATGAGATTAATACTCATTTATATGAATTTTGGTTAACAATTCATTTAGGTGGTCTTTATGTTTCAAAAATAATTTGTCTCAACAATAAATGTTAACACCATAACTTACATATTCAATTCTTGTAATAAATGTTCATAAACATTTTTTTTAATCAATGGTAATTAATTTACAGTTTGAAAATGAGATACAATCTCATATTTGTAAACTTGAACAAAATGAAAATTCACTAAAAATGCATTGAAATTCATAGTGTAGTGATAACATAAACTATTATTGGTGACATTTATATGCCCAAATGAATGCATTGACACATTTAAATTCCCAAATAAATTATGGGAGTTACATTCTTAAACCAAATGTAAATTATTTTTCTTTATGTAATATATTATGTTAAAAACAGAGGTTTGTTTTGTTTTTGTTTTTTTTTTAAAAAAAATCAAACAAATATAAAGAACGTAATTTTCTTAAGTAAATAAATTTGTGGGCTTTCCATTACAAAGTAACTTTATGTAAATAAATTTGCTTTTACTGAAACATACAAAATGTTAGACATACAATTTTTTATGGACACATTAATATTTTCGTGTACAATCATTCCTCCGTTTCATTTTTACAAACAGAAAGACTTGCAAATTTTTCTCTTTTTTTTTTATTATACATTCATACGAACCACTTATGTAATGACGTTTGGAAAAAAATTCTTTTGAATTTGCAATTCATTATTAATGACCGTATAAAAAAAATGATAAGTATAATGATTCAAGAAAAGCTTACTTTAGATTGTGTGGGAAGAATGATATTGAACTTCTCGGTTTGCTTACTTCTTGAGCGACGAACGTGAAACGACTTGGAGCAAAGTGCTGATAACGTATTGTAAACCAATTAGCTCAAACTAGTAGAATCAATCTAACATTCGCATTAGACATGCTTGTGTTACAATATAATACAAAAGATTCATAAGATAGAAGAGATACAAGTGATACAAAGGAGAGAACACTCATATATATAGGGTAGGTAATGGTCATAGACTTTATGTACATAAAGTCTAGTTATGGAGGTGTTTAACTACTATATAATGAAGGTGTTGAATATAATCAACCACCATCAATATGAGTTACAACAAAAATATATATTTTTATGTTTTTGAATAGTAGTATTAATAATCATGAATTCATGATAATGAATTAATGATACAAGTATACAGATTGTAGAGTAAATTACAAAAGTTATCACTATGTTCTTTTTAAAATTTTAAGTTTTTTTCTTCTCTCTTTTTTAGCAATTTTCGTTATGTAGTCTTCAGTTTCTGCAAATTACATCTTTAGAGTTAAATCTAACAATAAACTGTTAAATAATTTCAAAATGTTCACGATGTTGTATAATACTATTTTAATTAATTACATATATACTAAAAAAATATTGCAAAATCAAGAATTATGTTTTTAGTAAATAAGTCTAAATTAAGATGTATAATAAAAAACTTTCTATAGTAAAAGATTTGATATATAAAATAAACTTATATACCATTATCATTGAAAAATAACTATTGAGAGTTGTTAAATAAAATGGTACCACAAAAAACATGAACTAGTTAATTAAAGTTTTATGGAAAAATTCTTTAAGATTTGTTGTCCATCACAGATACCTTTTTTTTTCATAGCCATACAAAAAAAACATCAGTTGGTATAAAAGTAGATCGCTTATGACTTTTGAAAAAAAAATATTTAATAATATTTAAAATAAAATAATGATAAAATTGTTGTTTTTTGAAAGCTAATAATAAAATACAGCTTATATTTATTTATACGGAATTGATATTCAAAAATAAATTCTAAAATTATATGTGTATACCTAGCAATTAGCATGAAAAAGAAAGCACCTGAAGGGGTTGTTCGAATACTATATTGCTTGTCGACACGGAGATCCTAAGTTTTATCCTAGAATTAGTGGAATGTTCAAGGAGGTCGATACATATTTTAAAGTCCTAAGGGACAATCATAGACCCTTGGATCAAGAAGATTAATGGTCTAGATTATATCTTAAATTAAAGGGGTTTTTAACACGGAGGGGTATAATGGTCATTTGGCTTGAAAGGACCTTCTGAATCATTCACCATTGTTCCCACTCTCTCTCTCTCATTCCTTCCTCCTCACTCTCTCTCTCTCTCTCATTCCTTCCTCCCCACTCTCTCTCTCTCATTCCTTCCTCCCCACTCTTTCTCTCTTGCACATCACACCGAACAAAACCCTCAAAATTCTCTCTATTTCGGTGATTTCTACCGGATTTTCGCTAAAATCGTGTGTTCTTCACTCATTCAACATCGGTTTCCTTCTTCATTACTCTGTTATCGACATACAATGGCGAAATTTCGGTCTTCTCCTTCGAAAACCTCCTCTGATGTACCTCTCTGTAAGTTCGATCATGTTTTTGCTGTTATTCTTAGTTTTTTTATCGTTTATGCACACATAGTTGTTCATTTATTTTTTTTTATATTTCAAACTTTTCTAGGGTTTGTATTTGATAACCAGTCGATTTCATATGTTGTTTTTTGATTTGTTCTCTGTTTTGTTGTGTTCTATTTAAATCACAAGTGATTTTCGAGTCATTTTCAGCTTTCTAGTGTTTTTTTAGTAAATCACGCGTGATTTATAGTTTACTATAGATTTTCAAGTGATTTCAGCTTTCTAGTTAATTTTTATTAGAAATCACATATGTTTCGTAGAGTGTTCACATGTGATTTGTACTAAACATGTTCCCCTTTATTTTGAAAACCGTTGTTTTTAGTAAAACACATGTGATTTCATTGTGTGTTCAAATATGATTTGTAGTAAACATGCTCTGTTGTCTTTAGAATCACATGTGATTGTTATATATTTTAAGTTTTTTTGTACTTATGTGATTTGAGTACAATCACATGTGATTTGAGTACAATCACATGTGATTTGATTAACAATCACATGTGATTTTTATGTAAAATAAAGTTTTTTCATAAAACAGGGGAGTCTATATACATAACAATATCACATGTAATTTGATTAATAATCACATGTGATTGTTATGTAAAACAAAGTCTTTTTTCTTCATAAAACAGGGAAGTCTATATACATTACAAAATCACATGTGATTTGATTAACAATCAGATGTGATTCTTATGTAAAAAAAGAGTTTTTTCATAAAACAGAATGTTCTATATAAATAACAATATCACATGTGATTTCATAAACAATCAAATGGGATTCTTATGTAAAACAGAGTTATTTCATAAAACAGATGAGTCTGTATACATAACAAAATCACATGTGGTTTTATTAACAATCACATGTGATTAAATATAAAGACTTTTTATTTTTATTTTAAAATTTACCTTGTTTTAGTTGGTTTTTGACATTTAAATCTATTGCAGGTTTTCTTCCCTATTATTCATGCAGAACATTTCTATTTGTTTATTTTCTTGTTTATTCTATCTGTTGCATATGGAGTTATTTACTGTTCAATTTGACAAGTCATGGAACACAAGGATGCCCACAGATCCTTCTCAATAGCAGATGATTCTTAACAAGCTAAGAATGCGTTTTGCATCTGACTCATGAGGTTAACTTTCATGTCAAAAAGATTATTGACAAGGCTACAATGTTCTACAATGAAAATTCTAAGGAAGAAATCCAAAAGATGATACTTGCAACACGTTCAAACAGATCAAGTCGTGATAAAGTTCCACATAAAGCTTGATAAAATTATGCAAAAACAATGTTTATTTTAAAACATTTTGTACTTGATGCATTTGATCTTTTGCCACAATGTGTTTGTTTTGTATGTTTTTAACAATGTTGTACTTAATGCATCGTAAATAAAAATCACATGTGATTTAATTAATGCTCACTTTTGATGTTTTTTTGTATTAATGTATAGAATGCTAAAATCACTTGTGATTGTTAATAAAATCACATGTGATTCAATACTAAGTAACATGCACTGTTTTTTTATACTCGATGTTTACTTCCAATCACATGTGATTTTGTTATGTATATATACTCATCTGTTTAATGAAATAACTCTGTTTTGCTTAACAGAATCATATGTGATTGCTAACGGAATCATAAGTGAAAGTTAATAAAATCACATGTGATTTAATACTAAGTAACATGCTCTGTTTTTGTGCACTTGATGTTTACTTTCCAATCACATGTGATTTTGTTATGTGTATACACTCCTCTGTTTTATGAAATAACTTTGTTTACTTACCTGAGTCACATGTGATTGGGAACAGCATCACCAGTGATTTAATACTAAGTAACATGTTCCGTTTTTGTGCAATTGATGTTTACTTTCCAATTACTTGTGATTTTTATTAACAATCACATGTTATTGTTTCTATGTACATGTCACTGTTTTTTGTACACTTGATATTTACTTTCCAATCACATGTGATTTTGTTATGTATATAGACTCCTCTGTTTTATAATAAAAACTCTGTTTTACATAACAAAATCACATGTGATTTTTAATGAAATAAAAAATGATATAATAAAACACATGTGATTTAATAATTAACAACTAGACTAATAATTTAATTTGTGAATTAAACATAAATATTTATAATGACAAAATAGTCATCCAAATAATATTCTACAACTAATAATTAACCATCATTAATTATCAAATAAAATGTAAGTTGAAATAATACATCATTTGATAGTACAAATACCCACTTATACTAAATACATAAAATTAAAACTCTTCCTTCTTTTTCTCAAAAGTCAAATGGTTTTTGGCTTGTCTCTTCCTCCTGTCAAGATTCCATTTCCCATCCCCTAGACTTTCATATTTTGGTTATTAGCTCAATTTCTCATGCATACATGCATTCCCAAAGTTGTTCAACTTTCCTCACAAGACACATGACACAACACTACTTTTCCACTTTTCAAGTTAATCACCAAAATGGAAATTCCTTTTTGCTTTTTCTTTTCTTCTCAAACCAAGGTCATTGACCATCCAAATATGTTTGAAAATCCATCTTTTTAAGTCTTGAAAGACTTTGTTACTTCTCTGCACACTCTCATTGTACTTGCAAAGTTGTGCTCATACAATCACATGTGATTTATAAAGCGAATCACATGTGATTTATTTCTTAACAACCTCCCATGTTTTTAAGCAAAGAAATCACATGTGATTCTCTCAGCAACCTCATCTCAACGCAGTCAAATAACGTAAAGCAAACAATCACATGTGATTTGTAAACCGAATCACTTGTGATTTGTTTCTTAACAACCTCCCCTGTTTTTTAAGCAAAGAAATCACATGTGATTCGCTTAGCAACCTCACATGAAGCAGTCAACTAATGCATAGCACACAGTCACAGGTGATCCATAAGCGAATCACATGTGATTTCTTATTTAATAAACTCCCATGTTTTACGCAAAAAAATCACATGTGATTCGCTTATCAATCGTACCTGAGCGCAGTCAATTAACGCAAAGCTTACAATCACATGTGATTCGTTAGGGAATCACTTGTGATTTTTATCTAGTAAACTCTCATGTTTTACGCAAAAAAAAATCATATGCGATTCGCTTATGAATCTCACCCCATTGCAATCAAACAAAGCACAGCTTACAATCACATGTGATTGTAGAAGCGAATCACATGTGATTTTGTTATGTAATAAACTCTCCTGTTTTTTTTCTTCAAAAAATCACATGTGTTTCGCTTATTAATCTCATCCGATAGCATTCAAACAAAGCACAGCTTACAATCACATGTGATCGTAGAAGCGAATCACATGTGATTTTGTTATTTAATAAACTTCCCCTGTTTTTCCTTCAAAAAATCACATGTGTTTTGCTTATCAATCTCACCTGATCGCATTTAAACAAAGGACAGCTTACAATCACATGTGATCGCAAAAGCGAATCACATCTGATTTTGTTATGTAATAAACTCCACAGCTTACAATTGTAACTTTTTTACCTGAATCATCGATTTCTTTTCGGATTCGTTGCTATTGACAGATTCTGGATCCAGATTCATTGATAACATCGTATATTTTGATTTTGTGATTCAGATCTGCGTTTGATTACGACGATGTTATCCAATCGCGATTTGATTTCATGATTTTATGATTCAGATCTGCTCGAATTCAACAAAAACGTGATTCACTGTTTGTGATTCAATGGATTCGATGAACGGTGCCTTAGAGATCGCCGGAAAGTGAGGAGAGGTGGGGAAGATTGATAGAAGTGAGGAAAACCCTGATTCAGAAATTTGTTTAATGTTTTCCAATGACAATAATACCCCTCCATGTATAATTTTTGAATTGATCTTGATCATTAATTAAATCTGATCTGATGGCTGTGGATTGTCCCTTGGGAGTTGGGACTTTATAATTTTGGTGTACTTCCCTGAACACAACTCCCTAGAATTATGCTGTTTACAGAAAAAGAAGTATAAAAAATCTTCTCAATATAATGTCGTAGTCAAATTCTAAAGTTTCATAAAATACATTTGATTATTAGTCTGGTCTTTTCGTGTGCCTGTGAGTCATTTTTTTAAATCCTTTTTTTGAGATGTATGGCCTTGATTTAGTCCATTTCGCCATTTTTGTTAGTTCAATTCAAATTAATGAATTGTTGAAACTAATGGATTCCGTGTTAAAAATTTTGGGATAACTTTCTGACTTCTTAATTTATTGTATCTACTATATTGCCTTCTCTCTCCAATTTTCAGCCCAATCCATAAAAGAACTTAATTGTTGAGATAATATGTACAAGTGTCAATTTGGAGTAATCCAAAATATGTCTATTTTGGATCATGTACGGTTCTGCAATAGGGATGGGAAAGTAAAGTGGGTCTATCTATATGTATGTGGTTATCTTTAGTGAGATCATAGAAGGGTATGTTATTAATTTAGATCTAAACAATTTAATGAATTACTCCTAAAGGTTCACATCAAACTAGTTATGAGTCCAAGTCCAAATACATGCGTTAATGTTTTGTGTAATCCTATTTGACTACAATTTCATCCAAATATATCCAACAATCCATATTTTTCATTTCTCACGAAAAAAAGACTAACCACATTTATTGATGATCTTACATCTCCTAATTTTAATTAGAAAACCAACTCTACAAATAAAAAATTAGAATATAATTGATATTATGTTAATATTTGCTTAAAAAAAATTACTCTTATTTTATATAAAAAAAATTGAAGGGCTAGGATGGTGAATTTTTTACCATCCGTTCTTTTTTTGAAGAACAGAATTTCATTAGCGACTATTAAGGCGCTAACTGAAAATGTTGATAGTTGTATAAGGAAAGGGAACTCATACCTGCATCATAACTTTTACTTCATATATCACACAATACAAGTTTTACAGCGAACTGTACAAGTATATCAAACATAAGTTGTGGTAGATGCATTAAAAGTTGTGGTGTAAAAATCACCCCATCTAATAAAACAGTCATTTAGTTGGACCGAAAGTGCAAAAAAATAGTGAAATTAGAGACGCTTAATATGATTAACAAAGTTAAAGACGATCTCTCCAAATGGAGCAAACTACGAAGTCCTTCTAGTAGTAGAGATACAGAAATGGTTGAAACTTTGAAGAGAAATATTATTACTTTTTATAATTTATACATATTTATCTTCCTACTCATTAGATCAAAAACAAGTATAAAAATCAAAAGATGATAGGATGAAAGAGAATTGGTGAATAACAAGTTAAAATAGACTCAAATAACAAGAAGCAATGACTTTTCTCAACTTTAAAATAAAAGAATCCTTCATTTAAAAAGAACATCATAAAAAAAAGCATACATCTAAATCTTGCAATTATCTAAAGAAATAATAACGAATTCAGTAATCCAAGAGTAATAATAGTTAAAGAAAAAAAGAAACATAAAACACAAGTATTTTAACTACCGACGTTCCAAAACATCTTTTTTTCTTCTTTCATTTGTTTCCTGAACTGCAATTGTTTGGGTAAAACGTATACTCTACCAGGAGCCAGATAATCAAAAGGTGTCGGGAAATGTTAGATATTGATACATGCAAGGGATATATAGATCATTTGTGACTGATTTTGTAAAGTGTCGGGAAAAACGAAGCTAATGGTACCCCACAACCCTACCCCTACCCCTGCCACCCCTACCCCTACCTTGTCCACCACCTCTTCCACCATATGAAATACCTTCAAAGGCCCGGTGCACCAGCTGGTTCCCACCTCCACGGGCCCGTTTGTTCACATAGTTGTTAGAAGAACCATTTGTGTTGTTGATACCAGCCCGTTTCACTCTGATCAAAATCAAATTATAACATGTAATTAAACTATATATTAAAAAAAAAAAAAAACATAATCTTGTGCCATTATAAATCAAGATGACATACCCAGCTGCATTGGTTGATGGGGCCACAGTTTTGACAGCTTCTTTCCAAGATAGATTTATTTTTTTATCTCTAATAAATGATGGTGACTTTGAACGCAGTGGCTGCAATTAATATTTAGATGTAAACATAATTTTAATAAATTAAAATCGCAGAAGCAAATTAGGGCCACAATTCATTTCAGCTTACCTGTGTCATTGCCAATATGTTATTGCACGTCCGCAAACCAGTTGTCGCATTCTGCTTTTCAGTTTTCTGCAGATCAAAAAAATGTATATTTAAAATTCAAAATGTCTAGATTTGGCCCATTTGACCCGTTTGAGATAATAAACAACCCAAAGTGATCCGTTTAAAAGTAAACTCACGATTGTGGCTTTTTCCTCATCAGATATAGCAGTTGCCATTGTCTTGTTCTGTTGAGCCATTCCTTGTGTTAATTTCTTCATTGTAGCTTTAGCTAAATCTTCCACACAGCTTAATCTGCATTAATGTTATTTTTCAAAATATTAACTTGTAGCGTAAATTTATTTATAAAAAATCTATATATGTTACCTTTCTGTGAAATCTTTGTAAAATTCTGAGAAATCCTCACCAAGTCTGTCTGATGGTTGGCCAGTTACTATATTATAACCACATAAACTATTGGTTGCATTTGGAGCCTGTTTCATAAAATTAAATTGTCAATCAGAAAAATGGAGAAATTGAATAAATGGTAATATTATAATTATAAATATGAATCTTCTTGGTTGACCTTGTGAGCTAAATGGTGAAATGTGTACAACAAGCATTCAACATAAGTGAAGTTCATTTCTTCTCCAGTTTTCCTTAGAGGCATATACTTCTGAGAAATAAAAAAATAAGAAACATTTATTAAAAATAAAAAAAAAAATTAAAAAAAAAAAGATATAGATATTACCTTCAATAGGTTTACAACAGAGGGAAGGATTTGTCTAGAATCCTGTGGTGTTGAGTAAGGAGAACTCTCTGCAAGGTTCTTAAGCAAGTCTACTTTTCGTTCTTCCGGAAGCTTCATAACAACAATATAATTTTGTCATAAAAATTACATTTTTAAAAAAGAAATATATAATTAATTACCTGATCAAAAACAGGGATAATGTTTTTGTGTAAATAGTTGAGAAACTTGCTACTTGAAGCACCCCTCTGTGAAAAATTCAAAACTTAAGTTTATAAACTGGTAATACACGATAAGAGCTTGTCTAAAATTAAATAATAAATAATAATAATATAATAATAATAAAATAACATACTAAGAAAAAGGGAAGAGCCATGTAGAGGCATGATATTAATCTATCAATGTGGTCCCCATCAGAAACCTGCATCTTCAAACCCATATAATTACCAAACTATATAACTCACAAATATGTATATATATATATATATATATATATATATATATATATATATATATATATATATATATATATATATATATATATATATATATATATATATATATATATATATATATATATAGGGTCCGGATCCGGTGAGGACTCTTTTCCTCGTGAGGACTCCAAAAAAAACTCTAAAAATGATCCAAAACAAACTTTTTTCAAATAATTCCTTTTTTAAATATCTAAATCGCTATGTATAAGATCCAAAAAAAAAAAAATCCAAAAATGATCCAAAAAAAGAAATATGGATCATAATAATGATCCACAAAAAAAAGTTGGATCATTGTTATGATTCGCTAAAAAAAGTGGATCATAATTTTTTTTTTGAAATTTTTTTTTGTCAAATGTAGTAATAATCATGGTGGGTTATATATATTTTTTTCGGAATTTTTTGAAATTTTTATGAGGTGTCCTCGCGAGTCCTCACCGAAAAAAGAGTCCTCACAGGATCCCACTTCTATATATATATATATATATATATATATATATATATATATATATATATATATATATATAGGGTCCGATTCAGCGCAGAACCGTTTAAAGGTGCAGAACCGCAGAACCATCATAACATCCAATGTTTTCTTTGTTATACATAAGTTGTAAATATGCATACACGCTGTAACCATCCTAACATCCAATGTTTCCAATTTTTTATACAAATAATATATAAATATATTTATATATTATTTGTATAAAAATTGGAAACATTGAATGTATAAATGTGTTACAACGTGTATGGAAATGTACACCTTATGTATAACATAGAAAACATTGGATGTTAGGATGGTTCTGCGGTTCTGCAGCTTTAAACGGTTTTGCGCTGAATCGGGCACTATATATATATATATATATATATATATATATATATATATATATATATATATATATATATATATATATATATATATATATATATATATATATATATACTTACATCAAACTGTGCATCTAGATCTGCTTGCCCTTCGATAATTTCAATAAGTTCTTGAATCCGCTCAGTAGGAGCTTTATCTCCAAATATGCTTAAACTTTTTAAAAAATCCATAAACATCTTGAACTCTGCTCCAGTAACATCTTGCAAGCTCTGCAATTAAATATCTGACAATAAATATAACATTTATATAATTAAGTTGAATTTGGAACATACTTTTTTAATTAAATCAGTGATGTGTCTTTCCATCTGTTCTTGAGGCTTCAAGAGCTCAGACTTTATAGGAAACACCTGCCATATTTTATAATTTATATATAGACATCAACATTATTAAATTCAAACAATTAATATTTAATTATCTGTAACAAGTAACAACTAACAAATTGTGTTTCTCACCTTGTCCCTGATAAATATCAGGGTCCTCTCACGATTATCATCTTGAATTGGTTCATCAACGCTTTCAATGTGCTTAAACAATGCTGTTAAGGATGCTGCATATGTATTTTAACTTATTAATTTACAATTATAGTCATCAATTAAGGCAAAACTAGAAAGGACAACTTATGATGAACTAATAACATGATCATGATTTAATTACCTTTAATATCCTGTCTCAGTAAAGACAGAAGAGCTTTATGCACTGCATCACGCTCCACGTTTTCTTCTGGAAATATTTAAAATTTTGAAGATATGTTTATATAATATAACACTCGTTAAAATCAAAATTGTAGAAACCTAATTTACCAGCTATGAGAAGCTGAGCAAGAATATCAACAATCTTGGGAATATGTTCTGGTGTATCCTTGCAGAAAAGAGGAAGTCCACGAATTGCTTGCACACGTATCTTTATAAAATGAATAGCCAAAAATAAATAAACAATAATAACTTTAGCTGAAATAAATTTATATAGCAGCAGTTGCAATAAAAATCTAACATAAGAAAAATAAACTAATGATTACTAACTGACTCAATGGACTTGCTATCTCAAGTGTATTATACAAAATGAATCCAATGGTCTGGTTATTTAGTTAGCTGGATATAATTAAACCACTCACTAAATTGTGCTAGCAGTTGTTATACAAGAAAATAACATAAAACAGCAACGACACATCTCAAACAGCTAACCCTAAATTTTGTAATTAAGCTATAGAACAGACACTAACCCCAAGTTCTTCTGCTTCACATAAATCAAGGTGAGCATCAACCGCCGTACCGGACAAACCAGGGAAGAACTTAAAAAACCTAGGAATCAGCTGTGCAGCTAATTGTCTGGCCTTTATGTTTGTACTGGTTGCAGAAGCAATTATATTCTTATAGTCGTCCTCGTTCTGTACAGAACCAAAAAAAATTAAAAAAACTAATTATCAGATTTCATCATAAGAACCAAATTAAACCCTAGAAAAAAAAACCAATGATCGGTAACCTTACCTGAGACTTGTCTTTAGCTTCGTTGAGGCGTTCGCCGTACTCGTAGAGCTTCTCGATGTCTTTGGCATCGTCGGAAACGTCAGCCATCGCTGGTAACTAGTAGTCGGTACTGATCGGAGTAGACGAATCGCGAGTGTTTTGTGAGTGAGAGGGAAAAAGATAATGAAGGGTGTTTTGGAGACGGCTTCTATGTTAGAAACTAGAATGGAGTTGAAAATAGCGAGTAAAAATATAGGGTTGTGTTATAACATTAGTGGGAAATGGAAGGGGTGTATACGTAACATCGGTCAAAACAAACTAAAAGCACACGATATGGGTCTCCTATGACCTATCACGACCACCATGGGCGGCGGTCGCACGCCCTTACTGGCGGTCTCGTGGTGCGCCGTGGTGATTGATTATGCGGTCCGGTCGTTCGAACAACATATAGGAGAGAGAGTTTTGATTAAAAGTTCTTTTAGCTGTGAATATGGTACCGAGTATTTGTGATGGTTAGTGATACTGAATGAAAATGATGTTCGCTGACTTAGTGATTGTTGCGGTGGTAGGCATGATGTGATTGTTGCGGTGGTGGGCTTTACCACGCCTAATGATCTAACATGATTAGGTAATAACTCCTAAATTTTGGGAAGAATTGTACGTAGAGTAATGGTATTAGAGTAATGGTATTTGTGTTTACCAATTTAATCATGATAAGTGTTAAAATCAGGGAATGATATGAAGAGAGAGAATTAATGGATGACACATGTCGAGTTTAGAAGTGAGTAGGCATATAGGTAGACACGAATATCATTTCTCTTGTATGCATGTGCGAGTTTAAGTTATCCGATCTAGTAAAAAAACATGATAACGTTTCTTCTTAGATGTTATTATGATTATTGTCATGAAATTTGAGAAATTAAACACTTTTGATGTAAGAAAATTGACTAAAGAATAATGAAAATGATACACAAGTATGCTTTTATTACAACTAAACATGTGTAATTTAAATTAGGGTTTTATTAATGACAGCCCTTAGGGCTGTCATTAAGGGGTAGTTAGATGCATAAAGTGTTTGTATTTTTGTTAGTGGGGGATGATTCCTAAAATGCAGGGGCGGTTATTGATTATTGTACAAATTTTGATGCATGTTTTAAATTATATATTTCATTTTCCTTTAAATTATATATTTCAACAATATTAAATACCACCACACACCCTGACAATATCAAAACCAACATCGACATGGATGTAGACGTCTATTCCAAAATAAAATTGAATAAAAACTATCTTATACCATAGATAATGAAAATTATACACAATTATCTTTTGATTTCAGTAAGAGTAAAAGGAATAGACCATTAACAACACTGCTCAATTCTTTGTTTATGGGAAATTGTATCTTAACATTTAGGCCAATCATTTTTCAAGTAAATTAGTTAAATTACTAGTCCTTGATTAGGTTGTCAATGACGAATTTTGTTGACTCGAAAAAAATCTTATACATCGCTTCTGTTGGGTGTATAGAATCCCAAAATACATATTTAGATGCATCTGGACACGTAATTGACTTAGCATTGCATAGGAATGTCGTTTCTAATAAGCCAGTTCCACAACAACCGCGCTTGACTTCATTAAACCCTGACAAATACACAAACAACACATAATAAATGTTAGACAACATAATTATTACGATAGAATTATACAAATTTATACCAGAAAAGGACCATCAAAAGGAAATGAACTCACCATACTTGTTGAGCTCAACTGCATCAAATAAGGTTGAATAAGTATCAAGATAGACAAATCGGCCACCACGTTGATAATGATTAAGTTGCATGATATTTAATCGGGTTTGAAGAATGGAATTATAAGTCCTAGCTACAGATGAAAAGAAATCAATGCAACCACGATCAAAGAATGCATTTTTAGAGAAAAGAGTTATAACAATCGGCAAGCAACCCATTGGAGGTAGTCCAGCAACACTAATCTTGTAAGCTCCTTCATTCCACAACCCCTAATTGAATAATAAGAAGTTATAAGAGAAATATAAATAGTTGGTAAATTTTGAACAAACTGTTAAACAACGCGTATTTCAATTTGAATGATAATATATACTCCGTACTAACTTAAGTCTTAAACATCATATACGCAAGTACATTGGATTTTGGTCAGTTCTCGCCTAATAATTGTATAATTTGATATTTTATTTTTTAAATATATGTATATTTTGAAATCATGCCAAATACTTATCACAATTAATGAAATTTAAACTGATTTCATCTTATATATGGGGTCAAATAAAATTGACTGTTTATGGTTCAAACATTTAATTTTAATCATTTTCGAGAGTTATTACTAAAAGGCCCAACAGCGAGGTAGCCAACCAAGCAACCATATATGTTGATGCAATCCCAAACCCTGGGACCACAAACAATTCTCCCCACCCAACACATTTAAATGGTACGTAGACCTTTATTCAAAATTAATCTGAATTTTTATTTTTTTAATTTTGGATATGATATTATTACTTATTAGCATACATGTCTAAAATTATCATCTATTATCTTGTGGTTTTGATCGAATACAATTGTTCTTATTATCATTGTATTGTATAATAGATCATATTATTTTGTGGTATTGGCCAGGTTAATGGTGAATCCATTTTTATGAGTCCTGTTATTAAGTAGTGTAAATTATATTTATTAGTCACAAAATATAATGATGTTTAGCTCAAAGTTTAGGCAATTAAGTATTATAATCATTTAATTTGAATAGGATCGAAGTAATTTGAAAAAAATGGTTAATTGGTTAAGCTGATATTTAACCAATTTGTTCGATTTAAAATTAAATTAAAAGAAATTTACCAATAGGTTAACCATAATCGATCAAGATCCATAAACACCCTGTTATGTCGGTTCAAAATGCCAAGGGCTCCATCAACCTACTCTTAAAGTTATTACACATTACTCATATTTATAATTTTTTTAAAATATATTTTTTGTTGGAATTTTACTGCCACACAAGTTTTTAATAAACAAACATTATAAGAAACAAACCTGCAAGAAATCCAACTGTTTGTTCATGACAAAGTCCATATATCTGGGAAGAGTGTATTTGTGTCTTCTAATTGGTAATGTAAAATAATTTACAACAAAATCATTTGTACCCGCACTCAACACATAGACTGCATTGTTAACGATCTCCATCGTTTTCTTCTTCCCAAGTTTTGCGGCTAGTCGAGTTTTGTACTCTCTGAAATATTCTAATTGTCGTGGCAATGGAATAACATTCTGTAAATAAATAACGGTCCAAATCGTTGAAATATATACGTATATGTATAATGTATGTATATATATATACGAGAGAGAGAGAAAGAGACGCTTATCGTTGGTGTAAGAGGGTCATATCCAGATCCAGCAGAAGCAAAACTAACACCAGTCATTAAATCATAAACTGTAAGTGAAGGGTCCAAATATGCAGGCACATTATCCTTAACACCAAGATACCTAGCTACACAATATCAAAAACCACAACTTTTTTCACAAATAGAGCAATTTTTGTCTATACATATCAATTTCATATTAAGGGACAACTATATATATATATGCCCTTAGTGGGAGCGGTAAAATCAAAGTATGGTAAAAGGAAATGAAGGGGAATTATCATTTGTTATAAAATTGCTCTATAACTACATATGCCTTAGTGAGAGGGGTGAAATCAAAGTGTGGTAAAAGGAATTTATGGACAAAATTATCATTTGTCGTAAATTTGCTCTATGTAGATAAGAATGGGTCGGTAACAATATGTAAAACTTGTATTATTTACTCCAGACAATGACAAATGTTGTAAAACTTTTATTATCTACTCCAGACGATGACAAATGTGAACAATCCCGCCGCACCCGAAAGACGTGCTAAGAAACATCAAACATAACAAAACTCAATTCAACATTTGATTATGGAAACTTTACCGATTAAATCACTAGCTAGCAATCCATTAGTAAACCTTCCGGTCGGTTTTTGGTCTGGGAAATCTCTCCCATAAGGTGGGAAATTGCCTTTAAAAGGAGTCAAAATAAAGTTGTTGTTTCCAGGATCAGAAGTGGAGTCTCCAAAAATAAAAATAGCAGAGACATTGTGGTTTTGTGGGATATTTCTTATAAAATTTTGTGGGTTTGCATTGGATATGAAGATCAAAAGAGCATGGAGTAAGAATATTGTAAGTTTTACAGAATTATTGAAATGAGAAAGTGACATTTCGGAAAGAGATTCAAGAAGAGTAGATATGACTTCAAGAAGATTTAAGAACAATATTGATAGATTGTTAACTTCACATGCATTCTTAAAATAGGATTTCAAGTGTGGTTGGTTTGACTCTCTCTATATTGCATATTCGCCCTACTACTTTCACTTACATAATGTATTTATATTTGTATTTAATAAATGGAGTCACATAATGGCCCCGTGAATAATATATAAAACGGTTAGAGGGGAAAAACCAAGAGACCGTTTAGTTTAGAGGTTTCAAAGTATATGTAAGAATTAAGACAATTTTAGTTTTTGTTACAACTCCAGTTATTTGGTTGTATTGTTTTATTTATATTATCTAGCTAGAGTTAGTTTGTTTATATCTATAACATGTCATAAACATAGTTAGACTCTAGTTACAAACATGTTTTTTGCTTGAGGTTAAATGTGGTATTTTAAACCACATTCCTATATATTTTCATTTTGTGATTAATATACTTTATCAGGATTGATCAATTTTACCTGTAAAAAGGACATGAGAAAATCGGATCTACGCTTTATATTCTAAACAGATTGACACTATGATGTTAACTAAACACATGATCCATCTATAAAATTCTAAAAAAACACATAATTTTTCATGATATATAATGTCATTGTTACATTAATTTTAATACATTATATGTCAATATCAAGCTATATATCTTTGTATTGAGAGGGTGAGCATTTATTATAATAATTTGATACAGTTGGGAAACAAACACTTTGCTAGCTGTCAGTTTATCTTCCAATCTTTTCTAGACAAGTTTTGTGAACAACACAAGAAAGAATATGAGTTGGTTTTTATAAATTTGATTCTATAAGATATATATCATATAAACCCAAGAGACCAAGTCTTCCAGAATTTATATATACATGTAACTATTAGAAAGAAGAGCATGTGTTCGTGTTTCACGACAGATTTATTAACATACACGTACATCATATTTAAAATAAAAAAAAGATTATTATATATTCATGTACAATACATTTTCTCCCTTGTAAATGTTAGTATAGGTTATGAAATCACTAAAATTTAAATTGATCAAGGGTGATTTGTTGGGAGTAACTAAAGAAATCATCAACAGATTAATTAATTAATAATAGCTTCAAACTCTGCTTAACCAACACTGTTTTATCTATTTCAAGGTAAAAGAGTATCGGGAATATAACGTAACAAAATAAAAATACTGTTTTTAGTTCATCATTTCCTACTTTCTTTTCTCTAAACATACTAGAGAACCCCACACCCGCCCTAGTCCTACTACCAATTTACATTACAATGAAAAGTAACAAAATTAAAATAGAACGATTTTAGATAAACACGTTAAAGTCATCGATCATATCTATTTATGATACTTGATAAGAATGAGATCATTACATGCAATCGACATTTAAAATGTTCTTTTACAAACACATATTGCATTACCCGAAGTTAGCAGTAGGACTAGTCGGTAAAAATAGTTAGATGGTTGATTAACCTTTTTTTTAGAATGTGTTTATAAAATATAAACTTTAAAACCTTTTTTAAGTTAATTTCCATAAGTATATAACAATAGTACATTATCTTTGTAAGCAATTTTCACTAATCTTGTAAGTGTTTGAAAGATCGTTTCTTAACTATAAATCACAAGCAAAAGGATGTAGATGTGTTGTTGATACATTAAAATTGGTATATGTTAATGGGTAATGATTTTGAGACCACACAAATTACATCACTTACATACTGTACAACATTTAAAGCATATTGTACAAGTACCGTAAAGCAGTAGTTGTGGTGTTTGAAGTGATTTATATGGTCCCATGCAAAATCACTTCTCATGTTCAATATAAAATTCAATGTAAAAAAGTTAAAATATATTTGTCAAGGAAAAAAATAAGAAGCTTCGTTCAAGTCCTGGGGCGTATCTAAGACTAAAGTCAACTGGGGCTTTCACAACACTTTGATTGGGGATCATATAAAATTTTACCACTAATTTTTATTTATCAATTTTTTTTCCTACATGGGATGGCCCACCAAGTAGTGGCCATGCACCCGGCCCATTGTTCCGATGTAGATCTACCCCTGCGTTCAACAATACCCAGTTTTGTTATTTTCTTTCTAACTTACTTAGGGTTTTGTTTTCATACAAAATCTAAAAGGTTTGAGTATATCGCACTATACATTTAAACATGATTTGTTAGGTATTGTTTTGTTAGGACTTATTTATGTTGTAATCAATAGTTTAAGAATAGTTATGTAACATTGTTGTTGGAGCAAAACACAGATCAACTTATTACTGATGCTGCAGTTAGTACTGATCTTATTTAGTACTGATGGGGCAGAAATATTTACTACTGATGAAGTTGATGCTGGTGTTCACTATAACTAAGTTACTACTGATCATGAAAAGATTGAAGATACTACTGATCATTGTAGTTACTACTGACGATAGATCTGGATTTACTACTGATCACCAGACTTACTACTGATGTTACAACTTTACTACTGGTGATTGCAGTTACTACTGATGAGCGTATTTGGAAGCATATCAAGTCCGAGATCTTCGCAGAGATAGTTATAGAATGTATTTAAATATATATCGTTTATAATTAGATGTAAATCAAGTCCTAGAATAACTAGGGTAAATAGTTTAGCTTCAAGGACTATTATAAATAGTTCCTTACGAATTGTAAACGTACGTGTGTATTGTTAACTTGATAATATACATTGAAGCTTTTTGTGAAACTGTGTTCTTAATATTCTTACGTATTGTTCTTACAGTTCATTGTTCTTAATATATTGATATAGTGTTGATCCGCTGCAACTTCTATCATCAATTAGATCTAAGGTGTTTATTAACTTGTTTATAGTTAATCGATCCTGACAAGTGGTATCAGAGCGTATTGGTTCTAGATCTACTATTTGTTAAGAACAACAAAAAGTTTTAATCTTTAAAACACACATTATTAATCATGACTGATAATAATGAAAGCACTCAGGCCAACAAAATTCCTATACTCACACCCAACAACTTTGGGATGTGGAAAAATCGTATTAAGCAATACATGCTTATTACAGATTATTCTATGTGGGAAGTTGTCCTTGAAGGAAACAAAACTGGTCCTGGTCAAGCAAGCAGCTCTGTAACTGAGGCAGACAAACTTAAATGTGAAAAAAAAAAAAATGAAGAAAAAGCAGCAAACACTACTGATGCCTTATCAGTAGTAATCTCTGAAGACATACCAGTAGTAACTACCTTGGTTACTACTGATGACATTATTGAGCTGCCACCACTACTAGAGCCTACAGTGATACTTCCACCATCTCCAAAAAGAAAAACAACAACAACAACACAAATGGTGGTAAAAGATATTGATGATGATATCAACTGGTTTGAGGTTGATGAGTGCTCACTTCCTCCACATCCTAAAATACTTCCTATGTCACAAATACAATACTATGGTCCAAAATTTGCTATTGAATCTGAACCAAATATGAAGAAAGATAACTACATAGGAAAGGGAAAGAAAGTTGCTGATGAAGACCAACCTAATAGAGCACAAGGTCATGAAATGGTCAATAAAATCAACTATGCCAAATCAGCCAAACAGGATAGGTGGAAAGTTAAAAGAGCAAGATATTTAAAGAAGGTTGAAGTATCTCTAGCCAATGAAAACAGAAGATTAGCAGAAAGGGCTAGAATACTAAGACAACCATTCACAAGAATCAAATTGGCAGATATAGCAGATATATCAAAACTGCCACAATTTCATCAAAAGGTCAAGACCAAACAAGTTGCTGAAACAAGAAAAGAACTACAAAGAAAAGAACTAGAAAGATTTAGGCAACTTGAATATGAAACACTAGAACTTATTGAAGCACAAGTTCAAGAATGCAAAGAGCAGAAGGCTGATATGCCAGAACAATTTGTAGAGAAAAAGAAAGAAATGATCACATTCTTAAAATCAAAAGGTCACAACACAAAGGCCTTTGGAAGAATGAAGCTGATCAATTTGGTTGATAAGTACTGTGTAGAAAAGAAGAAGGATCTTATTGAACAAGATATTAATGAGAAGTACACCACTAAACTTGAACAGATAGACTCCAAAGAAATGAAAGAAAGAAAAACAATAACTGGAGAATCATCTGGTGTATTCTCTCAAACTTCAAAGAAAAGGAAGACAGTTACCTCTGAACTTGAACAACCAAAGAAGAAATTACAAATGGTTCAAGTTTATGATCTTCCTGTTGCTCCCCTACAAGATAATCCAATCATTAACTGGAGATATATAGATGATATGATTGAGATTATCAGAGAAGATAAGGTCATACAAAGATTCAGAGCTTGGAAACCTTTGGTCATGTCTCTAACCAGAAGTGACATTATAAGTATGTTGATCATTGGTAAACCAAGAATGACTAAGAAGAACTGGAAGAATTCAGCTGCAGGCTATCTTACAGAAATGATTGATGCTGCTTTCTATCCAGAAAATTATTCAGAGAAGTTTACAAATCCAGAAAATGTTCAAGCCTGGAATGTGCTACCAACTGTCAACATGTACTTCTTTGAATATACAAGTAAGAAATGTGACTTATTCCTTTATGAGAAAGAGTATCCTCATTCTGAGAAAACTCTGTATCAACTATGGTGCATGAACTTTATAAAACCTCATGATGCTGTGATGCTGCAAAATAAAATGAATGAATTTGTGAAAAAGATCAGCAAATATATTATTGCACAAAGGAATAAACAAAACCAACAGACATTAGAAGGTGATAAACGAAGAAAGAAACTGTTGGAAGAAAAGGAAAAAGAGAAGAAGGAGTAAATAGAAACTTGATTGATTAAAAGATAATCAATAAGTTTAGGGGGAGATTGTTGGAGCAAAACACAGATCAACTTATTACTGATGCTGCAGTTAGTACTGATCTTATTTAGTACTGATGGGGCAGAAACATTTACTACTGATGAAGTTGATACTGGTGTTCACTATAACTAAGTTACTACTGATCATGAAAAGATTGAAGATACTACTGATCATTGTAGTTACTACTGACGATAGATCTGGATTTACTACTGATCACCAGACTTACTACTAATGTTACAACTTTACTACTGGTGATTGCAGTTACTACTGATGAGCGTATTTGGAAGCATATCAAGTCCGAGATCTTCGCAGAGATAGTTATAGAATGTATTTAAATATATATCGTTTATAATTAGATGTAAATCAAGTCCTAGAATAACTAGGGTAAATAGTTTAGCTTCAAGGACTATTATAAATAGTTCCTTACGAATTGTAAACGTACGTGTGTATTGTTAACTTGATAATATACATTGAAGCTTTTTGTGAAACTGTGTTCTTAATATTCTTACGTATTGTTCTTACAGTTCATTGTTCTTAATATATTGATATAGTGTTGATCCGCTGCAACTTCTATCATCAATTAGATCTAAGGTGTTTATTAACTTGTTTATAGTTAATCGATCCTGACATACCACTATATAATCCTGACATACCACTATAGTTAATCAATTAGATCTAAGTGATCTAAGGTGTTTATTATCATGTATATTAGCTTAGCTAGTTATTAGGACTAATCTTGGACAATTAGTGATAAGGTATAAGTAGCTATCTTGTTATCACTAGTTGTAACTGGTAATATCTGGGTAGTTATTATAATGCCGAAATATGAAAAAGATGGTCAATTTTTTATTCAGATGCTAATATATTAAGATGGCTTACCAAATACTATGGTTTTATCTGATTAAAAGTCTGCATTTTAAAGAGATCATTAAGATAAAACATCAAAATGTGAGAAACGATCATTAATGCACTTCGAACAAAAGTAAGAAAATACTCAATGAGGCTTGTTGCCCATGACTTTCTGCATTGTAATAAATTAAAAGAGAGCATAGTTTTAATAAACAAGACAAGCAGCAGCAGATACCATTTTAGTGAAATTTAGACGACCATAATTTGAATTTCAAAACTTGATATTAATTAATACTAGAAAAGGTAACAAAATTGTATACATTGATGGATAAAATATTTTAGGTCGTTTCACATTAATTAAACAACGTATCCATAATGTAGAACAACAAATTTGGAATCCTATATATTTTCTGCCAAGGCAAAACATTATACGAAGCATTATAAATAAATGAACAATTGAAACGAAACATTATAATTTTATATTTATTGAATATGTCTACTAGCTTGTGCCCTGCATGCAAATTAGGACATATAATATTATTTATAATTTTCTATTAAAATTAAGATCGAACCGCGTTTTAAACATCTAATAATATTTTTTTTTAATTGACACTCATAAAAGCGTTACTAAGTAACAAAAATGTTATTGAAAGTAAAAAAGAGTGTGGCAAAAGATTAAGTAATAATAGAACTTTTTTACTTCTTTTAGAAAAAAAAAGATGTTTCACCTACATGAAGTATTAAAAGTGTAGGTACAAGTCAGATAGATAAAAAAAAAGTATAGTAACACAAAAATATGCGGCTCATAAAATTTTATACTTTTAGTGACACAAGTTTATAAAAACGTTAGTAAAATTTGAAACTTTTGACTGTTACTAACACATTTTATAACATGTGAGTAAAAGTTGGAATATATTCCTATATTTTTGAAAAACAAAATACTAAAACCCACACGTATAATGATACCTTTTTGTGTGTTACTAAAACAAGAGGTGCTAAATGCCTAAATGTCATTTTTCTTGTAGTATCTTGTAAACTTATACAGATTATTAAAATTTATTTATACATTTTTAAGAAATTTAATGGCTTAAGATTTTTTTTTTATTATTATTTTTTGAATGGCAAGTTATTAAGTTAATGATTCGAGCTTAGACAGTGACATCCATAAGGAGTTGTATGCATTTCCTCGAACCCTTAACATATAAGGAATAAACTCCACTACTTTTTTAATCTTCAAATTTTACTTCAAACAAGTTTTGAACTTAAGACCAAAGAAAACCTTAAAACTATTATTACCGGTTAATCTAAATCAATTCATTTAAGATGAAAGTGGACTTTTTTGTGGTGATGCCGAAGGACACATGACACCGTTTATGAAAGTGATCACTTTATTAAAATTTATATATAGATTTCTAAGAAAGTGGCTTAAGAAATGTATGTATACTCTTCTTTTTGCCTCTTAATCTTGATCGACCTATTAAATCAAAGAAAATATAACGAGACTGTCACTAAGATTTTATGACATGTATAAAGAATTTGTATATCAATAATGAACTTTTACATTTTAAGAATTACCCATTTCTCAATAAATGTACATTCTTTTATGTATGTAATAATTTTTTAAATACAGTCTTAATGTTATCGTTAACATAACTCATTTCAAGTTTTTATTATACCTATTAATGTTTAACTAGCAAGGTACCCACGCAATGCGGTGGCGGGTACCTTTCACAGTATTTTGCGCTGGTGATAGAAATGTTGGTGATGACAATAATGATGATGGTCGGTGATGGTGTGTAGTGGTGGTGGTTAGGAGAGGTTAGACGTATGTTTGATTAATTTAAAACGTGAAGATTAATGTATGTTTAAGATTTAGGGGAGTTGATATTAAACTAATAATCTTCTCTAACTCGGTTATGGATTGTTTGGAGCATTGAGCGAGAGGTTGTGGGTTCGATTCCTGGGTGTTGCGTTTTAATATTTTCGGTTATTAAGTGTTTAAGACAATTCTAAAAAAAGTAAAGAGAAATTTAAAACAGAAATGCCTAATTATAGTTATAGATAAATAATTTTGCTCAATTGCCCATCCAAGAAGATGAATCTCGCACTCGATTATAAATTGGGAAGCAAAAAATATGTATCATGGAATACATTGAATTAAGTGGTCATATTTGTAACTTATCTTAATTTGCAAATAACCCGTCCTGTTTTGTCGCAAACAAATATTTATTCTATAGTCCAAGCGTGTGATCTTTTATTTATTCAAATTTAGCCCAAGAAATACTTTATCTTTTCCTTGAGGTCCAAGAAATATCATCATTTGCAGTTCTCTTACTCAATTAGTTTATACATTGCATGCAGCTGATCCCGATGTTTACTTCAAATTTTCCCTAAACGTTAACCAATTAAAAAAATTGACATTTGACAAAGTCGAATTTTGCTTACTAATACTAGTGGATCTCTTGATCATCTAACTTGTTAATTCAATAATAATTGTTTTAAGGACATAGGAAATGGGTCACATAATTATTTAGAGAAATGATTAACCACTGTTAACCTAAAACTAACACAAGATGGTTGTTGGTTTGCTAATGAAAATAGTTATACTGTTAAGCGGTTTGCTATTAATACTTAGAGCCGCGATGAAGTTTTTAACCAATGTTCTCCTAAAACAAATATCGAACTAGGCATGTATAAATTGAATCGATTATCGACCGGAACCATCAAACCGGATCGGACTGAGTTATATCGGTTTAGTGCACGGTTTTAAGTTTCATGCAAAATCGGTCATCGGTCCGGTTTCCGAGCGTTTCGGTTTGAAAAACTGAGAAATTTCGAATAAAATTTCTTGGTCACCGGTTTGATTTAGTTTCAACCGTGATCGGTTCGTTAATCGGTCCGGCCAAAACCGTTTTCTCATTTCTCGATTCATTTCAGTTCGGTTTCAAGTGGCCGGTTCGGCTCATGCAAATTTGGAAATGATATTCTATGCAAACATAATAAAAATAAGATATGCATTAATTATAAGAAGGAATGTTTAAAAGGACTATCTTTGTGCTTAAGGAACCATGAACTTGGCTAATGGGAACATAAAGTTATACCATTACAAGAGAATTATTTGATTATGTATGAGCTACTTGACTTGCCATTATCCCATCATTTATTTAATGTATCATTTGATTTTACAATATATTAGACATCTTTTATAATTATATAGTTTATACAAAAGTCAACACTCCACCCCTTTCCTTCAACTCTAATCTTCAAATCATCCTTGATCTATGCCAATAGGGTTGCCAAAACCTCAAGTTTCTTACCTATTTCCCATTCATATATACTTCGTTAGTTTGAACCAAAGATGAGTTGTATCTAGCCATGCATTAACTTTGTGTGCAAATATATATATATCTCAATTCCATCTCCTTCTCTTTCGATATTGAAATATGGCGGTTGAAAAGAAATTACAGACTCCTCCATCCGAAGGGATTCTAGAGAACGTATGGGCAAATTATGTCGGCGAATATTGTCATACAAACGAGGAAATACTCATAAAAACATCCGAAGTTTCTGAATCATGGGGGGAATTGCCGAATCTTGATCTTAATATAGACGAATCATTGGGATTTTTACAAAGGTTACCAAGCCTAGGCAGATGGATATCCATGGGAGCAGAAGAATGGGAAGAAATTCTCGATGGAATTGTTAATCCTCCAAATAAGTTGGAAAATTCATGCGAGTTGGTTTCAAAAAGTGATGTAACTACCAAGGGTTCAAAAGCAAATGTTGTGAAAGTTGAGAAACGTTATAGGGGAGTCAGGAGACGCCCATGGGGAAAGTATGCAGCCGAAATTAGGGATTCATCACGAAAAGGAGCAAGGCTTTGGCTTGGAACATTCAAGACAGCCGAAGAAGCGGCTTTGGCTTATGATAAGGCTGCATTGCGAATTAGAGGCCCAAAAGCACATTTAAATTTTCCGGTTCAAGTTGTAGAAAATGCAATGGGAATCACTCATCAACAAAGTGACTCAAATGATCCTTCGACGAGTTCTCAAGGGACTTATTCGACACATGTTCAAAGCTTACAAGAAACCAACGATTGCAATACAAATAAAAGGGTATTTAGAGAATGGGAAGAGCTTCAAGAGGAGGTATTCATGAATGAATCACGTCCATTGAAGAGGTCGGTATCCTTGGAAG
The DNA here is from genome assembly GCA_963853835.1 of Calendula officinalis. NCBI lineage: Eukaryota > Viridiplantae > Streptophyta > Magnoliopsida > Asterales > Asteraceae > Calendula > Calendula officinalis. Next base: position 30,828,405 of record OY970821.1, on the reverse strand, counting down.
GATCTCATTGGGATGACAATATTAATGATGTAGTTGCGTTTGAGGATCTTGGAGTTAGTTATTTAGAAAATTTATTGTCCAAAGGCTTGTAAGAAACAAAATTCAAGATGTATGATAAAAAGTAATTGAAATTATATCATTATAATTTCGTTAGATATAATGTAACTGCAAGTCAGTACAATACTATGAAATGATACAATAATTTACATACATAAGATACAACATATTCCGATAGTTTATATTCAGGGAAATGCTAACAAGTGTCCTTGGGGTATTGTTTAAGAGATAAAAGGTTGCTTTAATTTATTGTAAATTAACTATAAAAAAAAACTATCACATGAATTTCATAACCATATCAAGATAGTTATGCTTCAAGACTTGTACATTAGTTGCCTTAACCGTTTGCCCTTAAGAGCAATGGTTAACAAAACCCTTATATTTATCATAACTTCTATCTTTAGGTCTTACGTTAACTTTCAGCGAAAATTCAAGTTAGAAATAAAATTATATTTTTATTATTATTATTCTCATTATAACGTTTTCGAAAAAAAAAAAAGAGTAAGATAAAATTATTAATAAACATAATAACAAAAGATATCAATGTATATAAATTTTCTTCTACTTTTGGGGTAAGTTTTTATTTTTGTTATTGTATACTTATGCTTTGTTAACTTGGGCTAAGAGACAGAATATTGGCCCAATACCATTGACATAACTACTTACGATGGCCCATAGCACTAGGCTCAACTCAAGTAGAGGTGCAAAAATTAAATATGATCCGGATCCAAAACCAAATTGAAAACAGGTTTGCAACCGGATTGAAGTCAAGTGGATTGGTTTTGATCCTAATCTGCCGGATCTCGAGATCCGCTCGAGTATCTTGTAGGAAACCGGTTTGAAAATTCGAATTAGGGGAACCGGTTTGAAACCTGGATTGGGATATAACGATCGGCTTGTGTCAAATAATATAGTTTTGGATATAAACATATATTATTTCAAGTTAAATCCAGCTTCAATCTTATCCAATTTTAACATGAAATTAATAATATCTCAAGTATGTCCTATGTATTATTTTGTTTCACAAAGTTAATAAAGGGAAATAGTATCTAGAGACCATTGGGGTGTGAATTAATCGTGTCTCATCATTCTCACCCAAGAAAGGTTTCTCATTCGACTCTGATACCACCCACACCCCCCTCTAACACACACACACGAATATATAGAGATAGATAAGAAAGTTGAACATAAACCATAATATAATATAAACATGCTACACTACAAACACATTAATACATACAAACACGCTTCAAAACAGTTGCAACATATTCTCTTGAGAAGATGACCCTGTTGCATCTTCACAATTTTTCAATCGACTTGAAACTTCACCAGAAGTACTACTCGAACACGTCTTTTGCCACTTGTTTTGATTCAAGCTCGATTCCTGGCTAACTTTTGGCATAGATGCCACAAGCCGAGCAGGGAAATTCAAAAGAGCCTTAGAACCTCTCATTTCAAAGGCGGCCCGATCATAAGCCATAGCCGCATCCTCAGCCGTTTCAAATGTCCCCAACCATACTCTTGCGCCATTTTTATTGGAGTCACGAATCTCGGCTGCAAATTTACCCCATGGACGCCGTCTTACCCCTCTATAGTGCTTGTTCTTTGCTATGACATGAGTAGGGTCAAGGGTATTTCTGTAAACACTATTAGTTGCACGATTTCTTGACCCGAGGCTAACTATAGCATTGGCCTCGTTAAGCACTTGATATATTACCATGTCTTGTGAATCGTTTTCGTTTAGGGGTAACTCATGATCATTGGAAGTTGGCACCATTTCTGTCTCTTTCCTTTTATGGGATGTTGATATTATGTAATGTTGAATCTCATATATAAAGTTATGTTTTGGTGTGATCTAAGTAGATGAATGTTATAAAAAAGGAAAAGAAAAAAGGAAGGTGATGTTGGGGTTCTAGAAGCATGATGACTTGTTGGGTAATGGAAGAAAAGTCCAAATGCCCATGTTTGAATATACATGTAATTATTTGAAAAGTGGTTTTATTATTTACCTAAATGAGTTATAAGATGTCAATTGCAAATATTGTTTATGAGTGTTTGAAGGTTATGTGTATGAATATTTTAGCTAAAAAAAGTCCTCTAAAAGAAGCTACATAGTATATAAAAATTAGTATGAACAAGCGTTTAAAATCCACAAAATTAAGGGGTTCATTTTTAAAATATGTATATATGTATAAGTTCACTTGAAACAATATAAAGTTAACTAAATATTGAATAAAGTCAGACTAAGGGTCCAAAAGAGAAAAAACAAACCCGACATATAACTTGGGAATTGTGCCCACATTTTTAATTTGACGGAATAATTTTTATTCATCTGAAAAAGAATATATATATATATATATACTATGAGCTCATTTTTAAGATTCTTTTCAGGACAAAAAATTGATAATATTTGATTCACATATTTTTTTTAATAATAAATTAGCAGCATAATTTCTTAGTTGGGTGAAAGTCAATTAATACATAACCTATGAAAGTTTGGTCCGTAGGTGATAGGAAGTTAGTTATAATGATACTCTCTTATTGAGTTATCCTTTTATAAAAGGAATACATGTCTACTAAAATTTCAATTTTGGCCCCCAAGTCTGCCAATTTAATAACAGATCAAGGAAGACAATTCAACGGGTTCTAGAGTAGAGGTGCACGTGGTAAACAATGACGTCATCGGTTGCGTAATTTATTTGGAGTTTTCTATTCAAGAATCAAACGGGACCCGGCTCGTGGTAATAGCAATTGACCGTCAATAAGTCGTATACTACTGTTACATTTAGGAAAGTTTGTTAGTTATAAGGCCCAACAGCTTCTTAGACTTTATCAGGCCCAACAACTTCCAGACTTAATACATGACTGGTCATGAATAATAAAAGAAAGAGTTTTGATAATGTTATGTTGTTAACAAGGTTCTAGAAAGCGTAAGGCGTGGCGTGGCGGCACCATCAGGGGTGGATCTAGTATGGTGCACGGGGTTGCCCGGGCAACCCTTCAAACTTTTCGAATTAATGTTAATTTTTTTCTTTTTAATGTAGGTGACACCCTTAAGAAAAAAATACAACGAATATTCTTATATAGCAGAATAATAATAATAATATATGTTCTAGTTAAATATTTGTTAAAAAATAACTTAAGAAATATATAGTTAAAGTCTAATAAAAGGTAAGTAAATCTCATTACTCCATATCTATTAAGTTTCTATTATTTACTGAAAAAGAAAACATCATTCTTTTCGTTTGCTATATAGGTTATTAAAGTTGGTTTTGGTTTTGTTGGTTTCAACTGCAAGTCTGCAACAGTCGAAAGATGTTTTTCCGCAATGAAACTTCTAAAGACCGATTTGCACACTAAAATGGGTGCTGATTTTTTGAATCAAGCGTTGATTTGTGCAGTATATAAAAAGCGCGTATAGATGTTACAATTAAAAGTATATCAATCGTTTTCATAAAATGAAAGAACGAAAAGGTCAACGTAATTTATAGACCTATTTTTGACATATATAATGAAATCATACTTTCCAATTTGTTTTTATTATTTTTATATAGTATGAGTAAAAAAAATTGTGCAACCCCTCAAACTTTTTTCTAGGTCCGCCACTGGGCACCATCAAGCCTCAGGCAAGGCGAGTCATGGAGGGCCATGGCGCTTTTCAAGGCGTGATTTAAGGCGGCAAATTTTTTATATAATTTATATATATACGTATATTAAATTAAAAAGATTATATAGATCTATTGATTTATATAACAATTCATATATAAAGCTCATAAAAAATATTACATCTAAATTTATAATTATACATTTTATCAATTTTTTTAAAAAAAATTCATTTTTCACAGCCGCTTCAAGAAAACTCGCCATAAGGCGCGCCTTATCACGCATTATCACGCCTTATCTCACGTCACGCCTAGCCTAGCCGTCATGGTCTGTTTCGTAACGTCGACGCCGCGCCTCACGCCTTGGCGCCGCCATGGCGCGCCTTTTAGAACCTTGGTTGTTAATAACATACGCTAAATAGATGTACATTAACTAACAACTATCCTCGTAATTTTTACGTCATTTATCTATTAATAAAAATACAACTATATAATCTATGTTATTAACAGCACTAAAAACTGTTATTATCAAAACCCTTAAAATAAATATTTACTTTGTGGTATGATGTGGCATTCTTATAGATACCTTTTGAGTTTTTATAAAATATCTTCAATGCTCTATTCATTACCCAAAAACCATTATACCTAATTTAGTTGTCTATGTCAGTTATAAACATGTGTTGACATACTTCAATTTTTCTTTTCAAATACATTTTTTTTATAATAATTTCATTTCAACATTAGGACATTAATAACTTTTATCTCTAATTTTAAAATTACAAGCTATTTAAATAAGAAATAAACAATTATATATTTTTTAATCTAACTTTTAGTTTGCTACATATGTCCAGATTTAATAGCCATTTCTAGTGTACGTCTGCCTTAGGGACCAAAAGCGTGATCAACCCTCCATATTTAAGGATCATCGGTGTATAATCTCAGACTTGAGGACTAAATCCAAACTTTTAGCAAATCACATGAACTATCCGTCTAATTTACTCTTTTATCTATATATATATATATATATATATATATAGGGTCGAGTTATATTGAGAACCCTGATTTCAAAAAGAACTCTGAGAACTCTTGTTAACCAATCAGAATTTAGTAAATTGATTTTGATTAATTTATTTCATATTAATTATTTAGGGATATTTACGACATTTCACAAAAAAAAATTGTTTCCTTTTTTGAAAATATCCTAAAATTTAGGGATTATTTTCATATTTTTTTTTCATTTTTGTTATTACTACATTTGACAAAACATACATGTTATTTTTGAAATTTATTGATACATACATGTTATTTTAGAGTTATGCATATATGTTATTTTACGATTTTGTGTATATGTTAATTAACAACTCTATGTATACGTTGAACACATATGTAACATAAAACATACATGTTAAACAAACAAAATCTATATCCAAATTTCCAAAACTATGAGACCAAACGGAACACATATAAAATCTATTGAACATACATGTTGAACTTATCCTTACAAAAGTCAAAAGTATTTCAAATAACACATATGTATAATATAACAACTATGTACCAAAGTGAATAATCGCCAAATTTGAGCATAATTGAGGATTCCATTATCAAAAACATATATGTACAAATAACACATACATATCTAAACCCATATTTAAAAATTCATCAAGATCACGCCTCCAAAATCCATTTCAAATCAAAATATAAGCTATTTCTGGATCTGTTCGTCGATAATAATACACAAATCAAATCGAATAAGCTAATAAATAAATGATTATAAAAATAAATAATTAATTAAAAACTATTTTTTATTAAGAAAAATAAGAACCTATGGAGACAAAATTAGTCTTTATAATTTGCACAAACATGCACCAAACCTCAAACCTACCGTCTCTTCACCAAACTCACTATTGCTTGAAGTATATATGAATTTATATTCTTTAATAATATTCAAATCCCATTAATCACCATGGAATCCATGAGCGCCTGCCACATATAAAATTAAATAAACTTTAAACGTTAAATCCAAATAATACACAGAAAAAGAAAAAAAGGCTTATTTGCCGCCTCTGTTATAGATGTGAAGAAAAATAAATTAAACTAACCTTCGAGTGTTCTTCCACAACTTTTGATAATTTATTCTAGTATGATTTTTCTTGATAATCATCACAACAATAATTTAACTAATCAAAAAGTATATTGAAAATTCCCGCTGCCCCACAATCACCATTATATGTTTCCAGAAAATTTAAATAAATGAGTATATGAAGAGATAAAACCATTATTCTTACAGAATCAGAGTATATAAAGAAGTAAAACCCAAGGCAGATACAAAGAACAAAACCAATTCCAACACCAATGAATCAATTGCTTACAAACAAGGTGTAGCGTCACCGGCGGGAACTGTAGCGACAACAACGTGGAAGAAGATCGAGGTCGAAGGGCTTCTACCGTGGAAGAAGATCGAGGTGCAAGGATCTGGTTCGTATGATTTCATTGTAGAAGAAGTTGGGGGAAGTTGGGGGAAAATGAGTATAATGGGGAAAAAACCCTAATAAACTTACATTTCATAAATTGAGCCTAAGAACGTGGAGAGAGTGCCGAATTTTAAGGGATTTTCATTTATTATTCTTTATTGCAAAATACCTACTATACCCTTACTAATTAATTATAACCTAAAATACAATTTAATTTATTTACATATATATCCATCATCTGAACCATTAATTTGAGATCTAACGGCTTAAATTGATTAATTAATAGTTCTCAGAGTTCTTTTTGAAATCAGGGTTCTCAATATAGTTCTTCACTATATATATATATATATATATATATATATATATATATATATATATATATATATATATATATATATATATATATATATATATATATATATATATATATATATTCTTCGAGGGTTCAGGGGTGTGATGGCGTTGTCAAATCTCTTCCTTTTTCATCGTTCGAAAAAAAGGTAAATACTATAGAATCAAACCTATATAAGCTACCGACCAAAAAAAAAAAAACTAAAATTGATCAGAAACCCTAAATTTTTGTAGCCAATTGCAGGGTAAGTTGAAGAAACACAATCAGGGGTGGACCTAGTATGGTGCACGGGGTTGCCCGGGCAACCCCTCAAACTTTTCGAATTAATGTTAATTTTTTTCTTTTTAATGTAGGTGACACCCTTAAGAAAAAAATACAACGAATATTCTTATATAGCAGAATAATAATAATAATATATGTTCTAGTTAAATATTTGTTAAAAAATAACTTAAGAAATATATAGTTAAAGTCTAATAAAAGGTAAGTAAATCTCATTACTCCATATCTATTAAGTTTCTATTATTTACTGAAAAAGAAAACATCATTCTTTTCGTTTGCTATATAGGTTATTAAAGTTGGTTTTGGTTTTGTTGGTTTCAACTGCAAGTCTGCAACAGTCGAAAGATGTTTTTCCGCAATGAAACTTCTAAAGACCGATTTGCACACTAAAATGGGTGCTGATTTTTTGAATCAAGCGTTGATTTGTGCAGTATATAAAAAGCGCGTATAGATGTTACAATTAAAAGTATATCAATCGTTTTCATAAAATGAAAGAACGAAAAGGTCAACGTAATTTATAGACCTATTTTTGACATATATAATGAAATCATACTTTCCAATTTGTTTTTATTATTTTTATATAGTATGAGTAAAAAAAATTGTGCAACCCCTCAAACTTTTTTCTAGGTCCGCCACTGAACACAACAACACTCAACCTTATGGCATACCTCTATATCTCCATTGTCTGTATACGTTTGTGCGAGTCTGTGCCACGTACAATACATCAGGGCCGGCTACCTTGGCCGGGCTACACGTTTTGAAGTCATTTAATTAGCTCAATTATACATTTATATATACTCCTAATTTTATACAATTTTTCAAGTTACTGATTAGGCAAAGGTAGTTTATGCATGCGTGATGTATATGCTGTATGTAATTAACGTATACGTATAGGTACAAAATTAAACAAGAAGATAGATGCACCCCATTAGTGCTAATATTCAATCTCTTAAACACATAAAATTTTGGTTTTAAATATAAAATACTTCGTATAACACAAGACTAGTAGCCTAGTGGTACTGGTGGAAGTTATAAGGCGTTGCCCATGATCTATATAGGTGATGAGTTCAAGTCTCGTCGTAAACAAATGTAGTAGATTAAGTGCCGTTCAAAAATAAAATATAACAGTTATAAAAAAAACACTGCATATGTTCAGTACTTCACTACAAGCACGTTTGCATTAAGTGATATCTGTTGCCCGTATATTTTGCAAAAACAACATGCCTATTTCTTACAATATTAACAACATTTATTGTAATCATGTGCATTTCAATTAGTTTTATTACAGAGCACATTTTAGTAATACGGAGCAATTTAAAGTTAAAAAGACAACAATACCTTTTTTTATTGTAATCGGGAGTGTTTGTAATCGTGTGTTTGCTGTGTTCTTCTTTTCTGTAAGTAGGTTTTGGGGTTGGCGATGTCCTTTGGGTGGTCTTTTTGTATTGTTTGTTGGTTTGGTGTTTGTTTAGTTTGGTTTCCTTGTATTGCCCGAACTTTGTTTGCTAGTGTCTTGCTAGCTTTTTTGTTTTTATGTTAGTTTTTGGTGCGCTCGGTGGGGGTGATGGTCATGCCGAAGCTCTCTCCGAATGTGTCCTTTTGCCGTTCAAAAAAAAAAAAAAAAAAAAAAAAAAGATTTTACTCCCCCATTACATCCTTCATCCCAAAAACTCATGTTCCCGTCTATGATCTGTTCGTCGATCTCGATCAACACAGCATTAAAACCCTTTTCAAATCAACATAACTTAGGATTAGGTTTAATCTGTTCAATTATCTCGATCATCTCATACTCAATTTTAATCCTATCAAACATCAAAATCATGACGAAAAATCCTACATATTTCGATGATAATTTGGGCTTTTCCGGTGTAATTTGAAATCCGGATCTTGAGAAACGGATTGTACAAATGGAAGAAGAAAACGTGTTATCGAATTCCAAAATTGTTAGGGATTTAGCCGAAGAATTGATCGGAATTATTGAAGCCACTAATCATCTGGAGAATTTCGAGGAACGCAGAAGGAAAAGACCAAACCCTAGCTAAACCCTAGCTAAACGATTAAGGCATCGTCTAGCGTCTGCCATTGTTGGAAGAGCTTCCGACATCTTGATGGTCATATTCCCGAAATCTGTATGTTGTATTTGCGTAAATTGAAAAATGAAAGCATTTAATTTGGGGAAAATATTGTTGAAGACATGTAATGCTGGAAGCAAAGTTCTGTTCTTTTATATATTTTGTTTTCGTAACGACAATCGTAAATTCAAGAGCTATTGACATAATAATTTTAATGTTTTGATTTACCTATTGAAGGCTGAGCAATGGTAACCAGATTTGTGTTATTTATGATAAATTGAGTTGAGCAATGGATGGGTTGACTATTAGGTCTTATTGATCAATGGTTGAGATTTGTTCTCTAAACTTCGTAAAAATAATGGAACTTCTTGAACGCAACCCTTGAATTATTAACTAAGAACTATAACTAATGATATATAGATTGTTTAATTAATTTAAATGGGGAAAAGAGTCATTGACTTGATGAATTTAATTTGCAATAAAGCTTCTGCAAGAGTTATTTTTAAATTCATTTCTAATGAAATAAAACTAAAAGCGAATAACATGAAGGTTAGATTTTCAATAAATGTTGATTATTACAAGTTGAGTAATAATTTATAAACGTACATTCTTAACGGTATATTTGTCAAATAATATTTATACTTATGTTACAAGAAATTACCATAACTGGTTAAAGCGAGATCACCAACCCTCCCCTTTGTTTGTTATATTTTTATAGCTTAGAGTATCTGATATTTAAATGTCTTATAAGGTCATGAATTTAAATATTGTTATGAACAAAAATTATGTAAATTTAGAAGGGTTTGTTTTAGTCGATCAAACAAAAAAAACTAGAGCAGAGCTTTTTGTTTCTTTTGTTTAATTTATTTACTACAACTCGATTAAGAGTCAGGAAAGTATTTTCATGACGGATCTTATTCTTTTCATGATCAACAACGTTGAAGTAGTTTATATTTAGGGTGTAAAATAGTTGAGTTGAGCCAAAGCTTGACTAGGTTTGAATTGGACTCATTTAATTTTATCGAGCTCGAGATCGGCTTGTTATCGAGTCTTATGTGCAAATCTCGAGCTTGACTTGTTTAGGTTTTTGCAGGTTCAGCTCGATTAGACTCATTTAAGCTCGATTAGACTCATTTAAGCTTTCATAAACACGAAATATATAACTTTTTTGATTAATTATAATATTTAATGTTATATTATAATATACTTTAATGTATTATATAAATATTTTTTATATTATATATAATTATATAAATATATAATATTTATATGAATATATAATAGACAATTATAGTTTTACAATAATTACAGTGAATGGTCTTTTAATCTAAAGTTGGGGGTCGATCTCATTTAATAAACAAGCTATAAGTTATGTCAAAACTTAGCTTGAGCTCGTTTAACTCGAGTTTTTATCGGTCTTTTAAATAGCAGAGTTTGAGTAACTCACGATCAACTTGACTCATGTATCCCCTATTTATTTTGTATAAATGTGTATACTGTAGATTTGTAAATGTAGTCATTATTTTGTCTCCGCTACTTATTTCACGATTTTTTGTATTTTTTTCATTACCTAATAACATAATTAAACAACGGAAAATTAAATTAATTCTGCTTGAAAATAAACTGAAACTGAGAAATGTGAAAGTTGCAAGTTAGTATAATTTAATATTTATTGTTATAGTAAAATTCAATATTGCTCACGTACGATGATATTTATAATTGTTTTACATGATTTTCTATACAAATCTGCATGTTACAATAAATAATTATGAGTATTTTAAATACAGATACAAATAGGGGTGCCCAAAGGGTCAACTCGACAAGATCCGGACCCGAACTCGATTACGCTAATCGGGTCCGGTGTAATCAGGTCTTATGTTGATATCTGGTTTTTTAAATCCGTCCTGACTAACCCGATTCCTTATCGGGTCAGGTTTTGGGTTAGGATTGTTTACTATTTTCGGGTTAACCGGTTAGAGTTAAGGTTGAAATTTAAATTTTAAAATATCTTAGCCATAAATATATAGAGAGCAAAAGAAACTAAAAAATCATATTTGATATCTTACCAAAAGTGCAGATTAACAAATCCGTCTTTGTTTCAAACTACAATTAATATACGAACAGAAGTATTAGTGAGGTGCTTGCCTACTTGCTTATGATCAATATTCTATTTTTTTAAAAATAAACTGAGTTACTTAACTGCTTGCTTACAAAAGTATACTTAATTTTGCTGTTCGTAGTTGTTGAGACGCATTCGTTATTTCAACAATAAATATTTGCTTTTTAAAATATGGAAATAATCGGTTTTATCTGATATATGAATAACGGGTTAGGATCCGGACTTAAAAATTGATGAGGACTACGAAGACAATTCTCAACCAATCATTTTTACAAAAGTGGATCATTATCAGACTTTTGAGATCTTTATGAGGATGACAATGATCCAAAAATTTGAAAATGATTGGTTGAGAATTATCCTTACAGTTCTAACCATAATTCGAATCCTCACCCGATCTCATAACAATACTTATAAATGTATGTTTCTTGAACTCTTATAAACGTGTAACCCGACCAAACCGTCGGGTCAAATTCGACAAACTCGAAATCCGACCAACCCGAACCCGCATAACCCGATTCCTTACTGGGTCGGGTTTCGGGTTAGTACTTTTCTAACTCAAACCCGACAGACCCGAATTGATAACCCAATAGGCGCCCCTAGATACAAACTACTTTGAGTATTTTGGAAATTGTGTTCTAGAGTATTAATTTGGAGAGAAAAGAAAATGAAAGAAATAAATTTTTTGTTATGTTCTAGAGTTTTTTTTATAAAAGAAAGGAAAAGAAACGGAAATAAATTATGTTCATTTTTTCTCTCCTAATCTTCCTCCCAAAAGTGGGAAGATTTGGAGAGAAGAGAATTTTTCATTAATTGCAATTACCATACTAACTTTGTCATTAGCTAATTTATTTATATTTCAATGACAAAATTGTAAATGTGTCAACTTTCTTCATTTCTCTCCAACTCGGGAACACAAAAAACTATGATTTTTCTTTCTTTCTATCCGACTCGAGAACAGAAAAGGAAAAATATTTTCTTCTTAATAAATGTTTCTGCACGAATTCAATCCTTTCTAAGTAAATAAACAAAATTAACAATTAATTTCATGAAAATTGAAATAGTTTTGACTTTTGATTAAAGTCAATCCTCAATAACAAATTCCTCAAATCGACTCAAAATTATCAAAATGAGTGTATGATTACATGTTTTAATCCTAAATAAGTGCAGAAACATTTACTTCATCCGATTCAAAATAAGTGTTACATTTCTACTTTCACGGTTTTTGAAGCAAAATAATGTAATAATGGTTAAATTAGATTAATTGAATGATTAGTGGATAATGGGTCCCACACCTTTTGAATAAAGTAGGATTAATGATGTTTAAAAGTAAAAAATAAGGGTAAATGAGTCATTTCACTTTGTTAAAGTCAAATAATTAGTGGGTGTGGGTCCTACTATTTTTTGCCATTTATAAAAAGTGTAGCACTTATTTTGAATCACACATTTATGAAAAATATAACACTTATTTTGAATCACCCATTTATGGAAAGTGTAACACTTATTTTGAATCGGAGGAAGTATTAGATTACTAGATTGTCCAATTTGGAATACAAAATCCAATAACCGAAGATATCACAAAGAACACGACATATCTAACTGAACAAAAATTGAATTCATACCAGTTTAAAAATCAAATTAATCTCTTATTTTGGTGATTTATGGATTATGTTTGGAATCAAACTGAATGAAATTGAAAATACAACATATCTAACTGAACAAAAATTGAATTCATACCATTAATTTTTTGAATTTAATCAAGAAACCTAATTTTTTTTCAGAATCTTTAAAAACCCATCTTAATCTTCAAAATTAGCTTAATCAACCTTTGATTTGGATCTAATCTGTTAAGAATTATACTCTGATACAAATTGAGAACTTATAATTCGTGATTATTCTATGATTAAGCTTGAATCGACTGAGATTAATAATAATAAGCTTGAATCGTAGTATTTATCCTAACGACTAGCTAAGACTAATTACACTATTATCACAAGACTATTAGTTACAATTAATATTTTGACATAAAGGTTTACCAAATGGTCATGGAAGTTTCAAAAAACGGTCACAACAACGATTATGTATTTATGTTACATACATTACGAGCACAAACAAATTAAATTATGCAAACAAGCGGGAAGGAAAAAGTGGACATAAATGCAGGAATGGAACCCCCCTGAACGATTATGTGATTGTTGTACGGATAGATGCATGAAAAGATCTTCTACTCCCATAACTCTTCTATTCAAACTGTATGCTACCGCCATGTGTGTGTGTGTGTTATAGATAGAGCCAAGAAGATAGTTGTAGTTGGTATTCTGCATGCAGAGGAATTATTAGGCATGGGCCTTCTCACTTATCATAAACCTATGTTTTGTCTTTTCTTTTTTAAGAAACCTACCATTTTTAACCACTCAAAATTCATAAACCGGATTTAAACTATTTTCATCGATCAGTCATGAATATTTTTGTACCATTGTCAGGGCAAATTGATATACACTAAAGGGTACGTCCTTTATTTATTAGAAGGTTATATTGACACCACAAAAACTAATTTTCATACAATAATTTATGTATTATTACACTTATACAATCTGCTTTAAAAACTGTATAATAGATAAGAAAATTAGTTTTTTGACGTCCCTTATATACAGTGGCGTACCCAGGAAAAATATTGAGGGTGTCACAAGTTGTAAATTTTTTATCAGATGTGTCACCTACACTAACAAAATAAATTTTAAACAAATTTAACACTATTCAAAAAATTCAAGGGATTGCACTGGCAATGTAACACCGCATTTTTTTTAAAACGTCCAATTAAGTATTAATCTAAAGTTACGGAAGCATACAATTAGGTTCCTAATTACGTTAGGTTTACAAACCGGGGTCCCATAAAATATTACAAACCAAGTGTTAGTTAAAAGACGGTATTACAAAACACGGCTCATTTAACAAAACACCTATTTAAAGCATGGTCAAACTTCCCGTCCAAGCCCGACCCGTTCAAGCCATCCAACCTGAAATGTGTCGATAAGGGAGGGATTAGCACAAAAGCTAAGTGAATGAATTCCTAAAGCTACTAACTACACTATTCACTTAAACACGGAAGTTAAAGAACATCTCCGGTTGGGTAATCACTTATTTGAGAGGATCGGTGGCTTTGCGGGCCTTAAATCATGGTCGCCCAAAACCAAGGTAACCGATAGCGTTTTGTATCCAACACCCCGGGCAACTCCCTCCCCTTAACTTGGTCAAATCAATCTTGGAGAAATAAGAAGACCCTTGAAGTTGATCAAATAAATCGTCAATACGCGGCAAATGATATCGATTCTTTACCGTTCTCTTGTTCAATTCCCAATAATCAATGCACATACGAAGTGCACCATCCTTCTTTTTCACAAATAAAACCGGAGCTCCCCAAGGCGAGGAACTCGACCGAATAAAACCCTAATCCAATAAATCTTGGATTTGTGTCATCATTTCCCGGATCTCGGACGGTGCCAAACGATACGGTGCTCTAGCCACGGGATTGGCACCCGGCACCAAATCAATTTTGAATTCTACCTCCCGAACGGGAGGTAACCCAGGCAAGTCTTCGGGAAACACCTCCGAGTATTCCGAAACCACCCGGAGATTACCAACCACTTTCTTTTCCTTTTTCACATCGATCACATAGGCCAAAAACGATTCACATACCTTGGTCAAGGACTTACGGGCCTTCATCATGGATATCATGGGTAAGGTCGGGGTCGCACGGTCTCCCCGGGCCACTACGTGTGACCCGTCGGGTAAAAGAAAGGTAATTAACTTTTGGTGACAATTTATGTTGGCCTTATTAGCACTTAACCAATCCATACCTAAAACCACATCAAAGCCGGATATCGGCATAACAAGTAAAAGAATCGAAAATTTCACGCCATCAATATCTATACTAGCCCCGGACACGGATGTCGTGACCGGAACCATTTCACCATCGGCCACCTCTACCTCTAGAGGTGTCGCGATCAACGAAGTAGGCAATTTCAATTTGTCACAAAAACTCTTTGAAGAAAACGAACAATTTGCA
The DNA here is from genome assembly GCA_963853835.1 of Calendula officinalis. NCBI lineage: Eukaryota > Viridiplantae > Streptophyta > Magnoliopsida > Asterales > Asteraceae > Calendula > Calendula officinalis. Next base: position 30,813,390 of record OY970821.1, on the reverse strand, counting down.
CCCGAATCAAATAATACACGAGCGGGTATGGAGTTTATTAGAAGCATACCGGTGATGACATCGTCGGTAGTGGTGGCATCCTCCACCGTCATCTTGAATGCACGACCCGTAGGTGGCGGATGACTCTTCCTCTTTTGACCTCCCGACGAAGCTGCTCCCTCGCCCGAACCCGAACCCTTCTTCGTCGGACAATGCATGGCCCGATGACCCTCCTTCTGACAAGTCCAACAAACACTATTTTCCAACTTGCATACCGAGGACTCATGCCCGTGTTGCCCACATTTAATACACCTTCGAGTTTGTGCCGTAAACGGACCGGCATGAGAGGACTTACACGGTAGACACCACGGGTTCCTTTGGTTGGAACCTTGAAGTATTTGCTTGCGACGATCATTGTTCGACTTATGGTTCCCTTGGGATTTCTTGTGGTTGCTCGAGTTTGATTGATCATACTTTCCCTTATGAAACGGGTCCTTCTCCCGACTCGCGGCCTTTTGTGCCAAAAAATCACTTTCGGCCGATTTGGCAAGATCATAGGTTTGCAAGAGAGTTCCTGCAAGCCTCGTTACATTCCGATACTCGGGCAACAACGCCCCAACAAAGTGTTTGATTTGGGTGGACTCATCGGGCACCCATTGAGTTACAAACCGGAGCTTACTATTAAATTGGAGAATAAGCTCATCCACCGTCATCCTATCATTCATCTTCAACATCATAAACTCATTCCGAATTTTATCCAACTCAAACGGGCTACAATACCTAGCCTCCACTTGATCCCTAAATTGTTTCCATGTGATCGCATCCATCATCTCATTACTAAAATTTGCGGTCAACCCATCCCACCAATCCATAGCCGGTCCCCCCAACATCCGGGACGCGTACCGGACCTTCAAGTAGTCCTCACAATTACAAGCAATAAGTGCCTTTTCGGTGGCCCGAAGCCATGTTAGAGTTTCCTCCGGGTCGGTACTACCACGGTACTCGGTTGGCTTACAATCGAGAAAATTCTTGCAAGTACACGGTTTCTTTTCTATCGGGAAAGGTTGATAGAAGAATTGTTGGTGTTGGGCATTGGCAATAGGTACGGTGTGGGTGAGAGGTGGTTGTGGTATGCTTGCATTGGGAGATGACGAGTCATTTCGGGGAAAGACGGGAATGTGAGTAGTTTGAGTGAATTGTGGGGGTGGATTTTCTTGGGTGATAGGGGGTACGGTAGACCGAGCCTCGGGTCGTGGCTCAGTCGATTGGCTTTGACGGAGAGCCCTTAAGGTATCCTCGAGTTCCATGTTTCGGGTCTCCAATAACACAATATACTCTTCGTTCGGTATTTCATCAACCTCCGAGCCCGTTGCTCCGTCATTACCAAGTTGTAACACCGCATTTTTTTTAAAACGTCCAATTAAGTATTAATCTAAAGTTACGGAAGCATACAATTAGGTTCCTAATTACGTTAGGTTTACAAACCGGGGTCCCATAAAATATTACAAACCAAGTCTTAGTTAAAAGACGGTATTACGAAACACGGATCATTTAACAAAACAACTATTTAAAGCATGGTCAAACTTCCCGTCCAAGCCCGACCCGTTCAAGCCATCCAACCTGAAATGTGTCGATAAGGGAGGGATTAGCACAAAAGCTAAGTGAATGAATTCCTAAAGCTACTAACTACACTATTCACTTAAACACGGAAGTTAAAGAACATCTCCGGTTGGGTAATCACTTATTTGAGAGGATCGGCGGCTTTGCGGGCCTTAAACCATGGTCGGCCAAAACCACGGTAACCGATAGCGTTTTGTATCCAACACCCCGGGCAACTCCCTCCCCTTAACCATGTAACGCATACAGGTAAGGTCGGATACCCTATTAGTCGATACACCGTGCCCAGCCGTTATCCATCCGACACTGACCTCGTCCCGATTGTGCACATAGTCATGTATGGTATTCCCTAACACTAGGCATACATAACAAGTAGGCTAACTACGAAAAAATGCCGCGAAAACGTCACGGTAGAGTTCCCAGACGCGAACTACAGTTCGCGTTCGCGAACTCAAGTTCGCGCCGGGAACTGAAACGCGAACAAGTTCACGACTACACCCCAATTTCTCTGGACCGACTTCGCGTTCGCGAAGTGGAGTTCGCGACGCGAACTCCCCTCGTCTGGTGATTTCCTGCACTTTTTCAATTATGCCAAAACCAAACCAAAACCGTAACCCGAGTTGTAGGTTGGATCCACTCACCTTTCAACTTCCGATTCCTTAACTTAGTGAGCTAGTATCACTGAGTATCCTTCCCGGTTCCTGTCAACAATATACCGAGTTAGTGATAATCCACCGAATTGTCAAAATCATCAATTTCAACCACTAACCGCACAAGACTCATAAAATGCACATTTTCATGACATTTCCAACTAGCACAATTCCTTCATCAATACAATTGACCATTTTGACCATTTATCAAGTATTCACAACTAGTTGACCTAAACGGGCCAAAAAACCCGAACATGATCCTAACACTTCCACATTTCCATCAACTAGCAATTAATCTTTAAACTAGCAATTCACAATCATTTAACAATTCAATCAAGAACATAATCATCACAATTTCAAGTAACATACTTGCATAATCACTAGATCACCATTTTGACAAAATCATCCAAATCCCTATTTAAATTACTTCACCAAATTAATCAATACTAGGTTTTTAACATCCATAACTTACCAAACATGATTTCACAACTTAATAAACAATCCTATCCAATCAAACATCAAGGATTCCAAGATTTGTCAAAACTCACCTTCAACTTCCACCATTAATGGAGGTTGAAGGTGATTTTCACCAAATCTTGTATTCCTTCAACAATCTACCATACAAATGATGTAAAAGCTTGTATAAACACATAAAACAACATCCTTAACGAGATTCCTCCATAAAATCCTAACAATCACAAACCCTAGTTCGTGCCATAACTCAAGAACAACAAGAACAAATAGAAGAGAAGGTGTAGCTTACTTCTAGACTTCTTTTACACAAACACTAGTGCAATTTTCGGACCAAAGGTGAGGATTTATCCCCCAAGAGCTCAAGAACAAGTATATGAGTTTTTGAGAGGAAGAAACCAATGGAATAGTGGATAAGGTTTTCAAAAGAGAGAAGTGAAGAGGGAGTTACCCTCCTCTCTCTCTTGGCCGGCCAAAAAAGGGTGGTGGGACCCCCTTGTTGTCTTTTCTTTTAATTAACAGTATGTGTCTGAAAGTCCCCTTCGTAATTAATTTATTTAACATAGCAAACGGACTCCAATTTTAAAAACGAAAGCATTTCTGGAAATGATATTTAACAAGGAATCCAAAGATATAAAAATCACGTTTTCGTTCCAAATATATCACAAGTCGGGTATTTTAACCCCTTGGTTAAATTACCGCAAAAGGCAGCAGGCTAATTAAATTAACTAAGCATTTAATCAGGAAATCATTTAATAAGATACCTTAAGGTCAATAAACTACTAGTCCGAGTTTTGGGATGTTACAGGCAACCCCGTGCAACATACGAGGTCCATCTACTTATATTTGTAGTATGGTGATTTGTACATCACTATTGTTTTATTACACATAATCAAGTCATGTTTATTTGTAGTTGTGTATGGCAAAAAATGTTGTAAAAATCACAACTCTTATTTCTACTTTGTAAGAGTTCTTTTTGTTAGGTATTAAAAAGGTTGTAATGAATAGTCTAGGGGGACAATGTGTAACATTGCATAATGTTTTAGTTTAGCTTAGTATTAGACTTAAGCTAATTAGGTTTAATTAAGAGAATTAAGGTAAAGGTATATAAGCCTAGATGTAAACCTTAATTCTCAACTTTTGCACTTAATCAATATCAATTCTCTGCATTTGTTCTCTCCCTTCTCTCTAACTTTCTCTCTCTAAAACCCTAACCATCTTCATCATCTTTTCCTCCATATTCATCATCAAACATCAAGTTATGGATTGATTTAGTATTGTTAAGAATTTCAATTGGTATCAGAGCTTAATTTCACTTTGAAAACCATCCATTTCCATTGCTTGCTGTTCAAATCAGAAGATCAAAAGGGTTTTTCAAGGTTTTTTAAGAAAAAGGGGTCTAAAATCAAAAAACGGATTTGAGGTATTAATTCTTGTTCTTATGGATTGAATAGCTTCATTTTGTTAATATATTAAGCTTAGAATCAAGTTAGGATCGAATCCAATCCATTTTGATGAAGAATTTGGATTTTTAGTAAAAACCATTAAAGCTTCAAAAAACCTTCAAAATTCAAATTTTCGATTAGATCTAGGTTGTTTTTGGTTAAGATTGTAGTTATGGATTGAAGGAAAAAGGTTTTGGGTCATTTTGCAAAAAGAATCAAAGATTTTGGTTAAGAAACGAGCATTTTAGGATCAAATTAGTGGATTTTTCTTGGCTGTTCGTCACTGTTCTGCTCAAGAACGTTGTAACTGTTCTCGGCCCGAGAACGGTAAATTCTTCGGCCCGAACTCATCTTTAAGTTCGGCCCGAACATCAGAATATAGTTCGGACCGAACTTACTACTAAGTCTTCGACCCGAACTTCACACAAGTCTTCGGCCCGAACATCTCAATTTCTTCGGCCCGAACTTCAACTCAATCTTCGACCCGAACTTCTCCCGTGTCTTCGACCCGAACTTCTACCAAGTCTTCGGCCCGAACATCTCAATATCTTCGGCCCGAACACTACTCAATCTTCGGCCCGAACAATACTCAATCTTCGGCCCGAACTAAATTCAATCTTCAGCCCGAACTCTTACAAGTCTTCAACCCGAACTCTTTCTCCACACTTATTTTTTTTCTTCTGGTTGTTTTTCTTACCACTAAGAAATGACTTCCAAGGACGCCTTGTCCATTGGGTCAGACACTAAACCACCTGTTTTCTACCGAGGAGAATACGGTCAATGGAAGAAACGATTTCTCCATTTCATCCTGAGCCAACATTCCGGTCCAGATATCCTTGACTCCCTTACAACAAGACCCGCTAAGTTCTACCGTGCATTGGCACCAGCCCCAAACTCCGAACCAGCATTACCTGGTGGTGTAATCGAAATCCTCCGTCAGAATACACCCAAGAGTAGAAGGATAGGGCTAGGGCTGATGTGTACGCACACTCCTATATGCTACAAGGCATCACAAATGAAATTTACAGCAGCATTGATAGTTTCGGCACGGGTAAAGAGCTCTGGGATGAGATCCAAAAGCAAATGGAGGGTACTGACCTAGGTAATAAAGCTAAGATGGTATCCACCCTAAACACCTACGGTCAATTTAAAGCTACCCCGGGAGAAGAATTGGACCAACCTACCTCAGATTCTGCAACATGCTCAATGATCTCAGAAAGAACAAACTCATCAAAGAGAAACGTGAAATTAACATCAAATTTATCCAATCCCTACTACTGGAGTGGGAGATGTTTGGCAACAGTGCGATGCAGCACAAGGACTTATGCTCCATAGATATTCATGAATTATATGAGTACCTACATCAAAATGAACCCATGGTGAGAGGAATCGCCAAAACTAGGCAAGATACTGCTGACACTCTTGCAATGTTGGCCAAACAAAACCTAGCTCTCAACAAAGGTATCAATGAAGCAATGATTGCATCAAAATAAAAAGAAGTGGTAAATGAAGAACCAGAGACTCTGATCCCTGCGGGGACGAAAGATGAAATCGATTCGGTTCGTCAAGCCTTGGCTCTCATTTCAAGTTATAATAACAAGTACTATAACAAGCCAACCAACAACAACCTCAGATCATCCACAAACTTCAAATTCAACTCCTCTTCACAAACCCCGAACAACAAATCCTCATCTTCATCTACTGAGCCACCTAAGAAATGTTACAACTGTGGTATGACGGGGCACTTTGCTAAAGAATGCAAGAAGCCTAAGGTGAAAGACTCTAAAAACTTCAAAAGGAAAATGCTCATGGCTAAGCAAGTTGAAAATGGCAAGGTCCTACTGGCTGAGGACCTACAGTGGTTGGAAGACTCAGATGATCAAGAGGAAGAGGAATGCACTGCCAGCCTGGCTCTTATGGCGAGATGAAACGAACTAAGAGCAGAGCTAGGCATACCTGAGAATGATGAAAAGGAGGTACACTCTTCTTCTTTTGACTCTTTATTACCTGACTCAGACACTGATGAATCAGAGAATTCCTTGTTTAATGAAAAACTTTTTCTTAAAATTGATGAGAAATCACAACTGACAAAACAAATCACTTCTTTAGAATCCGAAAAGGAACAACTTTTAAATGATTTAAGTGACTTAAGTCAATGTTCTCTTCAAATAACTCAAGTAAACAAGAAATTACAAAATCAGTTGTCTACGTCAAAATCTGCTTATAAATTTCAAATTTCTGAATTACAAAATAGTCTACAAACACAAGTTAATTCAACCAATGAATCAAATACACAAATCTCAAAAGTAAAGGCAGAAAATTTAACCTTTCGTCGTCAACTTGAAACTCTTGTTCCTCAAGTCAATCAAAATAACCTTTCAAATCAAAAAACACAAGAGTTACAACAACAGTTGTCATCGTTTCATGTTGCTCACACCAGCGAGGTCAATCGTCTAAATCACATTATTAATACAAAAAACATTGAAATTTCGAACCTGAAAAACATGAAAACGGTGTCAAGTAATAAAGACGACTCCAAGCAGCTGATAAATGACTTGGCGAATCAACTAAGTCGAGAGCAAAAATGGATGAAGTCCGCAGACATCAAGATGAAAGACTATCAAGATAAGTTGAAGACGGCTGACAACGAAATTCAAAAACAAAATGAACAAATCACTAACATAACAAACAACTTTAAAAAGGAAATCGATGAACAATCAGCAACCATACACAGTCTTACTGTCAGAAAAGAAAATGTTGAAGAACACATCTCAAAACTGGAACAGACGATTGTGAAAGCTGGTCATACTGAACAAACGATAAAATTAAACCAGCCAAAAGAGTTCAGATCGTACAAGTCAAAAGTGGGTCTTGGAGTAGAAAACATCCGCCCTCTGGAAAAAGCTGCAGATGTTCTTCCAACCTTATATAACTACGATTACATGAACTTGGGAATCTGGCAAAGCTTCCTTCATATGCCAGATGAAGAAGCAGAAGTTGAAAAGTTCAACCGGGAAAAGGAAGAATATGCTCAAATTAGCTTCAATTATGATGCCTTAAACTCAACATACGAAAAGAAGAAAGCAAAATTTGAACATAACGAATATTTTCCAATCATAACACCTGCTGAATTTTTCATTCCTGAAAACCAAATTTTAAAACAAATCAAAGAGCCAAAGCTATATGTTCCACCATTAGTTTTAGAGAAGAAAATTTTCCAATTAGAAACTGAAATTGATGAAACTCATAAGGCCTTTGATAAAGAAAAAGAAAAACTTCAGAACAAAATACATAATTTAGAGGACACCATTTTAGAATTAAAAACTAAAACGAACAATATTGTTTCCCAAAATTCTAAAGCCTCTTTATTAGGGCCAGCACCGACAAACCCAGTTCCGACCATCTTGAAGAGAAGCTCTAATCCACCTACTTTGAATCTTGCAGATCGACGATTAGAGTCTGGAGGGAAGAAGTCCTTGGAGCAAGATGAAGTCAAAAGAGTCTCGCAGTCAAAGAAGTCTATTCAGACTGGATCCAGTATGCTTATGAAGCCTAGTCTACTTAAGAAGTCTAGTCCACCTAAGTATGTAGTTTCGTCTTTTTCTGTTAAATATAAATGTAATGACTCTAGACAGCTTATTTCTCCGAAAGAAGTTTATGGCATTGTTTATGATTCTGCAATTTATCGTCTAATTAATCACACTGTTAATGGTGTAAATTTAATTATTAAAACTGATAAAAATGGCAAAAAGATTTATTTTGATAAAAAGACTGATAAACCAATTTCTCAGTACGATGAACGATATTTTATTAAAATAGATACTCCATGTGGTAAAAGACATGATGTTCTTGGTAAACGTCGTGAAATCATTCAGTCTTGCACCACTTGCTATCCTGATCCTTGAAAATCATTAAACTCTCGATCAGAAAAATCTACTGATACACGTCCATTAAAACCTACATCTGAAAAATCTTCGTCTCGTCGTCCCCTCGTGTATCGGGAAGTTTCTAAACAAACATCGTCAAACTCAGTCTCCATCAAAAGCTCAAAAGAAAACTTTCAAACAACCGAAGAAATCTTCTCAAACTCCAAAAACTTCTGTCTCCCATCTTTCTTCTCGCCACAAGTCTTCTCGAGGAAACTTTGCACAAAAGTCAAAACCATCAGTTTCCTCAAAAGGCAACAACCCGTCCACTAAAACGACTACTCATGTGAAATATAACTGGATTAAGAACGAAAAATCTCATTGGATTATTCAATCCTCTGAAAAATCTCTCAAATGGGTAATCAAATCCGAACTGCCTCCTAGCAGTTCCCCAACGCTCTAAATTGTTCATCACATAAATGTGCATAAAAAACATTTGTCACTAATCGTTCTGGACCCATACATGATTGGGTACCTAAAATGTTTTATTTGTTTTATGTAGAATATATGGTACCTCGACTCGGGCTGTTCAAGGCACATGACGGGGAACAAAAATCTATTGACTAATTTTCGCCACAAATATCTGGGAATGGTCAAATTTGGAAATGATCATTTAGCTGCTATTTTAGGACTTGGTGACATCATTCGCCCAAATCTTATTATCAGAAATGTTGCTTTTGTCGAAGATCTCTCACATAATCTCTTTAGCATTGGTAAATTCTATGATGAAACTCTGGAAGTCAACTTTCGCACAAAAAAGTGTGCTATTCGTACATATGATGGCGAAGAACTTCTTACCGGAACCCGTGATACAAACCTTTTCACCATTAATCTTAATGATGTGGTTCCACTGGAAGAAGTATGTCTCGTATCAAAAGCTACTTCAAATGAGTCATGGTTATGGCATCGTCGTTTGTCTCATCTTAACTTCAAAACCACGAACAAACTCGTAAAAGGAGGACATGTGTCTGGATTACCTGATGTTGCGTTTGAAAAAGATCATAAATGTTCATCCTGTGAAATGGGAAAAATGACCAAAAAGTCTCACAAACCTAAACCGGCTCCAAGTACTTCCAAACCTCTTGAACTTCTGCATATGGATTTATGTGGTCCAATGAGTGTTCAAAGCCTTGCTGGTAAACGATATGTTTTGGTTATTGTTGATGACTATTCAAGGTACACATGGGTTCATTTCCTCCGCTCAAAGGATGAAGCTGCAGAGATCATCATCTCATTCATCAAGAAAACCTAAGTGAACCTGGAATTAAATGTTCAAACAATCTGTACCGACAATGGTACTGAATTCAAGAATCGGTTCCTTGACTCTTATCATGAATCTGCTGGCATCACCCACCAGTTTTCCGCTGCACGAACTCCTCAACAGAACGGTGTTGTTGAAAGACGAAACCGTACCTTAGTAGAAGCTGCTCTTACGATGCTTTCATTCTCCAAACTTCCTCTGTCTTTATGGGCAGAAGCCATATGCACCGCCTGTTTTACTCAAAATTGCTCAATTAAAAACAAAACATACAGCAAAACTCCATATGAGCTCATCAACAATCGAATAACAAATGTAAACTTCTTCCACATCTTTGGTAATCGAAGCTTCATCCTGAATGATAAAGATATACTAAACAAGTTTGAAGAGAAAGCTAAGGAAGGAGTCTTTATTGGATATTCAAAGGAATCAGCTTCATTCAGAATTTACAACCGATCCACAAAATTTGTCAGAGAAAGTGTTAATGTTTCATTTGATGAAACATTCCCTCTTGATTCGAGCACAACTGGTATTGAAATACCTCTACCCACAACCTCCTCTGATCATTCATCATCTCTGAAAGACCTTGAAATCCTATTTGAACACTTCTATGACGAATATCACAACGTCAGACACCCACCCCCACCCCCACCTCCGGCAGATGTTCAATCAATCACTGCTCCGGAAATCAACACTCCTTCAACAAATGAATCTCCATCCCCTACATCACCTGCTCCAACCTCACCAATACCCACATCAAATGCCGGTCCTTCAACATCAACACAAGGAACTTAATCTACACCTGTCAATCCCCCACCTCCGTCAGATATTATCGCTCCACTGGTGATTGACTTCTCTAAATTTCATCTTCCTCGTGTTGAACCACCACCTCAGATCAATCCCCTAAATACTGAAACTGCAATCATACCACATCCTGCTTTCACGGATAATTCCAACGTTAACCCTGGTCGACTCCCACTTCCTCATTCCACGAAGTGGACAAAGGAACATCCTTTAGACCAAATCATCGGAAACCCAGAGTCCTCAGTCCAAACTAGAAGGGCTTCAACGGATGAATGTCACCATGCATCATTCTTAAGTTCCACTGAACCTAAGAAAGTCAGTGAAGCGCTTTCCGATCCAGACTGGATAATTGCAATGCAAGAAGAAATTAATCAATTCGAAAGATTAAAAGTCTGGCGCTTAGTTCCTAAAACCCCGGGATCATCAGTCATTGGAACTAAGTGGATTTTTAAGAACAAGAAAGATGAAAATGGAATCGTCATTCGTAACAAAGCAAGGTTGGTTGCCAAGGGTTACGCTCAACAGGAAGGCATTGATTACGAAGAAACATTTGCTCTTGTTTCCCGTATTGAAGCCATTCGCATTTTCTTAGCATATGCAGCTCACAAAAACTTTACTATCTATCAGATGGATGTAAAGACTGCATTCTTAAATGGTATTCTAAAAGAGGAGGTGTTTGTTCATCAACCAGAAGGGTTTGTGGATCCCAAACATCCAGATTATGTATATTCTCTCGACAAAGCTCTATACGGTTTGAAACAGGCCCCTCGGGCATGGTATGACGTTCTTTCCCAGTTCTTAGTCGAATCTGGCTTTTCAAAGGGAAAAGTTGATACAACTTTGTTCATCAAACGTCAAGGGGAAGATATCATACTAATTCAGATCTATGTCGATGACATTATCTTTGGGTCTACAAATCCAAAATATTGCAAACGTTTTTCCGATCTCATGGTAAAACGCTTTGAAATGAGCATGATGGGAGAGATGAACTTCTTCCTAGGTCTTCAAGTTCGTCAACTTCCCACTGGCATCTTCATCAATCAATCGAAGTATATCTCTGATCTGCTGAAGAAGTATCTCATGGACGATTGTAAACCTATAGCAACACCGATGTCCACGACCACCAAACTAAATGTTGATCTGGATGGTAAACCGGTAGATGTAACAAACTATCAGAGTATGATTGGATCACTTCTTTACTTAACGGCCAGTCGTCCGAACATCATGTTTTCCACATGCATCTGTGCTCGGTATCAGGCTGCTCCAAAAGAGTCTCACTTTCTGGCGGTCAAACGAATCTTCCGTTACCTAAAAGGCACCAGAGATCTTGGTCTTTGGTACCCCAAGGAGACCTCGTTTGATCTTTCTGCCTTCTCTGATGCTGATCATGCTGGGTGTATGATGGACAGGAAGAGTACATCTGGGGGAGTTCAATTTTTGGGAGATAAGCTAGTCAGCTGGTCATCAAGAAAGCAAAACTGCGTCTCACTATCAACCGCTGAAGCAGAATATATTGCGGCCGCTAGTTGTCTGTCCCAGGTGATATGGATGCAATCACAATAAAAGGACTATGGCTTTTCCTATAGCTGCATTCCTTTATATTGTGATTTCAGAAGTGCAATTGCAATATCTTGCAATCAAGTTCAGCATTCTAAAACTAAAGATATCGATCTTCGATATCATTTTATCAAAGATCACGTTGAACTGGGCAATGTTGAATTGTACTTCGTATCCACCGATTTTCAATTGGCTGATTTGTTTACCAAGGCTTTGGACGAAAAACGTTTTAATTATCTGGTCTCAAAGCTTGGTATGCTAAATCTCAAAACTTAATTGTCTTCAATTCTTATTTTCCTATTTGATAAATCGTTGCATTCTTCGTATCATCACAATGGCTTTCAAGAAACTCGTCTTGAAACCCGTTTGTCAAAAGTCGTCATCGGTCAAGGGTGAGCATCTTCTCATCAGTCAGAGGGGAGTTGTTGATAGACGTTTTTCCTGATCTTTCAATCTTAAGTTTTAATCTTTAATTTTTTTTAATATTTTTTTTAATTTTCCTTTATTTTTCCTTAAAGAATATAAAAATAAATTTTTTTGAAATATTCCTTGGGCCGAACACATCACTGTTCGGGGCCCGAGGTTATGAGTCGGCTTAGAGTAGCTCGGCTCGAACTCTTGGACCATATATATACTCGACTTCGTCCACTATTTCACTCTTCTACTCTCTTCTCGTCTACACACACTAAAAACACCAAGCGAAACACACAGTAGAGCCCGATCTTCGTTTCTCTTCATCAATTCCGCTCGAACCTGTTACAAATCACTCGCAATCAACTACACATCTGTTTTCGGTAAACTTTCGTCCTTAATTTCATATTTTCGTTGTCCGATTTCGTGAATATCATTTGATTTTCGGTTTGAAGAAAAGCTAGGGTTTCGTCGCTCTTCATTTGCTTCGATCTAGGGTTTTAAGGTCTGTAATATGTTACCTAGGATAAACGACTAGTGATACCGATCATCATTGGCCAGTTTTATCAAGTTGTATCGATCTAGGAATGCCCAGATTTTACAGACTGTTAAAAAACTGAAAGATCGTCCAGGTCTTCGGCCCGAACTCTTTCAAAGAGAGTTCGGCCCGAACTCTTGTATCACTTCGGCCCGAACTTGTCTTATAACTTCGGCCCGAACTCCAGGTCAAACTTCGGCCCGAACTTGTGTTATAACTTCGGCCCGAACTCCATGTCACTTCGGCCCGAACTCTTGAACAGACTTCGGCCCGAACTCTTTTCAACGTCTTCGGCCCGAACTTCTTTTGAAATTTACAAATCTCGGGCCGAACAATTATCATTTTTCTTTTCTAAGTTTTTAATTTTATATAAGTATTTATTTATAATTATAATTTACAAATTTTATTTATTAAATACTTTTAATAAAATTAAAATTTTTATATTATTCTTATATTTAGATACTATATACTATTAAAATTACTTAGAACTTTCTCGTCTCGAATAGTGAAAATCATCATCGTACCATTTTTCCAAACACTGTGTACTAATTTTACTTCTTGTTTTGTGCCATCTTGTTTTTAGTGTATAATTCTCAGATGGCGGCAGAACAAATCATTGACGAGAACACCCTGGTTCCTCTCTACAGGATCAAGCCATTCACAGAAAATAACTTTGTCTGGGCCCCGGACCAAGAGATCTCCTCCAGCATCGATTTTCCGGTTCATTCACATGTTATCCAACATCACCCTCTATTCTACTTGATGAATGCTCGGCCGGAGGTTCCAGCGGTATATGTTCAACAATTCTTCACTAACCACGCCTTGGTGACATCAAATGACCCACACCAATTCGAAACTATGATTGATGAACAACCGGTGGAATTCACAAAAGATGATCTCTATGACATCTTCCGGCTACCGCGTGGCGACTCAAGACCACCACTTACTTCATTTGAACCACAGCTAACATTACAGGGAATGTATGAAGGACTCCATGATCTCGGTCTTGACCTTCCTCGGGATTTAATCAACCTCAGAGAACTCAAAAAGAAAAATATGGCAAGGAGCTGGTCCCACGTCTTCACTATTTTCAACCGACGTATGACAGGCAAGTCTGCTGGTGATGATAGGGCCTCGATAAATATTCTCCACGCCTATCATACCCTCTGTAATAACCGGCATTATGACTATGCTGCCTACTTGTGGGAAGAATTCAAGCTCTCCAAAACAAAGGAGCCAAAATTTCCGCCATACCCGAGGTTCTGGTCCATCATGATTGAACACTTCATGCAGCGATACCCAACCATTCACATCAAAGAAGCTGCAAATCGTTTCATACCACCAAGTGTCTCGTTCCTTAGGACACAAAGTGGTACAACTGCTGTTAATGCTGCACCGGTCCCTCTCCCACTCTTTAAACTTGGTGACATCAATCTTGATGTCATTAGACGATACCGGGATATTCATTATCCTGAATGGAGACCCAAGGATGCACAACAACAACTGGACCAACCAGCTGCTCCTCAACAACCAGCTGCTCCACAACAACAGGAGGCTCAACAACAACAACCACCACTTCATCAACAACGTCCTCGACGTTGAGCAGCTGAATCACAACCACCACCGGCTCACCGACATACAGAACGACTTCGCATCTCACCCAGCGGTGCCTCTGGTAGTCGGCCGGTAGCCACCCCCTCATCTCAACACCAGGAAATTCCACCAAATCGACCCATTTTACGACAACGCACACAAACAGTTGAACCTTCCTCTCCCTCCTCCTCAGAAGATTCAGCTGCCACTTTGTCTGATCGACCAGAATCACCACCATCACCATGCGGTCCACCTTCACCACCATCACCACACGGTCCACCTTCACCACCATCACCACACGGTCCACCTTCACCACCACCGCAAAGATCCCCAAACCCTTTCGATGATCCTATTCTCTCGGATCCTCCTCCAAGACACACCCAACCACCACTCACAGACTCCATTCCGACTTCAACAACCTCCGTTCCTCCAATCTCATCCACCATCCCAACTACCATAACAACAATTCCACCACTCATTTCCATAATCCCAACTTCCACAATCACCGCTCCACCTACCACAACCACCGTTCCACCTACCACAACCACCGTTCCACCTACAACAACCACCGTTCCACCCACGACAACCACCATTCCACCAGTTACAACCACAATCCCACCAACAGAAACCTCACTTCCACCTTTCTCCATCATAACTGGTACTGCCTCGAGGGTCGTTACAACTCCACCTGCAACAGTTGTTATGACCCTCCCTCATCAGATTACACTATTAGAGGCTACCTCAACCACCACAACTACAATGCCAATTCAAGAACTCCAGCTCATCCCTCACCTTGCCTCAACAATACAAACACTTAATACGAGGATGGAAAACCTTGAGGGTAGATTGGCGACTGTTGCTCCTCTTCCACCGGCAACTGATCCTTTAAAGAGAGAGCTGCTCCTCGAAGCATCTCGTCCATTCTCACTGGAACAAATTAAAGCGATGTTCAAATATCGCTTGGACGAACTGTGTGAGCCCTGCTCTCCAGGTCCCCTCATTTACAGGAGGCCGGAAGACCCTATGGCTAATCCTCAGGGAGGGGGACAACGAAGAATACTGGAACGAGGAGGGTCCAGTTCTCAATATCACGGAGGTGCGAGTCAGTCACAAGACGACGATTATATCAATGACTGGGCGGTCGTTGAATTTGATTATTCTTAAGTGTTGAACGTTGAACCACTCAACCAGTGGCGTGTAGATGAAAGTGAAGACATCGTGCCACAAAACAAACATAAGCCAAGTGAGATGATTGCAGAAGAAAAACTCGAATCTATGAGTCATCTCCAATCTATCAATTTTGAGGTTGAACATCATCGAAAAGACAACGTTCAACGGGTTCTAAGAAAAGAGGCAGACACAGTTATTGATCTACAAAGTGACTCGGAAGAAGATAATATTGTGAAAGAGGCTTTTACCGAACCACATCAAACTGCCAGCTCTCCTCCAGACGACGACTCTGACAGTGACAAACCAAGGGAGGAGGAACGACTGGATGTAAAAAGGTTCCCTTTCACCCCGCGAAAACTATCACCGATACTTCCACAACTACGATAAACTGGTTGCCGCCAGAACACCAGCACCAGAACCACCAACAACCTCTCCAAAACATGATGTGCCGGTCTTATCATATAGCGAGAAGAGAGCGGCGGAGAGAGCTAACAAACGCCATCTAAAGATCTCTAAAAAATGCCTATTCCAACAAGTTAAAATGTCATTTGTTAAAGACCGATTCTCAGCTATTTTCCAGGAGACAGAGCTGCCTATCAATTACCAAGAGTTGTACAAAGAAGTGATTCTGCCATCAAGAGAAAAGAGAATGTATTACCTCACAATGCATTATCTTCGGGGGCAAAACACAGAGATACAACAAGTCTCCAATCACACAGCTCCTGGAGATAACGACCGACCACTTCTCAGGCTACTACTGGTACACCATCTTCCATATTCGCAGAGCAGACAATCAACTGTACACGATTACTGAAGGAGACTTCTATATCCTCGAACCTCGAGATATAGAATGTCTATACAACAAAGTACGCTTACTTCCAGACACCCCACATCCAGTTCAAAATCATGCGAGAAATTTCGCTCATGCTGCTCTGAAGCGCTTCATGCTAGTCAAATCTCTTGTTGCTCGGATGGAAGATGTACAGATGGCTGTTGAGAGTGGCACAACAAAGGTTCACCTGGCTTCACCTTACAGATCACTTCCCTCCAAAATTCAAACTCGGAGAACAGTTGTTCTGGGTGAACCTAACTTGGGATTGACTTACACGAACCTATTCAATGAAAGAGTTTTCTTCCGTGTATCAGATATTGCCAAGTACTATGACAGCACATTAAAATTCCTAAAGAAAATATTGGAGAAAAAGGGGAGACACTTGAACAGGGTTCCCAGCACCCCAGAGAACACCTCTCAACAGAGCAACATTGACACACTAATCACTGCCATTAAGGAAAGATTAAGCTGGCGCATAGTGATTAGACATTTTGAGGTTCATCTGGGGGTATGAGAACGTCGAAAAACGCCCACCTACACAACTGAAGTCAACAACCCACCACAAAGGTTTGGTCAATATCATGGCCTCCGATGGGCTGGCGAACCAGTTGCTCTCAACAGACTAAACAAAAAGGGTGGCCCGCGTCAATAATCAATCGTTGGGAGGCACTTCACCTGTCAAAATGTGTCCACATTCCAAATAATGGCTTCTGATCACATCAGATTCAGAACCCGATCATCAACAGAAAGCACAAAGCTCAATCAACCTTCACCGCAAATACTATCCTTCCATCCTCCGACGATGTATAAGGTACGTCCTCAAATCTCTAAACTTTTCATACTTTTATTTTGTCGAGGGAGAGAAATATTAATTCTAGGGGGAGAATTATTATTTCTAGGGGGAGAAAATTGAGAAAATCAAAACAAATTACCCAAATCAAAAAGTTTTATGTTTGTAACATTAATTATAAGTCGTTGTAATATCTGTAAACGATCTCTTTACTGGTTCCCTAGTAAAGATAGCATCTGTTTATTACAAATTGTTTTAATTCTCGTTACTTACTACTTCAAAAGACATACCTTCCCATGGTCTGCCAGATCCGGCCATACCTTCCCAGGGAAATATTTCAGTCAACTGGTAAATGTGAGGGTACACGTCTAGGGTATAGAAATGAGTGAGTGCAAGGTGATGTGATCCATGATAAATCTAAGAAAACACACCTTTGAGTGCATCCAAACCATTAACAAACCGGGAAACCATATAAATGAGTGATCATTCATGCGTTGGATGTTTCACTAGACTTTACTGGCCCAGTAAAGCAAATGCACACCACCACCAACTACTTAAATTCCTCTCAACAGGAATTTGTTTCATTTCATTAGGGGACGTAGCACAAAAGCTACTGACTACTCATTCGGAGTATGTCGGTATTGAAACAAAATAACCTCCTGCCCCGGGTTAAGTCTCTTTGTATGCACAGTGTGTCTAGTTCTCACCCTCAAGAATCTTCCAATATAGGACACTTGCACTACAAAAAATGGATCTCTGTGAATCCATCGGAACACTCGTAGTGGCGTCACAATCTGATGTTTCACGAGGATCGAGTGGAAATCCTGCTAGAGCTAAAATCACGCCAACTCTAAACGCAGGTCACACACTTGAATCAACAGTTGTGCAAACGACTACCGATTCATACCGTGTGCTAACGGATACTCTATGTGAGTCCGGTGTTACCTAAAAAGAACAAGTTGATGTCCCGTAACATCTATCATTCTTTCAGGAAACAACTTATACCGGAAACACATAAAATTCCGAAGAAAAATCCTTGTGAACTCTTAAAATGCAACATCTTTTGAAAGCTGATTAAAATGCACATGAGCATAATAGTCCACTCTCAAATTACTCCTATGATCTGCTAAACCCAGCATGATCTTCCCTGGAGCCACTGACAATATGGGAACTAAAAAGTGAGGGTCCCTAGGTCTAGGTGAGCAGAATCAAGTATCATGGGATCATGATTGGGGTGCGCTGAGGTAAAAATTGAGAGGGGGTATGAAGTATGGGGTGCAAATCAACTTATCACATGGTAAACACAAAAAACGAGGGTGTGGTTGAAAATGAAAAAGTGAGTTGAGTGAGGAGCGTGTGTGAAAGGGATAAGGAAAACGGAAAACCCTCCCTAAACCGAACAAATGACCGGGTAACCTCATCTATATCAGATTGCATATGTTGCTTTCTGATTAAGACATCATGCACCCAGTGATGCAATGCACAACCCCCACTGACCACTCAAGTACAAAAAGTACTTGTTTCAAAATCACGGAGATAACCACATCCACTATCGACATCTCATTTGGAGATTGTTGATATTGAAAAAGAGGACCCACCTCCAGTCCTCGCCTTCGTTTGTCCACGTATAGAGTCTAGAACCGATTTAAATCTCTCTAGGACACAGGCACTCTACCAAGCATATCTTTGGGATATTGCCGGAACATTCATAGCGATACCAAAAAATATTGGTATTCCACGAGGATTGAATGGAAATCCTACCAGTGCTAACATCGATGCCAACATTGAACGTATGTCACACAGTTTCTGTAACTGTTGTGCTAACAGGCAATCTATGTGATCCTGGGTTACCCTGATACCTTCTCGTGCGAAGATCAGACGACCGTACTCCATTCTTATCAACAACGGTCACTATGTCTGATAGAGGATCTAATGACTGTACTCCAATCTTATCAACAACAGTCAATACATCAGATAAGGGATTCTATGACCGTACTCCAACATTATCAAGAACGGTCAGAAAATCCAAATCATATCAATATTCCGCACTGCTACGACTTCAACAAACATCAGGAACCGAGGATCAGCAGCAAATCGACAAACGCCACAACTTCAAGAAAGGACTTCCGCTGCTAACCGCTCTATCTATGGGTCTACATTCCGTCGATTTGCATGAAGTCTTCTGGAATACTTTATATTGGTTGAAAAGCCAATTAAAAGTATGTCTGTCACCGATGATCAAAAGCTGATGCTGATTTTTCAACAAAACTGCTCAATGGTTCTACACTCAGCTCCAGCTTTACAAACAAAGAAATGCATAATGTTTTAGTTTAGCTTAGTATTAGACTTAAGCTAATTAGGTTTAATTAAGAGAATTAAGGTAAAGGTATATAAGCCTAGATGTAAACCTTAATTCTCAATTTTTGCACTTAATCAATATCAATTCTCTGCATTTGTTCTCTCATTTCTCTCTAACTTTCTCTCTATAAAACCTTAACCATCTTCATCATGTTTTCCTCCATATTCATCATCAAACATCAAGTTATGGATTGATTTAGTATTGTTAAGCATTTCACTTTTTAATATACTTATAGCGACACTTTATACTTTTTAATTAGTGTAGTCCCATTACAAAATCATAATCTAAAAGTATATTGTCAGTAACATTTTATTTACTTTCTCCGTATCAAAATAAGTGATATAAATTGGCTTACACGTTTTTTCAGGTAAAAAATTAAAATAGATGTTATAATAGATTAAAGTACATAGTTAGTGGATAATTAGTCCCACTTTTCTTGAATAAAATGATATTAATGGGTTTTAAAAGTAAAAGTAAGGGTATAAGGGCAATTTCACTTTATTGAGGTGGATAATTAGTGGATATGAGTCTCACTATTTTGACCAAATAAATAAATTTTTCAAAGTGTATTACTTATTTTGATATATATAAAATGAAAAGTGTGTCACTTATTTTGATAGGGAGGAAGTATAAAAGGCAACATTAAAAAAAAGTGTTAATATAATTGGGAAAATATCTAATCACTTACGGAACATTTATATCGGTTGTACGTGGTTTATTTGTTAAGTTTTGTTTACTTTCTCCGTTTATTGTTATTTTCTCCACGAAAAACATAAATACGTTTTTTTTATGGAAACCCGTGGAAGCATATGTACAACCGTACAAGCATGAAGTATCAAATCACTATTTATCAAGATTGATTTGGGTCTTATGTCAATTTCTTGACGCTATATATCATCAATGTCTTCTTGTCTCATTTATCCGTTGTTTAAGATTTATAAGGATAACATATATACTAAAAATGTTAGCAGGGGAACTAAATCGGCAGTAAGTATTTTATATTCAAAGTTAATTGTATAAAGAGAAAAGTAACTATATTTGCTGATTTCATTTAATGAATTGTTGAAGTATGACATTAAATCTACATTAGACATTATCTTAAAGAAATCCTAATATTCTAATCTTTGTAACATACATCTATTGTTATCAACCGAGAAGATTCAAATTCGGTTATTTTCACTTTTCTTTGGCATGTTTGAAAGAGAACGAATGAATTGGTCTTTGATAAGAATAAATAATTATTAGAAAAGTCGTTTATCTTGATTTAAGGTTTATCAATTTTGGATTAATTCTAAGAAAAAATTATATCGCATGTTAGTTTGATGTAATTGGTGTATTCGCCTTTTTTTTCTATTTCTTTTATGTAATTGTTTGTTTTGATTGTTAGCTTATTGCTAGTAGTTCTGTGGAATTTCTTTGCTGCCCTTAAAAAAAAGTAAATAATCAAATAATGAAACGACACCATAGGATTGTTGGCCTGGTGGTATTGCAAGGCCAACAATCAAAATCTTGTTCGACCCAACTTTCATTCGAGATAAAAGCTTAGTCAAAGGTGTAGTATAGCGTTAAAAAGAGTGAAATAATGATACATTTGACTTTTTGAAAAGTTTTAAAGATGTTCACATTATTGACCAATTGCGACCAACCCAGCTTAGCATTTGGAGTCTTTCACTAAGTTGATGGCGTGCATGAAATTGAAGTTAAATCATCGATCCACAAGGCTACGAATTTACAAGGTCAAACCTTGAAGAATTTTTGAAAAGGATGGAAATGCATGAATCCTGCAAGAGATAGATGGCTAGCAATAGAGTTGGATTTTGAGCTACTTATGTTGGGATCACACCAACACCAACATCTACATAAACCATTAATCTTGCGTTCTAACTCGTTTTCTATTGGGGAGGAATGCGACCATTAAAAGATAGAGATAATGGCCCATTCTTGTTCATCGCACCAAATCCAATGGAATTACGGCATCTTTAGCTGACTAAATCCGAATACCCTCTTGGTAAAATGTTGAAAGTGTATGCGTATTAGTTTCTTCTTTAAAAACAAACAAAAAGCTATTAACCTTTATAAAACTTATGCATATCAAATCGTATAAAATAGCCAAACAAATAGTTTCATCTAGCTTTTTCTCGAACAACTTTAATGTAAACTAAAAGGACTAACTCCTGTAAAGCTAAAGTGTGGTTAAATCCAAACTTTATATTACTAATTAATTAAACTTACTTTTTAAAAAGTTTGGATAAAAATGTAGTTTTTAGAACTCTTTTTAAAAGGGTCACCAATTATGTAATTTTCTTTCCGGTGGAACCAATAGAGTTAAATTGACCGTGACCTAGAAAAAGATATACAAATAGGGACACGTTCAAGATATTCTATTATTTTTATAAAATCTTAAAGAACAAATTTTAGTTATTGGATCAATCAACCCTCAAATCACCACCACCACCACTATCATCACATGTGATTCAATACACCAACAGCACCACCCCATGTACATTAAATCACATGTAATTGCACACCACTGAGCACTACCACCCCATTTGTATTAAATCACATTTGATTCAACCGATGATCGTCGGGGCGGCGGCGGCGTCCGTCGCCGGTCGGCGGTAGTCGGCGACGGCAGTGGTTGGCGATGGTGGTGGTGGTCGTGTATTGAATCACATGTGATTTGATGATGATGGTAATTAAATGATTTTTTAGTCTAATGACTAAAATTTATTAATAATAAGGAGGTGTTGTGGGCGAGAGTTATCTCAAAGTTATATGGGTGCGAGGGTGGTATAGGTCGGTCGGTCCCTAAGGGGAGTAACAGTACCCAACCTTGGGCTCAGATTCTGAAATGTATTGATAAATATACAAATCAGGGTATTAACTTTCTTGTTAGTCTTAAGAAACGGGTCGGTAATGGTAGGGATACTTTGTTCTGGAATGATCCGTGGCTGTCGAGCGACACTTTAGCGAAGATGTTCCCTCGGTTATACCGTCTTGAGTTGAATCAAGGTTGTGTGGTGGCGGATCGGGTGGTTGGTAATACAATGAGGTGGGCTTGGTCAAGGATGATGACGGGTGGCCGGTTGGAAGGCCTTTCCTCACAGCTAGCGTCGGCAGTGGAAGGGGTCACGCTTACGGATGGGCCGGATATGTGGACATGGAGTATTGGGTCGAAGGAGGTGTTTGAAGTTGGGCCGACGTGTCGGTGGCTGGATACGTTATTCCTTCCTTCTGCGATTGCTCCTACTCGTTGGAATCGGTTGGTTCCACGTAAGGTCAATATTTTATTTTGGAAGATAGATTTAAATCGTATTCCGTCTAAGTGTAATTTAGTCACGAGGGGAGTAGTCCTTGAAGACACTAAATGTGATACTTGTGGTTATCTTGTCGAAAATTCGGATCATATTTTTTGGAAGTGTGAAGTGGCAAAAAGTGTTTGGTTGGCGATTAGTTGATGGTTGCAAGTTCTTGATATTAATGTGGCAAGTTTGGAGGATTTGATGTACACGTTGGATGCTAATTGTTCAAGCAACCGTGTAAAGCTCATAGTGGAAGCGGTGTGTTTAACAACCATTTGGATCCTTTGGAGATATAGGAATGCAGTGACTTTTAAAAATGGTGAGGCGCGGAAGAGTCTTTTGGTGGATGCTATTAAAGAATGTTCGTTTTTTTCGATTAGTAGTCGCAAAAAATCGTTGTGTCTTAGTTGGGTTGAGTGGTTAATTTTGCCTTGTAATGTTTGATTTGTTGTTTTCCTAGCTTTTTGCTAGTTTTTTCTAATGAAAGTTGTTTCCAAAAAAAAAAAAAAATGACTAAAATTTATCTTTTGAGATTATGTTGTAATGATAGACCGCCTAGAATACAACTCATACACATACACCTATATATAACTCTTATGTATGCATTATATACAATGATACATCGACCATGAAATTATTTCCAAAAGGGAACAACTAAATATGCTTCACTCCAAATACGAACCCAATCTTACTTCACTTTTGAAGATTTCGGGTTATATTAAGATTAGGGGTTATCTTTTACAAGAGTTATTGAAGAAATGTTTTGTATTCTATATTAACTATCGATTAATCTGAAAACTAGTTCAACTGGTGAAATATTGTTGACCTGGCAAACTAATGTGACAATTTTTTTTTTGTTATTTATTAATCTTTATAAAATAATGGCTAAATTTCACATTTGTGTAACTTGAAGTAGTACATGTTGATATTTGGAAAATAAGTTGAAAATCCTTTTAACAGCGATATTTTTACCAATTTATATGCGATCCACCTCTTGGCATTGGAAGGCCAAACCCCACCGTCACCCTTGCTATCCGATCTATTATAAGCCATCCGCCATCACAAGAACGAGTTGCTAGCCATTTTTTCCTTTTTATTTCCTTTGTATATTATTTTCTTGGATTCTGATTAGCTGTCACATGAGACTCAAGACACAGTTAATATTTCTATAGCACCACTGCTATTCCATGTTATTTTTGGTGGTTTGTTATACCCAAAGTTTTATGATAAAAACTCCCTATAACAAGGTTATAACACCTCCCATACTTTATGTTTATATTGGTGTGTCGCCTCCTTCCATTAGTATTTCGTTAGCGGAAAAATCTTTTTTTGTGTTTTATGTTTTTCGGTGGTAAAGAGGTTACAATTAAAAAAAATCAGTGAGAAGCAAAAGTTATACAAATTGAAAAGAATATACAAGTACCTAAGCGAGAATTGAAAAATGCTAACAAGAAACAAACTTTAACATATTAATCAATGAACCAACATTGATAAACCAAAAGATAACAATTGTGAACTAAAGTTATACTACGACTAAGCTAGCTCCAATATGATTTATTGTTGTTTCAAAAAAGAAAAACATTTACTCGAATTATCTTCCATGTGAAAGAAGTAAGTTTTATTTGTCATTGAAAGATGTAAAAGGAAATTTATTGCCCTCGAGTCAATCCAAGAAGAACCCATATTATAACTTTGCCTGAAATAAACCCGACTAGCAATAACTCCTCCACCACCACTTTTCCACTCCAACCCTAACATGCCTTCTCCTTTGCTTTTAATTCTCCCCTATTTATTCTTCCCTGCAACACCAACCTTTTTGCCTTATAATATGTCCTAAAAAACTTTAACCCGTTTCTCTCCTTTCATCAACTTATCATAAAATTAAATCTCTCTCTCTCTCTCTCGCTCTCTCTCTCTCTCTCTCTCAAACACACATATTCATACTTCTTTCTACAACCTTTCCATACCAAAATTGAGATAAAGAATTATAAGCTCTTTTGAAAAAAGATGCAAAGGTAACCTTAATTTGCTATTGTTATGCTCCTAATGTCTTGCTAATATGCCTTCAATCCAAGATGCCGTTCAAAAATAATTCTCAATTTATATACGAAGAGGGATCTATCATGCTTGTTTTGCTCTTATATTTATTACTAGTTATGGAAAATTAGTGATTAACTTAGATGGTTTTGCTAGCTTCTCAATTTATATACGAAGAGGGATATAATTTGTTTATTAATTACAATATTATATTTGGAATTATATATATTAATTGTAGGTGAACTGAAATGCAGGAGTAGGTGAGAAGTCTATGGCTATAAGAAGAGATGTTATATGTGTCTAGTCTTTTCATTCTTCTGGTGTAAACCAAAAAAACATCCAAAACAAAAAGAGAGTATATATCATGAGTAGAAGGAGATAACTTTTTTGTCTCTGACTTGAATTGAATTAAAGTGTGTGAAAACAATTTCGATCAATCATCACACACAATCAATTCACTATATGGCTTCATCAAATAGGCACTGGCCTAGCATGTTCAAATCCAAGCCCACTTTGATCACCACTCATCATCAAGACCACCAATGGCAGTCCAACCATCCCATCTCTTCTGCCACCCTCAGATCATCTCCCTACACTTCTGGTAAATTACACAATTACCCTCATTGTCATCTTCTTCTTTGTTTTTTTACACTTAATTATA
This sequence comes from Calendula officinalis, assembly GCA_963853835.1. Lineage (NCBI taxonomy): Eukaryota > Viridiplantae > Streptophyta > Magnoliopsida > Asterales > Asteraceae > Calendula > Calendula officinalis. Next base: position 30,787,990 of record OY970821.1, on the reverse strand, counting down.
GCAATAATCATGTGTTCATGATATCATGATTATCTTGAATGGTGATGAAATATTAAAGTTTGTGTTTCCGTTTTGTTATGCATACATCCGGAAAAGGATGTTGCATACGTTACATAATGCTACCTTTTTAATATATTATCATTAAGGTGTTGAATTGAAATTAAATTATACATATATGGCAGGATGTGATGAAAGAACTCCAGAACCAAAGCCAAGATGGAACCCTAAACCCGAACAAATCCGGATCCTTGAATCCATTTTCAACTCAGGATTGGTGAATCCACCAAGAGATGAAATCAGAAGAATCCGAGCTCGATTACAAGAGTTTGGTCAAGTCGGTGATGCAAACGTGTTTTACTGGTTTCAAAACCGGAAATCAAGAAGCAAACACAAAAACCGCCACCTTGCAAAAACTCAAAACCACCAATCTCAGCCGGCAACCACCTCTTCTGCGTCCTCCTCCGACAAGTCTTCGGCTAAATCGATTGAGTTTTTCTCAAACTCGCCTACTGTTTCGGTTAATCAACAGCCACAAACCTATTTCGCCGGTGGTGGAAACTGTTCGAATTCCAACAACCACAACCACCATGGTGAGTTCTTTCAAGAACCGTTCTTTTTCCCGGTTGTGCAACAGCAACCACCCACCAACACCAGCTTTACACAAGGGTTTTGTTTTCCGGAGCTCGGTTCTATGATTAATCATGATGATCCGACGGCTGTGAGTAGCTCCGGGATGTTGCTTACTGATTTGATGATGAATCATCAATATGGAATTCCAAATAAGAACCCTAAAAACAAGGAGGTTGAAGAAGAGAATATTATGAAAATGTTGACTCATAGCACACCACCACCTCCGACTACAACTATTCCATCAAGTATAACTGATATTCAAGGTTCCTAATGATTCTTGCTCGTTTTCTTTATTATGTTTTTAAAACATATTCTAATCAAGTCTTTATCTCTCTCTCTCACACACACACAATTGAAGTAATTAATGGTTTTTGTGCGTTGAAATGCAGCAGGTGGTGTGGTGGAGGAAGGTGGAACGGGGAAATCGATAGTGTTTATTAATGATGTGGCGTTTGAGGTGGCGGTTGGACCGTTTCATGTGAAGGAGGCGTTCGGCGGAGATGCGGTGCTGGTGGACTCCTCCGGCCATACAGTGGTGACTAATGAGTGGGGGGTTACACTTCAGTCTCTCCAACATGGTGCCTTTTATTACTTGGTCCGATCATTCACATATGATCATGCTTCCACCGTCGATTTGGTAACATTTCCTTCTTTTCCTTTTTTTTTTATGAATGCTACAAAAGTGTTAAATTATAAGTGCAAGGCTTTTAATAAGTTCATTTACATATTTAAGGCTCTAATTAAGCATGGAGATAGAATATAAACAAATTGACACAACTATTCAAACAAGTTTATATGACACATATTTAACTATTTAAGTATCTAAACATACTTAAAAATTTGTTGTAATAAAGCTTTATCGAGATTGATCATAGTTTAAAACGGTTTTGGTGAGGTAAAACTTAAGGGTTTTTTTTTTCTCTTTACGGGTTTTGGATAATGTACGTGTTTTCGATCTATATATAGGCATAACTGTCAGGATCGATTAACTATAGACAAGTTAATAAACACCTTAGATCTATTTGATGATAGAAGTTGCAGCGGATCAACACTATATCAATAATTAAGAACGATGAACTGTATGAACAATATGAGAAATATTAAGAACACAGTTTCACAAAAAGCTTCAATGTATATTATTAAGTTAACAATACACACGTACGTTTACAATTCGTAAGGAACTATATATAATAGTCCTTGAAGCTAAACTATTTACCCTAGTTATTCTAGGATACGATATACATCTAATTATAAACGATATACATTGATTTACATTCTATAACTATCTCTGCGAAGATCTCGGACTTGATATGTTCCATAAACGCGTATCAGTAGTAAAACCAATCACCAGTAGTAAATAAGTAACATCAGTAGTAAACTTGGTGATCAGTAGTAAGTCCAGAAACCAACGTCAGTAGTAACTACAATGATCAGTAGTATCTTCAATCTTTGTATGATCAGTAGTAACTAAGTTATAGAGAACACCAGCATCAACTTCATCAGTAGTAAATGTTTCTGCCCCATCAGTAATAAACATAATTATTACCAACTGCAGCATCAGTACTAAGTTGATCTGTGATTTGCTCTAACAATCTCCCCCTAAACTTATTGATTATCCTTTAATCAATCAAGTTTCTTATTTACTTCTTCTTTTTCTTTTCTTCCAACAACTTTGCTCTTTTCTTATCACCTTCTAAAGTCTGTTGGTTCCTTTTATTCCTTTGTGCAATGATATATTTGCTGATTCTTTTAACAAATTCATTCAATTTGTTTTGGAGCATCACAGCATCATGTGGTTTAATAAAATTCATGCACCATAGTTGATAGAGAGTCTTCTCAGAATGAGGATACTCTTTCTCATAAAGGAATAAGTCACATTTCTTACTTGTATATTCAAAGAAGTACATGTTGACAGTTGGTAGCACATTCCAAGCTTGAACATTTTCTGAATCTGTGTACTTCTCTGGATAATTTTCTGGATAGAAAGCAGCATCAATCATTTCAGTAAGATAACCTGCAGCTGAATTCTTCCAGTTCTTCTTAGTCATTCTTGGTTTACCAATGATCAACATCTTAATAATGTCACTTCTGGTTAGGGACATGACCAAAGGTTTCCAAGCTCTGAATCTTTGAGTGACCTTATCTTCTCTTATAATCTCAATCATATCATCTATGTACCTCCAGTTGATGATTGGATTATTTTGTAGGGGAGCAATGGGGAGATCATGAACTTGAACCATTTGTAATTTTTTATTTGGTTGATCAAGTTCTGAAGCAATTGTCTTTCTTTTCTTTGATGTTTGAGAGGATACACCAGATGATTCTCCAGATATTGTTTTTCTTTCTTTCATTTCTTTGGAGTCTATCTGTTCAAGTTTAGTAGTGTACTTCTCATTACTATCTTGCTCAGTAAGATCCTTCTTCTTCTCTACACAGTACTTTTCAATTAAATTGATCAGCTTCATTCTTCCAAATGCCTTTGTGTTATACCCTTTTGATTTTAAGAATGTGATCATTTCTTTCTTTTTCTCTGCAAATTGTTCTGGCATATCAGCCTTTTGCTCTTTGCATTCTTGTACTTGTGCTTCAAGAAGTTCTATTGTTTCATGTTCAAGTTGCCTAAATTTTTTCAGTTCTCTTCTTTGTAATTCCTTTCTTGTTTCAGCAACTTGTTTAGATTTGATCTTCTGTTGAAATTGTGGCAGTTTTGATATATCTGCTATATCTGCCAATTTGATTTCTGTGAAAGGTTGTCTCAATATTCTAGCCCTTTCTGCTAATCTTTTGTTTTCATTTGCTAGAGAGACTTCAACCTTCTTTAAATATTTTGCTCTCTTTACCTTCCACCTATCCTGTTTGGCTGATTTGGCATAATTGATTTTGTTGACAATTTCATGACCTTGTGCTCTGTTGGGTTGGTCTTCATCAGCAACTTCTTTTCCCTTTCCTATGTAATTGTCTTTCTTCATATTTGGTTCAGATTCAATAACAAATTTGGGACCATAGTAGTGTATCTGAGATATGGGAAGTATTTTAGGATGTGGAGGCAGGGAGCATTCATCAACTTCTAACCAGTTGATATCATCATCAATATCTTTTACCACCATTTGTGTTGTTGTTGTTCTTTTTGGAGATGGTGGAAGTATCACTGTAGGCTCTAGTAGTGGTGGCAGCTCAATAATGTCATCAGTAGTAACTAAGGTAGTTACTACTGGTATGTCTTCAGAGATTACTACTGATAGGTCATCAGTAGTGTTTGCTGCCTTTTCTTCATTTACTACTGCTGTTATATCAGTAGTAGGAGTTACTACTGGTATGTCTTTTTCAGCTTGTTCTTTAGTAGGAGCAGTAGTAATTGGCTCTTCTTCTGTAATCATCATCTCTGGGCCTTCATCAACTTCTGTTTCTTTTAAATTCAAGAGGGAGGAAGCTGCTGCTGCAATGGATTCATCAATCATTGTCTGTATGTTATCCTTCTCCCCCTTAGTGAGCTCAACTGGAGGAGCCTCACTATCATCAATCCTCTTTTTCAATTTTCTGATAAGCTTTGATTGTTGATGAAGCCTAAGTTCATATTGTCTCATTCTTTTGTTGATGATATTGACATTTCTTTTCATAGCAGCCATAGTTTTTCCTTGATTTGTTTGGTAATAAAGACAATCTTGTACAGTGGATTCCAAGGAATCCACTTTAGCCGTCAATTGTTGGATTTTAATACTGCCCTCACTCCATCTAGCAAGATCATCGGGCTTACTAACAGGTACATTGGTTTTAAGGTTTTCCTTCCTTTCCATCAATTTCACAGATCTGCCCTCATCACTGCTTGGTGAGTCATTGGGTCTTTTAGACATTCTCTTCTTCCTAGAAGAAGCAGAGATGCCCCCCCTTGTGGTTTCTTGGCACCGGGGTCCTTTGAGTAACTCCTCAAATGAGTCATCACTCAAAGTTGCCGAGGTTTGGGTCCTAATGATGTTTTCACTGTCCTGTGCACCCACCTTTGGGGCATCAGTAGTGAAAGCCCTCCCCTCATGTCCTCTCTCCTCCTTGGAGGACAACTCTTTGAGCCTGGGGTGTGACTCGATTTGTCCCCTGGTGTCCTTTAAAGATTTCTTTCTTTTATAGATTGTAGATATATGTTTGGTTTTGTCTGGTAGGTCTTCTACAGAGTGAAGAGTAGCACTCTGCAGATTTATATCAAGTTCCTGGGACACATTCAGGACTTCTGTTTGAGTTGGTGATTGAGTGGCTATATGGGGTGGTGTTTGGGCTGTATTTGGGGGTGATGGAGTGGGTTGAGGTTCAACTTGGGTTGTAGCAATGGTTGAACCTTCTCCAATATTGGGTTGATCTTTGATCATGTTTGGAAACAAAGGGGTTTCCTTCCCTGAAAATTTAAATTGTTTTCTCATATTTGAGAAAACTTTCTTGTTCAACTCAGGTAATACAAAAATGTTTTTAGGAGTTGACAAGTTTTGTAATTCACAGTTTATGATATGTTGTAGAAATCTGGGATACATTAAAAATTTAGAAGAACTAAGATTTCCCAACATACCATCAAAAATCATATTAGAAAAATTGAATACTTGGTCTGTGCATAAACATACAACAGCAGATGCTATTGCCTTGTTAAACTCATTCCAAGTACTTCTTTTAGGAGAAATACAATGCTGAATGGTATGAACCAGAAATTTCCATTGTGGGGATAGAAGGCCTTTTTGAAAAGTTACAATATTAAGTCTGCCTTCATACCCCATTTTATTTAAAGTATCAGCAATGTATTCCTTAGGAAGAGTATACATACCTGAATCATCATGAAGTTGTAGATGATGTCTGATTGATTGTTCAGTTACAGTGATGTACTTTCCATCTACTTTCGATTTTATCATTGATGATGTGGTTCCTTCTGTTCGCTCAGCATTGGTCCAGAAATCCACCAAGTGCTGTTGATATGCCTTCGGCTTTACAGTTAAGGCAAACTGTATATACGAATTTCTCAAGAATTTTACGATTGGACGGAAATCTTTTGTTCCGTCGGGATTTTTTAAAAATGCAACCATGTTGTGAAATTCTGAGTATTTGAGATCGGTTTGCACATCGAGAGCTTGTAAAGTTGCCATTGTTGTTGAGATTTTGCAAGAATTTTGTTAAAGATGAAGGGTTTTTGATCGTAAACTAGGGTTTATCGAAAGGTGTTTAGAGAATCGAAGTGAAGATAATGCTAAATTAATCATCTGCCGCCTTTTATATCTTTCGATTAAACCTGCAAAACTACGAAAATAGCCTTCGAATCATAACATAACGGTTATTTTCATGGGGGTTAGTTTGGTAATTGTGTTTATGAAAGACCAGTAGTAAATAAGATATCAGTAGTAAAACGTCAGTAGTATCTACTAACATCAGTAATGACTGAGGATTTTGACATCAGTAGTAATTATAGACATCAGTAGTAACCATTACCACACAAGACCAGTAGTATATGTGAATACCAGTAGTACTGACTTACCAGTAGTATCCATGTAAACCTAAAATGCACCAGTAGTAATGAACTATCAGTAGTATTTTGTGCATACACTTTCACACCAGTAGTACAGCAATACTAGTAGTAAAACACTTAAGAAAATAATATTTTACAACACTAACTTTACACATAATTTTAAGTGAGATTTTAAGTTATTAAAATCATTCCAATACTACTGACCAAGAAGTTGAATCTTCCTACATCAAATGCTTTTGTAAAAAGATCTGCTAATTGATCATCAGTATGGATTTTAACTACTTTGATTAATTTCTTTTCATTACAATCTCTTATAAAGTGAAATCTTATTTCAATGTGTTTAGTTTTTGAATGTTTTACTGGATTATTCACAATACTAATAGCACTTTGATTATCAATAAAAATAGGAGTTTTAAGGATAGAGATACCAAAGTCTAGAAGTTGATTTTGAATCCATAGTACTTGAGCACAGCAAGCAGATGCAGCTACATATTCTGCTTCAGCAGTAGATGTTGATACATTTGTTTGCTTCTTACATTGCCATGACACTAGTCTTGATCCAAAGAATTGACATCCACCAGTAGTGGACTTTCTATCTTGACATTCACCTCCATAGTCACTATCTGTATAGGCTATTAGTTCAAAGGGTGAGTCATGTGGATACCATAGACCTAGTGATGGTTTGCCTTTCAAGTATCTGAATATTCTTTTGACAGCCTGCAAGTGTAGTTCTTTGGGTCTTGCTTGATATCTTGCACACACACAAACACTATACATAATGTCAGGTCTTGATGCAGTTAAGTACATCAAAGATCCTATCATTGATCTATATAAGTGTTCATCTACATCCTCCCCCTCAACATCAGGATGTAGGTGTTTGTGTGTTTCCATTGGTGTACTAGCACTTTTACTGTCTTTCAAGTCAAACTTTTCCAAGATGTCTTTGACATATTTTGATTGATTTATCAAAATACCATCAGTTCTTTGACTGACTTGGAGTCCAAGGAAGAAGTTCATTGGACCCATGGAGCTCATCTTGAATTTAATCTGCATCAGCTCTTCAAATTCTTTGCATAATAAATCATTGGTTGATCCAAAGATGATATCATCTACATAGATTTGTACCAGTAGTATATCATCTTTGACTTTCTTTGTAAACAATGTTTTATCAATGGCTCCTCTTTTGAAATTGTTCTTTAATAAGTATGATGATAGTGTGTCATACCATGCTCTTGGTGCCTGATGTAGACCATATAGAGCTTTATCCAATTTAAACACATAATCACCATGTTTTGGATCTTCAAATCCTGGAGGTTGGCAAACATAAACTTCTTCTTCAATCTTCCCATACAGGAAAGCACTCTTCACATCCATTTGATAGACTTTAAACCTTTTGAATGAAGCATATGCTAGGAATATTCTTATTGCTTCAATTCTGGCAACAGGAGCATACACTTCATCATAGTCTATACCTTCTTCTTGAGTGTATCCTTGGGCTACAAGTCTGGCTTTATTCTTGATCACTATCCCTCTTTCATCTTTCTTGTTTCTAAAGATCCATCTTGTTCCAATGGCTCTTTTTCCTTTGGGTAGAGGTACAAGTGTCCAAACAGCTTGTAATTTAAATTGAAGGAGTTCCTCTTGCATTGCCTCAATCCAGTTTGAGTCCTTCATTGCTTGTTGGATCTTCTTTGGTTCATCCTGAGACAGAAAGCATTCATACATACATTCATTAGCAATTAAACTAATGTTACACATATTTGCAGTTAAGCTTTTATTTAATTTGCTTCTTGTTTGAAGTGGTGAGTTAACATCACTTAGAACAAGGTCTAATGGATGGTTCTTTTGAGTCCTTGTTGTTGTAGTTTTATCAACCACTAGTTGATTTTCAAGGTTGGACTCATTTGCCTCAGGTAGTTGTTCTTCTTGAGATCCTTCATTGTCATTAGTATTTGGTTCATCATTATCTTGGTCAGAGTTACTACTGCCATCATCTTCATTGAGATCAGAAGTATTGAAGTTGTTACTGGTATCAGTAGTATCTTGAGAATCTAGGTTATAGTTGGGACCAGTAGTATTTTCAGTACTATTACTGGTACCAGTAGTAATTGAATTACTACTGACCTCATTCTCAGAGTTACTACTGCTTTCAATATTTGAGTTCTTACTGACATCAGTATTAACTATGGGAGCAGTATCAACAACTATGTATCTCATCTTTTCTTGACCAGTATAAACAGATGATGTTCCTTCCTTTTGATTAAGACAATTTGAATTACCTGCATTGAAATTCATATTAAAATTAAAGGATTTGGTTAGATTGTCTATGTCAAATAGCCAATCTGGACCATTTCCTTGTTCATTAGGTACATTTTCATTAAAGGATACATTGATGCTTTCTTCAATTATCCTTAGTCTTTTGTTGAATACTCTGTATGATTTGCTTTGAGTAGAGTATCCCACAAAGATTCCATCATCAGCTTTGCAGTCAAACTTACCAATTTGTTCTCTTGTAATCAAAATAGTACAAGGACAACCAAATGATTTTAAGAAACTTATAGAAGGTTTTCTTTTATTGAAAAGTTCATATGGTGTTTTAAAGTGTGGCTTCACTATTAATACTCTGTTTTGAACATAACAAGCAGTATTAACAGCTTCTGCCCAAAAAGTAATTGGTAATTTTGAGTCTGCTAGCATTGATCTTGCTGCTTCAATGATGGTTCTATTCCTTCTTTCAGCTACACCATTTTGTTGTGGAGTTCTAGGTGAGCTGTATTGCCTGTCAATACCTTTAAGATCACAAAAGTTAATTAGGTTAGTATTTTTAAATTCTGTGCCATTATCACATCTTATGGCTTTCACTTTTTGATCAGATGTGTTTTCCAGTTTAACAATTAAGTTCTTTATGAGTTCACTTGTTTCATCCTTTGTCCTGAGAAAGAAAACCCATGTATATCTGGAAAAGTCATCAGTAATAACAAGACAATATTGTTTCTTTCCAATACTCATTACATTTGTAGGTCCAAAAAGGTCCATATGTAAGAGCTGTAAAGGAACAGAAATAGAGTTCACAGTTTTGGACTTATGAGAAGTCTTGTGTTGTTTACCTTTTAGGCATGCAACACAGTGATGATCACACATGAATTGTTTTTGAGGAAGTCCAATGACCAGATTTCTTTTTACTAAATTATTCATGTTTTTAAAATTTGTGTGACACATCCTTCTATGCCAAAGTTCTGATTCAGTGGTGTTTGCCTTGGATATAAAACAGTTGACCTCATTTGTAGAAATGAGTTCTCCCCCTATATCCAGGCAATACACATTGTTTCTCCTTGGGGTTCTTAAAACAACATATTTTTCATCTAAAATAAACTCAGGAGAAAGAATGATGCACTCAATGTCTGTGAACAGAATCTTGTTCTTTTTATCACAAACTTGAGACACACTGACAAGATTGTATTTTAGTTCAGCTACATAAAATACATTATCAAAGGTAATTTTTCCATTAGTAACAGTACCTTTACCTGTAATCTTACCTCCTTTTGGGTTCTCACCAAAAGCCACAAATCCACCATCAAAGGACTTGAAATCTTTAAGAATTTGCAGATTTCCAGTCATGTGCCTTGAGCATCCACTATCAATATGCCATGTTCTACCTTCTTCTGGGATCTGAATGCTCTGCACAAGAGAGTAAAGGATTAGTTAAGTTTGGGAACCCAAGCTTTATATGTCTTGGGTTCATCCTTTGAGAAATGAGCTTTTGGGGATTTAACTTTAAAGACTTTTGGTACCCATACTTGTTTATTACTGGTATTTTGTTTTACTACTGTCCTTTTGTAGTTATTACTGGTGTGAAAATTTCCTACTGATCTTGGTTTATACCCATTGTTTCTAGCTTTTGAATACTTTACTACTGATGGACCAGTAGTATTTGGGTACTTATCATGTTTAGAATGACCAGTAGTGTTTTTGAAATTTGTTTTGGGAGCAGTAGTATTTTTGAAATTAGGGTTATTACCAGTAGTATTCTTGTACTGGTACCATACAGCATTATAATTAGGGTTAACACCAGTAGTAAATTTGTTAGAGTTTCTACTGGTGTTGGAAAATTTAAAATATTGTTTATTTTGATTGGATTTTCCATTATTCTTGAAGTAATTGCTGTACTTTGGGCTTCCAGCTCTTCTGTTTTGAACAAACCTTGTTTTACTTCTTCCAAATCTTGGATTTTCAACAATTGGATTTTTAATTTTATTTACTACTGAATGACCAGTAGTAACTTTTAACTTTTGAGTTTTAGCATTTTCTTTAAGAACTTTAAATTCTTTTAACTCTTTGCAGTTTATTGGATTGTAGTGACAATCCTTTGCTAAATGGTTCATTTTATTGCATATAACACATCTTAGTTTCTTATTTTTAGCACCTTCAGGTATTCTTTGGTCTAAGAGTTGTGTTTTATTTCTTTCATTCCCCCTTGTTAAAATTTTTGGTACATTATCTGCATTATATTTGGGAGATTCATTTGGACTTTGAGCTGTGTGAAAACTTGTATCAATTGATTTTGGTGATTCACTTTGAGATATAGTAAATTCAATTGATTGTTCATCATCAGAAGAATTATTTGATTCAGATGTTTCATTAGATGATTCAGTTTGATTTTCAGTTTTTAATTCATTAATGATTCTTTCTGAACTGTTTTTAAGAGGTGGAATGATTTTATATGGAGGTGGTACAGCATGATATCCCACCCCATGAACAACCTTTTCTGTAGTTTGATTATTAGTTAATTCATCAAGAATTTTAGTGCTTCTTTCAAACTTTTTAATTGTTAATTTATTTTGTTCAATTTCAAGTTGACATTCTTCTATTTTACTTGTAAGTTCATTATTTTTTGTTTCATAAAACTCTTTCTCATCCACAGCTTGAAGCAATTCTTCCTTGATCCGTTGATCAATCATCTTGTACACCTTTATTTGATGTTCTTGATCAGCAATCACCCCATCAAACTCATAATTTCTTCTGATTGCTTTTGCTAAATCTTCATTTAATTTATTGTTTTCTTTTTCTAGATTTTTAATAATTTTAGCACATTCAGGAGTACAAGGTTTAGATTTTACCTCAGTTTTGTTGTCAGTAAAGGCCATGAGAGCTTGATTTTGAGCATGCTCTTCTGCTTGGAAGCTCCAGTCATATCCTTGTCCTTGTTGTGACACAAGAGCAGTTGATTTTGATCTTTTGTCTGGATGAGGACATTCTTTTGCAAAGTGACCAATGTTGTTACAGTTGTAACATTTGACTTTAGTTTTGTCAAATCCTGCTTTGTCACCTTTGTTGAAATTGAGGCTTGTCCTTCCAGTTCTTTTTAGGAATCTTTTGGTCCTTAGGCTCAGCATAGCCATCTGCCATTTAAGATCCATCTCCTCAAGATCATCTGGATTCAGTTGTTCCAAGTCATCACTAATCAATGCAGTATGCACATGACTAGTGAAGAAGGATTCTCTTGCAGTATCCTCAGAATCTGCAGCCTTTCCTGCGGAGGTTTCCTGTCCTTGACCTGTACTAGACACAAAAGCAGCATTGTTAGAAGAAATAGAAGGGTTTTTGTGATTTACCTCAGTTTCAAACACTCTGAGATCATTATAGAGTTCATCTAACTCCTTTTCTTCTAAAGCATCTCTTTGTCTGTACACCACTGTGTACATGGCCCATTCTTCACTAAGAGACCTTAGAAACTTCATGTTGACATCCTCTTGATCCATCTTTACACCAACTTGGTTGAGTTCACCAATTAGTTTGTTGAATCTGTCAAACACTTGAGTGAGTGTTTCATTGGGCTTTCCTTTGAAATTTTCAAAGTCTTGTTTGAGAACAGACTTCATATTCCTCTTGGTGCTCTTTGTCCCAACGAATCTCTTCTCCAGTGCTTCCCACAGTATTTTTGCATCATCATATTCAACAAAGAGATGTTGATAATCATTAGGAATGGCCAGTAAGAGAGTGCTTAGAGTTTTGAGTTCAATGCCTTTATCTTTCTTCTCCTTCTCACATTTAAGTTTGTCTGCCTCAGTTGCAGAGCTACTTGCTTGAAGTTGACCAGTTTTGTTTCCTTCACAAATGACTTCCCACATGGAATAATCTGTAATAAGCATGTATTGCTTAATACGATTCTTCCACATCCCAAAGTTATTGGGTGTGAGTATAGGAATTTTGTTGGCCTGAGTGCTTTCATTATTATCAGTCATGATTAATAATGTGTGTGTTTTAAAGATTAAAACTTTTTGTTGTTCTTAACAATTAGTAGATCTAGAACCAATAAGCTCTGATACCACTTGTCAGGATCGATTAACTATAGACAAGTTAATAAACACCTTAGATCTATTTGATGATAGAAGTTGCAGCGGATCAACACTATATCAATAATTAAGAACGATGAACTGTATGAACAATATGAGAAATATTAAGAACACAGTTTCACAAAAAGCTTCAATGTATATTATTAAGTTAACAATACACACGTACGTTTACAATTCGTAAGGAACTATATATAATAGTCCTTGAAGCTAAACTATTTACCCTAGTTATTCTAGGATACGATATACATCTAATTATAAACGATATACATTGATTTACATTCTATAACTATCTCTGCGAAGATCTCGGACTTGATATGTTCCATAAACGCGTATCAGTAGTAAAACCAATCACCAGTAGTAAATAAGTAACATCAGTAGTAAACTTGGTGATCAGTAGTAAGTCCAGAAACCAACGTCAGTAGTAACTACAATGATCAGTAGTATCTTCAATCTTTGTATGATCAGTAGTAACTAAGTTATAGAGAACACCAGCATCAACTTCATCAGTAGTAAATGTTTCTGCCCCATCAGTAATAAACATAATTATTACCAACTGCAGCATCAGTACTAAGTTGATCTGTGATTTGCTCTAACAATAACTTTATAAAATACTAGTGCTACATATGTTTTAAATCAAGATCTATGTCAATACAAAATGGTACTATACATATTTGCTAGTTGTAGAATCATCATATTATTTAAAATCTGTTAACTTCGAATACACACTTTGTTCACCAATTTTTGTTTTTTGTTGTAAACTGAGTTTTTGATAGATTCTTATGAAGAATATCTTTTGTATGATCCCTTTCACTTAGTGAGGTAACAGTGTCGATATGTCACACATCAATAATATAATGAGAACATATTTCTTTAGGTGAATAGTGATTACTGTTTGTTTCTTTCAATTATGAAAGATAACATAGGCACTTAGATGTCTGGGATCTACACATAATCATTTTGAAACCTCCAATTTTTTTACACAAACCAAACCATTAGTGTTCTTGATTTTTAAGTATTTAATAGTTGTTTCTTTTGGTGTTCTTGCAGATTTAAGGAAAAAGGAAGCACAAGACCTGGAGGAGCTATCTTATAATCTTTCTATTCCTCTTTAGTGTCGGTTTAGCTAGTAGTGTGTTATGAAATTTCTCAGACTTTGGCTATAAATATGTAAGGACTTTTTATGTATATGTTCTTAATCGATCTAGCGGGAATCAAACTCGAGGCTTAATGATTTATAAGGCATTAAGGCTATGTGATTGATCATTTTCCAATGTGTTATCGCTTTATGACCATGTTGCATAATTAATATAGAATGGACAAGGGTGCAACTTTTGCTCAAGTTATATATGGTGTGTCATGATGTAACCCACATGAGAAACAAATACTTACATAACTGATATCGTCACATGTAAATGATGCATGCAGACCAACAGCTGTTAATAAATATGAAGATACTATATATACAATGGAGGTTTGGATGACACTCCTCGTATTTTCT